>CM031935.1:4618334-5900544 GCA_018703725.1 Brassica juncea | reverse complement strand
CGCCGGCGCCAGCCAGCCCGCTCCCGGTGCCGCCGGCGCCAGCCGCCCGCGTCCCGGGTGCCGCCGGCGCCAGCCACCGTGTGCCCTCCGGCGCCAGCGGGGCCGCCCTGCCAGTCCCGCTTCCCGTTCCGGTCTCCCATACCGGGGGTGCCGCCGCGTCCAGGCCGACCCTCGTCCCGCGTGCCTCCGGCGCCAGGCCGGTGCCGCCGCGCCGTGTGCCAGCCCTTGTCCCGCGTGCCTCCTGGCGCCAGGGGCGGGGTTGCCGCCGGCGCCAGGCCAGCCCTCGTCCCGGCCCTTCCGCCCAGGCCTGGCGGTTCCTGCCTCGGCCAGTCAGCCGCGTTCCCGCGTTGCCGCCGCTGCCATGCGGGCCTGTGCCGCCTTGCCATCCAGCCGTCCTGCTTCCTCCTTCTCCAGGCCGGGTGTCCGCCGTCGCAGCCCGCGTCCCTCGTTGCTGCTGATGCAGGCCTTCTTGCCTTCTGTTGGTTCGTTCGATCTTTCCCTCGTCAGTCCGCTTGCGGGAAATTTTTCGAGTTTTGGGAGGGTCTCTAGTCGTAGATCTCGAGATAATTGTTCCAACGAGATTCTGCGAGTATCGGGATTTGAGATGGACTTAGATCTTCAACTTTCCGTCGTCGAGGATGAGAGCAATGTGGCTCCGAGTTTTAGATATGTTTAAAGATGAATCTTTAAAAATCGGGAAGTTTTAACGGAAGACTCATTGTAGATCTCGGACAATCCAGACATGGATTTCAAGGGACCAGGATGCTGTCATTGCCCGAGATCGCGAGACGACGCATTGATGGGCGCCAGACCCTCGCCATTGGCGCCAGATGGGAGTGGACGAGCTCTTTCGTGAGTTTTATCGAGCGACGACCCGTTTCTGGATTTCACGTCGTTGGCTTTTTCTTTCGAGGACTTTCGGGTGACGATTTCGTCATTGACCGATTTTGACCCCAACAGTTACGCCCCCCAGCTAGCTAGGAACCGTAGAGCCTGTCGGGTCCTAGCTTGCGGTATAGCCGTGTGGAAAAGTGTTGAGATGAATCGTCTGCCGAAAATCGGGGTAATAGTGATTTTACCTCCTTTATATGGAGTAAGAAATCTCTTTCTTACTTCATCACAAGGTTTTTACTACTCTCTCTCAAGAATCCTTTCTCTCTCTTAAGAACAAGGTCTTCAAGATCCCTCAAAGAGAAACTTTCTTCCATTCATCCTCTCGTATGACTCTCCTGCTCATGTATCGGTAAAGCAGGAGGAGTCGGTCGAGAGGAAAGAGGATGCGTATTACCGAGCCCTTGTAGGTTCGCCCCTAACACTGCCAGAGATCCCTGTTCCGAAGAGGCCTCTGAGGCAGCCTGTGTGCTCCTTTTGCGCCGAGCTCGGTTTCTCGTAAATATCTCAAGTTCTTCGAGATTTTTACCAGGTTCCTGAGGAGTCAAACATTTCGGATTCCCGTGGGTAACGAGAGTGCAAGGAATCCTCCGCAAGATTTCTTCACATGTACGAACGCTTTCTTACGTACTGCCGTATGTGGTTCCCAATTCCTGGTGCCATTGTTCGTGCGCTTCACCGCTTCGAACTTTCGATCAGCCAACTCGTCGTTCCTGCCTGGAGAGTTGGCTTGGCGACTAATTGCTGCTACGAACTCGGGATTGATCTGGTCCCGATGATTTCGAAGGTCTTTGGGGTACCGGCCGACGGGGATGACGGTTTCTATTCCTGCTGCTAAGAAGGATAGGCCGTGATTCGGGGACTACTTTCGAATCCCAAATCGTGGCAGGAGCGTTTCTCTCTTGCTTTGTTCAAATAGAGGCGAGTCTGTCGAGGAGAGCTGCCCCATCTATTTCCGCGGGCATGGAATTTAACCGAGGTAATATGAGAAAATTTCTGTTATCTTTCTCACTTTTTCGGAAGTGCGTGTTTTTGACAAAATTTTCGTTTTGTAGGGAACAACCCTACCGCGCATGTTGCTGGTAAGTTTTCGTCAAGAGAGATCTTCTTCGTCAAAGGCCGTTTTTTCTGGAAATCCTTCACCCTCAACGAATCCGAGATCGGTTAACCTTTATCGTCCGGGTGTTCTGTTCCGTTCGTACGACGCCGAACCTGTTACCGTGGTTCCTTCTCGAGGCGCAGACAGAGATCTCGTAAGGGGAAAAATCGACGCTGGGGAAGGCTCGGAAAACCCTTCACCGTGGAAAAACCTAGTTTTTTTCCAACGGAAAAAGATGGAGCCAGCGGTTTTCCACCTTCAACTTCTTTGATGGCCTCCCTCCGAGTTTACTACTGTGAGTCGCTGAGGATGAGGAGAACACCGGGTTTTTGCGAGGGCCCCACGTGTCAACGAGGTTTGGCCCTTCGAACTTCTTCACCCGGCATGGCGCCGGGCGGCACGCGGGACGCGGGTCGGCACTGGCGCCGGGCGGGCACCCGGGACGCGGGTTGGCCCGTGGCGACGGCGGCACCCGTCACGCGGGCCGGCCTGGCGCCGGCGGCGCCCGCCCTGCGCCGGGCGGCACCCGGGACGCGGGCCGGCCTGGCGCCGGCGGCACCCGGCCTGGCGCCGGCGGCACGCTGGACGCGGGTTGGCCTGGCGCCGGCGGCACCCGTCGCACGGGTCGGCCTGGCGCCGGCGGCACCCGGCCTGGCGCCGGCGGCACCCGTCACGCGGGCCGGCCTGGCGCCGGCGGCACCCGGCCTGGCGCCGGCGGCACCCGTTGCACGGGTCGGCCTGGCGTCGGTCCACGGCCCTCGTCCCGGTCTCGTTCCTATCGTGTCCGGTTCGATCCCATCTTAGCTTGTTCGGATCAATCTACGCAAGTTTGACATGATCACGGTTACTCTAGAACACCACTTCCTCGACTAAACAAGGAATTGAGGTTCCTTCGGAAACACCGAGACCTTCAAAGACGGTCCTTTCGAGAAACCGTAAAAACGCCTAAACGGCCCAACGTGGCCAAAACGGCCCACGTACGATTTTCCGAAAAGGAAGGATAACTATGACGGTTTATCCTTATCCTCACATAAGAGATAAATGTCAAGTTTCCAGAAGATAAATATCAAGTTTCCAGAAGATAAATGTCAAGATTTCCGAAGATAAATGTCAAGTTTCCCGATAAACACAAAGATGGACGAAAATGGAAAAAGCCCAACTCAGCCCGCGAGAAGATAGACCGTCATAGGAGGAGTATATAAGGAGAGCTTTAAGCAAGAAGCAAACCAGATCACAAATTTTCGAGCACTTAGCACTTAGAGCGATTTAAGCATTCTTTTCTGTTTTCACTAGCGAGCTGCGACTCAACTAGGATAGACTTAGGCGACCGGACTAGCGACAGCTCTTGTAGTTTACTTCTCACCTGTTGTTCACGCTCAAAACGCGAATTCAGAAATAAGATCTTTCTTCCGCTCATCTTTTACGATTTCTATTTTCGCAACTTCTATTTTTATCGATTGTTTCGTGTGCGGCCCAGCAGATATCCGGGACCTTCAAGGAAGATCGGGTTAACTCGGTTTTCCTCCACAAGTCTTTATCGGAAATTGACGGTGTGAATTTCGGTTCCCACAGCGTGGTTCTTGCTTTGCTTCAGCGGGTTTAGGCATCGGTGTTTTTGCAACGCCATGCTTAACCAAGATTGCTTTGGTATCTTCCTCCATGCGGATGAAGTTGTGCGAGCGGGCGATGGCGTCCTGGAGAGACGTGGAAGGGCTTCGATACAAGTCCTCTCGGAACTTGGAATCCAGGTGCAGAGTGTTCATCAGAGCGTCGATGGCGATATGGTCAGGGATGTCGATCCTGGACACGACCGATTTGAAGCGCTCCATGAAGTCGCGAAGGCTCTGGTCTTTCGTTTGCTTGAGGTTCCATAAGCTGGAGGCCGTCGTTTCTCGCTTGGCAAACATGATGTAGGTCTTTAGGAACGCTGATGAAAGTTCCCTGAAGCTGCTGATGGAGTTCTCCGAGAGTCCTGAGAACCAAGTTAAAGCTTGTTCGTGAAGTGTCTCCACGAACAGTTGACAGTAAGCAGCATCCTTCTCGTCATCGGGTAGTCGAGCGCGAGCCATTGCGATGTTGAAGGCTGTCATATGCTCCACGGGACAGCCGCCAGGTTTGTACTGCGGGATGCGCATCTTTTCGATTTTTCGGAAGTTGACGTCGGTCAGGGCGCTGGTAAACGGGGTACGTTCGGTTGAGGCGAGAACGCTTTCGATCTGTGGCGCAGCACTGGTGACCTTGTGAATGGTGGAGCTCATTTGTTGAAAGTTGAGTTTGAGCGCGGCTATCTCACGTATGGTCGTGAGATCTGGACCCGCTGGAGCTGCTTCTGCTGGGGGAGTTTCAGTGGGTTCTAACTCTTCAGGGGCGTCGTCGGCGGCTGGAACCGTAGGGTTAGTGTTGAAGAGTTGTCGTCGGAAAGGTCGAGGGTTACTCGTTTGTCCGGCGGGAGCCGCTGTCAGCGCCGCAACGAGCATAGCGAGTTGAGCTTGGGTTTGCTTCTGTATCTCGTCCTGTTGAGCGAAGCGCGCCATGACGGAGCTCATGAAGTCGAGCGGAAGAGGAGTCTCGGGTTCGGAGGGTGGATTTGGCTCCTCCCTGACGTCGCCGGAGGTACTCGGATCTCCGGGCATGATGGATCTGTAACGCTACTTTGTTCCTCGCCCCACGGTGGGCGCCAAATTGTTTGAGTGTAAACTGGTTCAAGAACAATATAAAGAGAGAAGCGGGGCGAACAAAGACGTTTTATAGATCCGAGAGATGTGATTACAAATGGATGGAAAGAGTGACTAAATAGTCGGAGAAATACAAGGCGGCGAGTATCTACGAACTTATCGAAACCCTAGATCTAGCCGCTCAAGTGAGTATGTAAAAGTCTGGATCCCCCTCTTGTCGTCCTCCTCCTCCCTTTTATAGGCTACCCCGTTGTTTGACCTAGCTCGTTTCGTGCTTCGCTGGGCCTTTCCTCAGAATGGGCTTTAGAGCCGGCCTGGTAAAGTATCTTCGTTAGCCGGTTCCGAATGAGCCACTTTAGCCGCGTGGCTAAAGATGCAATGAAGCCGAGCCATCCCTTTCTTATCTGGAAATCCCGTAGGCCTACTTAACGAGTTGCGTTTCCACATTTGGTGGGCCTTGTGGTGGGTGTATCCCATCTCCTACAGCTACCTTGATGGTTGTAAGTCTTATGATTTGCTAATCTACTGATCTACATATGCCATTAGCTACTGTTTCACTGAATTTTATAAATGTGATTTGCTAAATCTTGTCTTTTGTGTCAAAGAAAGGCTATGGCTTGAGCCGATGCGTGCATTTCGTACTTCTTATTCAATTTATTAATTTCTAATAATCAATAAATATTTCTTTTAAATGGAGGATTGAAGATACGTGAAGAAAAAGAGAATAAGTTATGCATCGCCAACGAAAAATAAACTAATAATCCATAAAGCTTTTGTTATTGGAAACAAGGAACAAGTATCCAAAAAGGAAAATCTGAACCAAAAGCAGAGCACATAACTAGTGTGAGCTAAATGGTTGACACAAAGACACACAGATCTTTTTAAATGATTGACACAAAGACATACAGATCTTTTTATCATTACAACATTACATGTTCTTTCTCAACATATGCACGTCTCTCTCTCTGTCTCTTAATCTCTTAGAAAAGCATCATGAGATCGAATTACAGATGAGAGAGAGATTGATCATATGCAAATTTTCAGCTTTATTTATTCCTCCGCCCACCAAACCAATCTCACATAAAGACTTGTCTACATACTTTTGGTGGAAGTGGGTTTAGAATATAAGTTATGTTATTGCTGTGTCTCTTCTCGATTATTCTCCTTAATTCCTACCACTACAAGAAAACAGGGCGATACCGACGGACGAATTCGTCAGAATGTCGTCGGAATAAGCATATTTTGACGAAATTCTGACGAAAACGGTCGTCGGAATCATTTCGTCGGAATTTAAATATTCGTCGGAATTTCGTCAGAAACTCCGACGACATTCTGACGAATACCGAGAAACCACATTTTGACGAACTTCCGACGAAAGTCCGAGAACATTTTCCGAGACCAGAGTTCATCGGAAACAGAAGATACCGACGAACCAGAGTCGTCGGAATATTCCGACGAACCAAAGTCGTCAGAAAATTCCGACGAACCAAAGTCGTCAGAATATTCCGACGAACCAAAGTCGTCAGAATATTCCGACGAACTAAGGTTCGTCGGAATATTCCGACGACTTCGGTTCGTCGGAAATTTATGACGACTTAGGTTCGTCGGAATTTTCTGACGACTTTGGTTCGTCGGAATATTCCGACGACTTTGGTCGTCGGAATATTCCGACGAACCGGAGTCGTCGGAATTCATCATTTTTTTAAAAATATTAAAATTTATTTTTTATTTATTTTTTAATATTAAAAATTAATAAATAAATAAAATCCGAAATTAAAATTTAATAATATTATAGAATTTAAAATTTCATACAAACTGAAATAGAAAAAAAAAACATTCAGAAAGTTTTAAAATTAAAAAAAAAACTAGGGACCGGAAGGAAATAAACGATCAAGCTTCTCCAATATCTCCGCGTTGGCCCTCCTTGAATCCGCTAACTCAGCAAGAATTGTGGCATTCTGCTCCTCCAATGCCACAATCCGTTCATCTCTGCTGTGTAGTTGCTCCAGAATCATGGGATCGGCATATGGAGCTTGCGAAGAAGAAGTCGGATACGAAGAAGCACGGCGGGCCAACCCAACTAAATAGCCTCCTTTCCTTTAAGGAACCGCCTACAAGAATATTTAAAGTTAGTAAACAGTATTATAAAAGAAATATATATTTATTTTAAAATTTACCTTTTCGACCATCTCGTTGATTTGCAGTCGGGACATGGTGGTTGAAGCACCCGTAGAATTGCCGTCATCAGAGAGAGGCTGAGAAGCTTGATAAGCTTCTTTCTGAGATTCCACCAACTCAACGACCTCTCTGATTAGGGGATCCTGAACTTGTCCGGTCTTCTTATTAGTGTGAGCCTCTTTAATAAGCTCGAGGCGATCTACGGGATTACCGTCGTTTGCTTCAATCTAAAAAAACATTAGTTAAAGAATATCTAAAAAAAATAATTTAAATAAATGTAAAGATAAATAGATATAAAAAAAGAATCACTTACAAGTTGATCCTCCTTAGAGGACATAGAGCAAGCGCCGAGGTTGTGCACATACATTCCTTTCCCGCCACGATCGCTCTTCCGATTCTTCGAGTTCTTACGAGACGTCGTTACAGTGTCGTCCTTATCCCAATGGACTATCAACTGCTCCCACACCGTCCCATTAATGAACCGTGGCTTCTTGTTATTCAGCCATACTGTCTTCCACGAGTTGATCTGCTTCGTATAAGAGTCCATGGCCTTCTCGTTGAATTTCTGACGGACTGTTTCCGTCAGACCGGACTCCCAAGTGAATTCTTGCTACAAAACACACATAGATTTAATTAGTAATGCAAACATACATTAAAATATTAAAATACATTAAAAAAACTAAAAAGTTACCGCAAACATACAATATGATATATGACTCACATAACTAAGAAACCATGCAGCAAATCCGTTATGTCTGAGTTGTTGAAGCTCATCTTCTGTCGCATGCCTGTGAGTCATACGCAACTCTGCCATATAAACACTATATAAAAAGATATTGTCAATATGAATCAAACTTATTGAATATATATTAATCTAACTATTTAAATGAATAAATATTTTTACCTCTCATATTGTTGAAGTTCTTCACAGTTGGTTAGCAAATATGTTTGCAAATGAGCGTGCTCAGTCTCGGTAAGTCTCCGCTTCGTGGGTTTTCCACTAAGTCGTCCTATTTCCCTGAACATGCTTGGGACAGTAACATGATATGTTGCTCTCTCCCCTCTGTCATCATGCCGAGCAGGTCTTCGGTTTTTTGTATGCACTTCTGATGGAAAATAGTTTTCAGCAAAGATTGCAGTTTCTTCATTGATCACCTGTGCGACTATAGATCCTTCCACCTTGCTTGAATTTCCCACCTTCTTCTTCAGATGATGCATATAACGCTCAAAAAGATACATCCATCGGTACTGCACAGGACCACCAAGTTCCAATTCTCTTGCGAGATGAATAGCAAGATGCTCCATTACATCAAAGAATGATGGAGGAAATATCTTCTCGAGGTTGCACATGCTGACTGGTATGTTTGCCTTCAGATTACTAATACCCTCTGGAGTCACTGCTCTGGTGCATAAATCGCGGAAGAAAACACTTATCCCTACATAGATAAAAGACAAAATTTTCATAAGTATTAGGTTTATATAAGCATAAAATATAAAAATCATTTAAAATATAAAGATAAAAGATACCTGCAATTGCTTCATGAACATTACGTGGCAATAGTGCGGAAAAAGCAAACGGAAGGAGGCGCTGCATAATTACATGACAATCATGACTCTTTAAGCCAGTAAACTTTCCTTCGCTTCTATCAACGCAGTTCCGCAAATTTGATGCATAACCGTCTGGAAATTGCACTCTATCTGTAATCCAATCAAAGAACTCTTCTTTTGCAGCACCATCCAGCCGATAAATGGGAAAAGGGGCCATACCGTTCTCATCAACGTGAAGTTCAGAACGATCACATATATCGACTAAATCCAACCTTGACTTCAAATTATCCTTCGTTTTACCTTGGATGTTAAGGATTGTGTTCATCAGATTGTCAAAAAAGTTCTTCTCGATATGCATGACATCTAAATTATGCCGCAACAGATGATCCTTCCAATATGGCAGATCCCAGAAAATACTTTTTTTGTGCCAGTTATGTAGCTCTCCAACCGCATCGACTCGAATGTTTTCATGTCCACCTACGTCTGACGTTCTATCTGCACCAAAATCCCTCAACTGTTTCCACAAATCTTCCCCACTAACTTCCTCAGGTGGACCATCAAACATCTGCTTGTTCTTCGTAAACAAAGTCTTACTCCTTCGGTATGGATGATCAGGTGGTAGAAATCTTCTGTGACAGTCAAACCAACACGTTTTCCTTCCGTGCTTTAGTTGGAAAGCATATGTGTCATCTTGACAATATGGACATGATAGCCTCCCATGTGTTGTCCATCCGGATAACATACCATATGCTGGAAAGTCACTTATTGTCCACATAAGTACTGCCCGCATATGAAAATTTTCTTTGCACGAAACATCGTATGTCTCAAAACCATGCGCCCATAGTTGTTGCAACTCATATATCAGTGGTTGAAGAAACACATCTAGTGATCTCTTAGGATGCTCTGGCCCAGGGACGAGAACTGAGAGGAACAAAAACTCTCGTCGCATGCACAAGCTCGGCGGTAAGTTGTACGGTGTCACAATAACTGGCCATAGAGAATACTGTCTTCCATGCTTTCCAAATGGGCTGAAACCATCAGTACATAATCCAAGATAAACATTTCTTCTCTCTTCCGCAAATTCTGGATATGTTGACTGGAAATGTTTCCAAGCCTTCGCATCAGAAGGATGTCTAATCTCACCATTTGTGGAATGCTCTGCATGCCATCTCATTGCTTTTGCTGTGCGCTCACACTGATACAACCTCTTCAATCTTTCCGTCAAAGGCAAATACCACATCCTTTTGAACGGGACCGGAACTCTTCCCCTCGTCTCCTGATAACGAGGTTTCCTACAAAATTTGCATTTAACCCGTTCCTTATCAGCTCCCCAGTAGATCATGCAGTTGTCAATACATACATCTATCACTTCGTACGGTAGTTGAAGACCCGCAACAAGTTTCTGAACCTCGTAGTATGAACCCGGTGCAAGATTATCCTCAGGTAGAATACCTTTGACAAAATCAGTAATCGCGTCCACACATTCTTCAGCCAAATTATAGTCTGTCTTAATACCCATCAATCTAGTTGCAGATGATAAGGGTGAATGACCATCTCTACAACCTTTATATAAAGGCTGTTTTCCTGCATCCAACATGTCAAAAAATCTCCTAGATTCGGGGTTTGGTTCTTCCCCTCGATAATGATCATGTACCATCTGCTCAGTACCTACACCATAATCTATATCCGTTCTAGGTTCTTCTAACCTAATATCAGGCTGAGGTTCGCTAACAGACTGAGGTTCGCTAGTACTACCATATTCATAACCAGTTTCTCCATGAAGATACCAAACTTTATAATTACGTGAAAACCCTCTCATATACAAATGAGACCAAACATCAAATTCTTTTATAACTCTATTATTATTGCAAGTAGAGCAGGGACATCTTAACATACCGGTTTTTTGATTCGGTTGCTGTTGAACAAGCCTCATGAATTCTCCAATCCCTTGACCGTATTCATCTGTAAGCAAATTGGTGTTGGGATCCATATGAGGTTTATCCATCCACGAACGATAATAAACTCCTGAAGACATGATTTTCTCAGAATTATTGTGATTAGAGAGAGTGAAGAGTGAATGAGGAGTGAATGAGTTGAATGAGGAGAGGTTGCATTTATAGAAAAATGGTTCAGGCAATCCGACGACATTCTGACGGAATTCCGACGACCAACGGTCATATTCGTCGGAATTCCGTCGGTGTTTTCCAATCTCAAACGGCTATAAAACAGTCATATCTAATTGTCATAAAGTTCGTCAGAATTTCGTCAGTATATAGTGACGAAATTCCGACGAACACAACGGTTATATATATGATCGGGAAGTCGTCGGAATTTCATCAGTATATAGTGACGAAATTCCGACGACCTCAACGGTTATTTATATTATCGGAAAGTCGTCGGAATTTTGTCAGTATATAGTGACGAAATTCCGACGACCTCAACGGTTATATATATGATCAGTATGTCGTCGGAATTCCGTCACTATATTCCGACGGACACATATTTCTCCGAAAGTCGTCAAAATTTTCCGACGACATTCCGACGACTTCGTTTTTTTAAATTTCGTCGGTATGTCGTCGGTATGTCGTCAACAAATTCCGACGACCCTCCATCCGTCGGAATGTTCGTCGGAATATGCCGTGTTTTCTTGTAGTGTACTTTCCATGTAATGACAAGTACCTTGTGCCAAAAAATTAGAGCAGAAACATACAAAAACTTGTGAAAATACGTCAGAAACATGCAAAAACTTGTGGATATACATTATAAACAATAAGCAAACAAAATTAAATTAAATTTTGTGATTTATACCAAATATGTGTCTCTTAATGTTTTATAAACTATGCAAAGTAAAATGCATGGAATTATGACAATCGTGTAAACATTTGTTTTCAAAGTAAAAACCATGATAAATTTCTACATATATATCATTAAAAGGTTATTTATCTTTTTTCTATTTGAATGACCTTTATATTTTTGTGGCACTATCTTGTATCAATATCTTTAATTATGTTAACTAGTTCGATAATTACTGTTTATCTTGTCGATATCTTTTTACCGATTTATAAAATTATAGAAGTTTTATTCATCCTCTCTATACCCAATAAATAATCTAACTCTTTAAGAGAATATTAAATGTAGAGATTTAGTTTAAGTATATTATTAAGAAATATATAATAGACTATAGGCTAGGCTAATAATATAACCTATCTATACTATTAAAAGAGAAGGAGTTTTAAAAAATCTACATATAAAAATTCATTGGACCTATTAGTTAGACTAACACCACATAATTCAAGCTATATTTAAGCTAAAGTAATATTCCATACATTAACTCATAATTTCCTTAATGTACGAGAAGAGATATCGTAACAAACTTAAGAATATTCTACATACATATTTCATTCTTATTCACTTAATACAGAAAAAATATTTAAGGAAATAGTCATAACAAACAGATTAATATCAATGATATTATTTGGACGCTACATAGATAATCGAACGTAACACAAACCATTTTGATGTATACCTTTGTAACAAACTTAACAATATTCATTGTACTTATTAAGTGATATGTTATTCATGTATTTCTTGAATCTATTTATGAAATATTATCACAAATTTAATATCTGAAATTGAAAACTATATCAATAATAAAAATAATTGGTTTTATAATAATGTAAATTGATAGTTATAACTATGATATAAATATATGTAAGGAACATTTATTTTTAATTTAAAATTGACAGCTCGAATGTTAATGTCAATATTTTGAAAACCGGATGGGATATTGACTTAGCATTGTAGCAGGATCAATGGTCGGACCAGTTTAATCAGTTTAACTGTTTAATTTTAATTTAATTTTAAATTAAGTAACTATATATAAGTATAACTAAATAAAATAGTTTTGATATAAGTTTATATCAATGTTATATTATAAAACTGATATAAAAATAAAGTGAAAAATTCAAAAAATATGATAAAATCTTATTTATTTATATAGGTATTAGAAAACAATATGAACTTTTGATAAAATCTTAAAAATTGGTAGTTTTTTATTTTTTAAACTTGAATTTGAAAAAACCGAGTTTTAATATCAAACTAGGTCACAGGTTTTAACGAGTTTAACTGGTTTTCGACCAGATTTGCCGGTTTAACTCAAATCCAGTTTTAGCACAACCTGGAACCGGTTAGAAGAGCAAGTCACAGTCAGATCAGTTCAATTGTATTGTCCGGTCCAGTTTTCAAAACATTGGTTAATACATTTCAATAATTAAATATATATTTTTAATATTGAATATCTTTACTATTAAAAACATACATATCATCTTCAAATTTATTTTTAGTAAATCTCACACTTTGAAAATAATGAATAATAAAAAATAAAATGAAAAGCTATAATGCAAAACAAAAAAAATAGTAGTAGTTTTTAAATCAATTAATAATTTTATTTTAAAAAATTGAACCCACGATTAGTTTTTAAATCAATTAATAATTTTTATTTTAAAAAATTGAATCCGCGTTTTTAAGCGGGGTCAAAATCTAGTATCTATATTAAGACAAAATCAGTATTGTGATGCTTTAGAATGCTAGCTTGTTCCACAATTTATTTCATATGATTGAAAGATTAATAAATGTTTAACTCTTTAAGAGAATATTAAATGTAGAGATTTAGTTTAAGTATATTATTAAGAAATATATAGTAGACTATAGGCTAGGCTAATAATATAACTTATATCCATATTAAGACAAAATCAGTATTGTGATGCTTTAGAATGCTAGCTTGTTCCACAATTTATTTCATATGATTGAAAGATTAATAAATGTTTAACGATTTTTAGAATGAGATACTATTTGGAAAGGTGTCATGAGATTTTTAGTTGGATATACATGATACGAGGATTTTTGTCACTAAAGTTATTACAAGTAGCTATTAGCACCTAATCTGAATCAAGTATTTTGTAAAGGGCACAATGTTGACTGGTTGGTGACTGAAGATGACTCGTTTTTTTTTTTGGAAACATGACTCGTTTAAAATTAGAATGCCGACACGCAAACAATATTATTTGTGCTTAGTTATCACTCAATTTAAACTTCAGTCATCTATCAACCCCTTAAATAAAGTATATGCTAAACAATTAAATTTTTTATCCTATATCACTTTCATGAATAATTATACTGAGATATTATGAACATGATTCCCCCAATCCGAAAAAGTCATATATAATCACATACAATTATTAAAACCAAATAAATCTGCTGATAACGACTAATCAAAATCGTAAAAGTAATATAAATTATACAGCCTAGTTTACGTTAATCATATTCATAGGGGACCCCATTTTTATTCATTTTCATTTACCAATCCCAACTAAAAATACCATCAACTTTTGAGTAGTCTGTCGTGGTTGAAAGTTGGAACAAAGCTATATATATATATATTTGTTTTGAGTCTAAATGTGCTAAAACCATCTCTAACGTAATTTGTTCTTTTTCTAAAATTGAATTTTTAATACTAGAGATAAATTTTAATTTAATATATTTCTTTAAAATAATATTCATCAAAATATAAATTATTATTTTCCCTAAATATAACTAGTATTTTCTATTTAAAAAATAGAGATGAGTTAAATTAGTTTTAAAAATAGTAACGAGCTGAAAATGTTGAAAGTGCAAACATGAAATTAACTGCGACTATTTAGGTGCTATCAAAACTTTGTTACAGATTAGGTTTTAAATTTGTTTATGGAACATATGTGGATAAGGTTTATCAATCTATCAAGTACTAGATAAATAAGACGTTGCATCGGTCTTATTGCTACTTAGTACTTACGAATTTTTTTAGATAGTACTCAGATGGTAAAAATCCATGATTTTCTAGGTAGTTTTACTACATCTCGACAGTGTGTAGATGTATATAGTTAGCTTAATAGATTTTTTTAAAATTTAGTAGCCATTTAAAACCGAAATATGAAATGGTGAATCAAAACGTCCAATATGTATTTCACTTCAACTAGTTTTCTCAGATTTTAGAGAACTGAATACGGTAAAACATGTATCATAAACCCTTTTTTGCGAAAAGGTACTAACCGCGGTAGGCAATGTTTGAAACGGCCACGTATAAAAGAATTTGAAAATCTATTTGAGCGTTTGACCGCCTCAGACACGACACAACTGCCATTGATATATGTTGGATCAATTCAGAACACAAAACCAACAATAAAACAGTGCGGATATGTACCGGTCGTTCGAGAAGCGGAGGTCGATTGAAGCATAATATTAATATGAAAAAAAATCAAGATTGGTGTGAATACAGATTTGGAGAAATATTGACACATTGTACAATTTTAACATTACAGAGTAGGTTCTTTGGACTATTTTAGGGAACTTAATTAATTTATGGGGCAGAACTACAATCATTTGCAAAATTCGACTTTAGAGCTTCTATTCATATTTTTTGAGCGCAGCATTGATTCTCTATCTATCTCTCTCCTCATTATTGATTTGATTTGGGCATTGCTGAAAGCAGCTTCACACCAAAGAACAAATACTCTAATCCTTTTTTCTTTGCTTATATCCAATTTAATGTTCGAGTCGAACATTAAACAGTAAAAATGGTTGAACGGTAGCCATAAGTATTTCATTTGTGAACATTTCTTATTATCTAACTCTGAACAGTACACCTTCTGTATGATGTTTTGGCTACAAGTATAAAAATTAAAACATTCTTATTGAAAAAGTATCATTATATATTAAATAATTCAACTAATTATCAAAAAACTAGTAAAACAATTTAAAATATCAAAACATCTCTGTTTTCAAACACCAAAAATTCTTTAAAACATAATAGAAATAAGTTAAGACATTAAAATGAGAGGTAATATTTGTAATGTGTGATTATCTTATGTAAGTATGACGTAATGCTGAGTAACGTGTTTCACTCTTTGGTAAGTCTATTGATACAGTTTTGAAATGTTTTCTTTGCAAGTACTGTTGGTCTCTAATAATGTCTTATGTCTTCTTGGTTTGTTTCCTCATAAAACCAAGAACATCCTCTGGTTTAATCCGGTCAGGACCTTCCACTTCTTCGTTTCTTGAATCACCAACAAGATTTTTTCAGGTCGCTTGAATCGCGCTGCTGCCTTTACTCAAACCCGAACCATTAACGGAGCCATTGGAGTGAAACGCAGATGGCCTTGATGGCTCTCCTATTAGTTTCAGAGATAAAGGAGATGGAGAATGGGAAATAGTCTCAGTTTCATGTCTCGTCTCCATTCCTATACTAAGCTGAGACATACCGACCAGCTCGTCCATGTTGGCCCGTTCTTTAGCAAATCCAGGTTTTGGTTTTAAGACCTGATGCTGCTGGGAAGAAGCTGAGACTTCTAAGGAATGCTCTGTTCCTTGAAGTGAAGTTGAAGTCGCAGGGAGCCATACTGTGTAAGTGACTGGAAAACAAGGAGGAAAGAAGCCGTTTGGGACTAGCATTGGTGAAAGCACGTTTGATGGTTCTATGGCTTCCTCAGGTTGCTCCTGTGGTGGCGCTGTGGCTATTACCGCTTCAGACTCTGTAGCATTGTTGAGCTTGAGCTCAAGTGAAGGAAGGTTGGTTTTGCTTTCAGGTTCCTTGCTTAAGGTTTGGTCTTCCTGTGTTGGCGATGGATCGGTTACCTAAAAGAATGGCAAAACAGAGGAGATTTTTAATATCTGAGTGTCTAAAGCATTTCCATATAATCTAAGAAGCGTACCATTTCATCAGTAACCATGTCGAAAAGGCTAGAACGTCTTTTCCTGCGGCTGGAACAAGTATGGCGGATGAAATACTTTTGAGCATGACTAGCCACTTGTGTTGGAGTTCTTGAAGTCACATAGTTTCTTGAAATACCACGCCAATCTCCTTTCCCTAGCTTCTGAAGACCCACTAAGAATAGCCTGTGCTCCTCCTCCGTCCAAGGAACACCTGATAAACCCAATGTAAATGTTAAGAAAACTAAAACAATTTCATCTTTCAGGACCCATAGACTTAAGTTCAACACTATGATCCACATATAAGATAATGACTCAGATGCCCCACATCTTAAAAGAAGAATAAAAACAGTGTACTAAAAACTGTTGTCCTGCATAAGCTATTTATCTGTTTCTTCCCCAACAAGTTAACTAACCGGTAAGACTCAATCGGTTTCTGCAATAACCGGTATTAACTTCAAAAAGTATATAAGTCTCACAAACATGGACAAGAATCATCTCTTCCTTCACCAAAGGATGAAAACAGGCAACAAACACTGCAGCTATTAAACATTCTCATTCCCAAAGTTCAAAACTTTATAAAAATTCCAATTCCCGAAATTCAAAACTTTATAACAATTTCAATCCCAAAGTTCAAAACTTTATAACAATTTCAATTCCAAACTCCAAAACTTTATAGCAGTTCCAATCCTAAAGTTAAAAACTTTAAAGCAATTTCAATCCCAAATTTCGAAATTATATATAGCGATTTCATTTTCAAAGTTCAAAACTTTATATCAGTTTCAATCCTAAAGTTAAAAACTTTACAGCAATCTCAATTCCAAAGTTTTAGACTTTATAACAGTTTCAATTCCAAAGTTCAAAACTTTAGCTATCTATTACCAAACAGACAAACACCAGAAGAAAAAGGTTACCTCTCTTCCTCTCTACACGACGTTGGTGGATAGACCCAGAACCATGAGCTGGATCATCCGACAAATACCCTCCGTTATCTTGGTTAGAGTACCTCCCGTGATCCGACAACGGCGAATCGTTATGATGATTACCCGTCGCTAAAGGAGACGACGGAGACAAACGGTGGTGCACGGCCAATGCAGAGAGGTTACCCATACTCGCACTCTTCTTGATAATCGACCCATCCGTCAACCTCACCCCGAATAGCTTCACTGCCGCCGACGAGGAGGAAGACGAAGAAGAAGATCCTCCTCCGTGGTTTCCACCGCACGTGCCACCACGAGTCGGGCACGTGCGGGAGTTGTGCCCGTTGTAGCTACAATGCGAACACCGACGAGTCATCCGCACAAATAACACAACAACCCAAAAAAGCCAAACACTGTTCGTAATTACACAAACAAGTTCGATAAAAAAAGAGATTAGATGGTAGAGAATAGAAAAAAAAAACTTTTGTTTTTTGATTTATTATGGAAAGAAGAAAGACCGAGAGGATTATGGTGGATCTTTCGTTTTTAATCCGTGTTTTAGTTTACTAATTATATACTAGCCTCTTTTATTTATATCTTATCTTACCTGTGGATATTTTCGTTTATGACAACAAACTAATCTTATACATGCACTCATCTTTTGTTTAGGATAATCTTTTTAAATATAAACAATGTTACCGACAAATCAGTTATGATAACCAAGATAATTTAAATGTTGAAGATAATATTATTTAATCTAAATCTGTAATGAAAAGAAGATGAACAATACATTTTTCTTTTGATCCACTTGTGAAGCGATCCATCCACATATGATAAGAAACACGTTTTTAATATGAGATGGTGGATCAAGTGGTCTAGACGTAAAGGGGTTGGATATTATCACAAAGGTTAAAAGCATACAGACACATTTAGTTTTGTTTTTTTTATAGTAGGCATAAAATGTGATATGAACAATGATTACCAAAAAAAATGTGATATGAACAAGCTTTTCAGAATGTGTTATTTGTTTGTGTATCTTAATTATTTTTTAATTTATGTAATATGTACTGAAATTTAAAACTAACATCCAAAATTTAATTAATATTTAAAAATCTGGATATATTCTTCAGATTTAGTTCTTTGTATTTATAACAAAAAATTAAGATTAAAATTACTCATATCTATGTAAAATCAATTTATTAACAAAAATTTAAGATTGAACACCAGTAACACTTAATTTTAACAAGAATATTAGAAGCATAAAACAAAGAACACTGGATTTAGTTTGGAATTCCAATTCTACTAAAATACACCAATAAATAATCCCACGTAATATAAGTGTTCTTTGTCATAATTGTTTTTCTAAATCAGTAGTCCACAAAAATAAAGTAAAAACGTTTGACTTCCAAACACACTATCTTTGCTGGAAGTTTAACATTTTGATACCGAAAGCAAACATGAAAGCGAAAAAGACAGTGAAGCCCACTAACACAGCAGCAATCGAGCCCATAAAATTCGGGTCGTAACCGTAATGATTCTCAATGTACCATTTTATCGTCGGATCTTCCATCATACCCGGGACTTTGATCGTATCCTCTTGGTCACCGTACTGTGAAACAATCAATCCATACACAGTCCACGCTACTGGACAGATCCAGTAGTACCATATCCACCATTTCGGAATCCTCTGCGAAAAAAGTAAAACAAACTTATAACACAATCAAAAGATTTAATATACGTTTCTTGCGATGGACGTAATCAAAACTAACCGGTCTAGGGATGAGAAAACCGGAAAAGAGGTTGAAAAGACCGTAGAACGCTCCGGCGAAAATAGCAGCGACTTGCTGATTCGGGGTGATGGCCACAGCCATCATCCCGTAGTATGTGAAGTAGAGGAAGGAGAAGAATGAGACAAAGAAGAACCAAAAGAACTTGACCACCGTCCATTCGAAACACATCATTGCGTATGTAATCAACGTATAATACGTAGTTTGGATCAGCACATACGGTATTTCACACACCACCTAAATCCAATGAAAAAAAAGAAGTTAATTACTAGCCCTAAAGATTTCTTGTTGATCAAGAAAGTAAAATCTCACCTGTGCTAGGGCATAGGGTAAAGCAGAGTACATTTCTGCAGCTCTTTCTCGATAGAAGACAGTTCTTTCCACTGATATTAGCGGTTGGACAGACGATGCATTGTTTATTCCCACGAATAAAACAGCAGCATACATTGCTCCAATAACCTTTGTAAGATCATTCGCAGTGTCCCTGTTCGTACAAGAAGTTATATATAAGTACTAACTCGTTTAGTGGCTTTTCAGGACTAAGATCTTTGAACAAACCTTGTTGTGCCAACTCTCCAGAAAATTGATCCGACCATGAGAGCTGCAACAAATGTAAAGAAAAACCTAGCTAGATTGTAGTCTGGAGTTCTCCAGTAAGTTATCCACTGTTTCCATAGACATGATCTGAATTGTCCTAACAATGATTCTGAGAACTGCGTTGAGAAATAGAGATCTTTGGCTCCTTGTGGCGGTGTGCTTAGTTCCTTTACAAGCTTCTTGTTTTGTCTAACAACAAAATCAGTTCTACTAGTTAGCGTAAACTCTTGTGAATGATTAGGGTTTTTTGAGTCTTACTGGTATAAGGATGATGTTATGTAATGCTCAGCAAAATCTATCCCAAGCTTAGCTTCGGCAGCAAGTGAGCTCACTTCTAGCATCCATGTAGCTGGATTATACTTCTCTTTAATTTCAGGAACTCCAGGAATTGCCTAAAAGAAAAGTGATCAAGAAGTTGATATTTTTCAATGTGAGATTGATCATAAAAAAATTTAGAATCTAACCTGGAAATATTCAATAATCTTGTGGGAGTTTTGGCCTAAAGGGCCAGCGTAAATCACTTGTCCTCCTCTTTTCATTAGCAGAAGTTCATCAAAAGCTTCAAAGATATCAATGCTAGGCTGGTGGATTGTGCAGACAACAGTCCTTCCTGTGTCAACTGTGTTCCTCACCGTCCTCATTACAATAGCTGCAGCCCTAGCGTCAAGACCTGAAGTAGGCTCATCCATGAAGATTATCGATGGGTTCGCTACTAACTCTACTGCTATTGTAAGTCTCTTCCTCTGTTCTGTTGATAGCCCTGAGATCCCGGGAAGCCCCACTATTGCATCTTTTAGACTCTTTAACTCTACTAACTCCATTACTTGGTCAACAAATCTCTACAGAAGTCAGTGTATGAGTTAGACTAGTGATCTCATATGCAGAGCCGGTTCTGAGTATAGGTAAGTGAAATATTGGCTTATAATCAAGTCCCAAATTTTAAGAGATAATTTTATAAACATAGCCCCTAAAATTGTTTTAAAATAAATTAAATCAAAATATGTTCTTAATTGTTGGTAGCTTTCAAAATTTCAAGACCGGTCCTGCTTATATGGTTTGAAGTTGAGAGAAGAAGCATTACCATTTTCTCATCTTTGGTGACTTCTTTTGGGAGACGAAGGAAGGCAGAGTAGATGAGAGACTCTCTGACAGTGACTTGCGGTGAATGGATATCATTCTGTTCACAATAACCAGAGACTCTGGCAAAAGTTTCTTGTCTTTTAGGAAAACCAGAGATTCTGATGTCTCCTTCGATGTATCCACCGGTCTTTCTACCAGCCAAAACATCCATTAAAGTGGTTTTACCAGCTCCACTTACTCCCATCAGAGCTGTTAACACCCCTGGTCTAAACACCCCTGTCACTTCCCTTAGCAGCTGAAGCTTATCCTTGGCAATTTCTTGCTCTTTCATTTCCTATTTGTTGTGTTATAACCATATAACAATGTTGTTTAGGTCTCAACTTTTAACTCATTTAGTGTAACTAGGATTTTGGATTTGGTGTTACCTTAGGCATGTCGACGTAGTAGTTGACATTGTCGAAGGACATTGTGTAAGGAGTAAAAGGTAGAACCATTCCTCTTTTCACGTAAGTGTTGTTACTCTCTAAGCCATCCGTGACCCGGTTTTCCTCTGCACCTTCTTTAGAAACGATGGCTTGAGGCTTCTCAAGTGCTGACATATCAAGAAAACATGATGTTAACTTAAGAAGAAACCAAAAGAAGATTTAGTCAAAAAAAAAATTGTTAACGTTCATGTGTTTCCACATTAAAACAAATTGGCTATGAGTATATTTTCTTATCTGTTATATTTTGAGAAAATATATGATAAAAACAAACAATTTATATAGATGGACCCTTACGGTTTAGGTATGCAAGAGCGAGAGTAGCTAGGATGTTAAAGAGAATCGTAAACCCAAGAACGGCTCCTACACCGATCCAGTACCAGCTTGGATCCGTGAATACATCGAAAATCTTAAGAACAGCCAACCCCAACCTCGTGGAGTTATCAGAAGACTGCAAGGAAATTTAAAAGAATAGCAAGTCTTGTTACATAATCATTCGATTTAATTTACAAGCTTGAATCTATTAAGAGTTACCTGTTGATCCATCCATCTAGGAGCAAGCATTTCATTGACAGTTAACGCGTCGTAAGTGTAAGTCATTGGTGAAACCCAATAAGCCCATTGCCACCATGTAGGAATCTCACCTGTTGACATATATCATCAAGACCAACTAGTTTAGTTTATCTTTAAAACATGTACGTTTCTAGAAATCAGTTTCATAGTGTCTTTTTGATGTATAACCTCTAGGAACAATGAACCCTCCAAGTAAGAAGAGGAGGAGAACAACTAGAGATCCACCCGTATTAGCAAGTATCATTGATCTACAAGTTGTCGCAATGAATCGAAAAATACTACCAGCCATTTGCTGTGTAAGAAATATCACCAGTAAATGCTTGAAGAACCTGCCATAATTAAGCACACACAAAAGTTCAAGAAATTACTTTTTCATAATTAAGAAGTTTGGATCCACTGGACATGTTAATATCATTGATTATTGAACTCTAACTCAAGTCTCTAGTGATGTTTTGCAGCTCAGATCACCAGTTTGGAAAACATCTCTGGAGAACTATGATCGTTAGAATAAATAGTCAACCCAAATCCAACATCAGATATTAGAAAAGAGAAAATCTAATTTATATAGGTAGCGTTCAACTCTACTTAATATGATATTTTTGGGGAGTAACATTTTACTAAGCGAGGGAGTTAGACATCTGATGACGTACATTTAATTCTAGTAAAGCCTCTTGTCCAGAAAGGGCGTTTGATCCGTCACAACACTATGTAACAAGTTACAAATGTATGGTTCAAGAATCATATATCACCTGCTGGGTTCTGGCGAAAATCCGATCAAGTAATACGTAATGCTGACCCAAACAACGGATTCGAAGATGGAGATAGGAATGCTCAAGAGAAATGTTGGAAGAGTGAAGGTCCAAGAAGGGTGAAACAAAAGGTCACGTTGCTTGTAGAACACGGGAAGTCTTTGAATCATCAGAGAAAGCTCGGCGAATCCATTGAACATGTTAGCGATCATGGAGAACATCAATGCACCGATATAGACGGCTCCGTCGTTCTCGTCCTTTGTGCCCATCCCCGTCCTCAAGTACACGGTGGATGCAATCAAGGCCATTATAATGATCTGAACGGTCTTGAAAACGTAGAAGAAAGCATTGCGTTTTATGAGAAGCAGTTCTCTGTCCCAACAGATCTTGAAGAGTTGAGATTTGGGAACTGATTGTTTGCTGAATACGAGAGAAGCTGGATGTGAGTTAAATCTGTTGTAAGGGACGGACAGGTCGTTTTCAAGATTGGCTCCGACATGGAAGGTTCTGAACTGTTTGGAGAATTTGGAGACAGGAATGTATCTGTATGGTTTTGTCGTGTCTGCCCAATATTGTTCTTGGTCTTTCCTTGAAGTTACCTGTTTACCAAGGCAAGTCGGTCATTGATTTGTTTCTACAATATAGCAACGAAATTCTCTTTTCTACAAGATCAAATTAATGAAAATAAATAATTGATTTTAGTTTTTATTTACATTTTTAAACCCCAATTTAATTTTTACTGAAAAGATTTTATATTTAAGTTAAAATTATTGTTTTAAAAACATAATAAGTTTTATTTTATTTTTAAGACTAAAACTGATTTAATATTTAGACAAGTGAATCAGATTAGTTTTATTCTTTAATAGTATTACAATATTACGTGTTAATTCCTTCTTGGTTAAAGTTAAATATATAAATAATGTAAGAGTGAACCAAAAGGATTAGATAAAGACCTCTTGCAAGAAATCGGCGGTGCCTTTGCGCTCGGGACACTTGAAACCGCAAGACTCAAAGAAGGAAAGAACATTGTCACGTGGACCTTGGTACACGATCTGGCCTTCCGATAAAAGAATAATATCGTCGAAGAGCTCGAACGTTTCAGGAGCTGGTTGTAACAAGGACATTAATACCGTTGCGTCCGTGAACCGAACCATTTCTTTAAGGCATTTCACTATTTGGTACGTTGTTGAACTGTCTAGACCTGTAGATATCTCGTCCATGAACAATGTCTTTGTTGGTCCCACTATCATTTCTCCTGTTTTTTTTTTGAGGGAATAAAAAGATTATATTAATCATGGAGTCAACATGGATGTATATATAAGTAAAAAACTGGGGAAAACTAGACCTGTTGTGACTCTTTTCTTTTGACCACCCGAAATTCCTCTGATCATTTCGTCCCCGACCACCGTATCTTTGCATATGTCAAGCCCTAATATCTGAAGAAAAACAAAATCAATAATTACCCAAAATTGCCAAGCAAATCGAGTAAGTTGCTTAATCATGGAGCTATTGGGTTTGTTTGGTGAAAACTGCATAGAATCTTAACTTTTAGGTAAAAAGTAGAAAGGAGTAGGTAGATCTAAGGCCCACTAATTGCGTGAGTTGTTATTTTAAAATTAAACTACATTTATGATTTACCAGTAATTATTAGTTCCTGTTAAATGATTCTGTTTCTATTTTTTCCTAACGGGGTATCTTTGGGATTTCAAATATCTCTCTAGTTGTTAGTGAATCATACAAAATAAAAATATTGACAAAAGAGTCTAGTGCCATATTTCACAAAATACTAAATCAGTTAGGGAAAGACATTCACATAATGTATTAAACCCAAATTAATTTCCTAGTTCTTCTTCTTTTTGTTAAAAGCTTTTATTTATTTAAATTGAAACTAAAACACTAAGTGATCACATTGTAGCCTTGCACACTTATTATCATGTGATGTACATCTATTAAATCTATATACCATGGTCTACTATAGGTTAAAAGTGAGATCATTACTTTGAGAGTGTAATCTGTGATGAGACTGCTCTTGACATTCTCAGCTGCGATGGACTTCATGAAGAGATCCACTTCCGGTTCGGGTAAGATCCCTGCGTCCTTCTCTCTCCTCACCAACTCACTTAACAAATCTGTTAACATCACATTAAAAAAAAAAATCTTTTCTTAATTTGATCTCCAATCTGAGTAATTTCGATTGTAAATTACTAGAAAATGTGATAATTAGTTACCGTATCTAGTGCCGATGCCTTGGCACCTAGCAGAAAAATCAAGAGTCTCTTGCACAGTCATCACTCCAATATGAACATCGTTTTGGCTTATGTAAGCTGATGTTTTCTGTGGTACAATATCTTCTAATCCATACCCATTGTATGTTACTCTCCCCGTCACCTGTCCATTTCATTAGTTACTATCATTAACTTCCTCTAATATGTAATTTATAGTTAATCATTGCTATCTAACCTTTAAGCTTGGGTCCAATTTTCCAGCTAACGCCAACAAAAGAGTTGTTTTCCCTGATGATGGTGGACCTAATAAAAGTGTCATTCTACAACCCACCAAAACCATACATTATAAAAAAAATAATCAACACTAAAATGGTAGAAAACATAAATTGATAGTTTACTTAATTTACCTTGAAGGTTTAATGATACCAGAAGCGTCTCTAAGGATAGTGAGTTTAGTGGTTTTAGCAAAGTTAAAACCAAATAAACTAACGCCTCTCCCAGCAATGTTTAATGCCACGTTAGGTAACGTCGGAAGAGCTCTTTTTCCGATGTGACAATCCGCCTCTATTGTAAGCTTCTCGAATCTCACTTCCACGGTCGGTAGCTTTATCCCCACCCTGTCAGAGTAGTCATTATTAAATGTTTAGAAATTTCACATTTACGAGAAAAAAAATTGCTATTAGGACTTGAAATCTAGTGGGTGGTGACAGTGATGTTACTTTGTCAACATGTTAAAACCTAAAAACAAGAAAACATGATTTAAATATTTACATATATCCATAACCGGTTCTTGGCACAGTCTGGTATAACTTCGTCTTACCTCCAAATTTAAAGAGATACTATAATTTATAAAACGTATGCCCTTAAAATTCCAAAATAATTATTTAAAATTTTTAGCTTCTTAAATCTCAGGGTACCCGGTCATGTTTACATCAAACATATATGTTAGACCGAATGTTTTCAAGAAAATGAAAGACCAAGTTTACACATATAGTATTTTTATAAGAAAATCAGATTCGTAACACTTTGGTAATGGATCGGTTGCATGTCAAAAAAAAAAACGTCGTGCCAAAGACTAAAATAAATACCTATCAATTCGTTTCCTCAACTTTTTCAAGAACTTCTCGTTGTCTTCCTCGGTGACTTTAAAGATAGAATCAATGAACTTCTGACGATCATCAACCCCGAGTTTTGTGACGTCGACGAGATCATGAGGTTGGATGATAGTGGTACGAAGACGAGTGAAGGTTGGAAGTTTCTCAAGAGCAGCCCATTTAAGAGCTTCCTCATCATGATCATCGATAGAACCGCTTCTCCTTGAGAAATGATTACTACTGCTCGTTAACAACTGTCCTAAGCTCTTGCTTAGGCTTCTCGACAACGTCTCCATTTTCGTTGGAGGATGTGGGGAAGATGAAGAAGGATTATTTAAACAGTTTTGATTTGGTGGTCGAAGAAAATGTTTCGGGAAACAAAAAGAAAGCGTGTGGAATCGCAGCGGGTTTAAAGTGGGTAAGAGAGAGCAAGTAGATGTATATACAAAGGGTTAGTAAAGAGATCTATATCTCTTTTTATATAAGAAAATTAAATTAGGAAATACTGTATATACCTTGAAATTTTCTTCTAACTATACGAAGATATATTAAGTTTTACATAAATGATAGTCTGTAATCTGTATTTTAAATACAAAAAAAAAAATGAGTTATTTTTGGGTTCACCCCCTAGGGTGAACCAACCAATAGAATTTCATCATTTCAAATTCAGTATCTTTTAAAAAAGGAAACTAAATTTTGTAAAATTATATTATGTTTTAAATAAAAAAATAAAATAAAAAATAATAGTAGTTGCAAAAAACAATGATTTTTTAAAATATTTTTAATATCGTCGAAAAACACTAAACCCTAAACCCTAAATCATAAACCCTTGGATGAACCCTAAAATCTTGGATAATCCTAATTCTTTGATTTTTTTAAAAAAATATTTTTAACGCAGTCAGCAAAACATTAAACCGTAAACCCAAAATCCTAAATCCTAAACCATAAATCTAAACACTAAACTCTTGGATAAATCTTAGATCTTTGATTTTTTTAAAATATAGTTTAAAAACAGGCAGCAAAACACTAAACCCTAAATCCTAAATCTTAATCCCTAGACCCTTGGGTAAACCTTAAACCTTTGGATTTAAATTCAAAGATTTAAGATTTATGATTTATCCAAGGATTTAGGAGTTAGGATTTATGGTTTATGGGTTAGGATTTATGGTTTAGGGTTTAGGATTTTGTTGACGGTATTAAAAATATTTTTTTTAAAAAAATCATTGTTTTTTTAAACTACTATTGTTTTTTATTTAAAAACATAATATAGTTTAACAATATTTTGTTTCCTTTTTTAAAAGATACTAAATATAAAATAGTGAAATCCTATTGGTTGGTGAACCTAAAGGTTCACTCTGGGGGTGAACCCAAGAATAAGTAAAAAAAAAAACGAAAAGTAAAACAGGAATCATATCATAGATTGTTTAGATCTACTTTTATTCTCGTTCTTGTGTTTGTTTCTTTGCTTGTTCATAGGTTGGTTTAAGTATATAGATATATTGAAGGGTATATTGGCACTGTTTACTTTAGTTTATTGATAAAAATCCAAAACTAATTAAATAGACCAAAACCTATAATTGACCATACACGCTTAATCAGAAAGTTCACCTTGGTCCTACAATGGACTTACTAAGATAGTGATCTGAAAAGAGGAGATAATTGGTCAAATTGTCAACACGTCTCTTTAAGCCCTAGAGAATCGACACGTGAATTAACAGAGCAAGCGATGTCATCTAGAGAATATACATATTTTGGTCCAATATTTCACTATAACTTTAAATTCCATCCCGGTTACGTATGCAGTGGGCTGGGCATTCTATCCGTTAAATTTGATTCGATTCGTTATTCGGTTCGATTCGATCCAAAAATTCTGAATATCTGTAAACTTTTAAAGCAAAGCAAATACTAAAAATCAATATATGTTAAAATCGAAACAAATCACAAATATTAAAATATTGGAAAGTGAATAATCTGATCCGATCCGGCAATATATAAATACATGTATATCTTAATTATATTTTAAAGTTTTAAATATATAAAAGTATATAATTATTATTCTAACATATGATTTAACAAATTTTTTTCACATTATTACTATATAAAAGTATTACATAAAAAGAATAGAAAAAATTTATGATAATTATAATTCTTTTCTTAAGCTTTGTGTTATTATAATTGTCAATTAAGTTTAAATTTTTTAAAAATATGTAAATTCACTACTTCTTTTCATTTTTAGTTTATATATCATGCAAAAAAATATTTTATAAAACAAACTTGTATCGAATTTTTAAGATTATTTGTATTAATCAAAACATATTAGATATCCGTAAGTATTCATAAATATTCGCAAATATTTATTTATGTTCCGAATATCCGTTTTTCCGAATATCCGTATTTTTCAGAAGCAAAGCAAATCGAAAAATTAGATATCCGTGACATTCGAAGCAAATCACAAATACCTTCAAAAACCTGAATATTCGATCCGTGCCTAGGCCTAGTATGCACTAAATAAGTCATAAGTTCCACCTTCAGTCGAAAGGAAGATGTTGACATAATATTTAAACTGTATTGTTAAATGTCTTGGGCTAGTTTCGAGTTATGGGACTTTGAGATTTAAAGAGGATGTATTTAATATCAAATTTGGAAGGAAGAAAGATAAGAAATTTAATATGAGTTTTATATAAGTATGGATGAAATAGAGAAGTTGCTATGATTTTAATTTAACATTTTAATATCTAAAAAGCATGAGATTTGGAATTTAATTAAGAAACTAAATCAAAACATCTTAAAACTACAATAAATCTGCTTATAGATTGTTTGGGCAATAATAAGGTCATAGTGGCTTTGCTCATTACGCTCTTTTCACATCCAATAGATTGTGGTTTTTGAAAGTCCAATATCACAAGAGCAAAGTTCAATTCTCACAGTTTTATGTATATAAAATTTACAATTTTTAATTGTTTCATATTAGAAAGATAATAATAAACATTTATAAACTTTGGTTCAAATTCTTCTTTTACTCCCTCTGTCCCATTATAAGTGAATTTTAAGGTTTTTACACATGGATTAAGAAAGTACATATTTTTATGTAATTTATCTTGGTAACATAAAAATATCATTAAATGAAACTAGTTCAACCAATAAGAAAATGATACAGTATTTTTTAATTGGTCACAAAATTGAAATGATATTTAATTCTATCTAGATTTGTGAGAACATCACTTAAAATAGGACAAAAAAAAAACCTAAAACACCACTTAAAATGGGACAGAGGGAGTAACTTTTTAGAAGGAGAAATGTTGTTAACATTTCATAGAAAAATTTAAATTAATCACAGTAGATTTTATTCATTAATATTGCTAAAACAGTAACTTTTGAAAATATCAGTAAAAGGAATTTTAGAAAATATAAAACTTTAAAATCTTTATATTATTATTATTTTCAGTGAAAATATAATATTTTAGAATATTTCTTTATCTGAAAATTTTATAAAACGTAGAATAATTAAAATTTTGGCAAAAGCATAAAACTTTTTGTATATTAAACCCCGACGGATAACTAAATTTTTTCGAAGGTGGAGTTGAAAAGAGGAAATGCATAGAACTCAAAATAACAACACATAAAAACGTGTGTTGGGATTTGATCATAGAATAAATTATAAGATAGTAATTGATGATATAATTTCACTAGAGTTGGTATGATGGGGTTTTTTTTTTGTAACATGGCTTGTATGGTGGGATTTGCACTCACCAACTCAAATATTTTTAACAAAAAAAACTCAAATATTTGCAACGTGTGTGGCGTTGAGCAAAGTAAACCAACTTTCCAAGGCTCAAATGTCAAAAGAGTTTGAAATTAATCTGTATGTCTTCGACCGTTCACGGACCCAACACCAACACCAACTACTTCTTTCTTCGTTTTTTTATTACTTTACGATCAGCACGTAGCCAGTACCGATCTAACATTTTACACTGCCCTAATCCAATTTTTAAATTATGCCCTTCGATGTTTTTATCCAAAATTAAAAATATTAATATAAAAATAACTAAAGCTTACATAAAACAATAAAATCACATCAAATTTTAATAAAACAGTAAACAAAATAAAAAATACAATTGCATTTTTTGCAAAATCATTTACTAATATTTAATAAATCTTTAATCATATCAGTCTTAATTAATAGCAAAATCAATCCATTTAATCTCATGTGTGACATAGTAAACCACAAATAAAAATATATATACATATATATCAATTTAAACCTCAGCAAATGTTTTAGCTATAATAATCGATATTAGAATAGTTAACAATACACATTAAGCAATTTATGTGTTTGATAACAATCTTCAATTTTTCAACAAAAAAAAAATACTTTACTAGACTTTGTAATTTTTTTTATTGATCCTCATAAAAATTTTAATCATGTAAACATATTATCATCAATTATTTTTTAATGGATATCATTTTGAAGTTTTTAAGTTTAAAAATTATAATTTCAAATTATTATAACTAAAAATGTTAGTATTATATTAAGTAAAAAAACCTTACCAATTTTCTTTATTTATAAACATTAATAAGAAAACAAATTTGAAATATGTCCTTTTATTTCGGATGTCTTAATCGATGGCTTTGGTGGCTTCTCCTATAGGCCGGCCCTGCACGTAGCGTCGATGCTTGAAATCATTATGTCACAAATCCGTCATACGATCGTTTAAATTTAAAACAAGACTCTTACGCAACAACGTTTTATTGATATAATTATGATTACGTTTTGTTGTTTGGTGAAAACGATTTATGAATTATCTTCTTTTTCTAAAGAAGAGAAAATATAATCGTGACATGAGCTGAGGTGATAAACAACGTCAAAATAAATTTAATTTTAAGTTAAACTAAATCTAATACCTTACAAACCAGCAATGAACTAAAATTTGGAAAAGTGTATGTAGTAATACTAGATTCGAAATGAACAGTTCATATTTGCTCAGGTCCTCCTGGGAGTCGTATACATGCAGTTCTAAACAGGTATTGGAGTCAAGAATATAGGATTATCTGTCGAGAATTAGGAAATTCGTCGTTTTTATTTCATATTCCTTATGAAAATACCCGTAAATGAGTTACCAATGGAGCGTGTGGCATGTTGATATTGTCTACTCTTTGTGATTTTTTTTAAATCCTCTTAACTCTTATAAAATACATGAGATCTCTACCTTGCCAATGTGGATAAACCTTAACAATATTCCAGAATTTTGCTTTTCTAGGCTAGGCATTACCGGCACAGTATCAGATTTAAGAGAGTCAATGCTTAGGCCATCTCTAATGGTACACAAAAAATTACTCTATAATTCACTCTAAAATTGAATAACTCTAAAATAGAGTAACTCTATTATAAAGTTGGATTTGCTCCAATGGTTCACTCTATAATAGAGTTACTCTATAATAGAGTGAAATATAGATTAATGTTACTTTTTACTCTATATTTGAAGTTAAAAAAGCAACATTACACTATATTCAACTCTATTATAGAGTAACTCTATTATAGATTGAACCATTGGAGTAAATCCAACTCTATAATAGAGTTACTCTATTTTAGAGTAAATTATAGAGTAATTTTTTGTGTACCATTCGAGATGCCCTTACACACAAGCTTGGTTCAAATCCAACAAACATGAGGAAGCAAAGATATTAGTTGAAGTGGAGTTGGATAAATGGTCCCAAAATTCATTTCTTTTGATGACAAGTTAAAGTAACATCTACTTGGTAAAAGTTGAGTATTTTTGGATATTTGAATGTGAAAGGGTGGTGCACTTGATCATAAGGAGAAATGTGTCTATTAATGTCTAAGCCACGTGATTTTGTTCCTATTACAAAAAAAAATTCATGTTACAAATGAAGAGATTCCAACGTTGGACATTGTCCCACTGCTGCAAAACTCTTCCATAACTCATATAAATCATCTGGAGGCAAACTCATGCTCACTCACTATCCATTAACCGTTTGAGACTTCTAAAAAGTATTTGTTCACTCTTCCTCTCGAGGGTTCATATGCTGATCCTGTCACACATTCGCATAAAGTATACTCTACCTCTTGCTCTCAGATTGATAATACTTTATCTTTGTTAGTAGCCGTAAAAACTGTGCCAATTCAGTCATTTATGATACAAAACATTTCATCATAATCTATCATTTTAAAATATTCTTGTCCTTATGAAACTGAGCAACCAATTGATCGTCTTTCTTCTCTCACTCTTGATCATCAGCGATCATATGGAGTCAGAAACTCGCTTGCATATGGGCAAAGTACATAGTTTTGTTGTGGTTGGAGATTCATCTAGTTACACTATAACTAAAAGGACAGTAAAATCAACACACAAAAAAATCAAGAAATGGAATGAACAAAGGTTAATGGAAGAAGTAAACAAGGTCGTCATGGTCGAAGAAACCATATTCACTAATTAATAATTAATGTCTTTCTTTCTAGGATTCAAATATGAATCTTTATATAGGATCTTTTTAAACACCTTTTGATTTGTTGCAAATTTTATCAAACTTATGAGTAAAATCTCTTTTTTACGTGTAATACGAATATAATTGTGACATGATGAGGTGGGTGATACAACGACGTCAACATGGACTTAGTTTAAACTAAGCTAAAATTAATACCTTACGAACGACCAACGAACGAACATTTGGAAAAGTGAATGTAGTAGATAATGACCAATAATTTATTGACTAATGTTATACATATATGTGTTTTATGACTATAGTAGATGTGCTTCAAAGAACTCTTCAAAGTTCTCACTCGATGCTAGAGGTAGGCCAAGAAAATAAGATTGCGAGGCCCAAACTCCAAAAAAGATAAAGCTTAGTTGAGCCTCACAGGCCGTATGCAACATGAACTATAAAACCAAGTGTCTATCAATCATGTTTTGTTTTAATTGTCTATCAGTCATGTTTTGTTTTAAGTTACATGACGCACCTATCCTATAGAAGCACATAAGTCACTCCACTTCACATATCTTCTACTAAATCAAACCTAAAAGGGCAGCCACTTCACAAGCTTTAGTCTATAAATGTTCTTCGAGAAACGCCCTAAATAAATAATTGCATAAGTTTTGCTCAAAAAATAAATAAATAAATAATTGCATAAGTTCAAATAAATCAAGCGACGTTAGTCTTTTTTTTTTCTTTTTTTTCAGAAATAATTTACAAGACAATTGTTTTTACGTTTCAAATCAAGCAATGTACAAGACAATTTTCTTTTTCGAAATCTTCTTTTTTAAATGCTAACTTTTATTTATCTTCTTCTTTGAAAGAGGCATTCTTACTATTTGATGAAGCAGATTGAACCCAAATCACGGCCGCTTCGAAGTCAGTAGGAGGGTTAAGATTCCCTTGCATGAAGAAAGAGTCCCAAACTTCTTCTGAGAAACAAGAACTGGAGAAGAGATGATCTCTTGATTCATCCGACTCATCACAAAGCAAACAATATGACGAGATATATAAACCCCATTTCCGAAGTTTGTCCTTTGTTGGTAACCTGTTCCTAACCGTTACCAAAGTCAGAAAAGCATGTTTCAGATTACAAGACTTAAACCAGAAGGAGGAGTCGGGTGAAGGCCATGAAGCAAATGATTTTCTCTTTTGACATGAGAACTTCTGGTATAAGGGTTTGCAAGACATACTCGAGAAGAAACTTCTAAAATCTGGCACAGCCTTCAAACATTCAACTTTTTGTTAAACCAGTTGATCCATTGAAGTATATGACATAACCTCAAACTTGAATCATTTAAAATAACGGCAATTATATTTTTATTTTAATAAACCTCAAGAAAATAGTTTATCCAAAATATCATCATAATAGCACTCTATCGTTTAGCAAGTTTTAAGAATTTTTTTTTTAAAAAAAGAGTTTTAAGAAATTTCCTGAAACATACAAAATAATAGTTGGATTAGCTAAACAGTATGTATTTATTAGACATATTATTGCGTCAAATAACATGCTTAATTAAGCCACATAAATAAGAAAGGAACCTGCACAAACTTGCTTTTCAGTTTTTTTTTTTTCTAAACAATTCTAAGTAGATGGCATTGAAATAGTCACATTCACTTAATGAAAAATAACTTTTTATTTGACTCCTATTTATTTGTTGATACTGGCAGAGTTTGTTGTTTTATGACTAAAAGAGTTCAAATAGTGAAACCCAACGAAGAGAGTTTCATATCTCAGTGTTCAAATTTTAAACATAAAAGTTGAAAAGGAAAGTTAAAGAAAAAGGTCGAAACGAAAAAAAATAAGAAAAAGGGTTCTTTCTCCTTTCTTTTGCATTAAGGAAAGAGCCAAACAGCTTGCATGCAACCATAGTCAATTCTTTGATAGTAGTTTTTTTTCTTGTCCCTTGCACGGTTATATATATATATATATATATACATCATTTCCACGTATATCATAATGCAACAACAGTTATTTGAGCAGCCTTTTTAACAGCATCTTTCACGCTTTTACACCAAAAAAAAAACTCATCAAAAAGTAGTTTTTACTCTTTGTGTAATAAATATATATAAAGAGCCAGGTGAATGGCTCTTTTCAGTAATCACTGAATCACTATAGAGGTTTATACGATATTGTTATGTATATGCAGGCGAGGGTCCCGAAAAGAATGTATTTCTTATTTGGAAATGTTGAACACAAACAAACAAACAAACTGAATGAGATAAAAACACTCCGTCATAATTAATCTTATTAGATAACTATGACACAACGTAACATAACTAAAAAAGGTAACATCAGATTACCACCATTGTTTATTATTGTAAACACCAAAAACTCCCTTACGCAATTTCTTTTTGAGCTATCATCAGTGAATAGATTTTGGTATTAGTTGGCCGAAATTTCTATAGATTTCTATAAGCAATCAGAGGGATCAGCCCTTCGGCAAAAGCATGAATGTTCGTTCATAAAGAATCCTGTGATAGTACATTTGCACTGACGATAGCGTATTGTTTTGTTCTTTGATCGCATTTCTTTGAAGCATTTCTTGTTTCCGTGGAAGCCGCATTTTCCCCCAGGGAAATTGATATTGTCCCAACACTCAGTGTCTCTAGCATTTCCCTCTATTTATTTTTATCAACCAAAATATATTGTTAGGTTATACAAAAAAAATGTAGTATAGTACAACGATAGACAATTAAGCCAATGTTCTCGACTTGCTCTTGGGGTCGTTTCCTTTTTCTTTCAAACACCATTTTTATTGTATAGCAATCAATAATAATTAAAAAAAAAAAAAGAATATTATGTTACCTTTACCATGACTCAGAATGTAAAATATGAAAACACAAGAAACCATAAACAAAGTAGCACACCTCATGATTTCAAAATTTGATAAAGATTCTCTCTATGTAAATGGAGGAAGGTATTAAAACTTTTTTGTTGTCAATAACACTTGTAATATATATAACCCAAAGTAATATATATAATTTTTAAGATTAAATTTGAGAGAAAGAAACATAAGGATGAGGCCAGTCAACATGATCGGCGGAATAGGTACATTCAAATTTAGAATCATTATTTTTAGTATATTTGAATGTTCAATTTCGGATTTCTTGTAGTTTTATTTTTCATTGTCTATTTGATATATATGAAGGTTTTTAAAAAAAAATTAATATAGTGCAATTAGGAAATGAAGCTTTTTTTGCAACGTTAGCACTAAATCAATTTTTTTGTTTTATTACGCAAAAAAACTATTAGCTAGCAATTCCATTATTCTGTGCAAAATTTCTGATTTTATTATATGTTATATCAAATCTTTCGATTCCAGTAATTCTATCTAAATCTCGACTTTGATGCAAAATCATAATTCATGATTTCCAACAGTAACGATACAATTTTTGATTAGTAATTAATTTCATTTGCAGGTCACCATAATTTTCTTTTGAATAGTGATTCATCAATAACAATATATGGCGATGTGAATGAAACTAATTAAAGAACACTTTCAAGTTTGAATGGACGTCGAAAGAGTTTTAAATCTTTTAGATGTAAAATTTTCAATTTCATATTTAGATATAAATTTTAATTATATCCTCAAAAAACTGTAAGGGCAAGTGACAAAATAATGAAGATATCAAAAACTTTTGGATGCCAATGTATACTAGTATCCAAAATTTCTCCAATATTTAGAGCACGGTTTTAATTTGACAGATGAAAGCGTCTATAACTTATGCAATAGATTTAAAGTGGTAAAGGAATTTCAGTTGGAACTTTTCTAGTCTGGGTTCAATACGTCTTGGTCCACTTAATTGTATCGTAATTGGATTAACGTATATCCGAATGTAAAATCTCGTGAGATTTGTTTTTGGGTTTAGAAAACTTTTGGATCCCGTAGTTGTATAAAAAAAACTTTGCAATAGAGAGGCCTAAAAATGATAAAGCACATCCAGTTATGTTTGGTTGTGAAACGATACCAATGATACACGTAATTTGAGGAACTTATTGTTTGTTAACTCTTGTAATTAATAAACACTTGTTGGTTGACACTTTGTAATAAATCTACTAACACACAAAAAGATTATCCGACTACCTTTGAGGAAAAAATAACCTGAGGATGGATCCAAGTCAACATGATCGACAGAATCGATCTTCGGTTTAATTTAAAAAACATCAATCTAGTTAATTTAACTTTTATTACCTTAATAATTATTTATGGCTATTTAATGGACACAAATTATCATCATAATTCTTACAAATGTGACACGTGATTTAATAAACACGAGTGAATGCACTTGCTGCATTCAGATCTCAAATATTTCGCATCAAAACATATACATTTGGATGTTAAGTTACAGAAAAAAAAAATTTATGGATGCATGCATATCATGATATCAAAGTTAATATTTTCACACATACATACGTAAATAAACTCGTATATAGTTATAATCTCAACATTCGTATCGTAAAAAAGTTCAAATTTTGACTTGAATTCCTACTTTTTGTATTTAGGAAATTTCGAAGCTTTAATTAAAAAACACAAACTTTCTACTAAAGATATCAAACCTTTTTTAATAAACCTAGTAAATCAAAGTAAATTAAAGGTTGTAGCATGCATGAAAATAAAAAGACAAGACCGTGGTATCTAATTAAACAGAAAAAAAAATCGGGAATCTCAGTCAATGAATACATGGTACTTTGATACTCAAACCGTACTAAATGACCGGCATCAAGAATCCAAGATTTGCAAGATAACGAACACAAGAAAAGCATTTTAAGGCCAAGACTACAGGGGGTGCCTTAACACAGGCCCTTAAGGAAAAAACACGGAGACCGAGGGAAAAACAGAAGAAAAATCCCTTAATTAAGAGTCGGACCTTCACGAAAACTGACAAAAAAAAAAAATTTAAGGGACCGACAAAACTTAAGGGACTTTGTCTCGGGACCACTGATAATCTTGCCCTAAAGCCGCAAATTTGTTCCTAATTTTACAATTATTTAAAGATAGTATCTTAAATGTCCATTACACTTTCCAAACTAATGTAGAGAATGGTCACCTAATAATTTTTTATTCATGATGGCAAATCTAATTTCACCAAGAAATGAGAAAATAATCCCCAACCATCGCACCAAAAATATTATTACAAAACTTCAGAACTCAATTAGCAGAATAGAGAGAAAATATTTAAGAAGAGAAATTCATGAAAAAAAAAGGTTTTTATTTTAATTTTTTAAGAAAGAAGATCTTTTAATTAGGTGAGAACTCAATCTTCTTTTGCTGATTCAAGTTCTTGTAAAACTTCATTATAAACTCCTCGGCTGCTTTGTCCACATGTCCGTTAGCCACGTCACCATCTTCCGGTAAGGGGAACGGTGAGTCCGTCACACGTAAAGGTCTCACAGACGGTGAACTCCGTCCAAACCCGGGCAAGTTATAAGGCGACAACGCCGTCAGAGCCTCGACCGACAAAGCCGGCGTCTGACTGCCGCGTTCTTGAACTCCTAAGCCGTTGAGAAGCTCCATCACGGCTAAGGAGGCGGAGGTATCATCATCGAGGGTCGGTGGTGCTTGACCACACCCGAAGAGACCAATGTGATGACTCTTCTTCTTGAAAGCGGCCATGTTAAAGGGGAAGGAGTAGTTTGGAGTGTCGCTGCAGCTAAACTCGTATTCTTTCCTCGGTTGGGACGCGACGGTGGAGGAGGTGGCTGGGACGCGGCGGCGGTTGTGGAACATGAGATTCTTGCCGCGTTTGAGAGTGGCGTTAAAGTCAGCGAGGAGCTTATGCTTTGAGATGCCTTTGTGTAACATGTACATGACAAAACGTACGATGTTCAATAGCTTCTTGCTTAGTGGTACGTTCTTCTCCATCTCTAGAGTTAGAGAGAAAATGTGAATATTATTTATTTTTTTTGGCTTTGATTTTTTGCTTATGGACTAAGGATCAATGTGTGTGCAGTTTATAAAGGGGGAAAGACATAGAGACTTTTCTACAAAGAAGTACTTCAACGTGGAACATTACACACACATTTTTTTTAATTTATGTTGTTGTTAAATAGCTTTAGGTTTTAAAAAGCTAATTAATAGAAAAGAAGAAGAAAAATCGGATTTTTTAATTAACTTTTTTTGTACTTTAGATTGCACTATGAATAAAAGCCATCTACATATGGATATTCGGTCGTGATTTTGCTATATAAATAAATTAACATACTTTGATAAAAAAAAAAAAAAAAAATTAACATACATACAAAGTTAAACAAGTTGGGTTGAATAATGACATGGTCTTCTAGTATATACGCTTTAGAACTGCATCTTTTTAAAAAGCATTTTACTTTCTCGTAGGAATTGAATAAAAACTATGTATTATATTTGCCAATGTGGCTAATTGATCCTTTTGTCTTTCACTCTTTCTAGTTTGAATCCTTCACCAGATAGTTACCATCGGTGTAAAGAACACCACAAAGGTTAGGCAAAAGAAGAAAGACAAGTTTAATTCAACAACCCAACTTTATGCAAGTCACTGAAACTAGCCCTTATTTCTTAACCAGTAAGTGAAATTAGCAAAGTTTTAGGAATATTCCTATCACAAGACTAATCAAATAAAGATTTGACTTTGGGTTTATACAAGAAACATAATTGGGTGTGTATATATGCATTGTATACCTGCACAGTGATTCTAGAGATCCTCCTCTGTCTCCAACTCGTTTGGTACTGTTAACCTCCCCATGCAATCCTGTAGTCACAATGAACCAAAACTTCTATCAAGCCCTAAAACTGAAAATGTTACCATAACATTCCCATCCCAAATCCAAACTCCTAAGCAAAAATGGTGAAGGGGTATATAACCTTGATTTTGACAGCATCAGATGGGGATGGGTTTAAATCCAACGCAATGCCGAAATTTAACACGGCCTTGTCGTATAGCTTTACTTCTTTGTAGATTTTGCCAAGCAACGCATGGACACTGCTCTCTTGAGGAGTAGAATCTTTGAGCTCTTCTAGAACTTCCAAGGCTTTGTGATAATCACCGAGGTTAGCCAATATGTTAGCCTTAAAGTACTTCGAGAGTGGATTCCTAGCATCAGCAACTATAGCTTTCTCCATCATCTTCAACGCCTCATCGTTCCTCTGCAAATATTACTACAACCTTAGTATATAATCCGTGTCTTGTCTTTTATCTAGCAAGCTTCAACTTCACAGCTAAATCAGAACATCACAATGTCATAAAGAGTAGTATATAGTATAAGGTAGTCATGTTAACCTTTGACTCATGCAACGCGATTCCAAAGTAACACATGATGACTGAAGATCTTGGGTTTATTTGGAGAGCCAGTTGAAACTGATGCTGCGCAAACTCGAATTTCTCCTGATGAAGGTAAGTCATTCCAAGACCATACCATGCATTGTAGTGTCTTGTGTCTATACTCAGTGCCTTCCGGTAGCATCTCTCTGCATCCTCAAAGTCTTCCAATGCAGCAAGCCTGTGAAGCAACCGTGTGGTATTACTGTAAATGTTTGGTTAATAGCAGAGTAAGAACAGAGAAAGGCATCGAAAAGAATTGTACTCGTGCCCACAAAGGGTGTGTGCATATGTGAATCTTTCATTCAGTTGGACAGCTCTCCGAAACATCTTAAGAGCAGCTTCATGATCTTTACGCAAACTGTAGTAGTTCCCTGAAGCACACCAACGATTCGCATTACTAACAGTCATTACAGAGCAATAAAGCCAAAAGAAAAACTCTGCAGTTTCAGGTTTTGAAACATGCTGGTGTCTATTCACGGTTGGTGGTCAAAGCCTGCGGGTGTCAAAGTCTGTACTCTGACGTATGTGGTTGATCATGTCGGTTTCTCGCAACTTAGCTAAGAGTTGATGAAGATTCTAAGAAGGATACCATGATTCTGGAGATAGGCGGTCAACGGCAATCAGATCTTGAGCCAGATAGCCCAACCTCATCTCTTCTTTCAGGTGCTTCAAAAACAAAGACACAAAATAAGTAGAAGTAAAACAGTATCATAGAAATTCTTGCAGGTTGATGTAAATTCAAGCTCTGAGTGTTGGTATCGGAACAGGACAATCTGAGAGTCAAAATTATGGGATAATGTTTACAATTATTAGCAGGAAACTATATACTGATTAAAAAAACAGCTCACATAAAGAACAGTGGAGTACGTATCCATTCCTTCCAAGGCATAAGGAGATTTTTGATGAGCAAGAGTAAAGACAGAGTCAGCGTTGAAGTAGTCTTGTAGCTCAACATATGCTTTTCCAACCTACGTCAAAACGTATCTCATGTCTTTTAGTTTCAGTGAAAATAAAACCAACAAAGTGAAATTAGAAAAACAGGCGTTGATGAACTTATATGATCTTTTCAAAGCTGACTTAGATTTCCAATGTAACACAGAAAAAAAATCAGTCTTTTTGTATACCTGCTTGAGAACCCAGTGTGTATTGTATTGTTTCTCAGATAGCTTTTGATATACCAACAAAGCTTCCTGCAGTAGTAGCAGTGTTTTCAGTTTTGGCATTGACATCAATAGTTTGACGTTTAGCCAGAGAATTAAAGTTGAAGAATATGAACTACGTAGGTACATTTTCTTGGTACAGTACCTGACAATTGTACATATGTAAATGCCTCTGGCCATCTCCAAGAGTTTTCAGAAGGTTTAGCACTTCTGAAATTCCAGACATGAGACTGAAAGGATCTGGGGAAGATCCACGAGGGTTTGAGTTTTGCTCATCATCAACAGAGCTTCCAGTGTCGTTTATAGACTGGCCTGATGTCGTTGCTGCATCATTTACAGTAAGGGTAATCAGGAACCCAAAACCCACATATTTTCAAAGTCTTAGTACCAGAGTTCTCGCTCTTTCCTCAAAAGTTCTTTCGAGAACAACCAGTTGATACTCTATAGCCCGGTTTAGAAGACAGAAGAAAAATACTAGAAGGAAAGCATCACCTTCCTTGCTGCTTTGGATTCTGCATTTTCCAATCATCGAGGAAAGAGAAGGTACACCGTTTGACTCCGAAGGTGAATGATGTAACCCATGGGAATCTTTTCCATATGAGTGCAACATATGAATCTTTCTCCTTGCTGCTATTCTAGCACTTCGGCGACGCCCAGATTCTTCTGGAGCCTTCAAGATAGATGATGGGGAGATTAAGACCAATAAATCAAGTATCATTAGATTGTCAATGGAAATAAAACAACCGGTTTGTTCCAACCGTAGAGCTGGAAGAAGAAACCAGGTGGAAAAGCTCTATATCAATTGTATATGCACAGAAATCTTATTGCAGATAGACAACCTCTGATGACTCTTCTTCACTAACAAACTTTCTTCGAGACTCTCCATGTACAGACATCAATCCTTCCACTTCTGGACGACGCATATTCTTGTAGAGCATAGGCGGTGGAGCATCCAATACCTGAACGATATAGATACTTAGAGACAAGGAAGCAGGCAGTAAACTTCTCATTACCTCATCAAGGAAATATAGTACAGACATTTTAAAAAATGAGAATTTTAAGCTAGCAACAAATGCCTTCTTAATCTAGAAATCACCTGTGGAAGCACTGGAGAAGGTGTATTCAGGTCCCATCCATTTGTATGAGAACTACCATTACGTTGCTTGTCAGTATCTGGCGGAATCTCTGCTCCAAGCTGCTTGACTTTCAGATCTTGTTGGTTCTGTCCTGGAACATGTTCTGTTTGCAATACACTGGTGACTTTTGACGCCTTATCCGAGTCGATAAGCTGGTCCCTGGTTTCTCTTTCTGAGAAGTTTGTTCTTTTTGAGACACAGGTTTTCTGAAGACGCTGGGAAGCTGCATTGCCGAAAACTGTTGAAGCTTCTTCAGCGACACCTGATAAGTTAATGGCAGAGTGCCAACAGAAAATATATAATCTGCTGTCTCAGATTTCCAGCTTTAATAACCAGAAAATTAAACTGATAAACAAACAAGTCATACAAAGCTTTTGCTTACCTAAACTACAAAGTTCTGCATATGCTTCCCAACACAAGGGATCACATGACAATGCCATTCTAAACTGTTTTACCGAACTGCTCTTCCTCCCAGCATATCTGATAGCAAGTAGCACACATCAGAAGGTAATATACAGAAAAACATAGGCACAGTTGTTCGATTTCGTAGTAAGAGACACAGAAAATTAGTAAAACTTGTTACAGCATCAGTATACCAAGATAGTGAAGTAGTAGTAAACATTAAAAGCCTGCAAGAGCCAGTAATATCCCAAAAAGAAACTTGAAAAGTAAAAATAGTGTTCAGGCATCACCTATAGATAAGACCAAGAAGATAATGCCCCGCTGCACCACCAGGAACCTGCATGTTAAAGAGTATAAAGTAGTCAACACTCCTTGCCATGGAAAAGTCAACAGAGGTTGGGATATTGGAAGAACTTTTAATAAGAGAAGTAAGTAAACTACTTGTTCAACAGAATCCTCAGTGGACAACAAGGCGGCTTCGGCCTCTCCAGGAAGATCCAACTTGAAGCATGAGAATGCAAAGAGATACCGAGACTGTGGCGTTTTTGAACCTTTGAGGATGTAATAAGCACTATGAGGTTGACTGTTACTTAAGTAACACCTAGCTAACAGTTGCAGGTTCACCTGCATCACATAACCCCCAAGGTGTTGTTGTTGTTGTTGTTCATCACCAGATTCATCGGGACAAGTAATAACTAAGCGATGTGAAAGAAAAAAAAACCTTCGATTGTAAAGGAAAATCACAAAATCAACCAGAGAAACCATGAATAGTGCAGTCAAATTGAAAATGCATCCTAATTGAAAACAGAAGCCCAGAATTCGCATAAATTCGAAAATCAATCTATTCAGAAACGTTACAAAAAAATAAGAAAAGACAAAGCTAGAAGATCGGATCAGACCACAAGAGCGACAGAAAATGATCTCCAGTAAGAAAAATCAAAATTCAAGTGAGATCGATCAGCGAGAAATCGAGAGACCTCAGAGGGGAAATCAGCGAGAAGACGTTCGCAGAGGAAGATCGCATTAGAGAACATGAACTGGGTAAGGTTTTTCTCCACACAATTCACCAGCAAAGTCTCCATCTCTGACAGACGAAACTGAACGAGAACTAAGAGATGGGCGGAATTAAAAAAAAAAGAAGATCGAAGACGTTTGTGGAGATGTGAAATTGTCGCGTAGCAGCAAATCGCGCGCCGCTAAGGGAAATTTCAAAAGCCTTAACCTTCTCACGCGGTGAGCGTGCCAAGTTTTTTTTTTGTCACTCACTACCCCCACCCAAAAGAAAACGCAGCCCTCTCGTTATGTTTAGCAATCGTACGAAACGATGTCGTTCTTTTGTGAAGTCAAATCCTGGCTTTTTACATCATCACAAAACCGAAGATAAGCATCAATATACACATGTTTCAAAAAAAAAAAAAAAAAAAAAAAAAAAAAAAAAAAAAGCATCAATATACACCAGAAAATTTGCTTTTATCACCTAGTGCCGTACATTTTTAAATTTAAAGAAAATGCTGGCCCGAATAGGCCCATGTTTAGCCCATAAGATTCGGCGCCTGTTGTTTAAACGAGAGGCTATTTTCGTCATTTCACATATCTTAAACCATTTTTTAATTTTCTATTTTGCGTTTTCCTTAGATTTGTTGGCTCCGTTCTTCTAGGGTTTTATTTCCTCCCCTCCGCTTCCTTTGAGCTCGTGCTGAGCTTCTCCGGGATTCCCAAATCGAAAACCTGCAACAACGCCGTCTGCATCTTCAGGTTTCTATCTCTCTCTATCTATCTCTCCAATAGTTGATTCGTCTTATCTGTTCATGGTTTTCCATGATTAGCGTGAATCTCACTGCCTTCTCAGTCGCTAACTTTAGATGTTCCATTAATCTTCATCGATTCCAAATGATTTATTCAGTGATTTTCATTTCTAGATTCATCTATTCTGCGAGTAAGTTAGCTTCTTTTTTTTTTGTAACCAACACTGCTTTTTGATCTAACGGCGTGGATTAGAGCCTCCTAGTTTGCTGTTGATGAGCTTTCCTTCTCCAATCTGTTGCCTTTGCAGGGAGATAGATAAGAAAGACTCTGTTTATTAGTCATCATCATGAGTGCTCACAGGACTCCTAAAACAGGGAGGCAGTCTCTTCTCTTTCAAGATCTAGCCTCTCCTGTCTCCGCACGCCGTGGAAAGTTCTCAACCCCGGGGCAAGCAGCTGCTGTATCTGCACTATGGCGTGAGAATCTCGGAGGATCTGATCTTCCACCTCCGCCAATGTATACTCTCGATGACCGGTCTGATTTCTCTCCGGAGTCTGGCATTGCAGACTACTCTGCGTCGTCTCCAGACGTCAAATCCGAGAGACCTCGGACAACGACGCCTTTCCAGAGCTCTGGGAAGAATGTTGTGACTCCCGGTAAAGGGAAGTTGGAAGCAAGTCCGTCTTTTTCTCTGCTGGGCGGGCAGCAGGTTTCGGGGAGTCCGAGTTGGTGGTCTGCGTCAAAGGGAGGGAGTAGTAGTGCGGAGCAGGAGGATAAAGGGAAGGGGTCTCCTGTTGAAGGGGTTGTTCAGCCAGGTGCGTTGGTTACTCTTCCGCCACCTAGAGAAGTTGCTAGGCCTGAGGTTCAGAGGCAGGTTGTACCCACAGGGAACGTTCAAGAGGAAGAGTGGGTCACTGTCTATGGGTAAGTGTATTCGAGCTTTATTGCTCTCTCTCTTCTTGTTTTCCTCTTTTTTATATGTTGTCTTGCTTTGCTCTAGCCTCTAGATGCATGGTTGATAAGTGGTATATTGGTAGTGTTTTCGAGCCTAGAGAACTGCTCATTTAACTGTTGTTGTGTTCGCTCTTTGCTTGACAACATTCATGTATCTATGTAACTCTAGGTGCACCAAGTACTTAGCCTATGCTAATCATTTGCTCATATATGGTTCGGCCTTTGATTGTGATTTTACTTTTGAGCATTGTGAATTCTGACTCTTTAAATGGGTGATAACTCGTATGGTGGTAGTGTTATTAAGTGCATTATCTTGTGTCTCTTTCCCAGTTTTTTTATCTTAAGAACTGATCATAATAACTTATACCTTTCAGATTTTCTCCAAGTGATACAAATTTGGTACTACGAGAGTTTGAAAAGTATGGTATGATCGTGAAACATGTTCCTGGTCCAAGGAATGCTAACTGGATGCACATCCTCTACCAGGTTACTCTTCTTCTCTTCTGGCCTTTTTACTTCATTCATGACGATAAATCTTCTGAATGAATCAAACTAAAAACCAAAACTATGTGTCTGTGTGTTTGATACTGCAGAACCGGTCTGACGCACAGAAGGCCCTTAGCAAAACTGGAATGATGATCAACGGAGTGGTAATAGTAGGAGTGAAGCCAGTAGACCCGATACAGAGGCAAGCGTTAAACGAAAGACTAAACAACCAAGGATTCATGCCGTTACCTCCACCATCTAGAGACTCTGAGTTCAACACAGCTAGGGGGGCGGCCTCTTCTCGACCTCACTACTTGCAAAACGGAAGCGCTTTCTCCCCTCAGCCAAATGGCGGGGCCATGGCCGTTCCATCAAAGTCGATGGTCTCAAAGTTCGTTGACCTGATGTTCGGTGTTTAAAGCCTGCGCCTTCGAAATTGGCGTTTCACGAGTGATAACTTCCATCCACAGATATTTCATGTTTTTTGTGAGCAAAATGAGTGCTTAGGTAAATTCAGAGCGTGATAAAAAAATTCAAATTGTGTCTTTGTATTGACGACAGCTATAACTGGTATAAATCTGATTTTAAAAAAACAATTTTTAGCAGTTTAATTTCTTGTTTGAATTGAGTACACACTGGTCATGCCTCGTGCAGAGCGACCACCATTGCGAATACACTGATTACACGGAACCTGAGAAGCCTCACGGGTAGTGTTTTGAAACTTCCAGTGTAAATCAGCCACGTATCCAGCAGCATGTGTGTTTATAACTTTATATACCCCCTTAGCTAGTAGTTTTGACTCTACAGAGACGCAATGGCGAAAGCAACAGAGCAGAAACAAAACTCTCAAACTGTAGAAGAGACGAAGCTTGATATCCGCGATGTGGTCACCACAGCCACCACATACGGGGAGGATAACGGTCACGGCGGCAGACGCTGTGACGTGGCAATGTTTATGTTACGAGCCATGTGCATGGCCGTATCAGCGGTGGCCGTGTCGTTAATGGTGACAGCCCGTGAGACTAGCATGACCACTCTCTACGGTTTCGAGTTTCAGCTCCACGCCGTCTGGTCTCTCTCAGATTCCCTCATGTAAGCCAATTTCATAATCCAACACATGATAATTACATTATACTCCTTATAATTGACCGTAACAATTACGAGTGACCGTTAATGTTACAGATATCTAGTGGTGGTTACATCCGCGACGGTTGTTTACTCATTGCTTCAACTGGTAATAAGCGGGACAAGACTGATGAGAAGATCTCCAGTGATTCCGACAAGAACACAAGCATGGTTTTGCTTCGTTGCGGATCAGATATTGGGGTATGCGATGGTGAGTGGAGGATCAGCGGCTCTAGGGGTGACGAATATGAACAGGACAGGGATCAGACACATGCCTCTTCCCAACTTCTGCAAATCGCTAGGTTTCTTCTGTGACCATCTAGCAATCTCCGTCGTCTTCGCCTTGCTCGCGTTCCTCCTCCTCGCCGCTTCTTCTATTCTCGACGTTCTCGCTCTCTCCCGCTACTTCTAGAGAATTATTAATGATTAACATTTCTGCTCCTTTTGTTTCCTACATCTCTGATGTTTTATCATCATACAATAATCATCTGTTGTTATGTTTTTTTTTTGGAATTTGTTTGTTTCCATCGATGTCAGCGAATCTTCCAATTCCAAAGCTTTTGAATTTTGTTGACCGAGTCACAAATAAACGACAAAATTTGCTTCAAAAAAACTCCTTTAAATTTGACCCCAAAAAAAACTCCTTTAAATTATTCCAAGCACCCGCAAAAATTCAAACTGAAACCAACTAAAACTTGTAGATATTCATAAATTCATACTGAATCCTTGGTTAGTTTTCAACAAAAAAAAAAGTTGCTATTATCTTACAACTTGACCAGTATCCTTGTTTATTAGTACAAGACACTAGAGTAAACCAACTCCTAGCGCAAGTTAAGGGCTTTTTCTTCTTTTATGTAACAATCTATTTTATCATTTAAGATTGGCGATGCCTATTACAAAGAGTAAAACTCAAAGACACCTGATTCATATACACAAACTAAGACAATAAACGTGGGAAGTGATCAAGCACTTTCTTCCACGACTTGGACCATGCATTTGGGTGAAGCCTTGGGAAGAAGCAAAAGATCATTCACAAGACGACGTCTCTCTCCATCATCAACTCCTTCATGAGTAACCCTAACCATTTCAAGACGTGATAATTTCCCCAAGAAACGCTCCATGTGACTAAGTTCTTCACCAGTTCCTTCATACCCAGTGATTTGTAGATCCTTCACTCCGCATGATGACAGAGACTCAGACACATCATCCCAAGAAATAGGTTGAATCCACACACCTTCCCATGCTTGTTTAGCATAGTGCACTAGACCCTAAAAAACACGTTGGAGATTAAACATCATTGTAGATTTAGGAGTTAGTACATAACTCTTTTTTTTATGCATCATCATACGTACGTACCTTGATGATTAGAGTTTGTAGGTTTATCGAGCTGAGGAGCAGATATGGAAGCAATCTCCAGAAGATGTATGGACTGCCTCCATAAGGTCTATCACTTCCTAGAGATAAGCAAATCAGATTGTTGAACACCAGTATACTCCTTCCACCACGGTAATAGAGCGTCTGAAACAAACACACACACACACACATCATACTCAACTTCCTTGTATCACATCACTAAGCAATAAAAAAACAAAGGCACTCATGAAACCAGAATCACACACACACACACACACACACACCAGAATCAAATCTTTTGTATTCATCACTAACCAATTTAAAAAAACAAAAACAAATGAAACACAGTCATGAAGCTAACTTAAAGGGAATAGACTCACATCTAGAGCGTTAGGAGATAAGCAGAGGATCTTGACATTCTTGATCCCCATGAACAAGTTTGAAACATCACCAGGAACAAAACCAACACTGTCTGTAGCAGCACTCTTGCGCAAGATTTGATCACCAGTCAACTGAAGATCAAGCCTAACTTCAACCAAGCTGTCCAAACGCAGGTTCTCATACTTATCAGCAACCACATCAGAGTACTCTAAGTAAACAAGTCCCGGAGTATCAAAAGTAACACGAGGCTTCGGACGAGAAGAATCATCATCACGTCTGTACACAAGTCTCTCGAGTGTCTGACTTGAAACAGACCCGTCCCAATAGTACCACTCCTTGGACTCGTGTATCCTCAGGCTATGAAGGTTAGGGAAAGTTGATAGAATCGGTTCTAGTGAAAGAGTAGCATCCATATAATCAACTGAGTCAAGAACGAGTGAGTTAAGCATCGGAGAAACAGAATCTGGACGAGGCGGTAAGAGACGGATTCTTGAACCGATCCTAAGGTGTACAAGAGCCTGGCTCGTGAGGACTTTGAAGGGCAGAGTAAAGACTCTGTCGTAATCGAAGCGTAGAGTAAGCTCCAAGGCACCATGATCCATTATTTTTTGTATCCACCCTATTACGACATGTCTTCGAATGTGTTCGTTACTTAACCTGAGAGAGACTTTCTTGACCGGAGAAGACGAGTTCTCGAATCGCCGTTTCAGTACGCTATCCACGAACATCTTGAAAACCAGAATTCTCTTTGGACCAACTCTACTGTGTTGTGAAGCAGAGTCGTCAAAGTCGAGGATAGGTACTAGTTGAAGAAGATTCGACCATCTCTTCGAGAGAAACAGAGCTAACGCAGCCTCTTTTGTCGTCAAGAAAGCCAAGATTCTGCAGCGAACATTGTCTGGTAACGTGCTAATCACGTCTCTGGAACTTGTGTTCGCTTTCTTGTTACCTTCCATTTCAAGAAAGGTCCCCTCGAGAGAGCGATCCTACACAAGAAGTAAAGGAGCTGACTTTGATTTCAACGAAGACTACTTTAAGAGGAAGCTATGAAAACGAGACCTCCTACCTTCTAATGGAATGACTATAAAGCTTTACAGATTCTTGAGGCGAGAGGATAAAACAGAGTATCTGAGAAAGATGAAACAGAGTATGTGAGAAGAGGATGAGATGAATATTTATTGAGAGCGCTAAATGCTATTATATAGTGTCATGATATTTAAGTATTTTCGGAGATTTAACAAACAAAAACCAATTGGGGAAATCAACATTTTTTAACCGGTTAGATAAAAGTTTCGTTTTATTGTATTTGTTTTCTTAGGATCTTTTTTAAAAAAGATTTTTCATTAAATTTAATAAAAATTAATATTAATTATTAATAGCTTGATATGTGTACAATTAGCTTCTCATTCTGGGCTTCTCACTTCTCTCCTTTTTTTTTCTCTCACTATTTTTGTATTTTAAAATAGTTGAGAGACTCAAACAGCTGATCAAAAAAAAAAGTTGAGAGACTCATTGACAACAATGTTCTAAGATATAAATGGGCCTTTATGACAAAAAAGGGAAGTAAATGGGCCTAACTTTCTGTTATTGGGCTTTTAAGATCTAAGTGGTTCTGTGTTCTGTCTGCTTCATCTATGCTCTCTTCTGACCTCGGAGATGAGAGATACGAAGCTCTTTTCTGAGTTTTAATGGTGGCCTATCTATCCCACCCCGCTTCGTTTACCGTCTTCTTCATGTAAAAGCGAAGCTCAGTCTCCACCCTAATCAAATCACACCATGGCTTATCGTTTCCCTCTACATTCATCTCAATTCCTCTCTCCCACAAATCATCCAAGAACCCCCAGAAACGGCCCCTCGATCTCATGCCAATCCACAAACGGTCCTCACGACGACGAAGACGACGAAAAACCCAAAATCAACCTCCTCGCAGCAGTACCAATCACACTCACCGTAATCTCCGCTTCTCTGCCTCAACCATCCCTCGCCGCCAAGGCAGTAACCGAGAGAAAGAAAAGCCAGAAGAAGCCTCAAGAAGCGTTAACACCCGAACAGCTCAAATCCTGGTCCAGAGACCTCCCGTTAGTCTCCAAACGCATCCCTTACACAGACATCCTAACCTTAAAGTCCCAAGGTAAGCTCAAACACGTCATCAAACCTCCCTCTCTAACCTTACGGCAAAAGGCAGAGCCTGTGTTAGTAGTTCTTGAAGACTCTCACGTCCTGAGAACCGTGTTGCCTTCTCTAGACGGTAACAGGAAGTTCTGGGAGAAATGGGACGAGTTAAAGATCGATTCAGCTTGTGTAAACGCTTACTCACCTCCGGTTAAGAAGCCACCTGTTCCAACTCCTTACCTAGGTTTCTTGTGGAGAGTGCCTTCGTATATGCTGACGTTAGTGAAGCCCAAGAAGGAGTCGAAACGGGCCGCGGAGCTGAAGAGGATGAGGGAGGATTTCAAGAGGCAGAGGAAGGAGGAGATGGAGAGGATGAACGAGGAGAGGGAGGCGATGGAGAAAGCCATCAAGGCGCAGAAGAAAATGCAAGAGAGGAAGAAGAGGAGTGCGGCGAGGAAGAAGAAGTACGAGGAGTCTCTGGTGGAGGCGAGGAGGAACTACCGTAGCATGGGCCTCATGTGGGCCAGGCTTGCCGAGGACTCCAACGTGGCGACGGCCCTCGGGCTGGTCTTCTTCTACATCTTCTACCGGGTGGTGGTGCTCAACTACAGGAAGCAGAAGAAGGATTATGATGATAGGTTGAAGATCGAGAAGGCGGAGGCGGAGGAGAGGAAGAAGATGAGGGAGTTGGAGAGGGAGATGGAAGGGATGGAGGTGGGAGATGATGAGGAGATTGAGGGTGAGGAAGGAGGTGAGAAGAATCCTTACCTGCAGATGGCGAAGCAGTTCATGAAGTCAGGGGCACGTGTGAGGAGAGCGTCTTCGAATAGGAGGATGCCTGAGTATCTTGAGAGGGGTGTGGATGTGAAGTTTACAGACGTTGCTGGTCTTGGGAAGATTCGTCTTGAACTTGAAGAGATCGTTAAGTTTTTCACTCATGGAGAGATGTACCGCAGGAGAGGTGTCAAGATTCCAGGTGGTATTCTGTTGTGTGGGCCACCTGGGGTGGGGAAGACGTTGCTGGCGAAAGCTGTGGCTGGTGAAGCTGGAGTGAACTTCTTCTCTATCTCTGCTTCTCAGTTTGTGGAGATATACGTTGGTGTTGGTGCATCACGTGTCCGAGCATTATATCAGGAAGCTAGAGACAATGTGAGTCCTTGTAACTTTGCTTACGTCTGTTGAGTGTGGAGCTTAAAATTCTCACTTTTAGATGCTTTTATTAGATCATATCTCAATGTGTTGTGAAGATTCAGTAAGTTACTGGATGCTAATTTTTAGTTATAATCTGACTACAGGCTCCATCTGTGGTTTTCATTGATGAATTGGATGCTGTTGGGAGAGAGCGTGGGTTGATAAAGGGCTCTGGAGGACAAGAAAGGGATGCAACTCTTAATCAGGTTCCTGACATTATAGATTGTGTAGTTGTCTTCTTAGATTTTAATGGGATGAAAGAGTTAATCGTTTTTTTTGTTTGTGTCAGCTCCTTGTTTCTTTAGATGGTTTTGAAGGAAGAGGAGAGGTGATTACCATCGCGTCCACAAACAGACCAGACATTCTAGATCCTGCGCTTGTGAGGCCTGGAAGGTTCGACCGCAAAATCTTCATTCCTAAGCCTGGTCTTATAGGACGGATGGAAATTCTGCAGGTAAATGGCTTAGTGTCTGTAAAGTGGAAGGTTTTTGTTCTTCGGGTCAAAAAAGCTATATCTATCTTTCGTTTTGTTTTGTTTTGATTAGGTTCATGCTCGTAAGAAGCCAATGGCTGAAGATTTGGACTATATGGCAGTTGCTAGCATGACAGATGGCATGGTTGGAGCAGAGCTTGCTAATATTGTTGAGATAGCGGCAATCAATATGATGCGTGATGGAAGAACTGAGGTAGGCGCTCTGTATTTTTAGTTAGGTAGCTGGCTTTGGATGGTTTTGAGTTCAGATGATAGGATCACGTAGCATCTGGTATGTGGTGTGTGGGAATTGGGTTTAAGTGCTTGGATCTTGTGTTTGTGAGGAAGCAGCTTAGGCTTATAATAAGTTAAGGAGTTCGATATCAGCAAGTAATTGACTGACCGTTTATATATATATATATATATTCTGTGTTATGCAGTTAACAACAGATGATTTGCTTCAAGCTGCACAAATAGAAGAAAGAGGAATGTTAGATAGGAAAGATAGGAGCTCTGAGACGTGGAGACAGGTTGCTATCAACGAAGCTGCTATGGCCGTTGTGGCTGTCAACTTTCCTGATCTCAAGAATATCGAATTTGTAGGTTTCTTAAAATCTCTTTTTTCCTCTTCAAACTCCCTTAGTCTTTGACTGACATTTTAATGACTTTGATCAGCTAACAATCAACCCTAGAGCTGGTAGAGAATTGGGTTATGTCCGGGTGAAGATGGATCACATCAAATTCAAGGAAGGCATGCTTAGGTCTGTATCTTTCTTAAAAACATATTTGATTTCTTGATTAAGCATGAGGTCTTAACGATCTTTGTCTCCTTCGTGGCTTATACTATATGCAGCCGACAATCCCTCTTGGATCACATAACTGTTCAGCTAGCACCTCGTGCTGCAGATGAACTATGGTATGGTGAGGATCAGGTAAGAAACATGATCTCCTTTCTACATGTAGATATGACCTTACGATTTCACTTATGATATCGAGTAATGATTTGTTCCAGTTAAGCACCATATGGGCTGAAACATCAGATAATGCAAGGTCAGCTGCTAGATCGCTGGTTCTTGGTGGTCTCTCTGAGAAACATCATGGCTTGAATAACTTCTGGATGGCTGATCGAATCAACGTAAGTCCATATCTTGAATGTCTTGAAATGAATATCATCATCATCTCATTACTTGGATTGATTTTGCAGGATATTGATGTGGAGGCATTGCGGATATTGAACATGTGTTACGACCGTGCTAAAGAGGTAAAGACATATATCTGAATTGAGTACTTTGTATCCTTTTATATTGGTTATGTTTTAAGAGTGATGGTGTACAAATGCATACAACCAGATTCTCCAAAAGAACCGGACGCTCATGGACGAGGTGGTGGAGAAACTGGTTCAGAAGAAAAGTCTTTCGAAACAAGAGTTCTTCACTCTTGTTGAGCTCTATGGCTCCATTAAACCAATGCCACCAAGCATCCTTGAACTCAGGAAAATCAAACGGCTCCAGCTCCAAGAGGCCGTGACGAAAATGGACATGACTACTGCAAGAAACAGTTCATAAGATGTTTGTGGCATACCTAGACCTTCTGTGTAATCTTAGTCACATGTGAAAATTCTTTGAGCTTCAATTAAAAGAAAAAATTATTTATCAGTTTTGAAGGAAATTTCAATTTTAAATTATTTTGAAAAACAAATTCATGGATTTTTCTGACATGTGACATGAACCAGTCATGTAAGCATGGGATTATTTATTGCAATAAAAAGGGATGTGTTGAGATATTGAAAATCGACACATTTTCGTAGGTATATGATTTTTTTTTTGGTCTAAAATGTATTTGATTTTTAGGTATTTGTTTAGGTGGAATTGCAAATTGATTAGTAACCAAACCAAGAGTCCTAGGTTGGTCGATTTACATAAAACAATTAGATTATATTATAGGGTAGATAACATTTGACTTACAAGATTCGACAACTATATGATATTTACGCATTACCAAATTATTTACTTAGACCTCCTTATTGGTTAATTAGCCACCTTAGTGACTTAATCTCTATTATTGTACCCACCCGATTCTTTTTATACTAAAATAAAATAGTATACCCTACGAAAATTTTATTTTATTATTTATAGGTTCTACATGCATAGTTGTTTTGTAGTATAGTTCACTTGTTGGTATATCAGTCATTTGTTTTCAATAGTAATTGAGCACTAGACAAATAAACATAATTTTTAATGTTTATAATCTGTGTAAATAGTTTCCCACACGCTTCCTTCCATTGGGTTCTTGTCTCGTATCAAGTGTCCAAAACTTAATATACAACGGTAAAATTTACATGAACTCGTGAAACAAATTGACAGAAAACAAACAAAAGTCCACAACGGCATTATTTGACTCTCCTCCTATCTGTTCATAGTCCCCTTCCCACGCCACCACCTTCTTCTGATTATCAACTAAAATTATTTGTTTAACCTAAAATAAACACGCTCAAATACTATATATATATAAAACACTCGTGTTTATGAAGTTTGATAACACGTTAACAACTTCGAATAAAGAGATGTGAATATGGAATATTGAAATGTAATTCCACCTGCTCATGAGTATCCAAGTGTGTGTTTTCTGTTTGAAGTATATATTATTTACTTATTAACGACGATCATGTCACTATATCTATTTATTTCAAAAGGATCTAGAACATATCATAAGCAGCGGTTACAGTCTCTGAAACAGAGAAAAAAATATATACTTATAATATGAATAATAGGATGAATAGTTTTTTATTGGTCGAGGCAGTAGCTCAAAATATTATCTGGTATTTGGTTTATAGTTATTTGATCTTTGTAGATACCGAATGATAATAAAATATACTATAAAAGATCAAAATATATTATTAGTGAAAAAGAGTGGACGGTGCACCTCATTAGAAAGGTTTTAGCGTGTTATGTGATGCATTCTCGTATTTAATTAACTATATTAGAAACATAAAGGTTCCAACCTAAAATCCTAGAATCACCTAACTATGATATAAATGTTTTTGCACGAGAATCTTATCAACAAAGGACATGACATGGTAGATGATAATGTACAATCTTGTAAATTGGAGATAATATTGTAAGCTTATGAATATATATATTATCTTACAATATTGAATTATTAAGTTTGCCATGTGAGTATTGGAGAAGACTTGACTATTGAAAAAAACAAAGAATAGCCATTGACTCTATAAAAAACTATACGTTGAGAAGGAACACAAGAACATGTTTTGCTTAGTTAATTCATAAACACAAGAACATGTTTGCTGTGTTTTTTCTTTTCTGATTAAAAAAAATGTTTGGTTTTGTTAATTCAAAACACAGGAACATTGCGTAACGATAGCTTTCATTTACCAAGTTACAATAATTATATGATAACTACAAATATTAATAAAAGTTTATTTTACAATAACTGTATACAAAGCCTTGGTACCATATGTTACAACTTACAACATATACTACCACCACTACAATTCCTATACTACGTATCTAACTAGCCGTACAAATAAAAAACCAACACAAATTTATGTATTTATCTATATATGAATGCAACTTATTAATTAAACCTAATTAAGGATTAATCAGTTCCGTGTGAGGGAAGCTCCATAACTCCAAGAAATCAAACTCCAAGAACTCTTCATAAAGATCCATGACCGGAGGAGGATACACCCAACAATCCAACGGCTCAGAATAATCCAGGTCAGCGCGTGACTTCACGCCCATGTCATAGCTCCCCTCTTCAATGTTAGGCAGCTCCACAATCTCCTCCAACCTCTCCTCCTCCTCCTTAGATGATTCCGGCGACGGCGGTGCTTCCTCCATCTCTGTGTTTGATACTTTACCGTCGACCACCATGGCGGCGGCTTCTGCAGCTGCTGCTTGGATATCGTGCGGCGAAGATGACGCCGGACGAGGGAGGACAGAGGCCAGCTCCGGGAAGTTGATGACGGCGGATGAGCCTTTGATGGCGAGAGCAGCGACGTCGTGAGCACGCGCCGCCATGTCTGCGGTGGCGAATGTACCGAGCCAGATTCGAGTCTTTTTGCGAGGCTGTCGGATCTCGGAGACCCATTTGCCCCAGCTTCTCATCCGTACACCTCTGTAAACAGGATGCTTAAGCTTTGAAGAAGATGAAGAAGCCAAAGAAGAAGAATCTCTGCTTCTCTTTCTTGTGTTGTTTCTGGGTGAAGTTTCGGACAAGTGGGTGCTTGTTGTTGTTGTTGTAGTTACATCAGATTGGTCCGAAGACGATGATGTTGGTGATGAAGAACTGTTGGATGACGTCATTTATTATATACTCTTTAAGAGAGAATAGAGAGAGACTACTTTGTTTTTGTTTTGTGTGTCTGCGGATTTGAGAGATGTATTTATAGACTGCACATGATGTTCAAGTCTTTTTTTTCTTCTTCTCCTTTTTTGTTAATTATTAGAAAATAATTAACACGTTTTCTGGTATTTGGATCTGAGAATAACTAATAATATTGTAACCTTACATCCAAAAAGCAAAATAATTGATATAACATTTTCATGTTGTAGAAAGAAAGATTTTTTCATGTTATACTCAGAAATAAAATCATGCGTAATTAGTTTTCTTTCTGTTATTAAAGGAAAAAACCAATTTATACACAATTAAATTGTTTTCAATAATACATAACTGAATCAATGGTGATTGATTAGTGGATTTATCTCGGACTGTTCTTGTTTATTTAGACTATTCCTTTCCTTTTTGTCAACAGGTAGACTATTATTGCTTATCAAGTTCTTGTTTCTAAGGTTTTATTAATTTTGGTGGAAATGTGACAAACTATCCAAGAAAATAAAATACCAGATTTGACTAATGGAAACTAGACGCTCCATTTTAAGTGACACTTAGCCTACCCATATTTCACTTACCACAGATCTTTTCTTGTTTAAAAACAAACCAGATAAAAATGCAGCTATTAATAATTACATAAACTATTTAGAGATTTAATCATACAATAACCAAACTATTAAGGAACATTCCATAAAAGATTCAAGAACGAAGTATTCACAAAATATAAATTGTTTTGAAGAAAAAAGAAAAAGATTGACAGAAGAGAACGTTTCTGACTTTGTAATGATCATCTAAATGCTATCGTTTCCTCATTCGGAGAGACTGGAATCTAAAGTTACTCACAGTGTGTCGCTATCAATCTTCCCGTTGAGATAATTTTTTATTATTATTCATTTTTATATATACACAAAAAGAACACATCAATATTAATTACATTTTAAATTTTGAGGACGTCAATTCATCCTTTCCGTTACCCATTTAAAATAAAATACAAATAAAAGTAACTTTCAACCACTTTTTCATTCTTTTCTATCTTTACCGTTGGTAGAAAGAAAGTATCATAAAAGTTGCACTCTTATCAAAAACATCAGTTAAAGATATCTACAAATGTAACACTGGTGGTCCTATTCTAAGCCCTTTCATAAACTATGTAACGCCAAAAACTAAATGAAACAAACGAGGCATAACAAGCAAAGCTGACTCAAAATAGACTGAGCCTACTTTCCCCAACAGAAAGACCTAAACGTGTTAGAAACTATACAGTTGGGAGGATATTCTAATGATTAAGTTGGCCATCAAAACATAAGTCAGAAATCTCAACTGAAGTTAGGGTAAGGATGAAGCAACTAGATTAGATATCGATTTAAAAATAAATAAATAAACTGGACATGACTTGAAACTAAACTCTTATGCTTCATTACATTCCTTACAGACTGTTCTCCAAGAAGAAATGAAGAATGTTAATGGAAAGGACTCCTTTTTTCTGTCGAAAGGACTCCTTTGTTTCCTTAATTTATTTCATTCCTTGTCTATTTCGATACACAGACATAGTCTCTTCAGATATATATGTAGCAAACGCGCAGAAACAACACATTTAGAATCCAACAGGAGAAAACAAAGGCAATTCTAAAAAACTACATGTTCATTCCACAGAAACAATGACTCCAAACATAAGACAACGAAGACGAACAAAGAAGAAAAAAGAAAGCCAAAAGCTTACCATATGATTCAAGCCTATCAGAATGTAAACCCCGTCATCTCCACTTTCTCTTGAAGTCTTTTACAGCTCTCATAGATAAACGTTTTAGCCCTCCTCCCCTTTTGTGTTCATATCTCATGAAATAACATGTAACACCGAATATTAGCAAAGCATCAAGATATTCTCTTTGTGTCGCGAGCAGATGAAAGATGATCCTGCACCCACATGAACATATATGTTGTTACTGTATATGTAAATCAGACAAGGGTGGCTGTAAAAGAAGATTTTACAGCTCTATATTAGGTTGCGGGTATGAAAAGCAAATTGACCAAAATTTATAATCAAGGATCATGAGCAAGATTGCAAAACTTACGGAGATGAAGTCAAATGCTCTGGTATCTTCCTTTTTCGGACCATTCATTGTTGAGGTTGGAGCTTGATTAGCAAAACTTGGCTGGAATATATCAGGGAATGCAGACTGACTTCCCCCGCTAGTCCCCATAGGGAGAACATTTCCACTGCCCTGAGCGTTCATGTTGCCAAACTGCTGGAAGTTGGATATATTACTAAGGTACTGCTGCTGCTGAGCTAGCAAGCTTGCCATGGCAGCGTAATTCAAAGGTTGAGACGCAATGGCTGGATTCATAATCATCCCGGGAGGGAAATTAAAGGGCATGACACCCACAGGAGCCATTGGGTTTTGAATAAACCCAGAACTTTGTGAGCCAAGAATGCCTCCAACAGGATTTTCCGGTGCTTGGTGGCTGGTGTTGCTCGGCATTGCAAATAAATTCTCTGGAAGGGTGCTTGATGACGAGCCTTTCTGAGTTGAGTTGGTTTCGTTAATGGAGAAGCTTCCCATTAGATCATTTATGCTTTTAGAATCTTTGGGCTCTGCTTCAAGTGTTGCAGCTGAACCAAACATATCAAATAGCTCAGGCATTTGATTACCAGTAGCAGTTGGCTTTTCCCCAACATTCATTCCAGAGAAGAGGTCATCTGCATTTTCTTTTTCTTCATTAGGATGAAATGATACATCTGCAAAGGGGTCATCGTCATTTTTCTTCTCGCTGCTATTCAATCCAGTGTCAGTGCTATCCCCAAACCAATCGTCATCCATCAATGGAGCTGCTGTCGTCACTGTACTGCCAGTATTGATAGCATTTGGCATGTTTAAGTTATCTTCTGTTGTATAATCTGAATCACCTGTGTCGATCAAGTCAGGTAAATCAACAGCAGTCTCTTGCTTCACAGTATTCTCTGTGCTGCTCGTAAACCCTTTAGACTGTCCACCATTTAGAAGGCTCAGAACCTACACAAAGCCAGTATTTCAGTTAACCATCATATGAATATATACCAAAAACGAAAGCTTTGTGAATGTTTGCAACAAGGATAATCTTACCTTGTTAGCCTTCTCGCGAAGAGACGACTGAGGAGAATCTGCGCATCGCTGTATGACATCTGTGTTTTCACTAAAATAAGTGTGTACAATTGAAAAGTTACCATCTTCCTTCTTCCTTAAAATGGCCTCAAGGACACATAAAGCTTTCATTCGAACCTGCCAAACGAAACTCAAAATGTCTTAATAAGTACAAACGTGGAAAGACCTTTTCAATATCACGGAATGAACAAGCCCGGGAAGGAAAATACAAATGATAGAACCAATAAAAGGGTACATTCGTATCATAAACATTAAACATACCTGCCACATTGGAGACTGGAGCTTCCCCTCAAGAGCAATGCTTAAAGCAACAGTATCCATTTTCGCAGCCTCTAAAATGAAAACATGAAGTGCATCCCGAGTTGGCTGCAGGCGTACACCACCAGATGTAACAACGGTTTCCAGTAGTTTTTCCTCACGGGTTTTGCTCTCAAGACGAACTGAACCCGAGCTTTCACTTGCAGCCTCTCCAGAAACGTGCCCCCAAGATCCACCACTCGTGTTCTTAGACACCCCATATTTACCATCACTCCCCAGCTTAACCGGATCATATCTACTCGAGTTCTCATTTTCCAAAGTTAAAGATCTGTGGAGATTCGGACCTCTGTAGCTGCTGCTTCCACTCTCATTCTTATTAGACAAATGACCTTGAGCAAAACTACTGATTCCTTGCTTTATCGATGCACTTCCAATACCAACCACCTCACTCAGGAACGACTTATTTTCATTAGTGGGCACCTGATAGCTAGTATTCCCAAATCCTTCAATGCGTCTGTTGATGCTTTCAGGAGCAGCTGGCTTACTACCATTCTCTTCCGAGAATATAGCAGAGATTGTCTCATGAGCAGTTTCTCGTACAGCCTTGTTAAGTGCATCCCCTTTTAAAGGATCTGGATACCCCTTGTAATGAAATAGATTACGAACTGCCACAGAGTTCCTTTGCATTTCTCTTCTGAACTCTGAGCCAGACTTTCCCACAGCATACTTTATCAGCCTAAGAGCCTGAGTACATACAATTACAACAACCAGAATCAGCATAAACAGTTCCAAGAGAGATTTAAACCAGCAATAGACTGGAAAGCTATCAATCATATTCCCTATCAACTCTAGACTATAAACAAACGAATAAAGAACTAACTCCTAATCTCCAGCAATCTAAATCAATACCCACATGCAACATTCTCAATCAAAATCTTCATGGAGACAAACGATCTCTTTTTTTTAATGAAAGTTAAATTTATTCATCAAAAAATCACGTGGTACATCAAGGGCTACATTGCACGAAAGCTATGGACTATACAAAGAGATAATGACTATTGTCTGCTACCAAACCAATATAAGAGAATGTTGCCACATCTCCTATTATCAGATCGCGTCAATAAACTGAATCAATTTCGAACATTCTTGTCAGTAATTTTCACCAGAGTTTGGTGAGGCGTGGAGACAAACAATCTCACAAAGGAACCAGAGCATAACAATCCTACGTTTCCCAGTCAACTATATGGTATAATCAAACGAATAAATAACTAAGATCAGCCAGAAAACTAACTCAATCTCCACATGGAGACAAATGATTTCACAAAGGTAACAACATTGAATCAGTCAACCATCGGCTTAGCCAATCAAAACAGATTAAAAAGGGATACAATTCCAATACATGAATCAAGCATAACAATCCTACGCTTCCCTATCATCTCTAAGCTATATAACCAAACGTTAAAATCCTAATCCTAATCCTAATCCCACATGCAACATCTGCAAACGATCCCACAAAAGGTAACAACATTACCTTCTGCTTAACGACGGGGCTCTTGTTATCAAGACGCTTCAGAATGAACTCGGAAAACTCCTTGACGATGGAGACGTGAGAGGAACGAAGGAGGTCGCAGAGCTCTTCCAATTTGTAAACAGGAGCCACCTTGTCTTCGTCAGACGTCACCGCATCGATCATCCGCGACCTCCAATACGATTCCACCGCTCTCCTGCTCGTATCCATGATTCCGAATTCTCCCAAACACAACAACAACAATCGTATCGAAGACTCTTATCAGATCAGGTCAATTACGCGATCGGGAGCTCGATTTCGCGTGCCTGCGATCCAATAAAAGTAGAATCGTTATGCAAATCGGAATCAGATCGAGATAAGGAGAGATCGTCAGAAACTCACCGTCGGTGTGTAGGTGTGACAAGGAAGGAAGGAATGAGTCAATAGAGAGATCCAGAATGGAAGCGATTCACAACTTCTCTCCCAATTTTTATTTCCTTTTCTTTTTTCTTTTTCTTTTTTTTTTCACACATGTTTTAATATTTATGACGTATAATGTTTTATTTATTGTATAAAATTCTAAAACCAGCATTTTATATATGAGGCTTTCTTAGTTGTCATTGTCTAATCAGTCTTATCTGGCCTTTAGGCTTAAATGAATGAATATAGAAAAAGAAATATTTATTACATGTTTTACTTGCAGGCAAAAACCCTCTTCGATTTTTTTTTTTGTTGTTTTATACCCTTTTATAGTGGGTACTGTTTGTTCCGGCTAAAAAGCTTTGCGCTTTGGTCTACTTAAACATTCGTGCAGAGAAGATGGACCGTTTTAGCGATCTTCCAGAGGAGGTTCTTCTTCATATACTGTCTTTCCTTACTACAAAGGAGGCTGCTTTGACGTCGATTCTTGCCAAGAGGTGGCGCAATCTTGTTGCATTTGTCCCTTATCTTACTATTGATGACTCTGAGTTCCTGCATCCAGAAGAAGGTAAACGCGACAGGCAAGAAATCAAACACAGCTTCATGGAGTTTGTTGATAGAGTTTTGACTTTGCAAGCTAACTCTCCCCTAAAGAAATTCTCCCTCCAGTGTAGTGTTACTATGCCTGCTGATAGGGATCGTTTGGATGGTTGGATAAACAACAATGCGTTAGCTCGTGGTGTCTCGGACCTTGATCTACGGATCAGTTGTGACAACTATCATCTTTCTCCAAAATGCTTCGAGTGTTGTAGCACACTCGTTAGTCTGAAAATACACCATAAGATTGCTATCTCCTTGGATGCTGTTGCTGGTGGTCGCACCATTCTCTTACCGTTGCTTAAAACTCTGGTTCTTGACTCAGTTTTTTTTTGTCCTAATGAGTTTGAGATTCTGCTTCCTGCTCTGCCTTCCCTTGAGGAATTGCTTCTGGTTGATGTACTGTGGGATGATAGGGATGTCACAGTGTCAAGTGCAAACGTCAAGACCCTAACAATAGAGTTAGGCGCATGTTTAAGCCTTTATAATTTGATACACCAAATCTCCTTCACTTTAAGTACTCTAGTTCTGTTGTTGCAGAGGATTATCCAGTAGTTAATTTGGGAAATGTTATGTGATGTAAAGCGAAAACGACAATCGTATAGATTTGATAAAGCTGTTACAAGGATTTGAAAGAATTAATGTTGGGAGTCTCTCTCCTCCCCCTTTTACAACTTTAATCAATCTTTTTGATGAAAAACAAATAACAATACGAGTCACAATATAAAGACTCCTCTCTCCTGCGCCAACATCCCACGTGATGCTAACAACCTTATTCTTCTTATTTCTTATTAGTCCCTTAACTTTCCAGCTCTTCAGATATTCTCAACCGCCTGTTCCACGTCATCAACTTTAGTGTTTGCCTCATTCTGCTGACTCAACTTCTTCCTTCTCTTGTACTCAAACAATATTGGAGGACGTAGAGCCTCATATCTAACATTACCCCCTGCTGCCAAATTGACCTTGTGCTCAAGGTCAAACTCAGGAAACTGACCCTGAATGATTTTCTTCCACTCCCACGAGCTCTCGTATTCAGGTAACCCCTTCCACTGTATGAGAACTTCCTCCTGTCCTGAAACTGGATGAACTCGAGTTCCCAATACTTTCTCCGGTTGCGCTTCTAACACTCCTTCTGCTGTCAGCTGTATAGGTAAGGGTGCCAGTGTCAACTCGTCACCCACTGCTTTCTTGAGCTGCGACACATGGAATGTGTTATGTATCTTTGCCTCTACAGGAAGCTTGAGTCGATATGCCACTTCCCCCACACGTGCTGTCACTTCGAACGGCCCATAAAACCGAGCTGAAAGTTTCTCGCTTGCACGTCTCGCTAGTGTCTGCTGTCTGTAGGGACGAAGCTTAAGATACACAAGATCCCCCATTGCGAAAATTACTTCTCTTCTGTGACTATCCGCTTGTTTTTTCATCGTCTGCTGAGCCGTATGAATGTGTTCCTTCAGCAACGCCACTATCCCATCCCTTTCCAACAAACGACTCTCCAAATCAGCGTTAGTCGTAGATCCTGGTTCATACTTGAGCAATGATGGTGGGTCTCGACCGTAGACTGCCTTGAATGGTGTCATCTTGATAGCTGTGTGGAAAGATGTATTGTAGCACAGCTCAGCCCAAGACAAGTATCTCGCCCAAGTTTTAGGCTTGTCACTCGAGTAGCAGCGCAAGTATGTCTCTAACCCTCTGTTGGTGACCTCGGTTTTCCCGTCCGACTGCGGGTGATACGCGGTACTCATGCAGAGGTCTGTCCCCGCTAATCTGAAGAGCTCCTTCCAGAAAAGACTGGTGAAAACCTTGTCTCGGTCTGACAGGATTGTCTTCGGGAAGCCATGCAGTTTTATCACCTCTTGAGCAAACAATAACGCCACATCAACTGCTGTGAATGGATGCCTCAATGAAAGAAAGTAAGCATATTTAGACAACCTGTCAACCACCACCAGGATTGCATTATACCCCTCTGATCTTGGCAGCCCCTCAACGAAATCCATCGAAATGTCTTCCCAAATAGCTGTTGGAACCGCCAGAGGTTGCAGAAGCCCACCAGGTGAGAGTGTTGAGTACTTGTGTCGTTGACATACCGAACAAGCAGCTACATATTTGCGGATATCTGCCATCATCCATGTCCAGTAGAATAGGTCGCTCACTTTCTTTTGAGTCCTCAAAACCCCACCGTGGCCCCCCAACTTCCCATCATGTAACTTCTTCAATACTACTCCCACCAGTTGCGACTGCTTCGGCAAAACCACCTTCCCTCTGCGCAACAATCTCCCTTGTACAACTGCAAAGTCAGGATGTGCAGAAGGGTCCTCTAGTAACGCTTGACGGATCTTAAGCAACTCGGAATCTTGTGATACTTCTGTCTCAATATCCTGAAACTGTATTGCAGTAGGTACCGATAATGCCATGAGCTCCACTGCTGCTCCCTTCCTAGACAGAGCGTCGGCTGCTTTGTTTTCGAGACCTGGTCTGTACTGGATCTCGAAATCAAATCCCAAGAGTTTCGAAAGCCACCGCTGATATTCCATATTTATCTCCCTCTGCTCCAGCAGGAACTTGAGACTTTTCTGATCCGTTCGAACCAAGAATTTCCTCCCCAGTAGGTAGTGACGCCACTTCTGGATGGCGAAAACTATTGCCATCAACTCCCTCTCGTACACAGACTTAAGCCTCTGCCTCTCTGAAAGTGCCTGACTGAAGTACGCTATCGGTCGCTGTCTCTGCATAAGTACAGCCCCCAACCCAGTGCCCGAAGCTTCAGACTCTACAACAAACTGTTCTTCGAAATCCGGTAGAGCTAGAACTGGCACAGAGGTCATCGCTTGTTTGAGTTTGTTGAACGCCCCATTTGCCATCTCACTCCAGCAAAACTTATCTTTTTTCAGTAACTGGGTAAGTGGTTGAGCAATCATCCCATAGCTTTGCACAAATTTCCGGTAGTACCCCGTCAACCCCAGGAATCCCCTTAATTCCTTCACATTCCGAGGTATGGCCCAATCCGTCATAGCTCGTATCTTCTGATCATCAGCTGCAACGCCTTCTGCTGTGATCACGTGCCCCAAATACTCGACACGGCTGCATCCAAACTCACACTTCTTCTGATTCGCGTAAAGTTGATGATGTTGAAGCTTCTCTAACACCAACCTTACGTGTTTGACGTGCTCCGTCGAGTCCTTGCTGTACACAAGGATGTCGTCGAAGAATACCAAAACAAATTTCCTCAAGTAAGGCCGGAATACATCGTTCATGAGGGACTGAAATGTCGCCGGTGCGTTGGATAATCCGAACGGCATGACTAGGAATTCGTAGTGTCCGTCGTGAGTTCGAAACGCCGTCTTGGGAACATCTTCAGCTTTCACCAAGATTTGATGATAACCCGAGCGTAAATCCAATTTGGAAAAGACCCTTGCTCCCCTCAGCTCATCGAACAGTTGGTCGATCATGGGAATTGGATAGCTGTCCATGATTGTAGCTTTGTTTAGAGCCCGGTAGTCGACACAAAACCTCCAGCTGCCATCCTTCGTTTTAACCAGCAGTACCGGACTCGAGAAAGGGCTGACGCTCTCCTGTATGATACCCGCCTTCAGCATTGTAGTCACTTGGCGCTCAATCTCCTCTTTCTGCGCCTGTGGGTATCTAAACGGCCTCACACTCACCGGGTTACTCCCTTGCTTAAGAACAATCGCGTGCTCCTTTCCCCTAACTAATGGCAGCTCATTAGGTTCCTCAAACACTCGAGCAAACCTCTTGAGGGTGGGTGCTAGCAGCTTGGGCGTTGGTCGCTTCTCCTCAATCTGAACCCCGATCTCTCTACACTCTACAATCATCCTGTTCTCCTCATGCTCCAGCATTCTCTTCATAGCTTTGTACGACACCTCAGAACTGCAAATTCCCGGAACCCCCTGCAGCACCACCAACTTCCCTTCTATTGGAATCTTCATGGTTTGCAGCTTCCAATTCACCTTCATCTCGCCCAGTGTCTCTAACCACTGTATTCCCAAGATCACGTCGACATTGTTGAGCTCCAAGGGTAAGAAGTCAGACGTGACTGAATACCCCTTCATCTTCAGCGTGACATTCCTACAGACTCCGTTCCCTTTCACTGGTCTCCCCGACCCCGTGATCACTCCAAAGCACTTCGTCTCGTCGGCTTCTAACCCCAACTCCCTCATAAATCGGGTGTCGATGAAATTATGGGTTGCCCCGCTGTCTATGAGAACCGTTGTGTTGACATCCTTCACGGCCCCCTGTAACTTGATGGTCCTTGGGGATGAAATTCCCATTGCTGATTTCGTGGACAGCGCCGCACACTCCGCGAATTCTGGTGCCTCTTCTTCTTCTCCCTGCTCCTCCTCTTCTACTTCGTCTTTCTCCCCTTCCTCCTCCTCCTGAATCACAAGGACCATGAGTTCCTTATTCGGGCATACATGTCTCGCATGGAACCTCCCTCCGCACTGGAAACATAATCCCTCTGCTTTGTATCGAGCGTATTCCGCCGGAGATAGGCGGCGCTCATTCCCTCGAGTCTGCGCCCGGTGGTAAGGGTTTGGATTGGTGTTTTGTTTAATTGGGCTTTGTGTTTTTTCTTGGCCCACGGTTTGTTTGGGCCGTTGCTGCTGAGACCCATTGGTAGTGACGTTGTTGGATCCCAGTCGGCCCGCTCCTCCTGTGGAACCATTGCTAAACCCTTCGTTTCTAAAACCCTTCCCCGATGTCACCTCCGGTGAATTATCCACGACTCCTGACCATGCCTCGACTAACTTCGCCACACTCATCATCTTCCGAAGGTTATGAGGCTCCATCAGCTTCACCCCTGCCCTGATTTGAGGCTTCAATCCGATCATAAAGGCGGTCTCTAACATGATGTCCGACACCTCCGGTGCGTTGGTGGCTAAGGAGATGAAGTCTCGGCAGTATTCCCTCACCGTTCCTTCCTGCTTGAGTGTCATCAGCCGTTCCCTCGCCGTTGTCTCAAAGGAGACTGAAAACTGTTCTAACACCCGAAACTTCAGCTGGTCCCAACTCACGAACGGATTCCGATCTCTCTCCCACCGGTACCACAACAGCGCCTCATCATCGAAACACATCCGTATCGCGAGCATCTTCCTCTCCTCGGTGAAGTCGCTCAGCTCGAAATATTGCTCGACCCTGAGGACCCAACTCTCCACGTTCTCCCCATTGAAGATCGGAATCTTTAACTTCCTCATCCAGTCATCATCTTTGTTCCTTCCTTCCCACTCATGGCGGTGATGGATATTTCCGGATCGCGTGTGCTCTTCGTACTCCTCTCCGATTCTTCCCTTTCTGTCATTAGTGAGCGACTCATTCCTCCTCTCCGTCGTTCCGGCGCGAAACACACCGCTCTGCTCATCGTCTGTAGCGATCTGCTTCCCCGGTCGTTGATTCGGTCTAGAGTTCTCTCCCTCCTGGATGTTCTGCTGCTTTGCTTGGAACAAAGCTGCAAACTCCCTTTTTCGTTCCTCTTCTTCTTCGTTCATGCGCTGCTCGAGTCGATCTAGAACCCCCATGCGTCCGCGGATCTCAGCCACACTTTCTCTGAGCTTCACCACGTTACGCTCGAGCGTTCTGATCTTCTCAACCTCCTCCCGCATCCCTTCTACCACAACCTCGACGTCATTCTTCTTCGGTGGTGCCATGATTTTCCCGGTCTCAAACGGCTCTGATACCAAGTTGTAAAGTGATGTAAAGCGAAAACGACAATCGTATAGATTTGATAAAGCTGTTACAAGGATTTGAGAGAATTAATGTTGGGAGTCTCTCTCCTCCCCCTTTTACAACTTTGATCAATCTTTTTGATGAAAAGCAAATAACAATACGAGTCACAATATAAAGACTCCTCTCTCCTGCGCCAACATCCCACGTGATGCTAACAACCTTATTCTTTATTCCTTATTAGTCCCTTAACTTTCCAGCTCTTCAGATATTCTCAACCGCCTATTCCACGTCATCAACTTTAGTGTTTGCCTCATTCTGCTGACTCAGCTTCTTCCTTCTCTTGTACTCAAACAATATTGGAGGGCGTAGAGCCTCATATCTAATCTAACAGGAAACTTACTTGATGCTCAAATCTTCTTCGTCCTACATGATTTCAACCTCGAGCAACTTAGAGAACCAGATGATAATTGGTTGGGCGACACAGTTTCTCTTCAATATAGTAATGTTTGGAAACTCTTTCATGGCATACGAAACGTTCCGAATCTTGACTTGTGTCCTAACGCTCTTGAGGTCAGTTTTATTATGTTCTCTCTCTACTCTGTATATGATTAGCTTTTGAACCATGTAATTCCAAAATGCTGTCTTGTCTTGCTCTCAGGTGCTTTCTCTGTGCTATGAATCGATGCCAGGGTTCAACAACCTCAAATCATTAACGATTAGGAGTGACGAGGATCGAGGATGGCAAGCAATGCCAGCTCTTCTAAGGAACTGTCCACATTTAGAAACTCTAGTCATTAAGGTATTAAAAACAATTAACATGTACAAACCAACTTATATTGTAGTCCATGCTTAATAGTACTTTATCTCTTAATGGTTGGTGTCTCCTTTGTGCCTATAGGGTCTCGTGCACCATGTGACAGACAAGTGTGGGGATGTTTGTGACTGCATTTCTCGTGAGGACGAATGACTTTCACTCACATTCTGTCCAGTAAAAGTGATGGAGATTCACGGGTTTCAAGGAACAGCGAAAGAGGTGAGAATGATAAAGCATTTTTTGGATTATCTTCCATCTTTGAAGAAGATGGAGGTCTATGCTGAAGAGAATGATCTTACACAGCTAACATACCAACGTGTCTTGGAGATTTTCGAACTCTGCAACAAGTTATCGAATTGCAATGTCCAGCTCTGGATATGAAGAACAAAACCATCCTCCTAGTTGTTTTGCCTGCAGTTTAAGTTGTGTTTAACTTTGCTTGAAAACCGTCTAGACCTGAACCAATTTCAAGACTGTCGTTTCTTCTTGCTTCCTTGCTTGTTTTCTGAATCATTTGCTATCGATGTCTTGTTTTCATTTGATTCTCCGACACTTGTTTGCCTTGAGTTTTTGTTCTTGTTGTTGTCCTTTAACTAAAGTTATTGTTTGTGTTTCTGAAAAGAGATTAGCAAAGGTTAGCTATCATCAGTCATCACATAAGCCATGTTAGACCAAACACCTACGGTTCGTTGATCATATGTATAATTCACCTAAACAACACTTGTTAAGAACGTAATAAACATCTTTTTTTTTGGACACGCCACTGGTTTGCTTTGAATATAACAGAACAAATGTGCCATTATCATTTATTATGAGCCAAAATTCATTAAAAAATAATGATATAATTAGATTACATCCTTAATTACGGAAACAGAGCATTCTAAAGGAAACTAATTGCGGAAAAAGCTTGAGACTTTGTTGACACTTATCATCAAACCATCATTACCATCACTCTCTTCTTCTTCTCCTTCATCTTCATCATCAACCACCACGTTTCTGAACAGGTTTTTGAAGTAAGGAACAATCTTTGGAAGCACATGCAAATCCGCCATGTTTATACTCATCATATCGAAACCAATGCACGTGTTGTGCATATGAGACTCGTCAATCACCGGAATCTTCGGATACCTCTGGCTGAAATGAGTCAGTATGATCCTGTAAACTCCTGCTGATGATCCAACGTCGATTGCTTCTTTAGTCGTGCTATGGTTCTTAGCAACAGCTTCCTCTACCAACGCATCCTCAAACGTAGCCTCATGTATAAGAACAGTTGCTCCTTTTGAAGCTTCAACCATCTGAGGACACGGCCTTGTGTCGCCTGAGTAAACCGTTTTCCAACCCGGAATCTTATCTCCTGTCATGTTCTTTCTCTCTGCTGCTTTTAAAACAACCCCAAAGGCTTGAGGGCAATGCACAACAGGAAAACTAACCAAATCCTCTAAACCCATTTCTCCAAGGACCTTTTTAAGTTTCTTCAAGTATGGTAACGCTGAAGCATTGTCTGTTAGAGGGCTGCTCGGCCTTTTGTATATACTCTGCATTGGACTTCCTTTACTAAACAAAGAACCTTCTGTTTTCTCCGGGCTGGTGGGGGTGGTTTCTAGAGAAGCCCAAGAAGTTGAAGTGGTGCTCCTGCAATCAAGAAACTCCATATCCAAATCCTCCAGTCTTTGATACGCGTCCAGAAAGTTCTTAAGCGGTCTCGGTCCAACCACAATCACCGGCTCATGAGGCACATCTTTCCAAAGCTCACGTCTACGAGCAAGGATTCTAGCAAGTCCCGTGTGGTGATCAGCGTGGATGTGTGAGATCCATATACACTTCAAGTTTCTGACCGCTTCATCAGCTCCTTGTAAACCGTATCTTCGTTTAAGCTGCCCCAAAGTACCTTCCCCGCAGTCCAAGAGAACGCTACCTCTAGAGAACAGGTCGATGTAAACCGCACTGACGTTTCTGTATCTAGAGGGTTGGGACGAACCCGTGCCTAAAAGAACTATCTCCATGTCGTCTCGTCTGATGTTTTCGAGACAGCTTGGGACGGTGCTCTCGTTCAGCCACGGCTCTTCGACCATCGTCTTGTTGTTTTGTAGTCTGTTCCATAACCGCTTGACTTCTTCGGTCTTGCTGCTGATCTCAGGAATCTCTGAGAGTAGCTCATCTATCACTCGTGAGGACGTTAGTTGACTAGGGATACAAGATCTGTCTATCCCAAGGTTGCCATGTGGACGCAAAGTGAACTGCGTACCATAAAACAAAGTGAGGGAGTGAGAGAGAGAGAGACTTAAGAGCTAAACAAACCAATGCACGGAAGCAACAGGAAAGGAACCCAAAGCAGGAGAAACTTCAATACCTTAAGGAGATTTTCCGCGGAAACGTTTTCACCAGAACCAAAGCACTGACAAGCAAAGAAAATAATACACCTTGGTTCATAGAGCAAAAGTGCAAAACCAAAAAAAAAAAAGGTATTATCAGGACAGCATTTGCCAACCTTGCTAAAAGAATCTGGATTTGCCGAGTCAGCTGTATGTTGAGGAGACCAAAAGCCAGGAGCTGGAAAGAACTGTGGGCAGAGATAGTTAAGTCTAGCTGTGATTCTAGAACTGGCTTTCAGGATGGGGAACTCCATGTTCTTCCTGACCAAACACCAAAACAAACTGTCAGACAAAAAAAAAACCAACAGCTTTTGATAAGAAAGAACCATTAACTGAGGAGGACTCTCACGTTTCATGTCCAGCGAGAATGTGCTGCGCAGAATGAAATCTCTTCATCCAGCTCTGGTAAGTCGGACTATTCGTTACAGAAGCTGGACTCAAATGTATAATACAATTAACAAACTTATCCCCTTCAGCTGTTGAATAATAACTGTTCAGAGATGGAATAGATAGCAGTTCCTCGGCATGTGACTCTGTTGGACAGTCCACAAGCAAAACAACAGGACCAGGAACTGAAGGTCCCATCACATCACTCGGATGAACCATAATATCTTTGAAGTCTGACTTCACAGACTGTCCAGACTGAAGTTTACCGTATTTTGGACCAGCTCTCAGTCCAAGAGCCATGGCCTTGGCTGGATCAAACTTTCCATTGATTTCAGGTAACTCACAGACATACACAACCGAAGTTTCACCAGGTTTGCTTCCTGGTTCCTCTGAACGACTTGGTTCAAGGAGAATAGCGGATATTTTCACAACTTCGTCATTAACAACAACGAATGGATCGTCTTTGGGTTTACTTGAGCCAATCTGAGGCGTGGAGTCAGATGATGGACCAAAACTTCGTGTATGAACCATCGCGGCGCGAGGGATAAATGACCTCATAGCGTCAACTAGATACTTCAGATCCGAAGGACCCCATACGTTCACCTTTTCACCAAAAGAATTTTTCAGCAATTCCATCCAAATCTTATTAACAGATGGCAAGCATAAACACATGAAACATACAAAGAGATCATATGAGAAGAACACTCACAGATAGTCCATCTTCACCGATACCAGCTAGAGTCAGCAGAAGACCTAAAGCATTTAAAAACATGAAAACTCTCTCACCGTCTAATGATCTAGAAAACACATCGAAGCAGGTGCCAGGGTCAAGTAAACAAACCTGGAAGTCCACCCGCTGTCTCTGAACACACACGAGATAAAAATATATGATCCACCTGAAAAAGATCAATCACATTTCCAAAAGAAAAAAACTTATCACATACAGAAAAAAAAGAGACGCAAAGACGAAATTTTTGACATACCTTTGATAACTTAATCTTATGTTCTGTACAGAAACGTTGCAAACCCTACAAATACAATTCAATTAGTTTGCAAGTAAGACTAACAGTTATTATGATCACATCACAGAACACTAACCTCTCCAGCATTAAAGATGAACCTTTGTTTGTCAAAGAAGAGTAACACAGAAGGTGATGTATCCTGTGTATCCATCCCCGTTCCAAGTATCTAACATTTCAGACGGAACCAGAAGAGAGATCAAGTTTCAAACTTTAACAAAACCCCACAACAGATTTTGAAAGATAGATGTTTTGAAACCTGGACATAGGCAATGGTGTTGGTAGGATTAAGCGTGCGAGTGTTCCTCTTGAGACTCTTCTTAGGCTTATCGATCTTATCCTTTCCCTCAGCTCTTCTCTTGTTAAACTCAAAGGAATCTGAAGAAGACATACCTTTCCTCTGCCTAATATTCTTCTCCTCTTCCTCGAAGCTACTCCACTTGCGTCTCGGAGGGAAGCGAGAAGGAGAAGGGTCACTGCGACGGTAACCGGCGGCGCGAGGGCGGCGAGAAGACGGAGGAGGAGGAGAAGAGGCGAAGATTGGGTAGAGAGAAAAGGGTCGGAGGAAGAGAGCGAAAGACGAGGACTTTAGAGGAGAGAAGCCGAGAAGGGTTAGGTTATGATGAGGCATTGAAGTTAACATCTTCGTAAACTATCAAACCTCCTTTCTCAGTTCCTCTTCTTCCTCAGAGTCGTCTCTCTCGATTGATAGTTTTTAATTTTTTCTCTTTTTTTTTTTATTTTACAACAAAATGAAAACGTCACTTTAGCCCATGGGCTTTATATTATATTCAGCCCATAGACTAATCCATTGAGATAGATACATTTGTGATTTGTCCTACAACTACAGATATCTTCGGCCTATCTCTACGCTTATATTCAGCCCATATAATCCATTGAGATAGATAATATGATGTAATATAACGAGGATATCTCAAAATTTGGACTCCATTTTATTGTATTATTATTTTTATTATATAGTTTTCGGATACCGTTACTCATTGTTTGAGCAGTAGACAAACTAGATGTGGCTAACCAATCAACCAAACTGTCATATACACAGTGGATAAGTTAAGAGACAGAGGAGACACCACACACTTCCACATAAAGAACCTCAAGAAGTGCTATAAAGCATTATCGAATTAAAAGTCCTGGCCCTTTTTGGTTCTGTTTTGATTTTTTGAAAAATTAAAAGAGAGCAAGAGTATGGGCAGTGTACAGTTGAATGGTTCAGGCTTAGTTGCTTCTCTATCTCCGAATCATATCTTTAGGCACAAAGCCAAACTTGGTAACTCAAAGTCGTCCTTTTTATGCTCAAAATACAATGTCACCAGAGTCAAAAGCATCCGAGCTATAAGCTCCGCACCAGCAAGCCAGCCTCCAGTCGCAGATGAGCAGGATGATGAACCTCCTGCTGTTGATTTTGCGTTCGTTCATGTATGTAGTTATCTTAACTCTTAACGAATTATTTATACTGTGGTTAGTTATATCGTTAGCAATGATAAATGAGTGATTAGAGAAAATTGTAGATTTTAGTTGATGGTTTCTGATAGATCAAAAAAAATGATGGTCATTTGTTGTTATATTGGGAAAATTATCTTTAAAGAAATTTTGAATTGGTTATTAATTAATAGAAAGTTAAGTATGGCTAATTGAATTGTTAGTCGGTGTTGTTACCGGACGGGACACCGGACGTGCATTGGAGAAGAGCGTGCGGTGGACAGAAACTTAGAGATATAATGTTGGACTCTAACATCGAACTCTATGGTCCTTACGTATGTATGATTTCTCTCTCTCTCTCGATCCTGGTCATTTCTCTAAATAAATATATAATTTGGAATCTTGTTTTAATGTGCCAACAGAGTAAGCCCTTGTCAAACTGCGCAGGAGTAGGAACTTGCGCTACTTGCATGGTCGAGGTATACATATATACTAACTTCTTGATAAATAATCAATAAGTTGATACAATTTTCTTTTCTTCAGTAGCTTAATTAATAGTTCAAATAATGGTTTATCAGAAAACTTAATTTATTTCATGGTCATTCTTTGCAGATTGTAAATGGAAAAGAGCTTCTAGATCCACGAACTGACATTGAGAAGGAGAAACTCAAAAGGGTATTCCTATTTTAATACTACTAATAGTTATTATAATCTTGTATCATTTGTTTATATTAAGATTAAAAGTAATATTGTCACAGAAACCCAAAAATTGGAGACTCGCTTGTCAAACCAACGTGGGCAACCCAGATTCAACTGGATTGGTATTAATTTTAATAACAATCTCTCGTATATAATGTATAGTTTTTCTAGACATGTGACTGAATTATAGTATTTAATAACCTATTGAATAGGTCGTCATACAACAATTGCCAGAGTGGAAGGCTCATGAGTGGAACATCCCTAGGAATCTGCCTGTTGATGATCCCGAAACTTCTACGTGAAATGAATAGTTTGTATTACTGTTATACTAGTATATATCATGAGAATGTAACGATCGATTTGTTTTTAAATATGTCGATAATTAGCCATAAAAGTACCTACTAAATACAACGAACTGATTAATTCCATTAAATGATATTCATAAAAATTACAATGAAGCCAGACCACACTCCAAACAAGCAACAGATCGAGAGAGAGAGACAGAAACCAAACAGAGAAATATGAATCATCACACTTTTCTTGCTTAGAACTCAGAAGCAAGAGGAACATGTTCGGAAGTCATGAAGACATTTGCATAGGTAACTCCAGCGAGTCCACCACCGATGAGTGGTCCAACCCAATAGACCCAGTGACCAGAGAAGTCCCCGGCTGCAACAGCGGGTCCAAAGGAACGTGCTGGGTTCATGGACCCACCGGAGAATGGACCGGCAGCTAAAATGTTGGCACCGACGATGAGACCAATGGCGAGAGGAGCGATGGTTCCGAGAGAACCTTTCTTGGGATCAGCGGCGGTGGCGTAGACGGTGTAGACCAAAGCGAAGGTGATGATGATCTCCATCACTACTCCTTCTATCGCTCCTACTCCAGCAGCAACGCTGTGGGTTGGAACCGCCTGCGTTTTACAATGGTTCAAGCGTTTGTTGTATTAGTTTCTAATAATAAAATGGCATCACTAATTGTATATTAGTGGAAGGAAACATAAGGTAACTCTAATTAATGTTCATTTGAATTAGACAAAAAAGCTTATAGTATTATTTAACTTCATCTTTAGGAAAAAAATATGTGTCTAGTATATAGTTAACATAAAAGACATAAGTTGACAAAAAACAAAACTATGAAGGATACTTTTTTTGATTGACCTTGTAAACTATCTGTAACCTAATTTATAACCGATTGCGATTTTTCTTCCAAGATCCTGGACTATGATTTGTTGTAAAAGAAAAAAAAATGTATTTTGTTTTGTAGACCAACAAAACTACAGAGACAGAACTTTTTGTTACTAAAATGTTTATTTTGCTAGAAATCATTGACTGAAATGTTTGATTTGTGTGTGTATAAGTTCTCTACTAGTGGAAACAAAAATTGGGAATTTATTAGGACGTTATGATGAGGACATACCAAACCACCGGTGACGTATTTAAGAAGAAAGCAAGCGGCGGTAGAGCCGAGAAGCTGAGCGACCCAGTAGAAAACTCCAGTGATTAGTGTGATTTGACCACCAAGAGCAAGGCCAAAAGTGACGGCTGGGTTCACATGACCACCGGAGATGTTGGCTCCGATTGCAACCGCCACGAAGAGGGCGAAACCATGGCACACCGCGATGGCAACAAGTCCCGGGGTATCAAGAGCCGCATCTGACGTCAGCTTTGCTATATACATAGATGTGACACATTCATTAAGTATAATGAACTCATTGTTACAGACTATAAAAATTAGTTAGATATGTTTAGTTACAAACCGTACGCAATGGCGGAACCAACACCAGCGAAAACAAAGAGCAAAGTGGAGATGAACTCAGCCAGGTAAGCTCTTAGAGAAGCCAGGCTGAAAGAATCATCAAAAGAACCAAAGGCAACTCCAGCCATTGTTTTAGATGAAGAAGAGGAAGTTTCGAAGTTTTTTTGCTTAATGAAGAAGATGATAAGACTTTTTGCATGCCACTGTCTTTTTATATAGGCGCATCGTCATATATACATGCATAATGTATATTTTAAAATAATCTTTTATTTTGTGGCGAGTTGGACACAGATTAATAAATGATATCATGTGTGTTTCCATTTTACTCTTTAGCTATTCGTTCGTGACTTGCGTGAGGAAGTTGCCTAAAAAGATTAAATTAATAAAATTTACGTGGAATACTCTAGAAAAACAAGATATGAATGCATCTAGGTGTTTGGTTTTATTTTGATTTGGCTCTACATCGCCTCCATTCTGCAGCAGTCTCTGGTACTGATGTAAATTTATCCTCGTATATGTTTTTTTCGATGTTGTGCCTGTTTTAGCTTGGTGGTGTATCGTTCAGAGTTAGATTTAAGTCATTGATTCTTGAATTATCTTCGGTCTCATATTTCTCAGGAGTGTTTGTGAATTATGATTAGTCTATCAGTTCCAGTTTTAGTATCTATAACTTTCTAATGGTTATTGTTAATTTTTGTCTCCCTCTTTTAGACTATTGCTTCCGAAGATATTTCTATTTTCTGTCGGCTTTTATAATTCATGAAGTATTCCTTTACGAAAGATTTAATAAAATTTCGAGTTAAAAAAATATGCATCTATCATTATGTAATCATACGATATAATTCATGACGTAGTAGTCTTTACGAAGTTTTCACTATATGATTTTCAAGTGATGATTGGTTCATTAGTTAAAATATATAGGAAAAGTCCCAACATTACAACTTTAAATTTATGAAGTTTTTTTAAAAAACAAAATCACCAAGGGGTTTCTAATCAGTTACTAATTCTTTCTAAGTTTTTAACATTCTTCTTAATTAGATTTAAAGTTTGTATATTGTTAAATGTGATTTTTGGAAAGTCAACTTATGTTTTTATCATTTTTCACTTTGAGCTGTATATCTGTTTCTTATTACATATAAGTAAATTCTTTTAACAATGTTTATAGAGTATGCTTCAAAAATTAGTCAACAATTTGGATCTGATCTTTTCGTTTTAGTAATAACGGCCGGTTTAAAGGTGTGGCCGGTTTGAAGTGATTGGCAATAGGGTGGTGGTGTGGACCCAAAAGACAGAGGAGCTTAGAAATTTGAAAAAAGATAGAACATAAAGATGAGACTGGACTCGAGGGACAAGAAAACAAATGGATACGAACGACAAGTGTGAGCTGTAATCAATGTGTATGGGTGATAGATCAGCCAAAACATGATGTGGTTGCATGTGACATGCTACTCGATCTTTTTACCCTGTGATTTGATCAGATTTTGAAGATGTGACCCATTTATGATTATATTCCATTTCACAATGTTATCTTGGGTCCCTCCACTATTTACCCATTCTATGAACATTCTCCATCATATTCACTGATTCTCCATCTTGTACATTCTTCACACTTAATGAATCCAGAGCTAGCTAGATGTTGTCGTTTCACCAAACTTTAAAATAAAATAATTCTAACAACGTTAACATTACTAACTTCAAATTTACACATTTTGGATTCTAAAATTGTCCATTTTAATCAAAGTTTTAGGTTTTATAATAAGAACATACGATAACTGAAAATATTTTGGGTGATGCAAAACAAAAAGTTGTTATGTCTTTTAAATTATAAGTTAGAGATGTATATTAGTCGCGTCTGTTTTAGAATATGCTATTTTCTTTATCATCAACTTTTAGACTTTTTTTTTTGTTTTGTCAAAAAAAAAACTTTTAGACTTTCTTTTAATCAGAAGATTTTTCAGCTTTCTCCAAAACAATCATATGTTACGTTTTTTTGGTGTGAATGTCAAGACAATCACATGTTTTGTTGAGATGGGAATGGCATGTCTTGATTGTTTTACGTCTATATATACACACTTTTCTTCAACTATCGTGATTCTTACTACAAGAAACTCAAGGCATCTTTGATTACAAGGTTCGCCGCTGCCACCTTACCAAGTACGCCAAGAGTCGTTTAGATGGGATCACTATTGTCCTAATTAACTATATCTGGATATTAAGCTTAGTTAGTTGAATGATAACCCATTTTTAACCTATCCATAACTAAATTATACTATATAAACAAACAATGATGGTTTGTGATTGGTTGTAGGCCGGTGGAATTATACGAATCCTAAGAGTTTAATAAGCATTTTCGTTGTCATGCCTCCATGCACAAGAATCTTTCCAATTTTAGATCTGTTGACTTGGCTAATAGCTCACTATTAATCAATACTTAGCTTTTTATTAAAGCTTCTCTTAATTAACCTTATTATAATTAACCATTTTCAAAGAAAATGCTTCATGTATGTATGATGAACAGGTGGCCGGTTATCCAAAGCACCCATCGCATTAGGAGATATACACTGTTTTTGTTTTTTCAGTAAACAACACACTCAAATTCATGAAACATTTTAATGAATACTCTCTTGAGAAAGAGGTTACCTTCATCACATGATTCACATCAAGGGGCATCAAATTTACCTCAACTAGGATCTCAGAAAGTCCAATTAACGTGATATAAACACACATATATTGAATAATGACATTACGACTGATCATAGTTTGGACAGAGGATGCATAAGTTATTCCTACCACGACATGTGGAGTGTTATAACTTATAAGCATGAAGAAGGAGAAGCTGATGTATCTTATTTTTTTCCTAGTGGATGAGAGAGATTTTTGTACTTCTCTAGAATTCTCAAAAGGCAAAAGAGTAAACAACAGGAGAGTTATAAAAGTATCTACCTTCAAGAGTCACTTGGCATCTTTGGCAGCAAATCCAACATTCACAGATGCATCGATGATAACATCTGAATTAGAGAGTTAAAAGATTTCGAAGCCTCTTGCAAACTGAAAACGCTTATAGCAAAACATGTAATGCTCCACTTTTTTATATTCCAATTCCATTTTATAACAACAGACAAGAGTGAAAATAAGCTCTTAGAGAAACTAGGATACGACAAGCAGTTAGCAGTGCATGGCCGGTCCTCAGACATACTAAATGAAACATTTGTATTTTTTGAAGAAGATTATATATATATATATAGAGAGAGAGAGAGAGAGGCCTCCAAATTTTTTTTTTAAACCCCTAAATTTGTTCTTAAAAAATATCAGTTGAAATTTTTTTTAAGTTTCGAGATTCTCAAGGCCGGCCATGGGCAGTCGGCCTTCATCCCCAACTTCGACAAGAGCATAGAGCACACATGTTTTGTCCAAAGATCCATTCATACAATCACAACAAGAGAGAAAAGCCAGATTTTTTTTTTTTGGAAATGATATAAAATGTGTGAACAGTTCACCCACTGCACTTGAATGATACTCCTCTCTGTTTTCACATGTGATGGTCGGAAAGTACCATGGTTCTAGTGATGATTATCATCGGATCACACACAATATATATAGGAGTATCAATCAAGAGCGAAATACTTTACCCATTGCGCGATTTTGCCGGCGTTTGAGACTTTTCACGTTCAATGGTCTTCTCTTTTTCTTATAAACATATAAATGAAGTTGCAAAAGACTTGGTCAATGACCCACCAAAGCAGCTCTCTTATCTAAATCCACAGAAACCTCGTAGAGTCGTAATTTTCGAGAAACCACACTGCGTTATAAACGACGTAATTAAGCGTATTCATTGCAACTTACTCAATGCCAGAAGCCAGTTGCAACTTTAAGCTTTACGCTAATCAATGATCATACGCATGCGTTGCTCTTGCGCGAGCCTTTGAACTTAATGCCTTTTTAATAATAAATAATTAGCTTCATGTAAAGTTACGTTAGTGATTACGTAAACACGCGGATTAGGTGTCCAAAATCTTCCTTTTGGAGTAATAGTCTAATCACATTTCAAACGCATGAAACTTTTTTCCTGTGCATTTACTTTTATAAAGAACCAACAGGCAAATAACATCATCGGACAATCTTTAAGACTTTAACAAACAGCAACAACAACAAAAGAAAGAAAAAAAAAAAAAAAAAAACAGAAAATGTCGGAATATCTCTCGGAAGAACTAGCCGTTGAGATTCTCGCGAGGCTAACCATAAAGGATCTGGCTCGATTCAGATGCGTCAGCAAGACATGGAGAGATGTTATCAACAGCCGTGGCTTCTTCGAGAGGTACCGAGACGTTTCTCCCGTGAAGTTTGTGTCGTTCTACGATAAGGGTTTCTACTTACTTGACGTGCAAGACAAGCATCGGGCGGTTATAGAAACACCTCGTAAGCTTGATTTCCCTTTGGATCATCGGTCGATGATCGATGAATCCACATGTGTGCTTCATTGTGATGGGACGTTATGTGTGACATTAAAGAATCACACTTTATTGGTCTGGCATCCATCTTCCAACCGGATCAAGATCGTACCAAATCCTGGTATATACCGAGATTCTAATATACTTGGTTTCGGTTACGATCCGATTTCAAACGATTACAAAATCGTAACGTTTATCGACCAGACTGATTCATCCACGTCGCAGGTTTTCGAATTCAGAACCGGTTCTTGGATAGAGGGCGTACGGGTTCCTTATCCTGATTGGTATTACAGAGAGAGAGTAGGTACATTCTTGGATCGATACCTCTATTGGATTGCGTACCGGTCTAATGTCGACCGGTTCATCCTGTGCTTTAATCTCTCAACCAATAAATTCCGGAAATTACCTCTCCCGGTTTACAACCAAAGTGTCACTTGTTCTTGGTTAGGCGTTACAACTCAGAAACTTTGCGTTACAGATTATGCACCACGCGAGACGAAGATTTGGATTTCGGTTATGGAGAAAACCGGGTCATGGAACAAGATTACAAGCCTTTCATTGTCGAATTTGATCTCTATACACGACCATATCTACGATTATCAATTAGAATTCGTGTCGTTTACCAAAAGGAACGATATTGTCGTAACATTCACTGGGTATTACGATAATGTCGAGATGGAAGCTGAAAATCGTGTGAAGAAAAAGGTGTTCTTATACAAAACCGGTGACAATACATTTCAACAAATCCGGTCATGTAACTCTTTAGCCGGGTTTCGGGTTCTCGGTGAATATATGGAGACTCCTGTGATTATTGATCGCATGTTTATTTGATTCAAAGTAGATGTAACATTAGATTTGTAATTATTTCGTTTAAAAAGTAATATTACATGCAAGATAAAGAAATGAAGCCCAAGCCTAATGTTTTATTTTATTTCATGAAAAGAGTTCCAAAGCCCAAGCCCATTTGTTTTGTGGTGAAACCCAATCAACTAAACAAAACTAATTGAACCAAGTTACGAAAGTAGTAAACCGTTAGATTGCTAGTTTTCAACTTTTAACCGGTTTCGTACCGGTCCAATTAAAGGAGCCAGTACACTACAATTTTGCATGCCAAATTTTTTTTTTGGTACAATTTTGCATGCCACATTAAATTCAAAATTTGGTACCTGTATGAGTACTATAATTTTGGATGCCACATAAAATTCAAAATATCTTAATATATCCAGGAAATTCGATTATAAATTACATGAACTCAAACAAATTTGGTACCTGTTAGATGATATTAAACTTGAAAAAACATATAAGCTCAAAACCGGTTCAGTTTACACATGTGGTTTGTTCGTCGTTAATCACTATAAATATTTGCGTGTGCGATGTGTAACATTTTTTAACATTTACTTGTTCAGGTAAAACAAGAAAACAATTAAATGGAAAGAGTAGGGATGAACAGCACGAGCAACGGCCAATCACTGTGGCACTCATCTCAGTCCCCCAAAACTCCCACCACCATGCTCGACCGCGCTCTCTCCTCTCGCCGTCCCCACTCCGACGCCGATCTCTCCGACTCCGGCGAATCCGGCACCGACGAATCCAAGACCAAGCGCCCTCACGTCTACCTCCTCGCCTCCAACTTCGTCTCTCGGATCGGGCACCAGTGGCTGCCTTGCCTCATCATCGCTCTCCTCTTCCTCGTCCTTCTCTTCCTCACCTCCCTGGCTTTCCACTCCAGCAGCTTCGTCTGCGTCTCCCGCTTCGATCCCGCCGCTCGGATCGGGTTCTTCGGCTTCGATGGGCTCGAATCGGACTTTGGAGCCCTAGGTGTTCCTTGGTGTAAGCACCTCCAGATCTCTCTCTCTTATTCGCGTTTGAACACATTGTGCATTGATTGTTTCGGTATATAAGTGAGAAGATCTCTTGAATGCAATGGCGAGATTTGATCTTACATAGATAGCATGTGATCTTGCATACTACTTGATTCATAGTTTTAAGTATGAATTCGATTTGGTGGCAGTGTTTAAGAGAAATTGATAGTTTGATCTATGAGTAGTAGGGGCTGTGATGGCAGGACTGAATCAGGGATTGAGTAATGGAACTAGTAGAGAAGAACCATTTACTACTCTTTTAAATTGTATATTGTGAGATATCTACGTTGTTCTCCTTGATCTGACTCTGTTGCTTTAGTGGAAGAGGACTTTGAGTGTGTTATGGCAAAGCCTGAATCAGTTACAGAATCCAATGAAACTAGTAGAGAAGAACCATTTACTACTCTTAGTATGGTTTTTTAGTTACTAGTTTGTATATTGGAAGATTGCTGTGTTGTTTACTGGAAGAGGACTTTTGAATGTATGTTTTTTATTTATTAAACGAATTGAAGCTCGTTATGGTATGGACGTATTTAAATCTTTTCCTTGGCAAAAGGCAGATCGAAACATGGAAAAGAAGTTGAGTGGACCTCCAAGGATTTACTCAAGGCTCTTGAAGAGTTTGTGCCTATATACGAAACACGGCCTATAAAGAACAACATGCATGGGATGGGTTTTGATCACAGCTTTGGGCTATGGTTCATGGCACGTTGGCTAAAGCCAGAGCTGATGATCGAGAGTGGTGCTTTTAAGGGGCATTCCACTTGGGTTATGCGGCAAGCGATGCCGGATACACCAATTATCTCCCTGACGCCAAGACACCCCGAGAAGTACTTGAAGAAGGGACCTGCTTATGTGGATGGAAACTGCACGTACTTTGCAGGCAAAGATTTTGTTGATTTTGGAAGTGTGGATTGGAAGAATGTGTTGAAGAAACACGGAGTAAAAGATCTCAACCGTGTTCTTGTCTTCTTCGATGACCATCAGAATGAACTCAAAAGGTAGTTTTTTTCTTTCCTCATCTCTTGCCCTTGTTGCATGAGCGAAGAATTCACTGGTTTGATCTTCTGATATACTACCATGAGCAGGATAAAGCAGGCACTGAAGGCAGGTTTCCAGCATCTCATTTTCGAGGATAACTACGACACAGGAACCGGGGATCACTATTCCCTTAGGCAGATATGTGATCAGTCATATATAAAAGGTGGGTTCTGTGAAGTTCACACAATCCATAGTTTGGTTCTTTTTCCTTTCTCATACGATTCGTTTGTTTCTCTCCCCCCAGGAGGCGGTCACAGCTGTTTCAAAGACAGTGATGAAGCGAGGATAAGATCAAACAGGAAGAAGTTCTGGGAGAAAGCAGTTGACACAGAGGAACTCTGTGGACAGGGTGAAACATGGTGGGGAGTGCGAGGAGAAATGAGAGATGACTTTAACCACACCAACACACAAATCTCATACAATCAGCATTTTCAAAACAGCAGATACGTTGAATCGATTCTTGATGTCTACTGGGAGCTACCTCCGGTTGCAGGACCTTCATTGACACATCAATCGCGATATGACCCTGCTCGTGCGACTCCACCGATCGTAGCAGATGGGAGGCACCGTTTGTTCCAAAGAATCGGCTTAGGTCGGCTGGATAAGTCGGTGTTCAATGGCTATACTCAAATGGTTTACCTTCAGATATCCAAACCCGTGTCATAGAGTTTGTGTGATTCCAAAAAAAGAAGAGCCATTCCTTTTTTTTTTCTTCTATTCCTTAGCTTTTCTCTTACAAGTTACAAGTTGAACTGAAGTTTGTTAATACAGGAGAGTCTTTTCCACTGTGTTTTTCGTGTAAAAGTTTATTGGTCACGGTTGTTATGAATGATACTTGAGTTGGTTTAAATTTAAAATAGGCAAGAAAGGTCTCAGTTCTTTTTTTTTTTTCTAAACCGGTATGGAACAACAACTATAAACCGGAATAAAGAATTGGAAACTGTCATCTTTATTGTTGTTGTAAAGCTTATCATCGTCTTTGTGAGAACCATGGCAGAGAGATGGACGAACACGGCTCTACTCGTTATCGATATGCAGGTCTTTCTATGTGTTGTAATCAGTGTAGATTCTGTGCATGTATGTTTCTTGAAATATTGAATTGTTCTGTCGGCTGTGAGCAGAATGATTTCATAGAGGAAGGTTCTGTGATGCAAGTGAAAGGCGGGAGAGCCATAATTCCTAATGTTATCAGAGTGGTCGAACTCGCGAGGCAGCGTGGCGTTCTCGTTGTTTGGGTATTTCTTCTTTTAATTTCTTGCTTGCTCTTTTCATGGTCAAAGCAGGGGTAAAAAACTTCTTAGTTTCTGGTTTTGTCTGAATCAGATCTTGACTGAGATCTCTAGTTTGCGAGGACATAGTAATCTAGTAAAGATTCTGGCTTTGAGCTTTTGAGTGTTGAAGGTTAAGTTTTATGCTCAATTTTCTAGAAACTGAAGAATCATGACAAGGGAACCGTGTCGATTTAGTGTTTGGTAATCTTAATTAACAAAGTTTTTTTTTTTTGTTTTCATAGGTTGTTAGAGAACACGATCCTCAAGGACGAGATGTTGAGATTTTCAGGCGTCATCACTACAGTTCTGAGAAAGTTGGACCGACTGTTAAAGGAACCGTAGGTGCAAAGTTAGTAGATGGATTGAATATCAAAGAAGAAGAAGACTATAAGATAGTGAAAACCCGTTTCAGCGCCTTCTTCGGCACACATCTTCATTCGTTCCTCCAAACTTCAGGGGTTACCAAGTTAGTCATCGCTGGTGAGTAATGTTTTGAGAGTATAATAAGCGTCCCATCAATGCTTCTTCTTTAATTACTCTCTTTGTGTTTTTTTTTTGCAGGTGTTCAAACGCCAAACTGTATCAGGCAAACGGTGTTTGATGCGGTGGAGCTGGATTATCCAGATGTAACTGTTATTGTAGATGCCACAGCTGCTGCAACACCAGAGATCCATACCGGTAATTGAAAGTGATTATGTTTCCCTTGAAATGTACTTTGTATTCACATGACAATATATAGTACAATATGGTTGAGAGATATCGGGGATCTTCTCTAGACTAACAAGTATATAGGAGAATATATTATGGGATCTATACAACGAGAGTTATCTTAACTAATACCCTCCCGCAGTTGCAGCGTGGGGTCTCTCACGCCAAGACTGGATCGAAAGCCTGTGAAGAGGGATGTAGGTAGTCCTTTGGTGAAAATGTCTGCATATTGAAGTGTGGAGGGAATGTGTAAGACGCGGACTTCTCCCATTCGTACCTTTTCTCGAACAAAATGTATATCAATTTCGATGTGTTTGGTTCGTTGATGTTGTACCGGGTTGGAGGAGAGGTAAACAGCGCTGACATTATCACAGTAGACTACTGTTGCGCGTTGTATAGGCTGTCCCATTTCGAGGAGGAGATTGCGTAACCAGCAGGCTTCAGCTACAACATTTGCAACACCTTTATATTCACATGACAATATATAGTACAATATGGTTGAGAGATATCGGGGATCTTCTCTAGACTAACAAGTATATAGGAGAATATATTATGGGATCTATACAACGAGAGTTATCTTAACTAATAGTAATTATAACCACAACTTTTTCACTGTTGGTGGTTGTTTTATCTTTTTGGTTTTAACAAAATTCATCTTTTAGAATCGTAAGAATTAGAACGATGGATGTCACTATGTTTCTAGCAAATGACAAAAACAAACAAAGACCTTACTTATCTGAGAATCATGATATTTTTGTATTGTTCTTTGAAAAAAAAAGGTAGTACTTATGATAACATTGTCGTAACATGTTTTGGAACAGCGAATATTCTGGACATGGAGAATATCGGCGTCAAGACTCCTACGTTACACGAGTGGTCTGAAGAATTTGCATGATGGATTTTCGGATGACGATGTATCAACCCTTCTATCTTCTCCCACCTCTTTTTCTTGTCTTTTTATATATTTGTAATTGAATGTTTGAATGAAAATAAAGTAATAAATCTTGCACTTATTGTGGTATTGTTGTTTTTATCAGAATTTAAAAGATGTATCCCTTTCCATAAAATATTAGTATATTTTAATAACAATCTAAACATAATGTTTTGGAGTAAAATTATGAAAACTTTTTATCAAAACATATCATATACTAGAAATCAATGTTCTCAAAACCAGACTTGTAACTGAACCACAAAAGTTTTGGATCATGGGTAAATATGGTTTGAATTGGTTCAACCAAATTCAATTGAGTTTAAGCATACATTAAAAATAAAATTAAATCTAAATATTTTGTTGGTTATATTGGTAAACATAATTAAGTTTAATTATTAAACTTTTCAACAAAAATAATTATCAAAAAATAAAATATAAGTACAAACCAAATGAAAATTATATATATAATTAATATTTTTACTTCAAATAAAATTACTTTTTAATTAAAAAACAATTATTACTGTAAATTATAAAAAAATTAAAAGCTTAATGTAAAAATAAAAATAGTAATCATATAATGATTAAAAATTTTAGACAAAATTTATTTTTGATAATTAAATTATAAATAAACCTGGTTTTTAACCCAAAAATGTTCTTAGTTTACGTTTAATCCAGTCCGATCACCGGTTCAATCCAAGTTTAAAAACACAGCTAGAAAGTGAAGATGCATTGAATTTGAAACACTAAGAGTTGTTATAAAACAATTATTGTTGCTTGAAGAAGAAAGGAACATGATTGATAATTTAAAAGAGATAAGAAAGGGAACGTGGAGAGAATAGAGGAATGGAGGGTAATGGCTTATCCTCACCTCATTGTCCTCTCTTTTCCCTTTATTGCTTTCGCATCTCCACTTTGTTTCCCTCTAAATTGTGGGGTCTTTCTTCATCAATCACATATTCTGATTTTTCACTTATCTAATAATACTCCAGTTTGATCTTTAGTCATCTTAGTACACTCCATAATTAATTTTCACCAACTCCTTGTCATTTCTAACATTGAAACCCAACAATATTTAGACACCTAAAGCTAGCAATCAAAAGAATATAACTTTTTCATGTTATTTAGTTGTTCGTTTAGAGAGACTCAGCAAATTAAGATTGATTATCAGCAGACAACTTTTTCTTGTTATTACACATTTACATGCCTACGGAGGAGTGCATGTACCTGAAATAATGATGCCTGATTTATTGTTGAATGAATAAAAGAAAAGAAAAAAGTGAAGGAAAAAATACTAATGGAGTAGAAAAGCAAATACTTGAAGGGACGTATGTGATTAAAGAAAAGGAAGGTAGAGAGGATTACGAGAGTGATGTAACACAGCTCATTTTATGATTACGAGGGACATTCTTTTGTGCAACCCTTAAAACAATGGGGTACTTTACGAGACAATCACCTCTTTCAATTTCCACTTTTTTAAAAAGGTTTTGATAAAATTGGAACTCAAACATTTTTAGTCCATTTATCATTAAATTGACATATACTTATGTGTTATTAAAAGGAGACGAATAATTATCAGGTTCTTGTGAGTTTTTTTTTTTGGGGGGGGGGGGGGGGAGGGGGTGATATGTATATTCACCAATCACCATAAAAGTTTTGATAAATCAGTGTATAAAATGAGTGGAATACATATTTTCTTGTTTCTAAATGATTATTTACCGTTTGATTTGAAAACCTTGTATTCCGAGGATAGACAATAGAAGTGCATTAATGTCAGACGAATTATTATTACTTCCTGCATTTTAAATTATTTGTCGTTGTAGAAAGAAAATTTTGTCACAAAATAAGTGTCGTTTCAGAGTTTTAGGCAAAATTTAATACTTTTAATTTTTTATTTATTTTTCTATTGGCTGAAATATGGTTAGCTGTATAGGGAATGATGTTTTTATATTGAAAATATACAAAATTAAGTGTTTTCTTAATCTGTATGTAAAAATTTAAAACAACAAATAATACAAAATGGATTGATTTGATTTATGAAATGAAAGGAAGAGTTGAAAAATCAAATAGCAAATTGATAAACAACCCAACTACTAACCTTCGGTAAACACAAGAAGAAAAAGACAAGATCAGTAGCGTGTTTGTAAATGGAGAATGGTTTTTGAACAGAGTAAAAAGAAAAAGAGAACATTGAATAAGAAATAGAGTAGGTAGGAAAAATGAGTCTGACAAAATAATATAAATGTCTTTTCTTTTTGAAATTGAGGAGAAAAATCAAGTCTGAAACCTGACACATACCTCAATAGACCTTTCCTTCTTGAAGTAAGAAATGGAGGAAAAAACTGAGAAGTTGGCGTGTAAGTCAAGCAATATTTGAATAATAATGTTTCAGACTACATATTCACTTTCTACAGTCTTCTTCTTTTGGATGTGTCCCAGAATTATCTTCGTCCACAATAGACATTCACTCTTTCACACCATTTTTATATATCGAAAGTAACGCATTTAATATGTTTTCACTCGTTATATTCGTCAAGTTCTATGCACTGTGTCATATGGACCATTCCTTTCGACCGTATTTTTGACAAGACCTTTTTTATTAACGTTGAAGACTGAATAGTGAAAAAAAAATGCTAGTACTATGAGTAGTTTAATCCACAGAGGTATGTATGTATGTTTTTTGTTTCTTGATTTTCATTTTATAAGTCTCTTGTCCCTATCATCTCAAGAACCTTGCTAAAGTTTCTTTAACTCGGTTAAAATAAACGTTCTTTTAGTTTTACGAGAAGGAAGAGCTTTAAGTAACTTCTTTTTTATTTGTCATAACTTTAACTATCAGAATATAACTAGTTATGATGATAAAATAACATAATGATGCAGTAGATTAATAAGTTTGTCAAAAAGGAGATTGCAGAGTATCCAACACCCACGTGCAAGGCAAATGACAATGTCACTCTCATCATTATGGCTTTTTGTTCACTTTTCTAAAAGAAAATAGTCTCTAGCCGAATAATTTAGGGATATTAATGTCTAGTTTAATTCCAGATTTTCTTTTAAATTTTATAAATGCTAGTGTTGGTCGAATTATCGTGATCCGTCTAAGAATCGACCAAAAGATATTAAGGATTGTGAACAGTGATCTTATACTAAGGTTTCGGTTTGATTTTGACGGATGCAATGTCACATTGATAGCTGTTAGTATGTATGTTCCAACAAGTTTTTCCGTTCGATTGATTAGTTAGTTCACTATATTGATTGGTTGCGTTGGTGTGTCCTCCATTCCGGTGCCAAACTTTGTTCGGACTATCCAGATTTTATAAAAAGCAGATTGTTGAGAGATTTGAGTAAACTATGCTTTCTATAGATTATGATTTTCTTGGGCGACTCTTTGGAGATGTTGACTTGTTAGCGAGATGGTAAAAGCGAAGCAAATGCTTTAAATATGATTGCACTTACTTTCATGATTCCATTTTTCTTTGAAAAATAAAATAAAACTACCAAAGTTATAATTTGTCAAGAAAAGAGGAAGAGAGACAACCAAAACAGAAGCTGTTAACCTCATGGGATGTCTTCGTTCTCAATTATTAGTAAACTTTAGAGTGCTTTTTTATCCTTTTCGTTGTATTAGACCACTGAAAATGTATTTTCTATTAAAAACACAAAAAGTATATAAAAATTAATATATTAATTCTTATCGTTCCTCTATAAGAAAAGAAAATAGTCATTTCAATTTAAACAAACTATCCGATGAACTATTCGCATACAGTTTACAACATTATAAACATTCATCTAATAACAAAGGCTGCATTTACAAATCACAACAACTGTTCTAAAACATATACTGCTTGTACGGAGATATGAACTGTGGTCTATTTTCACGATTATTATACCTAACGTTTTTAGTTAATGTAATAATGTGAATACGGCATGGTCAAAGTCTTTAGCCATCGCAAGTACTTAAGAACTATTTTCCTGAAGACTGCAGAAACTACACTAAGAGCATATGCAATGGTGGACTCATTGTTGGAGTCCTTAGGATTAGAATAATATTATTTTTTTTTTCTTTTTTTTTTGAATAGTTAAGGACTCTTGTGAAAAATGTGTGTACAATGGTGATCACGAAATTGGAATCCTTAAGAATAAAAAATATTTTTATTTTTTTAGTAAAATATAAATTTTATATATTAGATGATTAAATACAATAACTTAACATAAAATACAATAAATAAACATAAAATACAATAATTAAACATAAAAGACATTAATTAAACATAAAATACAACAATTAAAGATAACAACAATAATTTTACATAAAGATAGAATAATTCCTAATCTTCATCACCAAATTTATTCCAAAGATTTTGAACTAAATCATTTTTCAATCGTTCATGCGTTTGCCTATCACGAAGATCATTCCGACTCGGAAAGATATTATTCAGAATTGTTGGCCTCTCGGTTTCCACCTCTGAACATCTGGGGACGTCTCCTTCTTCAAATTCATCTATATCAATACGAGAGTATCCATTCCGTTCATCTTCGACTATCATATTGTGGAGTATGATACATGCTCTCATAATCTTCCCTATCTTTTCTTTGTTCAATGTTTTTACCGGATTTCGCACAATTGCAAATCGAGATTGCAATACTCCAAAAGCCCGCTCCACATCTTTTCGGGCTACTTCTTGAAATTTAGCAAATAACTGTTGTTGAGGAGTTTGAGGGAGGGTGATAGATTGGATAAATGTTGACCATTTTGGATATATACCGTCTGTGAGGTAGTACGCCAACTTATACATGTGTCCGTTGACCACATACTTTACCCTGGGAGCTCGACCTTGTAAAATGTCATCAAAAACAGGAGACCGATCGAGGACATTGATATCATTTAAGGTACCTGGAAGACCAAAAAAAGCGTGCCATATCCAAAGATCTTGTGAAGCTACAGCCTCTAAGACAATTGTCGGTTTTCCTGATCCACGTGTGTACTGTCCTTTCCAAGCGGCTGGGCAATTTTTCCACTCCCAATGCATACAGTCAATGCTCCCGACCATCCCAGGAAACCCTCGTTTCTCTCCAATATCGAGTAGTCGTTGAAGATCCTCCGGTGTGGGTCGTCGTAGAAACTCATCTCCGAATAACTGTATGATTCCGTCAGTGAAATTATGTAAACACGAAAGTGCAGTGGTCTCAGCAAGTCGGAGATATTCGTCTACGGTGTCAGCCGCAGTACCATAAGCAAGCAGACGAATAGCTGCAGTACATTTTTGTAGTGCAGTAAGACCCCACCTCCCGGTTGCATCTCTTCTCTGCTGAAAGAATGGAAAGGACTCTTCTAGGCTATGAACAAGACGCAAGAATAATTGCTTACTCATGCGGAAACGGCGTCTGAATGATTGAGTCGTGAATGTCGAATCTTCGCTGAAGTAGTCATTCCATAATTGGTCTTGTCCTGCTTCGCGGTGTCGTTCTACATACTGACGCGTCCTTTGCGGTATGGTACGGGCCTCCACTATCTCGTTGTATATTTCTTCCACGTATTCCTCGCAAATTTCGTCCAATCTTTCATCGACTTCATCGGATGAAGATGATGACATATCTACAAAATATATATAGTAATTTTTATTGTATTGAAAAAATATCATAATTTTATAGACATATATGATCATTTTATAGACATCTAATAATTTTCATGAATACTTAAATATTATGATAAATAATCAATTTCATTGTATATAAAAAATATCTAATAATTTTCATTTGATAGAAAATAATAATTTTCATTTTAAAGAACTTCATTGTAGTTGATCATTCAGACGTTTAAGCAATGGACAACTAAATTCTGCTTATGCCAACTAGTTAAAGATTTTTAAGTTACAATTTTATTAATCAAACTACATCTAGACTGCTATAACTTACATAGTTACATCTATCTGAGGCCTCTTGTGTATAGTTTTACTTTTTAAGTTACAATTTTATTAATCATATTATTTTTATAAGCAGAGTCAAACATAAAATAAAAAGATTTTGGAGACTTTTAGTTCTGAGTTAGCTCTCTCGGTATTGTCCCAACCAGAAGAGGGCTTGCATTGTAGTAGTCGATGATCCTCTTCCAAAACGCACCAGCTTTCTGCTCATTGCTCAGCACAGCATCTTTACTTGTGTTGAGCCAAGCCCCAATGAGGATTTTATCCTCTTTGAGAGACCATTTTCTCCTCTCCTTGACAGCCGACTCATCTTGACTTTGGCCACTCAACCAAACGGGTTCGGTTGAGTGAAGGTCTACGAAACCAGGGGTGGTATTCATAGTTAGGGAATGGTTTGTGTCACTCTACTAGCAACACAAACACTTAAGTAAGGGATCTAAACCTAAGAAACATTTAACACCCATAAATCTGGGCAGTTAGTAAGACAACTACAAAAGCAGGAGCATTTAACAGCAATAAGTACTCAACTAGCAAGACGGAAGTGATATATAACTAAGCAACATTTTAAACTAATACTAAAAGCCTTTCAGTATCATTTAACACCAATCAAATCTCACCTACAAGTACTATATGTTTTTTTTATTCTAAGTTTTAAATACAACTACAACTACAACTACTAAAGAGAGTTTTTTGTAGAGTACCTTCCAAACAGGCGCGTTGTAAGCCTTTCTCGCTAAGTAGGTACCCTTTGAAGCTCTGCCTGCAAACACCCGAGATAAAACAGTTAACAGCGTATTAAAAAATGCAGACACAACAATCAAAAGCAGGAGGAATGACACTCACCACGCAGAAAGATGAACACCAAACCTATTAAGACTAATGCAGAAACCAGTAGACAAACCACCACTGTCTTCTCTAGCTTTAACAGCTTCTGCTCACTCTTAATACCTTGCTCCTTAAGCTCGCTGAGTTGTGTCTGCAAGTCATCACTCATCTCCTCCATAGCCATAAGGTCTGCTGAGTTGTGTGTGCCGAGTTGTGTAACAGCCTCAGCTGGAGGTGGGTACTGAGCAGGCTCTGCGACCATGTAGCTACTCTCAGCTTCATCCGCATAAAGTGCAGCTTCTTCTTCAAGAAAGGAGGTGAGGTCGTACTCTGATGAAGAAGGCTGACTGTAACTGTAATCCTGTCCCATGTTAACCTGAAAGAGAAGAAGAAACACAATTATTATCACAAAGAATCACAGAGGCAGAGTACATAATAAGAAGCATCGTTTGGAAACCGTAAACAAACGCAAAGATCATCTATTGGATAGAAACCAATATCGTTTTCAAACCGTAATAAGAATAAACGCAAAGATCATAAGTCTCGATACAAACCAATATCGTTTTCAAACCGTAATAAGAACAAACGCAAAGATCATAAGCCTCGATACAAACCAATATCGTTTTCAAACCGTAATAAGAACAAACAAACCGATCCCCGAATCGAGTGAGACCAAAATCGATTTCAAACCGCAACCACAAATGAAAATATCCCGAGATAGATTGAAACCCAAATCTTTTTGAAACCCGAAGCACAAACGAAAAAATCCCCAATTTGTTTCGAAACCCTAAAATCCCCAATTCGTTTCGAAATCAATTGAAAACCCAAAAACCAACCCTTATTTGAGAGGAAACCCTAATCTAAATCCGTAAATCAATAAGAAAAGGCTTCGATTTACCTCGGTTTATCAGAATCGGAATATCGCCTTCTCCGCCTTCTCGTCGCCTTTTCGTCGAGAGCACTTTCTTTTTTTTCGGGTTGAGAACAAATGAGATAGATTCTTTTTTTCAGAGGAAACACATGTTTCCACGGACCAATCAGACCACGCCACGACTCTAAAGATTTGTCTCTTAAAATCCTTAATGACGGACCAATCCTTAGCTAACTCGCTTGGTTTAATATAAATCTATTCCTATTTTTCTCGATACAAACGCTAAGGATTCACAAAAACGCTCCGTTGCACTTGCTCTAATATTTGATCGTGATAGGCCATTAACTGCACTCCGATTCGTATTCAACCGTTCATTATTTTATCTGACGTAAGTAAACATATAACAGTGGTAGCTAAGCTAGATGTAAATTATATACTGTTTTCTTATGAGAAAAACTATATGAAAATGTGCACACATTTATATAATGAGTTATTCATTGTTTTACATTTTCAACTCGAATTTAGCTTTGATTACGAAAATGACATTCTTCCTACATCTTTTTGTTGGTTCTTTTTCCAGTTTCATTGGATTTTCTAAGTATGAAAACTCATATGTAAAATCACAATAAAAACTCCACTATTAAAATAAGTAAACATTACGATCAATTGATATAAGTATCATTTTAATGTGTGGGTCCGATAATGATAAGAGTAGATTATTTTATTTAGTTAAACCTTGAGAAATTGATATTTAAATATCGCCCATTTATTATTGCTCACTCGTCGCAGAAACAGAGATTCCTCGCTGTCTGAACTGAAAAATAAGATCGCATTAACTCAAAGCGCTCACAAAGACAAAGATCTTCTTCTTCTTTCTCTTTTCTCCTTCAGATACTAACAATGGAGAACCCTCCGGATCAAACAGAGTCAAAGGAGATGATGCTTCAACACAGAACCAGAAGACCAAAGGGTGGACTTCTCACTATGCCCTTCATCATTGGTAAACTAAAAACCTTTAAATCTCTCTTCTTTCTCAATGCAAATCTTTAACTGTCTCTGCTTTCTTGATGGACTCTAACTCCTCTTCTTCTTCTTGTTCTTGATGGATGAAGCAAACGAGGGGTTTGAGAAAGTGGCGAGCTACGGATTACTACAGAACATGATACTTTACCTGATGAGTGATTACGGTTTGGGAGTTGTGAAAGGACAAACCGTGTTGTTCATGTGGGTTGCTGCTACTAACTTCATGCCTCTCGTTGGAGCTTTTCTCTCAGATTCGTATTTGGGTCGCTTTCTCACCATCGCCATTGCCTCTCTCTCCAGTTTCCTGGTAAACTTTCATTTTTTCTCATTAAATCTCGCATAGCCGGTTCATGCTTCTTCTCCGGTTTACTCCGAAAAGTCTTCCGGTTTAATCCCGACAGTTAGTTCGTTGGCATTAATAATTTACTAACCACTTAACTTTCGGTTTGAATAATGGTTGTTTGTCTTTTATTTTTTATACGATTTCTTGTAAATACGGAGGGGAATTTAAGGTTGTGTTTTTACTGAATGGGAATCGTAAACCGAGATTTTCCGGGTTAGACTGATTTGGCTGAAAGCAAAAAGTTACTGTATTTTTTTACAACAAAGAGAATTCAATAAAAATCTAACAATCATAAAATTAAGGGCCTGGAATTAAATGGTACGAGGTTTTTAAAGTTGTTTTTTATTTATTAAAAAACTCGGTAGGGTGATTTTTCGCCTAGTAATTTTTATTATATTTTACTAAATGTATATCATCATATTTCCCCGAAATATTAATAGCTGTTTATTTGCTTAAGCATAAAACTCTTAGGGTCATGTACTATATAGTCTAATAGTAATAAACACGTACAGTAAAACTTATTTTTTTTGGTCAAACACGTACAGTAAAATTTCCATTCTAAGAGTTATGATTAAGCTTTGTAGAAGAAGCCTCTTTCCATTAAGAGTCAAAAGTTTCACATGTTGCATGTGCAGCCCTGAAACTGCTGTCCAATTAATGAAACCTAAAGCACTTTATTTTTTTATACCTGTTTCCATAATAAAATACATTAAAGTCGGTAAAATAAATAAATACAAAAGCCAGGTAATCTGAAATGTCCATGTGATTATATAACAACAGGTTTTTTAATAATCATAAAGTATTAAATATCATTATTATCAAATACTATTTTAGTCTTTAAAAATCTGGTTAACTTACCTTGTTTGGTTGTGGCCTTGTGGGCTTTCTCTGGCAAGTAGTGATTGTGAGTGACCACACTACTCAATCTCTATTAAGAAAAATACATTTCTGACTATGAATTTATAAACTATTTGTTGAAATGAATTTCATTATTTTTCTGACTATGAATTTATAAACTAATTGTCGAATTGAATTTCATCATTTTATGATCCATATAAGCTGACGTGAACCCACATATGCCACACAATTTAAGGATTTGACATTAGTTTTGGCAATCATAGAAGCGTTAGGCAGAAAGTTAATATCGACTGGTGACCCATGTTTTTGTACTATCTTGTCCTATTATTAATGATCATACCATTTACCTCACCCACTTGAAAAAACCTTATCGATAACTATATCGTGACATCAATTTGATTTTGAAATATTTATATATAGCAATCATTCGTCTCGATCAATCATTTTCCCTCGAGAACAAAATGTTTTGGTTTCAATATGACAACTGACGTATAGATCTGATCCTAATATTCGGATTCTTGTTCTTGGAAGTATATATTCTTTAAATATATCTACAGATTTTTCGAAAGATTCAAACACAACATTTCTATTAATGTTGTCCTGCTAAGAATAGTAAATATGTCAAAATACTAATAATCCTAATCGCATTTACACTAATTATTTATGCACTTTAGTACTTGATTATATGAAGTAACTTCGATTTATGTTCCTAATGAACTGTCTATATTAAACGTTACAGGGGATGGTGCTACTATGGCTAACGGCGATGTTACCGCAAGTGAAGCCATCACCATGTATAGCATCAGCCGGAGCCAACTGCAGTTCACCGGCAGCAACATCTTCTCAACTGGCTCTTTTGTATTCCGCATTTGCACTTATATCGATCGGATCAGGTGGTATCAGGCCGTGTTCTTTAGCCTTTGGTGCTGATCAGTTGGATAACAAAGAGAATCCCAAGAACGAGAGAGTTCTCGAGAGTTTCTTCGGTTGGTACTACGCTTCTTCATCGGTTGCTGTCTTGATCGCTTTCACTGTCATTGTCTACATTCAAGATCATCTAGGGTGGAGAATTGGTTTTGGTATACCCGCGATTCTCATGCTACTCGCGAGTATAGTGTTTGTTTTCGCGTCTCCTCTCTACGTTAAACGCAGTGTGACCAAGAGTCTGTTCACTGGTTTGGCTCAAGCGGCTTTTGCAGCTTACGTGAACAGGAAGTTTATGTTACCGGGTCAGAGTGACGCTTATGGTTGCTATCACCACTTGAAAGATTCTGAACTCAAAGCTCCAAGTGATAAATTGAGGTAAAATAAAATATACTTAAAATATATATATATATATACTTCACATATATTCATTCTGTTTCTAAGTGGTCCATTTTTTGTGTTTACACATTAAAAACATATTAAAAATTGATTATAAATGCATCTTTTTATATTTAGCTATTTTCATAAGTTTAAACCAATAGTATTTGAATAATTATAATTATTATTTTTTAAAAAGTAGAAATTTACCATTATTAACTAACCAAAATTATATTCAAAATGTAAAACATATATCTTTTTGAAATAGAATTTGTTTAAAGTATTTATCTTCTAGAAACAAGAGGAAAATATAATTATATGTATAGTGTAATGGATTTGGTTTCTTGACTTTTGACAAGTTGTTGCAAATGATTAGGTTTCTGAACAAAGCTTGCGTCATAAGAAACCGCGATGAAGACATCGGTTCCGATGGTTTGGCCTTAAACCCATGGAGGCTGTGCACAACAGACCAAGTTGAGGAACTCAAGGCTTTGGTCAAGGTGATACCGGTTTGGTCCACAGGGATAATGATGTCTATAAACGTGAGCCAGAACTCGTTTCAACTGCTTCAAGCTAACTCAATGGACAGACGTTTGAGCCACGACTCAACCTTCAAAATCCCAGCTGGATCTTTCGGTATGTTCACAATCATAGCCCTAATCTCGTGGGTGGTTCTCTACGACCGAGCCATCCTCCCATTAGCTTCCAAGATCCGAGGTAGACCGGTTAGGATCAACGTCAAGATCCGTATGGGACTAGGACTATTCATATCCTTCCTAGCAATGGCGGTCTCCGCAACTGTTGAGCATTACAGAAGAAGAACCGCGATAAGCCAAGGGCTCAGAGACAACGCCACTGCCACAGTGAACATCTCAGCGATGTGGCTTGTACCGCAGTACGTGCTACACGGTTTAGCCGAGGCCTTAACCGGGATAGGACAGACAGAGTTTTTCTATACCGAGTTTCCTAAAAGCATGTCGAGCATCGCTGCTGCGCTGTTTGGTCTAGGAATGGCTGTGGCTAATATCTTGGCTAGTGTCATACTCAATGTGGTCAAGAATAGCTCAAAGAAAGGTGGAGTGAGCTGGATTGAAGACAATATCAACAAGGGTCATTACGACTATTACTATTGGGTTTTGGCGATCATGAGCTTCGTTAATGTTATCTATTACGTGGTTTGTAGCTGGTCGTATGGTCCGACGATGGATCAGGTGAGGAATGATAAGGTTAATGGCGTGAGAGAGGAGGAACAAGAAGATGTTGTTAAAATAAACTAAAGATTTGCTTAGTTTCTTTGTTCATGATTCATGGTGTGTGTTTATATATTTGTATGTATGTAATTAGATTTATTATTATATATTTTTATGGATTTTGGATTTAGGAAGTAGAGGATTATATTAGGTGTGTGCTTATTATTATTTTTCTTCTTTCAAAAGCCATTGTTGGTGTGTGTATGATATTTTGATTAAAGAGAATCAAAATTTCGAAATGGTAATTTTATGTTATGACTAGAAAGTCTAGAACCATTGTGTTTGATTATGACTCCAAGGGGAGCCATCCACAACCTTCCTGTGGCTATGATCTCTTTCTCTTTTAATCTCAGTCACAGCTGATTTTGGCCCCACATGGGTCCCTTTACTCCTTGCTTTTACCTCTACCTTTGCTTGCAATTTACTTATACTTAAACATGATTTGTTCTTTATGATGATGAACAGAGAGAGTAACAGAGGAATATAATTAAAATTTACTATAAAATAGATGGTCTTGATTGTTGACCTTGTTAAGTCAAACCACAGTATAACAATTATTTATCAATCTATGTGTATTACAATCAAAGAACAAGTTGCAAATAGTGAGAATTTACTCTTGACGATCCAGAGATTTCTTTAGCTCTTTCTTGTTTACCTGCAACTCAAAAAATCACATTCAAATATATGAGAATGATTATTATTACACTAAACAACCATCTCTCCAAAATATCATTCAGTAAAAGTTTTCTAGTTACCTTTCCCATGGCGTTGCGGGGCAAGCTCTCCCATATCAGCAAACGGGTTGGCAGCTGAAAAAAAGACATGAATATTATCAGCAAGATGGGGAATAATTTCACAGAAGTGTGTGGCCTGTTCAAGTTTTTTTATCAGCAAAAACTACCTTGTAAGGTGCAAGCTTGTCTTTAGCCCAACCGCAGAGTTCTTCTATGGTCATCACAGGTTTTGACTCGTCTTCTCTTTTCCTCTTCTCTGCTACGATTATAGCTGTAACCGCTTCCCCATAGTCTTTGTCTGGTAACCCCAACACACAACATTCTGCAACCGTAGGGTGCTGGCAGAACACACAACCCAGATATTTCAGTTTAAGATCAACTTCTCTTGGTTTAATGACCCAAAAACAAAACTCAAATTGCTGGTAGTGTTACCTCGAGTAGGGTAGATTCAATTTCTAAGGCAGACAACTTGTATCCTCCAACCTTCATTATATCAGCGCTAGTACCTAACACACACCAGAGAAGAGAACATTTCAAGAGATGGAACACAAAGCATTCATAAATTGTGTTTAGACGTGCTTATGGTTTTTGCTTACGTCCTAGAATCACGTAATATCCATCCTCATCCACTCTACCAGCATCTCCCGTCTTGAAGTATCCATCTTCAGTGAATGATTCTTTAGTCACTTGTGGAAGATTCCAGTACTCCTTGAACAAAGATGGGCTCTTTACACAAATCTCACCCACTCCATCCGCATCATTTTCATCTTGTACAATCTTAGCCTATAATGTTTACAGACATTCTTTCTTTTTGTCAGCATCACAGTTTTGTATCTGAATATTAGTACCTTAGTTGTGTGGCATTAGTTAAAATGAGGAAGAATTTACTGACCTCCACACCGGGAAGCGGTTTGCCTACAGTTCCTGCTTTCCTTGCACCCCGTAGAGGGTTTGATATTGCCATTACAAACTATGAATATTGAACAATAATCAGATTTAACTATTAAGAACATGTTTCTTAAAAGTAATTGTGTATTTCAAGGGACCTTGAGATAAAGGTAACTAAAAAGAGACAGGAAAATTTACTTGCCTCAGTCATGCCATATCGTTCCAAAAGACGGTGACCTGTGATACTTTCCCACTGATGCATGACTGGTCTAGGAAGAGCAGAGGAGCCAGACATCTGTAAATGTATTTCATCAGCAAACATGTTAGCACTAAGGATATAAATGATAGTATTAATTAAGCTGGATATGCGCTTTAAGACATTTGGTTGCTTACCATTAGGCGAAGCTTCTGCGCAGCAAAAGCGCTTGACTCCTTCGTTTCTTGATCCATTGCTTCATAACCTTGTATCAACCGAGTATACATGGTTGGAACCTGTATACCACAACATTCACTTTTTACCAATTGAAAATGCTAAATCTCTCTTAAAATAAAAACGTGTTTGCTCTAAATATCTAGAGCGCCAGACGCAAAATAATAAACTGGTCGAATCAGCCAAAAAAACTATCATTATGTTATATAATATTATTGAGAAACTTGGCTCTGAAAACTTTCGTCGACTCAGATACTGACCAACAGTATAAACCTTTAACAAACTTCCTATATCAGATTCAGGAAAGCGCTTACGCAACATGAGTTTCTTGAGGCAGAGACAAGCTAAAGCTTGAAAAAAATAGTATTTAAGGAAGCAAAAACAAAAAAATACTTACTCCAGTAAATACAGTTATGGCGTCGTCGTTTTTCTCATCATTCACCGGATATGATTCACGCCATCTGCGCCAGATTCCACTAACACTAAATTTGGGCAAAAACTCAACCTTCAAGGTGGAATGTAAACATCAGTAACCATCCTGTTAATTTCGCTAAGTTATTTTGAAAAATATATGGATATATATAAATTACCGAAGACCGGGCATAAAGAGGAGCAAACAAAGCATTAAAAAGCCCATGAACATGATGCAGTGGGAGGCAATGGAGAAAACGATCAGCTGATGTGTACTCCCAAGCTTCAGTTAGCATTCTAACCTACAACATTTACAAGCTTCTAAGTTACGTCATCATTTCGCGTACCATTTGGAGAGACAGGGGAATGCTTCTAATGCTCAGAAGAGATCACAATTGCTAATGCCTGTGGAGATTGAATATATATACCTGGGAATTTATGCTTTTGTGAGTATGGACAACTCCTTTTGGTTTACCAGTTGTCCCACTAGTGTAGACGATCAATGCTGGATCATCTGCTCAAATGAAAACTGATGTGATGTGGAAAGGACATACTAATAATTGATTGAATGTATGGCGGCAGGATTTGAAAGAGCAGCCTTTATATATAAGTTCATGGTTTCAAGTATATTCAAAATCTTACCTAGAAGCTTCCCGTCGCCTTCAAAACTGTCATCTTGAACCTGATTGCTTGCAACATTTTCCGAAGTTGAGTCAAGAACAGGGGGAATCATAAGAAACCGAGCGTCACTCTTTGCTGCTATAGTTTTCATAGTTTCACTATGGTCATCCGTGCTCAATAACACAGATACGTCCTAGCCACCCAAGAAAACAAAATTATAACCCCAGAAAATGTGAACTACTTTTTATTACAGAGTTAAGAGCACCAGGAAAACCTAAGCCTTTTTCTACTGAGCACCCTTATTAGTCTCAAATGACTCTAGAAAACCAATAGCCTAAATAAGCGATTCAGCATTCTAAGCGCACAAACTAAGATCAGGAAAACCTAAGAATGGCCATTGGCGTAAACTAAAAGTTTCTTGAAGACTGTGTCCGGCCATAAAGCCTATCATCGCTGTGGAAAAGAGTACAAACTAGCAGGAAAGGTCAAAATCTAAAGCAAAGCAAACAAAGAATTTAAAGCACAAAAAGACAGGATTTTCAGTATACCGAATTACTCATGACGTATAAGAGTTCAGCCTCAGGATAGCTGAGTGCAAGTGGAACGGCTACACCACCACTAAACCAAGTCCCAAGGACTCCTGCAACAAACTCAGCTGAAGGTTTCGCCACAATTCCAACTCTAGCTCCATGAAGATGACCAAACCCTTCATGCTTCCTAGTTTCACCTCCCTACAGAAAATGCAGAGAAGAGAAAAAGGTCAAGAAATAGAAACTAAATAAATTAAGTAGACATAGATACAGTTCCAAAACCAAGCACCAAGCATCATACATTCTTAGTGTCGTCATTGTGGAACAGTTTAGATATTGTCAAAGCAGAGGATGTAAGCTGGCCGTAAGAGTAACTCTTCCCATCGGATTTGATAGCTATCCTATCACTGGCATTTGACCCTTCTGAAAAAACCGCTTTAAACACTTCCATCACTGAACCACACTGTGTACCTGCATCATTCATTAATTTTTCACAAACGGATTAATACAAAAAAATCCAAATTAAGGGATATTTAAAACAACATAAATGTTCTGTTCTACGGATCATCATCATTCATCAACGTTAAATACCAAAAGCACGGATCTTTTAGACATTTCGTCGAACACGTAACATGCGTAATCAGAAAGAAAGAAGAAAAGAGGAACAAGAACACAATTACCGTCAAAACAGATTCGTATAAAGAGAACTTACTGAAGAGATGGTTAGATCGGGAGAACCGAAACTCAGAAGTCAGACACGAAGTAGGTGGTAGGAATCGAGGACGATGACGAGAGGACAAGATTGTGGAGTTGTGGAGATGACGATGAGGGTTAATGAAAGACAAGTAGTTGAAACTCTTTAATGTAGCTTTCATTTTTTTGTAGGTTTGCAGTACCTGTATTGTTGTTGTCGTCGTCGTTCGTTAATTAACAAAGAAAAAATGAAATTATTGAAATTTTGTTTGATCAAAAGATTGTTAGCGTTTTTTTTTGTTCCTATTCGTACAGTCAAATAACGTAGCCGCTCGTGTTAGGTTGTAATCGCGAAAAATAAAAAGCCTTTTTCGTTGATGGAAATCATCAAAATCAAATCGCGACTGAAAACGTTGGTGGCGGCAAGTGGAAATTCGGCACGTGCGTGTTTATGTGGAAAGTGATGAAAGCGTTAATGGTTTTTGTTTTCGCTGTCGTTATTGTATCTTTTGAGAGTAATTAATGGTGGTGCGTATCGGAGTAGTTAAGCACTACAGTATTTATTTTGGTAATTACTGATTAGTATTTAGTGGTTAAGCATGCTGCTACTTGTCTTTTCATTTATCAGATAATTCCAGCTCCATTGATGCAATCCTTACCGTTGATAATGGTATTAACAATGGTGGTAATTAGCTTACATCTTAGTATCTTACACACATTTGATGTTTTCATTCGGTCAGCTATTTTCCATCCTGTCTAACTTGGAAAAAGAAAAAAAAAAATAATAGTACTTTTTATTTAGCTATGATATTATTTGACTGAAACATGTACATTTACTTGCCGCTGGTGAACTTTCAAAGAGGTATCTCAAATCTTTTTCAGATTTGGATCATCAAGAATGATCTGCGCGTCAAGGAGTACACTGTTCAGGTGATACAATTAAACGTAAATTTTTGTAATACAGATAGAACTATCGGCTATATAATCATCTGACAACAGCATAATTATTATTTTTATTTTTAAAATAATAAATTTATTATCGACCCAAAACGGTTAAAAATTCGATCACAAATATGAATTGCACAAAATAATCCAAATAAAAAAATTTCTCCTAGCGTAATCATCCAGCATAAAAAAATCTGCACGTTATATTGTTGTAGTACAAGGCTGCAACTGAACAACATGAACAGGGCTGAACATGAATCTTCTCGACAACTATTAGAAGACTGAGAACATACTACAAATTTACAATGCCAATCCTAGACTACTATAGACTCAATCTCAGCCACTGTAACCAAAAATCAAGCATCGCCTAAATGATATGTCCTCTTCCTACACTTTGTACTCAATATTTTTAACTAGTTTTTTTCTGTAACATAAGAAAGAAAATGTCATGGTTAGGATATACAACCAAACTTATCCCATACCTGTGAGATATAAGCTGGGTTATATTAGCAGCATCTGAATCAGCTACAGCCAATGCATGTATCAACTCTGTATTAGATCTTCTATCTTTTTCTGTATTGCTTTGGTTCCATCAACGTACTTCCCTTAAACTATCACGACTATTTAGCAGTCGAAGTAAAGCAGCAGTGCCGGCTTAGGAGGGGGGACAATGGGTGCGACCGCCCCGGGTCTAACCTCATGTCCCCCATATAATTATAATTAATTTTTTTGTTTATTTTTTGTATATTTCTATATTTTACACAATATCATGCTGTTTTTATAAAAAAAAATTGATTGAAAAGGGCCAAAAAATAGTTTTAAAAAATTTATTTTTTTCATCATAAAATTTACAAATTGTTATTTATAAAATTTTCTAAATATTTTTAAAATTTTGAATAAACATAACTTAGGGGTACAAATTTTTTCTTTGCCTAAGGACTCATCAAAATGATGAGCCGGCCCTGTAAAGCAGGATGTGCATAAATCCCGATGATAAGGAAGCCAAAATTGTCATTGTGCTATATGGAGCAGGGAAAGGAGCTGCTTAAAACTTTCAGAGATTGTGTCCACAAGTACATCAAGATTGAATTCATGAAAGTACTGAGCAACAAAGAAAGGATGACAATAATAGCACACTAAGCCATTTAAAATAAATAAATAAATTTAAAGAAAGCTCTCTCTCACTCCCACATAGCAACTTCCATGAACCCATCTTCAGTTGCACATCCTCTAAACATCCCATTACAATTAAAACCACAAACCACCTCTCCTTTATTCGACACAGCAATAAGTCCAGCGAACCCTTCGTCCAGTCGATGCTTGATCACATAATCAACCGCTTCCTGAAGCCCAACTCCTTTGTACTCCATAACAGCCGACACGTCACGCGCCAGCGTCGACCTTATGATGGCTTCTCCTTCTCCTGTACACGACACGCCACAAAGCTCAGACGCATACGTCCCGGCTCCTATCAGCGGCGAGTCTCCTATCCTTCCCATCATCTTGTTCATCAGACCTCCCGTTGATGTCCCGGCGGCACACCGTCCTTCTCTGTCAACCACCACACATCCTACCGTCTCCGGCGCGTAAATGCTTATCGGAAGACCGTTCATCTGGAGAGGACTGTCTGTTACGGCTGCACCGGCGGCGCATCCTAGCGGGATACGGTAATCAAACTGGAAACAAAAACAAGAAAAACACAGACCACACGATTAAAAACGTGCGGTGAATAAATGAACGGTGGAGATTAAGTCAAATCTATATTACCAAGATGGAGTTGGCTTCTTTAGCCAGCTTGAGCATCCCCACGTTGTCTTCCGTGACAAAGTACTCGTTGTCCACAATTTCAACTCCCTATAAACCGATCGATTCCGGTTAAGCGATAAAATTAACCGAGCGGTTAAGAATAAAAATCGCAGGGGTAAAATAGTAAAATGAATAAACCTGTTTGCGAGCGAACTCCTCCGCGCCTGAGAAGGCTAGGTAAGAGTGGGGAGATTTGTCCATGACGAGACGAGCGAGAGAGATCGGGTTCTTCACGGTGGTGATCCCCGAAACGGCGCCGCATCGTCTCTTCGTACCGTCCATAATGCTCGCTTCCATCTCCACCGTTCCTTGTTCCGTCAAAGCAGATCCACGGCCTGAGTTAAACAGAGGGTCCGTCTCTAATTCTCTAATCTGCATGCGTCAATCGTTTAGACCAGAATAAAAATGTTAAATAAAAATATTGAGACATGAAAGAGACGTACGACGAGCTCAACGACGTCAATGGCGGAGACGTTAGAACGTAAAGCTGCTGTTCCGAGGTTAAGACAGCGTGTTAAAAGCTGTTTCGCCTGTTCTTGTCTCTCTACAGGAAGATTAGGGTCGATTCCGGCGCCGCCGTGTACTGCGATTGCCCATCTACCCATTATTGTAATCTCTTTTCTTTCTTTTAATCTCTCTCTCTCTCTCTTTGTGTCTAAGAATGTATCACACAGTTCGATTGATTAAACCGAGTTTGATGGGAGAAGGAGAGAATCGCGTTGGGTCGTTTATATAGACCCTTTACGAGGAAAAGATGACCCACATTTAAGGGAGTGGGGTCAGCATCTGCTCATTGTATTTATCGATTTACGTTTTGTTTATTAAATAATCTTTTTCTAATTGATTAGTTTATTAGACCATCCACATAAGTGAATCTCGGTATACCCAACACAAAATATTATTATTATTTTTTTCTGTTTGATTTTCTTTAAAAAAATAAATAAATAAATAAATAACAGAACCAATCGCGAACCACCACGTGGTATGAGACCCGCGAAACAATGATGAACCGGTCTCACTGAAAAGAGACTACAAAGGCTGGATTCACCAGAATTATATTATTATATTTATTTTTTTGGGAATGGTGTGAACCTCCCCTATGATCCCTCAATATGGATGTCCTTACATCTGGTTCTTAATTTTCTCTGTCTCTCTCTCTTTTTTTTTTTTGCAAACTTGGTATCTCTTATATTTTGTTTGTTCATATTTTCAAAAAGGAAATATATATTTCGTATTTTTGTTTAGTTTTCAGTTATTTCTGCCAGTAATTCGCTTCTTAACCAAACAAATTTAACCACTAAAAAGATATAGTAGATACTAACTATGAAAACAAGGAAATTTTATTTGCAAACATAACTATGAAAACAAGAATAGTTTATTTAAGACATTGCTCATAGTATTATATTATTAACAAATTTGTCCTCGGAACTTGCAATTCTTAAGTTGGATCCCACATCAGTTACGGCTTTTATTACATGCATGAAGAGAGCCATAGCTATTGGAAAAAATAATACGTTTAGATCCTTTAATTATTAAATTTTAATATTTAATATCTAAATAGTAATAAAATTCTTTTTAAACAAATTCACTAATTTTATTTGTTGTGTTCAATATTTTATTTAAAAGTTAATGTATCCTATATTATCACATTTTTATAACACTATCTAAATTTAAGTCCAAATATTATATGTTAACAATTTTAAACTAAAAATACTGAATTCTGAACTGAATCCTGAAGAGGTTGTACTGAGCCGGCACTGTATGCATTTTTAGTATTGTTTTCATTTTGTCTTATTATTTTACGAACCAAGCCGAACATGGATCAATTTTAATAATAAAATCTGTTTGAGAGAAATAACTGATTCTCACACAACTTGTGAAATAAAATTTTAAGACTTATTACTGGTTTCATCCTAGGGATGAACCTTTAGGTTCACCAACCAATAGTATTTAGTTATTTGATATTTGATATCTTTTAAAAAAGAAAACAAAATAATAAAGATTTTTTAAGTTATATTGTATTTTTAAAATAAAAAGATAAAATATAGCTAAAAATAGTAATAAGTGAAAAAGTTAATATTGTTAACACCGTCGGTACAATACTAAACCCTAAACAAATCTTAAACCCTAAATTCTAAATCCTAAAACAAAAATATTAAAAACTAAATCTTAATAATACTAAACCCTAAATCCTAATCATTAAAACCTAAACTCTTGGGTAAACCATGAACCCTAGAGCTTATGATTATCTAAGGGTTCATGGTTTACCCAAGGGTTTAGGGTTTAGTGATTAGGATTTAGGGTTTAGTATTATTAAGATTTAGTTTTAATATTTTTGTTTTAGGCTTTAGAATTTATCGGAGGGTTTAAGATTTAGGGTTTAAGATTTAGGGTTTAATATGGTTTACCCAAGGGTTTAATGATTAGGATTTAGGGTTTAGTGTTATTAAGATTTAGGATTTAATGTTTTTGTTTTAGGATTTAGGATTTACCGGAGGATTTAGTATTTAAGATTTAGGGTTTAGGGTTTAGTATTGTGCTGACGGCTTTAACAATATTAATTTTTTTTTCACTTACTACTATTTTAGCTATATTTTATCTTTTTATTTTAAATACTATTATTTTGTTTATTATTTTATTTCCTTTTTTAAAAGATATCAAATATCAAATAACCAATTATTATTGGTCAGTGAATCTAAAGGTTTAACCTAGGGGGTGAACCCAAGAATAACTGAAATTTTAATACTCCAACTTGGCACGCAATTTCCCGATTTGTTTGAACAGCTGCCTTTCTTCACCCGTGTTTCCGTATGTTTATCGTCAATGTTATGCTAATCAACGTCAAACCCTCAAAGCTCAAGATTATGTGTAAAGTATATCTTGTCGATTATTTAGGTCCAACTCGACAGGTTTATCAGAACATTTTATTCTATAACAAAACTGACGTAATCGTAGCGTATACACCATAATCTTTCCGCTGTGATGTATCGGATCTTTCTTTTTCCAGCATATATACTTCTTGATATGCAACGAAAACATTCATTTTTTAAGTCATGCACCGAAAGACTTTTCTGGCATCGTCTATATATATGCATCGAAACAATTCAAACCTCCTCTGGAAACATTTTAATCTTTTTTTTCAAAAAAAAAACATTTTAACCTTTATGATAATGTTTCTTGGTAAGCATGAGTCATTGTTGGCACTATATTTGGTAACCCCTTGTGGTTTACTCTCTTGTTATGATCATACATTATTTTGCAGCTGTTCATATGTAACAATAAAATGTCTGAAATACCATATTTACATTCAGAGTTTATTCAATATTTTCAAAATTGGATGATCATAACAAACCAATAAAACTTTCATTTAGAAATATCAGATACACTTGCACGATAACAGTATTCTACATAAACAGAAAAAAACATAAATATCTAATTTGTAAGACAATAGAGTATATGTTTATTTTACTAATTTTATAAATAGTTTACAATTGTATTCACTGCAAGAAACAAAAATGACATATTGACCTTTTATATCAATAATACAGAACATAATTAAGAAAATAAAGCTCAGACAAATGTCGGCTAGAAGATGTAAGGTGGAGTTGGAAAGTAGCTGTTGCACGCACTTGCTAGCAATCGGCAGGATCCTATGCATAGGGATGTTTATTTACCACATGATCTGTGTCTAATCCTAATTTATTGGTGGCTAGTCACATTTCTCTTGTCTCTCTCCACAGGTTTGGAATCTCCGTGATTTTCTATTTCATGTGTGAAAAAGGACAGAAGAGCCTAGTGACTTGAGTTGTGGATTCCAATAGATTCGGTCACGTGACAATCTCCAATTAGAAGACGTCTCTTCTCTCCCTCTTTTATTTACCTCTCCCATTATTACGGGTCAATTAGATCCCCCACTCTCGTGGAATCCTGTCCTGTCATTCATGTTTTTAAAGAACCCACCTCTAGTCGTCTTTATTTAGACATGACTAACGCAAGTTTTTTAGAGAAGAATCTTAGCAAATATAATAGATGTTTCTTAGCTTTTAACTAAAGAAATTAAGAAACGTTTCTTACATCTCTAGGAAAATTTTTTAATTTTTTTAAATTAAAAGTTAAGAGACATCTTTTATATTCGGTAATAAACTTTCTATAAGAGACATGCATTAATTATGGTTTTATGAAACTGACTGCAAAATGAATAAAATATTCTGAAAATAAAATACAAAATATCACAACCATTGTTCTTTTGGAAACAAATCACAACCATTGTTCCTAGCAATATCTACTAGATACCGCATGATAATGATTTAGTTAAGTGCGTCAATAGTTGACTGATTATAAATAAATAAATAAAATAAATTTAAAGGAACAAGCACAAACCAAATACTTGCCTTTTTGGTATATTTGATGTTTAATTAGGATTGTTTAAGTAATAGAAATCTTGAATTTGCATATACTTGCTTTGTTAAAAACGAGTACATCCAATTTAAATAGTTATTACAAGTAATATACTTGCAAGTTACTTGTCTCATTTTACTTTTTACCATGTGAACTAATTACAAGTTAATTGATAATTATTATAAATAATTTAATAATTATTTATTTATTTTAGCTATTTAAACTTTGTAAATAATTTGAGAAAAGTTTAGTTAATTAGAATTCCAAAGTAAACAATTTGTTTTTCTAACTATCACTAAACTAAATAAAATCAACATATTTTTAAAAATATTAAAATGAAAGTAAAATTGGGATTCTAAGACGACACCTTTTAAGTAATAAAAAAAGGAAAGTGGCACTCTTTGAAAGAGTTTAGCGGAATATTGTGTTCACGCCTGACTTGAAGTTGTTTATTTGTGTTTTCATTTTCATCGATGCTAATGAGTACGGGGATTTGAATTTTGAAACGGCGAGAGTCTTCAAAGTTCAAACACATGGACGTCTGTTACTATTTGGCCACCATAAATCAAATGGACGTTAAAAATATGTGTTCTATTTAAATTGAAAAATAGTTTTTAGAGTTGTTTTCACTTTTCAGATGAAATGTATACATGTGATATCGATTAAGAAAGCTCTTTTCCACCTTGTAAATTCGATAGAAATAGATTGTGACACAAAGTAATAGTGTAGAAAGCAAAAAATATTTTGCCATCACCATGCCATATTCACAGAAGCCAACTTTGACACAACACAATGTCATTTATGTTTTTTTTTTGAGGTAACGTAACTATTTATGTTTTGATTTCTAATATTTTCTCGAGATGAAAATCAGAGACCAAAATAAACTACCGGTTCAGAAAACTTGCGACCGGGTGGATTATTTGGACGAATCGAAAACGTATTGGGGCCTTTCCCAGATTAAACATAAAACAGGGGACCTAAAGAAAAACCTATCTAAACTGTGGTGGCGCTCCTAGTGTCCAAAGAAGAAGTCGCAAACTAGCATAGAAGATAGCATTATCTTACTAGTTTCCACGTGGCATTTTCTAGTTGGCATAATCAAATCTTCAAGAGTATGCCAAATCTTCGAGAGAGGTTCTCAATTTGCCACGTCAGACGAGGATAAAAAAAAAACCCCTCATTTTGGTTGAAGGCTATCTCTTCAAACAAATTCCAAATCACGTATTGGTTAGCCACCACCACAACAACAGAAAATAGTGATTAGAGCTCATGGCGTCTCTAGCAACCTTCGCCACTGTGAAACCATCCGTCGCCGTAAAAGGCCTCGGCGGCAGCTCACTCGCCGGAGCCAAGCTCTCCTTCAAGCCTTCCCGCCTAAGCATCAAAACCAAATCAATCCGGTAAACCAAACCTCTTTATTTATCCACTAACTTAAAGTTAAAATGTTACTGAAAACTACAATACAGATTTGAAATTATTTAGGTTTATAGTTTATAACTTCATATATGAAGACCAAGTGTCTATGACATAAATAGTGATGAACATGCTAAAGAAAGATACATGATTGGCCAGACTAAATGGAACTAAGAAAGAATGATGGAACTTAGTTATTAATTTATTATCCTTGGCTAAGTCTGAGGTTATGCTTCATATTTACTAGGTCTGGTGGTGTGGTGGCTAAGTATGGAGACAAAAGTGTGTACTTTGACTTAGAAGATTTGGGAAACACAACAGGTCAATGGGATCTATACGGCTCTGATGCTCCTTCTCCTTACAACCCTCTTCAGGTCTATTAATCTCAAAAAAACCCAAAATAGTTTCTTATACTTTGAACAGTATTGTGAAAGATTCTCTTCTTATTTGATTACTTGTAGAGCAAGTTCTTTGAGACATTCGCTGCACCATTCACAAAGAGAGGATTGCTCCTCAAGTTCTTGATCCTCGGAGGAGGATCTTTGCTTACTTATGTCAGCGCTTCCTCCACCGGTGATGTTCTTCCCATCAAGAGAGGTCCTCAGGAGAAGCCTAAGCTCGGTCCTCGCGGCAAACTCTGATTTTGATTCATGCATGTTTGTTACCTTCTTTCCCTCCTTATAACCCCATAAACATTTCTCAATACTGAAAACTCTTTAAATGTTTCTTTTATATTATGTATATTATGTTTTCTCTCTTACATTCTCCTTCCCTAATTTTACAAAAGTAATATTCTTCTCAAGAGTATTGACCTGCTGCTGGACTCCTTGTGGTTCCAAGAGATTCAAGGTAAGAGGTACTCTTCTTGTTGTTAGCAGCCATGATCATGGTCGACACTCTGCTCAACAGCTTCTTGCCTGAATCTTTGAGTGGTGCATCGTTCTTGTCTTCCATATCCCATTGCATTACCTCTGACAGTGAGACGAGAGCCTTCTGTTTTAGCGGTCTCTCCTCTAAAAGACAAAAGTTTCTTCCTTCTTCCTTCTTAGGACTCTCTGTTTCCTTCACTATATATCTCTTACAAAATAAGCTTTCAGGGTCCTGAGTTAGCTGATCAGCTACAAGGACATCTTCTATTCTTGATATTACCGTGTGTGCCAAGCTTTCAAGAACTCTTGAATAACTCTCCATTATAGCTAATCCTATATCCTACCAAAAAAAACAGTTTGTTTAAGAAAGAGCATAAACAAGTTAACTACTAAAATGTGATTTTAGTTCATGTTTTTGATTGATTACTTTGTTGAACTGTATCTTGCTGATGTCAAGTGTGGATTGAGAGATTCCTGGGAATCTTAGTTTGATAAGAAGCAAGATGGTTTCTGCTCTTTCCTCCAGCAGTTGTCTCTTCTCCATGCTCAGATTAGTACTAAACGGAGAGGAAGACTTGCTGCTGTCTTTCTGCACTATCTTTCTCTTCCATATCACAACCGAAGCTTCGATTTTGTCCTTAAGATCAAGAATCTTGTGCTCAGATGATAAGTCCATTTCAAGAAGGAACTTCTCTACATCAAACATGTCAAGTGTTATCATTCTATAGATCATGTCTCCAAGACTAGCTTTCCCTTTCTGTAAAGACAAAAAAATCAAGAAGAAGGCATTGGCAAGGATACAGAAACAGAAAGAGCTCTTAGTGATTAGTGTTTAGTGTTTAGGGTTTATTATACCTTGGGAAGTGAGTCGATGTAACTCTCAGGGATCTCCATTTGAGACAGAACTTCAGCATTTATGGCCATTGCTGATTTAAGCACTTGGCTCACACACTCTTTCTGACTCAGTAGAAACCTTTTCGACGTTTCGGATAAGCCTTTAGGTGGAACCTTCACTGTTGGTAGCCACCATTTATCGTCGTTCCTGTTTAAAGACTCGGGAGAATCGGTTGTGACGTAATAGAACTCATCCTGATCCTTGAATTTATCAAGACAATCCTACAACACAACAACCCTTAGATCTTGGTTTGATGCAGATGCAATAATGAAGCAGAAAGAATTTTTTTTTTGTTACTTACTGTGAGCATCACATCGAGTTGCTTAAGAGCAGGGATGTTGGAGGCAAGATCTTTTCTCTGTCTTGTAGTCATTACCTCAATGGAAGAACCATCCTTGTTTGTTTGTTGTGTTGGAGAGAACTCAACTATATGATCAGTAACGGAGAGAAGCCATCCGATTTCTCTTCTCCACCGTTCTTTTCTGTCCTCCGGCATCGGTTCTAAACGCCGTTGCTCTCCAAACGCTGATGCTGAAAGATTTGTGACTGCGTTTGATAACGCCAGTGCTGATGAAACACCTTTGCCTCCTCCTGACATGTCTTCTCCTAGAAGCAATTTCGCAAACCTTTCTTTCATCTGTTCCCTTTCTGTAACATATATAATCATGTTAGCGTTAACGTAAAGCACAAGAAACCTTGATGTAACTCATTTTCGTAATGAAATCTCTCATTTTAGTCTTAGCTTGGGAACCAAGAAACCTTAAGACAACTCATTAATCAAGTCATTTTGAAACATTGAGACAGATGTTTTTTTTTTTCTTGCCTGATTCTTCACCGGTTGCTTCACACATCTGAGGCGGTCGAAGAGGTAACATTGGTAGGAAGCTCGAGACCGCAGTTCTTTTGAAAACAGTGTCATCATCAATGTCTGGATCTTCAGTTCTCAAGGCAGAACTGGAGTTCCATCTCTTGACGTTCCGAGAAGATGACTTTTTCTCCTTCATGTTCTCGAAATCGTACAATCCGAATTTGTAGCTTTTTTTTTCGTCTCTCTCAACCGCTTTCACCATTTCCATAATTTTCTTAAACCTAAGGAGAGGTTCTCTGTTTTTGAATCCCTCTGTTTTCTCCTCTTGAAACAAAGAGGAGTTTTTAGGCGGGAGAGACATTAAGAAAGATGAAAGAACAGAACAGAAAGAGTTCTTTGATGATGTTGTTGTAGAGAATTACGAGAACAAACTAATGAAACCTTGTGGTAAAATTAATTAATACTCAAAAGAGTATTGCAAATCCAGAATAGGCTTCTTTTTCTCTCTTTGCCTCCTTAGATTACTAACTACTTAACTAACTAACAGATTGATTTATCATTACAGTTATATAAATAAATTTAGGATTGAAGTTTATATTTTAAGATGCTGTGTGTTTGTTTAAACCTTTTTTTACTTTACTATTTATAAACAATAAACACAAACGTAGAAATTGATGCATTTTTCAAGGATGATTTTGCATATTCTTTTAAGAAATGTTTTGTTGTATACAGTATAGCTTTGCATCATTGCATGCTGTGTAGTTGTATTTATAAGTATTATAATTAGCTAGTACTAAATTTAGTCCATTTTTCATGCTTCTATGTTATGTTTTTTTTTTTGCTAAACATATTAGATTATGTTAATTATCTGTTTTATACTTCTCTTAACTAATCTCAAAATTCATATTATACAGATACATGATCTCACAATTTACATGACAAAACATTATCTATTTACAGAAAGGAAAAGAGATAGAACAAAACTACAGCTTCACACACAAAAAAGCTACTTCTCAGTTTATAACAAAAAAAGGAAATATAAAACATGGGTGTTAATTATTAAGAAACTAAAGAGTGGCTCCTTTGAAGATGAGGAAGTTGAGGGTCCCCAAATGGAAATAGATGAAAGTTCCTTTAGAATGTGTGAAGAAACACCCAAAGTTTGATCCCACCACACATTGCCATCCACTTCCATATCTCTCATCAAACTCCTGATTTTGACAAAAAAATAAAATGAGCCAGCGAATAAGAAACGAGACTCACGAAGAACTAACCTTCTTGACGTGAGCAGCCAAAGATTGACAGTCAGAGACATCAAAAAGATCGAGAGATTGAGAAGCAATCTTTAATGCTTGCATTTGCATCTTCACGGGCATATCCGTGTCTTCCACCTTCGCTTTCCCTTCAAGCATCTTTGACTATATACAAAACATAAACAAAGTCGAAGAGATTCCTTGAATATCACAAGAGCTAATCCTTTGAAGGATATATAACTCGTAAAAGAGAATTAAGAACAAGTGAATCGTGCGTCACCTTTTCCGACAGGTTTTAAGAGAATCTTTACATGTCCTGTCATTTTATATTCCTGTGTTTAAGTAACTGTGTTACCTTAGTACCTTACTGCTTACGTAATCTTTTGTCTTTTCTTTTTCCTTCTCTTATCTTTAACATATCTTTTGTCCACAATCTTTTTTTTACTACAAAGAGATAATAGTAATCGTGAGAATCATAAATGGACCGGTTCAGATTCACGATAAGAATATAAAAAGAAAATGCAAAGAGCTTGCAGTAAGAAAAATAGGGTGTGATGAGTCATCAGAGTCGTAGTAGAGATCTCTCTGACGTGTGTCCACGTCGTTTTCAGATTTCTATTGATAGGATAACGATGGATAGGCTCATATCTCAATTCATTCCCATCTGGAATGTTGTTGAAGCTGTGACATTTAACTTCAGAATGATCACTCTCGTTTTCGGTTTGCAGCTAAATGGGCCGAGAAACTTAGATTTTAGGGGTCATGGCATCGGCTCGATAAAAATCATTTTGGAGAAAAGATTAGTAGCAAGTAGTCAAGTACCATCTATTTTATTTATCAAAAGTTGTTTCAAGTTTTTAATGTTACAAAAAATCAAAATTTCCATAGTTTCTTTAAAAAAAATTCGTGCGAAGTATTTGTATAAAATATGATTATTTCTGCAGGTGAAATGACTTCCACTGATATGAATTTTCTGCACGTTGAACGTAGTAAGTAGGCATAGGCATTCGGGTCGTCGTGTCGAGGTCGAGTTCGGATTGGTTATTTTCGGATTCGGGTCTTTCGATCCTAATAATTTGGATTCAATAGGTACTTGTAAATTTTCGATTCGGGTTCAGATCGGTTCTTTTCGGATCCGGATCGATTCAAATCTATAATTAAAATACATATAAAATACCTGTAATTTGGATCCGGAACGGATTCAGGTATTTAAAATCTAAAAAGTAAATGAGAAACACTTTTATATATTCTGAAAACACTTGTCAATCGCCTATCACCAAACTTATCCCATCATCATGACATTAAGCGATTGTTGTTTTGCTTTCAGCCTAGTGAATGCATCATAAAGAAGTGGAGATGAGCACCATCAATGCATCCAGACTGAATGCATCAACATTATAACTCAGTTTCCATAAATACACACATAAATAATAATTATTAACACATTACAGACAATACAAAAATTAAAAACTGACTTTATGAAATATGAAGTAAGGTTTTGCAGGCAGCGCACTGATAGTTAACTTCTATTTTTATACAAAGACATCTCCCTAAAAGTTAAACAACCTTATTTCCATATTAATCAAAAGTTCAAAATGGACGGACGATATAAACTCTTAAGAGTTAAGACAAATAATTCCATAATACCTTTACAGGTCACAGACTCACAGATGTATAGAACACCTAACAAACGAGAGCTCGACAAGTAAGCTCACTCCACTGATACTAAGTTTGTCATTAACTTCAAAACCTAAACCAACACGTTCGGATATCGGTCTGGACTCAGCCTCGGTAATACTCCCAACCATAAGAAACTGGTCACCATCTCACTCTTAGTTGATTTCCTCGTCAAAAAAGAAAAAAAAATTCAAAACTGGCTTCCGCATTCTACCTTTTATTTCCAAGTAAAAATGTCTTTTTTTTTTGTTTAAGCGTAAAAATGTCTTTAAAACACCAAATTTCTTGTTTTTAAACTCAGTTGTTGATAAGAAAGTTTTGAGTTTCCTTTCACGTTACCTTCTTTATCTTCTGCTGATACACTAGGTCGAACCATAAGTCAAGCAAGATGTCGGACATGACAAGTCTCGCGCCATCACCTTCAAGATCTTCAAAACGCGCCATGTACTACGTTCAAAGCCCTTCACGTGACTCTTACACGTCCGTTACACAGCCAAGCCCGATGGACTCTCCCACACACGATTCTTCCTCCTTGGGCCGCCACTCTCGTAACTCATCAGCGAGTAGATTCTCCGGGATATCCCGATCATCATCATCAGAAAAGAAGAACATCAAGAAGAGCCGATCTAATGAGAAAGAATACGAGAGTATACTGTATACTTGAAGAAGATTCGTACGAAGAAATGGACGGCGTGACGTCTATAAAGAGGTGTCAAGCACTACTTGCCGTTTTCATTTTCGTAATTCTCTTCGCCGTCTGTTGCTTAATCACGTGGGGAGCTAGTAGACCTTACAAGGCTCAAATCACTTTTCAGGTACTCATACTAATTGTTTTTATTTCTTTAAAAAGCTTATATTTACCATATTTATATAGACCATCATTTTTTCGTTTCTTTTGAAGATGTTTAGTTAGTGATGGTTGAATGTGATGCAGACATTCGAACTACGCAACTTTTATGTTGGTGAAGGATCAGATTTCCATGGCATGCATACCAAGTTGCTGACTTTGAATGGAACATTAAGAATTGGTATATACAATCCTGCCCCAACGTTTGGTATTCATGTTAGTTCCACAGGTGTCAGTCTCTTCTATTATCAACTCCCTATCGCCACCGGTCAGGTAATTGTTTTGTTTGTAGTTGAGAACTTGTATGTGTTTAACTTGAAAAAAAACACTACTGCAAATTATTAACCACAAGCCCAAAAAAATGTCATTAGCCCATTATTATATTAAGCCCATATGTGTTAGGGTTTATGGAAGTAGATGTGTATAAATAAGAATGGTAAAGAACCTTGTCTCTCAACCTTAAGAAGGTGCCGTTGAGAGCAACTCTCTTCTTCAATCTCAATATTGTCATATAATCATTTCACTCTTTGTGATTCTTTACATAATTTTGTTTCTGCTTTTTCTGTTCTAAAATAAAGTTCTTCAGGAACTATTATCTTTCAACCTTAGATTTCTATTATGCTAAGCTCATTGGAGCACATATTTATTTTGGTTCTGAGATCTCCAACATGGTATCAGAACCAAGTTTTTTCAAACCTGGCTCTGATACCATGATGAAAATTTCAAAACTATACTCGTTCATAAATGTTTATTATCACACAAAATAGAAATAGCTAAGTTCTTTATATTTGTAAGTAAAGAATTAAAGATATTTATAAGTAAAGAATTAAAGAGAAGGAAGAACTCAGATCCAAAATAATAAATGTTTCGATTATATTTCATAAAGAGGAAAGGGCGTAGGGTTGTGACGGATCTGGATATCCGGGAAATTTAGGGTATTCGGATTTGGATTAGACGGATCTGTGGATTTTGTATCCGGATTTGGATTCAGGGCTTCCGGATATTCGGATTTCGGATATATGTCTAGTTATCATACTATCCACGGATATCCAGATTCAGATTCGTAAAAATAATTAATAAAATTAAAAATAACCTTTTTTAAAATATTAAAATTCAAAAATAATATATTTATACAAGATTTATAAATATAAATATGAATATAATATTTAAAAATTTAAAATTATAGTATTATAAAACTAATTTTATGAATAAATGCTAATATATCAAATATAATTATTAATAAAATTAAAAAATTAATATATTTTAAAAGTACGGATCCGGATATCTGGACCTAAAAATTAAGATATCCGGATTCGGTTTTGACGGATCCTTGATTTTATTATCTGGATTCGGATCCGGACATCCCGGATATCCTATTTTCAGAGCAGATCCGGAACGGATCTCAGATCGAATCCGGATCCCGGATAATAAGTCTTAGGCCTAAAAGGGTGTGCAACTATGGCAGCATGTTTTACAGAGATAGAAAAACAGCATATATATATATATATATATATTATATACTTGGAAAAAAACCCTAAACGTGTAGGCTTTGACATAATTTTGGGCTACTTAACATTAGTTCGGGCTTGTCATTGATACAAATGCACTATGATCACATACTTTAGAATTGGAACTGTACTTGTTTTTGGTTAGATTGAATTTACAAAAAATATAGTAACCGAATGATATAAGATAAGGTTTTGGACCATTACTGTTTAATTCTGAGATAAGTCATAAGCATATATGTTTTCATGTTAGATTGTAACTTTGGATATAATTTAAGGCTTTGGTATGACAAATTTCTCAATTAGCAGTTGAAGGAACATTATCAACAGAAGAAGAGTCTAAATACGGAAGCAGTGGTTATAGAAGGAAGAAGGATCGCATTATACGGTGCAGGAGCAAGCCTAGAGGCGACGGAAAGAGGCGGAAAGATACCTGTGAATATGAGATTTGAAGTCAAAACAAGAGGAGATGTGGTCGGAAGGTTGGTTACAGTAAGGCACACAAAGAGAATCTCATGCTCATTTGTCATCGATGCTGCCATAAATAAGCGCATATCGATCAGTAAGAGTTCTTGCAGTTACTCATGAATCCAAATATCTCAGTTAATGAGAGTAATGTAATAAGAGATACGTTTTGAATAAAATATTGGTAAACAAGTTGTCAAAATATTAAAGTCTAAGTCAAAAAGATTTAAATCTTTATTTACTTTTCTATTAACGATCTGAAGTCATTACTTCTCCGTTATCTATCTTTCAGTTACTTCATTCTCCACTGAATAAAAATCCGACAAGAATCCAATAACAAACATGTCGGGTGTAACCAAACCCCAGTTCCAAAGTTTCAATCTTTACCTTCCTCATACTCCTCTGTTTCTCAACCTGTCGTGGTCCGATCCTCGGATGTCGAAGCTGTATCCAGTGACGATCTCGAGCATCTCCTTGCGAGGTGGACGAACAATTACAGGGAGATAGACCGGAGCAACAATCGGAAGCGGAGACGGTGAGCGAGGCGCAGAGGATCGTGCTTGAGCTCAACGGAGACAACAACGAAGCGGGTGATCGACGGGAACGAGTACGTGACGGTTCTCCGTCTATGCACCGTGGTGCGCGAGAAGCGCGGAGTTAAATGCCGAGATTCTCTGAGGCGGCGACGGGTTTGAAGGAGATGAGTAGTTCTGTTTTGATAGCTATTCGACTGAGATGGTGGTTGTGTTTTGTGTGAAGCTTGTGAGATTGTCAAGTGCGGGTACTGGTCACTTATATATATCTCGTGTGAAATGTGAAACATTTTACATTTCTATGGCTGGTCTTCCTCATCATCATCAGGTTCAATGTATATCACTCCATTTCTTCACTTTTCTGATTTTTTTACTAGTTGCAGCTTTTGTTTTTATATGAATGTTGAATCTCTCTTTAGAAATCATTTATTAATCTTCAATTACATTTTAAGGTTAAGCTCTAAAAATTTCACTCGGATTGTTTGTGTTTATTTTTTATTTTTAATGGATTAAGGCTTAAGGCTTAAAAAAACAATCATTTGGAGTGACCATTGATATGACAAAAAAAGAAAGGTACCATTGATGAACCTTAAACGAGAATTTGAATCACATCTTATTTTGTAGGATCGACCATTTCTTACACAATAATTAGTAAATTCAATCACTTTAAACTCAGTTTCATACAGTTCTCTTGCATATGGAGATAACCAAGACTGAGAACGAAATTTCAGCAAAGAAGCAAAGAGAAGTAAACATACCATGTCTTCTTCTGAAACCTTCGACCATAGACGTTAGCCGTCATTCTTTCAAGATTCATCTCCTTCAAAGAAGCTTGGGTTCTCACACGTGTCTACAAGGTCTTTTCCTCTCTGACCAACTCTACCAATTTCAATCTACCATTATGTAGAGCTAATTCTTAGGTTTTTCTTCAAGAATCTGAAATATGCTTGACTATAAGATATTTTATAGGCTTGATTTGGATGCAATTTATAGTTTGGGTTCTAGAGAAAGAGCTATGCAGTATATTGCTTATTTTCCTCAACTGGATTATGCTATCGTCGATTCGTGTTATGGATTTATTAACTTGCACAAATCTGAAATTGAAGAAACATCAAGCTAGTATGCTATATGCCACTCGGTAACTCCCGTGGTCGTATTAATTCCAAAACCAAACATGTGGAGAAGATGGATGTTGTGTTATGTCCAATTGTGTTTGGTCTTGTTTGCAGTCTCGAGAGTAGACGGTACAACGTTTGAGGATTGTATTGGACCTTCCATCAACAACGTGTCTTGTTGCTGAAATATATAAGATGAGTGATACATCTTGGGAAAACACTCGGATTTGTTCTCGACATATCCAGATGTGCTGAGGTACGAGATCAAACAGCATGACACATATAATGAAGTTTGACGTTGAACACAAAACATTTGGCTTATTCGAGTTACTTTCATGTTTTCGTTTGAATGAAAATATTGATGTTGTTGAGGGGATGTATCTACGCCTATCAGGCAGTAGAGTCTAGGGAATTAGAGATTTAGGTGATGCAGAATTACGGTAAGCATGGGTCATGGAAACGAAAATTTTGGATCGAGCTGTATCACAATGCCCCAACCGTGTTGAAGCCCATATGTTTATGATGGATAATGGTGAGTTGGTGTTAATTTGTGGTCGCTCAAATCTTTTTTTTTTATATAACATGGAAGAAAAAATGGTGAGACACTTGAGACTGAATGGTGAACAATTCAAATGATATGAAGAGTTTCAAGCGATCCTACATGAGTCAAACTTTGGTTCTCTGAAGGATATTCGCGGAGTAAAAAATCTAAGCATCCGCAACTCCAAGCCGGAAGCTGCACATTTTGAAGCAATTTCACTAGAAGAAGATGGGTTTCACATACTACAATGGACAAATACTTGATAATATGCAGTGGACAAATACCTTATTTTCGAGCACAGAAATCACACATCAAGAAAACTGATTCAAGGTACTAATAGTTAAAAGTGCTTAACACTATTGCTGATCACAGTCCTGAGATACTACACCTACTATCAACATCTTTACTCCCTCTAATACTAACCCTAGTAACGACTATATAATAAAGTATTTGTCCGCAACTTCAAGTCGTTACTATGGTTAAACAAATACTTTATTATCTAGTCATTATTATGGTTGGGATTAGAGAGAGTAAAGATGGTGATAGGAGGATCAGAACCGTGATCAGCAGCAGTGCTAAACATTTTTAACTCTCAGACCCTTAATCAGTTTTCTTGATTTGTGATTTCTATGTTTGATAATAAAGTATCTGTCCACTCTAGATAATAAAGTATTTGTCCATTGTAGTATGTGAAAACTATCTTCTTCTTGTGAAATGGCTTCAACATCAACATCTTTCAACTTGAAATTGCGGATGCTCAAATTTTTTACTCCAAAAATATCTTTGAGAGAACCAAAGTTTGGCTCATGTATGATCGCTTGAAACTCTTCATACGTTTGAACTGTTCACCATTAAGTGAAGTGTCTCACTGTTTTTTCTTTCATGTTATAAAAAGAAGACTGGAGCGACCACAAATTAACACCAGCTCATCATTCTCCATAAAACATATGTGCTTGAACACGGTAGGGGCATTGAGATATAGCTTGATCCAAAATAGTTGTTTATATGACCGTGTTCACATTATTTCTGCATCACCTAAATCTCTAATTCTCTAGACTTAACTATCCGCATACATCTCTTCAACACTCCAACATTAATATTTGCGTTCATGAAAGTAACTCGAATGAGCCAAAAGTTTCGTGTTCAATGTGAAACTTCACTATATGTCTCGTTCTGTTCAACCTCGTAAATAGCTAATAAATTACACCATTTAAAAACATCAGACATTCATCATATATGTACATGTCGAGAACAAGTCAGAGTATTTTCCAAGATGTGTCACTCATCCTATTTATATTTCAGTAACAAGACACGTTGATGATGAAAGGTCCAATACAATCCTCAAAACTTTGTACCGCCCACTCTCGAGATTGCAACCAAAACCAGACACAATTGGGCATAATATTACGATCATCTTCTCCACAGGTTTTGGAATCAATACGACCTCGCAAGTAACCGGGTTGCATATAGCATACGAGCTTGATGTTTCCTAGATTTCAGGTTTGTGCAAGCAAATAAACCCATAATATGAATTGACAATAACAAAATCTAGCTCACGAAGATAAAAAATATACTGCATAGCTCTTGCTCTTTGCATCCAAATCAAGTTTATGAAAGATCTTATAACCAAGCATATTGTCAAACATATAAGCTCGAAGGAAAACCTGAGGAATCAACTTTACATAATGGTAGATTAAAATCAATAGAGTTGGTCAGAGAGGAGAAGACCTTGCAGACGTGTCTGAGGACCCAATATTCCTTATCTTGAGAGAATGATAGCTAACATCTCTAGTGGAAGATTTAGGAGGTATGTTTTCTTCTCTTTGCTTCTTTTCTGAAATTTCGTCCTGAGTCTTGGTCATCTCTATCCGCTAGGAAACTGTATATAATGTAATTGGACTTGCTAATTATTGTGTAAGAAGTGGTCAATCATACAACATAAAATGTGATGTTCAGATTCTCATTTAAAATTCATCAGTGGGATTCTTCTCCTATTTACTGTATTCTCTCCTTTTTCTTCTGCTTGCTTATATCATCTATGTCGGCTTCTGCTCCATTACGGTGGCCTTTGTGCAAAGCTCGTCATTGTTGAATCCGGTGGCTGTAGAGTAGTTATGGTGGTTTCGATGGCTGTTCCCGGTGGTGTATGCTACAGTTTGGTGGTTTTGTATGTCTGGCCGGCTGAGTTCTCTTTGTTAGATCTGATTTTTCTCTGTTATGTTTTGTTTCACTGGAGTGTGGCGGCTATTTGGTCACAGACGTCTCGTCTTGTCTTCAAACCTATCTGTCAGGCATGGTAGGTTGATGGTTAGGTCAAGCTCCAGCGTAGGTCAGGGTTGGAGCTTTGTCGCATGTGTTGCACACTGTCTTTCTGTGCAGATCAATGGATCTTAGCCTTGGTAATGGAGCGTGTTCTTTCATCAGTTTGGGAGGAAATATGTGGTCTCTTGTCATGAGCATCACGGCTGTGTTATTTCTGCCGTCGTGAGAGAGGTTGATTGCTTTGTGTGTTTGCTTTCCCTTACAATCTCATGATTCTCTTTTGCTTTTACTCTTACCCATAGGTGTATGCGATTAATTTTAAGGAGCCTACTGATTTCTTTTGTTTTGTGTTTTGTTGCTAAACTGTTTGGTTCAGCATTGTAAGGATATTTTTGAATGAATAACAAGCCTTAAAAGCCTTAGGCTTTAATCCAAACAAAAAAAAAAAGATTTAAACTCAAACGATAGTTCATCAATGGAAGATTAATAAATGATTCCTAAGCTAGATATTGGACACTCATATAGAAACAAAAGCTGCAATTACTACACCAAAAAAAAGATCAGAAAAGTGAAGAAATGGAGTGAGATAAATTGAACCTGATCGACGGCTTCCCAACGCTTCATCTGTTCGTTAATGGCACGGCTTAGCCTTACACTAGTGGATTCTCCTCGTAAGTTGCTTGCAATCTTTATGTAGTATGCACTTTGGTCTGATGATAGAGACTAAGAGTGTTGTGTTCCACGTTTGTGTTCAGGGAGGATATAGTGATCTGGGTGCAGAAGAAGACTGGTGCACCAACTATTAAACTTAATAGAGTTGATGAAGCTTCAAGCTTTCTGAAGAAGTATCATACTTTCCTTGTCGGTCTATTTGAAAAATCTTGAGGTATTTAGCTATTGATACTTTGATAGATTCATTTTGTTTAAGCTAAGAATTTGTTTTGTTAGAGTAATTTTGGATTACGTTGTTTGCTTAGGGTTCTTTTGAACATGATGAATATTTAAAAGCAGCGTCATGAGACAATGAAATCCAGTTTTTGGAAAAAAGAAGCAGTGATGTCGCCAAACTTCTCTTCCCTAACGTTAAAACCAATAATGTGTTTGTTGGAATGGTTAAAAGTGAGGCTGAGAGGTTCACTGCATATGGAAGCTAGCTGATACATTAATGGTTAAGTTTATACTCTATTGTGTAATGTTTTACTATCCAATAATGTGTTAATGGTCATGCAGATAGACCTTATCAAACTGAGAGGATACTGGAGTTTCTGAACTGAAACAAGTTCCCGTTAATGACAAACTGGCTGAATCCAAAACTGCCCGGGTTTACTCCAGTCCGGTTAAGCTTCAGGTGAGAAGTTTTAGCGTTTTTCTTTCTCTCCCTCTCTGTCTCTGTCTGTTGTCATGTTGCTTTCTCTTACACAGCTGTGGTATCATTCTTGGTTAGGTTATGGTCTTTTCCAAGACTGATGACTTTGAAACTCTTGCTCTGCCTCTTGAAAATATTGCAAGAAAGTTCAAATCAAAGGTAATTTTCCAACACCAAAACTCGTAAAGGCAAAAATGGATTTTTTAGTAGACATTCTCTGATATCTATGTTTCTGCTTACACCGTGCAGCTTATGTTTATGACATATCAAGTTTTCTAGCTATTATGCATTGTTCGATTTGTTGATAAAGCTACTACTAGCTACAGTGATTGATATCAAGTTCTTGTATAGGTTGCTGCTTTCGACAACAACCTGAACTCCAAGTTTTTTGCTTGAGGCTGATCCTTCCCCTAGCATTATAGAAGTACAAACATTCTCAGAACTCTAATTTTTTTTTGTTTTCTTCACAGATAATTAGAATACTCATTGATGTTAATCTATGTTGAGTTTTTGCAATGTAGGTGTTTTCTTCAGGACTTGCGCATGGAACTGTGACTACATACTACAGGTCAGAGCCAATTCCAGATAAAGTGAGTATCAAAATATACATTCTCTTGTGAATGGTATTTGTCGGGCATTAATAATAATAATAATAATCTGGCTAAACAGTGCTGCTTCATATCTGCAGCAAAATGGAAGTGTAGTGACAGTGGTCGGCAGGACTTTTGATGATCTTGGTCTTGAATAGCCACTTCAAAGGGTTTGAGAATTTTGTCCCCATCTGATCTAATATTACAGTAATGTTAACAGCTTGACAATGAAGGTGTACCACAAACTGAAGAGATTAGTAATAAAATCATGTAGTTATAGATTCCTTACAACTGAAGGGGTACCAATTCGTTCTTAACATTGTATTGATGGTATGAAAGAAGGTTGATTATGAAAGTAATACACATCACAATGCCAAAGAAACGAAATGCTCTCTTAATTTTTAACACGTTGGATGGCATTCACAACGGGTTGGTCTTTGTTGCCGATATATGTTGAAGGTGTTTGATAAGATAAAACTCAACGCGAAGGTAAATGCAAGTGGTTTTGCCAGTGATGGGACTTGCGCTTATTCTTCACGCAACATTCTTGAGAAAATTTGTGTAACTAGGAATACAACCGAGGTTTCTAGTGAGATCAGAGGTTTCAGAGTTTGGGTGCTATGGGGAAAGGTGCGTGCAGTCATGATGATAACATGAGTTCACAGTAATGGGTTCATAGCTGAGGGCAAGACTGCACGAGCACTTGGACGAATGTAATTCAGCAAAGAAAGACGTTATAAAGTTGCAAAATGAAGGATGATCCAGGTTCAAAACATTAAACAAAAAACATAGTTGTATTCAGGAATAGCAAATCTCAAAATTAGATAAGAGAGAAAAGTGCCAAGTTTTAGTCTTCCTGCGGTACTGGAACTCGGTTTCTTTTTTTAAGCTGAAGAAGCTGATGCTCCCTTGTTCCTTGGCTTGGCTTCAGTACCTAATGGTAACAAATAAAAATATGCCAATTAAGAAACCCGGAACAAAATCACTAAATGTTAAAAACAAATACGAGAAAAATAAATGGTACCTTCTCTGAAACCAGTCTTGAAACGGCGGGGAACATTCTTGAGATATCTCATCCTACCGGTTCCGGTCGTCTTCCTCCTGATTGCCTTCACACTCCAGTTGTCTATTATAACACATCAACAAAAAGATAGATAATTTAAAAGAGATACCAAAGATTAGAGATGAAAAATACACAAATGCACACACATTTCTCCAAACGATTATTACGACAAATAACCTGAACTAGGTAGAACATGTAATCGTATGTTGTCACTACAACTACACGACAAATCAGTCGAGATGCAAACACGAAAAAAAGATTTGTTCCAATTGCAATACTCGTTTTACGAAATGAAATCCTAAACCTCAATGGAACTCATGTGACTAAAGCAAACAACTAAACACATAATAACAACACTAAGCAAATCCGCAATCAATAAACCACATAGATCGGTGGTGGGGGAGGGATGGAACTGTGAGATATATTATGAAAAACGAAGAAGAGACATACAGGTCCTCTTGCGAGCGGCGGGGTAAGCGCAGGCAGAGCAGCGACTCTTCTGGATGTGGAAGCTACGACGACCACATCTCACACACAAAGTGTGACTCTTGTTCCTTCTCTTACCAAAACTTCCTGTTCCCTTCGTCTGCGATACTCAAAATAAAACAAAAACATCAGAAAACGGTTCTCTCGACTAAACAATCTAACATAGAAAGGTGTGGAGACAGATAAATGGGATAGAGAGAGAGAGATCACCATTGTAGCGCGTCGCTTGCCACCACCAAAATCCTAGGGATGATGATTCTTCTGCTTCAGAGGAGGAAGAAGAAAGTAAATCGCATATGACGGCCAACTTATATGACGGTGTGACTTGTGACTCTAGGGTTAAGTGATATCATGGGCTTTTATGTTTATAAATGGGCCTATTTTCTATTTTGACAGAAATGGGCCTTACTACCAATTGTAATTTCTTTTGCCGCCCATTATCAGATTCTCTTTTTGGAAATTGTATTTTCAGAGACATGTTGATAGCAGTTTCAAACACAGTTTTTTTTTTAAAACTATTCAAACACAATTTTAAAAATTTTCTTTTTATTTTGTTTCACTGCATCTATAGATCAAAGTCCTAACTCCTAAGTCAAATCATGTCGTTGAGGATCTGTCACCGACGATTCTTCTGATGGCTAAAGATGAAAATGCAACAAATGAAGTTGATTTTAGGGTACACTACACAATAGAGTATGGACTATAGTTAATATTGGTTGCTTATTAAAGAATTTGTGCTGCACAAGCTTAAACAGCTAGGAGTTGTAGTGTAGACACCATGAAAAGGCTTCGGCGTGGTGGTAACACTCTACCGAAGAAAGCGAAGGAAAGGATCCACACTATCATGCAATATCATTTGCACAACCTTTGTGAATATGTCTCTTAGAGTTCATTGACTTTCCAAACTTGATGTTGAATCATTGTTCTTTACAGTTTCAACAACATACCTAATTCGTTTCTATGTAGCAAATAAAGCCTAGTTGCAACGGAAACTTATGTTGCTCATTATTAATAAGTTTAAAAGTAGTTGCGCCCCAAAATCATGGATTAACGTTGGTATGTAGGTCCAAAGACAGAATAAGATACCGCTTTAGCTTTGCATCTTAAGGAATGATATAACCATGCTTTAGACAACAATTCGTCAAACCACAATAGTACTAGTATTTCCAAGTTCTAAGGCAAAACATAATTATATAGTTCTCTAACCTTCCTTTTTTATTGAAATCGTACCAAATAAACTGATACTTAGCCAAGAATAAAGTTATAATGCAATGAATAAAGTACATGCATAATTTGAAATCGTGCATCCATCACTATTAACCTTAATTTTAAGATCTTCAAATCATCAAAAAGACATAAATTAACATGGAGAAAAGTGAAAGGTAGATATTCCACGACAAAGACAAATTTCCACTTTAGGCTTTTTGATGCAGAGTAATAAACACTAAAGATACTATTGGCAAATACTATGAAACTAGAGTAACCCACCACATATAGTATATAATTCGATTTAAATCATGACAACAGAATGGCTTTTATATGTGAGAGAACATTGAGCTCCCGAGAAGACATATCAGTCACAGTGGAGAGAAATGTTTAAGAAAACAAACAGTTTCTTCCACAGAACACTACACAGTCTCAAGTCAATCATTCTCGGAGCAGGTAAGAAACTCTCTAGACCAAGAACTCACTTCTCATGCACATTTTGTAGATCAAATTCTCTAGATGGCGACAATTTCTACACAAGCTTCCTCAACCTCTGGGAGTCTGATCTCGAAAACAGCAGTGGAGGAGGAGGTCCACTAAAACTGGAGCAGAAGGCTCATGAGCACAAACAAGATCATCAAGAGAAGAAAACAGAAGCTTGCTCTTCTCGTTTATCAAGAGACTGCGATACGATGGAGAAGAAAATTAAAGAGATGTATGCGATTGAGACAGGAGATATAGAGCAAGCCCTTGACGTTGAAGAGGCACTTCATTATTATTCTCGTCTTCGAAGTCCTGTGTATCTCAACATCGTTGACAAGTTCTTAAATGATCTCTACGCCTAAGATCCGAAACTCTTGAGTTATTACAATTTGTGTTTTTCATATTCTTGATTTGGTTTGGTTTACTACAAGTCTTTCTTCTTGTATGTTTGAATCATGCTTGTGTAGCAAAATCATTTGACAGTGAACTTTAAAGCTCTCTTCTGGCAAAGATCTAGAACCTGTATTGCCAAACGATGCACATACTGCTTGAAGCTTTAGATACTTTGAATTATAACTTGCCAGAGATCGATCTGCAAACTCTTAAACTGGACTAGTATATGGAATAAAATATGGTATGAATAGAAGGCAAACTCATTAATAGCACAATAGTAGATATTATTACATAGGTATTTCATCTTTTGCAACAAATCCATTACAAGCATCTGATATAATGCAAAGTGCGGCAGCAAGAACAGAATGCATATCAAACTCTATGATCATCCTTCACTCTTCCCTGTAAAGCTCTCAGCAGGCTGTAAAGAGATAAACTTCTGATCTCCAGTATGGGGGCAACAAGTGCAAAACCCGAGATGAGGTCGATAAAAGAAGGACCGGTATTTACTCGAAGAGGAGGGGGTCAGTACCCAGTGGTAGATACCAATACATTGTGCTCCCTAAGGCGTTTCTGGAAATGAGCAAGACGGTTCTGCAGTTGAAGTATACCTGCAGCCTTCTGAGAGAGGATTGTGTTCAGTCTTGAAATGTAACCATCTAGCTGGTTTCCGGGCTGGTCTGCTTCAACAAGTAGATTCATCTCCTGCGCATGTGATTTAAATCGGATTATAGGCATTAAATCGAAACCAGAGCCTTGGCGAAAACTGACAAAACTCATACCTCTTTCACGATGTTCATGGTATCCTCAACTTGTTTACGGTGAGCATTCACAAGGTCTTCCTCTTCCTGTATAAAAATGCATGACAAATGATTCTTGCGTTAAGGCTGATAAAGACAGATGATCTTTTTTGTCTTCTAATGCGTTAGCTGAATGTTACCTGCAGAAGTGCGTTTAGATTGTCATCAGAGTTTGACTTCTTCATATCGGGCTTTGGCATGTCTCTTGACTTCATGGGAATACTAGGTTTCGGGATTCTCTCCTGCGCCATAACGTTATAGGATGCCTCTGGCTTCACGTTTTTCTTCCACATTTGTTTCTCTTGCTCGTAATCCGATGCATCAAAGTCATCGTTTTCTTCAGTCCACATCTCATTCACGTCATCCTCATAGTTAGATGGAGTAGGGAGTGCTGAAGACAAAGGAATTTTTGTGGACTCCCTTAGGTTCATGGTTGAAGACGACACATCTTTCTTAGAGCCGTTTCCCTTCGAGAGACTCTTAACCCTACATTTCTCATAGTTTACAGAGAAAGTTTATGGGATGCAGATACGAACAAAAAAAGAGAGATATATAATAGCCAGAGCGAGTAAAACCGACCTGTCCGCGTATCTTAAGGTGTTAAGGGTGTGCTCACATGATCCAGAGCTTGGAGATATGCAAGAGATCATTACAGTACGAGAATTTCCCATGAAGGAGTCTCTGAGAACTTCTGTCAACTTACTGCCTCTAAAAGGGATGTGACCTTGATCATTATCCAGAGCTCTAATACACTCCTTTAAGGCCAGTAAGCTCTTATTGATTTCTGCTCCTTCCAATCTGTGTTATTATGATACCAATAAAAATCGAAGCAAATAGCCAGCAAATAGCCAGAAACGATATTCACATCTAAACAATTTAAAGAGTAATCATGGCCCAGAAGAGAGATGTTACCGAGTCTGTTTGTCATTGTCTGTTGTGTCTGCACCACGTTCACTTCCAGCAAGATCGATGAATGAAAGTTTCCCAACAAGGCGAGGAGGCTTTGACTGATTTCCCTCTGCTGTTTTTTTAATAGCGAGCTGAAGTATAGCATGTGAACGGGAGGATTCTTCGTTTGCACCAGTGGTTCCAGTGCTTCTTGTTGCGCTTCCTCTCTCGATTAGCTCCATAATCGCATCTGTATCAGATACTCTGTATTCTTGCAAACCAACGATGCACACTTGCTGCTTACCATCCTCTCTCATGCACAGCTTCCTATAATGGTAAAATGGTTTGTCTTTCAGATTAATAAGTAGTCATTACAGACAAGAAAAGATAACAACTTACTTCCTCTCACTGAGGAGATCATAAAGCTTTCCTCCATAGATTTCAAAGAAGCTGACAAACAACTGAAACCCTTGGTTTCTGTATGTGTGGTGCATCAACCTTAAGATATCCCTTGAAGCCTTAAGAGGCAAAGGCTTCATAGTATAGGTTTTACCACTACCTGAGAGCGAACATAAACCCTTAGACGTTAGGACCTAAGGTCTTGATATTAGCTTGTCATATATCTGGGAAAGTGACCTCGTGTATGGTGTATCTATGCTTCCTTTGGGAAGTATTTACCTGTCTGCCCATATGCAAAGCAAGTGGCTTTGATGCGCTGAAAGATTAAGGGAACAACAGGCTCCACTGTCTCACGATAAACCTACAAAAAGTGGCATAATAAATTGAGAAATAAGCGCCACAACGGTAACTGATTATTCGTAAGTAAACATTGATCCTATGTACTTTCAAATAGCAGTCACCTCATCATTTGATACTTCCTCATCTAGCACGGCATCAAACACAAATTCATGCTTTTCAACATATGCTGTCAAGTCAACCTGCAATAATTGAGTTATAGATCAGTCTTAGAGTCATGCTACAGTGATCACTCAGACAATTGAGGTTGCAAAACCTTCGGAGACTGACCTTAAGTTTGGTTTCATGAACTGTTAAGCAATTGGAATGTGTGTCAACAATGTCTTCCTCGTTTTTTGCCGACTCCTTTTTGTTAAGTGGTCTCTTACGCACCTGTTCTCAAACAATCAGGGAACATCATGTTGAGGAAGACATTAGTACTCACAATGCAAAAGGCATGGAAATTCCTTAATTCAAGGGTTAAAACCAAGTGAAGGAAGAAACACGTACAACAACTTTGATCTTTGCAACAGCATTCATCCTTTCCTTCTCAGCAGCCAAGTTATCAGCCAAAACGCGACTACGGTTAGGCTGCTTGTTGTAAGCCTCAAAGTCCTCAAAGCTTTGACTTCGACTAGGATTGAACATTGAGGGGCCATCTAACTGGCTAGAGACCGGAATCTGCTGATGATATAACAAGTTAGAAGCCTACGGAAAAAATCCACATAGTTATCTAATGTGAATCAAATAACCATATGAATGTATCATAGATTTTGACTCCCATAAGATGGTCACAGAAAAATAATAACTTTTTTTTATTTAACTAAAAATAGTCTAAGGAAGTAAAAGAGGTGTGAAAGGAGTCAACTTTATGGGCAAGCAATAAATTTTAACAGATGGCCACCTAAAAGCATTAACATTTTAAACCAGAAACCTTCTGGAAAACCTACCTCGGGGAGAAGCTCAGTATCAAAAGAGTGCAGATCTAATAGCCCGGGACTAAACTCAGAATCATCAGTGTTCTTTCTCTGGCTAGATGGACGAGAAGCGTACTGAGGAGTAGTGGGTTCACCAAAGAATTCGTTTCCTCTCTGAGCGTTCTGATGATATCCTCTCGTTGCTGCTTGTCCACCACCACCAGCATAGTATCCATAATCCTGTGAGTAGCAACAACACCAAACTTGGTTTAACATCAATCAAAAACACCAGATCGGGTAAAATGAATCAGCCTGCCAAGAATTTTCATCGAAAAAGAATAGATCCTTTTCTAGAAAATTTCAAAAAATTTAAAACATGGCATCTTTCTCAATCCTGATTGGAGAAGAAAGGGATCAGATGCTGGGATTTTACATTGGAGGATGGCTGAAAGTGAGGGAGACCAGAGGAGGATTGTTGGAGCCATCTGTTGTTGCCATTGGAGGAAGACATGTCGAGAAGGTTATCGGAGAGCTGCCTCTGGTGGTGCACCGCCGCCGCTGCGCCAGATCTCTGTCTCCCGTTCATCATCGCCGTGTGAATCGAATCGTACTTCTTATCTCTTGTTAGCTCGAATCGGATCGTTTAATCGAATCTCTCTTTAACCACAGTTTGCTCTCCGTCGTCGTCTTCTGCTTCTCGATATAATGTATCTAATCTATCTAAAAACCTTTTCTCTCTCTCTCTCTCCACACAAAGTTTCAAGTTCAAATTAAAGCGCAGAGGAGCATTGGTTGCTGTTTCTTTCCTTCTCTCTCTCTCTTTCAAACGCTCCCTTAAATGTCGTTTCGGTTCATATCATTATCATATAATTAATTAATAAATGAGATTTGTGGACCAATTCGTTTGGTTACTTAACATTAATCTATGTATTTCTTTCAATGTTTTGAAAATCGGAGCCATCTGGACATTGATTCATCATTCTAGCTGAACAATGATCAGTTAATTGGTTCAATTTGTTTTTAAAATTTTAATTTAACTTTTTTATATAACTAAATTAAACTCTTTGCAATAAATTATTTTTATAAAACTCTATATCATTGTTAGAATCTAACAATATTCTAACAGTGACATGAAAATAAAATGAAAACCTCAAAAAAAATATAAAATACAATAAAAGCTAACTTATTTAGATAAATATTTTTAAACAATTATAAATTTTCTAATGAATTTTTAAAAAATACTTATAATTTACCTTTTTACTTGAATTTGAAAAAAAACAAGTTTTAATATCAAACCAAGAATCCGGTTTTAGTGAGTTTGACTGATTTTTGATCAGTTTTACCAGTTAACTCAAATCTAGTTTTTATGGCAATTTGAAAAATCATATAAAAGAACGAATCGCGGTCTAACCAGCAGGTCCAATTTTCAAAACACTGATTTCTTGGTTACTAACTAATCTATGTCTCTCAATATAACTTTTATGTTTGTGTTATTGTCGACGCTTTGCAACATGATGTTAATTATTATAGAACAAAGCATATATGTGTATAGATTTTTTTTTTTCAAATATGAGTTCCCAACAAGGAGGAGTTTTGAGCTATTTTTACATTAGGAGATTAGAAGAGTCTCTTATTATTTCTTGCCACTTTTCTTAAGGCCAGCACCACCGAATGAACCCTTTTGTGATGCCTTGCTCCTGAGTTCTTTAAGTGCCTGTTTCCATCAACTCAACATGAACAATCACTTAATCTTAAGATTGTTTAATGAATCAAAACTATATAATTATAAAGAATATAAACAAATCTTACCTTCTCTTCATCCTTCTTTTTCTGCATTAACTCCTTATCGTGCTGCATCCGAACACATAGGGTTAAAAAGTTACAACGATTGTCCTAAAGATTCCAATATAGGATTTGGAACTAATGTTTATGATCATCATAGCTCAAATTTGCAGGCAAAACTAAACGTACAAACGGACCAAAAGTTTTCAAGATTAAAAAGCACAAGTTGTAAGGAAGATCATACAGACCTCATCGTATTCCTTCTTACCAGACTTGGGCTGCTTCAAGGGTTTTAATTTCCCTCCTGAAACAGCAACAACAGAGACAGATCAATCAAAAATCATATTACATATCTAATAGAAAAGGTTGACGTTTTACAAAGGACCATGTCAAATAAAAAGAAACAGATTTTGAATTTCTATGATTTAAGAGCACACAAGATCAATAAACCAGCAGGTTGATCGATGAATGAACCAATGATATCAAATCTGAAAGCAAACACATAATAACAAAACATTTGAAACAAAATACATCAACATGAATTATTTGATATTTCCATATATATCAGAAACCTGTCTTGGGGGATATAAACAAAGTTGAGAGAAGGACAATGATCACCTTGCTTGGAAGACATGGCTGAGTTTTAGGGTTAGGGAAAGACCTGAAACTCGAGGAGAGAAAATATTTATAAAATTTTCCCTAATCCCCAAAACAACAAATATCTCTGTTCTTGTTCCTTGGAGTTTAGATGATTTGGGTCTTGTTCTTCCATCATATATATATGAAAAATGGCTTCTTCTTTTTTACTTCTCGATAAAAATAGCCAAGTTATATATAGAGAGAGACCAAACGAATATCAGCAAGTTACAAAACAAGAAAACGATGTAAAAGTACCAAGGATTAAGCTATTGCATCGATTCCAAGATACAGAACAGGAAGAGTCAAAGCAGTCAAATATACTGTATCATGGAAGTTCAGTTTTATCTTCAACTCACAAGCAGATGATAATGCGTGTTGGATTCCAAGATGATGCGTGTTGGATTCCAAGATGATGCGTGTTGGATGCTTGTCACCGGCCATGATCTTGTTAAAAAGATCAAATAATGGGGAATTCCGGTCCACACAACATACTGAATGGTCTGAAAATTAGAGTCAGAATATAAAGACAGATGTGTATACATGTGTTACATCCTTACATGCAATATAAGGGTTAAGTTATATGTTAACCCCACATAACAGAAACAGGGGAGAGTCAAAGAAGTAAAATATATCATGGAAGTTCAGTTTTATCTTCAACTCACAAGTCACCAGCAGCTCATCTTGGGTCCATCACTGTGATAGTAACGCTATTTGCCGATACATTCTCTGGCTCCGGTGTCTCAACGTCCATTTCAGGCGAGCTTCTCCGAGGACCATCATAGAAAGCTGGCTCTTTAGGCGAAGAAAGAGTATTATTGCCTTCGCCGTAAATCATGGACACAACATCTAACATACTTGGTCTATCCTCTGCGTTTTCTTGTACACAAAACAGAGCAACTTGAACGCATCTCAACACTTGAGGGTTTTCAAGTGCAGAATCTCCCAAAGACTGATCTATCACCTCGCGAATTCTGTTCTCTTTAAACAGATTCCACGCCTGTAAAAGAAAGAGAGTTTGAAAAAGGTCCAAAGTTGCTAACAGTGGACCAAGAATAAAAAGTTTAGCATTTACATGAACTATGAGATTCAGAGGCCCTTCTGAATCATGGTGGAAGCTATTATTCTTCCTCCCACAAATGATTTCGAGCATCAGAACACCGAAGCTGAACACATCTGATTTAGCCGAGAATAGTCCTTCTCTGAAGTACTCTGGAGACATATAGCCACTACACACAACACAAGAAACTCAATTAAAATCTAATCAGAGAAACTCTTCGTTGTTTCTGGACACTCTTTACTCACAATGTGCCAGCAACTCTTTTGGTGTTGGCTCTGGATTCTTGTGCTCCAAATATCCGAGCCATACCAAAATCAGATATCTTGGGATTCATATCCTCGTCTAGCAAAATGTTACTGGCTTTGATGTCTCTGTGTATGACTTTCAATCTTGAGTACTTGTGAAGGTACAAAAGCCCTTGAACTATCCCTTCCATGATCATGAACCGCAGCGTCCAATCCAAAACGTTTTTTCTCAATGGGTCTGCACAACGTAGTTGGAGACACAGTTTCAGATCGGTTTCTACAGATTCTTAGCTTCTTAAACAAAAAACCTCACCAAAGAGGAAGTAGTCAAGGCTCTTGTTAGGCATGTATTCGTAAATCAACATTTTCTCATCCTTCTCGATGCAACATCCTAGCAGCTGAACAAGATTTGTGTGTTGAAGTTTGGCAATAAGCATAGCTTCGTTCTTGAACTCCACTAATCCTTGCCCTGATGCTATTGATAGTCTCTTGATAGCCACGTCTTCACCATCTATTAATCTCCCCTTCAAGGAAGTAGAGTAAACATCAGAACTTGCTATATAAGTTCATATCATAAACTGAAGAATCTGTCAGTACCTTATATACAGGACCAAAACCACCTTCACCGAGCTTGTTTGTATCGGAGAAGTAATCTGTTGCCAATGCTACAGTTTCAAAACTAAAAATCTGAAGCTCATTATTATTATTCTTCCTTGTACTTCTCCTGTGCCGGCCTCTCCTATCAATTCCCAGTTCACGTAGTAGCATTTCTTGGTCTATTGTTGAACCAACCGTCGGTGTTTGAAGCCTCCTCCTTATGCAACCAATCACTAAATAATCGTACACACAATGCTCAGTTTCAACAAGGACAATTTTCAAACATGCTTATACAAAAGCTAATAATCTGAGGCCTCACTTTGTGGAATGATTTCCCCCCATAAGAAGTAGAACATTCCACGAAATATGACAGTTACTGGATCAAACACAGAAACAAAAGTGGTGAACTCGTTGTTAGAAAGAAGACGATTGATAAGAAAGTGTACGAGTGATTCTGATACAAATTTTACCTTTTACTTTAAATTTCCTCAGAACAAGATAGATGATGAACCAAGTTACAGGTATCATTAGGAACAGTGATGCCACAACAACTAGCCAAGTCGGCGCCTTTTCGTTCTCTCCGTCTAGCACATATCCTGTATTATATAAAACTTAGTGCCAAAATACAACTTCGGCAGTAATAGCTACACTTCAATAAAACACAGATGATACGGTACCTTTTACGAGAATATATACAGTCCTAGGACTATGAGAAGGCAACCTTTTCTTGGTAGGGTCAGTATTCCAGATCTCGCAACCCGTACCATCCACATTGGTTGAAGCATATGCAAGACAAGAACAGTTTTGTATACACATAACATGGCAATCAGCTGAACTGAGACGTCCAACAGTCTCCTTAAGTACAAACCCATGGCCTGAGAAAGCTGATACTGTCTCTCTAAAATAGGTATCACGAGAGGGCGAACAGTTCCTGAACCGAGATGGGGTATCCGGGACTATGCAACCTGCTTCCAAACAAACCCTTCCATTTCTTCTGTCACAATCATTATAACTGTCTTCACCAATAGTGAAAGGAGAACAGCGGACATGTGTGAGCTCTCTATCAAGCCTGTTTATATGCAAAATGCCCTTTTGGTCTATCATTATCGTGGGGAACACTGTATCAGCATAGTGGCGATCAACCGAAAACATAAAATAGTGTTCACTCTCGGTTGAAACATAAGAGAAGACGAACTCGTGGCTGTTAAATGCCTCCAAGGAGAACCGATCCTTATACCAAAGCCCACTTGCCCAATACATGTTTCCACGCCACAAGATGATCAACCGGTTTGTAATATTAGCATCCATTCCAAAGACAAAAGATCCAGAAGCAGGTAAAGTATCACCTAGCCATGACGTCAGCTCCCATCTCTTTCCAGTCTTGGCATTAAAACCAAGTTTCATCCCAGGGAGAAGGGTATCAGTCGGATAGTCAAAACTTTCCCACAAAACCCTCCTCACCGATCCATCAGAGTCCATCTCCTGAAGCTGAAGATTTCCGGAATCCAAGAGTTTAAGCGTCGTGTTTCCAGTGGTTTCAGTAGAAGTTATCTCAAGCAGGCTTTCTGAAGCTCCTCTTAAGATCTTCAATCTGCCTAGTGAGTCAACCGTGAGGCTTCCAGAGCGTCCCGGAATTGGATTGTTACGGTTAGCAATCCAGACAGCTCTGTCCTGGATATGAGTATACTCCTTATTATTATTACCATTAAGATAGAAATTGTTGTACCAGATTCCAAGATACAGGTTGCTTGAGTTGTCGAAGTTGAAAAACTTGAGCTTGAAGATATTGAAAGCTGAAACGAGCTCTTGACCATCTTTCAAGTACTGTCCCTGCAGCAGCGTGTCGGTTGCACAGAATGATTGCCCGAACAATAGAGATAAAGTTAACAGAGTGATAAAGATGCAGTGTGGCCACAACATAGCTTCAGGAATTAGGTACTTAGAAGATGTTCTAAAGAGTTAAGTCGGTCTCATAGGTTCAGGTCAAGCCTTAACACAGAAGTCCAAGTCCACGCTGGTAGAAGGCAATTTTCAAAGTCGTTGTCCATTGACATATTCAAACTAGAGATGTTGTTACATGACAAATTAGCTTATTATAAAGTGACGGTGAGAAGTGATAAATGACCCATTAGAGTTGACTCTTTCACGCAAAATTTTAACGAAGAAATAGACAAGTAACCTGAGTAAGCTGTCACAAAGCGTAGCTACTTCAAGGCATAGCATGAAGGTGTGATTGTAAGTGGATGACTCGTGTTGAAAGTTTCTTCTTTGAACGTATATCTCCAGATTTGAACGAAGTAATCGATGATCGTGTCCCCAATTGAAGATTTTTCAATATGAATCTGAACAGTCTCATTTTCTGCGAAACAAATGTTGGAGTCAAAACCATATAAAGTAAAACATTTTTCTCCAAATGAGAGTCTAAATTACGACTTATTTCGTATTCATTTTCTCCTAAAACCCTAAAACTATCCATGCCTGAGAGAACATAACGTGCAGATTACCTGTTCGTTTAAATCTCTGAGAGAGATGAGGTAGCGTTGAGACGCCTCGCTTCGTACAATTGGATGGAGACGATAAGTATGCCATCTCTATAGACGAATGACATGTAACAGCTCTACGAGTTTCACTCTTCCGGCTACGGCGTCTGAAGATCGAGAGAGTCACCGCCGGTGGTTTTAGCAATCAGAGAAAGGGATCAAATTCTGAAGTAACCCACATGGGAGTTCAACAATTCTCTCACGACCCTAATTCTATTTAATTTTATTTTTATTTAAATTTAAATAAAAAAGTAGGTAAAATAGCCAAAAAACCTATGGATTTCGAAACATTTACAGACCCATACCATTCCTATCCTACCCAGAATTCGACCCATAATCCGACTCATAACCCGACCCGATTTTAACTCTAATCATTCTTCTTCTTCTTCCTCTTACTCCATTGAGGTTTTCTTCAACTTCTTCACTTCAAAACAAAATCAAAAAAATTCTTCAAATATTCACTAACTTTCTTTTTTTATCCTAAATCGATCAATCCATAGTCATATTTAATCAACTATATCTTATTCGAAATTGAATTTCATCTTTTATGTACGAGTTTATGATAAAGAAGAACGCAGAGTATTACTAGTACAACTAGTACAACTCAAACTAGTGCAAATAATACAACTCAAACTAGTACAACTAGAATTAGTATTAATGGTACAATTAGAACTAGTATAACTTGTACAATTAAATCACATAACTAATACAACTTTGAAATTAATATGGTGATATCTTGGTTTTTGTTTTCAGTATATGAATGATGCTATAAATAGAATGATGTATTACCAATGAGACATATTGGTCTAATCTTTTCCTACCTGCATGTGTCAAAATACATAAATATGTTTTCAATATATAATATCTGATTTGGATAATAATTTGTTTACAAGTTGAATTAGTTATACTAGTTATACAATTTCCGCAGGTCCCTACTCCGTCCGCTTCTCCTAATTCGAGCGGTTCTCCTACTCAGTCTGACAGTGAAGAAACATTGTCAACAGAGGCGACAAGATCACAAAATCCTCCACGGGCGAACACGGAAGACCATCCCATTACACCTCTTTCTTGGTCTTCTACTAGGGAGGACACATTCTTCGGAACAAGGAGAAAATCCCAAAGAAATAGGGTTGAATCACGGTGATGCTCACACATCTCAACAACATAATGCTATAGAGGTAAAAATCAGACTAATTTTTGTAATATGATACAGCTAGGATATATATTGTAAATAGTTTTTCTAGTAGACTTAGTTGTACTTAAGAGGAGAGTGTGACTAGCACAACTGAAATAATTTTAACTAGTAATACTAATACAACTATAAAATGTAAAATTGTGTAACTGATACAACTACTTAAAGTTTAAGAAGTTTAACTTCTGACTAGAACATGTAAATCATGTATTACTCATATTTCTAATAAAACTGTAATATGTAAAACTTGTATCACTCGTATAACTAATACTTATTTGTTTAATAATACTTTACAACTGTTAATAAAAACTAGTATTACTTATACAACTGTTATATGTATTACTCGTACAACTACGACATATTTAACTTCAACTATACTATGTAAAACTTGTCGTACAACTACTATTTATCAAGCTAATATTAATTGTACAACTGGTATATGTATTTTACTTCCAACCGGCCGAGTATGGGAAGCCCTGTAAGCTCTCCTCAAGGTGTCATAAAAAGCATTTCATCAAGTTGATTAAATTAATGAATTCAATGCATTCGAGAAGAAGTGGTTTTACGAGCACCCACAGTTCAAGCATCTTTTCCATATGGAGTACTCATCAAGGAGAAAGGTCATGTGATTGTGGATGTTGTTGCTTCGCATCGTTCAAGTCGACAAGAAAAGACAGGCTTGGTTTTAGATGTTGGTGTTGCTTTTGTGTAACAATAAGACGTGTTGATGTTGTGAAACTTAAGACTTGGTGTTGCTTTTGTCAAACTTAGAACTTGTGTGTTTATGATTTAGTATTGAACTTGTATTTGTCATATTTTGGTTGAACTTGACAGGTTTTTGGTATAACTAATACTACTAAGTAAACTATAACAAAATTACTCTGCCGGATACAACTGGTACAACTAGATAAAAGAAGGCACAACTATTGTTCTTAAAACGTGTTACACATTAAAACCGTGATAAACAACTAAAACATAACAAACTTATTAACAAGTAGTTGTACCAGTATTTTAGTTGTACAATCTAATACACAGTTGTACAAGAATTTGAGTTGGATAAGTTTGTTCATAGTTGTATTTTGGTAGAAAATTTGAATTGTGTAGTTGTACCACATTAAAAATATATATACCTCAGTTGTACAGCCTTTGAATTCTTAAATGCATAGAACCACATACAAAGGAATCATTAGTTTTGTTAAAATATATTTTGTGTAAGTTTTCCAAAAATATAGTGAACAAACTAGTAAACAAACCTTTAAAGTATAAGGTAGATCAATGAAACTTATGTGATTATGTAATAATTGCAAAAAATTTTGGTAAAACTTCAAATAATTACGATGGACCACTCTAAGGACATTTCAACTTGTATAGTCTGTTGTTATTTAACTATAGAAAGCCAAATGGAGTTTTAAGATGTTATATTTAAAATAATTTTCTATAGGCATTACACATACTTGGAAAATATTTTAATGTTATTAATAGAAATATACTTCCTTGAAGAAAATGAAAGCTTAAAAGACACAAAATTAAAAAAAAGTAGATTAATATGATCGGTATAAATAGTACAACTAGTATAACTACGAGAAAGATATGTATGAATGGTTTAACCGATATAACTATGTTCTTTTAATAACACGTAGTTGTACCAAATTTTGGGTTGTACAAGTTTGTACATAGTTGTATTTTGGCAATGAAATTGAAAAACTTAGTTGTACCACATAAAAAATAAATATACCTCAGTTGTACTATTTCTATATGTTCACCTATTTGATATCACATATAATCGAATCATTAATTTTGTTAAAATTCATTCGATGTATGTTTTTCAAAAATATAGTGGACAAACAAGTAAACAAACCTTGAAAGTATATGGTGGAACATGGAAACTTATGAGATAGTGTATTAATTGTCAAAAAATATTAAAAAAACTAAAATAATTAGAAGAGACCATTATAAACACATCAATTTGGTCAGTTGATTGTTTTTTTTATATGGAAAACCAAATGGAATTTTAAAATTTATATAATGAAGAAATTTAACCAGTAGTACCAGTAATACATGTCTGGTATATAATATAAAGTTGTACCAATTAAACCAGTATTATATATCTAGTATATGAGTTTTACCAGTTGTACCATCTCTTATAACCCATTCCTTTAGCAATTTCATAATTTTACTTATTATGCAGTTAGTTTTAGTTTATTTTAATCATTTTAAATTGTATTTAGGTATATATGTATTGTATTTATTTGTCCATTTGTAGCTAACATGGTTTAAAGTGCATAATTGAAAAGTTCAAGCTGAAATCAGAAAAAATCTGGTCAATTAAAAAGCTTGGGACCAAAGTGAAGAAACAAAAAATTTGAGGACCAAAAACATAAATAATGACAAGTTGGTTTCTCCACCAGATTCAATCGATCGTTCATCCATGATTGATTAAGATCTGCTCAATCCATCTTCATCCATGGTTTACTGAAATCGAAGCTTGGCAGAATCGGCGGCGAGGGTCTAAGGTCACGGCGATGATGGCAACTTGGCGGAGTCGGCGGAACTCGCCTACGTGTTATAGAACACAACGTTGGTGGAGGTTGGAGCAATAGACCATCGTGCGATTCAAGTTTGAAAAGGAGAAGATGGTCGCGACTCACAGAGAGCACTGGAGACACCGTGTGTTGCCGTCAAAGTTTAACACCGGAGACGTCGCGTGCTGCCGGAGGAGGTACGAACAGAAGTCGGCGATGTTGAAAGGAACCAATTTCTTTTTCTTTCTTTTTTTGTTTATTTTTTAATTAATTGTTGGAAAATAAAAAAAATTAAAACAAAAAGAATAAATTCATTAAGGGTAAATTGAATATTTCATTTAAAGAGGGTCATGAAGAATAGTGTGGGTTATGATAGAATAACCTATGAGAGTTATGTCCCATATCAGAATAATGTCCCAGAGAAAGAGAGAGAGAGATAACGTCACGTGAGCCTCACGTGGTTTCTTAAAGATAGAGGATAAATAGCAAAGGCGGTAAAGTCTTAGCTGGAGACTTCTCATTGGTTAGTAAATATTTTCACAAAAGCGCCGAACGAACTAAAACTGCACGTGAGCCTCACGTGTTGGAGTGGACAGTGTTTTTTAGATTAGCCACCACACATTTGCAATCTCAACAGATACTTTGCCGGAGAAGATGGGTTTCCTCGTCGGAGGCTCTTGCTTCGCCGCGTCTCCTCTTCCTCCTCCTCTCCATTCTTCTCCTTCTACGTCGCGATTCCTGCTTCTTTGCTCCAGCAATGTCGCTAACTCCAAGCGTCGCCGACCACCACCACCATCGGCTTCTCTACGCCGCCAAGATGCAAACGACGGCAATGTTTCCGTCAAAAGAAGAGATTTTGTCCTCGTGGGCATCTCCGTCCTCCCGTTTTTGGAGTTTCGTTCTCCAGCTATGGCTGATGAAAGTGAGTTAATCAGTTTTTTTTTTTTGCTCTATCCCTTCCTCTGCTGCTACTGCATTGGAAGAGTTGTCCTCAAACTCTACGCTTTTTTTCGTTTGCTTATTGTCGTTCCTTCTTGTGATCACTTTGTTTCATTCTTTTCAGGAGGAGACAATGTGATAAAGACATCATCAAAGCTTAATCAAGAAACTGAGGTTTTTGTTTTTTTATTAACTCTCTTAGACACCTTCATTCAACCAAGAGGCCTCCTTTGCCACCCACAAACTAAACTTTGATCGTTCTGTTTCGATTTATTAGGTTGCAGTAAGTGAAGGAACATCCCCAAATCCGTTTCTGACTCTCTTGAACGGTCTTGGAATCTTCAGCGCTGGTGTTCTTGGTGCACTCTATGCACTGGCTCGGCAAGACGCACAAGCTGCTGAAGAAACCATCGAATCTGTAAGCTTTCTCTGCGACGTTTGACAATGTTCTTATCGGTCTTTGATTACCTATTAACAGTTCTATCAAAGATGAGCAATTGTTTAGTCCCATGGATAAGTTTCATGTTGTTATCAATTACTTTCGAGCTTCTCTTTTTTTGTTTGTTTCTTCAACTTCATGAGGCTGCGAGTCATTTGACTGTTGGATTTGGTGATAAACAGCTAAAGAACCAGTTGAAAGACGGAGAAAGAGCATTGATTACCAAGGAGAAAGACTATGAAGCAAGACTGCAGCGTGAACAGGAAGAGCGGAACAAGGAACGAAAGAAGGCACAAGAGGATCAATTTTCATTGATCAGCCAGTTGAATTCTGCAAAGGATGTGGCGACAGGATTAGGACGTGAGCTAAGCAGCGAAAAGAGACTATGTGAGGAGCTTAGAGTTCAAATCGAAGGTCTGCAAAGTAATCTGGCAAAGGCTGGTGAAGACAAAAAGGCACTTGAAACAAAGCTCAATGAAAAGCTTGATTTGATTGAGGAGCTACAAGATCGGATCAACCTGCTTAGTTTGGAGTTGAAAGATAAGGAAGAAGAAACTCAACGCATTAGCACATTACTGGCTGCAAAGGAAGCAGAACTGGAGAAACTCAACTCTGCTTACACTCAAACTAGCAGAGATCTTGCTGGAGCAAGATTAGAAATCAAACAGCTTAAGGAAGAAGTCACAAGAAGTCAGACTGAGTTGGACTCAAAGAACTCTGCCATTGAGGAACTGAACACCAGAGTAAGCACTTTAGAGGCTGAGAAAGAGAGTTACATTCAAAAGCTTGATGATGTTTCAAGAAACTACAGTGCTTTGAAATTGACTTCTGAAACGCGAGCAGCTGCTGATGCAGAGCTCCTTAGTAGTAAAGAGCAGGATATTCAGGAACTCAAGGAAAAGCTGGATCATGCGTTAAAGGCTGTGAATGAGAGTAAAGACGAAGTTGCTGACCTTACTGAGAAGTACGAAGACTCGAAGAGAATGGTGGATATAGAAATGACTAATGTAGAAAATTTGAAACATGAACTTGAAGGAACAAAGAAAGCACTCCATGCATCGAGAGATCGTGTCTCTGACCTGGAAACGCTGCTGGATGAGTCTAGAGCTTTGTGTTCAAAGTTTGAATCAGAGCTTGATGTAGTTCACGCAGAGTTTGATAAAGCTAAGGAAAGATATGAAAGAAACATTGCTGAGGAAAGAAGAAACAATGAGAGTTTGGCTAGCAAACTTGCAGTGGAGAAAGATCATCTTAAGAAGGCTAGAGACAAGACTGAGGCACTGACCCGTGAAGTCGAAGAGTCTTCTGTTAATAACCAGAGCCTCCAGAAGGAACTAGTGGAGATTTACAAGAAAGCTGAAACCACTAACAAGGAATTAGAAGAGGAGAAAAAGAAGGCTTTGGCATTGGAGAAAGAGGTGAAAGCAATGGAAAAGCAGATGTTGATGGACAAGGAGGCGAGGAAGTCCCTTGAAACAGAACTCGAAGAAGCAGTTAAGTCCTTAGATGAGATGAACAAAAACACGTCGACACTGTCAAAGGAGCTTGAGAAGGTGAATACACATGTCTCGAGTTTGGAGGACGAGAAAGAAGTGCTTCAAAGATCACTAGAAGAGGCGAAGAACGCAACAAAAGAAACTAAGGAAAACGTAGAAGACGCACATAACCTCGTGATAAGTCTAGGAAAAGAGAGGGAAACGCTAGAAAAGAAAGTGAAGAAACTCGAAGAGGACTTAAGCTCTGCAAAGGGAGAGATACTGCGCATGAGGAGCCAACAGAGTTCTGTAAAAGCTGTGGATAGTACAGGCGACGAAGAGAAGAGCGATGATAAGGTTACTGTGAAGAAAGCTGTTAGGAGGAGAAAGAGCAGTACCAGTTCTTGAAGAGATATGGTTATAATGCCCAGAGTTTGTATTAAATATTTGTGTAAATTTTGACAAGAGGCAAGTGGCTCCAGAGTTTCATCAGTGGTGATATGAAATATAGAGTGAGAAGATCGATGATTTGTATCAGATGCCTAGATTATGGTTTCATACCAATGTTTTAAAGATGAAAATTACATTTATTGTATAATTAAAACCAAAGCCCTTCAAGGAGTTAACGGCTAGCACCAAAAAATTGTTTCTATAGAGGCAGCAGCCTAGTCTTCAGAAACAACCATCCTTGACAAGTTCTCAGACGCTTCTTTATAAGTTATTTCATGGCTGGCCATGAGCTTTCCATGTTGATGAGAGATCAGACACAGCTTCACCAACTGTTAGATAAAGTCCACTCAGCCCCAATGACTCAATGATCTTGGACTTGTGTAGCTTTTCCATAACACTCCCCACAGGATTCACCAGCACAAGCTGTTTTAAACAAGTATAACCATAAAGTTAAAGAGTGTTTTACTCTCATATGTATGATCTTTGTTTAGAGTTAAAGGTCTAACCTGAAGTGATTGCTTCTCAAGCCTCCTCCTTAGTTCAAACAACGCTTCAATCCCGCTTGTGTCTATGGAAGACACAGCTGAAATAATTCCAAAAAAGGCATAAGTTAAAGAAGATTGAGTTACAAACTTGTGACCATACCTTCAGATGAGAACAGAATTTTTACCTGTCATGTCAAGAATAATGCACTTTTTGCCCAAAAAAAAAAAAAAATGCACTTCAAGGTTCTATCGTTGTTTTCCTTTATCCTAGTTTCCGCTTCCCTGGTCCATCTCAAGATCCTACAGAACCATAAACTCATCCCATAAGCACAAAACACAGAACCATATCAAGAAGTAAGTTATTTATATTTTGACTAACCTTTCTTGTAGGTAAGTGCTATTCGCAAAGTATATTGGAGATTCAACAGCGAGAATAAGGAAACCAGGGACTCTTGAGGCTTCTCTGTATCTTTTAAGACTCTGATATATCTGAGTCCCAGGGATGTTTCCAAATTCTAAAGTGTTTGGCCTTGTAACGTGCAACAAGATCTTGATAACTGAAACTCCCACCTGCAACAAGAAGGTATCAAACTTAGATTACAAACAATCTGAGAATTAGTAAACCAGAACCATGAAGAGTAGTTGTATACTCACTGCTATTGCTAGGCCAAGAGGTACAGAGACGAAGAGAACACCAAAGAAAGAACACATGCAAGTGAAGAAATCGAATTTGTCAACTTTATAGAGCTTGTAAGCCGCTTGGTAATCAATGAGTCCTATCACAGCGGTTAAGATGATGGCGGCTAAGATCAAATTAGGAGTGTAGTAGAAGAGTGGCATCAGAAACAGTAGGGTCACAAGAACTGCTGATGCCATCACAATGTTTGAAACTGCTGTTTTCGCTCCAGCATTGACGTTCACTGCAGATCTTGAAAAAGACCCTGAAGAAAACAAAAGATAGGAGTCGTCAAAAAACATTGTTCCTTGAGCCACAAGGTAACATGAGAATGGTTTCAAGTTAGGTTTTAACCTGTTGTAACATAGCAAGAGGTGCAAGAACCAGCCATGTTCATAAAACCTATAGCCATCATTTCTTTGTTCCCATTAACTTGATAGTTCTTTAGAGATGCAAAGGTTCTGCCTACAGCAATCCCTTCCTGAAAAAAAATCAATCAAGTCCAAAAGGTTAGCACTTAACTCTGCAGTTTACAAAGGAGGCAAAGATTTTTTTGAAAAGGTTACCGTAAGAGAGAGAATCCCAGTGATGATACCAGTCTTGATGGCAAGAGCAAGATGAGCAGCACTAAAGGATAACATGTTTGCTGAAGGAGGATTCACACCCTTTGGTAGATGACCAATCTGCATGAATGATTGAATCTCTGTGAGTCTTAGTTCCAATCTCAGTTTAAACAAGTCTGGTTAAAAGTGTTCTTACAAAAGAGATGGCATGAGTCTTGTCTCTGATGAGGTATACAAGAAGAGTTGAGATAACAACTGATGCCAAAGGTGATGCAGCTGATATCCAGAAAAGTTTTGGCTTCCTCATGCTCTGTATATTCACACGAAAGAAACAGTAAATGTTAAATACCCGATGAAGTATAATCACTATTGCAAAAAGCCTGAAGTTTTTGAGTGACTTACAATGTGTCTTGTGGTTAAGAGAATGATCAAGAAGCCAAGGCCCATCACAATAGTTTCCCATGACCACTGCAATTGTAGTGACATTTTTAGACAAGGATCTTGATTAGTTAATTACAATTTTTAAAAAGTAATGGTTGACTTACTTCGGATCTAGTGTGGATGACAGAGGACATGACAGGAACAAATTGCATTTTGCCAGTGAAGTGAACAATTCCAAGAAGACCCTTAAGCTGTTGAAGTGACACAATCACTGCAGCACCAGCAGTGAAACCAACCAAAGTTGCCTTTGACAAAAAGTCAATCACAAATCCCAGCCTGAAAAAAACATTAATAATAAAATTGATGAAATATAAAATAGTAACCAAAGATGCTGACCATGAAAAAATAAACAGTGTGAAACCACTAAGGAAGCATCTTGGGAAGTAGTGTAGACATTAGTACATGTCACTTGTCACTATCAAATCTAAAAAAAAATAGAATCTTGGTCTTTTTACATATAATAAAATGTTAACAAACTATATGCATCTAAGTCCAAAAAAAAAACTATATGCATCATGACAAATTCCCCTTTCTTTTTCAGTAATAATTCAATAAAAGAGGCTCAAGCAAAACTTATGAATATATTCTACACTAAGAATACTAAACTCCAATAAGAGGCTAAAACTACATATTCTTACACATGACGATTTCATATTCGAAAGATCAGTTTTTTGTTTAGATTAAAAGAATGAGAAATGTTTGGGGGTAAGATTCGTACCTAAGAAGGCCAAGGGAGGCTTGGAAGAGACCAGCAAAGAAAGTTGATGTGAAAGCCAGTTTGAGATATAGTATTGAGTCTTGTGTTGGAGAAACACTTTCACTTAGCATTGAGCCCATCACAAGTGATGCTATTGAGACAGGACCAACTGCTAGATGTTTCGAACTCCCAAGAACTGAGTAAATAAGTGGCGGCACAAAGCTTGAGTCTGCATGCAACCAACCAAATTGATTAATTAGAACTTGATTTAGTTAATCACACTAATTAGTCTGTAATTAGATGATCGATTCTTACAAAGACCAACAATGGGTGGTAAGTTTGCTAGCTTGGCATAGCTGATTCCCTGCAATATAAATTTCAAAATTAACATAATTTTTTGTAGAAATAATAATAAATTAAAATAATATTTTGGAAGATTCTAAGAGAACCCATAAAGGATTGTTTATTTAAACTTATTAAAACATTAAATAAAACATTAGTTAGTCCAAAACAAAAACAAAAAAACACTATTTTTCTTTTGAGTTACTCTCTCAGTCCAACCAGTACCACACTAGTCAAGTAGTCAACGATTATATGACAAAATATCTTTAATTACTTTTATTATCATATCAATATATAGAAAAATCGTATTCTTTAGTATATTTTATTTTTTCAAACTTTAAAAATTAGTAAAAGAATTCCGAAAAAGGAAATAAAATATTCACATCCAAACCAGAAAACAAGCAAAAATCATATTCCTAATAGAAAAAAGGATGTTCGAGTTGTAAACCTGAGGGATAGCGAGACTGGCAATGGTGAGACCAGAGATAACATCAGACCTAAAAAGCTTGAGATCGTACTGAGAACCCCATGTGAATATAGGAAACAAGCTTTGAAGACCAAGAATCACTTTGTTTCTCCATGTCTGGTTCCTAAACCTCTCTAACGGATCATCAGGGAAGAAAACATCACCAAAACGCTTTTTCAGTTTCTGAAACGTTGTTTTCTTTGGCGGTAGACATACGCTGTGTATCTCCACGACCGTTTCTCTCGCGGTTGCAGCGGTTTCGTTGTTGGGAGATGACATGTCTTCTATTCTGTTCGTGCCATGACCCATTGGTTAATGAGAGATTATATATGAATGGTTCTTGAAGTATAGAGACGCAGAAAACAGTTTTGATGTGATTAATGTTTTGGGATTGTGTTTTATATGTTTTTTCTGTGAGGGAAGATGTTATAATTGTTCTCTGTATTTATAGACACACTTGGCTGTGAAAGTGGGGGTAATGACAGTTTTTGTTTTAAAAAAAAAAATTGTAAAGCGGTTTTTGTTTAATGTTTGAGATTACAGGGGTAAATGCGTCATTTCAGTCCACTCAAGGGAGTGAAAACGGAAATTCTATTACCGCGTGGAGGAAATACAATATTAAAGAAAATAAATCTCAAAGCAAATCATATTCTGTAGAGCCATTGCATATGATCAAGAAAGAGTATAAAGATTGAAGCAAAGTGGAATCAATGAGATTAAGATTAATTATATAATGGAACTTGATTCAGAGAGGATTGTTTTTGCCTGACCTGGAGTTTATCAAGAGTGATCGATGACGGAAAAATAACAAACTTTCCACTATTTTGAGGTGTGTTATACATATTGTTAGTATATATAGTAGGAAGACAATTGAAAATATAAAAAACATTCCGTATATAGCATATTTGAATATTATATATTTCCAATCAATCATATTTCTTGATTTTTTTCATAATTCAAACAATTGTTTGTAAGTCAAAGTAATTCAAGCGCATTTATGGTAGTTAATGTATATACATGTGTATGGTACTATGGTGTTAATTCTTGAAAGGACTTTCTGGCAAGTGTATGCATGCATGTATGGTAACACGTAGTAATTTATGGTAGTTATGTATGTGTATTTTGGTCAATTTTTTTGCGTAAATAAGCAACTCGTGCTTTTCAGCATTTGTTCAAAAAAAAGAAGATTAGATTTCTTATGAGAAAAGGAATAGAAAATATAAAATTTAGGGGGTTATTCTTTTATATTTCTATATATTCTTTTTTTTTCTTTGCTAAGCATTTTAATATCATAAATGAAAAATAAGAGTCTTAAAATTAGAACACTTGATACAATTAAAGTATGAAGATGCAAGATATCTGCCATGAAGTAGTCGCTGACGTAGTTGTTGAAGCAGACGTTATGGAGTGGTGAAGACTATGTGGAGTCAAGATGCTGAACTGAAGTCGTGTAGACTTGAAGAGTAAGGGTGTATCTTGGAGATAAGGAAAGAGGAATAAATTTGAGGAGCAAGTTTATGACTTAAGAGAAAATAAATAAGTGCATTCTTAGAAAATGAAAGTTGTCCTTATTGTTATGGAAGATGTCTATATCATGTTGCCTTATAGACTAGGATTTCAGGAACGTGGAGAATAACTATAAAATAGCTATGTGGTCGTCTGTATGGAGGAGAGACACAGAGGCTGATTTTATAGAAAGAGAAGAAGCTCTTGGTTGTGTTCTTGGGTCGTGTTGAAGCAGTAGTTGAAGTATCTGACGGAGGAGAGGCATAAGCGGTATAGTTTAGGAATATTTCAGTACCGTGTTTTAGGGTGTTAACACTAAACGTGTGAAAGCTGAATTAAACAGATCTTGTAACAGATTGTTTAAAAAAGATTCTAATAAAGCATAAATTTTTGCTTATAGTATTTTGTCTCTAGGTTTAGTTTCTGCAGGACTATTCTAATGTCCCTTTTCCAAAGGAGCTTAGAGAGTGGTGATGCTCTGTTCAGCCAAAAGCCAACGGGACATCATGTCTCTGAAAATTTTCCTTCCCTTCCTTCTGTGAATCGTATTAAAGCGTGGTACTGATGCTCTGTGGATACCACTAGACCAAAGCAACGTGGATATTATTAACCAAGTTGCTTTGGTCTAGTGGTATAGGAGCTCCAGCTGGAGTGCCCGCCCCTGGGTTCGAGCCTTGGCCACTGCGGAATTTACATATGGGCTGCAGCATCCGAGACCGAAGACCGTTACACGGTGAGCCACATGGTGACACCCTGGCAGCGTCCTTGCTCACTTCGGTCTCTAGTCTGGACCACCTCGGTGGGGCCAGGATACTCGGTTAGCAAAAAAAAAAAAAAAAGAATGGAAACGTGACATATATTCTTTCTTTTGTTGCTCAAACATACTTCTCTCCACTGTATGAAGAAAAGAAACTTGATTTAGAAACTGAAAGATGTTTTGTATATCGTGATTTAGAAAATGAAACATGTTAGTGTCAAGTTTTTTTTTTTGTAAAAGAAAAAAAGAACTTACAGGCAACAGTGTTTGCGTGTATCAGTTCTGAACGTTGATTTTGGGGTAACGAGAATAGTGGAATTTGGGAGGACTGCTGGGGCCTCCACTTTTAATGGCTTCAATTTAACTTTTAAGAGAAAAAATATTTCTTTTCTTCAGTAGTTAATGAAAATCAAACGTTAAATATTATTTCTTCGTATTTAAAATATTAATATTTTAGATTTTATTGTTATATTAAAAATTTGTATTTTAATTTTTAATTAAATTATTTTATTTTTAAGCTAAAACATAAATTTAAATATAAAATATAGTGCTTAAATTTTATTGGGAAGCAACTAAACTAACTAGAAATAAAATTAGAAAGAGTAATAAACAAAAATAAATAATTTTAATATGTATAAATAACTCAATATATTATTCTTTGAAACACGGAGAAAGCAGTATATGATAAGAAAAAAATTAAAAATAGATATTGGTTACAAAGATTCCAAGTTGATTCAAAATTACTTTTTGTACTGACTGAAGTATATGTGTGTTCCAATACAATTAAAAAATAATAATTAAACGCACCTAATTCATTCTTATCTTCCATCATTTATAAAAAAAAATCAATATTATCTACAGGTTAATGGTTCTTATATCTTTAAATACACATGCAGGCAAATATATATATATATATATAGATAGATATATATGGGATCTTGTTTTTGACCAGAAATTAAATGTCAAATGTTTTGGTGTTTAGCAATACTTGAATTGATCACTACCCTTTCTGTATCATGTTACTAAGTAGCCATTGAACAAAGCATTTACGATGGGAGAAATAAATTTATCCCCTAGTGACAAAGTCTTAACTGGCAAACCTGAATACCATTCTAACTTGTAGTGGAAACAAAAAGGTTAAAAAGTGGTGCAAATAGATAGTCTAACACGTGATTAGAACTTGGAAAACCATAGATATATAGTTTACAGTCCCCCATTGTTGATTCTTTTATATAAAAATTTATTGTTTAATCAATTTCTTACTTTTCCTAATTTTATAAGTTACAAAATTATAATGCCTTTCTTCGACCGTTTGTATAAAAAGCATCATTTAAATCATCATTTCGGTTAAATTGTAGTATGTTTCACTTCTAGTTGATGTTTTGAGAATTTATCGAGTTTTGGGAAAAAATATTAGTCTGAAAATGTTGCTTAGTGGTCGGGTTGTTCTTTTTACCAATACTGCTTTCTACTCAACATTGATCGCAATTTCTTCGTATATAGTTAACCTTTGTTTGGTAACTTCCGTTCATGTTTTGTCTTCTTAATACACTGGGCTATTTCAATAACCAATGTAGTTTAAAGTTAATCATGTTAGAAATATCTGTCCAGAAACATAACTTCATCAGAAAGGATTAGGAGAATCAAAGCAAATCCAGTTCAGAACCGACTTCCATATGGATATATAGAAGATTATAATAGATATTTGTACTCCAGGTCTCCAATTGAAACGTATCTTTGCATATAAATTTCTGACTGGTATGATTTGTTTGTCTTAGTCTGTATATATAACAACATAAATAAATAGTGAGTGGCATATATACTATTATATGAACCACTGGTAGAGATCCACCTGTATTTGTAAGATTCTACACCTGTATTTGTAAGATTCTTTCTAAATATTATATTTATCTGAAGATAATATTCACTTTAACTATCATCAGTATCTCCTCTTCCAATCTCTGTCCCTCTATCGTGCGAGTCTTACTTCTTTTTTGGCTAAAATTAAAGTAATTTATTACTTGAGATTCGATTCAGATCATTTTGAACTATATTGATCACTATCCATCGATATGAACTTAGGCAAAATACGTAACATCACCTATTCACCTGAACTCTGAGTATCTACCTCATAATTAAATATTCGTCTAGTGCGCTCGTTTAAAAAAAAATGACCCAGTGAAATGAAACTGCGGTAACTAATTACTGATTTATTATTTGGTTTTATTCACATATCTAACATGTGCTAATTAATTATGCTTACTGTTTGGATCATATTATAGTTGACTTTAAGCTGAATACAATAAAAAGGGAATCCACTACTTCTAGCAAAGACTGAAGTCACTCGACACGTTACAGTTTTAAAAGCTTGTCAACTAAATTAGTAGTGAACAAAACGAGTAGCTTTAAACCTCCATCCCACAAGTAACTAATCTTACCTCGAATTTCTAAGAAAAAACGAAAGAGAGATTCCACAAGATATCAATATTTGATCAAAGGCATCTTAACGCTGAAATACAATATATTTGAAAAAAACCATTGAACTTCGATTCTACAGTTCTCATAAAAAGGAAGAAGATCGAGTCCTAACTTCGTAAGTAACAAATATAAACCGGGACATGCAAAGGGCCAAGGTGTAAGAAAGAAGAAGGCCAATAAGAATATCTAGAAGCACGAGGAAGTACCCTCTCTCAGCTACGCGGCGAGAAGCAGAGTCGCCATTAAATTCCATTTACTTGTTCAGATTATTTTCCGAAGTTAGATTCACTTGTTCTTTTTTTCTTCTATTTATTTGTTTCTTCATCTGGAAATTCTTGGCAGAGAAAAGTCAACTTCTTATTTCTTTCTCTCCTTTTGTTTTCTTTTTATTGTGTCGTCTCATACTTTTTTAAAAAGGTTTGACAGTATAATCAACTGTTAATTTCTTTTATTTTTCTACTGATTAGTTAAAGTTTCAAACTAAATGTTTAGAAGTGACAAACCTAATACGTTAAAGATTGTTCATCAAATGGTTTTGAGTTAATATTTTATAAATTTTAACATATTATCTAAACCTCGTTTATTGATTCAACGAAAATAGTCTAAATTTTTCATCACCACTTTTAAAATAGGATTTGGTCCGAAACAGATTGATAATAGCCATCTCTTAATATTATTCGTGAAGTAATTTTCTAGAAAGTGTTTATTTATCACTACCATATTTTTTAAAAAAAAAAGATATGCCCAACTTCTTATTATGACATGTAATTTTTTTATAAAGTTTTACATTTTTCGTAAGATTCTTGAAATATATGTTGTATAACAATAACTTATATGTATCAGTATCACTGTTAATAAAAATTAAACTACTAACATAATTATGAATATATATTTTTTTGTAAATTAGCTTAGAATTAAAAAAAATACATGTAACTATTTAAAAATAATTATGAGTATATTTTAAATTAAATGTTTGAATTATTTTTTAATTCAATAATTGGTATAAAAACAACTAACCAAATTATCAAGTTATTAAATTTATTCGATCAGTATAAAATATGTTTATTGAACGATTTTGGTCGATTAGTTGAGTTAATTAATAAATTACTTTATATCACTTACATGTAAATATATTTCATGTTTTATTAAGTTAAGTATTAAATTAATAAATTATTCAAGATATTTTAACTAATATATATATATATAAATTATACATTTATATATATATATATATATACATATTAAAATAAACATAAACATCAATACAATATAAAATAAATAAAAATTATTTTCTATAGTTTAAATTTAACAAAATATAAAACAAAAATAATAATTAATAAACCAAAGAAATATAACTTATGAATAATTATTTACTTTTATACTGAAATATTTTTTTAAACATTAAAACTAAAATTTTTATTTTTAAAATAATATGTTTTTAAAAAAATATTACTGTACATGATGCGGAAATTTTTTTAGTCATTTTGAATGGAAGTGTTATATACTTATATTCTACAATTAAATTTTTAAATGGAACAACATTTCTCAATATATAAAGGCATTGAACTAATACACTTAAGGAAAATCCAAAAAGCTTAAAGTGATTAATTTTTAAAAATTTATAAAATATATTTTTGTCAAAAAAATTCAGAAAAAGACTTCTCACTAAATTCTACATCTTCTCTTAAAATAAACGGTATATAATGCTTGTCAAGTATGACGTTTGGTATGTTGTGGAGATACACATACAATTAAAAATACTCCCTCTATTTCTTTTTATATGATGTTTTAAGATTAATATACAAATTAAGAAAAAAAAATATTTTTATCAAATTCATTTGACTACGATAAAAAGAAACTAAAAACAACTAATCATTACTATTCTAAACAAATAAGAAAAAAAACTATACATTATTTTTTAAATATTTTAATCAATACTTTAATAGTTTTATCTAAAAAGTTTTAAAATATCATATAAACTGAAACAAAAACATCTTCTAAAACATCACATAAAAAAAGGAAGGAATAACTAAAAAATTTGAGAAGACTTTCTCTCCCAGGCACGTTTACCAAAGGTTCTTTTAACTGCTGAACAAAAGTCAGCTCCTTCCCAGTTTCTGCCGTTTATCCAGTGGACTTTGCTCAAAGTTTTCGAATTATTTCCCTTTCGAGATTTTTCATACGGTCCGTCCGTCGTCTTGCAGAGATCTACGCCAGGTTCTTTCCCCCGACTTGGTCGGAGGGACCGCCGTTCACCGCTGTTTTTACCACCACTGAAGGAAGAGCGAGGAAAAAAAGTTAGTCTGGGGTCTCTATGCCACTGCATCCAACTCTTAGCTTTTCATAGTGTAAAATGGACACTCCTGCTCGCCTTTCTTCAACCTGGTTTTGTGTGTAATTTGCTGGGGGCTCCTGGCTTGAGACGAAACTTGGTTTCTTCTTCTCTCAGTTCTGCTACTAGAGATTGTCTCCCAAGAAAGTAGTTCTTCCCCAAGGTTTTGAATCTATTGTCTCCGGAGGATTCCCTAGAGCTATAGAACACGTTCTGCTTTCTGTTGTCTGTTGCTCTGCTCTGTTATAGTAATACCGACAACTATCTCTCTTTCAAGGGAAGCTTCTCTGTGGGTGAATTTTCAGTAAGATGGCTCATCGAAGAATTTCATCAGCAGAGAAAGGCAAAGGAGTGGATTTTGGATCTCAACAGCCTCCCCATGCAGCTAGAGTTAAAGCCCCTCTACCGGATAACTCAGAGCTAATTCGCAAGCACTCACTCACGCTAATTGGACGAGTTACAAACAACTCGACGCAAAAAGTTTGGTCCTTGATTTCTTTCTTCACTGAGCATTGGAAAACAGAGTTTAAACCTGTGGGGTCTGATTTGGGAAATGGATTATTCCAGTTCCAATTCGAACTTGAATCTGATCTGCTATCAGTCTTGGAACATCGCCCTTATCATTATGCTAGATGGATGGTGATATTGCAACGATGGGAACCGACCATTTCTCCAAACTTCCCATCCTTAATTCCATTTTGGATTAAAGTGTAGGGACTCCCTGTTCATCTCTAGACATAACCAATCATCAAATGCATCGGAGAAAATATTGGTCTCTATGAGAAAGCAAAGATTACGTCTCTGACTGCTCGGATGAGAGTTCATGTTGATGGGCTGCTCCCCCTGATAACGAGTTTGGTAGTTGATTTTCCAAATGGAGATGAGGTTTCTACAACACTGGTCTATGAACGGTTAGATAAACATTGCTCAAAATATAAGCGTCTTGACCATGACGTAAAGGAGTGCCTTGTTGCTAGAGCAGAAGCTAAGGCTCTTAAAGAGTCCCTAGAAGAGGTTCTTGGGAAGCAAGGATCCTTCTCAGGTGCTGTGGTGGGTGAAAATAAAGGAATCTCCTCTGACCCGTCACATAGGGATCCCGTTCGACAAGATAGAGAGCAGCGAAAAGAAATTGCTTTCCGTTTTTCTGCCTCGAATAATGAAGACGAGCAGAGAAGAAGACCTGGTATCGAGCATAGAGCTAGTTCTCAGACTAGGACTTATAAGTCTCACCAAAAGTCCTGGCAAGAAAAGGGTTCACACCGGAGATCTTCCCAAGCAAAAGAAAGATCAGAGCATGAGTATGAAAGATCATCTAGACCATATCAAGTTGTTTCTCAGAGGAACCTCCCAGGTCCTCCTAGCAGGAGCTTTTATAGGGAAGTTGCTAGGATAAGTCCTGCACCTAGAGACTCGGGATCAGTGATTTCAAAGACTTGTCAAGAGTTGGAAGGAAGGGGGAATCCCCAAAAAATCACTTCAGATCCAATCCCGCCGGAAATATTGAACGAAGCTAGGAAAGAACTCCATGATGTAATGCTCCAATACACTTCATCTGCTGATCCAACTGAAAGAGAAGCTAGAAAGGAGCGAGTTAGACAAGCTGAAGAACAAGGAGATTTTGAGGAAACTGCAATCCAAATGGCTAGATCCTCCTTAGAAAAGGCTGGTCATCAAGGCACTCAGCAAGCTGCAGCTACCCCAGAAAGAGTATCAGTTACTCACCGACTGGGACCATGTCCGCATCAGTCGTCGAAGTCTCTAGATTCTCCCCCGGGTGTACCAAAGCAAAACTCTCAGGATAGGATACCTGCTGCTTTAAGACTGGGACCCTTTCCTCCTCCCCCAAATCTACAGGATGATAATCTAGATGGTGAGGAGCATCTTAATGTGGGATCAACTGAAAGATTACCAGCCTCTATGAGATTAGGATGTCCTGCTCCCCCTCCCCTGGAGAATGATCTGATGGAGCAACCCAAATCTAATAAGAGAAAATCAGGATGTCCTCCTGGGAAAAAGACTCAAGATAAACCTCTTCCACCGGTAGGTCCAGTGATAAAGAAAAGAAGAGTAACTCAGTCTAAGGGTTCACCAGCTCGTCGTAAGCTGCAGTCTATGGTGGGAACATAAGGGAAATCATCTGTAAAGATTGGTACGTCCCGCAGCAGAGCACAGGCCTCCTCAGCTACAAGTTCGGATAATCGCCCAATCTGTAACATGATCCCTGCTTCGACAAGGAAGAGGATGGATTTTCGGATCCCATCCACTCCCGGTCCTTAAAAATTATGAGCTGGAACTGTCAGGGATTAGGGAATCCCCTGACAGTTCGACGTCTAAAGGAGATGCATCGGTCCATATCTCCTGACATTGTTTTCCCTATGGAAACCAAAAATCCCGATCAGTTCGTACTCAGTAAAACTCAAGTGGTAGGATACGAATACCATCATCTAATCCCACCTACTGGACATGGGGCGGGAGGATTAGCTCTATTGTGGAAGCAAGGAATCAAGCTTCATGTACTTTGCTCCAACGCAAATTCCATCGACACTTGTATTGAGTTCGAAGGAAAAACCTCTTTTGCAGCTTTTATATATGGTGATACTGATGTTATGAAAAGAAGGTTGTCCTGGAATCAAATGGTATCATTAATGAATGGAAGAGACGCACCTTGGTTTATTACTGGTGATTTCAATGATATCCTTAGTAATTCCGAGAAAAATGGAGGACCGGTTCGAGCAGAGGGCTCTTTCTCTGATCTCAGAACGTTCTATTCTGAAGGAGATTTGTACGATTTACCTCATTCTGGTGACCTTCTCTCCTGGCGAGGTGGGAACTCATCTGGTTAGATGTAGATTAGACCGAGCTGTTGTGAATAGCTCGTGGGCGGAGTTGTTTCCCCTAGCAAGAAGCCAGTACCTTGCTTTTGAGGCTTCAGATCATAGACCATTGGTTTCTGTGTTTGAAGCAGGGAGGAGAAAGAAAAAGGGAATGTTCCGCTATGATCGCCGCCTAAAAGATAATATGGAGATGAAAGAGTTAGTGGAAAAGGTTTGGAAGGAGGCTGGTGTATGTCCCATCCGCAACAAAATTTCCCTAGTGCGCTCGGCCATAGTGGATTGGAGTAAGTCCCAGTATCGAAATAGTCGCATCCTGATAGAGCAGAAAAAAGTGGAGCTTGAGTCAGCTCTTACGAGCCCATCTGATGACCAACAACTTATACAACAAATAAATGTGGAGTTAAATGCGGCATATAAGGCAGAGGAGGATTTTTGGAGACAGAGGAGCCGCTTGCTTTGGCTGAAACTTGGAGATAGGAATACTGGATACTTCCATGCGGTCTCAAAGAATAGGAAAAGAGCCAATGCCTTTGCAGTCTTAGAAGATTTGAACGGGCAGATGGTGTATAGAGAGGATGATATTGCCAAGGTGATCGTACAATACTATGACTCTCTGTTTACGTCAGTGGCCGGGGATAGGGAGGAGACGGTGAACTACGCTCTTCATCGTTTGATCTCAGATGAAGAAAATGAAAAGCTTATCCACAAGCCAACTCCGCAGGAGATCCGAGACGCTGTGTTCTCCATACATGCCGATAGAGCGCCGGGGCCGGATGGGTTTTCAGCTAGTTTTTTCCATTCGAACTGGCACACGGTTGGTCCTGACCTGATCAGTGAGGTACAAATGTTTTTTGACTCTGGGATCATGCCTCCTCACGCAAATGAGACAAACGTCAGACTCATTCCAAAAATTCTTAATCCCCAAGTGGTAGCGGACTACAGGCCAATTGCATTGTGCAATGTGTTTTATAAGACGATCTCCAAGCTCTTATCCCGCAGACTACAACCTCTTCTCTCATCCATCATCTCTGAAATGCAATCTGCGTTTGTGCCAGGCCGAGCCATCTCCGATAATGTGCTTATAACCCATGAAGTGCTACATTTTCTAAAGACATCCCGAGCTAGTAAAAGATGTTCTATGGAAGTCAAGACGGACATGAGTAAGGCATATGATCGTCTTGAATGGGATTTTATTGAGTTTGTTCTCAAGCGCCTTGGCTTCCATGCTAATTTGATCAATATGATCATGCAATGTATTTCGACTGTTACATATTCCTTCCTCATCAACGGTTCGCCTAGAGGAAGGGTTCAACCGAGTAGAGGCACCCGCCAAGGAGACCCTCTTTCACCATACATCTTCATTTTGTGTAGTGAAGTTCTTTCGGGATTATGTAACAGAGCAAGCGAGGAGGGTTCCCTCAAGGGAATACGCGTGGCAAGGGCATGCCCCAGAGTCAGTCACTTACTCTTTGCGGATGACACAATGTTTTTCATACGTGCTAACAAGGAGAGTAGCCGGTGTCTCAGAAAAATTCTCAAAAGATATGAAGAAGCTCGGGACAATCCATCAACCCATCGAAATCATCTATCTCTTTCTCGCGAAAAGCTCCGCAAGAGTTGCGTACGATGATCAAAAGTGAACTCAACATTCAAAAAGAGGGTGGCGTTGGGAAGTATTTGGGACTACCGGAGCATTTTGGAAGGAAAAAGAGGGATCTCTTTACTTCTATCGTTGATAAGATCAAGCAAAAAGCTCAGAATTGGTCAAATAGGTTTCTTTCGAAGGCGGGGAAATTAACTATGTTGCAAAGTGTGCTATCTCCTATTCCCTCCCATGCCATGACTTGCTTTAAACTTCCTATATCCCTCTGCAAGCGAATTCAGTCAGCGATCACTAGATTTTGGTGGGATGATAAGGAAGGAAAACAGAAACTGGCGTGGGTTTCTTGGGATAAGATGACGAAACCGAAAAAGATGGTGGACTTGGAGTCAGGGACTTTCAAGCTTTTAATGACGCCTACTTGGGAAAATTGAGTTGGAGAATTCTCAACAAACCGGACATTTTACTGTCTCGTGTGCTAATAGAAAAATATAGTGCAAATGAAAGTTTCCTGGAAGTCACAGCAAAAACTGCAATCTCCCATGGGTGGAGGGGAGTTTTGCTGGGCAGAGATCTTTTAAAAGAAAATCTGGGCTGGGTTGTTGGAAATGGTGAGACTATTAAGGTGTGGGAGGATCCCTGGCTAAGTTTAACTGAACAATTAACCCCATTTGGCCCTGCATCTGAAGCATCTTGTGACTTCACGGTGGCTGATCTCTTCATGGGCGGCACAAAGGATTGGAACTAGAGACTTATTTGTAGTATTCTCCCTCAATGGGAAAAGGCAATAATGATAATCAAGCCTAGCTTATGTGGAGTCCCGGATAAGCGAATATGGCTTGGTTCATCCTCTGGAGAATATACTACAAAGTCTGGATATCATAAGGCGCTTAAAAGGAGAGAAGAGTTAGAAGAGCAAGCCAGCAGAAACCTTGGAGGTCAATGGTATAAAGGTGTATGGAATCTTCATACTGCACCTAAAATAAAGGTGTTCCTGTGGAAACTTTTTCACAAAGCGTTACCGGTAGGAGAAGCTTTGGCAGCTAGACACATAGAAGCTGATACTTGCTGCAGGCGATGTGGCTCACTGGAATTTATCGATCATCTTTTTCTCCACTGCAACTTCGCTAAAAACATTTGGCGAGCTGCTCCGTTTACTCTCAAGATGGATATTAGCGGATCAATAGATTTAAATGGTGTTTGGATAAGCTTGTGTGAAAAGAAATGCTTACTTCCTACAGGATTGTCTACTTCTCAATTCGCCACATAGATTGTATGTCATATTTGGATCGCACGCAACCAGCTTATCTTCAATGGTAAAGCTATGACTGAAGAAGAAACTCTCTCCAAGGCATTAGCTCAAGCGAGGGAATGACAGAATTGCCAACAAAAGACTCAAGGAACCCAAAAGGTGAAGATTAACAGAGCTACCCAACCTCTTTCTAGAACCAGAGTGAGCACAGATGCCGCCTGGAAGGCTGCTACTCAAACAGCAGGGCTTAGGTGGATCCTATCTAATCAAGAGTCTTCTTCTTCCTTCATGAGGCCGGTACATGATGTAAGATCTGCTCTCTGTGCAGAGGCTTTAGCGATGAGAGAAGCACTTAGAACTTGCAAGGAAGGTGGTTTGAGGACGATTACTTGTGAATCTGACTCAGCGGTGCTTATCAAAGCTATTAACGATGGAAACTCGTCCCCGGAACTCTATGGAATCTTGTCTGATGTATTTGATCTCCTTTTTCATTTCGATGTTTGTTATTTTCGTTGGATCTTAAGAGAGAGTAACTCTGCGGCCGATAGAGTTGCAAAACTTTGTTTGGTTGAGGAGGAAGCATTTAGAACTCCTACCTAACCGAATTTGAATGCATTAATATAAGTTTGTGTTTAAAAAAAAAAAAAAAAAAAAAAAAAAACAAAACGGAGGGAATATGTGTTTATTCCCAATTTGGTTACAATTTAACACACGTGTAACTTGTGTGAAAACAGACATGGAAACTCCATCATGCTCATAAATATTAGTATATGAAGAAAATCCCCAATCTGTTTTAAACTGTTTTTTTTTTCGTATATTAAAATAATATATTCGAATATATCAAAGGTGTACCTCTCAAAGAAAACAAATTGTGAGAAAAAACAGAATTAACCTCTGTGTTGGAAAATGGCAATGCATGTAGAGTAAATTTCACTGAGCTAAGACCAAAAGTTTATGTGTGCTTTCTGTCCTGGAACAAATCTATGGCCTAGATTCTATCTAGAAACTACACTAGAAACTTACTGAAATTGAATAACCTGCCAACTGAAACAAATTAGTTTTTGCTACTACATCTATTAGCTTCTTTGAATTATAAAATAATAATAATAATAAAAAATCCATTGATAGTGGTTGATAGTGGGTAGGAAATTACTCTGCAAATACCCTCCATTTCCAATGTAATATTCTAAATGCAAGAATAGTTGAAATGAAAGTTTTTTGGGTAAAAGCTTAGTCATTTATTAGTATAGCCATATTTGTGAAGACTAGTGGAAGTCTTTTAGTCTTGTGGTTTGAATAAGGATGTATTAATGTCTTTACATTGCAAAGTCTGAGTTTACTGTCTTAAAGAATGTAAATTATGTTGATTAAATGAAAAAGAACTTACAAGAGATTTTCAACAAGGATGCAAAGAGTACTATTATTGTAGATCTCATAGGACAGCTCAGTATGATGTAGTTAGGAATAAATCTTAGTAAACTAGGTAAAATTATCGAATTGTACAATTATCTTATTGTTCTTTATAGTTTGTAATATTATCATTAAAACTATTGATTAAAAAGTGTTTTTTTAAAATGACTATAAACACATATATTAACTATTTTATTAGAGTATAGTTTCAAACGTTAACTTAAAAATATGTATATTTTCTTAAAGTAGTTAACATTCTCAAAAAGTGATGTTGAATCACATTAATTGGACATATTTTATAGCATCATCGATGATGAATTTTATTTTACCAGATGATTTTAATATACTGAACCTAATAATGCCTTTCAAATATGACTAAATGTGATATACGTAGCATATGAAAATTTTCATCATACGGTTGGCCGATGTTGACTTATAAATGATGGAAACGGAGACAAAGTCCTATAATACATAAATAAACATCCATGCGTAAAATTAAGCATTCTATATACTACACGATTGTCTTACAGACGTTATACATATTAAATTATATACATTATTAAAACAAAATGAAAATATACATTTATGAAAATATATACATCTTTTGACTAGTGGCCCGCGCATGCTGAAACAAGGAGACAATATAAGAATTATAATTAGCTTTCTGCAATTAGAATTGATAATTAGCAAAAAAAAAAATTAGAATTGATATGTTCCTCTATGGATTAAGATGATAATTTTAGTTCCTCTACCATGATTTCAATTATGTTTAGTTATAATATACATATTAAATGATAATTTTTTATTATTCGACAAACTCCAATGACTAACTAAACTGATTATATTCAACAAGTCAAAAAAAAAAACTATTTGGTTATATCAACTTATATGGTCCGGAATCTTCCAACTATAACAAAAAACTAGATTCCATGAAACAATTATTAACATATATTGAATGAAGATTCTGAATAACTACTAGTATATAACAAGCATTCCACGACAGAAAATAAGAAAACCCGCATGCCACACATATTTCACATTGTTTTATAACACTTTCTTTTTAAATTAACCACTGACAACAAATGTAAAATGGTGACGAAATACATTTGCTGCGACTGTAGTACACAGTCTACACTACTAGTCCAACCACAACGAACGCATTAGATTCGCGAGCTAGTTGGTGTCCACCCTTGGCACACCCCACTTTTGATAGCCTTTAAACTGGAAAGCAAGATCTTGAACAAATGCGAAGATAACTTGAACATTATTAGTCCATTGATCCATCCAACGGTAGATAGCTCTTTTGTTTAAAAAATGGAATGTCCAAGTTTTTAGTTTTGATTGGTTTTTAACATTTTTATTTTCGAAATTTTGTAAACGGAAAGGTATATTCTTTGGAATATACCAGTTTCATTCTCTTTCGACCTTTCTTCCCTTCGTACGTGCTTCAATCATTTCGATCTTAATTTTGACATAATTTTTCTTTGTTCACTAATTTAGACCTGGTTTAGTTTCTCCTTTCGACGGCCAAGGCAAAGGACCCATTAAAAGAAAACATACATTAGACACCATTATTGTTAAACTTTTTTCTAATAAAAAATACAACCACGATGGGTGTATTTAGCAAATGTGCATTAATATGAGAGCTAGGAAAATTCAATAGAATGGGACAACACGCATCTAAACAACTAATCTCTTTTGGGAGTTGACGTGTGATGCGTCGAGTCGATATATTCAGCAAGTAGAAGGGAAAAGAACCACAAAAAAATAAAAAAAATAAAAAAAAATCTGTGCAACAAGTAATGCAAGTATATATTCATCATGCATGGTCTAATCATGATATATTCTTGACACACGTAATTACATGTTGTAATTTTAAATATTATTATTTCAAATAGGTTAATCATGTTGATATATATAGGTATTTCTAAGATTCAACATAATCAAAATTTTCGCCATTTGCTTGTCATATTTTCAACCACTAGTTTTAGACTTCTAGCATTAGGTCTGTAATAATATATTTACCAAAAACCTTTTTTATGGGATGACAGATTTACAGTAAAACTTTAACAATCTGTAAAAAGCCACATACAGCTAGGGATGGGCACGGAACGGATATCCAGAATTTTAAAGATATCCGTGATCCGATATGTCTCGTACGAATAATTGATTTTTCGATTTGATTCAATCCGTAATCTTTTGGATATTTGGCGTTACGGATATCCGGAAAAATCAGTATATTTTATCGGATATCCGATTCAATCCATCGATTCGGTAAAAATAATAAAAAAAAATTCATTTTTTTGAAAAATATTAAAAAGAGAAAATTTTAATACAAAATAATAATATTTCATTACAAATTATTTAAAAACTACATACTTTTAAAAATTTAATAACCAAATAATCAATTTAGTGGATAAATAACTAAAAATCTATATAAAGATATAAAATTATATAGAATTTTATATATACATTTATATGCATATGTACATTACGGATTGGATCGGATATCCGTATTTTAGAAAATGAGTATTTGTGATTTGTTCCTTATTTAACGGATATTGAATTTTAGTATTTGCTTTGATTCGTAAAGTTACGGATATCCTTATTTTTTGGATCGAATCGAAACGAATATCGAATCGAATCAAATTTTACGGATATTTTGCCCACCTCTACATACAACCATTGTCAATTTATATTTGTGTTTATAGACATGCTAACTTCTGATGATATATTTTGCAAGTTCATGTATGGTAGGTTAAAGAAATATACATACATGATGGTATCCTTCAACCAAGTGAACTTGTTGTTTCTAAAACTTGGTAGGAATCATGAAAGGTTTATTCTCACTTCCAACAACCAATTTCAAAATATTTTAAAGCTTCTAAGACGTTTTGTCTATCTTTTCCGTCAATTTGTATGAAAAGTTGGTCCTGGTTCCAAATACATTGTCTTAAAAACTTGGTAGGGATCACGAAGGTTTATTCTCACTTACAACATGCCTTTTCATTTTCTTAAAGCTTCTAATGACATCTTGTCCCACTTTCTATTTACTTCTTTGGTCTTAGACTTGATTATCTATGATTAAATTAGGGTAATATGCCCATTATAATTCCATTTCAGTAATATATCATCACAAGAAAAATGCTACAAAGAGTATGAAAAGGTTAAGGAATCGATAGACTATTGATGGTATAAACGCGAAAACGATATAAGCGGCAGAAAGTGCCTACTTCTATCGGTTTCTTTTGTTTAACTTGCAAGAGTGAGTGAGTGATATAGTGTAAAAGAGAAATAAGATGATGATGATGATGATAGTAGTGATGAGTCCATCGTGTTTACATATACTCCAAAAAGAATACTAAATTTGCTGATAAAACTACTATTTATAACTAAGTTATGAAAATAATAATGATGTAAAATATGACCAAAATATATACATGAAATATCCCTTACTAACTAGAATATACCGGGATCAATCAATCAACAAAAATACAAATTAGACTGTGGACATGTTGAAAATGAATATATAAAAATACAAATGAACGTTAGCTTTGTGCAAATTTAGTAGTTTGAAATAAACGATTTTATATGTATCATATGGTACCGATATACATAATTGATAATTTATCATAAAAAAGTGCCTAAAGTGCTTCTTAAGGATCGGGCCTAAAGTGCTCGTTTATTAGTATGGAGCTCTGGGGCTAACAAATAGGTTTTTGTTTGTATTAATGGGCTGAAACCAGAGTAAATATGAGACAAAAACATCTGAAATCGAAGATGCTGCTGAGCAGGAGACTGAAAAAGCTAAAGTTTACAACAACAAGAACAAGCAACACTGATACGGGTAGAGATGTCAATTGGGCTTAATGAGAAAGGGTTAGCCAAGATCAAATTCAAATAGTCTGACTATATTAAATCTAAAATTAAAGTTGTCCACTTGGACTTAGACTCATTAAATTCGAAATTATATAAGCTTAACCCATTTGAATATAGGCGTCCAATAAACCTTAAAATTTACGGTTCTGAAGTTGACAAAAAAATTAAAAAATCAAAATTTGAAAATAAAAACCATGGTTTCCCGCCAAAATCGTAAAACATGTTTTTCCGCAAAACCGCAAAATCATGTTTTCCACCAAAATCGTAAAAACCCTAGTAAAACATGTTTTTCGTCAAAGCCGTAAGATCATGTTTTCCGTCAAATTTGTAAAATCATGTTTTCCCGCCAAAACCGTAAAAACATGTTTTCCCGCCAAAACCGTAAAATCTTGTTTTTCTCACCAAAGCTGTAAACCGTACAATGATGTTTTCCCACCAGAACCGTAAAGTCATGTTTTTCCACTAGAATCGTAAAAGTATGTTTTCCCGCCAAAATCGTAAAATTATGTTTTTCCGTCAAAACCGTTCCCGCAAATCATATTTTTCACGCTGTATATATATATATATATTAAGAATGATTTTTATTTGGACTCTGCGGACAGCCCAATTGGTATGATCCAAAATGGGTTTGATGCAATTTGGATTTGGTGTAATTTAAACTTTAACAAATAATATCCAATAAATTGTCCAATAAATTGATTGTCCATTTAGGCAATGCCCATTTGAACATAGACAACCCAATTAACATATCTAATACAGGGTTTGCTGTGTCGACAAAGATTCAGGTGGTGATAGAGATTCAAATGATAAAGAGGGAAACGAAACTGATGGAAAGGAGGACACATATAAGAACGGAGATAGTAGTAGAGACTTGAGCTCATTCCCACAAGCATTCAAGTAGCAAAAATGCATTCACAGGACTTACAAGTGTAGTGTTTGAGACATATTGTCTAGAAGAAGACCATTTCTCAGTCAGCATCACTATTTGTTTAGGAGATTCAAAATTTAAAACTGGTCATGCTTATATTATGGTTAAGAATCAGTTTTGTTTTATCACTCTCACCACGTTTTAGGAAACTATTGTTAGAAGAAACATAAGAAATGCTAGAGTCACAAGACATGGGAAGCAAGCTTGGTGGCGCATTTTCCGGGGAAGTAATGTGATTAATTCTCCTCTTAATCTCTTACTAGGTAGAGATCCGTGCCTTGCAGGATGAATGCTTATATTAATAAAATTTAATTTACATTTTTGCTCCTTATTCTATTAGTTTCAATATAGAAAATGTACAATATTTAGATTATATATTGTTTATGCAAGAAGCGCTTCGATTAGGGTGGACCACATTGTTGCTTTACTTGATTTCATTACCTATTAATTTCAAGTTTCCTTTGTTGGTAGTTTGGAATTAATCTTATGTATCCTAGTGGTTTTTTATTTATTTCTTTTGCGATCACTTGGATCAAACCAGCTATTTGCAGATTGTGGTTACAGTTAAGTTTGTAACTGAACTTTCATTGATGCTCAATGATATTTACCATTTAGCAAAAAAAAAAAATGTAGATTATAATCAGATACATGTATTACGTATAGAATGACTTGGGTTGTGAATTAGGTATAGTTGATTTATGGTTACTATTATATAGTTAATGATTTCATATTGGAATTTTGACGTCAAAGACTTGAAAACACAAGCATCTTTGGTAAGTACATTTTCTAAAGATGATGTGCGATATATCAGTGGCGGACCCAGGAAACTTTTTTACCTGGGTCATAACTTAACTTCATTTTATACATTAAGCCCAACTAAATCAGAAAATGATTTAAACTAAAAGAAAAGGAAACATATTCAAGTGCATGCAGCGTTGTTTGAACTCGAAGAAAGGGGTCAATGGCCTTAATCTTTAACCAACCGTGCTAAGATCATTACAACAAGTAGCTAACAAACCAAACTTTTAGATTTAACCTGTGTCAATTGCACCCCCTTTCTTCTAAATAGGTCCGCCTCTGTGTGCGATTGCAATGACATAACCCTTGTTCTTATATTCTTTGTTTGTGTAATAGCTAAGTGATGACGATGGTCTAGAAGAGAGTAAGAAGGATGAAGAAAGTTTACATCCACAGTTTCATAATAAGATTACCCACAATGGTTTTCTTATTCAACAGCCCCCTTTTTACATTTTTACAATCCACATCACTATATTACATTTTTTCACTCCACATCATCATTAACAATTATTTAACATCTTCATTATACAATAATTTTTTTTAAAAAAATTAACATTCTACCATTTTACTTACAAAAATAAATATTTTCAACTTTCATTTTTCTATTTTAATTATGAATTTTATTTTAATAATTTTATGTATAAATAAGAGTTTATTGATAAATAATATCACTATTGTAATAAAAATTATGTATCCAAAGTATATGAACCAGGTCTATTTTTATAGGAAATAACAAATTATGAATTTTGATATATATATATATATATATAAATTTTTTAGAAAAAAATATTTTTAAGAAAAAAATTACTTGAGATAAATTAACGTCTCCTTTTAATTTTTTTTCAACAGCTTCATTGCAGCCTTCAACAGTTGAATAATTTTTTCAACTACCCCGTTGCATAGTCTAAGGCGAGTAATATGTGGATAACATTTATAAGAATGCATCTATAAAAGTTTACTTCCTTGGTATCCAACCCAATGGTCTAATTTTACAAACCACTGCAGGTAAATGACAGAGGGCAAGTACTATGTAAAAACAAATAGTCTATAGAACATGTAAAATGTAAAATTGTGACGCGTGATGTTACATCATCTTTGTGTATATCCTTAGTTATTCAACTCTTTAATGCAATAAGAACCATTCAAAATCATCTAAAATACGTGAATATTTCTCAAAAAATATAGCAAAAATTCAGTTGAGCAGAACCTATAGGAACACGATTTTTAGGAAAATATTTTGGGTGTGAATGGTGACCAAGGGAATGAAGAGGAACACTACATTACTTAACATTCCTTAAAAAATTTACCATTCATGAGGAATAGATTTTTTTTTTCATTCCTCTTCATTCTTTTGGTTGTAGAGAATTATAGAACAACTTTATTCCTTATTGATTTTGATAAGGAATCATTATTCCTCTTCATTCCTAAAATTTTATTCCTACTCATTCCTTTCCTGTCCATTCATGTTTTTCCTATTATGGTTACCAGTCACACTCTTTGTGTGATGGAGTTTATAGAAAAAGGGGGTCAATATATAGTTGACAAAAACCCTTAGGGCTAAAGGCAATCGTTAGAATCAATTGTGCTTATCTTCTGGTCTAACAAATATTAAGCAAATAAACTTAGTAATTACATTAATAAGTTAAGGAAACTTTGGTTTGAAAACCAAATCTCCATTGAAGAATAAAATATTTGTAACGATATAGGGTATAAATTTGCTTGTCTATCAAACAAAGCAAATTACATATAACGTTATAGAATTTTAATGATTGCCTTTTTTGAACTTTTCGCGTATCAAAAATATCAATCTTGACAATTTTATTATTTTACCTAACTTAATGCACCTCAAATACATGTGGTTATGCATACACGAAAATAAATTATAAATTATTTACAAAACAACACGACGTGTAACTCATATAATAAAAATGGCACACAAATAGTTTTGGTTGCTTTACACCCTAAATCGTTTGGTTATGTGACCGTTTGAGGTGTTTTCCCCAAACAAGTAGTTTGAGGTTTATTATGCAGTAATTTGGAGTAAACAAAATAATTTTACAACATTAAAGAAGATTAATATTTCGTTTTCGGTGGTGATTAACAATGATTTAAATATGTACACAGTTGGAAGAAGATTTAAACTTATTATGGAGTATATAGGCGAAAATTGGAGTCAATTTCTGAATGTTTTTTTTGCTGAATGTTATAATGCCTTACGTATGAACATAGATGGGAGAATAAAATCCTCAGTCTTGAAGTCCTATATCATTAGCTTATAATCTGTTAGTATACTAATTTAGTTCTTTAACATATTCACAGAAATGCCTGTTTAGTTTTTCACCTTGTATGTTACAATAAGTTTTCTCCGCCAAAAAAAAAATTAGTATACAGCTAAGTTTATTAAGCGAATAAACTTAGTAATCTGTTAGTATAATGAAGTCCTATATCATTAGCTTATAATCTGTCAGTACACGATCATATACTCCATAATAAGTTTTTAAATGTCTCATGTTCCACGCTAATATTATCTTATGCTAGTACAGATTTCTCCGCCAATGAGTGTAATAGAAAACACTGATTGGCAGCCATAGTATCTCTGAAAGATACGAGTTGGTAGTTATTATGACCATCGCATTATTGATTTAAATCAGCAAAGAAGGTTCGCAATCAGTGGACAAGTTTGTTAAAAGATAAACGTAGACAAGATTAGACGCTAATCAGCAAAAAAGTTCGCAATAAGTCTGTTTTTTTTTCTGTAACCAAAACTATATAAAAAGAAAGCCACGTGAATTTCTATTATTAAACAAAAAAGCCACGTTGAGTGTTTTATTTGTTTCCTCTTATGTGTTTTACTCAAGCTTCAGAGACCACTGTCATTTGACATCTTGTGATAACATTCTGCGCCATGGGAATCAAGTTCTTAGCTCTGGGTTTGTCTCTATGTCTTATTCTCTCAAGCTTTTATGAAGTTTCTTGCCAGGTACGTAATTCTCATAAACACCTTTTCTTTAACCATACACTAACTTTATCAAACCGAATATAAGATTATATCAATTGGTTTAACAAACGTATTGACTTTTTTTTTGGGTTTTAGGATGAAGGGACTACAGGTTTAAATTTAGATCTGATTGAGCGTGAATATCAAGGTACTATTAGTATTATAGTATATTGTTTAAGCTAATTTATTCTTATATGAACACAAAATCTTAAAAATAACAAACAAATGAATTTTGGTTGCAGCTTCTCTCCAAGGCAACGAAGGCGGAGACCAGATCAGTGGTCAGAAAAACAGTACAGTGACTGATAACAACACAATTTCTCTGTCTCTATCAGAAGAATCTGTGGAAACTACTAAAGATTCTGCTGATACCTCGTCTCAGGTCAATTACTGTTTATTATTTAGCTTCCGTACGTGGACTCTGCTGCTGTTTCTTGCAAAGTAATGCACTCTTAAATTAATCTGGATCTATAGTCAGGAGCTGTTACTGATGAAGCCGTTAAACCTTCGAGTATGTTGGACCATATTGAACTTGAGTTCCAAGGCAAGTCAAACACGTTTACTCTGTTCTTGAACTCTTTTTTTTTTTTCTTTCACAAAAATAAGTATGTTTCTGAAAGAAGCTTGAATCAAAATCTTAACATGAAGAGTTTGTTTGTTTTCTTTTTGTTACTTGATTACAGCACAAATCAATGAACTTAAACAAGCTGGATCTGATGGTATCAACAAAGTTGATGAATCTAAGGATGATGAAAAACTAGGTCAAGAAACAAAAACAAACACTTCTCATCACTCCTTTACAACCCTATTTTGCTAAAGGAGTGTTTCCTAAGATGACTTTGTTGTTTCAGCTGCTCAGAGGAAGAAAATGTTGGAAGAGATTGAACGCGAGTTTGAAGGTACCTTTCCATCATTCCATGTTTATGTCAAGCTCCACATTTAGTTCTGGAAGACACTGATGTTGACACTCTTACTGATTGTCTCATAATTACTTGCAGCTGCTGCAGCTGGATTTGAACAATTCAAGATTGATGATTCTACTCAAGTTGATGATGAACAATGTAAAACACACACACACACTCTTCCCCTAGTACTTGTTGCCATCACATTTGGTTCTTCCTCATAATATTATAAGTCCACGCTCTGTGTTCTGTTCTTGTCTTACAGCTGAAATGAGAAAAACCATGCTGGAAGAGATTGAACGCGATTTCGAAGGTATACTCAATAACTAACTATTTAATTTGAAGTACATGATACTAGAAGAATGTCAACTAACAATTTGTTTTGTGTCTTCTGTTTCATGTCCTCCTTGAAGCTGCTACAAAAGGTCTTGAACAACTAAAGGCTGATGACTTAACCGGAGTCAACGATGCAGAACACGGTACATAAGCTCAATTCTTGGTTTAGGTAAATCTTTTACAGTATTCTTGAGTCAGATTCTGTGTGTGTGTTGGTTATAGCTGCAAGGAGGCAGGAGATGTTGGAAGAGATTGAAAGAGAGTTTGAAGGTAAGTATATACTGTCTTTATTAAGGTATCTTTTACTATACCATCTTAGGCCTGTTTTTTACTCTGCTTGTAGAAGCTACAAAAGGTCTTGAAGAACTAAGACATTCAACCTCAAGCACAGATGATGATGAATCTCACTGTAATATTTTGTTTTCCCTCTATTTTAATGATACATTTAATCTCAAGTAGAGGACTCATAGATCTCATTGTCTTATTATAGCTGCAAAGAGACAAAGTATGTTGGATGAGATCGAACGTGAGTTTGAAGGTATCTTGACATTACACTCAGTGTCTGTCCTGATTGGTTCACATCTTAGATTACATCTTCTTCTTTAACTTGCAGCTGCTACAAGTGGTCTTAAACAGCTAAAGATTAATGCTTACACTGTCGAAGATGATGACAAAGAACAAGGTACAAAACTGTTATCTCTACTTTTGATAACTTTTCTCACTCATTCAGTTTTCTTAGATAGATATAATGTTATGTCTTGTTTACAGCTGCCAGGAGACAGAGTATGCTGGATGCAATTGAAAGAGAGTTCGAAGGTATATGCAGAGAGAATCTATATAACTCTTTATTGGTTCAAGAAGTTCTGAGAGTTCTGTTTCCTCTTTTGCAGCCGTTACAGAAAGTTTTAAACAGATTGATGATCTTGCCGACAACAGAGATGAGGCAGACCAATGTAAGATAAGCCTTTTTGCAGGTTCTTTTACCTTTGCTGAAGTGTTAGTCTTAAACATGTGTTTTTGTTTCTTTGTCATCAGCTGCAAAGAGGCAAAGTATGTTAGATGAGATTGAGCGTGAATTCGAAGGTACTTTCTACATATTATTATCAATGTTAATGAGCTTTTGTGGTTCTAATAACAAACCTTGAATCATTTTTTTTCTGTTTTGATCAAAACTACTATGCAGCTGCTACAAGTAGTCTTAAGAAACTAAACCTTGATGATTTCACTGAAGGAGATGATGACATAGCACAGAGTAATAACTTTTCTTTAACTTCTTTTTTTTTTCTGATCAATTTGCATCTTTTACATTTGTATCATGAAGAATGGTTTATTGTTTTGTTACAGATGCAAGGAGAAATAGCATGCTTGAAGCTATCGAACGCGAGTTTGAAGGTTACTTTCACATAACACTGAACTTCTTAGCCTGAAAATGTAAACCCATTCAAACATATCAAGTAGTTAAGTTTTGAATGTTCTTACTTGCAGCTGCTACAAAAGGTCTTGAAGAGCTAAAGGCTAGTGATTCAACCCAAGGCAAGGATGACGATGAACACGGTAAAAATCATTCCCCTTGTATCTTTTTCCATTTTTGTTTGTAATGTATCCTGAATCGTTTTAAACATTTGTTACAGCTGCAAGGAGAAAGAGTATGCTTGATGCTATTGAACTCGAATTTGAAGGTATCTTTAAACCACTTGGCGCAATAAGTCTTGTTAATTTGATGAATCCACATAAACTTGTTACAGCAAGAGTTTGCTTACATATCATATATTTCATATTCCATGTTTCAGCTGCGACAAGAGGCCTTGCAGAGATCAAGGATCATGAAGAACAAGGTAATAACAATGATACCTTTGTTCCTCTCAAAGCTTTCTGAGATCAGATTTTAAACTTTTAATTTGTCTCTTTTTTTGTTAACAGCTGAAACTCAAAGAAACAGTATGTTGGAAGCAATTGAACGCGAATTTGAAGGTAATCTCTAGAATCAAACACAAGAATCCATAATGAATCAAGGAGATTTTTATAATCTGAAAATTTGGTTTGGTCTTCTTGTGCAGCAGCTTCAAGTGCAAATGCTGCTGGAAGAGACTGTAAGAAACTCTTTTTCTTCTTTCACTGTTTATTCCGAGTCTCTATCTTTGAATTTTTATCTGAGACAACACTTACATTTGTTGTCACAGCTGCTGCAAAGAATCCACCAACCATAGGTATAGTGCAGAAAACTTATGGCGGATTCAATGGTAAGTAAACCTTCAGACTCTCACAAAGATATTTCTAAAAGAAATTTAGATTTCATTGTTTACATGTTCTTCAATCAACAGGTGGTTTTGACAGTCTTCTAAAGCCTGCAGGTTAGCGTTGAATCTGATTCTTGTGAATGTTCTAAACAAAAACAAACAAAACTCATAAGAGAGCAACTCTCAACTGTCTTCTTCTCTCTGTTTGTGTTTCTTGCAGATGGTGTATGTGGTTGTTTCAACCAAGACAGAGATGGTCTTAAGACAGACACTGAGTCTTCTATCAACATAGCTGAGATACTCGCAGAAAACTCAAAATCACAGGTTTGTTATATAGTTTTTTTTTTACTTTGAACATCTGAATCAGTTTCTTGACTTTTGTTCCATCTTTTGATTTGTTAGGACTCAGAGACCTCTAGCCTCACCACATCACTGACAAATCTTGTTCACACCCATAGAAAAGAAACAACCTCAAAGGTAAGCACAGTCCTTGCCTCATCAATTACTTCCACCACAAGCGAATCATCCGCTACATCAGAGAGCATAGAGGGCTTAAAGCAAACCCTAAGGAAGCTACGCGGTCTAACCGCCCGTGACCTCGTTCACCACCCGAACTTCGACGAGATTATAGAAGCCGGTACACGTTACGAGGTACTCAGCTCAGCTTCCATTGGTTACATCTCTTTACTAGCCAAATACAAAACCGTCATTAAAGAAGGACTCGAGGCTTCTCAGAGAGTCCACCTCGCTCGAACCCACGCCAAACTTCTCAAAGAAACCGCCATGGAGAAGCAGAGAGAAGTGGACGCTGAGTTCGCGTTCGCTAAGAGTCTTGCTCAAGGAGGAGACGCGTTGTCCATCAAGATCTTTGCGATCAAGAAACTGTTGGTTAAGCTTGAAGCAGAGAAAGTGAGTGTTGATTTGAAGTTTAAGTCGACGGAGACCAATCTAGCAAGACTTCTTAAGGAGGCTTCTCAGGCTTATGAAGAGTATCATGTGGCTGTGCGTAAGGCAAAGGACGAGCAGGCTGCTGAGGAGTTCGCTCTTGAGACGACCAAGAGAGCAGAACATATTTGGGTTGAGTTTCTTAGTTCACTTAACTGAGCTTGCTAGTGAGATTCTTGCTTGTGTTTAAAGCTTAGTTGTGGTTCTTGTCTTGTATTTCTTGGTGTTGTTTTGTTACAGACTTTGTTTGTTCGTTGGTTATATAAGGAAAAAGAGGCTGGATACTCTCAGATATCAGATAGCCCTAGGCATTGGGTTCTAGAGGTTCTAGAGGTTTATGATTTAGAAAATTATGTTTGGTTCTGGTTTTATTATTTTAGTTGTCAGTTTGATTCGGGTAATAAAGTTGGGAACCGGCTAATATCCGAGGTAACTTCGGATTCCCAGTTTAGTTAATGTTAGTTGGGTTATAAAGTTAAAAAGTTCAAGTTTTTGGATTTAATATAGAAAATCAAGTTTTTGAATAAAAATTTGAATAATTCAGATAATTTTAGATATTTTTGATAAAAGGTATTTTGGTGATTCGACTTTTTAAATATTTCAGTTTATAAATAATATTTAAATTATTTAATTATTTTAAAACTAGGTACAGTTAATATTTTATAGAAATTCGGATATCTATTGGTTTTTGATTCGGTTCTAGTTTCTTAGATATATATGATCAGTTCGAATAATCGTAAGATCTATATCAAACCAAACCTTATTTTCTGGTTATTCAGTTTTTGGATTCCAAATAAATGTATCAATGCCTACTAGGCCTGAGACTTATTATCCGAGATCTGGATTGGATCTGAAATTCGCTCCGGATCTGCTCCGTCAAAACCGAATCCGGATCCGGATATCTTAATTTTTAGGGCCGGATATCTGTAACCGGATCTGTGTTTTTAAAATATATTAATTTTTTAAGTTTATTAATAATTATATTTGATATATTGATATTTATTCATAAAATTAGTTTTATAATACTATATTTTAATTTTTGAATATTATATTCATATTTATATTTATAAATCTTGTATACATATTTAGTTTTATGTACTATTTTAGAATTTTAATATTTTTTTAAAAAAATATTTTTATTTTATTAATTATTTTTACGAATCCGAATCCGGATCCGGGTATCCGCGGATAGTATGATAACTAGACGGATATCCGGAAGCCCCGAATCCGGATATCCGGAAGCCCCGAATCCGGATATACGGAAGCCCCGAATCCGGATCCGGATACTAAATCCACAGATCCGGCGAATCCGAATCCGGATACCCCAAATTTTCCGGATATCCGGATCCGTCCCACCCCTAATGCCTACTCCAAATAAATGTATCAATTTTTATAATTTTAGATTATTAATATTTTAGTAAGAATAATAAATTTCTTAGAAATATGTAATTTGTCATTATTAATTAATAAAAATGTCTAAACATAAAAAAGAATTTCAAAGAAATATTTGTCTTTTTTAAATAGAAGGATATTGAATAAATCACACTAAATAGAGATTAGTCCACCATTATCTTGTTAATGTAAATTAAAAGCCACTCACTCAAATTAATATTGTCGAGAAGATAAGGTTAGGGATCGATGCCAAGATCTCAAGTCTCTCTTTCGATCCAACGGACACGATCAAATCCACGTGTAACAGATCTTATCGACAGACGAACGACTAATAACTACTCACGTGTCACCACGATCCGATTATTATCCTCTCGATCCAACGGATCCAATACACTCTCCCTTTCTCTCTCTCTCGCGGCGACCTCCGATTTAACATTCGATCTGAGATGGCGGACTCCGACAACGATTCAGGCGGCCACAAGGACGGAGGCAGCGCGTCGTCGCGTGAGCAGGACAGGTTTCTGCCGATCGCGAACGTGAGTCGGATCATGAAGAAAGCATTGCCGGGGAACGCGAAAATCTCCAAGGACGCGAAGGAGACTGTGCAGGAGTGCGTCTCGGAGTTCATCAGTTTCGTCACCGGAGAGGCATCCGACAAGTGTCAGAGAGAGAAGAGGAAGACGATCAACGGCGACGATCTTCTCTGGGCGATGACGACGCTAGGGTTCGAGGATTACGTGGAGCCGTTGAAGGTCTACCTGCAAAAGTTCAGAGAGCTGGAAGGGGAGAGGATGACCACGGGGAGGCAGGGAGATAAGGAAGGTGGCGGCGGAGGTAACGGAAGCTCTGGCGGGGGAGGAGGTGGAGGATATAATGGCGGAGGAGCTGCGGCTGCGGGAGGAGGGATGTACGGTGGGATTGTGACGATGGGGCATCATCATCAAGGACACGTGTACGGTGGAAGGATGCATCACACGCAGCAAAGTGGGTCCGCACGTGCTGAGTAGTTAAATAAGAAACGGTTGAGCCAATTAGAATCCGCCACCTGTCTCTGCTCTCTTTCCTTAGCGCAGCTCTGACTCTGTTAACTCGAAATTGCTCTCAAGCTTAGATTCACTATATGCAGTGTAAATGTCTTCTTCGTATGCAAGCTTGTATTGTTTTGGGTACTTCTTGGTTCAACAAGTTTTTGTTCTTTGATTATTCTAAATCATTTGTATTATAATCAATGTATTGCACAAAAGAGTGTCTTTTCCCCGTTTCAGCCACGGAAAGAGGCATTGTAAAGGTAAAGAGTGATGAATGAATCTGATCCCTTTGTAACCACTTAAAGCTAAACCATCATGCAACAAGGAGTGTAGTGTAACGTTTTGGTCTATCCTAAATCCTAACTTTGCAGCAGCTACAAGTGCGAAGGCTGATAGAAAATACTGTAACAAACTCTTTTTTTCATATTTCTGTTAATGCCATTTCTCTATCTTTATAAACTTTTTTGTCATCAGCTATTAGATGTTTTACTGGAGCTGCTGCAAAGAATCCATGAGTAGATTTTTAACGGTTACCATCCTTATCTTTTTCTGTTATAAGGAAAACTAGATCTCGATGTTTCTTTCTATACTCTTTCTTGTATAGCTTTGAAGCTATACAAAAGCTGAAAAGCCTATAAGTTAGCCTTGAGGCTCAATTCTTGTGAATGTTATAACCAAAGGAACTAGTCTTGAATTGTCTTCTCTTTGTTTGTGCTTCTTGCAGATCAGTCTGTGGCTGTTTTTAACCAAGACAAAACACTGCTTCTTCTATTAACATAGAGGAGATGCTCGCTGAAACATCCAGGTTCGTAGAATTTCATGACAAACACATCTGATCACAATCTCAGTTTCTTGAGTAGTTTCATCTTTTGATTTTTTTTTTGGGTAACGCTCAGAGATCTCTAGCCTCATGAATTCACTCTCCTGTCTTGTTTAGTTACATAGAAAACAAACGCTTTCAAAGGTAGCCCAGTCATTGGTTCATCTTCATTATCAGTTACTTGTACCACAAGTTTACGTCAGACTGCATTTGGTGAGACTGTAGCACCCTGTACACGTTACTCATCTTAGGTTATATTTGTTACATCTCCTTTCTAGCCAAATACCAAAAGAGTCACTAAAGAAGGACTCGAGGCATCTCAGTGAATCCAGCTAGTGCCAACTTCGTCAAAAGAATCTGTAATGTAGAAGCATAGAGCCGTGGACGCTGAGTTTGCGTTCGCTACGACATTGGCTCTACTAAGGGTAAAGGACGCGCGTTGTATATCAGAATTCTTTGCCATCAAGAAACTTTTGGTTAAGCTTGATGCAGAGAAATGAAAGTTGGTTTGAAAGTAAACTGGAGACGATATGGCACGACATCTTAAGGATGCTTCTAAGCCTTGCGAGGAATATCATGTGGCTAGTATAACAATTGTAGAGGCCACCACAACTGGAAATAAACAAGAGTTTAGGTGCCAAAATCAGAATTCCAGTTTTTTTTTTTCTTTTTAACTAAAAGTTTATTAAATAAATCACATTTTTATATAGAGACTAGTTCACTTGTTTCCTGATTATTCAAATGAATAGACGGCAAAAAGGACGTTGGAACTACTTCAATAGATTTTTTTTGTTTGTGTCGGCTACATTTATGACTAAAATTTAGCAGATTAAAACTAGTTAAAATTGAGTGAGAAAATGTTTATTTATTTATTTACCTTGTCTTTTTTTTTTGTCGGGGATTTATTTAGATATTACAATTATGAGAAAGATTACAAAGACGATTCGATAACCGACAATACTACCTGCCTTATATGGATCTACGCCTAACTGCATCATTTGAGCCGTCCTATGAAGATCACGCCTGACTGGATTTACTTGCACCATGTTGAGAAACCCTTGTAAGTCTTTCTTCCGTAATCGCATAATTGTTGAATAAATCGCTTGCTCCGGGAATTGAAACCTGGATTTCCTGTGCAATCTGCGAGAAATTGCATAGTCTGGGATTTGAACCCCAGACCTGGGTGTAGAAGCCTTTAAACCATAACCACTAGACTACGGTGCTTCCACATTTATTTACCTTGTCAGTTAATACTTTGCGAGATTCCTTTTACATAATTTACCTTAGTTTATTTCTTTCTTTTTCAGTTGACTCCTTGAATTCCATAAATTTGTACAATTCCCAAGAAATAATGGAACAGAGATTAACAGAACATTTGCAATTCCAGACGAGTTGTTAACACGTGTGAACCGTTTCATTCTTGGAAAAGCAAGCAGCTGGGTTAATTATTGACTTGACGTCAGCTAACAATGATTAATTAAGAAGAACCAACAACCATTAGGAAAAATCAATTAATAAAGAAAAAAAAATAGAATCAGCCACTTGTGCAGCTCTGACTCAGTTAACTCCGAGTCTCCGAGCTCTCTCTCTCTCTCTTTCTCTCCCGGCGATTCTGTTAAGCTCTTTGCTCAAGCTAAGATTCACAGGTGAATACTATCTGCATTGTATTCTCCCTCTCTCCTTCGTCTTCGTCTCTGCTTCTTCTTCACAAGCTTTTGCGTTGTTTCGCCTCTCTTTGCACCGATGACTTTCGTCTACCTTTGTTGATGAACATTGACTTTTACGTTTTCTTCTCGATCGTAGATTTCTCAAGATTCGCCTCGATCTTTTAGTTTCTCTACTTCAGAGCAGCTCCATCATTTGATTCATCGGAGGTTCGCGAATAGTAAGTTACTCGCTCGCTGCTAAGATCTTGATCCTGAAACTGGATTTGATTTCTCTCGAACGGACGAACAAACGCGATCTCATTGATCAAATTGGAATTCGAGATCCTAGCAGTTAGCGAGTTTCTCCAGATTTTAGGAATCAAGTACTTGACGAACTTGAATCACAAGTGATACTATAATCATACTTATTTTGATATGCTTTGCATGCTGATGATTGATTTCTCTTTCCGTGTTTGGATCAAGTAGATTCATGGAAAATACGATTCCATTGATTAAATTTGAGATCCTAGCAAGTACTTGACGAATTTGGATCACAATAAGTGATACTATATATAGTTGAATCATGCTTATTTTTGATATGCTTTACATGCTGATGATATGATATCTAATTCTTGCCGTGTTGGAATCAAGTAGGATACTGAGGATGCTGTTGTTTTAATCAAGAAACTATGGAGGATCTTCGGCTATTATCACCTCTGAGACAAGGCAGCTTCAAGTCGTCACCTCCGAGGGGTTCACCTACATTCAGGAGAGTACATTCTGGCAGGACTCCACGTAGAGAGGTCAAAGGTGGTGGCGGAGCTGTTCAGTGGTTCAGAAGCAACCGGCTTCTCTATTGGCTGCTTTTGATTACTCTCTGGACCTATCTTGGCTTCTATGTTCAGTCTAGATGGGCGCACGATGATGATAACAAAGTTGAGTTCTTACGCTTTGGTGGCAAACTTAGAGGAGATGTTTTGCATGTGGAGCAGAGTAAACGAGTGGATTCGGTTGCTGATAAGAGTTCTCGTACTGTAGTAGATGGTGCCAGTGTAGTACATGTAGATGTTGTTAATAAGAGGATGCATGTAACTCTGGCCAAGAAAGAGGATGGCGCACCTCGACGAAGCTTGAGTGCCAGGAGGAGGAGGAGGAGGAGAAAGGCTGGTCGTAGTTCACGTAGTAAGACTCAGAAGGTGAGGAAAGCGGTGGAGGATTTGGATGAACTAGATCCAGAGCTTCCGAAGACAAACGTTACCTATGGTAAGATTTTTGGTCCTTTTGGATCACTAGAGGATAGGATTCTTGAGTGGAGTCCGCAAAAGCGATCAGGGACGTGCGACAGGAAGTCAGACTTTAAACGCCTTGTTTGGTCGAGGAGATTCGTCCTGCTTTTCCATGAACTATCGATGACCGGTGCTCCAATCTCGATGATGGAGCTGGCTTCCGAGCTTATGAGCTGCGGTGCAACAGTCTATGCAGTGGTTCTGAGCAGGAGGGGTGGTTTGTTGCAAGAGCTTATAAGGAGAAGGATCAAAGTTGTTGAAGACAAAGGAGAACTTAGTTTCAAAACCGCCATGAAAGCAGACCTTGTCATTGCAGGATCAGCTGTTTGTGCTACATGGATTGGTAAGCCTTCAAACAAGTCTTCTGATTCTGCTACTTTCACGAACTTATATTGACTTTTCATGTTTAGAAATGTGTAAACTAGCTCATTCAATACATGTTTGTTTTACTCTTCTTCAGATCAATACATGGATCACTTTCCAGCTGGTGGTAGTCAAATCGCTTGGTGGGTGATGGAGAACCGGCGAGAGTACTTTGATCGGGCGAAGCCTGTACTTGACCGAGTGAAGCTGCTTATTTTTCTATCTGAAGTACAGAGTAAACAATGGTTATCATGGTGTGAAGAGGAGCACATAAAGCTTAGGTCTCAGCCAGTTATCGTTCCGCTCTCCGTTAATGATGAGTTGGCTTTTGTAGCCGGGATTTCCAGTTCGCTGAATACTCCAACACTGACCACAGAGGTGATGAAGGCGAAAAGACAAGCGCTACGTGAATCAGTCAGAAAGGAGTTTGGTTTGACAGATAAGGATATGCTTGTGATGTCTCTCAGCAGCATTAACCCGACGAAAGGACAACTTCTTCTCCTTGAATCTGCCGCCTTGGCACTAGAGAGAACAAATGAACCAGAACAAGTAGCTAAAAGTAATCAGTCCGAAACCAAGAACCTCAATGGGTTTAAGAAAGAAAAGATTAGTCTTTCAGTGCGTCATCGGTTAAGAGGTTCACCACGGAAGATAAAAATGAAGTCTCCTGCTCTTGACAATCCTTCTGTTCTGTCTGCCACCGGTAAAAGAAAGCTGTTGTTCTCTGCCAACGTAACACAGAAACAAGACCTTAAACTTCTTCTCGGATCAGTTGGGTCCAAGAGCAACAAAGTTGCATACGTTAAGGAAATGTTGAACTTCTTGTCAAAGAATGGGAACTTATCGAACTCGGTTGTGTGGACTCTAGCGACCACTCGTGTTGCCTCACTATACTCTGCAGCAGATGTCTACGTAACGAACTCCCAGGTAATGTTTCTTATCTTGACCCTTTTATACCTTTACTTAAAAGAGGCACTATCAAGCGTTGTTTTAGCTTTATTCAATCTGTGAAACAGGGAATTGGCGAAACATTTGGGAGAGTAACCATCGAATCGATGGCATATGGTCTTCCGGTGAGAACAAAAGGTTTTGATAGACGAAACTGAAATGTTGTTCATCCGAATCATTGTTTTTTTTTTTTTTGCATGGGAGCAGGTGCTTGGAACAGACGCAGGAGGAACAAAAGAGATAGTGGAGCACAATGTGACAGGGCTGCTACACCCAGTGGGGAGGCCAGGTAACAAAGTGTTAGCTCATAATCTCTTGTATCTTCTTAGAAACCCATCTACAAGGCTACAGCTAGGCAGCGAAGGACGCAAGAAGGTTGAGAAGATGTACATGAAGCAACACATGTACAAGAGATTTGTGGATGTTTTAGTCAAATGCATGAGACCCTAACTAAGTGTGTACTTGCCCTTCTCGTTTTATTTTGATTTAGTTACTTGTTCATGATCCAGGATAAACAAAGCCCCATTCTTATCAAATTCCATGATATTCTTTAGTTCTGTAAGTTTCTATATTCGTTTATTTGTTACCATTGACACATGATTTTGTATTCTCCGAAAGGGAAGATATTAAAATTTTAATGGAAAATCAATCGATCAATGAGAAGACCTAAGCTAGATATTGACTAGTGATAGTCAAAGTTGCGTGGAAAACAAGGAACTGAGTGATGAGAGAAGATAAACTAGTCACTTTTCTTTACGCTCATTTTCTTCAAATAAGGAATTGAGTGATGAGAACATATATCTATTCTCAGTTACCTCCTGCTCGTAGTAAGTCAATGTCAACAAACACTTGTTGATTAGATGATAGTGTTGGAAGTTACTAAATTAGTATAGTCCCTTCTCTGTTTGGTGGCCCATCCAAAGATGTTATATCATTAAAATGAGGAACAGAATCAACCCTAGTTTTCAAAGTGAGCGGTGACGTTAAGAACACGTAATGAACTAGTGACTGCGCAAAGAAATACGATTCTTGAGGTGCATGGCGATGAATGTTGGGAGAAAGCATCAAAGTGCTTCACGTGAGGAATTGAGCATATCCGAATAGATTTAATTAGTTAACATATATATTTTACTAAAAACATATCGATACATATATATAAAAGAGAATCTATTATTATAAAGTTCAGTGAGATTCTCTCTTAGGCTGTACACGTCAGATTCCAGCTCAACAATTCGCTTTCTGAGGAGCCGCCACGTGTCCCGCTTCTCCTAAAACGCAGAGCTTCACCACGGATCATCTTCCTCGCTTTACAGCGAGTTTGGGTTTAGTCGCCATCAACAATGGAGTTTCTGGTTAATCGAGTCTTTCTTAATTTCATCGGAGTTGATATCCCAGCCCCTATAGAGAGAGCCTATTATCTCCTCCATAGAAGGCGACACAAAAATTTAGGCTTCATGTTGTTCTTCGATCTCTGACGATCTACACCAACAACAGAGTTTCAGGCTATTGAGTGAGACGAACATCAAGTAATCCCCGTGTGAAGCTTCGATTGTGTTGTTTCTTAACTCTTCGACCTGCTCCAAGCACACTTCATCCCGTAAACATCAGAAATCCTAATAACGCTAGAAACTTCTATTTCCCTAGAATGGCTCTCATCTATCCTATTTGCTGATTTAAAGGCTGGCCTGGCCGGTGTACTTCAACAGTTGAGGTGCGACTTTTCAGGTTTTGGGAAGCAAATAACTTGAAACGTGGTGGTGAGCTTATTTTCCACTGGGTGTCACTGATCAATTCTTCAACGACCCTGAGCTTCCCATCTGGAGTTGACTTGGCCGTAGACAACGATCAAGGGACAGCGAGCCTGGTCAGATCTAATGACGGAGATGCCAAAATTAGGAAACACCAATGTAAGGTACAACTATCGGCCGTTGATGGCAGATTCTACTCTTAATCAGTCTTGCTTTCAAATTTTTTTTTTACATGACTTTAGTAAAGTGATTTTTTTTTCAAGCCATGTGGGATTATTCACCATCTATGTGGTTACAGTAGTAGTTCTTAATGAAGTAAACAATAGAATCATCATCGCCTGTCTGATGAAGGTTATTTACTTTTTTATTATATTGCTTATGATCATGAGAGCTTACGTTTGTTGTTTGCTGCCATTCCTGTGATACAGTTGGTTGTTCAAAACTGATTTCTGGTTTAGTTCAACATCGCTGCAAGATTGGCTGCTTTTCATGTCTTGGTAAAATGCTTCTCAATGAATCTCCAAATTTTACATTCTTATATATATGATACAATGATGAATTTTAGCACCTTGAAAAAATTTCAGTTTTTACGTTGTCAGTCTCTCTCTTCTGAACTTTCCTTTGGCTGCTTTTACAATCAAGAAAATGGTAATTCAATGATGCAAATATATATCTGTAAGTAGACCACTATCTATCCATTGTTGGATTAGTCAGAGGTAAAAAATGTATTATGATTCCTTAAAAACTTTCTTTCTGGTATTGCTGAAGGTTGTCATCCTTATTCATACTATCATCACCATGACTGAGGTCCTGCATCCAGTTTATGTCACCATAAGGTTAGAATTAAGCTAGGTGTTTCTGGTCTGAGCTTCTGCCACTCTTTTTAAGTTTAGTTGGTTAACTCGATGATCTTGAAAGCGGACATTTGTGTCCAATGTTTTTTTGTCTGAATCCTTGAGTCTTTGTTTTTTTTGCAGTCAAGCTATTCTCCGTCCAGGAGACGCTACAGGCTGCTGTTCCGTTGCGGCCAAGTGTGAGGGACCAGTGTATCGAAGGGAAAGCTTAAGATGCAGAGTGAGCTTGACTCAGTCATGGCATGCAATCTAGGATGCTGAGGTTCTGATATTTAAGGCAAATGTTCCGAACCCTATCCCTCGAAATTTCACTCATTAAATATATATAAAAACATCCTTGATGCCGGATTCCAGTTCTTAACACCCAGAAACTATGACACTCTGTTGTTCTCTACATTTGAAGATCAGGTATTACTTTATTATTCAAATGGTTCGAGAATCAACAGTAGGATAAAGATTTTTCTTACTTTACTGATCAACTGCCTGATGCAATAGCTCAGAGAGTTTCTTTGTTTTCGATTTATCATGTTGTACCCCTTATTGGTGTACGAATCATCTTTCATTCGTTTAGCTTAACCATATTGGATAGGTTAATTAGTGTTGATTTACTCTCCTGCATTGTTGCAGGATGGTGCACGGTTATACTTACCCTGTATATGAATGCTACAAGATTATTGTGCTACATGATTGTTGTAACCTGAGCTGCTTCGTGTTTGGTGGCAGTACTGTTGTATGTTGTTTATTCTTTCACTTGATTTTATGACAAACATGAGTCTTACCTATCTGAATTGGTTTTGGTAGATATCGGATCTTGGACTTGCTAAATGGTTACTCTTGAAAATTTACGAACAAATAAACCACGTGAACTGAAAATAAACAAACCAAACAGAGATGGTAAGCAACAACTTGCTGTAAGGGTATCTCTTCTTTTACCATAGGATAGCAAATCATTATTAGTTTTATGAATTAATCAACAGAAAAATTAGCAAATTTTTTTATCAGTTTAATTTTTCTATCTAAAAATATAATTTTGCCCAATAAACATGGACTAATCTAAAGTTATAGTAACAATTTGTTTTAACATGTTATATATATATACTAGAATTTAATTTTAAATAAAGGACAAATTCTAACCAATAAAAAATAATTAATAAAAATATAGTTAGTTTCTCTAAATATAAAATAAATTAATTATATATAAGATAGTCAATCCTAAAAAAATATTCAGAAAATTAATGAATCAAATTAATTTCTAAAAATCTAATAAGATATAAAACTCAGTGATATATTTTCTGAATAGTAATAACTAGAATTATTTACCAAACTTAAAATATTTTTCTATAACAGGGAATTATATATTTACTTTTTGGGTTGTTTATATTAGTGATTCCAAAAGAAAAAAAATGAAAAAATGTCAAAGTCTAAGTATGTACAAAAGAGAAAAAATCAATGTTTCGAGTGTTAAGCCTAATCAAAATAAGAAAAATTTGATATAGTTGTTATATACATAAAAATGTATTTACAATAATGAATATATTTCCATGCTAATACAAAACTATGGTCTATAACAAAACTAATAAAAAAATAAAAATAATGTTAATTTTAGTTACATGTATACAAGGATGAGATATGAATGTATTTTTATTAAAAAGTGACACAACAGAAAATAAAAGTAACATATAAAATAATGTAAGATTACAAATTATAATAGACAACAACAAAAAACGAAATCACATTACAAAAATAAACAAACATCAAACGTTAAACAAAATAAATATAATGTTCCACGTGAAGCTAAAACGATTTATCCAGAACTATTAATGCCATCTTAAATGATTTGTATGTTAAATTGCAATTTTTTCAAAAATTCTATATTCTATATTTTGAGAAAAAATAATTTTTAAATCTGATATATTAAATCAAAATAAAGTATTTAAATAACAAATTTTAATGAAAAATGAAGAAAAAGAAGCCTAAAATTAAACAAATTAGAAAAAACCACGAGTCCATTACGAATATAGCTTAACAACAAAGACAAAGAAAAAATATTGCCATAACAAAAAAAAAAAACATAGTCTTTCTTCTCCAAAATTATCACATCCATATTTCGTTTGCTACCGACGGGAAAATAACAAAACAAGAGTTTTCCCACGATAAGGAATCCCACAATTGATTTACAATATAAACACTGATGTTTGATAAATAATGTTCACAAAAAAAAAGATTTTACAAACAACTAACTGAATAAAAATTATGAAGTGTTTTTTTTTATTCACACGACAATCATACACCGTTTTTTTGGATTAACACGATAGTTATACAGATCTCTTGCAAACGCAAATTTTTAACATAAACCACAAAATTATACAAAAAATAATAAAATAAATCACAAATAAAGTATATCCCGCCCGTAGGGCGGGCCGATCCTAGTATATTAAATAAAAACACTAGGAGACCAATGCCTGGAATACATATAGATATATTACATGGTATTGTATTCCCTCAAACGCACCTCTTCTCTTAACTTATTACGTGCAGACTTGACCATGTGTATATAAATAATGTTCATCCATCACAAGTGAATCTCTGCTTGTGAGCTTCGGTAACTAACTTAACATTTGTGGCCAATCCAAGAGCTTGGAGAAATCGAATAAAATACCAAGTAATGTCGAGTTGCCACCACTCAAGTCCATGTCTAGCAGAGAACTCGAATGCATGATGGTTGTTGTGCCAGCTCTCCCCTAGCGTTACTATCGCCAGCCACCTCCAATTATTTTTGCGACATCAATTATTAACAACATAAAGTAACTTTAACAAAGGAACTTTAACAATTTACCAAAAAACAACACAAAAGTATTATTACAAAAAACATAATATCTAGACTGTAATCGTGTTTATGAATTACTTACCAAGTGTTCCTGGAAAGATCTCCAGTTTTCCATGGCTGCGTTCCCCACGTATGCGAAGCTGCGGTCATCAGAAATGTGGAATGTAGCACGAATACAGTTCTAACTCCCTGTCACAGATCATTTATACAAAGATTTAAGAGTAGCTATATATGTATCTAAGATTACAAAGAGAGAGAAAATGAACAAAGTTACCACTCCCCATACGAGGAAAGGAAAGCCACCGAAGATGTAAAGGAGAAGGGAAAGTGCAAGGTTGTTCAAAATCCATGTTCTTTGCAGAAACCTATAAAAAGGTTGTCTCGCCAAATCTGCTGCGTTCTCTTCCCCTCCACACTGTATACATTACAACTCATGATTTAGGCCTAATTTTTTAAAATTTCAAGTAATGATTGAACATGTGGATTACTAGTTAGTTAATTACATGTTGGAGAATAGAACCAGTGTCAAAGATCCATAAGAAGTAACTAAACCAAAAACCATGGAGAGGAGTATGAGGATCACGATCTGTATCACTGTATTGGTGATGGTAACGATGATTACTCACCCACTCTATTGGATCTCCCTGTACATATATAACCAATGTAACATTAAGCTATATGGTCACAATTAGGGAGTTAAGTTTTTTGTTTTTTTGTTTTTTTTTTCAAACCTGGAAAGCAAGTGTGCCACACCAAGCAAAGAGATATTCTAGCCATTTAGGCAGAACAAAACTCCGGTGTGATAGATTCCTGTGATACGACAAGGTGATACCGGTTCCAGCAATGACACTGAGACCAACCGCTACACGAAAAGCCCACCATTTGAAGTGAAAAGGTGCATAGAGGCTGAGAAGATGAACACCAAGTATCCCTATTGCTCTACTCACATCCCAATAGTTCCATTTCCTTTCCAAAAATGCTCGCTTCTTCCTCACAACCTCCGACATGGGTACTTCCCGGTAGCTTTGCTCCGTTATGGTTGTTTCTCTCAGTACATCCTCGGCCGTGAAGGTTGGTTTCTTGCAAGAAACAACTAATCTTTTGGGAAAATGGAGTTTTGAGTTAGGTTTATTGTAAAAAGGTATGACGAGATTGTTAGGGTTCTGTTTTGATCGTGGTCTTGTATCAAGTATCGCTGAAGAATAGGGAGATAGTGATTTGAGTGAAGTCGATAGAGAAACCATTGTGTAAGTGTGTGAGTAATCAACCGATCGTATCCGTTTAAATAGGCTTTTTGAGGTGGAACAGTAATATTCACATTGCGTGAGAAACAAGATATTAAAAATGATGAAAGATAAAAGACCGGCTAATTCGTGCCTGCACCAATGGTTTGTACTTTGTCGTCGTGCTAAAACATGCTTACACTCCTAAACAATTTAAAATACGTACCTGAAGGATAACGTCAATGGTTATTCCGTGCTTTAACCTAAACGGTGTCTAAATCCCCGTTAGCTGAGCGTTATCAGCTGCTGAGTCATCACCGTCCTGTTCAAAAACTGAAACTCGTGTCAAAAAAAAAAAACAGAAAACGACGTCGTTCTCTTATTTTTTCTGCAGTCGATCAAAACCTACGACTCTTCCTCTTACTTCATCTCTTCTCTCTGGTCTCTACAAAATCAAGCGCTTGTTTTGTTGTGAATCATAAGACTGGATGCGGTGCTTGAGGAATGATCTTTCTGTAATAAGTAGAATGTTAAGTTTGAGTCTGTTGTAATGTTGTTACTGTTTAGAGAAGAGTTGTCTTTCTAAACATAGAATCGTGTCTGCTGTTATACTATTTAACGTTGTTACCGTAATGTAAAAACTACAAGTTATATTCATATTCACTAAAAAGGTAAATCATTACAAACTTAAGGTTTCACAGACTTAACATTCTACTTACTAGGTGTTTAGCCTCCGCGCAAGCGCGGGGCTGTGGACATAAATTTCATCTCAATATTTGCTAGGATTATTGTAGTTGTGAGTTTTGCGTTTTCGGTTGATCATTGTTTTTCAAGTTTTCAGAAGATCCATCTTCATATTCGCGACCGCACTTGTTAAAGTGAATCCTCTACTTCGAAACTTTGTGGGAAGATGTTCGTCGTTAGAGAAGACAACACGTCATTGCAGATTATTTATTTCAAAACTTTTTGTCACATTTTTTCATGTCATTTCCTTCTAATAATTTTAATTTGTTGGCTGCATGTTTTAAATGTGTATATTTCTAAGTTTGAAAATGAGTTTAACATGTACTCTCACTCGTTTTTCTGTATGTGCTAATATATTGTGTATATTTTTAAAGGTGTCAATAATATATGAGTTTTGATTTACGATATGTTATATCTATTTACTCATTGAAAAAGAGCTGACTAAATTGTAGATATTTTATTAGATACAATAACTTTACATAGGCAATTTATGTCATTCAATTGTTTTGGAGGCAATTCTAGCAAATTTATTTGGTTATATTTTGTTATTTATGTCCAAATTTATTTTCTAAAATATTGGTTGGTGAGTCAATATTAATTATTAATTGAGGATTTTCTTGAAGGTTTTTATTATTTTTTAACTTGAGTTGTGAAAGAAAAAATTAAAGATACATTACACTAAAATAACGATATATATATAGGCAAGTAGTATCCAGTATTTTAAAATGCCTAAAGTTTTTGCCAATTATTTTCAGTAAATGTGATCTTATGAGGATGCATATGTACCATTTTCCATTATTTTGATAAAGTTAAACTCGTTTAACAATATATTAATGGTAAAGTATTTTGTGTTTCTTTCTGAACATGTTCAAATGAAATGAATTAAGAATATGATGAATTATGTAAACCCGTAAACACTTCGGTTAAATTCAAAAGATAAAGAAAACCTCGTAAGAGATAAAGATTTGCAGGAAAAAAACAAAATTTTAAGTAGGTGACAAAGATAATAGCAATTTTTAAAACTACACATTGAAACTTTGGTTGACGGGCTGATAGGAATAATAATTTCCTATCATTCACTGTGGTGCTTACGGGTGTTTTCAACGTCCTCAATCTCTGGTGAATTTGTTGCGCTACATTCTATTCATACCTTCTTCCCCACATGGTGTTATTGGTTTGCTCTTGGTGGAGTCTCATAATCGGAATGATCTGTTGGCTTAGTTGCAGCCGGAGTGTGACTCATCATCCACCACAGCTAGATAAATCGTGCGAAACCATAAGATAAATCACTGAAAATGCCAGCCCAATCAGTGGCGTACCCAGAAATATTTTTTTCGGTGTCATCAAATAAATAAATTAATTAATTAAAATATATTTAAATAATAATAATTTAAAATTAAATTTTATTATATATAATATTAGATTGTCAAATTATTGATTAAAAATAAATACAAATCTTCAATTTGGACTGAGAAACAAAAAAAAACAATAACTAAATTAAATTGTCTAGCCCAAATATTAATGTGGATCCAAATAAAAACGTAAAAATATATTGGACTTTTGGTATATAACAAAAAGAAACAAATAAAAATTAGGAAAAAAAGGAAGCAAAAAAAGGAAAACAGATGCACTAAACAGTGTTGAACCCGGGTTGGGAATTTTATGGGTGATAGAAGAGAATTTAACCAACTGAGCTAAGATAGATGTTTGTACAAGTTTTACAAAGAAACTATTTATTATTTAAGAAGTACCAGTGGGACCTACAAAAGTACTGACGTGTCGGCTCAAGAGGGAGTGAAGTCCCTCATTATATTATAGATTACAGAAAGATCATTCCTCAAGCATCCAGGCCCGGCCCTGATAGGAAGCTTTAGAAGCATGGATTTCCGGCCTTTAATATTATATATAGTTTTCGGCCAAATTTTTTAATAAAATTGTCTAGTCTAGTGGTGCCAAACGTATCATGTCATCGCTAACACCCTGGATTCAAATCTTGGTAGTGTCACCTCCAACAAACCAAGTGCTTGATTTTGTAGAGACCAGAGAGAAGTTTTAGTGAAATAAGGGTTGAACAGAGAGCTTCTCTACACGACAACAATGGAGGAAAAGGAGCTCGAGAGAGAAAGACAAAATAGGAAAACTTTATGTTAGTTTTCATTAATGATGCCAAATGGCTATATACACTTGACGTAACAACCTAACCGGAACAAACCGGGTTCAATGTATAATGACTATACCAAATATATATAACCGACATTTCTATTACATCAATATTCCCCCTCAAGAAGGCGCATATATGTTAGTAATGCCCATCTTGACCAGTAGATGTCGGAAAGGATTAGGGTATAATGGCTTTGTCATCAAGTCTGCAAGCTGGTTTGAAGAGCGAACATGTAGAGTTTTGATCTGTCCCATCTGCACTCATTCCCGTACAATGTGACAAGCACGTTCCATGTGCTTAGTGCGTTCATGGAACACAGAGTTATTAGCAATATGGAGAGCAGCAGTGTTGTCACAGTAGAGAGGAGCAGCTTCTGAAATGTCAAGCCAGAAATCTTCAAGTAAATTTCGAAACCAAAGCATCTCTCTTACAGCATCAGACATTGCTCGGTATTCCGATTCAGCAGAGGAGTTGGATACTACGTCTTGCTTTTTTGATTTCCAAGATATCAAAGCCGGTCCAGCGAACATGCAGAATCCAGACACACTACGTCTAGTATCAGGGCAACCACTCCAGTCAGCATCAGCAAAAGCAGAGAGCTTTAGATCAGATTGAGATGGATAGAACAATCCTTGTCCAATGGTCCCTTTTAGATAGCGTAGGACTTTGTAAGCAGCTAGTAAGTGAGGAGCTCGCGGAGCTGATGTGAACTGGCATAATTTATGCACTGCAAAGGTGATATCAGGCCGAGTAAAGGTGAGATACAAGAGCTTTCCAATGAGGCGACGATATGCTTCTACATCAGACAGAAGTTCACCATCTTCAAGAGATAGCTTGATGCTGGGATCCATAGGTATAGATGAAGGTTTCGAGCCAAGGAAACCAGTCTCTGTCAAGAGATCAAGAACATATTTCATTTGACATATGTTTATGCAAGTAGAGGATCGAGCTATCTCTAAGCCAAGAAAGTAATGGAGAGGACCCAAATCTCGAAGCTTGAAAGAAGTCTTCAAAGCAGCTTTCAACAAATCAGCAGCTTTATCACAGCTACTCGCAATGATTATGTCATCAACATAAACTAGAACTGCCATGTAGATATCGCCAGAATTCTTCAAGAACAGAGTGTGATCACCAGATGAAGTTTGAAAACCCAACTCAAGCAAAGTGGCTGAGAATTTCAGGAACCACTGTCGAGAAGCTTGTTTTAAACCATAGAGGGACTTCTTGAGTTTGCAAACTGCGTTGTGAGGGAGAGATTCCCCCTGTCTTGTTGCATATCCGGGTGGCAAACTCATGTAAATCTCTTCCTCGAGATCACCGTTAAGGAACGCGTTGGAGATATCTAACTGAGATAAAGACCAGCCTTTGGCAGCAGCAACAGCAAGGAGTAGCTTGACAGTGGCAAGCTTGGCAACAGGAGAGAATGTTTCAACATAGTCCAAGCCCTCTTGTTGTGTGTAGCCTTTAGCTACCAGGCGAGCTTTATATCTTTCCAAAGTTCCATCGGTGTTAAGTTTAACCTTAAACACCCATTTACATCCAACGGCTTGTTTCCCTTCAGGTAAGGAACAGATCAACCAAGTGCCATTATCCTCAAGAGCCGTGATCTTGACATCCATAACATCACACCATTCTTTGAACTTAAGAGCTTGAGCATAGGTGGAAGGTTCTGGAACATTATTGACAGCATTGATGAATATCATGTAAGGGTCTGATAGAGCATCATAGGAGAAAACATTGGAGACAGGATGCTCTGTAGAAGAGTTCACTGCATAACAATGATAGTCTTTGAGATGACTTGGTGGTTTGGAGACTCTGCGTGTTCCAACAAGACCCGTATCAGGATGATGATCAGATGAGGGTGCAGCACCAGAGACAGTATCTTCATTACCATAATCAGCTCTACCAACAGGAGGAAAAAATATATCAGCTTCAGTGGTGGGAGCAGGTTTATGGAGAGGGAAGATATCTTCATAGAAAACAACATTTCGTGAAATGAAGATAGTGTTGCTCTGAAGATCCAATAGCTTGTAACCCTTGTATCCATAAGGATATCCAAGGAATACACAAGCCTTAGCACGATCTTGAAACTTGTGACGTTGCTTCGGTGATGTGTTTGCGTAGCATAAGCATCCAAATGTTTTCAGATTAGTGTACTCTGGTTCCTTTTGATGAAGGAGCTCAAATGGGGTCTTGTTATCAAGAAGAGGAGAAGGCGTTCTGTTGATGAGGAATACCGCCGTGAGTACACACTCACCCCATAGAGACAAAGAATCCTGAGACTGGAAAAGAAGAGCTCTAGCAACGTTCAAGATGTGTTGATGTTTACGTTCCACCACTGAGTTCTGCTCAGGTGTTTCAGGGCAGGAATGGTAAGAGATGATCCCTTTTCGTTTGTAGAGTTCATCAAACTTCAGTTCAGGAGCGTTATCTGACCGCACAGACTTGACTTTCATGGTAAACTGATTCTCCACCATAGTGATGAACTCCGGGAATACGCGTAGAACATCACTCTTGTGTTTGAGAAGATAGATCCATGTAACATGAGTATGATCATCAACAATGGTGAGGAAATAGCGATGACCATCTTGTGTTTCTTCAGAGAATGGACCCCAAACATCGATGTGAAGGCGCTCAAAGGGAGTCGAACACATGTTTTGACGTAAAGGAAAAGGTTGCTTCTTTTGTTTAGCTCGTTGACAAATATCGCAATGTACTAAACCTTTATTCTTAGTTTTGGAGATTCCAAGTACATTCGAGAGTTTGTCTAAACGATCAAAGGAAGTATGACCAAGTCTGCGGTGCCAAACAGAAGCATCAATTACAGAGTTTGCAACAAAAGAAGGTGAAGCAATATCTTCAAAAACTGAGTCTTCTCCATCCAAGATGTATAAATTCGCGATCCTTCTACCTCTTCCAATCATCAGTCCCTTGGAAAGATCCTGAATTAGACAACATTCAGGATCAAATATAATCCGAGAACCAAGGTATGTGGTTAAGGAACTGATACTGATAAGGTTCAAGCGGAAAGCAGGTATGTATAAAACATTCTGCAAAGTGACATCTTTGTTGATAACAACAGAGCCTACTCCACCAATGGCAACTGTTTGACCAGTGGGTAAGTGGACATGATGATTGACAGAAGTATCAAGGTTCACAAACAAAGATTTGTCGTGTGAAACGTGATGTGTCGCACCAGAGTCAATGATCCAAGTTTTCATTGTAGTCACACATTCAGAAACAGTAAGAATACCAATGAAACTGAATGTGGAGGGTGAAAAGGAGATACCAGAAGAACCAGCGACAGACTGACTAGTGGAGACTGTAGAGCTAGCTGCACTGTAGTTCACAGAGGAAGCAGGTTGAAGCTGAGATGAGAAGTAAGCGATGAAGTTCTGTATCTGATCCTTACTCATGTTACCAACCAGAGAATCCAGACCACCAGTGGGAGGCTTGTCAGAGGCAGTGACATTGGCTGCTACAGCGGTGGAAGAAGGTTTGGCATGAATGGGTTTGCCTTTCTTCCAACCGACAGGGTATCCATGGAGTTTGTAGCAACGATCAATGGTATGTCCTTCAACACTACAATGAGAACAGGTGGGTCTAGTGGTTTTCTTCTGAAAAGCGTTCAGAGATCCTGGAGAAGTCACAGATGAGGGTTCTTGGGGTGAAGTAGTCTGTGTCTCAGGGGAAGCTTGAGAAGAACTGATTTGGTAAGCAGCAGGAACCAAGGGTGAACTGAGGCTTCGCTGACTATCATCTTGGTCAAGTATGTTGCATATCTCAGCTAAGTCAGGAAGGGACTTCTTCATGATTATTTGACCACGTATGCTGGAGTACTTCTCATTCAAGCCAGCTAAGAACTTGATGGTTCTGGAACGGTCAACCTTAGCTTGAGCTTGACGTTGTCCAGCACAGTTGGAACCATGACAGCAAGCGCAAGGATCAGCAACCTCAGAGCTGTCAAGATTATCCCATAGAGTTTTCAACGTTGTGTAGTAAGTGGACAAATCCATCGAACCCTGACGAAGATCTTGGATTTGTTGAACAAGTTGAAAAGTTTTAGGGAGATTGGTTTTGTGAAAACGAGCATGGAGATCCTTCCAAATCTGAGAAGCGTCATCAAAGGAAAGGATACTACCATAGATTTGTTTAGATACCGAGTTCAAAAGCCACGACTTTACCATGCTGTTGCATCGAGACCAGATCCGGAACAGAGCGTCACCTACAGCCGGACGAGGAAGTGATTCATCGATGAAAGCGATTTTGTTCTTTGCATCCAGGGCTATCTTCATCGCGGAACTCCATTGTCCATAGTTCGATCCATCCAGCTGAACTGAAACAATCAACAGACCTGGATGATCGGCGTGATGGAGAAACAACGGAGAGTGAACGCTGTCGGGATTCATCAAGGCGGCGAGGGCAAACGGATTCTCCATGGACGGAGCTGGAACAGCTTCAACAGCAGAAGCGGGACTAGCAACAGGAGGATTCGAGCTTCCCGCACGAGAGAAACGACCGGTGCGACGATTGCGACGTAAAGAAACCACCATCGGAGCAGAGAACACGAAAACAGAGAGTCGAGGGGTAAAAGAGGTATCGATCGAAGCGGAAGAGAAAGGAGAGAACGATAATGAGCTTGAGCTCACCGCTCTGATACCATTTTAGTGAAATAAGGGTTGAACAAAGAGCTTCTCTACACGACAACAATGGAGGAAAAGGAGCTCGAGAGAGAAAGACAAAATAGGAAAACTTTCTGTTAGTTTTCATTAATGATGTCAAATGGCTATATACACTTGACGTAACAACCTAACCGGAACAAACCGGGTTCAATGTATAATGACTATACCAAATATATATAACCGACATTTCTATTACATCAATAAGAAGAGATGAAGTAAGAGGAAGAATCGTCGTCGTTTTGATCGACGAAGACAGAATTGCAAAAAAAAATAAGAATTTTTTTTTTACACGAGTTTCAGCTTCTGGACAGAACGGTGATGACTCAGCAGCTGACTAAGCTCCGCTAACGGAGATTTAGACACCGTTTAGGTCAAAACATGAAATAACCATTTACGTTATGCTTCAGATACGTATTTCAAATTGTTTAGGAGTGGAGGCATGCATGTTTTAGCATGACGACAAAGTTCAGGTACGGATCTACCACGAACTATTGGTGCAGGCACGAATTAGCCTGCTTTCCCACTAGTGGCTTTTATTCAAACACTTAATCTCTCTCAAGACCCAAATTTTGGTTCTAAGTTAATAGTTAACTACCCACTCGTAGTAAGTCAATGTCAACACAAACTATTTGATTAGATGATAGTGTTGGAAAATTAGTAGTTTAATTATTCTCAATGCCGGTCGTCCAAAGAGTTGATATCAACAAATTGGGACGTGACATATTTAGCCTATGGAATGGAATAAATACGACGCATAGACATATGATTGTTGACGCAGTGACAAATGTTGGAAGGGGACATCAAAGCGCCAAGTGGAAGAGTGTATAATGATAAAGCGGAAGACCTTGGCTATTGACCATTAATATTCAACAGATAATGCGTGGAAAACTATAGGAATCAAGTGATGGAAGATGAACTACTGACTTTTCTTCAAACACTCATTACATTGTCGCTCAAGTATTTTATTTTCGTCCTAACTTAATAGCCGCCGCACTCGTAGTAAGGCAATCAATACATACATTCCGATTAGATGATTGAAATAATGAGAGTAAATAATCTATTCTTCCAATTCATAAACTCTCATCTGAGACAGCTTAAGCACTGGCAGTTTTTGTTAAGATTGATGATCAAAAACTACTTCAATCAGAGTCATCTAAAATTATAATAAATCAGTGTTACAAAAAAATTAAAGCTTTAATCTTCATCTTAGCATATGTAACCATTTGTCTGTATGTGACAGGAAAAAAAAAGAACCGTTAGTTGTTTGTTTGTTTCTTTAAAAAAAATACAGAAGAACAGAAGTTTAACAGTTTCGGTTTCAGGTAGATCATGGTAATTCACATATATTTATGAGAGAGAGAAACTAACGAGCGATAGAGAACATAAAAGATAAAGAAAAGAGATGGATGTTAACAACAACATTGTAAAAACCCTAGCTCGGTGGTGTCTTCTTCTACAAGCCATCATGTTATCTTCAAACACCGTGGCTCTCAAGGAACCTGACTACGTAAACATGAACATAACAATCCGTAACGCAATGACCGGCCTAATCCGCCCGGAAATCGTCTATCGATGCCAGTCTAAACGCAAAGACTATGGTTGGCATCGATCTACAAAACCAGGAACTCAGTTTTTATTCCCAATCATTCTCATAAAAGGCGAAAGCAAGATACCGGCGATTCACATCTGCCATGTCCGGTCCGCCTAAGGAACCGCCACACTTGTGATTGAAAACACCTATCTCGACGCCGAGATGTGTCCTAAATCGTCATGTGCTCATGATGCGACACCGAAAGGGATCTTGTTTAGAGGCCTTGAATGGGATTTCAAAACCGTGTTTCCAAAACTCAAACCAGTTGAGTATCTAGAATTGCCGTGGACACCTTGGCCAAAGAGAACATGAATGTTTCATCATGTTTTTTTTTTTACTGCTTTTGTATTCAATCTAACGATAGTAGTTTAAAATTCATAATCATAAGCAGTATGTCACATACAAATTCTAGTACAGATATAATATTTATTTAAAAGAACTTTAGGTTTATCCGTAGATTTCAAAAGGTAGGAGGACCATAGTTTGAGAGAATTATTCAAATTCTAGACAATAATTTATGCAGAGAATTAACTATTAAGGATCAGACCAATGCCATTCTCTTCTTTTGAGCTTGAGTAGGTAACTTTACGTTAGTGGCCAAACCAATAGCCTCGAGAAACCTAATGAGATACCAAGTAACGTCGAGCTGCCACCACTCGAGTCCATGCCTAGCCGAGAACTGGAACGCATGATGATTGTTATGCCAACCCTCGCCAAGTGTTAACATCGACACCCACCTGATTCATAACCAGCTTACTATATATGATTATTTAACCTTTAAAAAAAAAACTTTATTTAACTATTTCCCTGTAAAGGTTTAAAAAAAAAGATTCCCACGTATTTATATGTGTATACATTAGTACCAATTGTTTTTAGAGAAGTCAGGTGTGTTCCAAGCTCGCGTTCCCATATATGGCAAACTGAGGTCCCCAGAAAAGTCGCGTGGTATCGAGCCACAGTTGCCACACCCTGCCATTGCCAATTCTCTCATAATTAATTTATTCCTTTAAGTATAAGTTTATAAGATGATGTGTTTTCATTTGAAAATCTATTGTTGCCTGCAAACCCGAGTACTCTTGCCCCATTCTGTTAGACTGTATTAGACTCTCAGGTCTACATCCATTTAGAGAAATTGTTAGATACCATTGTTAAAAATATACTCAATCAAAAATATTGTACCATTTGAGTTTAATCAGGTGTAGGGATTATTGTTCAAGATTTAGTATTTAGGGAGTAAGGTTATCTTTATAAATTTCGGTAAGTATTGTTTTAAACATTTATAAATGATTATGAGAGTTAAGTTATGTTTATCACAAATTTAAGATATTTATGAAAATTTTTATCTTTTAAAATAAATTTGAAAAATAGTACTAAAGTATGGTAAAACTAAAATTCCCCTGTAAATCTTTTAAAATTCATCTTTCACTATATCAAATATATATATATATATCACAATAATAGTAATATAGGAAGTGAAATTAAAAGAGGAGTATTTGTCCTTACAATTCCCCAAACGAGGAAAGGCATGCCTCCCCATACATACAGTAGAAGCGCATAAGCCATTAGATGCAAAACGAATGTTCGGTGAAGAAACCTATAGAAGGGATCCCTTACAAGGTCATTTGCATTTTCATATCCACCACACTGCATCCAATGATTTAGTCAGGGTTAGGTCCAATATAAGACCATTGCTATTAGGACACGACCGGATGTCACTTCGCATTGTATACTTTAAAAATCAAGGTCAATTATAGATTGGTCTGCAGAGCTACAAGGCCTGGTAGAGCCTTAATTCCGGACCAGATTAGTCCATAGCAACATATTAAATCATACATGTTTGAATTTTTCCTACAGTATCAAGTTTGAAATCTCTGGTTTCGTGGTAAGGAAACTAATATATTTTATTTACTTTTAACAATTCATGATATTTTTTGACTAATATATATTAACAATTTATGATTTTAAAGTACCAGATTGACGATAGAACCGGTATCAAATATCCACGTCACGTGACTAAACCAAAACCCTTGTGTAGGGCTGTGTGGGTCACGTTGTGTATCACAATGTTTATGATGGTACCGATGGTTGCTCACCCACTCTATTGGGGCTCCCTGCACGCACAATTTACAAGTTATGACTAAAAATATGTTATACTCTCTCCGCTACAGAAGTTTTTATAAAATTATTTGTTTAATAAGGATTAAAATTTTATGTTTTCAATAGTACTTTTTAATTTGTTTACCTTTTAATTCATACTAATATCGAAATAATTTGAACCATTTTGATATGAGAAATTTTCTTAGATAGTCCTTTTTAATTTATTTTCACAAAAATAGTCTTCAATGAAGAAAATGATTTAAAATAAGTTTTATTAAAGGATAAAATATGTATTTATTCCTCTAGGGTTAACTAATCTAGATTTGGGATTTAGAGTTAAGACATGAATTTTGGAGATAGATTCCAAATTTCAAAAAGTTAAAATTAAAAATTAAAATTTTCAAATTAAAAAGGGTTATTTTGTTATTTTATTTTTTGAAAGCTATTTTGTGACAAAAATTTTAAAATGGTTATTTAAGAGAATTGCCATTTTGATATTAATAACTGTTTTTTTATTTGAAAATTTATATTTAGAATGTGTGGAAAACTCAAAAGTTCTATCAAATAATCATCTTTGGAATTTATAAAAGTGAAACCTGAAAAGCAAGAACGCCGCCATAAGCAAATAGATACTCGAGCCATTTCGGTAGATCGAAACTTCGGTGAGAAAGATTCCTATGATATGAGAAGGTGATGCAGATTCCAAAGATTACACTGAGCCAAAGGCAAAGCCTAAAAGCTGACCAGTTGAAGGGAAATGGAGCCAAGAGGCTTAGCAAATGAACCCCACCGACTATGACTAACTTTCTCACGTCCCTAAAATTCCAACTCCTTTCCCAAAATGCACTCTTCTTTCTCACCGCCACAACCTCTGACAAGGGAATTCTCCAGGAAATCTCAACCGGAACCGGTACGTCGTTCTGTTTCTTGTGGAAGGAGTCTCCTCGTTTATACAAATGGGAATTTGTAGAGTTGGATGTGTGATGATAAGTGAACAAAGCATTATTATTATTATTATTATTATTATTATTATTACTAACGGGTTTATGCTGTTTAACAAATGGTGAAAAAGGAAAAACCACTTTGAGAGTTGTAGACAGACACGCCATGTCAAAGTTGATGCCTTTGCATACACACTCATGTGCTACTATACATGAAAAGAAAGTTATCCCGTGATCCGTGTTATCTTGTTTAGTCTTCGTAACTTAATAATATGGCGAATGATTCCACTAATTATTTAGTATACATGTTTATCTATACCACACGTATGTACGATAGACAATTTTGTCTATACCACGTTTATAATAGACAGTTTTATCCTCGACATACGAAAAGGAAACCATAAGGGAGAATTGGTTAAATACCCATATATGAGGCTCATATTAGCTGATTGCCCATTGATTGACATTACAAGCCCAAAGCATACAATTCAGTTTCTAAAATTACCGACTTGCCCTTCTCTTAACCACGACGTGCAGTGCTTGTGGCAGTAATCCTGACACAGCAAATTGAAAAGACTTCGTTGCAGGTTTCATAGGAAACCGTGAGAACTGTAGGTTAGAGTGCTGGTGAGTTCTCCTCCACACATTTATTCTTGGTACTGAATAGACTAATTGATCAATATTTTCATCTTTTTAAAAAAAAATATTTTAGAGATCTCGTCAGAAAGATAAAACTCTTGTTCTAAAATTTTGACGAGTTGTCGAGTACACGACCTTGCGCAAACCGGAGCCATGGAGAATTAAGATTGTTCAGAAGTATAACGCAAAAAAGATTAACCGCTTTGTTGCAAAAGATCGACGAATTATTTAAAAAATCTCATTTGAATTGCAAAAAGCTTGTATAATTTGGTTCTAAATTCATATGCAGAGCCGGTCTTTGTTTTGTTGAGGTTACAAGCCAAAAAAAATAATGTGGCTGGATAAACTAAAATCTAACAAAAGATAAAGACATTTGACAACTAGACTAAAATCATTTTTGCAAAATTTTGTGGCCGATCATAGTTAATTTTTGAAGGCCGGAAGTCCATGCTTTATTGGCTTCTAGCCAGAGTCGGCTCTGTTCATATGTTAAGTTCGAGATGTATTATTAGTGAGTGAAAGACTAGAGAAAACAAGTCAAACCAGGCCATTATCGTGAAAAAAAGTCTGAGGCCAAATGCATATTTTCAGATCTACCAATTGAGGAAGAAGATGGGGAAAATATGGTATTTTAGTATAAAGATAAAATTTTATTAGTAATAAAAAAATAATATAGTTAAGTTAATATGCATTCGTTAAATAAAATGTTAACATTTACGTGTAAAAATATCAACTAACAGATTGCTAAAATGTTATCCAATTTGTTATATTTGTGAATCGAAATGTAATTAACCATAACTGCATTTGGGATATGTTTGAAGATAAATCGTGTGTGCGAAGACATTAAGAAATTTACTATTGTAAAAAATAGCATATAACAGATTGCTATGGATTTACAAAATTCGTGTTACTTGTGAATGGAAATATGGATACAAGTATATCGGGAACGTATTTAGAAAATATTTTGTATAATTCAATATAAATATATAAGGACTATTAGTAATAGCAAGATAATATTGTTTACTGGAGGTGTATCCGTTAAATAAAATATTAACGTGTAAGAATAGAGTTATCAAATAACAAATGTGATTAACCAATTGGGCTATGTTTTAAGAAAAATCGTCACATGGAACAAAATTAAGAAACATAAATAGAAAAGAATAGGAAACAAAAGTAACTACAGTCAAAAGAAATAGTACCACTCAAAACCGCATTTATGAAATAATCTTGTTTGTTGTATATACATAATTTGTTAGCTGATATACGTTTTGTTGACTAAAACATTGTTTGATAAATGGTTTGTTAATTGATAAATTGTTATATGCTCTCTTAGATGATACTTGATACAACAATTTATCAAAGCATGTAGTATGTTAAAATAGTAATACACATTGATACACTATATTTCCTCTTAGACTCTTACACTCCATTTCCTTTTTCTTCCATTCTCATTCCTCTTGTTTTTTCTTAATATCTGTCATTGCCACCATTTATCAAATTTTTGAATCGTCTCTTTTACTCATTTTTCGATATCAAACAAGTGTCACCTAACAAAATATGTACCGCATACCAAAATATATATCAGATAAAAAGTTATTTAACAAACCAAGAATCAAAAACATGTATAAGCTGGTAAACCATTTACTAGAACAATTATCAGTTACACCAATCATGTATCAATTAACGTCAAATCTTTTGTATCAACTAACAAAATATGTAGCGGGTATCAAATCATTTGCCAAATAGCAAATGATTTAAAAAACAATATATGTGATAACAAATCTTAAACCAATTTCAATTTTAGAACAATCAAAGTGAAAAATAACATCAAACTTATAATGGAAAATATTACATATAGAAAATAAAACTTTAATAGAAAAATTCAAAGTAAAGAAATTTACTTGTGGATTGGTAGGAAAAGAAATGAAAATTATTTTGATTAAATGGCAGTAGCGTCAAAGATGGCAGAAATTGGTATTTTTGAGCACTTGAGCACTTGGCGGATGAATTTGTCGACGACAAAACTCAAGAAAAAAGTAGATTTTTTTACACTCCAAGACACATTTTGTCTTGTGAATTACACGTTTAGTCACTTCCCACTTGGGGAACACAAGTTGCTTGTGGAATGTCTCCCTTGCCCTCGTTTTAGACAACCCAAGACTCTCCTAACCATTTCAAAACTAACCATGGTTCATTCCTTTTAATATTTTTTATTATTTTGTCGGACAAATCCCAACACGTATCGTATCCACTCTTTTGTCTCTCCCTTTTCAAGATCAGACCCTTCTAATTTCCCCATTTCAAACCCTTATTTCACCGGACCCAAAGTTGTCTGAACCAAAATCGACTTAGAGAAATCGACTTGTGTAGTGGCGAAGAAGAAGAAATCCAAGAGCCCTCAGTCGAAGAAGAAGAATCCCCCGGAATCCGGTCCTTCTCTTCAACCTTCTCTTCAACCAGATCCCTCAGGTTAAGCAAACTACAAGTTTTTCACTTTTTCCTTTGTGAATGTCACGATTTTTGTTGCTCTCGCATATAAAGTTTCAATCTTTTGGATTTTCTGAAGTTGTAATCGTGATTTCAAAACCCAATTCTAGGGATTCTGAAAACCAATTTCTGGGTTTTTTTTCTTGATTTGCTTTTACACCGGATTCCCCCTTTCGTTAGAGTTTTTTCGAGTCCCCTTTTGCTGAGTTGAAGTTTTTTTCTGACTTTCAGGAACCATGCAACCGGATCCTCGCCTCCCGTCGAGGCTTTTTGCGACTGATAGATTCCCCATCAGCAAACTTAACATATATTCTTCACCGGAGATCCTCCCATTCCTTCGTCATGTTCTCAGAGACACGCCGGAGTTCCATACCATCCGTCAATCTTGTTTTGGAAAGCTCTTCGACATCCCTTCCCGTCAAGCTCAGCAATCTACAAAGCTCATTCACTCCTTCCTCACACGCCAACTCCTATGTGTGGACGAGCACACGCTCTGGTCGGTTTTTGGTGGTAAACCTCTCCGATACGGTCTCAAAGAGTTTGGAGCTGTCACTGGGCTCAATTGTGGACCATTTCCACAAGGATATCACCCCGACACCGCCAAGTCTGTTGTTGCAGGCAAAGACACTGTTTGGAAGAAACTGTTTGGTAAGAAGAAGACAATAACTATTGCTGAGCTCTGTCAATTGCTTGAGAATGAGAAGGACATGTCGGGGTGGAAGAAGATTCGTATAGCTCTGATTATCATCGTCGACGGTGTCCTCATTGCGCACAAACAAACACCCCGCCCCACTCCTCGATACGTGAGTATGCTTAGTAAGCTCACAACCTTCTTTGCTTTTCCTTGGGGTAGAGAATCGTTCCTGAAGACAATCTCCTGCATGAAACCACCCAAGCCCTCCCCACCTAAGATTAAGGATCCTGTCGCTTGGCTCGTGCACAAACTCAAGCAGAGCTCTTTCCGACTTCAGGGCTTTCCTCTAACACTCCAGTTGGTTGTCTTCCGCGCCATCCCACAACTGCTTGATTTCATCCCGTCTCCTCTCGACCACCGCACGTGCATGGACCTTGAAGATTCTTACCTACCTCAACACAAGTCTATCAATTACCTTGATATCCGGCGTGTCGAATGCTCATCTAATGTAAGTTTTCAACCTTCTCTTACTAACTACTTATATCTATATCTCGTTTTTTGACTTTTGAATTAATATTCATGTCCACAATTAAGATTTTTTGTGGCCAAGATGTTTTTGAATTCATATACACGTCCACGTCCACATTGTCTGTTTGATTAATTTGTTCGGTTATCTCTTTCTCAGCTTGCTGTCGCACCGTTCATAGATATTGAAAGCCAAGATGATCCTGGTAGCGGAGAGGGGTTCAATTCTACGAACGACGACCGTATTAGTTACATGGAACAATTGATATCGGAGAGGCACACATTCAACAACGCAATGTGGCCTGGTGGGGTGACAACGGAGCCTTTGCTTAAAAAGCCTAAAGATCGTTGTCTCCGTCCCGTGGAGAAGAAGCTCACTTCTGTCAAACAAACTCTCAAACCAAAGCCGCTCATCAAAAAGGAGACGTCTTCAAGGAAGCAAAGGCGAATAAGTTCTTACTTCACACGATCAAAGGTCAACACTTATTCCAACGAACAGTTAACCGAGATTGTGCTGGTTCTTGAAAAGAAGATACAGCAGATGCAAAAATTTCTAAAGAAGAGGAAGAGAAGAGTTCATGGAAGGCAAACATCATTTCATACAGTTATGTCTCGTGGTAAGAAACAGCGGATTTCTCATGAGGAAGATCAGGGAGCACCCATCGATCAGGTATAATGTTCAAAGAAAACCCTTCTCCATTTTTCTTGCTTTTAGTCAAGAAGATTCTTATGCAAGTTATTTGTATTGCCCTTTTTTCTCTGCTTTTAGGAGATACCTCCCACACATCAGAGCGGTGTTGAGCCCGCACGAGTCGACCCTCTCGAGAGCTATACTCCAACTGATCAGGTGATGTTCAATCACCCTCCAACCATTACCTATCTATGGTAAATTAATTTGACTACTGTTTTCACGCAGGATGTGGATGTTATGTTCAGAGATGATCATGATCTTCCACAGTCACCGATCATAAGTCAGTACGCAGCTCAGCTCCACCGCGAGGCTTCAATAAACCCGACCACGCCTCCTCATGCGAACCGCGACGAGACCATCCACACTGCTTCTGTCCACGTTTCTAAAGACACTGATATGAACACTGCTGAGCAGAATCCCTCAGGCCAGGTGACATTCACTCCGACCTTGTTACATTTGCTAAGAACTACAAAGAACTTATGTTCCAATGGTGTGCGATTTGGCATTTTTAGGATGTGGATGATATGGACAATCATACGGGAAATGTCCCCATTGCAGCTGACCAAAAACCAGACGACGACCAGGTTGTCTCATACCCTGTTTGATATCAATCTATATTTACTTGCAGCATCCTATCCTCATTGGGGATGCTACCCTTTTTCGACAACTTCGTCTCACTTTTTCTTACTGGCATCTGTAGGTTATTGATTCAACGGACATCCACACCGATAATGTCCACATCTCGACTGACCACAATCCAAAGGCCGACGAGGTTGTGTTATGTTTCACATATATATCTATGTTTTTCAGTCAAATAACTCCAAATTTACCCTTTCTCGACAACGTCGTCTCACTTTCTCTTACTGCCATCTGTAGGTTATGGATTCGACGGACATCCACACAGAGAACATCCACATATCGTCTGACCAAAATCCACAGGCCGAGGTGGTTGTCTTATGTTCCACATTCTATGTTTTTTCACTCCATTGGCATCCATAATTTACTCATTATCTTTATTTCATTGTAGGGTGTTGATACTGTTGTCCAGGAATCAGTAGACGTCCCCAACTCACCAGACCAAGCTGTGCATCCAGAGCCTCAGTCACCTAGAACAAGTCAGAATGCCAATGGAACTGAGGAAGATATCCAGACAACTCCTGCGCGTGAGGAAACAAATCCGAAGACCACGGAGACTCGTACTTTCGGGACACTTTATCCAGGTCGTTGGATCCGCCTTCTAAAATCTACCACAAAGCGGATCACCCAGACAGCCCTGAGATTAGTCACATCCTCTATCATGGTGTCAGGATTTACGAGAAAGTGAGCCAAAACCCACCGTCATCTACAGGTCCTATATTCGACGAAACGGATGGTCCCTCCTCTCCGCCAGGCATTCGTTCAAAATTCTCACCACTTCCTTTGACTCCACTCACATCACCGGTGAAGAGTAATGTGGAAGGTGGTCTTGGCTTCGCGAGCCACGCAGCATCACCCAATGCATTTACAGCCACAGCTTCCTCGAATTCGCCACCATCCATAGGACGTCCGACTTCTGCCGAGGTATCTGTCCTATATAGCTTGGATAATTTCATATTTCATCTTCTATGCCAAAAATGACAAACTTGTCTTTTCATGTCCGGTCACAGCAAGCGCAAAACCAGGATACCATCGTTGATCTCACAAAGACCAAAGACCCCACGCGTCACATTCCAGGACCACTCGAGAACCTTCTGGCTAAGGAATTCTTCAGCTCACCACTGATACCAGCTCTCGATCTCGTCACCCCACTTCCAGATAAGGAATGGGAGCTTTTCGAGCAAATTCTCAAAATCAACATGAATGTGTAAGATTTATCACAAACATCTAACTCGACTGCATTGACTTAATTTAGAGATCCGAGTTGTTATAGATAACTAAATTCTTACACACGTACCTATGCCTCAGGTACCATGCCACTCCTTCTGGATTCGAGTTTTCAAACAATTCTCTGCTCCAATTGGCACAGTCAAAGCAATGGACAACAACTTATGTAAGTCCCACATTTTGAGCTTTTGGATGTCCCCTTCTCTCCTACATGTTTCTCCATCTAACCATTCTTTAATTTCAGCAAATGGAAATGCTTTGCCACATGCTTTCTGCGAGACACTCCGAGATTCTTGAGACTGAAAAAGCTGCCTTCGCACCACCTATACTCTGTTCAGCTATCAACGAGGTGTTTGACGATTTCAACAAGGGTGGTAAGAAGAAGAAGGAGAATTTCGTTTGGGATCAGCGTTTGGTCGACATTGTGCTATGCAACGGAAAGAAATGGATGGAGGACATCCACACCATCTACACGCCTATGCTCTGGAACAATTCTCACTGGGTTGGGTTAGCAATCAACTTGGACATGGGATTGGTCGAAGTACTTGATCCTCTTCCCGTCCTGAACGGAGACAGACGCATGGCTAAGTGGATGAAACCCGTTCTGTCCACCCTCCCTTATCTTGTGAAGAAAGTTGCAAGGTGTGAGCTTACTCAATTCACTGGTGTTAAGCCGTTTGTCTGCAGCCGTATTCCAGACACCTACATCAACGGACGCGGCGGTGATTGCGGACCTGTTACAATGAAGTTCCTAGAGTTCCACGCAAAGGGTGATCCTGCCCCTGGAATGTCCGGCATCACAGACCAGACTGTCGACATCATACGCAAGCAGTACGCAATGGATATCTACAAGACCATGGTGCTGCCGGCGTACTATGCTGGCCACTGCACTGATGAATACAAGCTACTATGACTGCTCCTCCCGACCTTTTGATTGTGTAATATATTGGGAGTCTCAGATAACTTTTCGTTTCTACGATTTTATTTATGCTGCATAAGCACCAAAGTACTCAACTTTCTATGGTGCGTAACGCGATCTCGAAACTCTTCCTATGCATAAGACTTTTAATCGTTTCTTATGGTCAATGTTCTAGTTTTCTGTCTAAAAATACCTTCATGATACATAGACACAAAAAATAAGCATCCACACACATCTTCTACGTCCACTTCCACAACGTCGGACCTCACCATAGAATCCATTCCAATTAAGTATTCTCATCAATCAAAAACCCTAACAGCCTCCCAATTCTCTCCATTTGTTTCGCTCTAGCCGCTTTTCACACCTCCTGCATTAGTCATGTCCACTTCCTCTTCCTCCTCAAGGTCACATACAGGAAGACAAACAACGGGGTTACCCACTCGTTGTTGGTGTGGATCTAATCTCACTACATACGGCGCTCAAACAAAGGATAATCTCTTCCGCAGGTTCTATCGATGCGAGATTGGGGTTAAGGTACGTTCAATCATAACCGTATGTAATGAGTAACAAATATCTCATCATATGTAAGGCGGATCTGATCCTAATTTTCATTATTAGAGGAAAAACGAGCACCACTTGTTCAAGTGGGTCGACGAGGCCATTGTCGACGAAATCAACATGGTTGATGCAAAACACTCTCAACTAAAGGAAGATTTCGACTCTTTCAAGATGTACACAGCCAGACGTTTGGAAAACCAGGCCAAACAAATCGAGCACACACTCAACCAATTCAAATTGGTTCTGGATACAAAGGCTAACAGCTTCAAGAATCAGGACAACTCAGCTTTAACAATAGAAGATACTCTAGCGTCCCCAAACATTGCCTCTCCTGCTTACAACCCATTGACGAACATTGCAGTTGGTATTATAGCACTTGGCACAATGGCCTGGATCTACGCTAAGATCAGCAATTAATTGCTAATGTGCCCATCTGACTGTTTACTAGGTCTCGAGAATGTTGCAGCTCATCTAAGAGTTGCATATGTTTGATGATAGGATATCAACTAATTATTCTTAGGTTATGCTTTTGGTTCAATAACCATGTTTCGTTTCTTCTTCATGGGTACTTTTGATTCAATAACCAACTTTCTTTCTTGTGCTTTTCAATTATCTATGTAGCATACAATTTCCAAAGTAAAAATCCAACCTTCAAAATTGGCAAACATATCCACGTCCACAATTTGGCAAACATGTCCCCAACAACCAATGCTAAAAGAGTGACCTCAGGTCTAAAGTGTAGACAACTAATGCATATAGAATAATTTAAACTATCTAAAGTTTAAACATGGTTGATATCTACTAATTTACTTATAAAGGATCTCTTATTAAATAGCATTGTACAATTGAACTAAGGCATTGTTTATGTGGACAGAGTACCCATTTCAGTTGACAAGTAACATTCCTCATCCACGTCCATATTCTGCACACCAAAAGTATTAAAGGTAGTCAATCTTCTAATAACGTCTCTTAATGACCTCAAAACACATGGTTCAAAACAGGGTTCAGAAACAAAAAAAAGTTGTTTGCTCTCGACTTAGTGTTCCAATAACTGAACAACGACAACATCAAGAACAACACTAAATACGAAGGGACGATATAAATCTTCAAACTTCTTGTTTTGCAAAGACCCCCCATCCATCCCAAACCAAAAAAACACTCCTTCCACTTCTCTCCTAGATTGGACGGGTGCAATTCGTTCGGTTGTGTCCAACTCCACCACACCTCCCACATTTGTTCTGTGTTTCTTTCTTCTTTTGTACCTAAACCCAACAAAATACATGCCTTATACAAACCATACATGCCTCGATCAAAAAATGTGTACCAAGAAAACTCTAGCTTTCTCACCTTAATTTCTCCCGTAGAGGGTATCCTCGTCTTGCGACGACGTCCAGGCTGCCTCTTTGTGATGGGAGGGTACACAACCAGCTTGGTTATTTCCTCAGGCATGTCCACATCCCTTGGATCTTCATCTGGATTGATAACACCTGCATATGTCTCCCTCCACACCGGCGTTTTGTACCAATGACCGCACAGTGTATCCGTTGACACTCCAAGACCATTAGCTGCTAGTATAGCATGTCCACAAGGTATTTTGATATTATCAAAATATTTGCAACTACACTTCCTCTCAGCTAGCATAACTTTATCAGACCTCCCAAATTTACCCAAAATCTGGCAAGTCCACTCATTGACAGAATTAACGTAACTTCCTTTAACAGACGCCATGTTCTTTGTCATCTCTTTGTCCACTTCAACGCTCACAGCGCCACTGTGTTTTTCCGCCTTCCTCCTACGCGCACTAAACCACCTTGTCATCATTCTTTGTATGAATTTTACCAATTCAAGGATGTTGGCTCTCCTTCCTTCCAATAGTGCATTATTCAGCTGCTCAGCAATATTACTAGTCATTATGTTATATCTATCACCCGGGAAGTTTACTCTTGACCAACGACCAGTGCCAATTTTTTCCAGATACACCCCACAAGCAGCGTTTGTGGCTCTGACCTTCCCATACAGTTCTTTATACTCACGCGGCATATGAGCCATAGCTGTCTTAGTCACCAACTCAGCTAAGTGTTTGCTTGAGAACCTTGAATTCACATTTCTTGCCAAATGCACTATGCAAGCTCCATGCTTTGCTTGAGGATAAATCTTACTCACAGCATTGGCCAGACCGACAGCCCTATCAGATATTATGGCCAGTGTTGGGGAATCACATAAAATCCTCTCCACCTTTTGAAGAAACCATGTCCACGCATCCTCGTCCTCAGCGTCCACAACAGCAAAAGCAAGGGGGAAAATCTGAAAATTAGCATCCTGTCCACTTGCTGTCAAGAGAACTCCTTTGTACTTGCCGCTTAGATGGGTTCCATCTATCACCAAAACATGTCTCAGCTTTCTAAATCCACTAATCGAAGCACCAAATGCAAGGAACAAATAAAGGAAACGTTCATCCCCATCTTCGTCCACATCTGTCTCCAAATCTGCAATAGTACCAGGATTTGCCAACTTGAGCATGTAAAGATACTCTGGGAGCTTCAGATATGCCTCCTCATCAGAACCACGCACCCCTAAGATCGCTTTTTCCTTGGCCCTATAACAACTCATATATGAAGCATTCACGCGGAGGTCTTCTAAAAGAAGTTTCTGCAAATCACGAGCAACCGGAGCCTTCCCTGGATTCCCAAACTTGGCTTTGTACACGGCCGCAATGACACGAGATGTTGCTCTACTCTTGTACCCTTGTCTGTATTCAATGGGGCAGAGATGATCAAGTTGCGCTTTCCTTATCTCATAGTAACCACACCCACGAATCTCATGAGCCGTTACTCGCCAATCACACCTCTTATCCGGACACTCCACAACAAATGAATCCACCTTTGTCCTAGTCTGCGTGTATTTAAACTGCTTTTTAATTGCGTAAATTGCCAAAGCAATCTGACAATCAACCTTGCTGCCAAAAACCTTCCCAACAGCTATCTCTCCGTCATGCTCGTCCACATCCATGTCGGGTATTTCAGAAAAATCATATTCAGTGTCATCGAACATTGGAGGAATATCAAACTCCTCGTCGTCAATATCAGCAAGTTTGCGTGCAGGTCGACTGCCCATGTTACCACCATCATGAGCATCACCACCACCCATCCAAGGATTATAATCCTCAGGCTTCAGCGTCTCTTCTTTCTTGTCACATCCGCTACACCCTCCAACCTCAAAATAAGTTCTTGGACCTGAGTTTTTCTTCAGCCCTTCCACAATCTCATCCTCGTTGAATACAACATTAACGGCATTTGAACCTCCGTTATCTCCATCTAATAACGGCTCCCAAAACTCCCTGTCGTAACATCTTGGCCTCAATTCTATCTCGTCCAAAACATCATCTCCTTCTGTGTTTCCTTCAGAAGTGAAACCACTATCATCCACACCGTGGCTGCTATCTCCATTCACTCCGTCACCACTCTTCATGTTTTCTTCCACCTTCTCAACTTCCCGCACAAAGGCTTCATCCAAGTCAATGTTTACAGCCTGGGTCTTAGAAGCAGCGGATGAAACATTTATCCTCTTCGATGACCCCGACGAGAACTTTGCTGCATTTGGTGATACAAATCCCAAACCTGAATCGTCCACAACATCAGTGTCCACAATCCCGGGAATCACACAGGAGCTACCAAATAGGTTCATCCCCCCGTTCACCTTCTCAAATACCCGCACAAACGCATCATCCAAGTCATTGTTTACAACCTTAGTCTTAGAAGCAGCGGATGAAACATTTCTCCTCTTGGATGTCCCCGACGAAAACTTTGCTGCATTTGGTGAAACAAATCCCAATCCCGTATCGTCCACAACTTCAGTGTCCACAATCCTGGGTTTCTCTTGGAAGCTAGCAAATAGGTTCATCCCCCCGTTCACCTTCTGGTGTTGGCAGAAATACTTCGCCGTCCCATCATTTGAAATAAGCACTGGTGGTGTCAGGATACCAGTTGCAAGCTCCCTGCTTGTTGGTGGCCAGTAGCTCAAAGCAACCCCAAACAGAGCTTCGTCGACCTTAAACTCACGCAGGACGTTTCGTTCTAGCTCTAGACAACCAATTCCGTCGTAGACAGGCACCATACGCCCCATGCGATTCTTCTCGACGATGAACTCCCATTTTCCCGACGCCCCACAAACCCACTCGCCGCTTAACACCAAGCATTGCTCGTCCATCTTCAAAGGAAACGCCTTTTACAAAGCGAAAAAATCACAAATTACACGACAAAGGTTAGTGGAAGATTGCTAAAGACTATCATCTCTACAATGTAAAGTCAAGAAAGAGCAAAATAATCACCTTTCTCAAACTACGGCTGCAGCTACTTCTCCTTCGACAAGATGCATTAATTATGGCTTACCTACTTTGTTCAGGCAAACAAACCCTGACCATTGGATCTCTTCCAATCTAACGGTTGATGCATGTCTCCAAAAGCGAAGCAAAAATCTTAATTTCTCATCTAAGGAAACACGTCGACAGTCATTTGGTCCCCACAAATGCAACACAATTTTATATCATTATAACTAACTCATCTCTTCCTTTCGTTAACTAGAGCAAAAGGGCAATAGAGTATTAACACATAGGAGGAAGAAGGAAGAAGTGTCTCCCAAGTACAATGTGTCTTATAGTGTTAAAAAAGAGAAAAAAGTGTCCTTTTGAGTAATCAACTCAAAAAAGTAAGATTGGAAGATTGAAAATGACGTGATAAATCTCTAGTCATCATTGTAGCTAACAAGAAGCCGAAGAGAATGTTGAAATCAATGTTAGTGTTATGAGGAGAGGAAAGAAAAATTGGAGATAAAATAAGAAATAATCAGGAAAAAAGATGAAAAAAAACAAAGAAAAACAAAAAAAAAAAAGAGACAGGGACTAAAAGAGAAGAGGAAAAGAGAGAGAGAGCTAGACGGCAACTTGTTTCGGGGAATGAGTTAAAGGAGACTGACAACCTTACTGACACGGACACAGCTACACATAGGGTAGTCAATTACGGAATGAAAGTAATACTGTCATTTCAGGTGTAATGCTCAAATTGAGGGATCACTTATGGGCATGAGAGCCAATTTTCTGAACCATAACCTCATAAAGTTTTCTGAAAGATTTACAGTAAAAGAGAAAGGAACGGTTGTGATGATGGCACGTCTCACTCACATAGTATTGGTCGGTGAATTATGAGGATATGCATACAAATGCCCGTGCCTATACTATACAAAGGCCACTCTCTTAAGCTCCCACCTCACATGTTAATTTTTAGAGTCCAATTTCTGAGTTATATTAGGTTCAATTGTATAACCATTATAGACTAAGCTCAGGGCTGGTTCTGGGCCAACCCTGATGAAACACTCGATTCAGGTCTTTAAATGTTTTTATAAAATTATATGGATATAAACTTCCAAATTTATTTTATTTTTATTTTTTTTTTAAATTTAGACTCCTGACCTACTGAAATCTGTATGAAATTGTCTACGGCTTCTACAATTTTAAGACAGGCCATGACTAAACCTTTGTTTATCTTTTAGACTGTTCTTTGGATTAGTTTATTTCAGTCATATTTTATAAGATTCTAAATTTTAACTAATCACACACTGTCTATTTTCAATTTAACTGATCGATAAGATTCTATGTGCTGATAGGTTTGTGTGTTTTTTTTATAACTTTCATCATTCATTCAATTTTTCTGTATATTTTTCTACAAGGAGAAACTTTTTCTCTTAAATCTTTTTATGTTTATATTTCAAAATAAAATTAGTTTTTGATCCACGTTAGCCTACGTAAAATATTCTGCATGGTGTCCATGAGATTGGCATTTGTTCTTCTTTTTTTTTTGTTCTGGCAAAAAATAACACTCATGGTGATAACACATACTATTCTTTTTGTGATTTTGGTTAAACGCAACCTTTTAGTTTTGTTGAGAGGCTACTTGAATAGAAAGTGTATATTTCTTGGTTCATTTACTAGGAATTTTGAGAAATAAAAATGTGAGAGCAGATTTTAATTCATATTTTAAAGTAAAAAAAAAAGGATTTTATGTTGATATTGACTATCAGAATATCAAGATGAGATTTTATATTTCTTGGTTTATTTACCTACCGTGTTATCTAAGTTCATAACTAAAATAATATTTTTTATATTTAAATAGTCATTACAAGGTAATCTAGAAAACAAAGAAATTGACTTTTGCCATAGCACGGAGGTAATACTAGTCGATACACTGGTAACATCCACGTCCGCTTCGGCTAGAGGGCCTGCCGGCCTGGCCGTCACTTTCGTTTATTTGACTTTTGAGTTTTAACATTTGGCTAAATGTTATGAGCGTCAATTCTGGAAATTTAACATACTTGTTTACTAACCATTTAAGCACTAAGTAATTTTTTATTTTTACCTCACGGTGTTGTAAATCAATTTTCGACATGTCATTCATCCGTTCACTATTCCATTTATAAAACGTTTAACTTTTGAAACTTTTTTAGATAATTAACCAAAAATGTAAATATATTTTGATAGCAAAGTTAGTCAAATTAAACTTTTAATATTTCAACATACACGAATACTATATACCACTTAACAATAATCATTTGAAGTACTAATATTTTGCATAAAATTCTTAAACCTTATAATATCCTATTCAATTAATAAAAAGATAAAAATTTTAATTATGAAAATGTTGGGGAAAGAGTTACTGTAAATAAATTTAAACTTTTAATAGAACTTCTTATTTGTAATACTATATAATTTTAAATTATATTATGTGATTTGTAATTATATTATTTTTTTTAAATGAAAATTTATTTAGTAATTCGACTTAGGCCCCCCTCCTATGCCTAACCACGGCACGGGCACTGCTTACGACGAACAATAAGGTACGTACCACGTGTTTCTTACAGACTAAAAATCAAAACAGTACGAACCAGCTATAAGATCGACACGAGCGTAAGAGGTACACAGTAAATCTAATGGAGGAGAGAGCGCTGCCGCTGGTACTTTGTGTGCGCAAGTTGCGGTATGCAATGCTACGATTGCATCTTGATCCTTTACGTACCAGTTTATTACTTCTTGGTTAAAATTTTCGTTTGTGCATTGAGGCAATATGCATACGAAGCTCTCGAATTATATCAAATAGAAGCCATTGGCATGATAAATAGTTAATCCTCTATGTTTTTGACATAATTGAAAGAGACTCTAATTACCATGCACTCATAAAACGTAAATGATTATCGAAAACTCTGATCTGGGAACAAATTTATATATCTCAATAAATTTGTATCATGGAGTTCCATGCTTTCGATCCGTTGTCTCTTCCGAGCCACGAACCAGAATATTTCAAAAAAAAAAAAAAAATTTGTTTATCGAGAAGCTACTCAAGCTAAGGCTTATCTACTCACGTTGCAACATCTTCTTTTGAATCCATGCGACTTCAATAAAACCGATTGAAAACAGATACCATCCATACAGTTTAATGGTGTTGAATAGCATAGTTTTCTTAGAACCAAACCACAAATCATAAGTTTCTAACGGGCTTCATCTAAATCATTGCATCATCCCTCTTATTACATGATAGGGTGAAATACTAGATGATTTTTCGGTGATAAAAAAAAAATACTAGATGATGATTATATGAGATGATTAAGCGCAGGGTTTAAAAATATTAAATAGATTTTTAACCAATGTATAGAGTTAAAAAAAATCGTTTGTGGTAGTCTCGAGCGATACGTAGAATCTTATCGAACCATCATAATTAGGATTCATGTAAGGATCAATATGTTTTAGAGAGAGTTACCATCCGCTGTTATTTGTCCAAAAGAAAAAAAAAATCTATCCGCTGTTAATTCTACTGGTAAAGTCTTCTGCGTTAAGAACATAGGTAAATATGTTCGAGTTTCTATAGATGCAGAGAAAAGATTAGCAAAGAGTTCTTATCCATAGCATAAAAGAATAAAGGTTCTGCCTAGAACTTCTTAAATTTTTTTTAAAAAAAAAGTTACTGTTATCAATTTCGTAGCCATTTAAATGGGTTAAAGAAGTACACGTAGTGGAGAGATAGTAAATGGGTTATAGCCATTAACAAACTGTATTTCCAAACAGTCGAACTAGTTGAGTGTCTAGAATTGCATGGCCAAAATTGATTGAATGTGAATGTTTTGTCATCTTTTTTCCTTTGTTTCTTGAATTTAATAAGAGATACTTAAAATTCATAATCCGTTTGTTAGAAACTAGTTTGATCTCATCTAATTCTATTTTTCCGGATCAATCAGCCTTAGGAGTATTCAAAGCGAGAGGTGTCCTTAATATGGTGCATAGATGATAATGTTTTGTCATCTTTTTCTTTTTTTTTTTTTTTTTTCTTGTGTATTGAATGTAATGATAAGATAACTTAAAACTCATAATCAGTTTGTCACATACACTCTCTTGCATCGATATATATACGTTTATATGTAAAGACACCAAAAAACAAAACTCTTTAATGTTTCATAGCTCGAATCGTACAACAGTTTTGATTCCGGTGGTGACCACATAGTTCTACTATCAATCACTGGTAAGTGCCATTCTTTCTTTCTGAGCTTCTGATGGCAGCTTAACATCAGTTGCTAAACCAATGGCTTGGAGGAATCTAACGACGTACCAAGTCATATCAAATTGCCACCATTCAAGTCCATGTCGAGCAGAGAACTCGAAAGCATGGTGATTGTTGTGCCATCCTTCTCCAAATGCTAGAGCTGCTACCCACCTGAAAAAAAAAAAACATAATTCATAGTACAATTAGATATTAAAAATATATACATATCTCAATGGATCAAGTCGTTTAAGGATTTGATGGATGGTGAACTTTACCAGTTGTTCTTGGACAAATCTCCAGTGTTCCATGCTTGGTTTCCCCAAACATGACAAGCTGAGTTTACTAGCCAAGTTATGTGATATACCCATACTATTCTTACTCCCTGCAAGTAAAAAAACAAAAACATTACAAAAAGCATGAGCCAAAGATATCTTTATCAGAGATATTTACTTGTGGTTCTCTGCTTTGATCAACTAACACAACTTGCGTGGCCTAAGTTCAATAATCTATGTTACACTAAATGACAAGACAAAAAAAAAAACAAGTTGACTAACATTGAAGGCAACCAAACTGATAGCCACACAAAAAGTGGTGGATGTGTTCTGTTTTCGTCAAGCTAAACATACATCATCGTCCTATCTATATCTCGTTCTTGAAATAAACGGTGATGGATTCAAAATGCAAAAAATTTAACAGGTACATACCATTCCCCAAACGATGAAGGGAAAGCCACCCATTGCGTATAGAGCAGCCGCCAGAGCCACCGGATGCCAAATGTATGTGGTTTTAAGGAACTGATAGAACGGCTGCTTCTCCAGATCCCCAACATTATTAGGCTCTCCAACCTTCAAACATGACAATAAAAACACTGATAAACAAACAGAGATTACATCTCAATATGAAAAAGAAACAAAACAAATCAATACCCTTTGCGTGATGGTATTGGTATCAAACATCCAATTCATGTGACTGAACCAAAACCCTTCAAGCGGGCTATGAGGATCTTTGTCTGAATCACAAAACTGATGATGGTACCTATGTGTACTCACCCAATCAATAGGGTGCCCCTGAAAGAAAAACAACACATCATCAAATAAAGGACAAACTACATTATCCACAAATCTAATTACGATTCACTCACCTGAAGAGCCTGAGCTCCACAATAAGCAAACAAGTACTCAAGCCACTTAGGAAGCTTGAAGCTCCTATGAGTAAGATTCCTATGAAAAGACAGAGTAATCCCCAGAAGACCCGTCACTATATAAAGCACAAACGCAACCGAAACAGCTCTCCAATTGAACTGAAACGGAGCCAACAAGCTAAGCAAATGCATCGACACAACCACAGCGACAGCGCCAAAATCCATCGAAGTCCACTCTCTCTCCCACCAACCAACTTCATCCTTCTTCTTCTTCACCATCACATCCGAAAGCATTATCCTTCTGTAATCCCCAGACTCCGAGGCCGCTGCAGCTGCGGCGACATCTCTCTTCGGACCCTTGAATGCGGAGGAGACGAGGCTCGGGAGCTTGAAAGGAGCGAGCTTTTGGTTGTGGGTGAGTGAGATTCCGGCGAAATTCAACGAGGGCGGTGCGGTTAGAGGTCGCGGAGGCGAAGAGAGGAAGAAAGGTTTGGGCTTTGTTAAGGGAGAAGTCAGAAGAGACGCCATTGTCGACGTGATGGCCGAGAGAAGGAGAAGATGAGAGTTAAACCCTACATATACATATATAGTATTAATATATATATATATATATATATATATATTATATGAGGGTGTCTTTTTGTATGTTCACAAGCTGTTGTGTTGTTGGAGTGACAAAGACGTGTCCAAAGATCTCATCTTTGTGGCTAAAGAGAGAAGATAAGATCACAAGCTGTTAGGGATTTGGATTGCCAATTTGGGGCAGTGAACTAAACCACGGATCTTCTCTGTTTCCTTTTACTGAAACAGTCCTTGATGTTTTTCGAAACTTGATAAATCGCCCCATTAGTTTGTTTGTAGGACACAATTCTGAATTTCCTAAGTTGGGCTTTGTAGATTATCCTTAAATGGGCTTTCCTTGTGTTAGCCCATTCCTCCTTTTATCTATTTACGAAAATTCCAATTCCGACAATTCAAACAAGATATTTGTCTGTATGATGATGAGTCTATGAAACTTCAAAGTCTTTGTTTTCATCTGCTAAGGAAAAAAAAATCTCTAAAAGATATTTTGTATCTGTGGTGGTTAATAACCCTTATCTTGAAACTATATATCAATTACTCTTCATTCATCAAATTCTAAAGAGTTCATCATTAGATCGGTTTCAATGGCTGCAGCTGCTAATACTGCCATTTTTGTATCTCCTTCGCAGCCTTTATCCTCTAAACGCAGTTTTTGTAAGTATTTTTGTACTCCTTTTATGTTAATCTGTCTACTCGATGCTCTATACAATTTGAAGGTTTTTTTGGATACTATATAGTGTACAGTTCAACGATTAGTCCAGTACAGAGGAGATTTCCAAAGAGGAAACTTGAGCTGCAAGTAAAAGCTGTTGCCACCACTCTTGCACCCCTCGAAGAGATCAAGGAGTATGTACTTTTAAACCTCGTCTTGTTAGTTGGGTTGATATAACTATGATAGTATAAAATAACACATAGTTCATGGTTGATTGATTTGTGTAGATATAAGCTTCCTTCATGGGCAATGTTCGAGATGGGGAGAGCTCCTGTGTTCTGGAAAACCATGAACGGTCTTCCTCCAACCGCGGTAAATTTCCTCTACCTATTTTCTCCCATGTTAGCCTCAAAGTTAATGCTCGTTGACTCAAAAAATTCTTTAGGGTGAAAAGTTGAAACTGTTCTACAATCCAGCTGCAACCAAACTCACTCCTAACGAGGACTATGGGGTTGCTTTCAACGGTTAGTTTCTCATATAGCATCTGATTATAACTTGTATTTGAACTTTATCCCAATGAGTTTTATGCTGTTAATTAAAACTTATTTATGGAGTTTACATAGTCCAGTCATATGGGCTAATAAAAATGGAAAGAAATTACTCAACTGGGTTACTAATGGTTCAGGAGGATTTAACCAACCAATCATGTGTGGTGGAGAACCAAGAGCAATGCTTAAGAAAGATCGAGGCAAAGCCGATTCTCCCATTTACACTATGCAGATTTGCATTCCTAAGCACGGTCTGTTTTTACATTATCATAACCAAAGCATATGATTATGTGATCAAATAGTTATTAACGTATGAATCATATTTCAGCTGTGAATTTGATATTCTCGTTCACCAATGGTGACGACTGGGATGGTCCATACAGACTTCAGTTCCAAGTCCCCAAACGATGGCAAAACAAACCTATTGAGTTCTTCAATGAGGTACTGCACGTACAATTTAGTATACATATTTGTGCTATACCAAAAAAAAAAAAAACTATTTTTCAATTTGTGTGAAAAGGGTCTAGCTAATGAGTTGAGCCAAGATGGAGCCTGTGAGAGAGCAATATTTCCTGACTCGAACATAGTTGCGACACGGTGCACTATGATTGCCAACTTAACGGTCGAAGGAGTATGTATCTCACCAACTATATATATACTACAATTCATTTGTTAGAGATACCTTTCTAACATAGTTAAGGTTCTTAACATGTTTCAGGGAGATAGATGCAATCTAGACCTTGTTCCTGGGTGCATGGATACAAACTCAGAACATTTCAACCCGTTGGCTAATGTTGATGATGGCTCTTGCCCTCTTGAGTTATCTGATTCTGATGAATAGAACTATATAATCCTTCTTCATGTAAATATATAGTCAGTATTTGAATAAGTTATACATGTAAGAACTGAATACGATAAATGTCATCGCTCGTTGATATTTTATTTAATTACAAAAGAGCTTGATACTTAAAATATCTGATTCTTTTTTAAAGCCACCGACTATTAGAAATGTTAACATGTTGATCTATTTATTAGTTGAAACTAACATACATTGGAGAAACTTCTCAACGACAAAAAAGACAGTAAATAAAGTATGATCTATTGCTTTCCCCTGGACCAAACTATTAATGAATAATGATCATGTATCGGTGGACCTGCCCCGTTAACTTACACGAAAACCATCTCAAACCTATCAATGGAAAACAAAACACATGTTGCACCAAAGATAGTGAAATAGTACATTCAAAATGTCGAGCCAATGACTTTTGGCAGAGTCACCTCTATCTTCTAATATTGGATTCAATGAAATAGTTGTTGAAAGACCGTAAGAAACTCCTATTCACAATAACGTACACGTTTAGTTAGGTTCAACCTGATATCCCTTTCTTATTAATCAAGGAGCAATTTGTGAGAGTAACCTTAAAGTTGTATGTTATTTACATGTGTGTCATGCATACGTGGCAGCACCACACTCACTCTCAGCCTACATATTGAATCACCCTTAATTTACTAGAGAAATTACATGCAAATGCCATTGTGGTTTCACATTCATAATCAACTTATGTCATATTCTTAATGTCGAGCATTGCCATATATAAAATCGTCATAGTAATTAATTATGTAATCGACTATGGAATCTAAAATCGTCAAATTTTACCATATATAGATCCACAATGATTGATATTTGATTAAAACTTAACTCCATACCAATCCGTTTAAATACCAACAGTTTCATATAAGCCTAGAATTTATTCTATCGTATGATATATAACTATATGATATGAAGATATTAAAACATTATAAATTTTTCTTTCCTTTCTCTTTTTATTTTTCTATCGTATTATTACAAATATAGAATGTTTAGATATATTGAGTAAATATTATTTTTGTAGCTTACATGATCGAAAATAATGTTTTAATATATCCATCAATATAATATATAATGTTTGAAGATATTAAAACATTATAATTTTTTCTGTCCTTTCTCTTTTTCTTTTTCTATCGTATAATATATAATGTTTGGAGATATTAAGTAATAATATAGAATGTTTGGATATATTAAAACATTATTAATTTTTCGTATAATATAGAATGTTTGGAGATATCGTATAATATAGAATGTTTGGATATATTAAAACAATTTAACTATATGGTATGATATAATGTTTGAAGATATTAAGTATAATATTATAAAATTTTCTGCCATTAAAGATATTAAAACTTTATAAATTTTACTGCCCTTTCTCTTTTTCTTTTTCTATCGTATAATATAAATTTTTCTGTCCTTTCTCTTTTTCTTTTTCTATCGTATAATATATAATGTTTGGAGATATTAAGTATAAAATATAATGTTTGAAGATATTAAAACATTATAAATTTTTCTACATGACGTATAGTCTTCTCTAATTTTTAATATCAAAAATAATGTTATGAATCGGATTGCTAACATTATAAATTTTTCTGTCATTTCTCTTTTTCTTTTTCTATCATATAATATATAATATTTGGAGATATTAAGTATAATATATAATGTTTGAAGATATTAAAACATTATAAATTTTTCTTTCCTTTCTCTTTTTCGGATTTTTCTTTCCTTTCTCTTTTTCCGGATTTGAAGATATTAAAACATTATAAATTATAAATAATGTTATGAATCGGATTGCCAACATTATAGATTTTTCCGTCCTTTCTCTTTTTCTTTTTCTATCATATAATATATAATATTTGGAGATATTAAGTATAATATATAATGTTTGAAGATATTAAAACATTATAAATTTTTCTTTCATTTCTCTTTTTATTTTTCTATCGTATAATATATAATGTTTGGAGATATTAAGTCATTGAAAAAGAGAAAGGACAGAAAAAGAAATGCTATGAATCGAGAATAATGCTATGAATCAATCAAAAAATCATGACTAAATCGAATAAGATCATAATCTACGAAATGCTATGAATCAATCAAAAAATCATGGTATAAGATGATCGAGAATAATTACATGACTAAATCGAATAAGATCATAATCTCATCGCATAGTCATAAATTATACAAATTTTGATCCTCGACTTTCCTATTTATAGGTCAATCACGTATATATTAATGCAAAACATAAATGTACGTCCATGATTTTATGATTGACGTATTTGACTACGAAATTTGCCATTAAATATAAATTTTTCTGCCATTAAAGATATTAAAACTTTATAAATTTTACTGCCCTTTCTCTTTTTCTTTTTCTATCGTATAATATAAATTTTTCTGTCCTTTCTCTTTTTCTTTTTCTATCGTATAATATATAATGTTTGGAGATATTAAGTATAATATATAATGTTTGAAGATATTAAAATATTATAAATTTTTCTACAAGACGTATAGTCTTCTCTAATTTTTAATATCGAAAATAATGTTATGAATCGGATTGCTAACATTATAAATTTTTCTGTTCATTCTCTTTTTCTTTTTCTATCATATAATATAATATTTGGAGATATTAAGTATAATATATAATGTTTGAAGATATTAAAACATTATAAATTTTTCTTTCCTTTCTCTTTTTTCGGATTTGAAGATATTAAAACATTATAAATTATAAATAATGTTATGAATCGGATTGCTAACATTATAGATTTTTCTGTCCTTTCTCTTTTTCTTTTTCTATCATATAATATATAATATTTGGAGATATTAAGTATAATATATAATGTTTGAAGATATTAAAACATTATAAATTTTTCTTTCCTTTCTCTTTTTCTTTTTCTATCGTATAATATATAATGTTTGGAGATATTAAGTCATTGAAAAAGAGAAAGGACAGAAAAAGAAATGCTATGAATCGAGAATAATGCTATGAATCAATCAAAAAATCATGACTAAATCGAATAAGATCATAATCTATGAAATGCTATGAATCAATCAAAAAATCATGGTATAAGATGATCGAGAATAATGCTATGAATCAGATTGCTATAATCTGACTTGCCATTATGATTTCACCATTTTGGATTGTTATAATTGCATGACTAAATCGAATAAGATCATAATCTCATCGCATAGACATAAATTATGCAAATTTTGATCCTCAACTTTCCTATTTATAGGTCAATCGCATATATATTAATGCAAAACATAAATGTACGTCCATGATTTTATGATTGACGTATTTGACTACTAAATTCGTGCCTATAATGTATTAAACATTGATTGACAATTCAGCAATTTGTTATTTACTGGCTAAGATTGCGCATTGAGCCTAAGATTGCGAATCAAATTATATATATGTAGAAGAGAAAATTCTAAATTAACATGGTAACGGCTAATATACGTTGTGGATTATTATTAAGTAAAGTAGTAATAAATCACTAGATCGATAAAGCCAATCATCTAAATGCATATTCATACAAATAAATATTAAATCATATCTATACGTATAATCTTAGGCAGCAATTTGTTATTTACTGCCTAAGATTGCGCATCGAGCCGATTTATATATGGCAAATAATACTAATATATAAATCTCTTTGAAGTAGGCATTCACTCATCAAAAGCAAGAAAAGCGAATAAAAGTTAAGAAATGTCGGCGATGAACAACGTTTCTGATTTGAAGCCTTTCAAGTCAATGTGGAAGGTGAGGGTTAAGATAATCCGGTTGTGGAAGCAGTATTCAACGGCGAGTGGTGAGACCATTGAAATGGTTTTCGTGGATTCTAGAGTAAGTTCTATCTTTGTTTCTATATTAGGTTAAGATACCTTTGTTTCTTACTTGATGTCTTTGTTTCTTACTTGATTCTGTTCATATTTGCTAGGGTGATAAGATACATGGGACCGTGAAAAAGGATGAAGTCGGACAGTTCGTTCATGTCCTGCAGCAGGGCCAAACGAAAGTCCTTTTTTATTAAAGTTTTTTATTTTATTAATATTTTTGTTTATTTTTCTGAATAAGGGGTCAAAGATAGAAGCAACTCTATACGAAGAGCTGGAAGCTTTAAACCATATCACTATGAATGAAGGTGATTGGTTTGATATTAGAAATTTCAAAGTAATGCATTTTTCAGGTTTGATACATTTGACCAAGAATCGATACCACATTGTTATGTCAAATTCTACTGTGGTCGTGCAAATTTAACCAAAAACATGTAGCAACTACTATTGTTTTGTAAAGTTTCTTGACATTGCACGCGGTCTTGCCCATCCAATGTACTGTATAGGTATTCAGATCTAATTATATTACATAGTCTGAGTTGAATGGACTTTTAAATTATAAAATTATCAGCTATGTATTAATATTGCAACATGTGTTTTTAATGTCTTAGATCTTTATGGAGCTTTAGTTGGGGTTGGGGAGCTCCAGCCTTATCATGATGAAATTTATGGTGAGATGCGGCATAAAATAAATTTCTCATTGATCAACCTCGGGTGAGTATCCGCGTTTAAACATAAAAACATATTTTCAAAAATATAATAATGAATCGTTATGGGTTTTGGAATATTTCTTTTAGACCCTCGCTTACAGGTTAGATGAAATTATGTGTGTTGTCTATGGGAACATGGCTATAAAGTTTTATCATTTATGGAACTCTACAGTTAGTTCTGTTGTTCTATGTGTTTTGAGTTTTTGGCGTATTGAACGGGAGGAAGGTAACTTAGAAGATTTATTTTCCCCAAATGAATGTTTCTTTTTTCTACTCACTTTCAGTTTCAGTTAATAATAAACGAGTTTTATAATATAGGTAGCTTCAAGAATGTAACAAACATCAAAGGGATGTCATTTTAATAATAAATAGTCAAGGTAGTTTCAGTTAATAATAAACGGGTTTATTTTTTTGAAATAAAAAACTTAGTCTAATCTTTTTAGTAATTGACAGCTACCGCATTTATCATTATAATAAATAGTCAAGGTAATCAATAAAAATCTATTATAATAAAAATCAAATTTTAGAAAGCGACTATTTCCATTAACTGCCGATCTATTTAATCACAAGGGGGACATATATACTTCAAGATCTATTTGATAAAGACAATTAAATTTTACGATTCGATTTATAGTCATAACGAAGACGCCAAAAACTTAAACGTGTACTTTCTTCTATATCCAGTATAATTTGATAAATATGGTAGGTCATATAAATTATATTGATTACAAGATCACAGCTATAATTTTTTTTCTTGGCCAATTACCTGAATGCTTTAATCACAGTAACTTACTTATATAACGAAAATTGTTATACTTTGTCTTTGCATATCGAAAACAGTTTACTTATATAACGAAATTTCAGTGCCGTCTTGCACAATACCATATTTACTCAACCTTTTGACTACAATTTAAACCAATATGTAAAATAAATTATAAAATCAAATGTATGAATAATTTTTTATAACTCTCACACCGCGCAAGGCGCGGGTCCTAATCTAGTATACCGTATTCAGTAAGAATCATAGGAAAGAAAATAAATTTAACTAATTGGACTTCCAACTAAATTTAATATGTTCAAGTTCAACTAAACATTTCAAAAGAAATTAAACAAAATTAATTGACTAGCGAGTCTTTAGAAATCAAACTAAAACCATTGCCTAAATTGTGTGTCTTGCTCATCATCTCTTCGTACTTCCCGGCCAACGAGTCAAAGAGAATCCCAGCGCCAACTCCGACCGCAAGATCGATGGTGTAATGTCCTCTCGTCCCGAGCAGCCTGATGGATTGTAGTACATTGAGGATGTCAAAAAGCATCGCTAGTCTCAACCTCTGCATTCTCCTCATGTCCAAGGATGCTATCATGGAACCGGCGACGTGACCCGAGTAGAAGAGGAAGAATGAGACGTTTCCCACCGGAAAATCGACTCCTGATCCTAAAAACTCCTGTAGAAAGAATCAAATAACTAATCATGCTTTTGACACTTTTTACTGCAACAAGTTAAAGAGGTAAATACAATCCACTTCAATTTACCCTCTCAATGATAATAATCCTTTCCACTTCAAAACAAATACTAATGTTTTCAATATAACATTTGTCATGATATTATTCAAATTGAACATAAACTTATGAACAAATTGTTTGTGAGATAATAAATTATAATATTAGAGTCCGGGTTATCAAAACATTTTGGGACTTAAAGTTAAAAACTGTTTTTCTATACGGTAGTGGCCAAGGGAAAATCACACGCACAACAATATTTGGGGACTTTACATTATTAGATCTATTTTGTTACAATCAGTATCATTTGGTTATTACTAGTATGATATATAGTCTTTCAAAGAGAGAGGGAGAGATGTAAAGATTGAGACCTGAGGGAGAGGAAGCTGGGTAGAGTAACCAAGAATGCCGCGACAAGTAAACATAAAGCAAGCCGAGATGGTCGCTCGTGGTCGTCCTTCCATCAACCATGTCCATACAATATACGTCGTTTGCATCCCTACGAAAACCTGTCCCCACCACCACCCAAAGCAAAATTTTAAATAGTTAAAAAGTACAGAAGTCAAATCTAACCAATCTCTTTGCGTTGCATGTGATCACGTCTCCACATCACCATGTGTTACTTTTTAATGGGTTTTAACTTTAAAGTTATAAAGCATTCTATTATACTACTATAGTACAATTATTTCGTTATTAAAAAACAAACAGACAAAATGGCAGTTGTTAAGAAGAAGATTAGACTTAACTACTAAACAAAGCGATTACATTAAATACATTTGTGTCCACTAGTTTATCTGCTAACACCATTATTCCACTCTTAGGAAATTTCAGTGCATATTGATGTTTACAGTTGACAGCAAAATTCCAGCTGGAATATTAATTACCTCACAAAATAAAGGAAAAGATCTGAGATTTGTTTCCATCACTACCACAATTAACTATGTCGTTATAAAGAAACAAACAGACAAATGGCAGTTGTTAAAAAGAAGATTAGACTTAACTACTAAAAAAAGCGATTACATTAAATACATTTGTGTCCACTAGTTTATCTACTAACACCATTATTCCACTCTTAGGATATTTCATTGCATGTTGATGTTTACAGTCGACAGCAAAATTCCAGCTGGAATATTAATTACCTCACAAAATAGTAAAGGAAAAGATCTGAGATTTGTTCCCATCACTACCACAATTTAATTTATTTGACTAACTCAATAGTTTATTGCTAAAGAAAAAAAAAACAAAAAGTTAGGTGAGACATGAGGAATTGATGATAATCATGTAATAGTTGTTTTAACCCCTGAAGTTAACCTCTCTCTACATACCGTGTTTAGTGCAGCTAAAACGGTGTTAAGATCCGGTGAATCTGCCAAGACGCGATTCAGAGAGCGCGTGGCCACGAACCCAATATCGAACGGCTCAGACCTCGCGGGAATCATCTGAAGCGTATACTCGACGCCCATGAAGAACAGAACTCCGACCGCGAACACACACGGTATCCAATGGACTCTCGCCACGTAGATAGCGTCACGCGCCGTCCATGTCATAAACGACGCCTTGCTTCTCCCTCCTCCTCCTCCTCCATCTGTTCTCTTAACAGTGCTCTCCATTAATGGGACGGTTGTTCCGTCAGAGGCGACGCCGTTAGTGTGATGTCCGTTAAGAGAGTTAGATCTGCGACGGAGAGGGACGCCAGTTTCAGTTGACATAAGCGTGAGATATGGGTTATGTAAGAGGCAGAGATCTCGAAGGAGGTATTGTTTTATATTTTGTGAACTGTGGAAGGAAGATTGTTTGGTCTACAAAAATTCATACGAAAACGATGAGTATGAGGTTCTAGAGCTACGTTTACGCAAGTCTTTTGCCTCGTTATTCTTTTCTTTCTCTTCTCTCTTTGTTGGGCTTTACTTTTTGTACCAACATGTTTTAAAGTTCTTCCTTTTATATGTCCATTTTTGATATTTTAGACTACCCAAAAAAAGAGAAAATGACTTCCTTTATATTTGATATCATTATTTCAAAATAAATATCATTTCAGAATTTTAATACAAAATTTATCCATTTTTATATACTATATGACTTTTTAAAAAAAATATATATATATATACTATATGACTAACTATTTCCATTTTATTTTTTATTAGTTGAAATATGATTAAATGTATAGTTAATGATATATTTATTTAGAAAATACATAAAAAATAATATGAGTGCACAAATATAAAATGACATTTAAAATGAAACTAGAGAATATAATAGAGAAGACTAGAGTATGAGATTTTCTTGTCAGTATAATAACCTATAGTTTCGAGACAAAAACACGTTAGTGGTGTGTGTATGCATTAAGTGTTAACAATGTGTATATATACTCTATTCGAGATTATGGAGAATACCAAGAGATTTGATGCTCAAGCCTCGATTGGTACAGCAGATGAAGAAGCAGTAGCAGTATGCTGTAGAAGTAGTATACTCCAGAAGCTGTATGTTTTCATTAAATTTTTTAATAAAGTGATTGGTAGAGCAGTAGCAGTATACAATTTTAAAATTATCATAAAAGTTAGTATATAATATATTTATTTTTAAATAATATATATTAAATTATAATATATATTAATAATATATGTTTTATTAAAAAATAATGAATCTTATTTAATTATAAAATTAAATTAAATTAAATTTTAAATATAAAATATTATTATTTAAAAAATAAATGTAAATATTATTTTAATATAGAAATTTATTTTTGGATGTAAAAATAATTTTGATATTATTAAATAAAATAAACTAATTATATATATAATTTATATATAGATTATCATTATTTATCTATTGGTAGAGCAGTCAATGATTCATATAATATTATCAGAAAAATTAATGTATGACTTATAATTTATTTTTTATAAATAATATAGATATGTTTAATTTCTAATATATAATATATAGATATATATTGTTTTATTTTATTTATTAAAAATAATGAATGATATGTGTAATTATATAAGTTATATTATATTTCAAATGTGAAATATTGTTCTTTTTAAAAAGTTAAAATAATTCATCACAACTTTTATTTTTAAAAATGTAAATTTTTTTTATGAACTTAATTTTATATTATTAAATAAAATATATTAATTATTTTTAAATTTTTATATATTCTAACTGCAAATGCTCTACCAAAAGCTCCATATGAGAGCATTGAGTAAAGAACATTTGGAGAGCATTAGCATCTTGTAAATGCTCTTGTAAATGCTTTTGTGATAAATATTGATTGGATAATAAGGAGCATAATGCTTATGCTAATGCTCTGCCAATCATACCCTATAGTTGTATACATCAGACGCTAGTTTTTTCAATGAAGTAGTATTATATAATTCCACTAGGTGGTAATCCGCGCCATACGCGGAGTGAGTAGATTAAATAAAATTTTATTTTTAATTTATAGATAATATAAAAATATACCACATATATAAAATGGTATATATTTCAAAAAATACATATTTTTAACTTTTTTTTTGGTAAAATGTTAAATTGATTATACCAAGATTTTCAGTTTGTGACAGAGATTACATGAAGGAAACTAGTAGCAGAATTACTAAAAGTAAACTAAACAAAAATGCTAAACTCAACAACCCTAACTTGGTACAAAGACAAGAAGCAAGACTATTAGAAATGGAAGCCAACGAAGCAAGATTGAACCAGGGAATATTGTAAGGACCACAAGAACAAACTGGTTGCCACGAGAAGCAGAGAGATGGGTGCCCTCAAACCCTGATGCTACAGCTTCCTACAGCTTCCGGAAAGTCAACAGAACACTAACCACTCCAAAAATCACAAGCACAAACATACAAGCCACCCGAGATCAACTTACCCCGACGGCACGAGGCAGTGGTACCGTCCGACGATGCCGTCGTTCGGTCTAAGATTCAGAGAATACCGCCTCCAAACCTCTTAACCGGGACTGTTACACGGGTTGAACCAAGAGCTCATATAGAGAAAGCAGACCGGACAGAAACACCACCTCCAGAGCAGCTTCAACCGAGAGAGAGAGAGCAGCCTGAGTGCCTAACTGAAGACCTGTCTCCAACCAACCAAGACAGCACCGCTTCGACGACAGCAGAGACACGCTGAGAAACAGCACCAAGGAGAGAAAGATAGCGACGGTGGACGCCACACCATCGGGAAACTCCAACAATGAGGAGACCCCCAAGAAGCCTCGAAACCACGAGACAGGGCCAACACACCACAACAAACCATATTTTTTTAACTTGTTTATATTATAATTTATTTGTCGTCGAGGTAGTGGAAGAGAGTCAATAAGAACCATAAGAGTAAGCAAAAACTAATATAATATAAATTATTAAGTAAAAATAAAACAAAACACAAGCAGTAGAATAATAAAACCCTTATCCAAATATAATAAAGAAAAAAAATTAAAATTTAGAATAACATCTGCGGTGAATAGTGTCTTCAGAACTCTCCATTTGCAATCCTATTATGATCATTAAAAAGTGGCAACTTTGCATCAGTAAATACATGCTTTAAGTGAATTGTGAAAGAAATACATTACCTCATTCTGAAAGCATCGATTTCTGGAACATCATTGGGTTCGAAGACAATCTTGGAAAAACCATCAATGTTAGTAACATTCTTCAATCGACCTTTTTCTGAAATATAAAATAATATTAGCAAAAGTAATAGATAATATCATCTACAAAATATATATACGATCCTAAAAAATTACAATACAAATTACATGCTCCCCAATTAATTTTTCAAAACTGTAAAACACACAATACAACTTCTGCATCGGTAGAGTTTCATAAATTATGGAAAACATGAGCAAGTGCGCCATAAGCGACACACTTAATGACAATGTTACTGTAAAAACTAAAAATATTTCAGACCATGTGTTACACCAAAAAAGGCACATATTTGGTAAAAATATGTCAGTCTCTTAGTATTTACAAATGTGGAATACCTACTCCATGTGTATAACAAAGAAACCTATTTTATGATTTTGCGATTGATTGAATGTACTGGTATAGTAATTTTGAGAAGGAGACAATTGTGAGTACTTTTTTTTTTTGACAACCAACACCATGCTTTATTAATTCAGGAAGGTTCGGTTAGCTTCTTGAGCTAACCATCCCGGAATTTCCGAGTTTACATGGGAGAAAATAGAGTTTTGCAAGCGGGCTCCTTTAGCAAGGAGATCCGCTCTTACATTATGCTCTCTAGCAATGAAAGAAATAGAAAAATCAGTAAAGGATGATGATAAATGAATGAATTCATTCCATTCCGAAGCCATTGCTGGCCAATCTTCTGCATCGTTAATCAGCTTGACAAGCTGAAGACAGTCCGATTCAAAGGACATCGATGTAACTCCTAGCTGGAGGGAATTTTTCATTGCATAGAGCAAGATATTAAACTCCGCGTGCATAGGAGAGAGTACCTGGTTCATACCAATGGAACCATATAAATGATTCCCCAGCTCCAGGTCAAAAACAAAACCTCCTCCAGAAACCTTCGAATTCGTCACCCAGGATGCATCCACTTGGCATCTTGGTAGTGCTGACTCGTTCTCTATGTTTCCACGGTTGGAGTGTTGGCTTTCTCTATTAACTTCCTTCTCCGCAATCACTTGTGCTACCCGCCAGTTTTCTTCCTCTCGAGTCGCATGTAATACCGTATCTGGAGGGTTAATTTGCTTACCGTTAAAAATTTTCTCGTTCCTAGCTTTCCATATGAACCATACAATCCATGGGAACCTAGCGAGTATATTTTCCGGGGCACCGATCTTCTTTGCGCGTAAGAGTAGGTAGTCAAAGTTTTCATAAAGAGATTCTCTCGGGAATAACCCCGGAGCCGCTGGTATATTGGATAATGCCCATGTTTGTAGCGCTGGGGGACAGAGAAACAGGAGATGGTTGACTGATTCTTCTTCATCTCCGCACCTGGGGCATGAACGATCATTTCCACAGTGTCTGTCCGCCAAACGGCTACAAGTCGCAAGACACCCCGATAACGCTTGCCAGAGAAAGTGCTTGATCTTCCTAGGTGCTTTTAACTTCCAAATCAGAGCGTGGAGAGGGTTTATACTCGGCTCTTTGACAACATCAAGGTTCACTTCTTGCATTTGAGTTGCTAGCTTATATCCCGACTTTACTGAGTACATACCGGTCTTTGTATGATTCCAACAGTAGCCATCATCTCTAAAACCATGGCTAGGACGAATACTTTGTATCAAAGGGATGTCCCCCGGATCTATCAAAGCCTCTAGCATCTCTACTCTCCATTGCTTGGAGGATTGATCAATAAGGTGACTTACGAACAAATCGTGATTCCGGTATACCCCATTGTCATTGGCCGGCCGAGCTGGTATGGTTGGGATCCAGGGATCTATCCACACCAGGGTGTTGTAACCTGAACCAATCGTTTTCCGCAATCCTTCTCGGAGTAAGTCTTGCGCCGCTAAAATGCTTCTCCACCCATATGAAGGGGAATTTGATGTTTTTACCTCCATTGGACTAGTGTGCCGATAATACCTGCCTTTAAGGACGCGGGCTAGTAGGGAGGTAGGATGATGCAAAAGTCTCCATAGTTGTTTCGCAAGAAGGGCCAGATTAAAGTTGTGAAGATCTCTGAAACCTAGACCTCCCTTGTCAAAAGGTACACAAATTTTCTCCCAAGCGATCCAATGTAGACCCCGGTTATTCGCCTTCGAGCTCCACCAGAATTTAGCTATTGCTCCATGCATTTTGTTTATAATATCTTTTGGTAATAGGAAGCAGGACATCACATAGGTGGGCAGGGCCTGCGCTACTGATTTTAAAAGAACTTCCTTACCGCCTTTAGAGAGAAGCTTGGCCGACCATGAGTTAACTCGATCATTAAGACGGTCCCTGATAAAAGCAAATACCTGTCTCTTTGATCCACATATTTTTTCCGGGAGTCCTAGATACATACCCATGCCACCCTCCTTATTGATCACCAAGATCTGTTTTATCGCTGCCTTGACTTCCTAGCTTACTTTGTTGCCAAATAAGATAGAAGATTTATCTGGGTTTAAGAGCTGCCCTGAGGCTTTCCCATACATGTTGATAATTCGTATCAGCTCAGCTCCTTGCTGGACATCTGCTTTACAGAAAAAAAGACTGTCATCGGCAAATAGAAGATGTGACATTGCAGGACTTGCCCGAGCAATCTTTAATCCTGTTAGCCTGCCTTCCTCCTCTGCACCTTTAAGATGGGATATCAAAGCCTCTGTCAGCAATATAAAGAGGAACGGGGATAAAGGATCGCCTTGTCGAAGCCCTCTCGATGGCTGGATATTTCCTTTAGGTTCTCCATTAAGGAGAATTTGGTATGATACCGAGGAAACGCACCAGTGTATCCAGGATACCCATTTTTCCGCAAATCCCATTTTGAGAAGAAGAGCTTCAAGGAAACTCCATTCTACTCTATCATACGCCTTACTCATGTCGGTCTTGATTGCCATATACTTCGCTTTACACATGGGATTTGTCCTTAGAGCATGGAAGGCTTCTTGTGCCAGAAGTATATTATCAGATATGAGTCTTCTCGCCACAAAGGCGGATTGTGTCTCTGAGATAAGTTTTGGTAAGAGCTTCTTTAGACGGGAGCAAATAATCTTCGATATGATCTTATAGCTAACATTACATAAGCTTATGGGACGAAACTCGGTCATCTCCAAAGGACGCTCCGTCTTGGGAATCAGGCATATATTTGTTTGATTCAGCCTTGGGTCAAAGGAATCTGTGCTGAAAAACTCTTTTACCATTGAGACTACATCTCGGGCCGTGACTTCCCAGAAGCGTTGGTAAAACAGGCTTGTCATGCCATCCGGTCCTGGGGCTTGTCAGGATTTATTTCTTCCACAGCTTTCTTGATTTCCAGATCCGATGGAGCTCTCAGTAAAGTCCCGTTCATAGATGGCGTGACTTTCATGTCAACATACCGAAGTGCCTCCTCAAAATCCCCCGGTTCCGAGGTGGTAAAAATGCCTTGGAAGTAATCGGATGCACCTTTTCAATCCCTATATCACTCTCTGCCCAGCCTCCTCGTGGATTTTTAAGCTTTATAATTCGATTTCTAGCTCTCCTTTGTTTCGTTATTGCATGGAAGAATTTAGTATTTCGATCACCGTCTTTTAGCCATAGAGCACGACTCTTTTGACGCCAGTATAGCTCCTCTTCACGAAACGCAGCACACAGGTTCCATTTGAGATTTAAAATCTCTCCACTCGGGATACTTTGATCCGTCTGAGCTTTTTCAAGCTGTTCCTTGATGGCCTCGATTTTCTTTTCTGAATTTGAAGGGTTGTCTCGTTTCCAGCGCGAGATAGTACGCCGTACATCTCCTATTTTGACATGTATAGGCCGCATATCCGCCTCATCATGGGGACCCCAGCCCTCTTCAATCGCTTCTTTCAAACCATCCTTTAAGAGCCATCTTCGATCGAATTTAAAAGACTTTCTCAATCTCACCTCGCGGGACTGGACGCGTGTTAAGACCGGCCGGTGGTCTGAACCCCATAACTTTAAATACTCCACATTAGTGTGGGAGAAAATATGGTGCCATTCTTCATTTCCAACCGCTCTATCCAGTTTACATTGGACTTTTCCAGAGCTCCGATATCCAACCCAAGACAAATGGTTGCCCTTGAAAGGGAAATCAATCATGCCACAATCTGATAGCATCAAACGAAAAGGCAGAAAAGATGATTCAGGTCTTTTTCTTCCCCCTTTCTTTTCATGATTCCCTACGATCTCATTAAAATCTCCGCACATGAACCATGCTCCCATTCTAGTAGTACTCATACGGGTCAAACGCTCCCATACATATCCACGGCACTCAACGACCGGATCGCCATATATAAAAGTCATGTAGACTTTATGACCCTCTATGGTAGCTTCTATGTCAATCATACGATTATCAAAGTAAAGAATCGACACATCATAGGAATCCATATAAAAAAGTGCTAGTCCACCGCTTTTACCTTCCGGTTCCACGGTGAACAATTTATTATAACCAAAAGAAATTTGAAACTCTTGTAAAAAAGAACGATTGTTTTTTGTTTCAGATAAAAAAAGAAAAGAAGGTGCAAAAAAACGATGTAAATCCCGGAGATGCTTCTTGGTCAAGTAGGCTCCGGCCCCTTGACAATTCCAAGAGATGGTGTTCATATCTTCTTACTGGATGGTTTCTGGGACACCATCGAACCTGAAACAGAAGAAGAGTTCATACGTTTAGTAGAAGGAATCACCTCAATGCGAGGGACAGTATTTGCTTGGGTTTTTTTGAGGATACCCGACCCTTTCGGCAGTTTGCTGGCTGGACGTCCCCGAGGTAAGCTCAGCTTTTTGGAAGCACGCGCCCCTTTCAACGCTGGGCTATGAGGAGCACGCTTTTTGGATGGAGTCTCCCCCGCGTTGGCTTGCTTACTTGCTCCCGCCGCCACCCTCGCTAGACCATCCGTCTTTTGTTTGTCTTTTCCTGCATACTCCGAGGGGTCTGGGTGGGTATCAGCAGGTTTTCGAGTGATTGGAGGACCTTCCGGTTGTTCATCAGAGTTCGCAGCATAGGCTGGAGACAGTTGTGAGATTGCATCAATTTTCTCTGCATCAAAACCAGGCTCATCCACAAGAAGATCATCATTTTGCATCATCTCATCATCCATAACCACATCACCAAAAACCTCAACAAGTTTATCAACTTCCTCTTCATCTTTCCTAGTCATAACCATTTTATCTATGTGGTCGGATTCCATCAATCTCTCTAGGTCTAGGCTATCTACCTCCGGTTCAGTTCCATTCTTATCTAACCTTGTATCGTACCTGGTCCTCTCCAAGGGAGAGTGAGTAATTTCGGCATTGATCCTTAGTATGCCCCGATCTCTCGTGAGAAGCCTAGCAGGTGGATTCTTTACAGCTGACGTGGGGGTTTTGTCCAAAAACTCCGTGGACATTGGAGCTTTTCCTTTGAGCCGTCTTTTTCTCTCTTCCGGGGTCTCGTCTTTATGCACCACTAGCACTCCACTCCCTTGAGTCTCACGAGCTCCTTGTCTTGGGAGAACATCTGAGATAGTCTGCTGGGAATCAGTCACTCCTCGCGAGATGGAACCTCCATTTCCTGCAATGGCGATAGACTTGATCCGGTTGCTGCTTTTTGGTTCGTTCTCTTGATGTCGGGGTCTCCAAACTCGTTGGGATTGTTGTGACTGTTGAGACGGGTAGCGGAGACAATTGTGAGTACATGTAGCTATAAAATGAGAAGTACTTATATATGCAATGCTCCTAGGTGAGTAATCTCTACTTCATTAAATCACACATCAATTATATTTCGAATTTTTAATTGAAATCTGACTTTCCAAATTGGTTGATGTAAATGTCTTATAAATTGTCAGAATTTGGTGATTGACATTAAAATCGGAAACAACCAACAAACGCAGATTTTATTAAACTTAATGCGTGATTTTATTCCTAATGAAACCAAAATTGAGGAAAACACAATCCAAAAATCACCTATAAATGCGTGATTGACAGAAGATCCCATGTAAATTATATAAGCAAGCCAAAATTAATCACCTTATTTTTATATAGTTTTTATATAAAAAATAAAATACATGAAACACGGAGAAGTTTTTTGTTGTTCTTGCATCATAATTCATATATATATATCTTCCAATATAAAATTCAAAACTCTTTAAAAATGAGACATCAAAGGACCACGGTCATTTTAATAGAGAGAAGTTTAAATGGAATGTTTGACATGTAAGGTCAACATGAGAAGGTTACATAAGAAGGTCACATTTTAATATTAAAATGTAAGATCAACATAAAAATATCACGTTTTGATCTTGAGATTAATAAGAGAGGTTTAGAAGTCGTAGGTGGCTTATAGGAATGATATAGTTTTACTATAATGTTTTAGTTAAACCCTTTAACAAAAAAATAATAATGTTTTAGTTGACCGTGTTGGAAAATTGAAAAACTGATGTATTAGATACAATATATATATTTAATATAAATAAAAAAACAAATACAATATAAAATATGATACTGTAAATATAATTTTAATATTTCTATGATTCTAACAAACTAAACCCGTTATATTTTAAAACAATTAAGATATATTGTGTATATCACGTTATCGTAGTAGGGTTATAACGATTATTTATGTATTGACAGTGAGTCGTTTTATTATGAGACTCTGTATAATGTAGTCAAAGACTATATTCATACCATACTAATCAGTTATAACAAAGGGGATATATAATTATGTGAGGATATATAAACTACTTATCAATGACAATTGTTGTAATTAGGCTAGTTAACTAAGGATATTTAAATATAGGAGTTAAAAATGCTTGTGTAGGTGACAAGTGTAAATGACATTGTTGTAAATCATTCATCAAGTGAAGGTTATTTATTTATAATGCTTCTAAAATAATATATAGGGGATTGGGCGCAAATATCTTATAAGCTTTTCTAAGATAAGTATTGAACAAAAAGGATTAAGTTTGTTTTTTTTTTCTTCTTCTTCTTCTTCTGATAACATGGAGTAATCGAACTCGAAGATCTGACTAATTTTTAAGAACTGGTTCATCGATGATAGACAAAGATACTCTCGTACAGTCTGATCACACATATATATAAATATAAGTGGTAATTTTAGAACTTAGAATGCTTAGCACATTTCCAAAGCCGTAGCTCCCGATCACACCGCATGATTTAGAGATTAAGTATTGAACTTTTACAATATAGTAGTTGAAAACATAGAAGACTTTTATACAGTAGTAGGCATGGGTATAAATATAATCGGTTATAGAATAAAATCTGAAATGTAGTTGTATGGAAGAATTTTAAATTTTATAGATTCATACAGGTTTAAGATAACTGTTTAAATTCTCAAAAGGTATACAAAATGTAAATCATGTAATTGTCTACATATTAACGTAACTCAAGGCGATGGTAACTTTTTTTGGTGTAAAAGGCGATGGTGATTTAGTATTTTTTTTTTTGTGATTTAGTTTGTTTCTCACATAAACTAGACTACGTGCCTGTCTAATCACTCAGTCAGACGTGACTGCTAAAATGGTATATGCTAGGATTTGGGCCATTGTAGATGTTTCTTTGATTCATTATTTCTTAACTTTAATAAAGTGTCGACGTACAAATAGATCTTACAATAATATAGATTCTGATTTAGAAATATCCATCCACCACATACATCAATTTCCAGTTTCTTTTTTATATCTTAGGAAAGACTCAATTATACGTAAAGTGTGTACTTAATTAAGACATTAGTTACAAAGTTACAAAAATAAAGTGGCTGTGTGAATTAATAACATATATGTCGACTAAAAACACATTAAACAACATTGTTAAAACCATCCATATAGAAACTTGTAATGAACATTCGTTCTTTTTATGCTATTGCATATTATATCCTCGCACCATATTTTTCCTTTAAAAACTATCATAAAAAGTAAAGACCAATTTACTTATTGATAAATAATTTTAAACTAAAGAATTATGATAAATTTACTTTAATGTTATAATAAAACTTTGTTTGTTAATCTAATTGAATGGCTTATAAATATTTTCGGTTTTAAATTGGAATTCAGTTTGTGATATACCATTAAAATATTATATTTAAGTGTTAAATTTCATATAAAATTAGTAAAAAATAATATTTTATATAAATAATAAGAGATTTAATTATTTTAAAATTGAACAATCAGAATAAATTTATATTTAACATTGAATATTAAAGCAGACATGTGAACACATTTAGAATATGAATTGAATTTAGTCAGAAAAGGATTAAAATAATATTTTCAAGCCATCTAATGTTATTAAATACTTAAATTATACATATATACGACTTTTAATTTCTGGCCAATAGGCTTTCGAACGGAGAGTCGGAGATGAATAAATATTATTATTGTCGTCAAAATAAATATACGCGTCACGCGCGTCTATGTATGGGTATAAATAGAAGCCTTGGGAGGAAGAGGAGAGAGTGTCCATATCATAATCATTCGTTAATCAAACCACAAAATCTAACTTCCGCACACCCAAATAAATTAAAAAAAAAAGGAAAATGGAATTAGTTGAAGAGAAGAAGGCTCCAAAAGAAGAAAAGAAGATGGGAGAAAGAAGAATTGTGGTGGACAAAGCTTATCTATACGAAGAAGACAAACCCCTCACCGTCTGCAAAACATCTCTCTTCCACACCGGCGATGGTTTCACCGCCTACGACTGTAACGGCGATATCATCTTTAGGGTCGATTCCTACGGTAGAGATAACGACGAGTTTGTCCTCATGGACGCCACCGGAAAGTGCCTCCTCACCGTTAAACGCAAGGTTAAAAAACCATTTAACTACTACTAGTATAATTTATTATATATTAAGTTCGATCCATACACATCCTCTCTCTGGTGGATTATATAATAGTATAAAGTTTGATCCATTGCTTGTGGAGCTGGTAAAGGAGTTTTATTGAATATGCATCGTTTCTTGTTCTTGATAATCTTGAATTAAAAGGGTTTGTCTAAAATTCGATAATTTTTTTTGTGTGGTTAGAAAAGGATCTGAAAGAATTATTTTAAGCTACACAGAATCTAATACACTATTAGTTTAAGTTGAGTTCTGAGTCAGTCGCTATACTTAGTTCGAATAAGATACTGAGTTAACTCGTGGAGTTTGTTATTGGTTCTGTTTTGATGAACAGAGACCGACTCTGCACCAGAGATGGGAAGGTTTTCTCGGGGAGAGATCGGAGGGTCAGAAACCGATCTTCAGCGTCCGGAGATCGTCGATAATCGGACGGTGCACGATGGAAGTAGAAGTATACGACGGAAGCGGAGAAGAGTACACCATAGACGGTGACTTCTCCTTGCGAAGCTGTCTCATATACGACACGGAGAAGCGAACCGTGGCTGAGATCAAACGCAAAGTGGACATGTCAACGAACGTGATGCTTGGACGAGATGTGTTCACTCTCGAGATCAAACCCGGTTTCGACGGCGCTTTCGCGATGGGTTTGGTCCTCGTGCTTGACCAGATCAACGGTGATGATCCGGTTGAGATTGGTGATGAACAAGTACACCCTTTTGTGGAGGATTAGTTTCTCTCTCACTTTCACCTCTCGTCAAGTCTTTGTTCCGGTTTAACCCAATCGAATCTAATCTTTGGGTTTTGTCAAATCTTTGGATTTGGACATTTGAGGTTGTTTGTATTGTATGTCATTAAAATTGTTACGTTACATAATATATAGTCTCTGTCTCGTGAACTTTGTTGACTATATGTTGATGTTACAAAGTTCTTGTCTACTTTTAATTTCATATATTCTACATTATATCATAAATTGTTCAAAAACTTTGGGTAGATATCGAGAGTTTCAATTGCGTTATAAAGAATTAACAAGTTGATCATATGTTGTACATTTTTGTAAATATAATTAATATATGGTGCTAGTGGCAATACCGATCGATCGACCGACCTATACTAATATCTTTATCTGACCACGTAACGTGTAATGTTCATGTTTAGGCTAGTGGAAATTTTATACATGTCTTGTGATTCGTGAATATATACTAATGTTTGTAGGTGTCAGTTGACATAAGATCAGTCTGATCAGAGAGTGCGTAAGTTTATTAAATCATAAATAGAAGGTGGACGAACAAAGATTCGATAAAATAATTACTATATGGGAATCTAATAAAGAGAGAAGATATATCTTTGACTACTTGCTCCCACTGGCCACTATAAAATATCTATGATTCGTTATCGTAATCAAAATTTGCATGCTGTCGTAAATGCACAATTAGTTATATAGAGATACTTGTACGTAGTCATAATCCTTCCACTATGAATAAGCACATGCACATGTAATTAAAGTAAGTTCTTACATTAAACACTGAAAAGTTAGGTGTTATATTTAAATAATCAAGAATTTATGGGGTTTAAAAATTAATACATCTCTCCAAACCAAAAGGGGTCTATTAGAAATCTTTGAAAACCATAACAAGGGTAACAAACGGTGAAGAACAAAGAAACATGAAAACACAAGCCGAAAAAAGAGCGTTCAAGAACGTCCCAAATTGACAATACGTGGCAGAAGAATACTTGAGTCCGGTGAAGCCAATATCGTAGACAATACTACCGTCAGGTTTAAAAAGGCCGAAGTTTCTCTTGGAAGTGGGACCTGGTTTCAGATTCTCGTTGAATAGAGCAAACACGTATGCTCTCGCCACCATGTGTGGTCTGTACGGTGTGCCTTTTCTCTTCTTCAGCCGTTTTATAACATTCCGATTATATGTTCTCGCGTTCTTCGCCGTGGCCCCGGCTTCATCTGCGTCGCCTTTTGATGCCCATCCCTTCTCCGAAACGCTGACCTACGCACACTTTTTTATTCTTTTAACATCCGTCAACCTGTTATTCAAAAGAATCTGCATTTGACATTTACATTATTTTTCAAATAAACGTTATGCTAAACATATAGACAGAAACAAAAAACTAGTCAAAGGTTTCTAAGTAGAAGACGTTTAAATAGAAAATAATTGAGCTATTAATATGGAAAACATTGCATTTTTAAGCAAATCCAAACATAAATATACTATATGGTAATAAGAAGTACGCGCGTGCCGGAACTTTTGGGAGGCCAGCTTTTTCAAGAGCTGCATAAGAAGCATCAACCATGGCATCAAACATGTTATCGTAATGAAGCTTAGTTTTAGCGTCGTAGATGCCATTCGGTGTGTTCAAAGATGGCGTAGTTGAGATCAGTGTGGCTCGGATCGGATTTTTAAGCTAGAAAAGGGTATGCATTAATGTAGAAAGGTGACCCTATCTGCCAGAAAAATGCTAACACCGGCTTCATAAACGGCACCACATCGTCCCTAAACGTGCAAGACGACGGTTGATACGAGTTCGCAAACACAGCCCCCGAGTGTGGAGTCGACACCTATACATATGTGAAGATTTAACGACGTGTTTGGTTACGTACACAATTATAATGTAACGTACCTCGACCATAGTGTGAAGTCCAAGACGACGAAGAGCGGAGTAAACGTTCTTGGCCGATGGTAAGAGAACTTCCCAAAGCTCTATCGTGGTGCCACCTAAAATCTCGTTTCCCACGGCTATACCGCTAATCTTAGTACCGCCTCGTATGAAAGGCTCGACGTTTTCTTTGACCCAGTTCATGGCTTGGTCTTCTCCAACATTAATGTCCTTGAGAAACTCATTGCCTAAGCCAACGATGATCTCGATACCCGTGTTACGAAACGCCGTGAGTACGGAGTGATCAGCGTCGTAGATACGTATGTTTCTGATCTTTGATGCTTTAAGGAGAGTTACTACTGCGAGAGGAGAGGGGAGATTATCCGCTATCTATGCGACCGTAGTACACCGTATGTTCCGATGAATGCTACGGCCGTTTGTGAAGAGAAGATAGAGGAGACGAAGAGAAGCGAGAGAAAGAAAGAAGAGCGAACCATACGTGAATGTTTCATTTTCGAGAAATGCATTTTTGAGATTTTTTCTTGTTTCTATTTGTCCTAAAATGGGAAGGAGGAGAGTTTACACTACATTGTGTTGTTCATTAATAGTAAGATTCTAAACCTTTGTCATGGGGACCATGAAGGCAACATGAAAAGATTATAATGCAACTGAATGTAAAGAACTAAGATAACTAACATGGTGGGTCTTTCTTTTGCATTAGATTCTTACTTTACCTTCAAAGCAAATATTTTTCTCTTCCTTTTTGCTCTTGAATCTTGAAACTTGAATCTTCTTCTTTGCTTTCTTCTTATTTGTTTTTTTTCTTTGTAAGAAAAACTCGCAACCATTGTTTGACTTCAGATAAAGATTGGACCAAAATCAAAACTACTTTAGAAATCAAACATTTTGCTGATCTTTAATATGAGATATTTTTATAACTACTTAGGTTATCCATGGAAAAAATGAGCAAAAAGAAACTAAAGACTACGATACAACAGTAGAATAAACACTAACACATGGGTTGCAACAGTTTTAGAGAAAAGTTACTCATATGTCATGTACATAACTTTACACCTATCAGAACATGCATACCCATAATACTGAAGACTGAAGTCGTCTCATATTGCACAGTGCGATAATCATCGATCAGATACAATATGAGAGTAGCATGAAAGGAAAAAGGTAAACAGATACTCCAATAGATTATTACAAACAACTGAATTACAGTAGACAAGCTAATAGAAGCAGAGCAGTGCAGGGCTATTGAGTAGCTTCTGCTCCTACCGTCTTCTCTTTCCCTTCAGCTTCTGTTGCCAGATCATTTCCCTCATATTGTTTCTGGTCTCGGCTTCGGACTTAGACTCAGGTGTGCCTTGGCCTGCAACAACTATTCCTAGCTCATTTTTTGTTCCTGGTGTCGCTTTGGACTTAGATTTCTCTATTATGTTCTTACATCGATTCACTAGCTTCTTGAACTGGAGCAGGATTAGGAGTCTCCTCTGTAACCATGTCATCTTTTGCATCCTTCTCAGTTTCAACAGAGCAATCATTAACCTCTACATTCTCGTTCTCCTTTGACACTGAAGATTTAGTTCGACCTCGCTTCTTGAATGGATCTTTATCTGGTGAGGGAGTCGACTTAATTAGTCTTCTCGCTAATTCTTGCAGATCTCCTCCTGGGTGTCCCACTAGTGGTGGTCCAATCAAAGTCTGCGATGGCAGGGCTTCCAGGGTTTGAATTGAGATACTGGTCTAGCTGCTTCCTGTTACTGATCTCCTCACCCGTTGGAGAAACAAACACAATCTCTGTTCTGATGGACGTTAAGCCAATTAAAAAAAAAACACACACATTTTTCATTAAGGTCACGGTCTATTGTCTAATAGCATTTGAATCACCAAATCAAATATCTATACTAACAATTCTCTACCAAAAGCTACCTTCTTGTTCAGGTCATTGAAGGGCACAGAAGAGTAAAGGCAAAGAAAAATTACTTGTTTCGTAAGTACATGATATTAGGTAAAATTGCATTTCACAATGATACATCAACTTCTAGGGGCTTTTATTCCATAATTAAGCCAAAAAAATTAGCAGAGGAAACAAACCAATTTCTTCCATGAAGAACGTGCTGGTAGCTCCACAGATACAATTTCATTTTCCGTACCCATTTTTGTTGTTCAATCACTGACAAAAATGTCTGGAGCTACCAGAAAATGTCCGGAGCTACAATTTCATTGAACAAACAAAAACTATTCTATTACATTAATATATATATATCAATAGCATTAACAAAGAGACCACAAGAGAATCATCTTATCAAATGTATATTATTGGATCCTATCATCTGAAGGACTGATGATCTACAAGAAACATGCTTTACTTGGGGAGAATTTTCTACAAGGGGTAGCTTTGATCTCTCGAGAGCATAAATATACAGTTGTGTGGAATATTAATGATGAGCGTAATCACACCAGAGTTTGGGAAACTATTTGAAACGAGAACCCTTCTTCCCTTTTCCTTTACCCATCCCATCGACCACTGTAACCCAGAAGAAGAGAGACATCCAAAACAGCACTGCCAGGAAGATCTTTGTGCGGTCTTGAATCTCTGTCACAGCTCCTACAATACCTACCCAGAAAAATGTATTTCATATTATTTTTTCTACTTCCATCATAGTTTTTATATGTTGCTAATGAATCACCCACCACAAAGCTATTCAACATTAACATATGTACTAATTACAGAACAAACACACATCAACACACATATGGACTCATTGCTAAAAAAAACACATATGATAAAAAACATCGAACAAGCCAATAGCGAGTACCAATCACAAAGACAATACAGTTAAAGTAAACCACATTAAGCATCAAACCATTCAGGTACTGAATCTCCCGACCAAAAAAAAAAAGCACCCGTTTAAGTGACAATTGGATGCAAATAAAGCCCAAAGAAACTAATTCGAAGGCAGTGTTAAATGGGAAAAAAAAGAGTTGAACCTTCGAGCTGAGTGGTGTTTTCAGGCGGAGGTGGATCAGGACTCGGAGGAGATGGAGGGCCACCACCGACGGCGAGACGGCGTAAGCGGCGAGGAGTCACGAGTAAAGAGATATTTTGACGGCGGAAGTGAAACGGTGGTGAGGACGGCGGAGGAACTGGGTGGTGGTGGTGATAGAGGTTAGAGCTTCTGGTCGTGTTGAACAAAGCCGTCGCCATATATTCTTTTTTTTTTCTCAAATTGAAATTCATTCCATAGGAAAATACTAGTTGTAGTACAAGAGCTGGGGGAAAATCGAACATTCCCCAGAAACAAGAGCCCACAGGAGGCGGCAGCTAGAACCCACGCAGGGGTGACTTACATAAATATGACATAAAAACTTGATCTACAACTAAGCAAAGGAAAGCGATTAACAACTACACTAGGATATTAAGCAATCGACTCAGCAGATTTAAAAACTTAGCGGATGCCAATGAACGGGAATTATCGCTGCATACCAAAGATTGCCACCCGATAACCTCCACCTCTAGAACCCAATACACCGCGACCTATCGTTGCAGCACCAGCCTGTCACACGATAACGTCCAAGAACTTCAAGACTTCATAACCCGACAAGAAAGACCGTTACACGGTCCACACCACCTTCGGATACGGATGCGACGCACTCACTAGCGCCCACTTACCCTGAATAGAAGTCCTGCTAAAACCACACGAAACTGAAGCCTTGCCCATCGGAACTCTCCTGAGTCACTCACTCACGGCAAAAGAAACGAAGAGAAGCACTCACTGTACCCAGCACCACTTGAAACACAAACTGCTAAGTCAATTGTTAACCCCAAGAATAGAGACATCGAAAACCAAGCTTAACCCACCACAAGCAAACTGATGCTAGACATACGACAACAACCATAAAGACCTACATCAACAAACAAACCCAACATTGCCACTAAAACAAAACGGTAAAGACCACTCGTATCTTCAATCCACAAAAGGAAGGGACCAGAGAGACAACTCGAAAGGGAACCACCAAGCTTCACCGGCGGTTGATTTGACCAACTAGCCACACGACCTCCACAGAGACCATGACCCTACACGAGCTCCTCGATACAACTTCTTCCGCTTAACCAGAAACAAGCCCTAAGAGAAATTACACAAGAGATCTACACAAGACAAGGAAAAGGAAACTAACGGGACCGACGGTGGCGCTAACAGAGCCGCCACGCGCCGGTCACCGGAGATACAAAGATTTGCGGTCGTAAGTTGAAGAAGAGAGTTTCGAGAGGATAAGGGAGAGGGCCGTCGCCATATATTCTCCTCAGCGATAAATTTTGACCTGATTTTCTTTTCTTTTTTTCTTCCTTTATGAATTATGATATTTATTATAAAGAATAATTATCAGAGGGTGTTAAGAAATATAATTATTATATCAGACAATCAGTGAAATTGCAAATAAAATGTTCTTTTTAGACGCAAATAGAACATTGATAAGAATGATACAAAAAAAGTTTTTAGTGATAAAATCTCTCATGGATGATAAAACTCTTCAATTATATTATTTTTTTCTAAAATAAGCTTTTCAACTCAAATCTAATAATGATTTTTTTCTAAAGTGTTAATTCAAATGTGAATAAAACACTTGAATAGAAACGCTGTATTATAATTTATAGAAAAACATTTAAATTGTTTGTTAAAAAACATAAATTTTTAGTTGTTTTATTGTCTTAAATTTTTACATTTTAAGTTTAAAAATAAGGAGAAATGTTACAATTTTTTGACTAACAAAAATAAGAAGACCTTGTTGCCCTCTCAGTGTGATCATTGATTATAATTCTAATCTACTAATAATAGCAACCTAATTAATTCTAAAGGTTGTGTCTTTTCATAAAAATTGAATTTTCATTGTAATGTTAAAACTTGTATTTTTTTCATAAGTAATATATGCAACTTTTCATCTTAAAAACTAATAAATGCAACTTTTCATATAAAAAACTTAAGAGATACATTTTTCCCTTAAATGAAAATATGTGATTCTTCATTTAAAAGATGTCTCTTTGTTGAATATATGTGTCTCTTCTTTAGTGAATATATGTATCTTTTCCTTGAACATATGTGACTCTTCACATAGTGTCTCTTGGTTGTCTATATATATGAAACATTGCAAAGAGAATATAATCAATTGAGTTATCTATTCATGAAATGAATAAATCTAGAGAGAGTAAAATATTTTAGAGAGAGAAAGCTTTGAGAAATCAACTAGAAAGCACTTGAATGGTGACAATGTTTAGTAATTAATGATTGCAATCTTTTAAATCTATATAAAGAGTTGTTGAATTGTATGTACTAGAGAAATGGTAATAATAAAATGGGAAAAAAGGTTCTATGCAGTTACTTGATTACAAAGCTTTAGAAATATTCAAATGAATCGTTGTCAACAAAAAATAGTAGGAAGAGTTTTACGTATTTGGATTGCCAAAAATCCTAAACGAAACAATATTATCATTGGTCTCAATTTTATTTTACATACAAATTGGAAGAGATAAAGAAACCGATTATAATTTGTTACAATTTTCTGTTATAGAAAAGGTCCAATATATAAGATTCTGGAAAAGTACTTTTGTTACTTTAGATGGGTTTTATTGTTTGAGAAGGAGACAATAGAGTTACCCAAGACTATTTTCTAGATGACGTGAGTCATTTAAAGCATGATAATTTTTTATCCCTTGAATCATAAAAGCAGACAAATCTAAGCGTCGGATTGTAACTTTTTCGTATAAAAAATAAGATGATGTCAGCAGATACGATATATTAGACATTTTATACATTTGTTAATCTATACAATTTTTTTTATCATGAAACAATCCACTGAAAAGATTCAATGGTTAATTTTCTGAAAAGACACAACTATTTACTATGAATGAAAATGTCTTCTTCTTAAGTGATTAAATTTTTAAAAGGTTTTATTATGCAATGGTTTGACGGTTAAATTTTTGGAAATATACAACTTTTGGGTTATGAAACATATTAAGCGAATGTGTTCAATGGTTAAGTTTCAGAAAAGATGCAACTCTTTAAGGAATGGACACTATTCTTGCTTAAGTGAAATTATGATGTCATACTCATGTTCCTAAATGAAATTATAGCCGTTAGATAAAAGATTAGTAACAAACTTAACCGTTAGATTGATTTTTTCTTCCTATAAAAAAGAAACCTATTTGGTTAATTTTATTATACATCAGTTAATTTGTGCAATCATTACCGAGATTGAACCTGCAAGCTTTCCAGGTTCCTGTCTTATTCCTGTTTGTTGGTTTCTTGTGAAAGTCAAGAGTTCCATCTTGTGTATATTCACTATCCATGATGTCCTTATTATATTATATTATTCAGCCTGAGTTAAAGCAAACAAGATGGTTTAAAATCGAGTAACTATAAATTATCTATAATAAAGGATAATCAAGAAAAATTCAACAAATGTAAAAATCTAGAGAGACGTTACGATATGATTGGTATGAGAATCTAACAAACAAAAAGAATCCATATAACTGTTAAACAGGCAAAGGAGAGAGATGACTTGTTTGTCAAGCTAAGCAATATACAAACGACTGATTTTCAGATTTACTGGGATGGAAAGGCCCTAATACACATGAACGAATGCATTCATTGAAGAGGTTCGAAAGCAAACATACAAAAGTACAAAACGTAATCGAGATATTTCTATATCTGAGACTGTTTAAAGAGCACACTATCGAACGCAGAATTTCTTTGATTACGTACTATCGAGAATGTTAATGACAACTGCAGTGATCAATATCATGAATGGTAGATGATCAGGAGATAAAATTTGCTTTAATCAAAAATTCGAATCAGAGAGCAGGGATAAAAAAACGAGAAAAGGAGGAATAATTAACTGGTTATCAAATATAAACAGAGGAAGAGATGCGAACCAAGAGTCACAACTTCTTTAACGGACGCAATGCTTCCCTACGGACACGAAGGTAGCGTCGTCTTCGTCAAAACAAAAGGTAAGTATCTCAACCCTTAGATTAAAGGATGTGCTAACTTCGACCATTGGATTAAATTCTATCTTTTTAAAGATGACATCACCTAGAAAAAGGACAACTCTCAGATTGAATGCCAAATCAATCTGAAACGTTAGATCTTCTCTTTTTTTCCTATAATAAAGGATGACCAGCAGATCCTAAAATTCAGTTTCTTGTTGTACATAGATGTTACCATTTATTAAAATGTGTTTTTTGATCATATGAATTTCTTTAGTTAGGGTATTTTGTAGTGAGGGTATTTTGTAGTGATGTTTCTCTTCAAAAAGTATTGTAGAGATATCATTTAAAGATAACTAACTACCTATAATCTGAAAAGTTGTGCATATTGATATATAATTTTTTTTTAACTATAAATAGTTCATGTTCATGAGTTTTTTATTGTAAATCTATCACAATCAAAAAATGTGAAGAAAAAAGTTATGTGTAGTTAACTGGTTGTAAATATTTTTATATTCAAATAAAACATTGTCAACAAAAAATTGTATGAACGGTCATTCGTATTTTGGCTAGCAAAAAATCCTAAACAAAATAAAAAGGTTATTAATCTAAATTTTCTTCTATTAGATGAAAATATGTGTGTTTTCTTTCTTATAAATTTTTTATTTGTGATCATGTATGTTCCATGAGCACAAGATTTTTCCTATATATTCATACATTCTGGTCATATAATAACGATTGATCATGTCACAAAAGCTGATAAATTTTGGTAAGATAATATTTTTAGCCATCGTTATCGGTTTTTTGAGTGGATAATTTTCACTTACAAAGCCATCCTTTGTAAACCAACAACAGCTCTTAAAATTATTATGTTAAGAGTTAAAAGTTGTGTTTTTTCATTAAAAAGATTGAAATGTATTTGTTTTAAGAATTGTATATTTTCATTACTAATAAGGTTGTTCATAATAAAACTGAACTCTAATAATTTTTAAAGTTATGTCTTTCTATCATAAAAAAAAATAAATTAGTTTGAAAAGTAATTAGAATATCTCAATTTGTCTTTTACGAGTTGTATCTTCTTGTTGTAAAAGATAAATTAATAATTGAAATCTTAACTAATGTTAAAGTTGTGTTTTTCTATAAAAACTGGAATGTATTGGTTTTAAAATTTGTGTTTTTGAATTATTAAAAAATCGTGTCTTTTCATAAAAGACTGAATACTATTAGTTTTAAGCATTGTGTTCATTTGTTATAAAAAATAAATTAGCTTAAAAATTATTATAATATGTCAATAAGTGTCTTTCTAATAACATGAATCTCATTTGATGTCTCATGATGCAACTTTTCATTTTTAACGACTTTTCATTTTAACATTGTATCTTTTCATTTTAATATTTATATTGGTTTAAAAGAGTTGTAAAAATATAGAAATATGTATCTTATTATCTTAACAATGTGTTTTTCATCATAAAATTTCATTAATTTAAAATAAACTGTCAAAATATCTAAACTGTAACTTTTACTTTAAGATTGTGTCTTATCATCTTAAGATTTGTATTGATATTAAATAAATTGTCAAAATGTATAAGTATGTAGCTTTTCATCTTAGTAGATTTTTATCCTAAATTTGCATAAGTTTTTAATGATTTATCGTTTGATTCATTTTTATATCTATTTTATATATTTAAAGAATATTAAGATTGATTACAAATATCTATTTTTGGATATATTTTAGTTATTTTATAATATTATATATTTATAAGCCATCACATATATTTGTATAGCCTATATATCTAATTTAGATCCAAAATACACACAGTTCTCATTAAATGCATGTTCGATTAACTCTTTCAAATAAATATCAAATCACATAAAGATTTTAACTATTATATCTACAACAAATGTGTTTTAAGTTTTTGAGCGGATATCTTGAAAAGACTTACGACAATTTTTAATGCTACAAAGCACTCATTCAGATCATAAGTTAGCGGTTGTATCTTTTTCCCAAACAAATGCAACACTTCAATTGCCATCTTTATCAATCATATATTTAACTGAATTTTCAAATATTTTTAAACTTATTTTTGGAACTTCTAGAAAAGTAACTATTTTTCGGTAACCTTTCATTTCATCAACTGATTACTTTAACTCTAAATTTGGTGTAAAGAGTTATGCGACAGATTTTCGATGGTTTTCCGACGGATTGTGCATTTTTTTCGACGGGTTTTTGTGGGAAGTTTCTTGAGAATTTCTGATAGATATTTTTTGTTGGTAATTCAGTCTAAAATCGTCTTGTTTTTTTATAGTGTTCGGTAGCAATTATAACAATTTTATAAAAGTCATTTAATAAAATATAGTTTATTTGTTTTATAAAATGGAGCTCCCGTGCGATATCGCACGGGTTCCTTACCTAGTACAATCAATACAAGTTTAGTCAAAGAAACAAAAGTTTTACCACAATCAATATCAATTACATAGCTTTTACAGGTCACTTATTTACATCGTCACTTTGATTTTATAACAAACACATTTAGAAAAGTAGAGAGCAAGAAGGCCACCTACTACTATGAATCAAAAAGAAGCAAGAAGGCCACCTACTACTATTCTGAATTTACCAAGAAAAAGTATATTACAGGAAAATCTGCAAACCAAAATCTACTGACTTGTTTGGTCAAAGAATAAAAGTCAATAAGAACATTGAGTCCTGTGATCTCGGTCTCTGAGAATCCCATGGTACAGAGCCATCCGGTTCGCTGGCATCGTGGATATTCCACAAACTGAACCGGTCTTTCCCGGTTTAGTCACTGGCTCCGGTACGATTCTCCGGCTCAGTTCCCTCCTCCGGTACTCTTTCCCGTTCCCTTTAGTATCTTTCACATTCCCCGCGAAGCGAACTTTCTTCTTCTTCTTCCTCTGTTTCTTCGTTTCCTCTGTTTCCCAAGAAAGAAAGAAACTTATTTTCCCGGTAAAAAAAAATCAAACAGAAACGTCCGAGTCCGAGAGAAAAAGATCGTACGTACCTGAAGACAGGCAAGAACGGAGGACTGGTGGTGGAGTCTGATCATGAATCTTCCCATGGAACTGACGAGCCATCGCGAGAAACAGAGCAGTGCTCGAGAAAACCATGGCGGTTGCGATCGCTACGGTGCCACTAGAACAACCCAACATGGATGACATGTTCTTGAAGTTTCTTGAACCGGCCAGTCTGAAGATATACCTAGAAAGAGAGAGACAGAGAAAGAGAGTTCTCGAGAACACCAACGGAGAAGAGAAGTTAGGCTGGGCTGGTCGAGTTGATTGGTTGTTGGGACTTGGGAGAGACGTGTGTTTGTGTGAAGAGACTTGGTCAAGACTTGTAACTTAAACCAACTGTTGAAACTCTTTGGTAGGATTTCTCTTCTCTTGACCCTCTTCTATACTTATACAAATATAAATAGGGAGGAATTTTAATAGAAAATAAATAAAAGTTGGAAAAGAATTAGATTTTAGTGCTTCGTTACTCACATATCCTAGTGGGTAAAAAGGAGAATAATAAGAGTAACACTGTTTTTGGTCAATACACAATTTGTATTCTGGAGAAAATCAACTCGGAATTTGTGACAACTAATCCTAGTTTTTAAAAGAAAATCCATCGTATAAAAGGTTATATCTCATATGTATATACTTTGTTTATCAACGGGCTTGGATTATAGAACTTGTGTATGCAGAGAGTCGAGCATTATTACATGCAAATGTAAAAATCAACTCAGAATCTTGTTTGTCTATTATCCAATAAAATAATAAATATATATTACTTGGACCGATATTTTAAAAATATTCAGAAAAAAAAAAAAGAGAAAACGCAAATGGTACAATAACGATAATTTTTGTAAAGCTTGTCGACAGAACGTGAGGTTGTGTATTAGCTTGGATGAATGTAAACCACTGACCTGTTTGCAAAGACATATCTATCAGACAATATCGAATGAATCTAAGCAGTTTAATTAAAGTTGATGTGAAGGTTAACGAGGACTTCATACACGTGTCCGGTCCTTTTGCCAGTATCTCTAGTTCTAGCATTAAACCAATAAGGTTCCACCATGTTTTAAAACAAAGAAACTTCCGTATATAGTAAGAACTACTCGAGATGAAGTCTTACGAAACTTCTAAAGGTAAAGCTATTTGAACACTACTACCTAACTCTACATTGTCTTGGGGTGAAACACATGATTGACACCGACATTCAAAAAGGAAATATCAGATATAAGATTCATAAGTTCAAAGATACATAACAAACAAAAAAGAAGGTAAATAAAAATCACAAAGCTAACACTCTCACCATGTCATTGTACGAATTTAAAAACCAAAGTGGCGAAAACGCAACATACCACACCAACAACCAACTTATTAGTTCTAGAAGTAGACAAAGACACTCAATTTATTCAAAGACAGAGATATGTTAAGACATACCCAGTGAAACCTAGGTTGTAAGGATCGGAGGCAGGTAGTCTGACTTGGTGCCAAGGATACGAGCCTTTGTGTCAGGGAAGAACTCAAATCCGGGAACCTCGGTGACGTCACCTTCACTGTCCACACCTATAGGGTAGCGAAGCAAGTGTCCGGGAAGGTCATGTTCGAGTGACTCGCTTGAGTACAAGTCCCAATACTTGTCAGAAATGCGGTTAACTTTCTCAATGCACTCCACGCTTGATGGATCGAGGAAGGTCTCATCGAGCATTCCTAGGTGTTCGTACCAGAGCGACATACGGAACCCATGGATCTGTCCACGAGCTGGTTGTCTGTGTGACAAGTGATGTGGTTGGTAGCCTCCCATTGCTATCTCAGAGTCCCTTGCACCATCCATCGACCTCTGGTTGATGTTAGCAGATCCGATGATGATATATTCATCGTCAACTGCAACATGGCACATCAAGTGAGTCACACACAATCAATTATCCAAAGGTTTTTTTTTTAAATACAATTAGCTAGCACTCGATCAAGTTTTTATTCAGAAAAATAGAGGAATATAACCAAATTAGCATTAAAATTTTAAAAACATTTTTTGTTCTTTTTAGTTGAGTTTTGGGTTTACTAGAGTTTAATATTTAGAGTGTGAGATTAGAGTTATGTTTTAGAATTTAAAATAATTTAGTATTTTTAATGATTAATAAATACTATTGTGAAGATTTTTTAAGAGTTATTTTTATGACGGTAAAAATGTGCTATTTATGAGATTTGCTCTTTTTTAATGGAGTTCCTAGTAAACTTACCGATCATCATTTTGGTGTGGACGTAGATCATGAAGCGACGTGCTTCTTGCGCCCTCATATAGCTTGATTCAGCGTCTGGTCTCTCTGCAGGCTCATACTCTCCCTCTTTCTTAACCTCACGGTTTCCTAGACAGAAGAATGTCAGATAGTTTCTAGGATCTTCCTCTGACCCCTGAGCCCTCAGTGCCTGAACAATATCCTTGTACATCATCTGCATGGTCCTCCTCTGCCAATCTAATATAGCTTGCACCGATGCACTCTCTGGGAGACCTTCAGGCCACATTGGCACCACAACATAAACCCTGAACTTCTCTCCTTTCTCGATCTTGCTAACAATCTTTAAGGACAACTCTTTTGGGATTAAGTGAAGAGCGTTGATGTCCTCAGGAGTGATACCATCAGCTGCCCAAGCAAAAGAGCTCCCAAGGAAGTACTGATTCTCAATATAGATGAAGTCTTTGGCACGTCTGATGGCGTGAATGTAAGCATCTTGGATACTCCTGTCAATGATGTTATCCTTACCACTCACAAGACCAGCTTCAGCAGCAGCTTCAGGTGATTCAGGGAACCCAGCAGCGGCTCCACCATCAATGGATCTAAACAGCTGCACATTCCACACGTCGTGGTCCTCTTGGAACATAACAGGAGAAGGGGTGATGATAATGTCACTCAGCTCTCTCAACTTAACGAGAATGTCTTTACCACCTTGCTTGCTCCACCTCTGCTCGAAGTTGTACAAGACGTCCCAAGCGATGGGACCTTCGAGACGAGAGTGGATGTCGTGCCAAGGCTCCCTCGGACCACCTTTAGTGATATCAGCACCGGTGAAGTTAGGCTGATGGAAGTCATCGTGGTGGACCGTGTCCAACGTCCTGAACAAGGAGTGGAAAGGAGTGTCGTAACGTCCATCGCAGAGATCAATCCCGCCGACGAAACTCACGATCCTCCTCATCTGCGAACCTCCTTGGCTCGGCATCTCGCTGTCCACAACAACGATCTTCTGGTGATGCGTGAACATAGCAGAGACCTGGAGGTTCTGGACTATGCTACCACCATCATCAGGGTTACGTGGACACAAGATACAGTTAACCTCGCTTCCCCTGAAGAAGTTCTCAGTCTCTTCATCGTGAGTCGCCATGAGACCGTCTTTCTTCAACACATCAACGGAGGTTCTGTCATCCCAGACAAGGAGAAGCACCCTGACACCTTCGCTAGCTTTCTTCTTGAGAAGCTCACCAACAGTCATGTCTCCTCCCGCCTTCGGCCTCCTTGAGTCTCTCACCAAAGAGATCTCAGTATACACAGACCAGCCAGTGATGTAGATCATGTGCTGCGCGTTGCTTATCGCATCGAAGATATCTTCCCAACACCTCTGAGGCTCGTAGTTCTTCCCACCAGCGAGAGGGATTCTCGGGACGAAGTTGTCAGGGATATGAGCGTCTTGGTAGAGAGAAACTTTGCATCCTTTCCTCTGGGAGAAGAAGGTGTAAGGGACTCCAGGGAACTTAGCACTCTTGATACCTTGGTTCCAGTTACGATCCGCCTCGACGCCAAAGTACTGGAGCTTGACATGGATCTTGGACCCTCCGTGAATGGGGTTCTTGTCGTTGTCCAAGATCTCAACCCACTGGTCGACTTCCTCGCCGTGGATGACTTGGTCAACAGGGACGTAGGCTCTCCCGATGAGGGTGGCACCGATGGGGTTATCATCCTTGACGGTGAAGATGATGTCAGAGGCCAAGTGGGCACAGTAGATGTGAAACGATTCGTACCATTTTGGGTTTTTGGCTTCGTCTTTGATCTTTCTTGTTCTACCAACTCTAGCTCTCTGAAGATCGATCGTTGCGTACAGCTGTGTTTCTCCTTTGCCAACACCGATGGTCTCTTCTACATTGGCCAGAATCTGAAAGTTTTAAAAAGAAAATAAAGATCAAAAAATTGTCTCTGGAGTGACAGCTTCAGGAATAATAAGCGCATCAACATTCATTTGAACTTCATGTATGTCTGCGACAAACACTTAATGCCTATTTTTACATTAATAAAAATATATGATCTTTTTTTTACTAACGACCATAGTCCATAGAAGAATATTCATCTCCACACGTGGGAGAGACTTAAACACAGGAGGAGACATGACTTACGAAGAAAGGAATCACAAAAAAAAAGAGAGAATAAAAAAGACAAGGAAATGTATTTACCTTTCCGAAGAAGCCAGACCTGAGTCCACCAGTGTGGAGATCATCAACTTCATAGATCGTAGCGTGCAAAGTACCATGCAACAAATGCTGCGCCATTTTACCACCTGCAACAACAATCATTTTGTACAGCACATCATGTTGATTGTACAAAGAAAAATAAAGCGAGATCCAAGGAATATCCAATTTTCAAGATCTGGAGTCAAAAAGACAGCAATATCCAAGGAACTCCAAAATTGTGAAACTAAAGTCACTGATCTCGCTCAAAGTCAATAGTCAACGATGATCAGATCACAAACTCCACCCGATCGATATGTTTGTATCTAGACAACATATATAACTAATCATAAACAGACCAGAACAGAGTTAGCGAGTTCAACTCTAAAAACAAGCGCAAAACAAAATAAGAAAAGACAAAACGGATGAGATTCAGACTTACTGAGAGATCGGAGTCGGTGGTCAGAGGGAGGAAGGCGAAGAGTTCGGGATCTGATCCGTGATGGAAAGCTATTTTAAGAGCTTGGAGCTGCTGAATATTTAATGAAAATCTTTTGATTCATTCATGGTCATGATGTGAACGCGTGGGCCCTGATTTCTTTTTAGTTTCTTATTACATAACTTTGATGACTTTCTCACTTTCACATGACCCCACCCGTACTAAGAATAAATAAACCTTTCTCTCTTTCAGCCCTAAACTTTCTTAGTTTCACAAATAAGTCCTTAATGTTACATACATTAGCGATTAAAATACGTTTATAATACTTGGATTCATATCATACATTGTAATCAACCCATAATAAAGAACTATATTTACTCATAAAATGTAAATTTTCTAATAAAAGTTCGAAAAGGAGAAAAAAAAGAAGAGTTGGTGATTAATACAAAATCTTTTGCTTGTGGGAAGAAATATCAGAACATTCAAAGCTGTAATATCCCTGACTCGATTGGCACAAATATCCGAATCGTGCTCCCAACGTTCTGCATCCAAATGCCACGACGCCGTTTCCCAAGCTGGATCTTCACCGTCCAATACACTTTATGCTTTTCCCTTTAGGTACAACGTGTTTATTGAACCACTACTATTAGTTTAACTCTTCATCACTGGTTCTCGTGATGAGAAAGTGCATTGCGAATTATGACCTCACATGTAAAACGGGGATCGCACTATTCTACAGTCATCTAAACAAACTAGTATAAAGTTTCATTTACATCATTTTCGCATTCTTTTACACTTTCTCTAGATAATCAATTAGTTGACTTAGAAATATCTTCAATATGAGGTAACTAACCCTTGTCGAGTTCCTTATATTCTTAGAATGATCAATTAGTTTGCCGACTTTGAATATAACTTTATTGTAAACTTTAGCATACTTCATATAAGTCATGAGATATGTCACTATCATGTGTGTTACATGTGAAATTGTTTAGTGTGTCTGTCATTTATGTACCGTTGTCCATCATAAATAATCGTGTTGCGAAGGAAGTTGTTCGCGGTCGATTGTTCGAGAGCTATTAAGTATTAACCCTAATTCTTTTATATTGTGTATACTGCATTATATTGTGATATTGCGGATAACTTGTCTTTTTCTTTTAGTTGCCATGAATATCTCCTGCAACTTCCAGCATTGTTTTGATTCAGTAGATCATCATCATTCATCATCACCAAAAAAAAAACAACTAAATCATTTTCTTTTGAAAGACAATTTCTAATTAGACTCGTAATGTTTTGGGAATAATCAAAACTTTTTAAGACACGGACTATGGCCCCCCACCCGCTTGCCGACAAGAGCGATGTCTTTTTCTAAGGGTAATATACTAATTTGCTTATGCACTATTGGTCAATAATGGTTGTTAAAGTGTCTCAAATACGCTTACTTGGAAATCTTACCGATTATAATCCGTGTTTATAGTGTGTTTTAATCCGGTTATAGCATGTATAAGCTAAGAAGATTATAACACATATTAACCTGGTTAAAAGTAAAAGTCGAGAACGAGAATAGCCGATTCTGAAGTACCCAATATATTTTTCTGGTGGAAGTCCCACAAATAAATAAATTTCGTCACCATCTTGATTTTTTTTTTTTTGTCACTCGTCACCATCTTGATAATAAACGTTGTACTCAAGTTCTTCGGGTGGCACTTTTCAACGCTCGATTTTCACCTGTCAATTGTAGCAAAACAAACAAAAAATCCTACGTACGTATGTTATTGGTGGGCCTTTCAATCTAAAGTTTCTAACAAAAAGTCCAAGAATCCATAAGTTCTTAAGAGGACTTTAAACAACACTATAAAGTACTACTTATTCAGAGTTTTTTTTAATCTTGATAAAAGAACCCTACATTTTAAATTTTTAAATTTATTGAGTATCATCTTACAAGATTGCATATCTGTTGATTGATCTTTTTTTATAGAAAATCCTCTTTGGATTAGAAACAACTCATTTCCAAAAAATCTACCTACAAATCATTCTTCAGTTACATGTAATTTGTAAACGAGTATTTGGTTATATCCAAGGTTGCATCTGGTAATGTGTTCCTTATTTACTACGTTTTCATTGACATTCGTTGTTAAAGAAAGACGACCAAACTTCACCTCTTTCATATAAATTCCGACATATTCTAAAGATCATGGCGTGTATAACTTACTCTAGCCTAGTAAAAACAAAAATATGGTTAATCAACTCATTTCCAAAAATATGGTACGTGCAGAATCAGTTATTGATTTCTCTGCAAAAGACGGTATTGATTAATCATTTTTCAGCTGACAAAAACCTCAACTACTATTGTCTGAGAATAAAAACTTAGGAGGCATTGATTAATCATTTTCATATATTAGTAAACAAATTCAATACTTATAACAAACTTATTGTCTTCAAAAATTTAACCTAAGTTAAATGGTGACATAAATGGGTAAATCTGTTTGTTGACTGAGCTTGTAAGAATTCCATTTTCTTGTAGAAACAATCTTTTCCGGATACTCTCATTAGCTACAAATTCATTCCCCAGTCAACATGAAATTGTAAATGACAGTATTTGGTTAAAATCTTCTTTTGCAATTTATATAAATACAAAAGATATAATATAGTCTCAGATTACATTCAAATTTGACCACTTTATTCATGATTGAAAGATCATTCCATAATCCATACCAAGTTACTCATTGTAAAACATATGTATCTTTGTTAATCTTCAATCCATTGTTTTTTTCTTCTCCAAAACTGATGGTAAAAGACGTATTCTCTATCACTCTGACTTCAAAGTTTTCTTTCTTAAACAAATTTTTTTTTTTTTAAGTTTTCTTTCTTCTTGATTCTTTATTTAAAAATCACGGAGTTTTATTTCAAAGGAGAAAAATAACCAATATTTTATCTAATTGATAATATAATGAAACAATGCAGGAATATTTGTGAATTATGTTGTTGTCGTGCACTTTACATTATGTTCACTATCAAAACACATCTGATGTCACGAAATACGGAGCTGTTGGAGACCAAAAGACCGATGACTCACGTGTATGTAAACTACTGTCTCTTTGCTTATACATACGTTAACGTATGTACACTCGTGATAAATATATTTAACATATACTAGAGATTTTTTTGGGCTACGCCGGGTTTTTTTTTATATATTTTGATCAAATTTAGATTATTTTAAAAACTATATTTGAGTGTATATATTTTATACTCATAAAATGATTATGCTATATAAATTATTAGACATAATTGTACTTTTTGTGTTCTTTCTAGTGTCTACAAATTGGAAATTATTAATTTTCATAGTTTCTCTTTTCAAAATAAGATTAAAACATATAAGCTGGTAAGCAAGTTTATAAAAATTAAATTAAATCTTAGTTAAGGTTATGCTATTCTTTTCTCTTTTACTTGAGTTTCTATAAAAATATGGTTTAATTAATATATAGTTCAAACTTTGTTTTAACGTTAAAATCAATCAATATGCATTTTCAACAAACAAAATATTTTATTAATATAAAAAGATTTATCAGAATTTGGTCCAAGCTTATCTGATGTAGGCTTTAATTTTTTTAAAACAAATCAACTTTTCTACGGGCGGGTATGCAAGTGAATAGCAATATAAAAATATTTTAAATTCTGATACATATATAAAATATTCAGTTTACTCTTCAAGTAATGTTTACATTCACAATTTATTTTTGTTACTTTTTTACAAATCATAGATTTAAAAAGAAATTTTACTTTTAATCACGTAGCTATTTTATATTTAGTACTTCTTAATTCTAATAATAAATAAAAAATATTATTCAAAACTATGATTGAATTTCAGCACATAAAATATGAATTTTTCCTTTCTTGTACATTTTCTTTTGAATTTACTGTTAATATACTTTTTTAAAAAAATCTATTGATTTGACTATTATGAGAGAGAACCTTAACTATAATATGCAGCGCAGAGAATTCATCTATTTTATTTAAAATTTTAAAATAATATTATTTTCGTGATTATTTTTGTTGATCTTTTATATTTTACGATTAAATATTTTGAGGTCATGATATCCAACCTAAATTTCATTGTGTTAGTTATAGGAATCGTTATTTTATATGATTTTTACTGGCCTATGTTCTACTCTAAATTGACAGTGTATATCTTTCATATGTTTTTTTATTTTAGGTTATCTACTTTTGTTTCGGTTTATATGTTTTACTCAAGTTGTTTAGTGCTACTCATCTACTAATAATAGGAATCCTGATTAATTCCACATGTTGTGTGCTTTTATAGGATCACAATTTTTGTTAAAAGTTGTGTTTATTCATTAATGTATCTTTTTATAAAAGGTTGTGTCTTTTCTTTGATAAAAATTGTATTTGTTCATTAAGGTGTTTTTTTTATTAAAAGTTTTGTTTCTTACTTAAAAAAATCTGGATTTTTTATATATTTTTGAAAAAGAGTATTCAAAAATATACCTTTTTGTAATTTAATATTTTTTTAAAAAAAATTGAAGGGTTGACCATTTGTTTTGACAAAACAAAAGATTGTTCATAATGTTTTGCTAGGTTGCACGGATACGCCACTTGGGTGCCGTCTCACGTACCGGATTCGCCTGGGGGACGGGTACGTCTCGGGTACGGCTGGGAAACGTCCCCAACACATGTGCCGTGAACCCGGGACGGCATGACACACCGGAGACGGGTTTGGTCAGAAACAGGAGACGTCTCGGGGACGTTTCAAGAAAAAAGAGACGTTTTCCGTTTGATTTTGGGTGTTATGATGTGTCAAAACTAAACCATTCCAATTTTTTTTTTAAAATTGTTTTATTCTATAATTCTGAAAATATTAAAAATGTATTAAAGAAAGTTGTTTATTAATAATAGTCTCTTAGTCTCTTTCACTTCCACATTAGTCTCTTAGGATTTTTGGAGTTTGCTGACCTTTCACTAGATAAATATGATTTTGAAATTGAACTGCTAGATGATTAGTTTATTCTGTTGCTGTCTAGTATTTTTATCAAGTGTATTTTCAATCTTAAAACTTATGTTTTAGATTTTAGTATTTTAACTTACATATATTTTTATATTTTCTTATATTTTAGTTGCCGTTTCTATGCCGTACCTGTATCTTAAATTTTTAAGTTTGCCGTTTCCCGTCCCCGTTCCCGTCCCCGTTTCCTGTACCCGTTCCCGTCCCAGGGCTGCTTAGATGTTTTGACTAATTCTTAACATCTAAAATACACCACCTCCTACCGAAGCTTTGTGTCGGTAGTGAAGTACCTTTTCATAATTTTCTTTTAAAACAGGGAATGGTTGATTAGCAACCTTATAATCCGAGGGTTTAGTTAGGACGGACACGACTCTACCAAAGCTTTATGTCGATAGTGAAGCATTGTGTCTATTAATTGAGTTGTGACTCTTGGTTCGCAACTTTTCCTACGTTTATATATTGATAACCAGTTTACAAATTCGTTTTCTGATTCCTGATTTCTTCTTTCTATTCAACCTCTTTGTGCATCTGCATTATATTTTCTGTCCATCTCTTTATCTTAGATTGTCACGGTATGTTTTCATGTACTTCTTAGAAGCTTAATAATATATTGAACCTATCTTCTCCTTCCTCTCTGTGGTTAATCTCGGTTGCAGCCGCAATGTGCACGACTTAGACAAAACCTATGTTTATAGCTAACCTTGGCAGCGCACCTTTTCAAAACGCTAAGAGCGCAAACGATAGGTTCGGGCATACGCTCGCGCTCATCACCAACTTCAAAGTTCTGCATCGTCGCATCTGGGCTTCCCAAAATCTGACACAGAAACAACAACGATAAGACGGTGTCTTACTGGAGAATTGAGATAATCAAGACGTTACGGTAACCAAAGAAAAAGATGAGATTCCTAACTTATCGGAACAAACTTGGATCGGCCGAAAGTGTCCCTCTCTTTTCTACACAACGTAGAATAAGATCACAAAGCAGTGGCATAACCCAGCGTCGCCGCCGCGCAGTTCCGCTGGAGAGTCGTTGTGACGCGACGTAAATCACCACGGTTTCTTCTGCCTAATAGTACCACAAATAGGCAAGAGAAGAGTTCATCAAATTACGCATTATACACAAAGGAAAATAAGAGACACCCTTTTTAATTTAGTAAATCGATGATATCATACTTTTATCAGCCTAATTAATCATATCCATTAGATTACATAATCTCAATAGTAATTCTGAATGGCAAACATTTCCAAAGGATAGTGAACAAAAAGCGAGAATATCACAAATCTTCAGTTTGAAACTTATGTTGAATGATGCGACTTTTAATTGATATATTGTAAAATTATCATTTTATAATAGCTATTTATAAATTGTAATGATGTGTCTTTTCAAATATATTGTAGAGATACAATTTAAAAGTAATTACTACCTATAATCTGAAAATTCATAACTATTTATATGGAAAACTATAAATAATTCATGTCTATGGGTTTTTTTATTGTAAACCTTTCATAATTTTATAAAAGTGGTGAAGAAGAAAAGTTGTGTGCAGTTAACTGGTTACATACTGAGAAGACATTCAAATGAAACATAATGAAATGTTGCCAATACAGAATTGTATGAAGGGTAATTTGTTCTTGGCTAGTAAAAAAATGAAATAATGTAATTCAAGCAAATGTTAAAGGTGGTGTCTTTCATCTTTAAATTGTTTTTTTCATTTTAAAAGTTGCATTAATTTTAAAAAGGTATCAAAATATATAAGTATACATCTTTTCAATTTTTTTCTTAAAAGTGTGTTGTTTATCTTTTATGTTACATGTAAACATTTGAATCCAATTTGATATCAATAAAATAGTTTTCTGATTAAAAAAAACAAAAAAAAATAATGTATCTTTTCATTTTAATAATTATATTATTTTTTTAAAAAAAAATTGTTTAAATGTCTAAGAATGTGTCTTCTTATTCTAACAATTTCATTTGTTAACAAGAAAATGTATGTTTTATAATGATGTGTTTTTTTTAAAAAAAACTTAAAATGCCATAGTTTCTAAGCAGCAGTTAATCTATGTAAGGAACACTTTTTCTAAGATAATTCACATGAATTAATAAATAATTATAGAAATTTCTTAATCTAGTCAATATAATTTATCTCTAGATTTGCTCCTATTTTTAAGAGTGTGTTAATTGATTTAAAATGTGTATCTTCATGCTAAAAATTATATATATTTCTCAAGAGGTTTATTAAAATGTCTTAATATGTCTCTTTTCATAATTATGTGTCTTTAATCCTTAAAATTGAATAGGTTTTAAAATGTTTTAAAATGTCTAAATATATATATCTTATTATCCTATAATCTGGGTAGGTTTTTAGGAGTTGTTTCTTGTCTAATATGTGTATGTGTCATCGCAAAAATTGCTTTGGTATTCAAGCAGTTGGAATTTTTTTTACTATTTTTATATATGCATAAATCTTATCATCCTACAACATGTATTCTCATCCTAAAAATTTCATGTCTAAAAATTTATCTTTTCATTTTAAGAATCTGTTTTAAGCATCAGTTTGTTAGATGTTCTTATTTATTTATTGAGTCACTATTACATGTACATTTGAGAGTATACTAGACAACTGTTAAACTGAAACAACCTTTGGTGTTAACCAACCATAGCACCTCTTAATCTTTGATATAAGGAGTTGTGAGCATTGATAAATCAAAATAATCACAAACGGACTAGAAAAAGGACAGATTCAGTGTCACAAGATCATCAAAAATAATGATATGTTTAAATGTCTTTTCCATTTAATTTTTTTTATTGATATGTTATGGTTATTCTTTCACATTTACTTATATTTTACATTTTAAAATCTGTGGAGAGCTTATGGATGTGTTTTTTTTCTCTTTTACACATTAAGTTCTTTGAAACAAAAATAAGATTTTATATAAAATATAAATTATACAAAGTGGCAAATACTTTTTAAATAAAATGAGTTTGCAATAATAACTTAAAACATGCATAAAATTTTCAATGTGTGTGCCTTTACTAATTGGTTATATTCTTTTAGTTGCAGTGTATTTTCATGTAAAATTGAATAGTTTATGAGTGTTTTTTTATAATTCTCAATTTTATCTCTATTTAGTCTAGTTCTATTTTATTTTACTTGAAAAATATGCATTTATTTATTCAAGGATTTTTCTGTTGAATAGATGCTTCCTGTAAGAATACTAAAGATCTTGCAAAAGTGTATCCTTTCAAAAATTTAATATTTTAAGTTTAAATTATATTTCAGTTAAAAAAATTGATCTGTTTATATGGGTTTGTCTTTGATTTTTGATTAAATAAATTGAAACATGTTATAGACTCATTGATAAAGACATCTTTTAAAAATATTAAATAAATTTTTATATTTTTCATATTATAAAAAAACATAAAAATTGAAATGTGACGGAGTTTTTTTCAGAAAAATCATAATTTTTTGTTCACACCTTTTTGGTAACGTTACAAATGGAAATTAATATATATTAATTATGAAACATTTGATACAAACCAAGTTTTATAAAATGAGTTCCCGTGCGACATAGCACGGGTTTTTTACCTAGTTACTATAATATGCTTATCTAAAAAAAATACCATTCTTTATGTTTTGTGAAAGTAGATACATGTAATGTAATAAGTAGTGAGTTTGTAGATATATAGCCTTCTCTGATATGTTCTCACAACCTTTTCTTTCGGTGAGATTATAGTCTGTTTTTAGAATTTAATTTGGTTGATGTCTATAAATTTTCATGAAAATAATCGATGTTCGTATAGTTTTTGGTAAGCTTTTCTAAATTTACAATTTTTATTAAGATAATTCAAAATTTTGGTACTTAATAAATTTTAAAATGTTCCCACTATTTGATATTTATATTAAATATCTGATTTTATTTCAAAATTATTTATTCGTAGAGCAGGTAACCTTCATCTCAGATATATATATATATATATATATATATATAATATTTTGAGTATTTAATCTTTAAATTCTTTTAAACATTTTATATACCTATATATGGCTACTGTTCAAAGGATCAGTTCAAATACAATACCAACATATAATACATTTTAGAGAAGAGGTAAGATTAACTTTTCCTTCCTTGCTTCTATCTGACGGTTCAGCAAAACCATATTTTATATGCATCTGTGCCCTCCTAATCGAGCTCTGGTTTTGAACAATTTTATGACTCTTTTCACTCTGCTTTCCCTTTTGACTGGATGACAAAAGCAGCAACACCTGAGATGAAATCAAAAGGATACCAATATAAAGTTTTCTGATTTGTTGGAATGCTCAACTGAGTGGCCCTCTTCACCAGACTCGCCCATCCATTACCACTCTTCCTTAGATTCATCGCCTTTTTAATGACTTTTTGAACTTGTAGAATTCAAGCTCAGGAAAGATGAAGAGCGAGGACACAGCCTGAGTACTTTACCTCTGATTCTTGTTTGGGATCCTAATCTGTAGTAATTCTTTACTTTCCAGAACTGTAATTCACTCAGTATTGGTTCCACGGTGTAAAAAGGATGTTCGCTTATAGAATTTACAGTGTGAACACCACAAAGAAATTTACAACTTATTCACAACGACACACCATTCACAGCCCCCAAACTACAATGAAAGAAGTACATATAATATTTTATAACATCTAATTTTCTCTCCAAGATTCTGCAGTAACCTGCCTCAGCATGGAAGAATAAGAGAAGTGGTTGGTGTTAAAGAGTTCCAAAGAAGCATTTCCACACTGGTTTTGTCAACCATTCATACATTGTACTGCTCGTGGACTCTTCCTCTGTTCTGGCTACTACTGTTTCTCCTGTTCCAAGCTTAATTTTTTTCCGGAATAAAGCAGAAATCAGTAAATTACCACAAATTTTTTATTTTCAGGGATGATAAAATATTATTGTACCTGAAACGAACATGTTTGGGGGTGTCTAACACAGCGGACTAAGGCTGCAAGACTGATGTAGACACCATGCTCAACTTGTTCAACCATTCCTTGTAGTTCCGTTCCTCAGTCGATGCTTTACTACTTACAAATACATGTGTAGTGGTCCCATTAGAAAACATCTGGAATTTGCACAAGTTTGCTCGGGTACTTGACGTGTAAGATATTAAAATGGTCAACACGACCAGGACAGGAAACAAATGATTAAGAGACGGAGGAGACTCAACTGTTCGAGAAGATCCAAACTGTAATCTTTCAGCCATTTCTCCCAGCTGCATAATTCCATTGATGTTTATAATCCAGTCATAAGGAATAACTCGTAATCGCATAAACCATACTAATTTTTTTAGCTAAGAAATTACTTGAGTGGTAAGTGATTGGATCACTTCTTTTGCTGCCGAGCATCTCGTCGTTTATTGGCTAGCTTTGGAAACGCCTCTTTGAGCCGCCTGAGCGTTCTTTCCAGCTCAACTTCTTGGAACTGGTAAGAATGATGTCCATTAGCTAGCACCAGGAGAATATTTAACGACTTCTTCGCCAAGGAATTCTTCTCACTCCACTGGACTCTGTAAATGTTAAATCCTTTAGAGAGCATGAAAAAATAAATGGGAGTGTAAATGGAGAATGCCAGAATTGGCATCACCTGTCTGTCAAGAGAGTTAACACACCAGCAGAAGTTTTACGCAACCTTATTCACCTCCAAGAACACACAGATTTTACAACCGTCACCTACTTCATCCTCTATACGTTGCCGAAAACCTCAAACAGCCAAGTGTAATACATGTCAGTTTAGATACTTGCAATGCATACCATAAACAGCCAAGAGAAATATATAAAGAAAGAAATGAATTGCCTAGATCCAAGGGCTAGCTAACAATCATATTTAGAAGTTACTTTTCTGTATATAGTTATAAATATAAAAAAGGTTGAGGTTGCTAACTTACTTGGATGCTTATATATACTAGGTGATTTTCCCGTGCTCATGCACGGGGATAAATATTTATAAAGTAAATATATATTATAATAATTTATTGCTATTTAATTTGATTTTAAATTAGTTTATAATTTTTATGCATAATATATATTAATAATATTATATTACTTATTAGATATATGATTTTAGATATGTTAGATTAGATCTAGTCGATTTAACTATCATTTGGATATATTGGATTGCATCTATTTCTCTGAATTCAACTATAATATTTTTTTTATTCTAAATCTATTAAAATTTCGATTGTTCCTTTACATGTGCATGAGCTGTTTATAAACCATATGTTTTGATAGAATTCATAATTTTTTGAATTATACATGATCTCTAACTTTTGTCATTGTTTTATAGGGTAACCGTATTCATGCAACAATAGAAGGTGATGATTTGGTTAAGAGTTTTGAGAATAAATTGGCAGAAGCTGAATCAAAAATAATTAACACCTTATATACTATGATTTCTCAAAAACATTCACAAAAAAAATTTAATGTTTAATTTTAAGAGATGTTTTAAAAGGAAACTAAAAAATATTTTTTTTACAACAAACATATTTTGATCAAATAATTACATAATCCGTTTAAATAGCATAACACAATATACTATTAATGAAGTAGAAATATTATATTTTATCATTATTAAAAGATTCCTTTTTAATATTTAGTTTGCTTTTAATTTTATGTTTTCTTTATGTTTGTGGAACTTAGTATATTCATAGTCAAAATACCCAAGCAAATTTATTTATTTTTATACATAAAAATTACAGGATGACTCAAAAATATCAATATAGAAAAATAAATTATTAACCAACTGTTAAAATTTAGTTTCTTGTAAAAATTTATAAATATGCATGAGACTTCAGAATATTATTTTTATATTCATTTATGTAATTTTGAGTCAAAATTTTAGTTTATTTCTATTTCATTATAAGTATAATAGATATTATGTTATACATAACCTTATTAAAATATATTTACATATCTAAGACGGCAACCAACCTAAATATATTAAAAAAAAAATTTAATGTATTTATAATAAAAATATTATAGTTGAATTCAGAAAAAAATCCAATATAGTCAAGTGACAACCAAATCGACTGTTGACCAAAAAATCAATCAACTGACTAAATATAACATATCCATAATCACAAGTCTAATTAAAAAGACATAATATTATTAATATAAGTTATACATATAAATTATAAATTAATTTACAATAAAAGCTAAATATCAATCGATTGTCATAATATATTTATTTTGTAAATATTCATACCCCTGCATGAGCACGTGGGAATCACCTAGTGATTTAATATTATTAAAGTAAAAATAAGATGAGCAAAACTATAAAATTATTTCTAAAATTTGGGTATACTGGATTGCATTTATTTCTCTAAATTCAAATATAATATTTTTTTATTCTAAATCTATTAAAATTTTGATTAATTTTCTTATTTGCATTGATGTTGGTTTTTTTTCTTAGTTATGTAAATATATATTAGGAAGATTATGTATAACTTAAGATATATTGTGCTTAGAATGAAATAAAGAATAAACTAAAATGTTTGATTCCAAATTACGTAAATTAGTATAATGATATTATTCTGAAGTCTCATGCATATATATAAATTTTACAAAAGAGCTAAATTGTAACAGTTGGTTAATATTTTATTTTCATTTTAAATGTGTTTTGAGTCTTCCTATAATTTATATTTATCAAATAAATTATTATTATTACAAAATTATATTTTCTTATTGTAGTTAAATCTATGATTTTAGATCTAAGTTAGATTAGTCGAGTCACTCATATTATGAGTATATTGAGTTACATATATTCTTTTAAATTGAAATGGAAGTATAATTATTTTTATTTTAATTAAACCAAGTCAAATTAATTTTATTTATCATTAAATGTGTATGTATTTTCATAATATATATCAAATTAAATGTTATTTTTAAAGATATTAGAAAAATAAAGCGATGATCTATAGGAAGTTACATACATAAGTAACTGATACTTTTTGGAAGCTCATGAAGGCATATCAATATCTACAATAATTAAAATATTTTTATAATTTCTAAATAGTTGTATGAATATTTATTAAATTATATTTTTTTGCTGTAAATCAAAGATATTACAATCAACTAAATATAAGAAAAAATAGCATTTCAATAACACTAATTATAAACTATTTTTAATCAACTAAAAATATATCATTTTATGTTACTTAATTATTTTATGTAATCATCTAAAACAATAGATAGATATATAAAAAAATATTTCTGTTACTTTGAAAATATATTGTTGTACTGTTTAAAATTGTGTTTTATAAGAATATTATTTCTTTTTATAATATCAAGATTATCTGTGAAAATATAATTATAAAGAAAGTATTTTATTAGTATATTTTAATGTTATCAAAATTATTTTTTAAATGGAATATTACTATTTTGTGAACTTTCCTTTTTAATGAAATCTTATTATTTATACATATAGTTCCATTTTTAAATTCGTTTTTAACTTTATAAACGTTTCTTTTTTTATTATATATGTTATTTGGAAAATTTTATAAAGGAAACTAAATAAAAATTCAAATTATAGTATTAAAATATAATATTTTTAATTCATTAAGGGTATCAATGTAAATAATCATCGTGAGAGTTAACGTGAGCGCGACACATAGGAAACTGACTTCTCAAATAATATTATAGAGATATATATATATATATATATATATATATATATATATATAATAGACTTTTCTCTCTTCATGTGACATGTGGAAGGGGGGTTTGTTGACATGTGTCCTTTTTTATTTTTATTTTTATATTTTAGGTTCTTCTTTTTTTAAATTGTTGCAATTTGGTTCATCATTTTTTAATTATGTACATTTAATCATTCTCACACTAACCGTCATCTTTTGAAATTTTATAATCTATTTTATTAGTCATAAAAATGAGAAATGAATAAAAAGTAAAATATTTTAAATATATTTTAAATATTCACAATTAAAAATAACATAAACTTTTACTATTTTGTTATTTTTTTACTATTTTTATTATTTCATTTACAAATTATATATTTATTTATTATTAACCAAAACAAGAAAAATAAATTACAGCACAACACATAATCTAAACATAAAACCTCCGTAATCATAATAGAAAAGTAAAATCCAAAGTAACACTAATTCAATAAAAATCTATAACTGAAAAGATATAAAAAAAAACAAAGACTAGACCTCACTTTATAGTAGAATGTCTTGGCAATTAGAAAAAGAGGTTAGAAAATGGTAGAAAAGATAAACTTTGAGATAAAACAATCCCTCGAACACAAAGGAGCACGATCAAAGGTCAATGCAAAGAACCAAAAAAGCGGATTAGAGGAAGAATAATCATCAACTAAGAGGTAAAAAGTACCTCACAAACTAAACAAGCACAAACAAGACACCTATGCATGTGAAGAGCCACAAAGCTCTGGCTAAAAGAGACTAACTCAGCACACTTATACTCAGAGAAGTTGGAGAAGAAGAGAAACAACCCGAAAGAGGAAGAATGAAGCCAACCACCAAAAAACCAAACCACAAGCTTGAGACCAGAATTAACATTTCAAACCTATAGAACATACACGGAGGAAAACACTATCCAAACTTGGAGTGGCAAACATGGCGAAAGGCAGAGCCACCAGAGACCCGAGTAGTGATGAGAGCTGCAACAAGATGAGAGAGCAAAGATGGAAGGGTAGACAAAAAGAAATCAGCAAACCGTAGAACCGTCCTCGAGCTATGGAAAAGAGCATAAAAGTCAGATCACCAAAAATCCAATTTTGAAAACTAAGACAAACATGGACAATCAACGGTATCAAAGACGACTAAACTCTGACCCAACTCAAGGAGATGCACTTCCTAACATCAGCCAAATTCTAAAGAAGAACAGAAGCATCCAATATTGACAGGAACAGCCTACAATGCCGTGAGAAACAACCGAACAACTGGAAACTTAAAAACGGAGATCTATAACAAATACTAGATAATCTCACACGAGAAAAAGATGAGGAAGAACAAAGGTGAATCCTTTTCCGGGTGATTGTGAGAAACACATCACCGCCGGAAAAGTAAACGAAATACATAAATTGTGACGGCTCAATGTCAAAACATAGGGAAAGGGTACAAAATATCTTAAAATAATAATGTTCAAATAATTGAAAAAAAAATAAAATACAATTTTAACGCTGAAACTCTAAATCTTAAATAAAAAAATGTCTAAATACAAAATTATTGAAATTTAATATGCTTTAAATCAGAGACTTACTTCACCACTAATAAGTACTACGCACACAACAACACATTATTGACAAACAAACAAAACATCTACTAACATATCACCTATTATACTATATAATACAACAAAAATACAAAATAATGCTCTTAATAAATAAAGATGACCACATAATTTAAAAATCATACTTAACAATAATGAAATAAAATTCCGCGCGAAGCGCGGACACACCCCTAGTTTATATATAAAGATGAGTTCTCCTCCCTCCTGAGAGTGACACATCAAATTCCACATCATCAATTCCACGTGTCTCTCTAAATAGATTTTCGTTTTTGATAGTTTGGGCTATGTTATTGAACACAGATATACGCCCAAACCCATTATACTTTAATCATAAATCCATCAACTTCATCACTTTCACAGAAAGTCGCCGCTGCGTTTTCTTCGATCAACCTAGGTAACCGTCGTACCTTGGAATCAATAATCCTCATTAAAGTTTGCTTTAACCCCACCGATCCACGTCTCCCACTATCCCTGATTTGATGGACCCTCCATTTTCTCAAAAGCTTCAATTTACACCTATAAATATAACTAAGTGTTCTGGATCCAGTCAGATTCATTAGTTTCTCCTTTCCAAACATTAGAATCCTTAGAAAACCTCTCGCCAGTCATAGCTACCTCCACGATTCTTCTCGCCGACTTGATATCGGAGCGCTGTCCTATCACCGTCGAATTCCACCTTCGCTGAGATTACCGAGACCGTCAAACCGATACCTTTCAAGCTGTGTTGGTTTCGCAATAAAGAGCAGCTGCTTGTTTTGGCTAATACCCTTTCAAGTTTCTGTTAATGTTCTTCCTGCATCCCACCACAAAAAAATTAGGTGGAGGTCTTCTGGCGAACTTCAAAAAATACATGGTATGTGGGCAAGAAGAGGGAAAATATAGTGAGTGAATGTTGAAACATGGGCTGAAGAAAGAGATGTATATGTAGTGGGAAGAATCACTAAATTACTAGACTAGGAAGATGATTGGATGATGGTCGGAATAGTTCCTTGGAAGTAAGTATATTTATTTTAGTAACCTCTAACTAAAACACATAGGAGATTTAATTAGTGACTAAAATTAGTTAGAAGTCTAATGAGAATTTAGTTGATTATAGTATAAGGATGTTCGTCTAGCGTGCGATGACAGAAGATTGGGAAGATCTCAAGAGCTTATCACTACTGATTTTCAAAGAACACAAAGATGGAATCTAGAATTTGATTGTTTAAAAAAAATCTAGAATTTGACCAATACAGGTAGTTTTGCTTTATTAGGTTGCCACAGCTCGATTGTCATCCCTATATCACTGAAATCCGATGAGACACATGTTTCTGTTACGAACAGATAAAAACTTTGTTTTCCTGATTTAAGCAACATATTTTAAAGTTTGAGAGTTTGAAATAAATTTGGGAACCGGTTTGTCATTATTATTCATAGTCCTTTCTTACAATGGAGGTTGAACTTAAAATCAAATAACTGAAATAATTGCAACTTCTCTGATAAATTCAGTAACACGCTAAAAACAGAGATGGCAGCATATAACGTTTACAACTCCCAAATATGAAAGAAAACAAAAAAAAGCTAAAAAGATAAATAAATGTGTAAGAATTTTAAAATATTATGGCCCGAATTTAAAAAAAAACATCAAACACACTCAACACATATATGAAAAAAAAGATATTGGCACTATCTAAATGAATAACCTAATACAAAATAACATGATAGTTATATTAAAAATTTAGTCCATTAAATTAAAACATCATATTATGAAATTTAGTTAACCACAACGAAATTAAGGTTGAATATTGTAACATCAAACAATTTTAACGGTAAAAATTGATAAATAGAATAAGAGAAATCAAAGAAATAAATATTTAAAAATAATAAAAACGTTAATAATAAACATAATTTTTAAAAATATCTAATGTTTTATAGTGGTTTGTAATTTAAAAAATCTATGTGTCTTTTTGGTATAGTTAAACTAAAATAAACATTGAGAGAAATGAAATAGTTACATTTTTAATTTTCATTATAACTAGACAAATTTATAATTTCTAAAACGAATAGTTAAAATATGAACGTTGATAGTATTTTTAGTTATAAGTTAATTAAAATTTTAAATTAAATTTGTATTGTTAGTACGGGCGGGTTTACCCTAGTATATATATTTCTTGGATCTCTTGAGTAGCCACTGCAAACTGTGTTATACGACAATGGACGAACATCAAAAACTGGACCATCAAATCCGTCCATAAAATTTATACCATTCTGACCAGCATTCTGCTAACCTCTCCTCGGGTTTTGTAGCATTTCTTCCTGGTTTCAAAGGATAAATATAAAAAAGGATAATCGTGAACGATTCTAATCCAATACTCGGGATACTTTTTGTGAGAAAAAGACTGGTTGGGACTTAGAACACACGATAATAATAAACACAAGAAACAACATTAGAAAAATTCAATTCCAATTGAACGATCTGAGATGTCAAAACTAAAACAAAAGCTTGAATCCCTATAGTCTTTTTGACCTACATAACATACCATAGCATGAGTTCTAACGTATGAGACGCCAAGTTGGGCACAATCATTAAGCCCTGTTGCAAAGACTCTCCTTGTTTCTGTCACATGTGTAGAAGTGTAAGTAAGCTCACAATCAGATTCAAAGTATAATACTTTACCAAAAAAAACCCAATTAAACGAAGCCAACAAAACATCAATGATCCAATCAAAGTCACTCAAAATCAAATTCTGATTATTTTCAGCTACAACCAACGAAGATTCTAGCTGCAAATGACTCAGTCTGAGCAATAAATCGAATGTAAGACAGAAGACGAAGAAGATAATCACCGGTGAGAAAAAGAGTGTGAGCTCCGCCGCAAGAGACAACTCTAAACGCAGCAGGGCCTGGGTTTTGAAGCTGCTTGTGTTTTAGGTGGTGGTTTGAGGGTTATTGGGGATTTGGAAGGTGGCATCAGCTGGTAGTGAGTAAATCGGAGATTTATTGTTGATGTTGTGGTTTGTTTGTGAAAGAGGATGGCGAAGAGCCGAAGAGGAAATGAGAGAGCTCAGTGAGGGAGGCGAATCGAGAGATTAAAGTCGTCAAAAGAAAGTGAAGCCAAGCCCAATAAACAAACCGCAACAGCCCAAACCAAACTCATTGAATGACGTGGATTTGATAGTGGCCAAACCCAATAAACAAACCGCAACAGCCCAAACCAAATTCATTAAATGACGTGGATTTGATTCTCTCTTCTGATTGGTCGAATACCCATGACGTGCATTGCAATTGGCTGATTTTTTTACCTGATGTGGCTGCAGTAAGGGGGCTTGATTTAGCCCTTTTAGTATTAGTTTGATACGATATTTTTTTTGTTAATAGGCTTTTCTGAAAACGTGGGCAGCAGCATATGCGACAAATACAAGTGAGGTAGCGATCGTAATCCCCAAGTATTGATATTTGTAGGGATATTTCAAGTATTGATTGTTGATTGATTATAAACTTAATTTGTGATTAAATAAAGGTAAATGGTAAGTAACATTGTGGCGCCAACTTCACTGTGGAGTGGGATGATTGATTCTTGGCTTTCTTTATTGTTTTTTTGAACAAACCTTCATTTCATAGATTAAAACTTAAACAGCTGAAAGTCTTAGTAGTGCAGCCTTAGCTAAAGCATCTGCATCTACATTGCTTAGTCTTGGAACATGATAAAACGAAACAGACAGAAAGGAACAACACAAATGAGAAATATCAAATAAGATTCCTTGCGCTTCGACGATCTTCTCTTCATTAGTGATGGCCATAACAAGGGACTTGGAATCTGATCTTGGCTTTCTTTCTATCATCTAAACGGTTTGACCGTTGAAGGGAATGAACAAATCGACGGCGAAAGAGCCGTTTTGTGGATATGTTACTCTTTGACCAGTTTTGTTATATATATATATATATATATATATATATATATATATATATATATATATATATATATATATATATATATATATATGTGCATGTGTCTGTGAATCACAAATATATTGTGTCTACGTTTTGTAACCATTCTTACGTAATTCGTTTTCATGTGATCAATCAGTTGGAGAAATGCAAAACACCCATGGTAAGCATGCACACGCATAATTCACGATTCTTTTTTATTTGAGCCTCCTAAGATTATATAAGCTCACCCCCAACCCGAATCGATTTATACATATATAAATTTGAAGCCTTACCATTGATTAGATTTTATTAACATTTTTTCTTCCTTTTACAGCAAATGGGTTCTTTTCATGTCCGAATATGATCATGAAAGCGATTGGAGGGTCTCATGCCTCGATGGCTTTCTTAACCTTCTTGAACTTTTTTCTCCAACATTGTGTTCCCTTGTTTTTTTTATCCTACTTTGCCAAGGTGATATCTTGCAGTATCTTGTATATCTGAACCATTTTCATATTTATATGATACTTAACATTCCTAGCAAAAAAAAGAAAAGAAAAAAGAATATGATCATGAAAGGTATACACTTACTAAACGGGAAAATCCCATGAAAAAATTAACCTTCAAATTGGCAAATACTTCCACTTTAAACCTCCAAGTATTATGATTCCATAATAAATCTTGAAATTAAATACATTCATAACATAAACCTTCAAAGTGTCTCACGTGTTTTATATGATTTTAGGATGGGCAGAATTATAAACTCCGTTAACTTGGTAACTGACACCGTCTCCTTTTGATAAAACGTGTTCATCCGCAGAAGGAACATAGCTTCTATAATTTTGAAGACTGAAACTTCTTAGCGTTCGGTGAAGAGTCATCACGCAGATTCCTCTGTTTCACAGATGCATCAATAACATCTTCGTCAGCCTGATCATTGACATTAGATTGATCCTTTTGGCTTTTTTCTGATAAAAGGGCTTAGAATGATCCTTTTGTTGAGCCTCTTTTGCATCTTTCTTGTGTGAAATTTCTTCTCCTCTTACCTCTCTGGATTTACAAGGAATTCGATAACCCGTTTCACTGTAACGATACTTCTCTTTTCGGAGGGATTGCAAGAAACACAAGGACATGAAGGAGAGCATTCAAAGGTGACGTTGCTTCCTTGGGAGTTTCTTTGAAACCTAGAAGGAACCTACGCCCCAACGCTTCTCGTCTCTTCATCATATGGTTTTCTCTTTGATTTCCTTCACCATGTGCACTGGCAAGTAACGATGATGAAATTGCAACACCTTAGGCGAAGAGAATGATCAGATACAGTGGAGACCTCGAGAAGTCATCTTCTTCTTCGTCATCCTATAATTTTCTCTTTAAGGTATTTTCTTATTTTCTTTCAGAATATATGATGGTTTTATTAAAAAATATAAATAATTGCAATAAATCACATGCTTTATCAAAAATAGACGGTGTTAGTTACGATGTTAACAGAGTTTATAATTCTGTCCATCCTAACATCATATAAAACATGTGAGCCACTTTGAAGGTTTATGTTAAGAATGTATTTAATTTCAATGTTTATTATGGAATCATATTACTTGGAGGTTTAAAGTGGAAGTACTTGCCATTTTGAAAGTTTTTCATGGGATTTTCCCCTTACTAAACAGTCTGTGGAACCATGTTGGATTCAAATTCTCTAGCAACTGTAATATCACCGGCGTTCATATCTCTGCTCCTGAGTTAAGCCCTAACACTACTTACATCTATATCACTGACATAGAAATCTCCGTAGGTATGTATAGATATACTCATATACATATACATATTCATACGATATGCATCTAATGTTAACACATGTTTATAATTTATATATACATAGGTGATGATTGTATCACAATCGAGAGTGGTTCTTCTCATATCCATATAACAAGGTCACTTGCAGTCCATGCCATGGAATTAGGCTTATTAATATGAAAATTACATAATATATGCTGATGTATAATCAAAAGTTAAGGCTTCTAATATTACTACATACTATTTGATACTGATGTATAATCTAAAGTTAAGGCGTCTAACATTACTACATACTATTTGATTAAATATACAATCTATAATATAATGGAAGAGTGTCTCTCCTGCTGAGCTGCCACGTGGCTGATTTTTAATAAACCGGATTGGGCTTCGTTTACTGGGTTTCGGCTTCGTTCTTCATTTATTGTTATGGGCTCTTTATCAGATCGGTCCAGCTCTCAACCGCAGGCGTCGTCAAGATTAGGGTTTCGCCGTCTTCGGAAGCCGTTCTTCGAGTAAGAGACTATGCAGGCTTCGCTCCTTCGTTTCGTACAGTTGCTGAAAGTCTAGACAGCGGGTCCTCTACTTTCCGTCTAGATCCTTCGTCTGTGGCGATTCCGTGTCTCATCTGTTGTGGTCGATCTTTAAGTCTCTCACAAAACAACGATTTCAAAACAGCGATCTCGGCGAACCCGAGGAAGATGAGATGGGAAAAGAATCAGTTACTCCAAAAGCGACTACTGTCTCGGTAATCCAATCTAAATTCCTTTCCTCGCCAATGAATCTGATTTAAGATCAATGAGTTTTAATTTAAATCTGTTCTGATGGCGCAGATAATCTGAAAGACTTGCTGAGGTTTCTGCGACGGGCCGATCCTCAGAGCAGGGAAGTTTTCAAGCAGGTCTGTGCTTGGAATATAGTCTCCAAAGACTTGATTCCCATCATCGAGCATTACCAAGATAACCACCACTTAGTTCTAAACGCAGGTACTGTTCTTCTTCTTTCTTTTTGTTTTGATTTTCTAAAAATTGATTTAATTTTTCTCTGATGAATATTTTAATCTTATTATTTTAGTTAAGGTATTAGTGTTTCTCACAATGCCTGTTGAAGCAGATTCAGATGATGTTCCTCAGCAGATTGAGTATCTATGGGTTGAAGTCAGCCATTACTGTAAGCAACATCGTTGCAGTGGTTGTGTCTTTGCCAGAAACACCTCTCGAGAATTTATAATTGTATGTCTTCTTATTATAAACTCATCTTTATTGTGTTGACTACTTGCTGTGTGGTACTGATCTTTATGCTTTTCCAGAGACAAATTCAACGAGGAAGATTGGAAATTGGTTCAGCTTGTGCTCACTTTGTTCATGAACCTACTGGCTATCCATGATATTTCTCCGTTTCATAAGGCTGGAGAATCTACTTGCTACTTTTTGTCACTGAGGGATCAGTTTCTTGAGCTCCTGTCCAGTGCAACAACTTATTGAGACATGACAACCTGCTTCTGCTAGGAATCTATCAGTATATTCTCTTGGGTCAAGATATGGAGCTCATTGCACAGGCTCCTGAGAAGGTATGTGTTTCAACTGGATAAATTCTGTTTCCAGGATTGAAACGAGTTTCTTTTGTTATTGATGCTGTCGTTGATCATTTTGTTTTGACAGTTGGATCAAGGTAAAAAGGCTGCTGTGGAAATTTTGAAGAAGTTAATGGAGGCGGAGCAAGCCAAAAGAAAGCCTGCAAGACTCAACAATGCAAATCAGCGTCATTCACCCGAGTTACCATGGTATTGTTTCTGCCGATCCTTTTTAAAAGTTTGGTGTAAATTTTTTTTACTGTTATTTGAATAAGATTTCTTTTGAAGGGTGGATCTAAAGCGATACTGACGGGAATACCTTCCATTGAGGAGAGCACATTAGTAAAGCCTCACGTAAGTGGTGGAGCCAGAGAGAAGATTGTCTGGGAACATAGATCAATGCCCGTGATAAATGACAATGTTTTGAAGTTGCTGCATGATTTCATCAATCAGTTTATGTCAGGAGGATATAATGGTATGTTAACACAATAAAGAGCAACTTTTGTGTTTATACTTGGATTTAAGTTTGACGCTGATGCCAGTGTACCATATCTCTTAGTTTTGATGCAGTGGGTATGTGAAGATATAGAGAAGGAGCATCCTTCCATTCAGAATAGCGACATTGTTACATTCTTCCAGGTTGCTCAGGCAGTCACCACTTTTCAGTTTCACAAGTCTCTGACTTCCAGTGTGAGTAATTAAACTGTGCTGGTTTTGTCTCACTTTGATTTGTCTAAGTTTCTCCACAATTAATTTTACCTGATAGTTTATACGATTCTTATTATCTTTTTTCAGCCAGCAAGGGCAACAGAAGAAACTCCTGTCTTTTTGCTTCTTCTTGGTGTCTGAGTTTATTGAGCTGATCATGGATCTCAACACCATCGTCCACCGCTGAGGAGTACATGTATTTTGCTCTCCTGTTTGAAATTTTTCTTTTCTTCTAATATCATGGGTCTCAACACCATCGTCCACCGTTGAGGAGTACATGTATTTTGTTCTCCTGTTTTGAAGTTTTTTTTCTTCTAATAATTGTGTTATTCATTTCCTTCCCGAAAGGGACCAAGAACACTCATTTCCCGTTCCCTGTTGCTACTGAGCGTAGACTCAGATCCTTTGTTTGATGTTTCCTCTTCCCTTAATAAAAAAGCATTGATTATTTGCACGAAAAAAACCGAAGTCTCTGTTATAACACCTCTGCTCTACCACCTCTGCTTTGCTTTCTGTTTTTTTCATTTTGTAAAAAACTTTCGAGGCTGCAACAATAGTGAAGGAAAAATTATTAAAACTCCACAATTTAAATGATATATATTCCTGAACTCAAAGGTCATTCTATTATAGCTCCCACTTTCTACACCCTAGATTATCATGTTAATCTTCTAATAACGTAAGTTGTTCAAAAAAAAAAAACTTGAACAGTCAATCAGAACTCTTGATTCTTGACTGCAATTGTAAGTCGCTCAAATATTTTTACATAAAGATCCAACCAGTTCACGATGATGGAAAAGAAAAACAGACGATCAACCAGCCACTGAGTGATACAAACGCCACAGAGGAAATACACTTCTCAGATCAGACACGGCATTAACGGTCACTGCCTCCTCTAGCGAAATTATGAACCGTAAAGGTAAGTTTCACCCCAAAACCTGCATACGAAACATCTGGCCTGAAAGAGAATAAACAATGCAAACCAAAATATAATACTGCTAACAACTACTATACCTGCAGATACCCAAGAAGAGCTAGGGCAATGCGGAGAGCCATCCTCCTATCAAAGAAGTCAATCCGGAAAAACAAGTAAGGATGGAGATATGCCACCATGGTGTTGCTCTCGACTCCTCTGTCTTTAACACTGCATATATATAAAGAAACAAATTCAACTGCTCTTTTCATCTATAAAAAACCATCCACTCAATCTTGCTGACTTTGTTCTACTTCTGTACATGTAGGTTCTAGAGCCAGCTCTTCAGGGAAGACGTCACGGTCTCATAAACAACAAGCTAATGGGATCCTCGAATGTCCACTTCGTAATGTCTACATAACGGATCGATTCCGAACCCGGCCCTGCGCTTGTGCGGGGCTATGCCACTAGACATAGTATAATTTAGTGACTGCCATGTCAGCACTTTTCATTTATTGTGGGACAAACTGAGTTGAAGAAAATGGGTCATCCAATATGTCTGATTCAAATGAGACTTATAATATATCCATAAACCCATTACGTAAGCTTATATATTTATCCCTGTATCTCTCGATCTTCCCCTTTTTCTCCACTTCAATGAAGAGATGTTATTCACTCAACCGCTGTAGTCAAAAGCATTCACATTAAACTCTGTAACTCCTTAAGTCTCTCCCTCTCCCTCTCTTATTCATCATCACGTAGAAACCCTAATTTCTACAACCTCAGAATCATTTCAGATAAACATAACAATGTGGAGCAAAGTGGGATTTCAGAAGAGAGGTAGCTTAAGCACGAAGACACGCAAAGGAATCGATGAAAACGAATACGATTTTGTGGTAAGGAGTGTGTTTGTGGTTGGTTTGTTTGTTATCTGCAACTCCTGCTGACTATTTAGATTCCTTTTTGTGTATATTGATTATATGCTCTCTCTGAAACAAACTTCACATACGTTGCTCCATCGTTGTTATATGCTCTCTCTGAAGAAGAGAGAGGGGCAGAGACCATGGAGGTGTCTATTCAAGCGATGCTATATTACATTTTGTATGACTATTCAAGCGATGTTTTTTATTTATCATATCAGCTTACTTTAATGTATTCCTCTGTATGTAATTAGATCAAAGAAGTTGATGGAGAGCTTCCATCTGGATTTGAAGAGTCTGTAGCAAGAAGTATTGCTAATGGAACAGTGCAAAATGTTGTCAAAGAAGATGCGCTCTGTTTACCTGTTTCTTCTTCGGCAGTTAAAATCACACAAGACACAGTCGATGTAGGAATTGGATCTTACTTGAGTTATTATCTTAGGAGTTATTTGACACTTACTTTGTATCCTCTTCTTGATCTCTCTGTTCATGCAGCCAGTTAAACTCAATAAATCGAGGGTAGACGCAAGGGAAAAAGGAGAGAAACGCAAGCACCAGGTGAAAAAAAAATCATCCAAGCACGTTTCCTTTGTTTTTTTTTTTGTTATCACCATTGCTGTTCTGTTTAAGTTGAACTAATAATCATATGTTTTCTTTGTTAGCAGAATGATCAAGTTGATTTTCAGAGTGAGGAAATGTTATAACTTCGAGCTGTTCTACAAGGAAAGTTAAGAAGCAATGGAGTTACTGTTTCCAAGTCTGATAAAATTCAAAAACGCCAGAAGTTTATAAACGTTGAAAGTTTGAGCTCAAATTTTTGGCTGGAGCTGGTGTGAAGTCAGAAGAAGATGGTAGGAATGAAACTGAGGTGATTTGAATCAGAAGGCTCAGAAGATGAGTTTTACAAACAAGTGAAACAGAACAAAGAAGCTAAACGAGCTGCCAAAGCAGAGATCTATTCTAGGTGTGTGATTATATTATACACACTACTTTAAACCTTTTTCAGACCGTCATGTTATGATGTGTACCGTGCTGTTTCAGGGAACCATCATTGACCTTGTCCAAACCAGAAACGGTGGATGGAAATGGAAAACGTCTGATTTCAAATGAGGCTAGAGTGTTTCCAAAATACATCTTCTGTTTCTCTAACGGTGCACCCATCTCTAAACGTTCCTTTTCTTTCTAGATCTCAACCAAAACCTAGATTTTGAGTAACAAAGGATTGACTCGACATCGCAACAAGGACAAAATGTCAGGCTCCGTTGCAAATTCCGCTCAACTTGCTGCTCACCACCCAACCTTTGACGATCTCCACCTTAGTCGATCCTCCGTGTGATTGTTGACGATCTCCACCCCACTACCTTTATATTCATTTGTATTATCTCATTGAATCATTATATGACAAACGTATGTCCTTTATAAATTTGGCTCTGGTCAATAGGAATTAGCTGAACGCTACCATCATCCCTAAGATCTTGCAGTGCTCTTTTTCTGGTAGGATTGGTTTGCTCCTATTGTTGATCCAGTTTCATGGCGTAATCTTATTCCAAAAATGGTTTACGGGTGAGGACTCTTCCATCATGCCTAACTTTTGAATCTTGTCTAGCTTTCATTAATATTTAGTAACAAGTACAAGTGCATTTTTCATATAGGAAGAGCATGGAAGGACAAAAATACGGGAAATCTACTGTGATGTTTTGACTGTAAAGTAAGGTCCTCTCATCGATTCTATGATCTAACCAGTTGTCATATATCCGATTAAACATTGATCTCGCTATTACCACTGCTAATTTATATAGTGCAACTGTTGTTTCTGCTGGTATACTGGCCGAGAGGTTTCAGAACTTCCTTTAGTTGCAACACCCATGTGCGGGGACAAAAGTGATGGATTTTGATCAACTAACACTCTCTAGCTTTGGATAGGAAAAGGAAAGCTGCAAACGCCACTGTGAGTGCATGTCAGAAGTGGAGCTAGCCATTGTTCCCGCCAACTTATCTTTCCTTACATCACATGCTGTCATGCTCTATTATATTCCTTTGGTTTTGTTTTTTCATGTTTTGCTTATTTAATTTTTTTACTCGAACTGAGAGCAGTGTTATACCGATTAATAAATGGAAGCTCGATGGCTATTTAGATCTTTGCAAACAATTGTCTGGCACCGCAGAACTCCAGAAACAAATGTATCCTTTAAAAGATGTCGCCTCTATTTTACACAAGCCAGTGACTTCAGGAAGTAACATTTACTACGAAGTATTTAAAGCCACTCTTTAATCGGCCTCCAATAACACATTTAAAAACCTACGTCTTATTAGTTTAGGGAAATTGTACTCTAAAACCGGGGCCTATTACAATAGCCGGTTAAATGTTCCGGAGGAAACTATATGCATTGAGATAGGTAAAAACTCACCAAATTTTAAGACCACAATCACCTTTTTTTTATCACAACCACCATCACCTTATACATTAAACAAGTAACATGATAACTAAATGATCACCACCGGCGTAAACTACTTTCTTTATAAAGCATGATTAAAAACTATGTCAAATAAAAAATTAGTCGACCTATTGCAATTGATGATATACATCTGTTTGAGCATAACTCACAATAACTTGAATACATATGTTAATATTACTGCATCGTTTTAAACAATTTAATATTCTTATAATTGGAAAAAGAATCCAATAATTATTGGCATTTAAAAAAGTTCTATCATTCGAAAAACATATCTCCTGAGATATATTAGCAATATAACAACTTTAATCATTATCAACACAATTTTTAGCAACAACATTACTAATAGGGTTTACTCCTTCATAGATTTAGTAACTACATACATAATCCAGTTTTTACTTAAATCATTATATTAGACCATAAACTATACCAAATTCTTTTTTTTTTTGGTTAACCTATTTAAAAAAAAATTTGTCCACCACAACTCATTTTTAACAAAGTCCAGTAAGCACTCTAAAAATAAATAATTTCATAACTATATAATTCTATAAATTTCTAGAGTTATTAACTTTTTAAATAACAGTTTATTACAGTTCTATATTTTGGAAATTAATTTTGGGTTAGAAAACTATTTTAATTTATTGTTCGTATAAACTATAATTTTTTTAAAAACCTAATTTTATATCTTTTTCTTTATAGTTTTTTATTTATATACTAACAATTACCTAAGTAAACACTAACCAACCCCGTAAACCTCAGTTTTTGAACAAGTGTTAATAACGCTAATGATCGATCAAATTATTATGAAGATAAGATATGAAAATATTAACACGTATGAATTTGCCGGTCATTCTTATATCAACTTAATCAAGTTATGTGTCTTCCAATGTTACATTCATCACCATTGTAGAAAACAAAAGTTAAAAAAAAAAACAAAAAAAAAAATCGTTTATACAAAACTGTCCAACGCATCATCAACGTATCCGGCCCCGCGCTTGCGCGGGGGCTATGCCCCTAGTATAGGGAGTCTAGGAGTCAACGGAGATAAAAACACAACAGTTGAAGAAATACACGTGAAAGATTCGATTACAAACTCAGTTACTAAAGGTTTAAGAATCAAACTTGGAAGGTGATGATTAATAAATTTACCTATATATTCGTTAATTTATACATCATTATTGTTTAATTATATTGAGTTTTTTTTCCTTGTTTATGAACAGGGTGCTGGAGGATATCCACGAAGACATATCTCATATACTAACGTTACTTTTAATTCAACTTACAACCCAATCATCATCGACCAACAATATTGCCCGAATATAACCTGCCAAAAAATCTCTAAAAAGTACTCATCAAGCCTCATCAGCAAAAACATAAATAACTCTTATGCTTGACTTCAAAATACTTAAGATCTATAATCTCTGATGCTTTTTCAGAATAAGGAGGCAAATGCCGTGAAGATCAGCGATGTATCATTTACTTACATTAAGGGGACGATAAAAGGCAAAATCGATGTAATGCTAAACTGTAGCACATGGTAGGGTGCACCGGACCGTTTTAAAGGATTTCAACTTGACTACGGTAAATGGAGCTGGTCACATTCCCCTACAAGTGTGTAGTAATGCTCACTGAATGGTTTACCATATGCATCCACGAGTTACTTGTCTCTTACCTTAGCTTGATATACTAGCTAGCTAGTGGCATAGAGATTAAAAATTAGTGTGTTTCCAGTACACACGAGTTACGAATAATAAACGTGTGACTTTCGAGTTCCCTTTTGCTAGATACTATAAGATAGGAATTAAGAAAGAGTGAAATTGTGGATTAGGGATACATCATGCGACGAACAAGAAATGAAAGTATTTTTTTTGTTTAATTATTCCTCATATTCTCACTCCTGGAGGACCTGGACTATTTCTATTAAGTCTTTTTCTACGAGGTTTGGGCTAAATTAAATTGTGGCCATAAAAGTCCTCTAGACCCATTTTTTTGTGTTTCAGATATGAACTGCATCTTCTATCTTCTATACTATTAAAATAAAAGTATAAGAATTAACCATTGAGCTTACAACTTATTTACAATCTTACACGAGATAATTAATAAACTTAATTTTAAGCATTTATTTTATTTTTTTATTTAATTAAAAGAAAAACTACTATTTCCTATAATCTAGCTAACCAACAAAATTTATCATATTTTTATATTCTATGCAATCAATTTTAAGTAAATTTATATTTTCGTTATTGTCTTTATTTTGTAATTAAAAATACTCTTATTCAATCAATGATTTCAAATAAATAATCAATGTCTTATAATCTATCAAATTTTTAAAAATTTAGATAGTTTAAAATTGATGAATTCTAAAATCTCTGCAATAGACTTTAGATTTTGAATTCATTCATTTGTTCATGAGAATCCATAAGAGATAATTTGAAATCAATCCAAAATACAAAGAATATTAAAATCCTTAAAAGTTAAATAACGCTAGATTTTAAATACTGAATTTAAATCATTCAATGAATAATACTAGATTTCAAAATAGAATTCACAATCATCAAATGAATAACAATGGATTGTGTTTGGATTTAAAGTCTATCAAAATACATCATTGAATAACACCACCTTAATTTTGATTGTAAGATATTGATAAATGTACACATCTTTATTTAAACCCAGCATATTCCAAAAATCCAAGCCACTAAATTCCATGAAATGTATAAAATAAATTATTATACATTAATAATGTCGAATAAAAACCTAACCAATAAGATAATAGAGTTATACAGCTCTAAAATGTAAATCATATATTTAAAAAATTTACAATAAAATCAAAATTAATACATTTATAAAATTATAAGTTATCCATACGGACAGATTAAAGACTAGTTTTTTTTTTGATCAAAGACTAGTTTGTTTTTAATTTCAAAGACATGGATCTCTTAAAGAAATAAATATTCTTTTTTTAAAACGCTAGATAATTATACTATTACAACTATGAGAAATATTACAAACGATTCTACAGCCGACAATTCTACCTGCCATACGAAGATTCACGTCTGACTGCATCACCTGAACCGTCCTATGGGATCCACGCTTGACGGTACTCCTTGCACCATATTGCAGATCTCTTGTAAGCATTTTCTTCCTTAATTCGGATTGAAAGCCAGACCTGTCGGTATAGAAGCATTAATGAATCATTGGTCAAACCATTAGACCAATGGGGCTTTCACCAAAATAAATATTCTAGAGATCAGATTTTGAGGTGCCCAAGAAAAATCGAAGATTTTAATATATGCTTGGGGGACGTAGGTGCAGCTCCCGATGTTGTCATGTGGACTACCATTGGGCCTGGTGGTCTAACATTCTGCTAACAACCTGACACTGGCGTTTAGGCCTGTATCTTGGAAAATCAAGTTATTTAAAAAAATTCCAACTCGTAAATAATTGTTAACCTTTCATTTTTTTTTTTTTTGAACAACTTGTTAACCTTTCATAACAGTACATAACTTTACAAATCTCTTCTTTACTTTAATCAGCATTACTTTTGTTTATTTTTTTGAAAAGGGAAAAATTAAAAAAATGGAAAGGTGGAATATAGAAAAGAGAGAAATTGCACCCAAAGAGAAGCTAGAGCAAAAGTAATTAAAAGCAAAATACCAAGTCAAAAATAGACAAAATAACAAAAAGAAAGCGAACGCAAGTTGCTTGAGATACTGTATATATGCATTCACATATCGATCTCGTTTGTGTGTATAGAAGTTTCGTTAGAAATTTAGAATGGACTGCATATAAAGACGATGTGCTTAAAGGTAAAGTTTATTTACTCGTTATTTTTAGCTTTGTCATATTCCTTGAAAATCAAACCAAACCAAGGGGAAAAGAATTAAGAACACACTTGTTTAATTTTATAGTATACTACTCTACTACAATGATATATTTTGAAGATAATCTTTTTAATTATAATAATTACTGTGCCCACTCCAAGTCCCCGTGAAACTCAGTAATTATTTGGAATTTAAATTTAAATATACGTATTCGTCTATCCATTCCATTTCATTTACAAGTATTGTCTGCTACTGTCGGAAAATATCCGCTTAACATGGTAAGTCTTTAGCATCTTCTTTTGTCTGTCTAAACCAAAGCACTGGCTTTAACAATGTATCATTTAATCAGTAAATACATTGCTTTTTCTCACGACTTAACTCTTTCTCTTCAAAAAACATATGCAGAAGAAGACTTGGATCTTAAACTTCTCAGTGTTCATTCTCCAGATCTTTACATATTCGAAAGCTTTGGATGTTACTCAATATGGAGCTGTTGGAGATGGAGTTACAGACGATTCTCAGGTAAAACATAGATTCTTAGACGTAATGTAAATAAAATCTTTGTTCACTGATCATTATATATCCAAAAATACTGTAATGTTAAGAACCTTGTATATTTTTCTTTTCTTGGAAGGCGTTCTTGAAAGCATGGGAAGCTGTCTGTGGCGGGACAGGAGATGGGCAGCTTATCGTTCCAGCAGGAATGGCATTTATGTTACAGCCCTTAAAGTTTCAAGGTTCTTGCAAATCGACCCCTATTGTTGTTCAGGTACTCTGTCTTTCCCCTGTTTTTAGTATATTATTATCTTTAACATTAATAACGAATCTACTGATTTAATTGAAGATCCTGGGCAATCTTGTTGCATCGAGTAGAGCAAAATGGAAAGGAGACAAAGATCAGTGGATTCTCTTCTCAGACATAGAAGGGCTTGTGGTTGAAGGTAACGGCGAAATAAACGGCCAGGGTTCGAGCTGGTGGGAACACAAAGGCAGTTCTAGACCAACCGTAAGTACAACGTTACGGCTTTCTTTAATCCTTTCCAAATTTTCTTTTTGTTTCTTTTGTACCAAAAGCTTTTTTTGTTGTTGTGAGAGTAGGCATTGAAGTTCAAGAGCTGCAACAATCTTAGACTTAGTGGCTTGACGCACGTAGATAGTGCAATGGCACACATTCATATAAACGGTTGCAACGATGTGACCATCTCAAATCTCCGGATAAATGCACCAGAATCAAGTCCTAACACCGATGGCATCGATATAGCGGTTTCATCTAATGTTATCATCCAGGACTGCGTAATCGCCACTGGTATGAAACTCTCTCATACTATTTTTGGAGATTTGTGTAAATTCCAAAATCATAAATTATCTAAAAGCCAGCAGAAAGAAAATAATTTAAAAATCGAGATGCTGTATGAACGCAAATATATTTATATGTCAAAGTTGACGGTCCCTCGATTGTTACATCCAATAATGTCATTGGCAGTGTGATGATAATTATACATTATCGGGTTCGTTATGAAAAGGACTTTGTAATTATTATAGGTGACGATTGCATTGCGATTAATTCGGGGACGGCTAACATCAGGATATCCGGTATAGATTGCGGACCAGGCCATGGAATAAGGTTAACTAACTAGTTACAAGATTCTACTAAAAAATGTTAATTAAAATATTTAAATTAAACAATGTAGTTGTGAAAAATATAGCATAGGAAGCTTAGGAAAAGATGGAGAGACAGCTTCAGTGGAGGATGTATGTGTCCAAAACTGTAACTTTAGAGGAACTATGAATGGAGCTCGGATCAAAACCTGGCCGGTACGTCAAGCTTCTTATTAAACTCATTTAGTAGCCCTTTTCAATAGTTCTTTTAGATAAATTAGTACGGTAATATTCACAGGGAGGATCAGGTTACGCAAGAAGGATCACTTTCAATGGAATTACTCTAGATAATGTCGAGAATCCTATCATAATCGATCAGCATTACAATAATGGAGATTCTGATAAATCCACAGATGAAAAGGTACGTACGCAAATCAACAAAGATTGTATACATATCGACGTTAAGATTGTTTTTAAGAGAAAATGTGATTTTTCTTTAGTCGTCGGCGGTGGAAGTGAGCAAAGTTGTGTATAGTAACTTCGTGGGGACGTCCAAATCAGAGTACGGTGTTAACTTTAGGTGCAGCGAGAGAGTACCATGCACAGAGATATTTATGAAAGATGTGAAAATAGAAACGGCATCATCAGGATTCGGACAAGTAGCGCAAGGACAGTGTTTAAACGTGAGAGGTGGTGTGTCTACACTTGCGGTACCAGGTTTAGAGTGTTTAGCACTTTCTACAGATATGTTGTCATGGGGAGGACTGCCGGAACAAGCTTGTATGTTGCCGCAGCAATCAGTGCAACCAGATACACGACCGTTGCAAGATCCATTATGGGTTTATGGAAGCAGAGGAAAACGACTCGGCGTAGATAATGTCGCATTGACTTCCTTAATCTCTTTTGGATTTATTTATGTTTTAGGTTAGTGACGTTAGTCAAAGGTTTCAAAAAACATAGAGTCTGAGATGATAAATTTAATGGTTTTCATTATTGTCACGACCTAGATTCAAGCATTACTTGTGCTATACGGCGTGTACAAAATAGTTTCCGGTTCGATATAAGTAGGTTTGGTCTGGATCAAAACAGTTTCACCTAATCTGTGATCTGATTAGGAAGGCAGAATGGTTGCTTATTATCAGAGTTTTTACATGTTTAACAAAATCAACAAAAAACATAGCAAACTGATAACAAATTTATTTACTTTTTTACAATAACATTACAAGAGATGAGAAATATGTTATTAATTTGCTGCTAATCATGTTCAAAACAGAAAATGAAAAAAAAAACGTTGGGATATAAGGAAATAAACTTAAAAGGCATTTTAAAGGGAATGATGTAAAACATGTCATGGTTCTCATGCAGTTTGGTTGATCTGCACTGAACTTGGAACATAAGAGAAAGCATGCGGGAACACTTCGCATGTAGTAACTTCTCCAAGATCAACTTCTCTGAAGTAACCATTTTCTCCAACGAAGCAAGCTGTGTTACGATTGGTTTCCGATACATTTTTATCTCCATCAAAAACAACCACAACTCTCTTCTCCTCGTCAATAAGGAAACTCCCACCAGTAAAGAACTGAAACCAAGTGAGTGGCGACATATCCACCGCCAAGAACTTGCTCCACGACACCTCATCGGGCTCAATCCTGGTCGTAACCCATACCTCCATCTCATACGTATGCAAGTTCTGAAACAAGACAGCAAGCTTCTCTTCTCCAACATTAGATAGAGTCACCTCATCTTCAAAGTAAGACTCAAACGGCAGAGTTAAACGCGGAGAAAATCTCTCTGTTGTGAAATCAAAACAGAGTAAAAAACCGGAAACGTTTCCTCCTTCTTCCTTATCTTGAGCAAACCAGTACGCATTTCCCTTCAAAGACACGCCACAGTTATTAGAATTAGAGTCACCATCCACATCCATCTTCCAGTCTGGAGCGACATCAAGAACCCTCCAAGAATCAGATCTTACATCGTATATCTCATGCACATGATGAGCAAACCTCAAGACTTTATGTGCACGACACGAGTTGCCCTCTTCGAATCCGAGAGCATGGGCATACTTACTATGATCAACGGACTTAGGTTCAACGCATATCCACCGAGTTTCCCCTGTATAAGGGTTCCAAAGCACGAGCCTTGTGTAGTCTTCCGTGACGCATAACAGTAAACCCTCGCAGTGATATACTTGAGTGACATCGAGTTTGTCTGAATCGTTTAGGCTAACGAGAGAACCTGCTAGCCTTATAGATGGATGATCAAAGTCACTGAGATTGATGCTCATCAAACGAAGACTGCAGTTAATCAATACGATCGCAAGAATCTCATCTTTACTTGCTGTTGCTGCTGATTGAGCAAGGTGCTTCTTTGTAAAGGTTTCACCTTTGGATAAAGTGTTCCATTTTTTGCAAGTAGATCGGACTTTTCTCAGAGATGTCGTCGGAAGCCTAGAGAGAATCTCCTCCACCAAGTCCTTTGAGAGATTGTTCATCTTCAGACAAGGTTCCTTCGAAAAGTCTTCTCCTTAATTTACATTCTCAGACAACAAAATTCCTGTCGGCAAGAAAGCACCCCCAATGAAACTGGGCCAACATTGGGCTCTCATTAATGTGGAGCAATTCGGTTAATATTTTATTACATGTGAATGCTTTATCACTGTCACACGAGATATACAATACAATTTATACACGATGTAGTTGTCGTTGGACATCTTGTAGTCATAAGACAGTGCTTAAAGTTTCCACTAAGAATAATATTCAAAATTATCATTTTAACAATATTTTATTTTGATATACATTAAAATTTAATTTTAAAGTGATATAAAATTTTAAATTATATGACAAAAGAAAATTTAGACGTTAACAATTCTAGTTAACATTTTCCCGCATATTTTGTCATTTACGACACCCGTACCGTACATGATCATATTTTATTTTATTTTATTTTGTTTAAAATTTAATTTTGATTATATATTTAGTATGCTAATTTATTATATAAATATCATAACTATTATAAATATATAAGTAGCTAAACAATAGTAAAAGTATTTTAACCTATTCATTGTTTTTCTTTTACAAATTTCAAAAATTTTAGTATCCATTTTTTTTTGTTTTTGAAAATTATATATAAGACTATAAGTTGATGAGCAGAATGACCAAAAATTAATGAATTTTTAGTTATGGTGTTTAATTGGTTGAATTGTTTTATTTTGTCATGATCTAAAATATTGTAATACTATAATTCAACATGTGGTTCTTTGTCAAAAGAAAATAATTCAACATGTGGTGATCTTGAGGCAATATCAGTTCTTAATGCTGATGAGAATGTGAGGACATTACCGTTTGGGAATAGCTACTTCGACGTGATGATCTTTTGTGCACACAGTGTTAAAATTTGATAATCATGTAAACATTCTATGGTGTTAAGAGTGGTTATATCTAGTTTATTACTTTAACTATTTGTTTTGACTGGATAATCATGTAGTAATAGTCAAGTGACCTTAAAACTTATATAAACTTACTAGGGGCATATCCACGTTTCGCACGGAATATTATTTTATTGTTGTTAATTATTATTTTCGGATGATATAGTTAGATCGTCTTTATTTTCTAAGAGCATTATTTAGTATTTTTATTATATTATGTAATAATAGGTGATATCCTAACATATTATGTGTTTGTTTGTTAATAGTGTGATGTTGTGTGTATAATACTACTTATTAGTGGTGGAGTGAGTCTGTGATGTATAATGCATATTAAATTTAAATAATTTTACAATTAGGCGTATGTTGATTCTAAAGCTAATAGTTTCAGAGTAAAAATTAATATTTTCCAATTATTTGAACATTATTTTTAAAGATGATTTGTGCTCTCTCTCTATATTTTTACATTGAGTTGTTACCATCTATGCATTTCGTTTACTTTTCCGGTGTGTTATGATCTCACCATCACCGTAACAAGACTCAAATCTGTGCTTTTGTTCTTTCTTACATTTCTGGTGTTTTGAGCTCGAGGACGGCTCCACGATTTGATGATTTTGTTTTGTCTACCCTTCTATCTATGTTCCTTCATCTCGTTGCAGTTTTCATTGCTGTTTGCGTCTCTGTGGATCTTCCTTTCACCATGTTTGCCACAAGTGTTCTCCTCCGTGTATGCTCTGTAGATTTGGAAGATTGTTTCTGATCTCAAGTTTGGACTCTGGTTTCTCGGGGGTTGGCTTCCGTTCTCCCTCACTCAGGTTGTTCTCTTCTTCCCCTGCTTCCCTTAGTATAAGTGTGCGGTATTAGTCTCTTGGAGCTTTGGTCCCTTCTATCCAGAGCTTTGTGGTTCTTTACCGACATAGGTGTCTTGTTTAGTTTGTGAGGTGCTTTATATCTCTTAGCTGGTGGTTGTGCTTATCCTTCGTTATATATGTCTCTTTCTGTTTTGTGGTGATTTTGGCTTTCTATTGATTATTCTTCTTTTAACCCGCTTTTTTGGTTCTTTGCATCGGTCTTTGATCATGCTCTTTTGTGTTCGAGGGATTGCTTTATCTCAAAAATTATCTTTCTACATCTTTCTGGCTTTTGACTGTTCTGTCCAAGACACTCTATGATAAAGTAGGGTAAGTTAGTTTTCGTTCTTGATCGCCTTTGAGCTCTGGAACTTTATTGAGTTAGTGTTACTTTGATATTTTTTTCTCTGTGATTATGGAAGTTTTATGTCTAGATTATGTGTTCTGCTTTAGTTTGGTTAATATTAAGATAGATATATAATTGAAAATAAAACAATAGAAATAGTAAAAAATAATAAAATATCGAAAGTTTATGTTATTTTTAGCTGTGAATAAATTGAATATTTAAAATATATTTATATTTTTTTACTTTTTTCTTTATTCATTTTGTATTTTTGTGACCAATAAAATAGATTATCAAACTTTAAATGATGATGGTTAGTGTGAGAAGAATTAGGTAGTGCATAATTAGAAAATAGTGAACCAAATTGCAAAAACCTACAAGAAGAAGAATCTAAAATATAAAAAAGATAAAAAAAGACACATGTCAATAAATCTCCTTCTACATGTCACACGAATAGAGAAAAATCTACTTTATACATATATATAGATGTTGATGGCATCGGTGAATGTGAATTGTTGTTAAACTATTTTCATTTTGTATTAATCAAGAAAGCAATGATAAACATAAAATTACTGCAAATTTACAACATTAAAACACAATTTACAAATTAATAATAAACCATATATAAGAAACATGATTGAAAAATAAATAATCATATATTACTAAGTTGGTTTAATTTTTTTTAAAGGTAAAACTGCTTTAATTAGATAACTATATTTTTGAAAAAAATTAGGGTATCCGTGAGTAATCTTAAAATTGTCAGGTTTTGTTCGAATTCCATTTTGTTTCTGGTTTTTCAAATTCAGGTTTTTTTTTTCTGTGCGGATTTCAGATCATTTTATCCATCACAAGATCCCTATGTAGCAGACACATAGACAACTAGAAATGAAATGGTCTCCAAATCTTATAATTCCAAATCCCATCTTGAGCAAGAGGCACAAATTACAAATAAGCTATAAGAGAAATCAAGATACATCAAGCCATTTCTTCAGCAGGAGAATAGAGGACGAGTGTTAGATGATCCAGTCATACAAGAGAAAAATATACAAGCCAGACCATTGGGATTGAGTCAAAAGACGAAATGTAAAGCCAAGGATGTGCCATCTCACCAATCCCTCAAGTCTTATCAAGATAGGTTGGTTATTCAAAGCATAATACCACACATTATAATACACACTGGTTTACACTAAAATTAGTTAGACAAATCATATATTCATTCCAAGATATTTAGAAGAGATCAAAAATATACTGACTTCAACAAACCAAATCAAATATATGCCATTGGTTCTCATGAAGGTTGATTGATTTGCACTGAACTTGGAACATAGGAACACGCATGCGGAAACCCCTCTCTCCCAGTTGTAATCTTCCCAAGATCAACTTCTCTGAAATAACTACTCTCTCCAAATCCAACTATGTAAGCTGTGTTGCGAGTCGGTTTTTCAACATTTTTATCTTCATCAAAGACAACCACAGCTGCATTTTCATCGTCTATGACGAAACTCCCACCAGTGGAAAACCGAAAACCAGTCAACGGCGCCATATCAACCGCAAAGAACATGCTCCAAGACACCTCATTAGGGTCAACCTTGGTCGCAACCCAAACCTCCATCTCAAACGTCTCGCGATGCTGAAACAAAACCGCGAGCTGCTCTTCTCCAACACACGACAGAATCACAGCATCGTCGGAGAAAGACTCAAACGGCAGAGGCAGACGCGGTCCGAATCTCTCTCTCGTAAAATCAAAACAGAGCAAGAAACCTACTCCACCTGCTCCCTTAGCATACCAGTACGTGTTTCCTTTCAGTGAAACGCCGTGGTTATCGTAATCTATGTACCAGTCTGGACTAACATCAAGAACCCTCCAAGAATCAGAGCTCAACAGGTATATTTCGTGAACATATCCAGCAAATCTCAAGATCTTATAGACGCGGCGGCACGACTTGCCTTCCTCGTACCCGAGAGCATGAGAGTACCAAAGCTTTCTGTGGTGAACAGATATGGGCTCAACGCAAATCCACCGAGTTTGGCCCGTGAGAGGGTTCCAAACAGCGAGCCAGGAGTATGCTTCGGTTGTGCATAGCAACAGACCGTCGCAGTGACACACTCGAGACACAACGACTTGATACGAATCGTCAACGCTAATGAGTTTACCTGTAGTTATTACCGTTGGATCAAGTCCTCTTTGGAGATTGACCCTCATGAGATGAAGACTACAGTTCATCATCACGACCGTCAAAATCTCGCCTTTACTTGTTGATGCAGCAAGATGCTTATTTGTAAAGGTCAAGTCTTTGCATATAGTGTTCCAGTTTCTGCAAGTGCATCGGACTGATCTCATAGATGTCACCGGGACCCTTGAGAGGATCTCCTCGAGTAGCTCAGTTGAAAGCTTGGACATCATCGTCATCGTGTCTTCAATGTTAACGCAGATTAAGTTAGGTTTAATCATTAAGCAAAGTCTGCTCCTTTTCTACTCTGCTTTTCCTCTGTTACAGATTCTCTGAATGCTGTGAATGAAACTGGGCCAATGATGGGCTCTTTATGTGAGCCAGCCCAATTTATAGTAACCTCTACGAGGGTGGTAGTTAAGTTAAACGTTCAACATGTAATCTTTTTTTTTTTTAAATCTAGTTACTTACTCTGATTTCTTGTGAGTTCTTGCTTAGCAGTTTGATTTTCTAATTTTGATTCGGCGAATCTGAGTGTAAGCAATGGTGAGTTTGAGCGTAATCTATTTTCTTTTTCGTTACTTTTGGTGACTGCTGCAATGGAACATTGTTCACCAATGCCTACTCCATTACTGTTTACAACTTGAACGAGAAGCTACCCCACCAGAGTTGTTCTCCAATCCTACCTATTTCAGAATTTTGGCCGAGAAGTTACATTAACTAACTCTCACGCATCCTGCAATTCGGCATGGGAATCTCTTTCCACAAAAAAACTCTGATTGGGCTGGGATCTACAGGTGGTTACTCTATGGTTCTGGATCAGAACCTTTGGACGGTCTCTCGACCATCAACCAAGGCTGAATGTAGAACCCTTTTCTGAGACAGCATCGGAGATAACTTGGCTCTGTTTTGTGTGAACTTGGAGTAACGTTGCCAGAAACTCCATCACTTGTCTGCTGATAGGCGTACTGCTAACCCTGCATTTCATGCCAGGACGAAATGTTCTTACACAATGAGATGAGTGAAAGCAGCGGAGTTGCTTAGAAACCAGAGAAGAATTAACAACCATTTATTATTACAAAGAAGGAGATATTAAAACAGATTTATTAAACTAAAGAGAATAGATACCTCATTAAATATAATTTTTTTTTTTTGAGTTTATCAACAGAATCGCCAGATAGTCCTCTTCCCTCTCAGTCGCTTGATCTGCTTCTTTAAAAAGTCCCATCTTTGGATAAAATGTTCCATTGTTTGCAAGTAGATCGTACACTTCTCAGAGACTCCAGCGGAACCCTAGAGAGGATCTCTTTTACCAAATCTTGCGGAAGATCGGAAAGTATCTTCATTGCTCTTGTTTGATTGATGTAACGCGCAAATGAAGTTAGGTTTACCTTTTCTCTCTGTATCAAGATATCACGTTATGGGCTTTAACGTGGCCCAAGACAACACTAAACATAAAATTAAACAATACTATGAAGAAGAGATTAGCGGATCAGTGTGTAGGAGTCTTTAAGCAATGAACGTCATACACTGAGATAATTAAAGGGATAATGAGTGAGGTATGAATGCTATGCATAAGCTGATCATATTTTAACCTATTATTTGAACCAGATATGTGTTAAAATAAAAACAAAATCACATGCAATATACCATTATTTCCTCAAGGTAGCACTAAAAAAAAGTTCACAAGAGCTGCTTGATCAAACAAAAGGTGCCAAGAACATCAACTTCTCCGGTAGTTTTCTTCTCAAGAATGTGTTCAGGAAACAGTTTAGTGGTATTTTGGTAATAAGGGTATAGTCAAAGGTCTAACGTTTAAATCACTACTTTTATTAATTAAACCGGTTTGACTGGCAATGGTAAACCGATATATAAACCGATTTCCTTCCAAAAACGCTCGTGGAGAAATCTGTTTCCTTCTTCTTCAACTGTAACGCGTGAGGAGAAACTTCTTCTTCAGCGGATCTGAATCATTTTGGCTGAAAATTTGAAGGAAGGGAAGAGAAAAGAACAATCATGGGTTGGATCGGAGAAACAGTGGATTCCATCAAGTCTATCAAGATCCGTCAGCTTCTCACTCAGGCCGTTACGCTCGGTTCGATTCCGTATCACTGATTCAAACCTCATTCGTGTTTGAGTTCTAGATCACCAAAACGCTAACATTGCTTCTCCGATTTCGTTTTTTTTTGTCTGGATAACGATCACTGTTACATTACATCTTGAGAAGCATAACGTTTTTTTGAAATGATGAATAAAGGCGTTAACTTTTTATTGGTAACTTATAGGTATGATCGTGACGTCTGCATTGATAATATGGAAGGCGTTGATGTGTGTGACTGGCACTGAATCTCCAGTAGTTGTTGTTCTCTCTGGAAGCATGGAACCTGGCTTTCAGAGAGTATGTGCACCATCTTTGCTTCTTTCTTTTTCTTTTTTTTGCTATTTGAGATTGATATGAGTTTGTAATCAGGGGGATATATTGTTCTTGCGTATGACCAAGGAGCCCATTAGAACAGGCGAGATTGTTGTTTTCAATATTGATGTAAGTCGTGGCGCTTTGTGTGTGTCTCGTTCTGTTCCATCAGAAGCCATTATATTACTTCCAGTTTCGTGTCTCCTTATTGGTTTAACTTCTCTTGATTATGCTTCTTCTTTCAGGGTCGTGATATACCCATCGTCCATCGTGCAATCGAAGTAATGTTTTTCTTAAACACTTTCTCATTATCATCTCTGGAGATTAGTCACAGGATTGTTGAGCGTGATATTAAGATACTACTATCACATTACAGGTTCATGAGAGGAAAACTACTGGAGAAGTTGACGTTCTAACGAAAGGTGCTAGCTTTGTTGGTTTGAATGTTAACCTATTTACAGTAACTATTTCATGGATCACCTCATTTTCATTTTCCAGGTGACAACAATGACGTGGATGACATCGGTCTCTATGCTGATGGACAAATGTGGCTTCATCGCCACCATATAATGGGCAGAGCTGTTGGGTAAGTACTCTAAGCCTGCCAGAGTTGGGGAAGCAAAAAATAGTAACCGCATGATTTCACTAAAGATGCTATGATAAGGTCAAATAGTAGTAAATGGTTTTCCTTTTCGTATTTTTCAGGTTCTTGCCTTATGTCGGATGGGTGACTATTATCATGACAGAAAAGCCTATCATCAAGGTACAATCTTCTTACACAGCCCTGCGATTATGTAATGTTTATGGTTTCTGACTTTTGATATGTATATATACTCACTATAAGATCTTGTTTATATTCTCTTCTTTCAGTACATACTCATTGGTGCATTGGGTTTACTCGTTATAACATCCAAAGACTGAGACAATATGAACAAAGGCTGGTCTGTGGTGGGGAAGTGGCTCCTTCAAGTGCAACGCTCATCATCTTTTATAGTCATGTCCTTAAACCGAATAACAAAAACAACTTTTATAATTTGAACTTTAGATTCTTATAACCAAATTTTTAAAATTTATATATAGTTTGGTCCTCAAGTCAGCAACATTTTTGTGACCATTTCTTTAACAGCATTGTCTGTGACTTCCACTCAGTGCCAAAAAAAAAAACTATAACTTGTGTCTGAAAATTACAGCTTGAATTCACAGAAACAGTCGGGCAATGCAGAACCTCTGCCACTTTCAAAATCACTCTTATGAACCTCCCAGAGAGCTTTCTTCAGCTCTTGCTCTTCAAGTCCCTGAGAAGTCAGCTCTGCAAACGCCTTTCTACTCAAGAACAGAGTTTTATGCATCCCTTTATAAGCTCGCATCGCTGCAACCATCTTATCCATGTTTCCAAAGTAAGTAGCTACATAGGCGTCGCTGTTGATGGAAACATAATAATCCAACGCAGCTTTTGTGTTTCCATGCATTCTTGTGAAATCTTCGCGGTTTAGCAGAGCAGACTTGGTAAACACTTTTGTATAAACGGATGTGAAACCTTCCATCTCCATCAGACCGTCTCCCGCAGCTAAGTATATGTTTGTGCTTGTTGGGATTCTTAGCGACTGAAGCATCAACGCTGTCTCGTTAGGAGTCAAAGGGCACTTTCCTCGCTTTCTCCAGCTCTGAGCTATCTCTCCTGTCCATGGTTTTTTGTCTCCTCCAGCAGCTTTGATAGCAGCAACTGAGGAAGGGGATAGGTTCGGGTATTCACATCGGCTGTATGCTACCATGTCAGGCTCAAATCTAAGGTGGAGTGACAAAAAAGGTTTGGGTATGGCATCTAAAAGCTCAAGGGCCTTCTTCTCCAAGGAGCTAGTGAGGCGTAGAGCGGAGTAACAAGCTTGACATAGCGTGGCTTTTGCGTATTGGGGATACCTGAAATGTAATCACGAAATAAGATTCCAAAAAACACGGTCCAGAATCTGACAAAACCATGTTACCTGTCTCTACGCTGGCTCATTGCGGGTGTTAAAGAAATGTAATGATGTTCCAATAACAGTGGGAGAATGCTTTCTCTGTAATCGAATTGACCTTTCCTTTTGCTGCAGTCTACTCTGAATGGCTCTTTTGGTGATATATCTGTGGGAAGATCCTTGACAACTTTGACAAAGCCATTCATCTTTTGAATGAAGTAGTCTACATCAAACACATCCCCAAATCCACTGTGGAAGAAGAAACATAATGTTTTTTACAGAAACTGAAAGTAAAACTAAAGAAAAACTTAAAAGATGTGAGAGGTTACTTACCTTGACTCATTCCAATAGGCAGCTACCTCAAATTTAGGCAAAACAAGTGTGGCATTTAATAAACGAGCGATTCCAACACCATCACACAACTGCAAGCATCAGTGAATACTAATGAAGAAAGAGTAAGAAAAGTGCAGTTTAGGTAGGTTGGTTCAAAAACTTACATCGCGTCTCATCTGATTGAGGCCGCCAAAGCAATCAATGCGGATGTATCCATTGGTATCAGCAGGTAGAGCTGAACAAAAAACCAAAGCAGAAGTCTGCAATGAAAGCCGTTCAAAAGTATTCTTTGGACTCAGAATAAACAAAACAGAGAGAAGTTCAGCCAAATACAACAAGCAATGCCTTCTTTTCTACACAACATACAAAGAATCTAAACAAACCATATAAAGCTACTTATATATCATCACATTCAGAACCAAACACATGAGAGTCAGTCTTACTGAACAAAGCTGCTTAAAACGATAGAGAAAAAGGAACCATACGAGTGAGATGTCCATGTAACCACCATTTGCAAGGACGCCACTCTGCTAACCTCTTGACACTCCATATCTCAAAATCACTGAAGCACGAGACAGATTCAAGTTATAAATCTCTTAACAAAAGACAAGAAACCGACATCTTCTTGTCCTGTATCAGGAATAAAGCTGGAAACTTTAAGCTAAATTTTTTTTGTATCATCATCTAGGCCTATCTTCAAGAACCATGGATCGAATATGATACCCAGCCAAAAATTTCTAACATTTCCAACAGTTCTAGATTTGATCCAAGACCATGAAATCTAAACAGCCGCTTACAGCAAAGAAGAAGCAGAGGAGACTGGAGTGTGCACGAACTGAGGCGACGGAGATAGCAGGATCACGGCGAGGAGGAGAGAGAAAGTCAAGACGACGACAAATAGTGGCTTCACTGGAAACGAAACCATTTGATGTTTGATCGGAGAAGACAATAGGAAGTATCGCCGTTCAGTTCAGTTTTGTATAAATTTTAATTTTTATTCAGATCTGTTTGATTTATCGTTTTTTTTTTGTTACTACAGCTAGTCAACCATGTAGTTAAAAATGTCGTTTCTAATACTTGGATTGAAGGTTGTTAAAGGAGACTTTAGAGGTTGTAAGAACAAGGTTTAACACTAACCAGTGATCACATATATCAAAGCTCTCGCTTTTATTGAAAGACACACTCATGTTTTCCAAGAATCTGTAAAACTTTTGCCTCACTGTGTAAATCTTCATATAGAATTTGTAACACCTTAATCAATGGAGGTGTTCCGAGATTATGACAACTTGAATAACAGTAATATTAGCATCTTTATCTTTCTATTAAACGCTTCTCAACACAGCACAATCCAATTTAACTTCCTCCATAAGAGACAGTACCATTTGACCATGAAAGTCGTTTTATTTGTTGTCCCTGTAATAAAAGAAAACGCAAGAAGAAGACTGTGAAGCAATTATATAACAACAACATCTGACATTTTATTAAGGAGTTGGCTTACGAATTCAATAAGAAATGTTCACTTGAGATTTTTACCTCTTGACAAAAGAATCATCCTCAGTGTTTATCACAATCTTTTCACCTGCCTCCAGATAAGATGGTACCTGAGGATACCAATTTTAGTTAAGAGCAATCAGACTAGTTTCTTGATCACAGGAAAGATTCAAGGTAAAAGAACTTGAATTGCTGTAACTTCCAAAGGAATGTGAGATTTTTTTACTTGAATAGTAGAACCATTATCCAGGAGAGCTCTCTTGTAACTGCAGTTTGATTCGTCATGTTTGAGAAAGACGATGGTAAATGCGAGGATGAATGACATGTAAAGAGACATTACTGAAAAGAAAAGTGAAACGCTTTCCTGATTATAAAGGAAAAAACATACCGAGGAGCTGAGGTTAAGCCTTTCATTGGAAGTTGTGTTTCTTGGATTGTGCATGTGACATGCTTAGGGACAGATGCAGATAAAGCTCTTCCATCATACAGCTGCAACTGGACTCTCATTTCCTCTGTTAAAAACATATTATTTCACAGGGAAGAAAGAAAAAAGATCAACATCTACGATTATAGAACATACAAATAGTTTCTAGCAAAACAAACAAAGCGGACTGATGTTGCTACACCAATAGATTCAAAAGCAGGATATATATACTACAAATAGCGTTGCCCAAAAAAAAAAAATACTACAAATAGCAACCAACCTTTTAAATAAACAGCAGCTTTGCCAAATATGTCCAGTGGCACCTCAACTTGCTCAAACGTATCGGGCCTGTCGAATTAGAAATCATATTTTACAACTCATAATCCTACCGAATGTATAAAAAGGTAAGGAGATTGCACAAAAAAAAAGGGTCGGACTCACTCAATCAGGAATGCAGTATCTCCTTCTGTATATAAACACGTGAACGATTTCTCCTGAACAAAAACCTCTGCGGTAGAGTGATCCAAAAATCAATATCACACCAAAGTAATAAGATATAGTTATGCTAGGTTTCAAAAGTTAATGGAATAAGCAGAGCATACTTTCAACGGACTCCTCAGCTCCAAATCTCAAGTTAAGTTTGCTCCCGTTGTCAACATCGCGAAGCTCTACCTGTTTCCCGCAAAAATATAAGGTGCAAGTGTTGAGGCTAAGAAACAAAATATCAACAGAAAAGGCGAGGCAACACGTACATCAAACTGTTGAAAAAATAGAACAAGTCAAGTAGCAAAGGGCTAAGAAAAAAAAAGAAAAGAAAACCTATAACGAACAAAACCATATCAAATACCAAGCCACACTCCTAATCAGCTTAACATGTTCAACATGATCTGTTTCAGCATTAGTCTCTAAGTCCGTGCTTTTCACAGATAATATGATAAAATGACATTTGGAGTTCCGTATGCATTACCTGTATGGAGGCTCCACCTCTGCCTTGTTGTTTATGCTCTGATTCTACAACCTATAACATGGAAAAGATAACTCATGTTTCTCATTTGCGTAGAACAAACCAAAAGACTGAAAAAAATGAAAAAATGTCCAAACTACTAACCCGGAAAGTACGTCCTGAAAGTCCAAAGTTCCATCCAAATTGAGTTAGATTCATACTTATCCACAAACGTTGTATAACGAAAAGGAGGAGACCTCAAAAGAAAAACTAACCTGTTCGTTCAATAACGTTCCCTGGCCTTAACTGAATAAACAAACAACCAACCAAGAAGAACTCTAGAGTGAGCACAACAAAACAAAGCAACAAACTCGGCAATCAAATTGTTTAGTAGGAGGAACTCTATACCTGAATGGCGTTAACTTTAACGCCGCGGCTTTGAAGAGCAGACCACAGTGAACCAAGCGCACGAGTTTCCCGGTAGCATCCACCGCCACTCTCCCCCGCGATCCCGTGACGGGCGTGTGATAACAGCGATCGGGTCAAAGAATAAAATGATCTACTCGATATCACTCGCATCTCCGTTATTCCTGCAACAACAGAGTAAATCAACGCTTGTCTTCTCAATCAAAACGAAACCCACGAACGATTGCGAAAGAATCAAAGCGAAAACAGAGTACAGCATCGGAAAATAACGGAATTTGCTAGCAGCACGACAACTCTCTGCTCATAACAACACTAAGCATAGAGTTTTTGCAATTTTTAAAAGCTAAAAAGTAAAGAGCTCTTCGGAAAGAGAGGGGGTTTTTACCAGTGGGAGAGGAAAGACACAGATTAGTCTAGTGTTGATGGAAATGCGAAAGACGATTTGAGTTGAGGGAGACGAGAGAAACGGCGGTGGAGCTGTGTAAACCGGAATAAACCCTCTCTTTTTATTTGTTAGGCCGAAATAGAATTGTAAGCCCAATTGTAACTGGGTTATTTTGCGTTTCAAACTTTATCAGCGTCAACGAGTACGAAAATTGGAAAGAATCGGTACCCGGTTTAATTTTCCTGGATCAGTTATTCCAATATTAAAAAAAAATTATTATTGTTGTTGCTTTCAAAACTTTTGCATAATCTTTCCTAAATTTACACTCTAGTTCTTCGATAATATTGGTCCGTACACGTAACATTTTATTTTGGGCATCCTTTAATTTTTAATCGAAAAAGTTTGGTACTCGTACTCGCGAATGAATACATCTATAGATAATTTGTCTTTTAACTATATAGGGACACATGGATCCTAAATATCTCCTGGAGAGGATATATGCTAGGCTAAAGAGAGAGTTAGGCAGCTATTTAGGCCATAATTGTATTCTTTCCTATGATATATATCATCTAAAAAGAAGATTACTCGTAAGATCATGATGTCTTCATCACGGCCTACTTAATATCTTATTTTGTCTTCGTCACGGCACATAATCTATCTTCTCGACACTTCACATTATCAACTAAAGATTAGTCTAATACTCTAATAGTAAAGTAGTTGTTCTTTTCTTAGAATAAATTTAACGTTCATTCAAAGAAAAAGAAAATAGTAAAGTAGTTGTTCTCGAGACAATGAAGAAGAAAAACACCTGAAATATTTTAACAAAAAGTTTCTGAGATGGAACCAAGTCTAGAGGTGTTAATCACTTTGTAAACTTCAGTGTTCATTTCTGAAAATGGTATTTACATTTTAAGCAAAAACAAAATAACAAAAAGTTTTATAAGAAAACTAAAGACTAATACTTCAAAAGTAGAATATAGATAAATAAACGTGTTCTACACAAACACATGCGTATCTTAGGATTAGCATTATCACAATAATGTTTATCCTAATCCAAAAAGCTTATTCTATCAAAACGTTCATTGTATCTAGAGCGATCTTCGTTAAAAACATTATATAAAATATACATACACATATCTATATATATGTTCATATGACTTATCATTTGAATAAAAGAAAAACTAAGCAAGTAGTGCAGAAACACCACCAAGAAACAGCATTTCTCTTATCTAATAATGTCTTCGTCTTACATATCATCAACATACGAGCCGAGGAAAGCCGGAGAACATGCAAAGAGCGCAGTGATGGTGGTGGAGACCATTCCGGCGAGGAAGCGGGCAGTGAAAGAACGTGACATCAACGAAAGCGCAGAGGCTTTTATACAGAAATTCAGAAAGCAGCTTCTTCTCCAAACGGTTGGAATCAACTGTCAGTAACATCAATGCTTAGTAGAAAATAATCACCTGTAATGTTTTAAACCAGAGGGATCTTTGAACTCTTGGAATCGTATGTTTTGAAATCGTCTATGTATTGAGAAAGAAAAAGGTATCATAGTGTTTTTATAAAAAAGAACAGAATGAAACAGTGTCTTATAAAAACTTTCAGACAAGCAAAAGACAAACAGAAACACAAAGATATGAATGAAGTTTTATTTGTTCGTAAATAAAAACATACACAAGGCACAGTTTCACAACTCCAAAAACCAAGCTCAGGTCTGGTTCTAGTGCTACTGAAGCTTCTTGATCCCAGGGAAGGAAGGAAGGATCGAGATGAGAGCATCATTGTATCCTACAGGCTCTGTTTTGAAATGAAAAAAAAAAACAAGAAAAATTCATTAGGCAGAGTCTTCAGAAGAAAAACAAATTAAAGGTTGAAGAAGAAGAAAAGACTTGCCTCCATCCTCTCGGAGTATTTTGACAACCTCGCCGGTAACATCAGACTGGAAGATTAATCAAGAAACAGAGAAGCAATGTTAACAGACTTGGTGGAAGGAAGCAAGAGATATAGATGATGAATATATCAGAAATTCAAATAACCTCGATAGGGAATTGACCACCGAGTTGTTCAATGTAGCACAGAACTTGGCCTTCTTTCACTTGGTCTTTCTGTCAAGTGGAAACAAAAAGCAAAGACAAAGAGTAATGAGCGGTTTCCCCCATAAAAATCAAACACTCTCTTCTTGCTCAAGAAGATTGCTCTTACCTCTTTACATGACGAAGGAGTGCGTTTACCCTTTATGGTTTTGGATCTCCTGAAGAACCCTACCTGCATAATCACCAAACGCCATTTAGATTCGGTGACAGCTTTATGACTGAATCTCATCTCTTTCATTTATTCAGCCTTTTAAGTTGTGTGGTCTCTTACTTTTGGAGACTGGAGAATCACCAAACCCTGATCAGTAGCCGAGGATGTTGGTTTCGTGATAGCCAGTGAAGTAGAGGAAGCTGATCCGTTCGAACCAACACTCTCCGTGGTTGCATTTGCAGCAACGGCGGCAGGAATTGGCTGAGGTTGTGGTGGACTAGTGTTGTTGTCAGCTAAGTTCCTCGCTACATATAGGCGGAAACCCCCCAGCTATTAGCATATGCAAATGAAAGACGTACAAATATTAGATAAGCAATCCTTTTTAAAGAACTTAGCTGAGACTTAACTAATCAAAAGAGAAATAACATAACTACAGTTCAACTGAGTGTGCCCTTGCTTACTTTCAGTTCAAACTCTGCAATTGATGAGGAATCGCATATTTCAGTAACAAGAGCTTCCACCTACAAGATGGAATAAAGAAATCAAACCAAATGTTTTTCATTGTGCAAGTACATTCACATAAATCATGTTCTACTAGCTCATCTCGTCAAAGATGACACAGCCAGAGAGTTATATTTGATGAGATGGCATCTTAAAATTTTACTGAAAAATCAAAATCCCACCTCAGAGGGCTTGGGAACGAGCTGAGCGTTCAACGGAGATGGCTTCGTCGTCTCAGCATCTTCTACTTGTACAGTAGCTGTGGATATAAGAATGCCAAATCAGAAAACATTAAAGGAGAAAATATAAGACATCCTCTAGCATCTATCATAGAAGAAAGACCCAAAGATCATAAAAACATAGACGTACATGCTGTTTCAGCAGGTGTGACAGTAGAGGCTTGGACAGCTTTCACAGATCCAGGAGTTGTCCTGAGACTCAAGTACTTAACCGGCCTTTGACCAATCAACAACACTCTTTGGTTGCATGGTATCTGAAACCTTCCAGATCTTACTCTACTGAGGTCCACTGCTGAGATTTTAATCTTAGGAACTCCTAGGCTACCTGAAAATAGAAACAAAAAGCAGTCCTAAATCTTCTATGTGATCGCAAGACATAAGCAAAGTCTTACTACACACACACACACACTCAATCCCAATCCCATGGCAACGGTTCATAACGGTGTATTGGATGGGACTTGCAAGAAACTAACTGTTGGAGATGACAAAATGATGAAATTAGATTAAAGCTTTTATTCAATGTAAAGGAAGCAACTTTGAATCTCGTAAGAGCATTGAGAACGAAGACTGAAGAGAAATGCTTCGAATTTAGATCTCTAATGTATAGCAAAATCAATATAAATTGTTCAAAATGAAAGTCCCTTTTCTGAGTATCCTAAAATCTTCAAAGTTTCGTCTTTTCGATGAATATGATTCTATGAGAGAAGAGAAAACTACGAAACCATCCAAGTTTTGAATGTACGAACAAGAACCTGGTCTCGAGTTTAGAACTTATAAGATTAGACAAGACTTGGTGGAGAGAAAAAACTTACAAGAAGCCATGGAGGGACGCGCGGATTCGAGACAGAGGATGAAATGTAAAGGCAGAGAAGTGAGATTATCAAAAGTTCAAAACCGATACGAACGAGGTAAGATTGATTTGAGAGGAGTGAGGTTAAATCGAAAAATTTGAGGTGAACGCTGCTCGTCGTTGGTTGGGTTAGCTCAGGTCGATACAACCAGAGTGTACAGCTAAGCACGACAAGATTAAACGGACTTTTTGTTTTATTTGGGCTTTCTAGCTCATTAATCTGACTACATAGCCCATTAACGTGGCTTGTAAAATTAGTGAACTTTCTAAATTTGCTAATACCTCTTTAAGTTTTTCAGTCTTCAATTTTTGTGTTTTCCTTTTGTCACTAATTCTTCCTTAGATTAAATTGTGGATGTAGATCTTAAATTAAAATGTCCAGAGATTCATATAAAAAGGATATTTACATATGAAAAAAAAATGTTTACCTGTTGTGTCACTAATTTTTGTGTTTACCTCCGACTAAAAATGTTTTTAGATAAGCCACTGCTCCTATCTCCTGAGCTGGGATTTTCACTGCTTTTTTCAGAGTTCTTCTTAGTACGAATATACCAATGTGCCATATTCTTTCATTTGTTCTCATGTTCATGTTTCAGTTTCAACACATTTTCCATGAGAATACTTCAGTACTTACTGTATAATCCAAGTGAAGTAGAAGATAATATATTGTTAGAATCTCTAGCTTGTTTATTAAATTGGTAAGTCTTTTCATTGGATAGTTGTCGCACGTTTAACAAGCTAATTATACGTGGAGGTGAGTACATACTTCAAGGACTAAACCTCGAAGTTGTCTGGATACTTCTCTATATTTTGAATTTTGATTTCAGCGAACTTGTAAAGAGTTTTAATTTTATAATGTCTAAGTGATGTTTGATCGTTTGACAAGGTCACGGAACATGCATATAACTATCTTAACATCTTATCCAAAAAGAAAAAGCATCCATGTAACAACCGATACAATGATCAGAACTGAAGACATATAGCCATATTGATATTTACATGCGGCCCCCTACTTCTGGTGTTGACACGTAGCAAGCATCTTTCAGTTAGCCATAACGTGTCGCAACCACACAGGATAACACGTACAAGATCGAGAAACCGCATACTAAACACTCGCAAAGGACAACACCCATACTCCTAATTTAATTAGCTTTTAACCTCAGCACACCACGCAGCTATACACGTATCTTCTATGCTAACACGTGCCATGTTCTCCAACCGACCAAGACGCACTACAAATGTCTCGATGGTTTGGGGGAGACAATACACAGTTTCTAAACAGCAACATACACTCTAAAAAAATCAGTTTTTGTTTCATATATCTCACATTTGCAGAAAAGAAAATGGCGTCTAACCAACAAAGCTACAAAGCTGGTGAAACCAGAGGCAAAACTCAGGTAATAAGAATATATACGTTTATATACATTTTTTTTTTACTTACAAGTTCTAAAGATGATTTGGTTGTGTAACAACAGGAGAAGACAGGACAAGCTATGGGTGCGATGAGGGACAAGGCTGAAGAAGGCAAGGACAAGACTTCCCAAACGGCCCAAACAGCCCAACAGAAGGCTCGTGAGACGGCACAGGCAGCGAAAGATAAGACATCTCAAGCTGCCCAAACGACCCAACAAAAGACTCATGAGACAGCCCAGGCAGCGAAAGACAAGACATCTCAAGCTGCCCAGACGACCCAGCAAAAGGCTCATGATACGACCCAAGCAGCAAAAGACAAGACATCTCAAGCTGGCCAGACGGCTCAAGAGAAGGCCCGTGAGACGAAGGACAAGACCGGGAGTTACATGTCGGAGACAGGAGAAGCCATAAAGCAGAAGGCTCAAGACGCTGCTCAGTACACAAAAGAGACGGCTGAAGCCGGTAGAGACAAGACCGGTGGGTTCTTGAGCCAGACAGGTGAGCATGTGAAGCAGATGGCTATGGGTGCAGCTGATGCGATGAAACACACTATTGGGATGGGTAGGGAGGAAGAAGACAGGGAACACTATCCAGGCACAACTACGACCACTACTGGCACTACTCGGACCACTGATCCCACTCATCAGACTTATCAGAGGAAGTGAGAATAACAAGAGAACTATGAATGCGTCTTTCTTTTGTTTCTATAGATGTCCTGTTTGATCTTTTGAATTTCCCGTGTCTTTGTTTCTTCTGTTGCGTCCTTTGTGTTTGTGATTCCGTCATGTATCTTTTGTTGGAGACTTCTAATTTCCAGCCAATAAGTTTATATTTGATCCCGTTACAACTTTTGTGTCGTCCAATTTGTATTTTTGTTTTAATAAACAGTTATTAATACCATACCACGGTCCACTTTTATATAATGGATTTAAAGCATTAGTAATGTAATCAACATTTTTTTTTTTTTTTTTTTTTTTTTTTTTTTTTTTTTTTTTTTTATCACAATATGGAGTACAAAGATAATCTTAGTACAAATCCGCGAAGGACGAATTGCTAGTATCTATCCAGTGTGGCACCGCCGTGTTAACATATGAGAAAACACGATTTCTTGTTCGAGCTTGTCTTGCCAGGAAGTCCGCTTGAACATTACTGGATCTAGGTTGATAAACCACTTTACCATCCTGGTAGGACTCCCCTAGGGATTTAAACTCATTAAGTTCCGCTGCAAAAGCTGGCCAGTCCTCAGGTGTAGATATCATTTTGACTAGTTCTTGAGAATCAGTAACAAAATAATCACAGAACCGCTGGTGGCGAGATAAGCATTTCAAAGCCCATATTAAGCTCTTGAGTTCCGTATGTAGTGGTGAAATTTGCTTATGACAACCATGTAGGCCGAGTAGATCTATTGATCCATCTTGAAGCTGTAAAATCCATCCCACTCCACTCGTTGCACCATCATTCTTCCATGATCCGTCCACACGACAAATAAAGATAGGGAGGTCTGGGGGGTCCACCGGTATGGGATCAGTAACACTTACACATGGATCGATCTCCTCATTGGCCAGAAACCAAGCATTACATTCCCGTACTGCCAGTTCCGTTGTGTCCCTTGGTGCTAGATCGCGTCCATTATAAAGTTTTTCATTCCGCGCTTTCCATATATACCAGATGAGCCAAGGAAAGACCTTGGTTAATTCCTCCATGGTTCCACCAACATTTATCCTTGAGAGAAGGTAATTTATATTGGTGTACAGATTTGGTGAAGGAAAAATTCCTGGAGCCGATGGAATGGTTGAGAGAGCCCAGCATTGCGTAGCTGGAGGGCATGTAAAAACCATATGATTAATTGTTTCCTCCGCATGACCACACCTTGGACAGCTAGGATCGTTCCCAATATGTCTCTTAAAGAGCCTTTCGTTAACTGCTACTGCGTCCGATAAAATCTGCCATAAAAAATGACTAAATTTGTTCCCCGTTTTGATTTTCCAAATTTTTTCCTTCAGTGGGTTGAGAGAAGGCAGCTGGTTCCGAAATACCGTTTCATTATCTGGTTTTGATCTTGCGAGCATATAGCCTGACTTGACCGAGTATTTTCCAGAAATAGATAGGTTCCAACAATAACCATCCGGTTTGGGATTCCTGCTAATATGTAAACTACGAACCAATGAAATGTCATCGGGGTGCAGCAGGTTTCTTAGTTTGGTAATGTCCCACTCCTTTCTCACGGGATCGATCAGGTCAGCCACTCTAAGGGTGGGATCAAAGTTGTTGACTATCATAGGAGGTCTGGCCTTCTCGTCCGGTAACCACGGATCTTCCCAAACAAGTGTGTGTTCCCCTGTACCAATCGTACGCCGGAGGCCTTGGTTGACTAGATTCTTCGCAGCCATAATACTTCTCCATCCATAGGATGGTCTTGAAGCCTTTGGTGTTTTGAAAGGGTGGTAGTTCCTGAAATACCTTCCTTTAAGGACTCTCGTCAGTAAGGAATTTGGATTTTGCTCCAATCGCCAAAGTTGTTTAGCCAATAAGGCTAGATTAAATTCTTCAAGTGATCGGAATCCAATTCCTCCTTCTCTTTTAGGAAGACATACTTTGTCCCATGCTATCCAATGCATACCTTTTGGATTAGAGCCAGAGCTCCACCAGAAATTTGATATTGCACTAGCTATTTTTTTACACAGTCCTTTTGGGAGAAGGTAACACGACATCGGGAATGTCGGAATAGCCAATGCTACCGATTTGATCATGACTTCTTTACCGGCTTTAGATAGATGTTTTGCAGTCCACCCATTAACCTTCTGGTGTAGGTTGTCTTGGACATAAGCAAACACCTGAGTTTTAGAACCTTGAAGTTGTTCTGGTATGCCTAGGTACTTGCCATTACCGCTTTCAGTGGAGATCCCTAGAATATTCTTCAAATTTTCCATATTTCCTGGAGGCACTTTTTTTCCCGAACATGATAGCTGACTTGTCAAAATTAATCCTTTGTCCAGAGGCATTTCCATATGAATCGAGGACGTTTAGCAAGCTGCTACATTGCTCTGGAGCTGCTTTGCAGAAGAAAAGACTGTCATCTGCAAATAAGAGATGAGATATCGGGGGACTTGCTTGGGCCACTTTGAGGCCATTAATTTGACCTGAGCTTTCCGCCTTTCTTATGTTTGCTATAAGGACCTCTGTACACAGAATAAATAGATACGGCGAGAGTGGATCCCCCTGGCGCAAACCTCTGGTAGGAGTTATAAGGCCCGTAGGGTTACCATTAATCAGTACGCTGTAGGACACTGACCTTACACATCTCATTATCCATTGGATCCATTTATCCCTAAAACCCATTTTCCTCATCATAGCTTCCAGGAAGTCCCATTCCACTCTGTCGTAAGCTTTGCTCATGTCTGTTTTGATAGCCATGAACTCATTCTTACATTTATTGTTGGTTCTTAGAGCATGAAATGCTTCCTGTGCTAGGAGAATGTTATCTGCGATAGCGCGTCCTGCCACAAAGGCAGACTGTGTTTCCGAAATAAACTTTGGCAAAAACCGTCGTAATCTCTGACATAACACTTTAGATATAATTTTTTAGCATACATTACAGAGACTAATGGGACGGAAATTAGTCATGTCTCTTGGCCGCTCGGTTTTTGGAATCAGACAAATGTTGTTTCGTTCAGTTGCGGATCGAAAGAATCAGAATTGAAAAATTCTTGAACCATTTCGATTACCTGGGGTCCAATGGTGTTCCAGTATTTCTGGTAAAAAAGCGCTGTCATTCCATCCGGTCCTGGAGCTTTCTCAGGGTGTATTGAAAAGACTGCCTTTTTAATTTCGGCAGGTGATATATCCTTACACAGGCTCTCATTTATTTCCGGAGAGATAGTTCTTTCCAAGTGGTTAAGCGATACTTCGATATCTGAAGGTGTAGATGATGTGAGGAGCTCTCTAAAAAACTCTACTGCAATGGTTTTGACTTTCCTCTCGTTTTCACACCAAACTCCTCTGCTATCATTTAGACCACTGATATGGTTTCGTGCACGTCGATGCTTGGTTGTTGCATGATAGAAACTCGTGTTACGTTCGCCTTTTTTGAACCATTGGTTCCGACTCTTTTGTTGCCAGAAAGATTCTTCTTCTTCATATGCCTTTTGCAATTGGATTTGTATCGAAGAAACTTCAGCTGCGGATAGGGACTGGTCCACTTGACCTTTATCAAGTTTCTCTTTAAGTTCTTCGAGAATCTTTTGAGTATTGTAGTTCTCCTCTCTACGCCAGCGAGAAATAGTCGACCTGCACTTCCTTATTCTCTCGTGGAGAGAAATCTCATTATTGTTTTCAATATCTATCCATCCCTCTCGCACGATATTTTCGAATCCTGTTTTGGACGTCCATCGTTTATCAAAACGAAATTTCTTCCAACCTTTTCTCTTTCGGTTGGAGAGATGAGTAATAATAGGCCGATGATCAGAGCCCATAAATCGAAGGTATTGGGACGATGTATTAGAGAATAAACTGAACCATTCAGCATTCCCCATTGCTCTATCGAGTCTACATCTTATAAGGTAGTTATGTCTTCTTCCTACCCACGAAAAACAATCTCCCGAATATGGAAGCTCAATCATCCCACAGTTTTGTTGCATGAGTCGAAAGTCTAAAAAAGAGCTTTCACTCCGGGTACGGCCTCCCGATTTCTCATGGTTACCATTGATTTCATTGAAATCACCAACCATAAACCACGCATTAGAGCGTGAACTACTTATTCTAGCAAGTTGCTCCCAGACGTAATGCCTTTGATTAATGACAGGATCTCCGTAAACGAAAGATATAAAAACTTTATTGCCATCAATTGTTGCTGATACATCAATGACTCTATTATTGGAAGATAAAACTTGAACATTGAATTCAGACAAAGCGAAAAGAGCTAAACCACCACTAAGACCAGAGGGTTCAACAGTAAAAAGAAAATCATAACCAAACTCAACTTGGAGATCTTGTAAAAAATCTCTCTTATTCTTAGTTTCCATCAAAAACATAATACCCGGAAAGAACCTGTGACGGATCTCCCTCAGGTGCCGAATTGCCAAAAAGCTACCAGCTCCTTGGCAATTCCAACTTAAGATCATATCGGGTTGGCCGGTGGGATCTCATCAACCACCAGCTTTTTTGGTTCCTCCTTCTTTTTCCCGTTGATCGGACCCACAGTAGGAGGCAGTGGGAGTGATCCATGATCACGTTTGTTTTGTTTGTCATACAACCTCTTCTTTGGAGACACTTCATAGGAGACAGCTTGTCTCTTTCTCGAGTTATAGGTACGATAAGGGCTTCTCTCAATCTTCTTTTTAGCGTGGAGAGCTGCATCATTTCGTAGTCCAAGCCGGCTCTTAATAGGATTACCTCTTCTACCTCCACGATCATCTCCACCTTCACAAGATCTCTTCACCTTCAGAATATCTTTAAGTGGAGATATCACTTCCTCCACATCAGTGGGATTCATCACGGCCTTGCTGCAAACGGATGAGGTTTCATTGCCTTGTGCGGCAAGTTTCGGCTGTTTAGAGAGCGATCCCTTTTTTGTAGCCTTTCCTGGGTCTGAGACAGCTTTCGTGAGTTCCGTATTAGGTTCACGGTACCAAGAGGCTTGCTTGAAGCTCTTCTTGCTTGGTTCGTCTTCCTTAGCATCCTGGTTCATTTTTGTTTCTGGTTCCTTGGTACTCTTCGTAGTCTTGTCCCCAAATGACTTAACCACCCAAGCCTTCGTTGTTTCAACACCACCCCTATCCGAGGATCTTCCCGTCTTGGCTTTCGGGGAGGTTTCTTTGTCAGCGAAGAGCTTGCGGTTGAGTGGAGCCTTGACAATATTCTGGTTCCTAGGAGCTTTCACCTGCTCATTGTATGGGCTTAGCTCTCCACGAAGAACATCTTGTTGTCTCAAATTCCTGTCTTTGTATCCATACTTCGAAGCATGAGCTCTTTCCTTCTCCAGATCAGGGCACCGCTTCCCATCATGAGACATTCTGTTACAAATGAAGCACCATTTCTGCAGCTTGTCATATTTGAACGAGACAACTACTTCATCACCAGTCGCAGAGAACTGCAGGAGTCTTTCAAATTGCAGAGGATTCTCGCATTCCACCGAGACACGAACTGTGGCTTGCTTCACGTCCCAAGATATGAGCTCGCCTAGCTCTTTTCCAATTCCCGTCAACGTCTGTTCCTTGAGGTAATGGTCTGGGATCCCCTCGATGAAAACCGTGAAAATCATTGTTGATGGGAAATCTGTTCTAACGCTTGGAACCCATCGCTCCAATGGGAACATCCATTGGTCGAAGAAGAAAGGTCTCTTCTCCAGCACTCCCTTTAAGTCTTCTTCGTTATTGAAACGGAAGTGAAACTTTCCTCTTCCCACCTCAACTCCTTGAACCCGTCCCTCAAGATGCCAAGCTTGAGGCATGAGAGCTAAGAGCGCCTTGACTCTGTGTGCTTGCAGGTCTGTGTTGAGAACTCGTCCGACCAGCGTCAGATCATAAGCAGCAAGGAGGTCTGAGTTGTCGAACGCATCAATGACGATGGGCTCGCGGTTCAGAGCAGAGGTCCTCTTTGGTGCCGGACGTTCGAGTTGACGAGGCATTTTTTTCTCAGGGCTTTGATAGAAAGAAGCGATTTTGATTCTATAGAGAAAGTGATGAGATTGGGTCTCAAAAGTTCTCCACTTTATATTACTCTTGTTTGTAGTCTGCTTTAATTCGGCAGATCTCAGAGATCGAGTGAAAAGCTCCATCAAAGATTGGTGATAGAGATAGAGAGGCGTAGACTGCGTTGAGAGATTACGGATCATAATTTTGCCTCTTTCCAATAAGGTTTTTTGATTGAGATCTCCCACCTTCTTAATTGGATTTATGATTCTCCCTTTCCGTAATAGAGCTCTGTTTTTGCTTCTTCCTTCCATAATCAGATCTCTGTTATTTCCAAAAACAGAGTAATTATTTATCGCCCTTTTCTCATAGCAGATTAAATCAAGGGGATTTGAATTTCTTGAGAAAGTTGTCTGATCAGCATAATTATCTCTTAATATCCTGGATTTGGGATGAGATACGATGATAGATGCTGAGATTCGGCGAACATCTTTGTTCGATTTTGTTGCAGAATGATCATGGTGCCTTCCGATGCGGCTTTGATTTTGAAAAGAGCTAGCTGTTACGGCCAGAATTTTGAAAAAGGTGTGCCGGGACATACGTTACCGGAGAATTCTAGAGAGCGTCTCTAGAGAGCCATTAGACGTATTCTTTATTTAATTCATATTGGTCCAAGTTAAAGAAAAAAGAAGTATGAGTGTTTTGATGAATTGGTGAGACAGTCGTTTTTATATGTTTAAACCGAATCAATTTTATTGATCTTACGAAATTAGTGATATGTTGTTTTGATTTTTATAATTTTGCTCGTTTCATATATATAGATATATATATGTATCTTAAACCAAAAAGTTTTTATGTTGAAAAACCATCACTATTTTATGAAGGTTATCAAACTAGAACATAAGAATAGAAAGATACAAAATAGCGGTTTGATGAAAAAAAAAAAGAATAGAAAGATTCAAAACAAAAGAAACGTTTTGTTTCATATAAAGAATATAGAAGATTTTGTGATTAAAACACAACATTCAACAATCTTAGAAAATTCAAATTCATCAGAGATTTCAACCTTCATAATATACAACATTTTCCAACAGATGTAAACTTGTATTCTTGTTTCTAAATTACAGAACCAGACATTTATCTGCCGTAAATTCGATCATGAAATTTCATCTAAACCGGAGAAAACCGAACCAAAACCAAAACGAGAAGTCAAAGGGACGAAATCCGGACCACCGTAAAACGACGCCGTATAACACCTTAGGGTTATGACTTACGACACGTCGTCGTTCTGGTTCGGTCACTCGACTCGCGACAAAACATCTTTTAGAGACGGTGGTGTAGCCAATCTTCGAGAGCCGTGAAAAAAAGTTACGACACGTCGTCGTCGCTAGCTACGATTCTCATTTGCTTTCCTCTCTGACTTCTTCCTTTTACCGTGAAACTTCTTGTTGTGAATCGAAGAAAAAAAATCTCAGCTTGATTTAGAGATGGCGGCTGCTTTGTCCAGCAGATTTCTCAAAGGATTCGCTAGCCTCCAGGCTCTTCGTTCTACCACACTGGTTAGTAAACTCTTTCTTCGATGTTATGTTTCTGATGATGTGCTCAATTGGGTTTATCTTTTTCAATCTCAAAGGTTGTTTCTTTTTTTTTAGAGAACGTTTCTGTTATGACCCTGCTGTTGATTGAATCATATTATCTAACACTACGTGATACTACTCATAGTTGAGATTAGTAACGTGATGATTTGTATGTCTCGAGTCCTGTGCTAATTGATTTGGTTTTCAATTGATTTCACCTGATAGTTTGAATTTTGTTTTCAAGGGTATTCAAAGGTTTTGTCATATTGTTTACGTTTGCAGGCATCTGCATCATCTGTCTACCAACATGGGATGATGCGATACTCCAATACAGTGCCCAGCGATTCAGACACGCATGATGATTTCAAGCCTACACAGAAAGTCCCTTCCGGTTCTCCTACTGACTCGCTAAAGGATATCGTTGAGAATGTAAACTTGAAGCTTTTTTTTTAGATTTGATGTTTTGTGTTTGTTTTGAAATATGTATCTGGTTAGAGTTGATTGCTGATGGGGTTTTAGCTTTTTTGGGTGTGTATTAGGACGTGAAGGAAAATCCTGTTATGATTTACATGAAAGGAATCCCTGAAGCTCCTCAGTGTGGGTTTAGCTCACTAGCCGTAAGAGTTCTGCAGCAGTATAGTAAGTTTTGATGAAAACTGAGCCTTCTTTTTTTTGAGGCTCTGAATCCAACGTGATGTGTGTTTATGGTGTTCAGATGTTCCTATTGGTGCTAGAAACATTCTTGAAGATCAAGAGTTGAAAAGCGCTGTGAAATCCTTCAGGTAAAGATTATGATTTCGTAATGAGAGAGCTGTATAGTCTCATTCTCAATGTTCTTGGCTTTTTGCCATATTTATTCTGATGATAGTTACCTTCTTGTTCTGTCTATGGGTTCCGTGAAGCTTTGGTTAAAGAATTTCTTCACTAGTCCTTTGATCTGATTCGTGAAACTTTCTTGTGTGCAGCCATTGGCCTACGTTTCCACAGATCTTCATCAAGGGAGAGTTTATTGGAGGCTCAGACATCATCCTTAACATGCACAAGGTAACTAGTTTTTCACCAAGAGCATACCCTTTTTTGTCTTATTGTGTTGTCTTATGATCTCAAGTCCTTTTGTACAATTCCAGGAAGGTGAACTTGAGGAAAAGCTTAAAGACGTCTCTGGAAACCAAAAGTCTCAATAAACTTCTAGAGGTTTTGATTTGATTTGATTTGAATGAAATTGTTTTTATTTTTGTTTTATGATGGACGGCAATAATGTCATAAGAAACTCATAATCTTTTGATCTTGGTATGAACAAACCTTTTATTTCATTATTTATAACCATGAATCAAAGACCAGAAAAGCAAAAAAAAAAAAAATCACAAAACAGTTAAAACAGAAAGTGCCGTATACCCCAAGAAAACCCATCCCAGTATATATAATATGTTCTACACCAATGCATAAATAGATATAGATATAGAGATGCGTTTTGAGCTTAACGCCATCCCTCAAGACCAAGCCTAGAAGCGAGCCAGTGAACCACCTCATCCATTTCTTTAGGAACCGTGTAGTGACCTAGCCTACACAATCACAATGAACCTCACACAATCTCAGACCAAAACAGTAAAGCAGACTAAACTGATAACTTTGGAATACTAGTTATAACATTTACCCTTCATATGGTTTGAACACAACTTGTCTGAATCCCGCCATGGCAAGTGAATGCGCTGATTTTTCTCCAAATCTGTAAGGAACCACATCATCCGCTGCAACCAAAGAACACAATAAGAGAAAAAAAATTTAGATTCTATCAGGTGATTTTTTAATCGAACTTTATATTGCAGAATGAAGTGTGCACATACAAGTTCCATGAGTAAGTACAACTGGTATTGATGCTGCACGCCTTGTAGCCCCATTCGAACTTTCTATTTTGCTCCTTAAGCTCCTGCATTGTTATATGTTACGCTTTCAATGCTGCCTCTGTATTAAGTATTAACTAGTGACATGAAGGGGTTGTAGAGAATATAATAAATACCTCCAACCAGGAAGCCAACCACTAAGTCCTACAGTAGCTCGTAGGTTTATAGTGTAAGGATGTCCGGATCCATAACGTCCAAGAGCGTAGCACGTTGTGGAGTAGAGAGCTATTGCTGCGCCCATACTGAAACCTCCTATCCCAACTTTGACTGAAACAAACAACATATAACGTTTTCAAGTTAAGCTAGAGACTCTGATGGATTGGGTTGAGGCTGGTGAGAGATATTTATCAGTCTTGGTTGGCTTACCATCTGTTGGTTCAGTTGATAAGAGGTTAGCAATATGTGCAGCTGAAGCATCTAAGCCTTCTATATCATCATGAAGATCCTCAGAAATTTCTCCTACGTCGAACCCTGAGAAGCAAAGAATTTTGTTTCTATAGTTTAATTAGCTATCACTTTGAAAGAGTGTTTTGGTGAAGTTTAGAGAAGGTTAGAAGTTGAATGATCTTACAGGCAGTGCAAGGGAATCCTCCAAGAAGCGAAACAGGACGGGAAGGAGCGGTTGGGCAAATCCATTTTATCTGTGCATAGCATATATCTTTTGATCAGAAACCATTCAATGCTAATTCAGTGATACATAAAACTACATCCAAATGTGTTTGTCTTCATGAGTCCCTTACGTTTGGAAGAGGCAGGCTCTCCAAGAGCTGAGACGAGCTGCAGAGAACACAAGAGACAAAGTGAGAGTCTGTTTATCAGAGTAACATTTTGTTTTGGTATCTTTCAAGTCACTTTTGGAATTGTTTTGATGGATTGGCTCAAGAAGTGGGCATTGATCATTAGTACAAGGCAAGTGAGAGAGTATCATGTATATACCTTGAGCCATTGTCTCCAAGACCATGCAACCAAACAATAGTAGCTTGGTGTTTTCCTTTAGGCCTCACAACATAAGTTCTTCCAAACTCATATCCTCTTCCACTTCTACTACCTACAAAGATTTTGCCAGAAAAACTTAATCATAAAAACGAGAGTTATTTAGTAGCACACAGTAACAACAAACTTCATAACTCAACACCCGACACATTAAAGATAACATAATATAAGAGTAAACAAGAAATGAAACAAACCAGAACCCATGCTTTGATGAGAATAGCTCATTGTTGTTCAGTGGACTCTTTTGTTTTTTTTTCACTACAATTTGGGAGAGTTTTTGGTGGAGAGTTTTCAAATGTCACAAACACACACGATGATGGGACGTATAAGAGATGGTAAGGGAGGGAACTGCTTATTTATAGAGAAGTTTTGAGGTGATGTTGAGAGGGGAGGAGAAGGAATAAAAAGAAAAAAGAGATGTGAAGCTGAATCATTCACTGTAGATGTTAAATGTGTGCACCAGCTGCACAAAAACTACTACTGAATGTGTGCACCAGCCAGAGAAAGCATACGTGCAAATTTTCTTTCTTTATATATTTAAAACAAAAGAAATTAATCTTTTTGGGAACAGAAGGAATCAAAATCAAAACCAGAGCAGAGGTAGCTGCAAAAAGAGAGAATCAATGCCTTGTGGGCAGTGGGGGAAAAATAAACTCTACCGCGTAAAAGAATATTAATTCTATATATTTAACATAAGTATATTACTAGATACATGAGGTATAATCCAAAACTGAAAAAGAAAGAAGAAAAGGTAAAAAAAAATCTTCTTGTTCAATCATTTGTTTAATGGAAAAAAAAATGAAAGTGAGAAGATTGATGGATACCCATTAACCAGAAAGCTGAAACTTTATCAGATAAAAAGGATTAAAATTACACAGTGGACAAAGAGATTACATTTAAGGATTTTTTAGGGTTCTTGGATTTGTAAAATCTGAAAGCACTGAGTGTCATGATGAGGCGAAGGAAACATCAGTGACCAACCTGGACTTCATGTGTGGGAAGCAGTAAATCAAAAAGCCTTTGATCTGCTCTCATCTCCTTCAACGCTTCTTTCATTACTCTCTTATGTATGACACTGTAGAGTTATCTTGGCCACTATTTTCATCCAGTCATTTTTCTTACTATTATATACTATAAAAGATTGTAATGACAACTGTTCAATGTTATATTATATGCATTAGATAACCTTAACATTTACATATATATGAATGGCCGGCTCTTCTAATATAGTACTTCTTCTGTATAGGTTTTGTCATTGTGTCTTTTCTAGTTCTTGTTTTTGTTGTTAACTTGCACATGGCGGGACAACCCACTGAAAACATCAATCTTAGCTACCAAAAAAAAAATTTAAGTTTTTATACGTAGATAAATGGTTTCAAATTATGGAAAATATATTTTTTTAAAAAAAATGTTTATAACTTCCAAAATTTCATATCCGATCCTGAACATGTATAACATATCGCATGCGTGTTTCGATAATGGATGGTATAACACGTCAACGATAATAACAGTACACTGATTTTGTTAAAACTTAAAAGATATTGTTAAAAGTTTCTTCTATCCATCTCTTTGGTTATGCAATAATGCAGTTGTTTTTTAGACACTGACATTTTCTATGCTTAGTACGTTTGGTCCACTTGAATTATTTAGATCCTCATATTTCTTGACTTTGAAATAGTGTTTAGTTTCTGATGAGTGGGAATTTTAAGGTTGGAAAATTATTACATTGCATTTTACACACGTGTAATTCTATATTGGGTGAGGTTGATAAGTATTTGCATACATTATATTAATAAAAATAAATCAGAAAAGATGAACAACTTTAGTGGGACTGACCTTACATGATGATAAAATCGCAGTGGGTCTGACCGTATGAGACTCTGAGCAATTCACTTATATATTTGAAGCAATGTAGTCGATCATATTCAAATACTGTTTTATATTGAAATGAAACTGCCCACTGATCATGTAGCAAAAAAAAAGAGAAGATCATGTTAAATTTCAAAACAGAGAAAAAGTAGAATAATGAACACTGAAAATGGACATGGTCAGATGGATATCGAATACGTCACATAGCATACGCGTGATAATTGACTTTTGTCACATTTTCCATCTCTACCACAAAGATCTCCATAGATCTCATGGTATGATTACTATGTATCTTTCGTAAAGAAAATATCAACTGTTACCACTTAACTAATTATTAATTTTTAAATCGAATAATTTAATTTTACATCTCTGTTAAGGTGCACGCAAGTGTTTTACTTGAAACTTTAGTTAAACAATTATAGCTTATAGTTAAGAAAACAATTATAGCTTGTGTAACAATTAACATAGTACGCGAATAATGTTCTTGGAGTTGTGGCATTAGTTAATGTCGTTTGAACTGTGACTTGACATAATGACAGCATCACATTACATAACCTATGTAACAGTTATATTTCTTTATAATGACGGTATCACATTACAAAACTTTTAACATAAGGTCAAACTTTTGTAAGCAAACCATATTCTTGCGATCTTTTCCTTTAAACTTGTATTTAGCTTTTGGTTAGTCAACTCCTTTAGTGACCCACCGCTTTCATAAAGAAACAACTTCAATTGGTGGTGGATAGTCAACCAATATTAAAAAGTTGATTTCAGCACATTTACATTACGATTTTCTTATCAATTGACATAAAACAATGCAACGGATGCTTCCAGCACTACTATGACGTTTGACCATTTTAAAATTAAGGAATATGTAATGTAAAACTTAAAATCCTATTTTGTTTTCATTTGTAAGTTGTAACAGCATGTTTTCAGATAATTTCTGTATCACTTTCGCTTCTCCACTTATTATATAATTTGTTGGTACCAATTTAAATATTCCATTATCAATTAAAGTACAAATATTAATTATTAATATTATCGAGCATATCGACAAGAACCATACTGATATTCTTAACTCTTCGTTTCTTTAAATGTCGTTTTATTTTTTATTTTTTTAAATAAATAGTATCATTTGATATTTTCAATGCAAAATTTTAAATAAGTGTTCATTTTTAACTTTATTGTATTGATGTATTAGTTAAAAAGAAAAATATATTTAGTGTTCGAATAGTAGATAAAATAAAGTTTTTAACTGATTTCTTAATATGTGTGAAGTGTATGAAATAGTTAATAGTATTCGATCAGTGACACAATAAATGTTTGTGCTGTCCGTAATTAATTTAAAGGAGTTTTTTTTATTTCTATTGTTAAAATAGAAATACAAAAATAAATTAGTCTTTGATTTTTCAACTTATTTACACTAGAATGCCACTGAAGTACATCTAACTATAATTGTTTTTTTTCATATTTATAAATGCATTTTCCTAATTCGAATTTTAACCAATATACACGGCAACAATAACTTAAGGGAAGTAATTAAATACTAATGTAAGTCTGTTATATTCGTTGGTTGCATTTTAGAAATATTTTTTCTAGATGGTTTGTTTAGGTTGAGAGGAGATATTTAGGAATATTGTTTCTAGATGGGTTGTTTAGATTGAGGGGAGATGAATTATTTACATAAAAGATTTTAATATGGATTAAGATATTAATAAAATATGATTACTACCTTTTAATATGGATTATAAATTAAAAATCATATGAAAAATAGTGATTAAATAAAAATATAAAAATTTATACTTATTGTTATAATATAAAAATTAAATCGGTGGGTTTAATATTTTGAAATGTATTAAACCACAAAAGTCATATACCGTATTAATATAACAATGGAATCTTTGGATCCACATAATATATCTTATTTAAAGTAATAATCCGTGGGTTTAATATCTTGAAATGTGGAATTGAAACTTATAATATAGAAATAGTCAATATTTAATAAATGTATTAATTTAGATAAAATTATTGATGAAATTTGTTCATTGTTAATCAAAATTGACTTTTTGTACATTTGATGATATATGTTAGTAGCGCAGAACCACACGGATGATGTTATATAATTTAAACTAAAAGAAAATTGAGATGTATTGAATATGTTTAAACAAGGAAATGTACATAATGCATTAGGAGATATTTGGGAAAGATACATATATATCATTTGGTATTAAGGGAAGATAGGAAACAGTCCTTGGGATATTGAATAGGCTTTTAATTTCTTAGCCTTGAACAATTTAACATTACCAAAACTATTATATGAAATGTACACAAACTTAAATCCATAGGTGTGTTTTGTTATCAAATAAATTAAATTGATATTTTCATTTTATTCTCTTACAAATTTAAATCTTAATGTTTTATATGTTACAAATTTGATAGAAGTTGAATTATCATTTTATTTTGTGGCAAATTTTTATAACTAATGTATCATTTTGATGACATACTAACTCATAGTTGTATATTTCTTTGTATTTTTGATTCAGAAATTTTTTTACTAGATATTTTATACATATATTTAATTATATATAAATGTTGGATTTGTTTATATGACACAATATGGATGATACAACAGACGGTTAAAATGCAAAAATGTAACATTTAGTACAATATAAATTTACAAATATATAATACGACAATTATGTAACAAAACTAAATTTACAAAAATAACATTTAATACAAAAAAAAAAAAATACATATCCGCGCAGTTGCGCGGATCGAGGTCTAGTACAGTTTTAAAAGAACTAAATTTTTATCAGAGTGTTTAAAACACAAATATTTTATGTTGTCTATTTTAATAAAATCAACATAAATAATTAATTTAAAAGTTATTTTATTGTAATGTTTGATTAATTTTAAAAATTGTTGTAATGTTTTATTTTCAATCGGTGTTTTCATATCTGTAGATCTGTAATAGTCTCCGACTGCTACATATATGTGTGTGCCTTAGCGAGTTACGAGATATGATAATCACTTAAACGTATGTACATCCTTGAAAAGTTAATTTAGTTTGCTCAGTAAAACCTAAAAAGATTCTTAACCAGGTAATACTCCCTCTGTTTTTTAATAAGTGTCACTTTGATATTTTTTACACGGATTAAGAAAGTGACTTAAATATATGTAAATTGTTATTAATTATATCACTTTGACCAATAGTATTTTAGATAAATAAAATTATTTAGAAAATCAATGTAATTTGCAATTATTTTTCAGCCGAAAGTAAATATAATTTAAATTGGAATTATAAAGTGACACTTTTTATGTAACAATATAAAATGGGTAGAATGAAACTTATTATAAAACAGAGGGAGTAGCAACTAGCAGGTGAAAGGATTAGTGAAGGATGAAATGTAATGTTGCTGTATGGATAAAACATTGAATATGTTAACTGTCGGGGATAAAGAATTTAACATATTATCTTTTTGCATTTGTCTTTTTGCAGGCAAGTTACAAGTATTATAATTCTTTATCTGGGGTTGTAAAAAAAAGTCTCTAATTGGGGAAAAGTGGCATCTGATATCGTTACGATTGTGTAATTATATCGGCAAATAGTACTAGGCATAACTTTTCAGCACTAGCTATTAGGAGTGGGCATTTTATCCGTTAAATTTGATTCGATTCGTTATTCGTTTCGATTTGATCCGAAAAATCCGAATATCCGTAAGTCTTCGAAACAAAGCAAATATTAAAATTCAATATCCGTTAAAAACGAAGCAAATCACAAATACTAAAATTTTTAAAGGCGAATATCCGATCCGCTCCGGTTTTTATACAAATAAATGAATATCTACAACTAAATATGTATAAATTTTTATTTTAACATATATTTGTGTTATTTATAAAAATATATAATGTATCAAATTAAGGAAAGAATATAAAATCTTTCTAAAATCTTTCTAAAAACTACAATTTTCTAAAATTATGTGTTTTATCAAAAAATATCATTTTATTATAAAAAAATATGGAACATATAATTCAACTAATTTTCACTTTTGGTTTAATATTATGTAAGAATATTAAAAAAAAAAACAAAAACATGTATAACTTTATTAGATTTACGTGTATAAAATATAGTGTATGAGATATCCGTAGATATTCGCAAATATTTAAAAAAGTTTCGAATATCCGGAAAACCGAATATCCGTATTTCTCCGAAGCAAAGCAAATCAGAAAATCAGATATTCGTAAGAAACGAAGCAAATCGCAAATACAAAAAAATATGGTATTATCCGATCCGTGCCCACCCCTACTAGCTATGTTATAAAATAAAGTAAACATCCAATAAACGGGTAGTCATGTCTTGTTCCAAAAATTTAACGCTAGATTATGATGTATTATTGGTACTATCAATCACTATGATATTCATAATATAAAAATTACGTCGATTTTTTGACAATACTCCTTCTGTTATATTTATTTTAACTTCTGTTTAAAAACAATAATCTATCATGTACAACTCTTGAATTTAACTATCCAGTATTCCAGCTCCAAAATCTACTTATATTTATTTTTACTTCTGTTTAAAAACAATAATCTATCCGAGATCCGCTCCGAATCCGCTCCGAAAATAGAATATCTGGGGCACCCGGATCCAAATCCGGATAATAAAATTAAGGATCCGTCAAAACCGAATCCGGATCCGGATATCTTAATTTTTAGAGATATCCGGATCCGTATTTTTAAAATATATTAAATTTTATCAATAATTATATTTGATATATTAATATTTATTCATAAAATTAGTTTTATAATACTATATTTTAATTTTCTAAATATTATATTCATATTTATATTTATAAATCTTGTATAAATATTTAATTTATGTATTATTTTAGAATTTTAATATTTTTAAAAATATTATTTTTTATTTTATTAATTATTTTTACGAATCCGAATCCGAATCCGGATCCTGATCCGGATCTCCGCGGATAGTATGATAACTAGACGGATATCTGGAAACCACGAATCCGGATCCGGATACTAAATCCACATATCCGGCAAATCCGAATCCAAATCCGGATCCGGATACCCCAAGTTTCCCGGATATCCGGATCCGTCCCACCCTTAATAATCCTGAAGGCATAATATGAAGAAAAAAAATCCGGAAGGCATAATATGATTTTTCTACCATAGCAATTTTACACAAGAAACTTTATATATAATATACAGTACACCTATAAGATGTATGTATGCTAAATTAAAAGCATATGGATGTATATACTATACATGCATGCATGTCTGACTCTGAAGACGAGAGGGTTCGTAGCGAGGGCAACTGTGTCGAACAAAAAAAAAACTTGTCGAACATCAAATATATATCAGTATATAACTGTTATTTGGTGATTTGTCTTTAAGTAGAAACAGAATATCGAACTCCGGCGTTCTTTTTTCTTTATAGTTTGTTTCCTTCTTTTTATTTAAAAAAATACAAAGACTCTTTTTTAATTTTAGAATATATTCCTCGGGAATTTTTCGAAAACATTGTCCTTTTGTTGTTTTTATTTCTATTTTGTAGCTAATTAAGTTTTGTTTAGGTTCCTGCTTGGTCTTTTCATTGTGAACATATTTATGATATGACACCAAAAAAGCATATGAAATGAATAAGAACTGACGCAATTTTCAAATATCAGCAATCTGCATATTTTCTTTTTTTGTAAATTGGCATTCATATTGATTAAAGGAAAAGAAAGAAAAAACATTACAAGCCTCACAATCTGCATATTTTCACTTTCGGTAAATCGAGGGAATAAAAGCGGCCTTGATGTTAACCTCCACCAGCCACCGCTCTTGGCCGCCGTATTTTTTCAAATATAAAATAGAAAGTAACACGTAGGTGCGTTGTATGATTAATTAGTGTTAAACCAATTAATGAACAAGGTAGGAAGAAATCGATTTCTTGATAATATATAGAACTATATGGCCGTTCACAAGGAATCAAGGGCAGGATCAAAACTTCCAATATGAAAAGACATCGAGCCATAAAATTAGAAGGTTAAAGAGTATATAAATGCAAAAGGCAAGAATGATTCTGATTCAAGAATTGTTACCAAAGTAAAACAACGGTCGTGAGAGTTTCGGCATTGTGACAACTTCCTCCGATACCAAAGTGTTGTTCCAAAAGGATCAAAAACATTTTCAACTGTGTTTCACCAGCGGCATATGTTTTTAATTATTTCAATCAAAAATACTTAAAAAATATTAAGAAAAGCAAAACTCGTTGCAAGGGAGTGGCTCGAATCAGTGGTGGTGCTCATCGTCTTCATCACCGTGACCATCGGGCGGCCCACCTGGACCAACTACTTCCAGCTGCAACACATACATGATTTAACCAATTCAACATTTTCTTGCTCTAACCCTTTCACAGTTTCAACTGAGCTATGACTACTTATGTACATATAGCTGATACGAGTTTTAACATACCTCAAAGTACTGAGTGCAAACCGGGCATTCAAAAGACTTTCCTTTCTCCAGCCAGAACCACACAACATCGTGTTCATCCTCTGCAGTTGATCAGATCAAATCAACGTTTAATAGATGTGTCAAACGATGAAAATTATCTTTATACCATCAAAATCTTGCAACGAGGCAAATAATTAACGATCGATTTTATGCCTCTTCTCATCATTTTACGACGCTAAAGCGTGAAGATTGGATGAACTTACCGCCTTCACCACCAGGGCATCCAACAATTCGCTTGTCATAGTAGGACTTTACGATGGCAGGAGCTTCCTGACAACATAAAATTTGGTAAGCGTATATGTATCAATAAGATGTATCAAGTGGTAGACAACCGAGAATGAATGCTGCTCACTAATGACACAAGAAATGAAAAAGATCAATAGTCTCAATTGTGTTATACAGTATGCGCAGTTCACCAGTCATATAACCTATGATTTTCAGTTATTCCGACAAAAAGGATTCTTAAGAACCAAATTTCCACAATCCATACACTGCACATGGTGTATGCGATATCAACAAATTTTCGTCATCATCGTGAACATAAGCATCTTAACAGTGGACCATGGTAAACTAACAAACATAGCTTAAAGACTTGTTGAATGCCCCATTCAAATCCCATATACGATTCAAATCCAAGCTAGTACAAATTCACTCACGGAACTAATGCTAATTACATTATCCACAAAAATTGTAAAAGCATGACCAAATAATAAGAAGAAAGGCTGGTGTGACAGTAAGACAAGATACAACTAGACATGACGAAAGCAAAATGTCCTTGGTGCAAGTTGAGAGCCGTACAGGTCAGTAAACCAGGGGGACCCAATTCAATTTGTATGAGATATCATGCAAGTCTCTGGATATTTGATGATCTGGCTATTGGAGGTCACTGAAACAACTAAACTAGAGTCTAGTTACTAGACTAATATAGCCATTTACCACACTAGACTTAAATGAAGCATTGTTGGTTTGTTTTCAGTTATATTACGGACTCTAGTGATGAACCTAAACTCGATATCAATCCTAGAAACACTGACGGGGGTATAAACTTTGCACTTTGCAGTGAAAGTTAAAATATTCAATGCTAAATTTAGGACATATCTTATATAATAGATTGTAGACACTAAAAACAAACCTTAGTTCCAAAAGGACCTTCAGGGAAGTCAATGTCAAGCAGCCTCCTCCCCTGCATCCAAGAAAACAATGACAAAATCAAAATCTGATTTATTCAACTAAAGAGCACAATCGTTACATCAGAGACATTCCAGGGGGTAACAACATGATCACAGGTGAAGCTGCGTAAACCACATTTGTATCATAGTGTCATACTCATGTAAGGAATCACCTCAAGCTCAGCTTCAAGCTCCTCCTTCTCGTGTCCAGTTGCAATGGGCATCACATCCTCCACCTTCTTCGCAACGGTCTCCACTGCAAAGGTAATAAAAGTCATTCAATCTCCCATACCAAATTAGGTAGACAGAGTCCAATACTAGAGATCAGATAACTTAATTCAACAGCGACATGAGAGTATTGATTGGTTCTGTTAGGTAACGCATTAATAATCTCAGAGACCAATACAAACTTTGATGTGTGTGTATATATATCATTTAAGGGATAACAGCCAAAATAAAAAATTATTATACAGCGATAATTTAGATCTGAAACCACTGCAAAATTGAGTCTTAGGCTGAGATCTGGAAAAAAGCAGTAGCAACGATATATAACCTGATTCGGAGCTGAAATGACGAGAGATAAGGGAAGAAGAAGAAGCTTGATTGGATGCGAGATAAAAGCTCAAGGGTCTCGCGGTGGTGGCTATGGATCGACGAGGAGGAGAAGCAGCGGCGACATCGGAGGCTAGGGTTTTGAGACCAGAGGAGACGATTCTTCTCCACATGATGATTGTGTTTGTGTCGTGTGAAATCTCAGGTCACCCCTCCAACTCCAAGGATTATTAGCGAATCTCGAATCTCTTCTCACCGATGCTCCTCTCTCAGTTGACCTTTCGGACAAAAAAAAAAAAACAATCTCCTCACTCTTTAACTCGTAGTCGTACGTGAGAAACTACGCACGTGTCAATCGATTATACATGTTCTGTAATAAATGGTAATGCTACCCTAGCGAGGACTCAACATGAGAACCTGAATTAGATGTCTGGACTGTGTCAGCTTTTGATTTTAATGATAAAACTTGGACTTGTTCTCGATCAAAAACATTTTTCAACTATGTTTCACCAACGATCAAAAACATTTTTCAAGTATGTTTCACCAACGGTGGAAATTTTTTATTCCAATAAAAATTTGAACGATATATAAAAACAAAAATGTAAAACTCGCGCTAGAGTGAGAAGCTGTGGAATCAGTGGTGGTGCTCATCGTCTTCGTCACCGTGACCATCGGGAGGCCCACCTGGACCAACCACTTCTAGCTGCAACACATACATTTTAACCAATTCAATACTTCATAAAATGGTTTTTGTCTGAGCCATGACTCTGTGTTTACCATTTAGAGCAAGCTGATACGAGTTTTAACTTACCTCAAAGTACTGAGTGCAAACCGGGCATTCAAATGACTTCCCTTTCTCCAGCCAGAACCACACGACGTCGTGCTCATCCTCTGCAGTTTTCAGTAGGAATGTTGATCAGACAACTCTATTCGTGGATAGTAGTATTCTTTGGTTTGTTAGATACATGTATGAACTATTCAATGATGAGGTGAACTTACCGCCTTCACCACCAGGGCATCCCACGATTCGCTTGTCATAGTAGGACTTTACTACAGCAGGAGCTTCCTAAGGTAAATACGATTAGGTAATGACAAAATATCAAATGTTAGCCATAAGAAAATGAATGCTACTCACTCAAGATATGAATGACACGAAAATGTCAATTGTGTTATGCAGCATGCAATATTCCGCACTCATATATATACTCCTAAATGATTTTAGTAATTCAGAAAAGATACCGAGGAATGCTAAGAAATTGATTTTCATGATCTACAGACACTTGCAAGTGTTTTATGTATATATTTGATCTATGAGGTCAATGAAATAGCTAAACTGGATTAAATGTTAAGCCATGCACAATACTAGAGTTAATTGTCCTTAGTTTATTTAGTGAGGTTTGTTTCATCTACCCCTAGTTCGTGTGATTCTAAATATATGATGCTTAGAAACACTGATGTGGTGAAAACTCGGCGGTGAGAATAAGATTAAGATAGACACAGTGAGAGAGTCGGGAACAAAGTCTTGTAAATAGAAATATAACAAACCTTAGTTCCAAAAGGACCTTCGGGGAAGTCAATGTCAAGCAGCCTCCTCCCCTGCATCCAAGAAAACAATGACCAAAATCAAAATCTGATTAATTCAACTAAAGAGTACAATCGTAATGCCAGAAATTGACAATATGATCACAGGTGAAGTTGCCGTGAAAGCACATTTGTATCACAAGTGTCATACTCATACAGAGAAAAACACGAGGAAGCAGCACCTCAAGTTCAGCTTCAAGCTCCTCCTTCTCGTGTCCAGTTGCAATGGGCATAACATCCTCCACCTTCTTCTTCGCTATTGTCTCCACTGCAAAGTAAATTAACAGTCACTCACCACGCTCTTGCACAGCTTCAACGGTAAAGAAAACAACAAAATCGACAAAGGCATAAACTGAATCACAAGGCGAGATCTGAAAACGTAGAGAAACTATAGCAAAGATATACAACCTGATTCAGAGCTGAAACAGCGAGGGGTGACGGAGGAAGAAGAAGCGGGATTGGCAGCGCGATGGACGCCAACGGGTCTCGCGGTGGTGGCGGCTATGGATCGGCGAGGAGAAGCAGCGGCGACATCGGCGGCTAGGGATTTGAGATGAGAGGATACGATTCTTCTCCACATGGTGTGATGAATGGTCGTGTAGAGATTGTTTTGTTTCGTGATTCTCAGGTCACACCTCCAAGTATCCGCGAAACGTCTTTTTTCTTCTTAGCCGAGTGTCTTCGCCGATGCTCCCGTTTTAGTGGCCGGCACTTTGGGAGAAATTGGATATTTCTAAATTGGAATTGGTCACTCCCTCTTACTTCATCTTAACGCGTTTACACATTACGCACGTGTCAAACTACACATGATACATATACAGTGATACTGATGATTTTATACATATCCTAAACTAATACCTAAATATTATTCGAGAATTTTTTTTTGAAAAAGGAAAAAAATTGTTTTTTTTCAAAAAATTTATATGCTATAACCTATATGAAAATAAAGTAACAATTTTAGTCGGAATTCAAATTTAAAATAAATTATATATTTAATAAACCTCTAATAAGATTTATTGTATATTCTAAGATATAATGTTTAAAATCAAAATATTTTTAACTTTATATACACAAATTAATCTATAAGATAACCAAATTTTGAGTGATATATATATGCTTATGTGATTATGATACTGTGATAGCAATTGATAATTGTAGAAGCAAATGTTGTAGTTTAAGATTTGTTAAAGGTTAATATCTATATTAAAAACATTTGTACTTTTCTTTTATAAATGTATTAAAATATTTTTTTCAACAACAATGTATGAAAATATTTCATCATTAAACATATTATGATTATTTTCTTTAATCCTTCTTTCGCAATAAACTTCAGTATATAATATAGACCCATTTAGCTGAATATACAAAAAATGGCCGGTAATTAGGTAACGATGTAGAATTTGAATTTATTTGCAGATGTGGTATAATGTTGGGTCTGCGTTGCCAAGTTAAACCTCCTCGAGGTTCAACGCGCCTGCGTGCTCCAGTATATTCTGATATTTTTTTAGATATTGTCAGATAGATGTCGGGAGATAAGTACGTCATATGAAGCATGCTTTGGGTCTTATTATTTATTGATAGCATGGTTTTAGTTTTGGTAATGTTTAATATTACAGAAACTATTGCCTCTTCACTTACTCAATATAAATGATTATTTGAAATAACCCATGTTTTATAGCTTTCACATTAATTCCCCGTTTGACACGTTGACACTTAGTTTACTTAATTCTTTCATTAAGACATTTAACAACATAAAATTAAAACATATAGGAATTTGATACATAACATCGCAAACATAATTAAACACCATAGAAGAAATTTGATACATAACATCACAAACATAAACACCATATAACGAGGATTTCAAACGGGAAACAACTGGAACATTAGATCTAGAGCTTCAACATATAGATGATGATGGCAGTAGTTGATATGAAACCTCCCCATGATAGAAAGAATAACTGGCGCATCACTTTCTCGCGGTCACTGTAGACTAATTTGGGCATCCCTTGGCCATCGATTTTTTCTTCCTCAGGGCGTTGGGCTCTTTCTGCAGTTGCTTGTAAGGCCAACTGCTTCTCGAGCTCAGCGATTTCGTTGTAAAAGGATTTCTTGTCCTCCCTCAGTCGACGAATCTGGTCCCTCGCCTCCAGAAGACTCTGCTTTTGCCAACTGTGTGGCTCTTCCCTATCGGCCCAGGTGAAAAATCCATGGAGATAACACTTGTAAAACTGCCGCCCTGGGTTTGCATCGGTCCACACCATGACCAAAAACGTACGACGTGAGCAGTGGCAAGGAGGACCGTCAAATGGGTGAGATGTTACAGAACTTGAACTCTGGCTAACCGCCATTGTTGTACTAGAGAGAAGAAGTTTGGAGAAAATCCAGGAGAAAATGGGGTAAGGTTTATGAAGAAGATGAGAGGGTATTTAATATCATATAGGCGATGCCATGTCTCTCTCCGTTAAGTCTACTTGCGTTAACATTAGTATAGTTTTTTAAGGCATAATATTGGCACATGTGTAAATTGTTACCCTTCATTAGTAACCAACCTGCCTTACGTAAGCTGGTTTTAAATTTGAATATCAAGTTTTTTTTTATATTATTTTATGTATTTTTCCTGGACAGATGTTTGCTAAAGAAAGTGTCATCGTGTATATCCCCGACAAAAGGAACTATTTTGCATGTTGCAAGTGGCTTTAGGATTAGACTTATCAGATAATTACCTCTTTAAATAATTAAAAATTCTTGATATGCTTGTCGGATATCTAATTATGTTCAGCTACATATTTGTAGCTAGGCTGCGCACATTAAATGCTCCAATACTAACTGGAGTATTCATCTTTACATACAGGTGTATGTATCTTCAAGTTGATATCTTCTCCCCATTATAAATTGAGGTTTCCAGCTTTCTTCCACACCGCACCAACACTAATCTTCCATCACCGGATACACTGAAAATACAGCAAACAACGGTCACGTGCAACGCTTATGCAAAGCAAGTTGCGGCTTTAAGGTTAGGGCTACAGTACATATTTATTTGGCCTACCATTTTCAATCTATTATAGGAAGCAGTTACTCATATGGAGACAAATTTAGAGAATATTCTTTCAGTCTACATTAATTTCATTATGAATAGAAAAGTAACTTACTTTTTTTTTTCAACAGATGGTTCGTCTGGTTAGGCTTTTGAAAGGAGATTGGTCAAAATCCGGCGATGGAATTTGGCGTTTCGAGAAGGACCCTGGTGAAATGGATATGGAAATCTGGTCAAGGGAGAATGAATCCATCGAAGATTTTACTGGACTTGTTAGGGAGGCCTATAATATCCCTACCAAAACCCTCCTTATGTTAACCTACAAACTCCCACAGTGGATGCTTGCGTCTGGAGGAGAAGAATCTCCGCCCCAAACCTTACTATCATCTGGTGATGTTGAGGTAATGATGAGTATTCGTGAATGGGACGGTTATCAGATCGTTTGTGTTCTTTGTGGAGCAAAAAGAGTCGCCAAGTATGGTTTCCTCCGTCGGAGTCCTTTCAATATCGAAAACATGACTTTCTTAGGTGATGGCATAACAGAAGAAGAACACATGTCCGCTATTAAAGGTATCCTGTACATATACTACCTTTATATATTTGTAATTTTAGGCATTCCAAATGGGAGAAATAATTAATTTTTTTCTTTTTCACCATCTATGTATCACCACGATAGGTTCAAGTGCAGTCTCAGGATTTTACTTGAGCTATTCACTGAGGAGCAGATGGTAATTGTTCACAGGTTTTCTCTCGAGATTGCGAAGGCCAGAAACACTATCGACCTAAACATCGACCCTTCTTCGGCTTTTGATTTCGAGGATAGGACATTCTCTGATGATGAGATGTGGCTCGATGCATACATAAGAGAGGAGGACTACGTCGGATGCGGAGTAGATGAAACTGAAGGTACATATGCCATCACCACCTTTATTGAAATTATTAAATATTTCTGTTTCTGTTTGTACCTTTTGTAAGAAATCATGACTATACTTGATGTCGTAAAAGATACAAAACATGTAAATGGGCAATTCCAATTCATGTTAATATTATAGCTTTGGTAGAACCACTTTGAATGTTTTTATCTCTTCCATTTCAAAATATTTAACTGCTATTTCCGAATAATACAGGACTACCACCACTTCCATTATCAACTTGTGGTATTGGTCAAGAACAGGCATCTGAGAATCATGCCCCCACTGCCACTCTTCCTCAGACTCAACAAGTTGTGGGAAATATGGAAGTTGGCCCTGGATTTTGGGATGTCATGTTATCTCAAGGTAGTGCTTTCACGGGTGGAAACTATGTCAACCAACTTGACTGCAATGCAGTTGTTGAACTTGATCGCAGCAACAAATCCTTGACATCGCTTGGCCTGCAAGGTTCTTGTACTGACTCATCCGGAGGGGCTGATTTTGTTAGCCATGTCAACATTATGATTTGCAATGAAGTTCCTAACTTTGTTTTAGGTGATGGCAATGGAAAAAATTCACAATATGAGAAGGGTATATGTTTTTTAAGTGTGAAACGTCGTAGTATGTAATTCACAAAATCTTTTAATCATTGTCTTATATTCTTTTGCAGGGGAATCATCTAAGATAATGGATATTGGGGACAATGAAGAAAATACTCACATGGAGAGCTTTGGTATCGACATCACTGACCCCAATGAACCTCTACTCAACTTATGTCTAACAATAAGTGGGAGTAGGGAACATGGGGGATCCGGCTCTCCCATTGATATCGAGGACTCTTCCTCTAATGTGGGCGTTGGCAATGGTGGGTCTTGAATATAAACTGTTATATTTGTCCTAAATGCAATGCTTCAAGTAACAAACTATTCGGCTCGATGCAAGGTTTTTTGTGTGTGGAAGTTTTAATGGTTGCTTGCAAGATATTTTGGGGTGTCTCTAGTTAATCTGTTTTTAAAATGGTTTTCGGCTAAGCGGTATCGTTGTTAAAACTTAAAAGGTTGATGTAAAATATGGTTATGCCTTCCGGATATGTTGTATGTGGTACCTTTTGGCTGTATTATAACCACTTTTAATGATATGTTATGTTTGTTATTTACGTTGCAATGTCATATGTTTAAATTTTTCAAACGAACATACACTACTTTCCAATGAAGGAACTAAAATTAATTTTGGACTTTAAATAACTGTAGGCAAAAGTCCACACAATCCGGACGATGTACATGTTGGAATGATCTTTAGGAGTCGGGAAGCTTTTAAACAACACATGGCTTTCTACGCTATAAGGAAGAAATTCAGATTCCGAAACAGTAGGTCAGCACCAACTGGTATGATCTTGCGGTGTTACAGCGGAACTTGCAAATGGCGTGTATATGCTGTTCTTTTGAAAAACACCGAACTGTATGAAGTAAGGCGGGTGGAACTTCATCACACTTGCTCAGTGGATGACAGATCAGGGTACCAAAATCAAGCTACACATACTGTCATCGGAGAGATAATGAAAGCTCGTTTTAGTGGGAATGGAGGTGGTCCACAGCCAAGTGAGATCATGCAGGTTATGGGAGGAGACCATGATGTCAATATATCTTACTGGAAAGCTTGGAGGTCAAGAGAAGTTGCTCTGGACTATGCAAAAGGTACATGTGGGGCGTCATATAATTTTCCGCGTTATTTGGATCAGTTGGTTTCTGCAAATCCCGGAACCATTTCAATCATGCATACAGAGATGGCTGATGGAATTGGGCAGCGTTTTAAATACATGTTTTTGGAGCTGGGTGCTTCAATAAAAGGTTTCAAATACATGAGGAAAGTGGTTATTGTTGATGGAACTCATCTCAGAGGTAAATTTGCCGGGTGCTTGCTGACAGTTTCGGCACAGGATGGGAATTATCAAGTTTTCCCTTTGGTTGTAGCTGTTGTCGATGGAGAGAACGATAAGAGTTGGGAATGGTTTTTTAAAAACCTCCAAAATTCATCTCTAACACAGAAGAAAATGTATTTGTTTCTAATAGGCAGCCGTCAATATACTACGGCATGGCTAAGGTATCACAACTTTTTCCTTTGCTTTGTCATAATTACAGTTGTAAAAATATAAATTTATAACAAACTAACCATATGAAATAAAATAATCCGGTATTATTACTAGATTTAATGCAGACTTGTTTCATTGTAGGTATATCCAAATGCAAAGCATTGCACTTGCATTCTTCATTTGAAGAGGAATATACACAGTTACATCAAAGACAAACATTTAGGTTTCTTGGTTGGAAAGGCAGCACGAGCATTTCGCCTCTCAGACTTCTACACAACCTTCAACGAGATCAAAATTATCAACCCTTCTTGTGCAGATTATCTTATTGGTATAGGGTTCGATCATTGGGCCCGATCACATTTTCCCGGTGATAGGTACAACATCATGACAAGTAATATTGCTGAAACCCGGAACTCAGTCCTCCGGAACTCAGTCCTCCGCGATGCACGTGAGTTCCCCATCATGCCTCTTGTTGAATACATACGGGCAAAACTTATGAGTTGGTTTTCCACTCGGAGAGAGATTGAGAATGATGGGGACAACACTCTAACGCCTCGGGTTGTGGAAATAGTAGAAGCCAACTTTGAGAATAGTGGCGTCTACGGTGTGCACGTCATTAACAAAACTGAGTTTCACGTCATTGACAAACAAGGCCTGTCTTTCCATGTTGACTTGGCTGGAAAAACATGTAGCTGCTATGAATTCCAGATGCTTAAAATCCCCTGCACTCACGCAATAGCCGCAGCAAACCGGAATAAGATAAGCGTGGACTCACTTGTTAGTAACTGTTATAGTCTAAACACTTTTAAGGCAGCCTATGCTAAGGAGATCAACCCTGTTGTCAAATCAGATGAAGATGCCAACCTACCTTCACCGATGAGTGCACTAAACATAGAGGTCAACCCACCAACAAGTAGGAGGCCTCCTGGGAGACCTCGGAAAAATCGCATTTTATCAAGGGGAGAAGTTAAGGTATACATATATCCAACACTCTGTTATATTTTCATTTGTCTAATAAACGTTACATTGCACCATAGATGAAGGGTCCAAGGAAGCGCAACATATGTAGCAGATGAAAAGGAGCTGGTCACAACAAGGCCACTTGCAAAATGGCTATATAAATCAAGTTACGTTTATTGTATTAGGAAAAGTGTATACTCGGAAGCAGAAAGGTGTATGGATGCATGGAGGACTGTTACTGGGCAGATGTATAATATTGAAGTATGTGTAATATAAACCAGATGAGATATGTGGCAAGAATATGTAACACCGAGTATTGATAAATAAGATACATCTTTCCAAAAATTCGTAAATATTGTCACAATTTGTAGAAGTGCATTTTGTGTCTTTAACGTGACATCTGAAATGAATATAATTGAAACTAGAAATTACGCGGAGAGAATAGTAATTAATTAAGTAATGTAACATTTTACCAAAAAATAGTAATTAATCCGGTTAGATGTAGATATATATAGTTTCAAAATGTTTTCTAACCGGATCTACAACTATCTTCCCATATTTGTGCTTAGCGTATGAAAAGAATATACTTGAGACTGAGCTTTACGTAGACTTGAATACTAATTAAGCTGGTTAAATGCAGCTATAGAGCTATAATGTTTACTAACTGGATGTCTAAAATTATTGTCCCATATTTGTTTACAAAAATTTATCTGACCCTAAGCATCATTTTAGAATTATATCCGTGAACAAGTAGCTTACAAAAAAATCAAAAACAAAGAAACAATTGAATATAGGTTGGAAGAATATCAATAACTGTTGTTCGTAATGGTTGATAAATCCAGTTTCGTTTCTTGTTTACGTGCCACCTAAGTAATGCACCCTGTTTCTTCCATACAAAGAAATCCACTTACTCATTTTTTATCAAGTCCACTAGTAATCCTAACAAGCCACCCGAAATATATAAAGTCCACGAAACACATGAATACAACATAGGTACTTATTACATAAAATAAGTTAGGAACGAAACATGTCTCTTTCGTGCAAAATAAAACCATACATTACTTATTATATATGAAGGGATATGAATATTCACTCCACCAGCTTCTGATGGTACTCATACACCATCACAACAGCTCGTTTCGCTTCCGCTATATTAGCTGGTGATATGGACTTACATTCTTCTATCCCCCCAAGTGCATGTGACTGCATAAGCAACATAGCAGTCAAACCAGAATCCGGAAGTGCATAGTTGATTACTAGTCCCTCTGGACATTCAATAGAGAAGGGTGTAAGCACATCACAAAATGTAGTTCCGCCACCTTGTTTCAGTAAATAAGGAAACATGACAAATACAGGTGCCAAGTCTGTAGCCAAGTCCTTATCTGAACGTAGGGTGGGGTTACAGTCGAGCACAGTAATCTTCCGTTCGCTGCAGTTAACACAGAGGCCCAACCAATGTTTTTTCCCGCCATAGAATGGTACATAGTAAGAACTACCCGCCTTAGTGTCGTGTAATGGGCTACTGAAATATGCACATAAACCCCTTGAGAAAGAAAAAGTCTTCCTCTTTTTACACCTCTTAAACTTGGGGTAAGCTCTTGACAACGCTGTAACAAATCTGGTATCAAAGAATGTAGAAGGATGACCAGAAGGCAAGGCCAAATGTTTTTCTAAAGGACCGAAGAAGCTTTACAAGTATTTCAACATCCTGAAACGAATATAGAATTTGATTCAACATAAAATTTTACTCAAACCGATATCACCCATTCAGTAATAAATGGTCTCACCTTCACAGATAGAGGACGGACGCGTTCGACAACGTCTGCTATATCTTTTGACGTCACAGCTAGGCCCATAAAATTGATGACACTGCATTCAATTTTGAATTGGAGCGAAAACGTTTAATAATTTACTCTATGAATCCTGTAACTAATAGTTATAACGGGTTAATTATGCCAATATGCTCACAATGATTCCTTGATCTTCTCCTGAAGGATGGAGAATTTTGACTCGATGACAGCTGAATCCTCGTATGACTGCATAGCCCCTTGAACTCCTCAAAATCGTTTCTGTAAGTCTGACCTGAACTGATAGTCAGCAACTAGTCCCGGTGGCGCCGCTCTAGACCTCTTGCTTTTCCTTGGGAGGTCTGGTTCTGAGTCTTTACCATTAAATTCTATTTCGGTGCCACTGCGGAATTCATCTGCAACTTTATTATGACCATGGTCTGTACCCTCATGATCAACATGAAGACTTTGCGGTGTATTCTTTTTTTCTTCTTGTGTCAAACCAAGGGAGAAAGATGGCTCTTCCGGTTCTCCAGTATCGTGTGCAGGCAATGCGTTCTGCGGAAATTAAGACCGAATATAAGTATTGTACTTCATTCAGTAATTCAGTGTAGATGTTACCATGTCTAGTTGAGCAGGGCTTGAAGCAGATGCAGTAGAATGGAGGTGTGGCACCGTTCTTTTTATTTTTTTCACTGGTGCGGCATTTACGCTTGCAGGTTCTTGGTTAATCGTACGGTTATCAGAAGCCTGCAGAAAACCATAAAATTATATGAAGAATTGATTTGCAACATTAAATTATATTGGTATATGATACAAGGCTGTAGTTGGTTCTCTGATGCAACATTTACACTCTGGTGGAAATTATTGGACCCAGTCACGTTAAATCTGAGGTAGGTGTACTGTATTATATGTCTATAATTGAAAACTATGTGTAACAATATTAACACATACTAAGTGGATGATATTAAATGGTATACCAGGTTATTCTCACTATATCCGGACATATGTATTTTTTTCTTAACAATTTATATAAATATATTTGAAATGCTATCGTTGTATTAACATGTATAGAAAACCTTACTTCACATTGGTCAACATATCGTAGCGGAGTTGAGTACTGCTCAAGATTTTCTAGAATGTTACAAATAGTTTGCTCATTAATATCACCAACACCTTCTTCGCCATCGGTAATAGTTCCCAAACCAAAAGGTGCATGCAGTCCTCGTTCATCTTTATGTGTCCCTTCCCCCTTCCCTTTTTTCAAAACTTGACCAACAGAATTGAGAACCTCTTCCTTGAAATTTGCAAGCATAGGTCCAATCACACTCTTTTCAGTATCTTCTATAGAGACAAACTTGCAACTTACATCCTTCATACCGGATGCTACGGAAGCTATGTTTTCTTCAAGCCTAGAAACTTCAGGTTTAAGATGCTGCAGAACGATATTGACCACAGAGAATTGATCACAGAGGGGAGCAGTTGGTGGTGGTATTGATTTCCTCTTGACTTTCCTATTGGACTTTGCTACTTCGATCAACCTTTCCACATCAGCCTTTGTAGCACAGCCTCTAAACATATCATTTGAAAAAGCATGGCCTTTTCTTATCAGAGTTAAAAGATTGTTAACTTTTTCGTCCTCCTCTTCATCAGACCATTGCAGACTAGTCTCATCTATTGGTCGGGCCGGGTCTTCTTCTATAAGACTTTTCACTGCGACCTACAATTACAAACAGTTATATTCTAGACAATTCGATAATATTTACTACTTCCACTTGATTATGGTACATAATGTTAACACCACTATTACAGTATACCTACCTCAGATTTGGAATCAATATGGCGAGCATGTCCAGGGGAAAACGTGTGTTTTTTCCCAGCTTCTGTCTACATTCTTCAGCATCATCTTCAGAGGAGGAGCCATGTTCGAGAACGACTTCGGTCAGAGATGGAACTGATTCAACCAGCACCAACTGGATAGCCAACACAAAACCCTTCAATGCGATGGATTTCTGAGATAATGTTATCTCATCCCTCTCCTTTACGCTAGACATTAGCAGATCAAACGTCATTCTTCCCCATGGAAACCGGAAAAACTCTTCAATATCTTCAATGGCCTCCGCATGTTCTCTCATAATCTTTATGTTAAGATTTGTTGATAGAAGGACAAATGATAGGAGAGCCAGACATGCAATCTTAATCCGAATATTTTTATCCTTCATTGTCTTCTTTCGCAACATCTTAACAACAGATTTAACGCTCACCACTTCTACTTTTCCAAATAGCGTCGGCCAATAGGGCTTCTCATTGAGATTTTCTCTCATCTTCAATTTTGATTTCTTAGGATACTTGCCACATGGAAACCATGTTACTATCGCAAATTCTCGCAACGAAAATCGTATGGGATTACCAGCGAACCGAAACCACACTTCATGCTTCTTATTAACTTTCAATTGTCTAGAGAGTAAATACCTTGTAAATCTTCCTGAGAACGATGGTTTTTCAGCTATCTCCACAAGTTTCCCAAAAGCCGATTCGCGAATAGTCTAAATCTCATCTTCTTCAAGAGCATTTAAAACGAAATTTATAGCTCTGGAAGATTGGTAAGTTAGAACTCTAACCCCGTTGGGTTCTTCTCCTTGCGCGAACATCATGTCAGGAATCGGCAAATCCTCACCGTTCTTGGGTGAGTTGGGTATTTCTACGAGTTTCGCAGAAATCATCTTCAAAAAATATGAGCTGAGATTTCCGATCTGAAAAGTTTTTGGAGTTTTAGTCTTTTCCTCTTTCCGAAAGAGAGAGAAATTTTAATGGAAACTCTTCTTTCTTGCAGTTTCCATTGTATTAACATTATATGTTAATGCCCACGCAAACTAGTCATTATTATGGCGCGTGAATTTTGTTAGGTCATATCTCTTGTCAGACGTAGGCTTTGCATAGATTTAGGGGCATCGGTAGTATTATCTAATTTGTAACCGTGGTTTTCCATATAGCTAATATAAATCTTTTCTATTGTCATGTGATGCAAATTCCCTATAATATATCTATTGTTTAAACTTAACGTGTTTGTTTCTCTCGTTTGATTGTTTTGGGTCTTTCTGATTAACGTTTTTTGGGGTTTTTTTTTTTAATTTTAAGAAAAATTATTTGTTCTTTGGGTTTGTTCATATTAAAACAGCCAGAAAAGAAGAAGAAATCAATTTCAGAGGGGACTTGACTCATTAACATATATCTGAAAAGGTGAATGGATATACTCAGGTTGTGTTTTCCTTTTGGCAATATAGTTTCAACGACGTCAAAAGCTGCCAAATCGTTGTATGTACCACTGTCCTAATTCCGAAATCAGCATCAGAGCGGAAGAGAGTATTAAGTTAATGCCACCTTAAGACACAAAAGGGGTTGGCATTAACTTAGGTTCCAAAAAAACTTAACCCAAAGTCGAACATGTGATCTCTTTATGCTGCTGAGACAATGGACTTGCATCTTAGGCCTACCCTCTGACGTTTTTAGGGTTTTTTCTTCTGAAGATGATGTTAATATCCTTGGCTTGTTCCTGTAATGGATGAAGAAAGAAACTAAAAAAGATTCTAACTGATGAAAAGAGAAGAAAGAATTAATACCTCTAGTAACCTCTTCCACTTCCCTTCTGACTTTGCATGCAGGGCTTTCCATTCCACCGCCATCTCGTGTACAATGTGGTTTGGCTGCGTGCAGTGTGCTGTAGAAACGGCCTTTCTCTTTTAAACAGGAACAAAACTGTGTGAGACTCTGGTTTGCTACTCTGGTCATAGCTAATGTTCGAAAAAAAAGAAAAACCCGTTTTACATGACTATTGCAACACCTTACCTTCTCTCTCGACATCAGAGCTCTATCCACCAGCCTCTGATGTCCAGTAAAGCTTCCACATTCTCCGACTTCCTTTGGGAAATCTCTGCTACACACTAGAGGCCTGCAAAAAAGGATCATATAAGTGAAAAAAGGATTGATGAAGTTTTCACATCTGTGAGATATAGAACATGGCATAGTAACCTCTGGTCATCTAACATCAGGCACCCTCCGGTTAACCGAGATATGGCATTATCAGCTGCCTTTTTGTTGTCAAAAATCACGAGAGCTCTCCCTGATTAGAATATGCAGTTAATTTTTTAAAACAATGTTGGAGCTTACAGACAGCAAAAAGGTGGGTTTAAAGCAGATATACCATTATGTGGGTTAGAGACAAGACTTGCTGGGATCATTTTGGCATCAACTCGTTCCTTGAGAGCTTGCCTACAAAGATACTGCACGCAATAATATAATCAAAGGGCGATGAGGGTCACTGTATTTTGAATTCTTTTGCATAATGATTTTGCTAAAACCATAATTTGATCCACATGTTAATGGGATTGTGCTCTCAACATTGAACAGGATGCGGAAACGAACGTTCTCAAATATCATTCTAGAAAATATGGCAACAAATGCATACTGTCGAGATTCCTATCTCAAACCTAATTGAGATTGAGTGAGATGTCCTAGTATGCCACATCAATATATGATTATGTCCTTTTCAATGTAGGAACACATACCTCCACCTCCATCGATGTGTATGATGGTTCCAGGTTTTCAAACAAGACCAACCTTTCTGTTTCAATAGCTTCTTTTAGTTCCTCCTCAAAATTCTGGGGAAATGTATATATCATTTGTTAAATGAAAAAAACAGTGTTTAGTATATAGTTTTCTGTGAACTTCAATATTCCCCTGGCCTGATTTCGTGTGATGAAAGCCAACAGCTTGTAAAACATTGTTTCAGATTCTTCTCAGACATTATTGTAATACAGCTGGCCTACATGAGAGGAAAAGCCATAGTTAACCCGTCAAAGAACTTACCGGCGTCTTGTACCAGCTGCTTCTACCCTGTAAGGCAGATAGAAGTAGAAAATAAATGTCATAAGTCAATAGTATCTAAATTTAGATTATGAGCATTCTATTGCATAAGAAGAAATAACTAGTTCATTTCACAAAAGTGTGTGATGTACATGGTTAACGTTTCTCTTAGGTAATCCACTGAAACACAATACTTACAATTGTCTGAGTTGGAGCTTTGTCTACAAGAGGCGGATTTTTGGTGAATTTATTTTCTCCTGGTTCAGGGCAATAATCTGAATCTGGAGTATTGAGTACAAGCTTCCTCTTTTTGGAAGGTTTGTGATCACCTGATGAACCTGGACCAAGTGGACTCCCTAATGGTGGGGTTTTGGTTTTCGTTTTGGTTTTCAGACCTCTTGACGAAATATCAGTACTGACAGGAGGGTATTTCTTCACATGTACACGATCAGCCGACAATTCTGGCAGAATGAAAGGTTAGTGTCAATCTGTTCTGTCTATTGCACAACTATACATGACACACGAGGTTATTAAAGATAAGGGAAAAAGGATCAACCTTTCTTAACTGGGCTTGTTCTACACGTCAGCTTTCCATCTCTGTCATCGTTTTTACCTAACCGCGACTCTGAACGAAAAGATTTCACCGGAGCTGCGCTTGAGTTTAGGCGTTTAAGAGGGTCCTTAACTATTCTCTTGTTGAAGAAATTCTCCACTGCATCATAAGAGGCAGTTGAAAGTAAAAATTAGCTTGGTTAGAGTTCCACACCCGAAAAAGCATTAGTTGTTTGAACAACAACGCTACGTAAGATTTTGTTCAAATCCAAACCTCTAATTCCAGCTATTGCATCTGCAAAGTCCTCTGATATAATTTTCAGTTTTGTATCGAAGGTGCGGGAGAAGACATAGCGAGCGTTCCTCAGCTCCCTTCTCGCCGGTAATGGGTTTCTCCGGTCATCTGATAAACACACAACACTGCATTTCCCCAGGATTGTATCCTGCACAAGCAAAACAGTCAAAGATCTTTACATATAACAGTAACCATATCATCATCAACTCAGGCAGCAAACTCACCACATCGTTGATATTGTAAACCCCAGGGTCATCACCACAGGCCAGAAACAACTCATCCCACTGTGGCACATAATCTCTCAAGTAGCTGCGGATGTCCATAGGTCGGAAAAACCAAAGGACCTTGACTTTCTTCTCGCCTGCTGAAGTCTCATACATCCTGATGAGCTTCCCGATCGAGGTCTCGCATTGACCATGGATTTGGAAGTAAGCACAGTCGAAAAGGCGGTACTCGATGTCCTCATAGGTAAACGACTCGTAAAAGCTGACGCTTTTATCCGTCCGTCCAACAGCTTTCTTAACGCCCCACTTGAAGTCAGGGCTCTCTTCTCCACGGTCACTCTTTGGTTGCAGCATAGACAATCCCTCCAAGAGAGAAGACAATAAACAAAGTTAGATAAACAGAGAGTGTAAGTCACATGAATAAGCTCAACATCCTCTTTGAGTTTTGGACTCTTAATTAAGGTAATGCTTAAAGCAGGACACATCATAAGGATTAAGGAGGACTCAGCAGCATTGAAACCTTAACTAAGACAAAAAAAATTGTAAAAAATAAAAAATAACTTTTTACGAATTGATCTCACTTTCTTCCGAACAAAGATTTTACAGCTCTACAAGATAACAATGCTTAAAGCAGAAATTGTGTAACCAAGCCAGCTCGATCAGGAGCAGGATTCGACCTAGAAACCCCTTTTTTTTTACCAAAAACTGAGACGGTGCAAGGAGATGGAACAGTGACGATAAATCTGTAAAAGCATTGCGTGGTACTTGCTTGGTTAACAGCTCAAGTTTTCTTAAAATCCCCAAAGAAGCAAGGATTTCGAGAAGGAAGCTCACCAGAAAGCTGGTGTGAGCTGTTTAAAGTTTGGCCGATCAAAGTGAGATTGTGAAATCGACGTGAAAACTAGGTGGCTGAGCTTTGTGAACAGATTATTCCGGCGATTTTAGGTCACCGGAGACGACCGTTGAGGAGGAGGAGGAGGAGGAGAGAGCAAACATGGAAATTTGTTTTTTCTTGGAGGTTTTGTTATGTAAAGAGAAAAGGGAGTGTGTAGAGCGAAGGATGCTTCATGGAAATTTCTGGAGTAACTTAATTACGAATTAATTTTCTGTAATTAGTAAGTTTTAATCATCTTTTCAGAGCTCTGTTTTCTCGTCTCTGTCTTTCCTTATATAAACATGGAGGAAGGAGCTTAAGCTAGCTATTTTGTTTGTTTTATTAAACTTTAACTAATCTCACTTTTTTTTACTTTATAATCTCTTTACTAATATACATAATTTATTAGCTGTACTTATGGATAATCTTATAAGCTTAGTTGAGATTTTTTTTTAAAACACACACACACACACAGAAGACCATTGAATATATGCATGACCTCTGTTTGAATAATATCAAACAAATATCACTCATTTTGGTTACTTTTATTTCAAACATTTGTACACATATAAGATTTTGGCACCAAAGATGCGCATTTATCGGATCTGACCAATATACCCTTTAACTACCCTCACACGTCTGGAAAGGAAAAGGAGCAAACTCAAAAAGGGCTATAAACCCTAGCAGGCTAGCTGGCATTAAACCCCTAAAGTTTTTTTTGTCGTCTTACGAGATCGCTTCTCTCTCCGCCGGTCCGGTTAAAACTCCCGTCGTACTGTAAGCCAAACGCCGTTTCCATTTCCGCGTTTAGCGTATCCGCCCCGATTTTTAATTCACCAAGCTTTCTCCCCTCTCTCGATTTTTAGTGTTTACTCGACGAGAATTGGGTTTTTGATTCTACGGCTAAGTGCTAACAGTGTCGAATTAATTCTCAGGGTTGGGCGAAGGAAGTTATGTATTCGATTTCGAAGATCCTGCGAAGGTAATAAAAGCTTCGATTTCTGGGTTTTTGTTGTTTTAAGAGCGCTCTTGTGTTTACCAGCTTTGTTACTTTCTTTAGTTTGTGATTTTGTTTTAAAGGTTTTGTTTTTCCTCTTAGGAGTCCGAGATTTAGTCTTGCGCCTTCTTCGTTTGGTGCTGTTAGTAAGCTAGAGATATCAGTTGGTGACAAAGGAAGTGCTCTCAGATCACCTGGATTGACTTTTAGTGATGAATCACAAGGTTTAGTTAGACGCTATTCCGCGAGAGATGTGTTCTCGCGCTTCATTGGCGTTAACCAGCTTTCTTCTGCACCTGATGTTAAAGAAGATGAGGAAGAGAAGGAATCTGAACCAGAGGAGGAGGCGTTTCCCGTTTCTGGGGATGTAGCAGAGGGAGTTGAAGATGATTCCGTATTCGATTCTGAGCTTGGCTGTGACGTAGATGCGTGTGATGATGGTCTTGAAACGGAAGTGGAGCATTCTAACAAGGGAAAAGCTAAAAAGACAAGAGCACGCTGTGAGTTGTATGACACCATTGTTGCCTATAAATCAGTGAAACATGTTCTTGAACAGTGGGTCAAAGAAGGCAAAGATTTGAGTCAAGCTGAGGTTTCTGTTGCCGTTCACAACCTGCGTAAACGCAGATCCTACGCTATGTGTTTGCAGGTAAGCTTTTCTTCATTTCGTGACACCATTCAGTCGATTTTTTTCTTTTAGATGTCATCCCCTTTCATTTACTTGCCTTTGGTTTGTTTTTTGCAGCTGTGGGAGTGGTTACGAGCTAACACACAGTTTGAGTTCACAGAGGCAAACTATGCCTCTCAGTTGGATTTGGTGGCCAAGGTGCATAGTTTACAGAAAGCTGAAACCTTTCTGAATGACATTCCAGAATCTTTCAGGGGGGAAGTAGTATACAGAACACTGCTTGCAAACTGTGTTCTGAAGCTCCATGTGAAAAGAGCTGAAGACCTTTTCAACAAAATGAAAGAACTGAAATTCCCAACAAGCGTCTTTGCTTGCAACCAGCTGCTTCTTCTCTACAGCAAGCACGACAGGAAGAAGATACCTGATGTTTTGTTACTGATGGAGAAAGAAAACATCAAGCCCAGCCGCGGCACCTATCAGTTCCTTATCAACAGTAAAGGTTTATCCGGGGACATAGCTGGAATGGACAAGCTCGTGGAGACGATGAAGGAAGAAGGTTTTGAGCTGTATCCGGAGATACAGGCTACACTGGCTAGGTACTACATAAGAGCGGGGCGTAAAGAGCGAGCAGAAGAGGTTATGAAGGAAATAGAAGGGGAAGGATTGAACCAAACTCCATGGGTGTGCCGTTCGTTGCTCCCTCTCTATGCAGACATAGGAGACAAGGAGAACGTGAGAAGGCTTAGTAGGTTTGTTGAACAGACGTTGAGGTATGATAACTGCATCGCTGCTATCAAAGCGTGGGGAAAGCTGAAAGAATTCGAAGAAGCAGAGGCAGTGTTTGATAAGCTTGTGGAGAAGTACAAACTTGTTCCTATGTTGCCGTACTTTTCGCTCATGGAGATATACACGGAGAACAAGATGCTAACGAAAGGCAAAAACCTGGTTAAAAGAGTGGCGAGTGCAGGGGTCAAGATTGGCCCGTCGACATGGCACGCGCTCGTGAAGCTCTACATCAAAGCAGGAGAGGTCGGAAAAGCTGAGATGATATTGAACAAAGCGACGAAGGATAACAAGATAAGACCTCTGTTCATTTCTTACATGGTGATACTTGAGGAATACGCGAAAAGAGGGGATGTTCATAACGCGGAGAAGGTGTTCATGAGGATGAAAAGGGCGGGCTACGCAGCTCAGCTAATGCAGTATGAGAATGTGCTTTTGGCTTATATCAATGCTAAAACACCTGCTTATGGGATGAGTGAGAGGTTGAAGGTGGACAATGTGTTCCCTAATAAGAGTCTTGCTGCGAAACTGGCTCAGGTTGATCCATTCAGAAAGAGTCCAGTGTCTGTTTTACTTGACGAATGACCCATTATTTAGTTATCCCAAGTGTTATTCTATGGTTTCTGATAAGCTTTAGGCGACGAGAAACAGGATTCGTTTTCCTTCAAATCAAAATTTCTTATCAAGTTATGTTTGTGTAATTTAGGTCCGTGTCAATTGTGTTAAAAAGCAACCAGATTAGAGATGCCGGAGAGTCTTTCACGAGTTTGGAAAGAAAGATTGTCAAGAACTGGGCTGCTAAAATTCTTTATAAGCCCATGTATTGGCCCGTATTCGGATGATTTAGATTTTTAATACTGAACCGGACAGTCGATACGTTGAGAAGCAAACCAAATCGAATCAAGTTAAACCAGCGTAACCTAAGTAGAAAACCGGTTTAAAAAATTAAAAAAAAAATATATATATATATATATGCGGTGAGCGTGGATCGAACACGCGACCTTCAGATCTTCAGTCTGACGCTCTCCCAACTGAGCTATCCCCGCCTTGTTGTTATCTTACAATATTAACTATAGTTATATAAATGTTAAAACTTTAATCGTGTTGAGTTTGTCTCTTTCGATAAAAGGGTAAAACGCTGAGGCGGCAAGACGAAGAAATCAGCGGTGGTGTAGAGTCGATGAAGATGAAATCATTCAAGGAAGAATTGACGTTGGGTTCGTGGCTAATTCACGATCGATTTCGATCTTCTAATGGTTTCTTCCTGGTTTATTGAAATTACTGAATCGACCTCATCTCTATTATCGTTGCAGAAGAAAGGCTCGCGGAATCGAGGGAGATCATCGCCAAGTACCCTACTCGGATTCCAGTAAGTCTATTCTAATCTATATATTCACTTATTGGGGATGTAAACAACAACAGTTTTGTCATTTGTTCATACATTCAATTCAAATTAATCCTTTTTATCTGCAGGTAATTGCTGAAAAGTATTGTAAAACCGACCTGCCTGCGATCGAGAAAAAGAAGTAATTAATTTCAAACCTGAATCTGTTTATGATAATGCTTTTTTTTTGTTGGAAGAGATGAGATGATGTTGGAGTGGTTGTGGTTGAACTGTTAGGTTTCTGGTTCCACGAGATATGTCGGTTGGTCAATTCATCTACATCTTGAGTGCTAGGCTACACTTGTCTCCTGGTAAAGCCTTGTTCGTCTTCGTCAACAACACTCTCCCTCAAACTGGTGAGCCTTTCTTGCTTGCTTGCTTGTAAGACTTTCTAGGCTAAAGTTGTTCTTTTATTAACCATCTCTGTATATCTGCAGCTGCTCTGATGGACTCCGTCTACGAAACTTACAAAGACGAAGATGGATTCGTTTACATGTGCTACAGCAGTGAGAAAACCTTTGGTTGATACACCAAAACCATGTTTGTACATACACACTTCTTCATAAGCTGTTGTTGTTATTCACTACTTCGTAAGAGCTTGTAAGCTTATGTTGAGTACTGCTTGTTTTACCCTTGAGACTTGGTCCATCTGTAAACAATGTCTACCACAATCGCAATTCCAATATGTATTTTCCACAAAACGCTCTCTTTGTCATCATTGTTCTTTCTTCCTGAGAAGGCAAAAGACAATTTATTGTGTTGCTAGGTAAGAGTTTTTGCACTGGCAAAAGACAATTGATTGTGTTGCTAGGTAAGAGTTTTTGCACTGGCAAAAGACAATTGATTGTGTTGCTAGGTAAGAGTTTTTGCACTTACCTTTGGTGTTCGATAGTAGTAGGTTCTTGTCAAGCTTTCATTTTACAAACATAAGTGTTGAGATTTTGGCTTTGTAAGGTAAAAGACTTGAGATGGTTCATAAACTATGAACAAAAATAGGAAGAAGATGAGAAAACTTTGTGGAAGAAGGAGAGTGTAATTACTAGTATCGATCTTGTTGATGTTACATGAAAACCAGAGCTCAAGGCAAAGGTTAACACTTCTTATCACCCAAATCCAGATCTCTTGTTTGCTTGTATTTTCTGACCATGAATGCACGTGAGATGGACCACACACACTCGCAAATCCCTAGCCTGAACAAGTACTCATCCTTCTTTTGGGCGATTTCTCTGACATTATCTGGGACAACAACTATGATAATGATCATAATGAGCTTGTACATTTTTTAACAACTATGGCTGAGGTTTTTTCTGCCAAGATCACACACCCCAGTCAGTCCATCGCTACCGGATCTATATATGGCTTCAGCATAAGCAATTACGTGAGTGCCGTGCAGAACATCTTCACCATAAGAGTGTCAAGTGCATCTTGTTTGCTCCTTGCAAAGATACGCCATGTATCCCATTAGATGACTACGCAAAGGTATCATCACTTTTATTATATATACACTGTTCAAGTCTTCAATATCGTCATGGTTAATGCTTGTATATTTCTCTGACAGGAATCCCAGCATTTGAACAACTACTTTGTATAGGAACATGTCTAAAAAAACTAGTGAATCAATTTAGTGGGCCAAACCCCAGAGAACATCAACCTCCAGCACCTTTAAATGGGCCTTCAATGAGACAAATCGGTCGGTGTGTCATCACACTCGTAATGTGAGTGTGCAATGAGAACAAAAAGAAAAGCTAGATAGAGAGAATCTTATTTTCGCCATGTACGTATGGTTGCGATAAGACAAGCTGCATTGTCACGATTATTCTAAAACGGGACCATTCATAAACCACATGGAGAGAAGGATACTACATTACAAAAGATCGAAACAGAGAGACTATGATTTCTTTGTCCTTTTTTGTAGCTCAATACATACTATAATCTTATCTCGTTTGTTTCTTTTCACAGTCAAACTTGCAGTCATTCATGAATGTACTTCGTGTTTGTAAACTGCTGAGTTCCTTTTTTGCATACCCAAAACAGTAACTGTTTGACAATTCGTCAAGCGATGATCCTTTTTAAAGTAATTCTCCACCAAACTTAATTTAAACGCTGAAGTTTACTTGACGCCAGTCGAAAAATCAAACTATTACTGTAAAAATCGTTTACTGTATCTTGTAATATATCGACATGCACTAGCATACAATTTACCATTATCATCGTAGAGAGTAAGGACACATCTATGCATTGATTATATTCCCTTTGTAATATTACATATTTTTATTATTTGAGGCAAATCAAGAGGGGTTGATCTTGTCTTCATCCTTCTCTTATCTCTATCTTCCTCCACAGGCTCTCGATCCTCTAACATCAGGATCATGTACGTACTTTATATTACCGACCAAAAAGAAAATACTTTAATTAAAAAATTTAAATTATTTTTAAATCATGTTTGATTTAATACAACAGTGATTAGTGAATCAATATTTTAGGAAAATGTAAATTAATGGTACATTAATCAAAAACTTTGTTTATTTATTTAGGAGTCTTGCGCCAAGTCATGATTACGCTCTGTGAAGAGAGCCTTTCGAGCAAAAAAATAAAATAAAAAATCATAGGAAAATGTAAAAACACCAATTCAGTCAACACTTTCTTGGAACCATTCTATGGTCTTTTTATAAAAACCATCCTGCCATAGTGAACTTCGAGCTCACGGTTGTTCAGAACAGGAATCTAATGAAGAAAGCACCTTCGCCGGAACCCGTCACCATCTCCGGAAATCAGCCGTCGCATCATGGCCAAGAATCGTTTACTGACGATATGGAGTACTACTCTTGGTTCGACGAAGCTTGTATCCAAGACATGAACTACTTCGTCAAAACCATCACCGGCATCAAATCCAAAGGCATCCGACCAGACCTCATCGGCTCCATCATCGCTCACTACGCTTCCAAATGGCTCCCCGATCTCTCCGGCAACGTCTCCGCCATCACCACACCACCGCCTCAACAGACAGAAAGCGTCACGGCCTCCGTGATGAAAAAACGTTTCTTCGTCGAAACCCTCATCGGAATCCTCCCTCCGGAGAAAGACTCCGTTCCCTGCAACTTCCTCCTCCGTCTCCTCAGGACGGCGAAGATGGTCGGAGCCAATGCGAACTACTTGACGGAGCTCGAGAACAGAGTGGCGTGGCAGCTGGACCAAGCCTCGCTCAAGGAGCTCATGATACCTTCCTTCAGCCACACGTCTAAGACTTTGCTCGACGTTGAGCTCGTGACACGTCTCGTGAAGAAGTTCGTTGGTTTGGATAGCGAAGGTGTTAAAACCGGCGCGGCTCTTGTTAAAGTGGCTAAGCTTGTCGACTCTTACTTGGCTGAAGCCGCCCTTGACGGTGGCTTGACTCTACCGGAGTTTGTTTCACTTATTGAATCTCTCCCTAGCTATGCTCGTACCACGGAGGATGGCTTGTACCGTGCCATTGATACATACCTCAAGGTAATATTATTATAGGCAAATCACATAAATAACACTTTTTAGTTTTTTTTTTTGTCTCAAAATAGCATTTAAAGAGAAGAAAATTTTAAATAGCATTTATTAATCAATAAAAGCACCAAATTACTCTATTTTCTAAACCATAAACCCTAATTTTACCTCATAAATACAAATACTAAACCTTAAATTATAATCACTAAGGCGGGTGTATTCAACCAATAATTTTAGGTGATTTGTATTAAAATGACAAATTCATTGTTATTCAAATATGAATTTTAAAAATTCATTTAAAATACACTGTTATTAAATTTGATATTTTGTAAAGTACTCTGAAATCCACTGTTATTGAAAATATTTTAAGTTGTGTAGTTTTAAAGTTTTCAAGTGATTTTAGGGTGTTTGGATGGAGTTTCTTAGTTAAAAAAGTTAAAACCCAAATCTCATGGTTTTAGGTGGTATTCTAGAGTGGTTTACCAAAAATCACCTAAATATCTGCAACTTATTGAAATCATCTAAACCCCATTAAAAATCAAATCACTTCAAATGTTAGATTGAATACACCCCCCCTAAATCTTAACCCAAATATATATATTTTAACTTTCAAATGAATGTTATTTTGGAGTTTTCTTCATTGTGTTTTAATTTTTGAACAAAAACTTGATTTGTTGCTACTAAAAAAAACTATTCCTCTAATAGTATTAAGCTTAAAACTTTGTAATGGAGATTCATTTCTTGAGACTCACTCAATCTTCAAAATTCAATGACAGGCTCATCCTCAGGTGTTGAAGCAAGAAAGGAAGGAACTCTGCAGACTCATTGATAGCAGAAAGCTCTCACCGGAAGCAGCTCTCCACGCGGCTCAGAACGATCGCCTTCCGGTGAGAGCAATCATCAGAGTGCTGTTCACTGAGCAGACAAAGCTAAGCCGTCACGTTGACTGGAGTGGTAGCTTGACGAGGAGTCCAACAAACCCTTCCGGCTCACATTACTTTGAGCAAGGCTCCGGAGCGAGGTGCTTGTCTAAACGCGAGATGAATGTTCAGCAAGCAGAGATAAAGAGGCTTAGAGAAGATGTGGCGAGGCTGCAGAGCGAGTGCAGTGCCATGCATCTGCAGGTTGAGAGGCTTATGGAGAAGAAGAGTGGTGGGAGTAAAGGTTTTTTCCGGTGGAAGAGGCTTGGATTAGTGCCTTCTATTAGAGGAAGTGTTAGCGTTGAAGAGATGACGAACGGTGAGAATGGTGAAGGGTTTGGACCTCAGACTCCAGGGAATATGAAGACAAGGCTCGTCAAAGGAAGAACACCTTCAAGGTGGAGAAAATCTATGTCTTAATGAAAACAACACAACAAGCTGTCACTATTATTACACATAGAGAGGAAGTCTTTTTGTACAACCAAACAAATGCATGTAATGAAAAAAATGTGGTCTAGAATTTGACAGCTCGTTTGATTGTTTGGAGAGATGACTTGATGAAGTTGTTCTTAACGAGATATTCGTTCTCATCGTCATGACCTGAAACTACTGGCTTCTTCCTGACGCAGTCAAGTCCCTTTTTCATTCCAAAGATGATTGATGGAGACGATGGAATCCTTCTGAAGGCTCTAGCACTCTCTGATCTCTTCACCACTTTGTCTCTGCCACTCTTCTCTGGCGTGTTCTTTAAATCAAAGCTCATTCTGTTTCTACGTGAGCTTTTTTCAGTTCTTGTTTCCACCTTATTTGTGTTGTTGTTGTTTGCCTCCTCAGCCACATCTACTTCTTTAACCTTGTCAAGTAGAGGGAACTTGTGGTCGAGTTTCTCTATCAGTTCATCAATCTTCTTGCTTCTTTCAGCTTGAAAATCCTGTGGATTGGTGGTTTTGCCGTTGTTCTCCAGTAATATGTGGAGCCATTTCTCAACGTTTCCTTTCCCTCTCTCTCTCCTGCTTTCCTCATCTTCCTCAATCTCTGGTTCCTTCAAAACAGGAAATGCTCTGAAGCTTCTGCTGCTGCCTCTCTTCTCTTCTAACGCAACTAGAGACTTCTCAGGAATCTTCTGTTCCTCTTCCACCTCTTCTATCTCCCCATGCTTCTGAGTTGCAGCCTCAGAACTTGCTGCTTTATGCTCTTCTTCAAAACATACTCTTGACTCCTTGTTCAAAGACGTTTCTTCACTTGTTCCAGGTAGATACAAAGACAAATTCTTGTCTCTATCTTCTAGCAACAAGTCATCTTCATCGCTCAACAAAACTCTTGATCTTTTCCTTGCTTTCTCCAGTTCAGGCCTCACTTGATTCTCCAGCTCCTCTCTTTCTTTAAATTTCTTGTGAAGTTCTTTCTCTGAACCATCACAAATTGCCTTCTGCGCCTCTAACCTTGCCATGAGTGCACTACTTGCGGACTGGTTTAACCTCACTTGTTCCTTATACACAACACTCCTGCAAAACAAAACAAAACAAAACCAAAACAAAGTTAAAGAACATTGAGCTAAACATATAGAGAAGGATCAAGAATCACTTACTGGTGCATAGCATCACGGATCATCTTCTCAAGCGTATTCCTATACGAGCATTGAGCTTCTGCCAATCTCCTTCCCTTTTCAGCTCTTCTTCTCCGCTTAATCAGCTCATTCTCCAGCTCCTGTATAGTAAGCTGCTCTTCGGTATTCTTTCTTTTCAAATCATTCATCTCATCATCTAACTTCTTCATCTCAGCTCTCATATTCTGCGCTTCCTCTCTGTGTCTCAGTGAGTCCCTAGCAGCAACAATGGCTTGATAAGGATTCTTCATTAAGTCTGGAGCCTCATTTTCTTTAGTTGCACCCACTCTCATCTTCCTTGCTGTAGTATAGCAATACAAAAATCAGAAACCTACCTCTATCTATAACTGATAAACCGAGAATACTAGTAGTCTATACTATTATTTGAGAAGTTATATTTCAGTTATTAATTTAAAGTTTGAGTAGTTATTAGTTGTTGATACTTTAATGAATTACTTCGTAAATGATAGTATGGATTGCGAAGATGATTAAGCAGGTAGTAGTTACTAACCAGGTGTTTGGCGATTGTGATCGAGAGATCTCAAGACTAATGAAGGGTCATAAGGTTCTCTCCTAGAGACAACAACCGCAGCTGAAGCAAGTCCAAACTTCTCTTTTGATTCAACAAAATGCTGCGGGAAACGATGTGAGTCGACAGTTTGTGAGCCGTTAAGTTCCTCGCTTTCACCTTCTTTGAACAAGAATGAAAATGCTCTCCTCTTGAAATCAGAACTTGAAGCAGCGAACATAGACAGGAACTGGTTCACTGAGATGCCAACTTGAAGATCCCACCATGGTACTAAAAACTCGAGTTTGTCCTTTTTGTTCTTGCGTGCTTGCCATTGCACTATCCTTAAGTTGCTTGGTACTGTTAAACCTCCTCCTAGAAAAAAATCAAAAGCTTTTTAATCAATCAGACAACAAGACAAGAACCTTAAAAGAGATAAAACGTGAGGAGGATGTTGTGTTGTTTACTTGAGATAGGGAACCAATGATCAAAACCCCAAGCGAGAGGAGAAGCTGAGTCAGCGTGGAAGTAGAGAACATTCCCATACGGATCAATCCGAATAACAGCCGGATCAAACCCGGCATTGCTACAAAACAAAATAACTCTAAGTGTTGCAGTTTCATTCACTGTGTGATGATGAGAGAACAATCCCTTACCCTAGATGATTAAGTTGTTTCCATAGAAGACTTAAGAAGATCTTAGGTTTCGTTGTTGTTCTTGCCTTCGGATCAATCACTGGGAACATCTGATCTACTTCTCTGCATCTTGAGCTCTTTTCAGAACAAACAAACAAACACACATCATAACGATCAATTTTTTTTCACATAACAGATAAGTTTATGTTCGTTTTGGCCAATGTATATTAGATTACCTCGTTGTGTTGCAGAGTATACGGCATGAAGGTGAAAGGAGGACCCTTTCTGTACGGATAAGCATCGAAGTCGCGACAGAGCTTTGCGTAAGCTATCGGGTAGCCTTGAGCTTCCTCAATTGCCATGTCTTCCTCCGTTATACCATAATCGCTCAGCATCTTCGTTGCAAAAAAAAAAGACAAGATCACTTGTTTTCTCTATAGGTTTGTGTTTTGACCTAAGAGAAAGCAAACCTTTTTTGGGAATGTGAGTTCTGTTTCGGACAAGAAGAAGATAAACTCAAACAACGGTCGGATTTTATTTGTCGACGACCAGATACCTTTTTATATAAAATATTATAAAAATTAGTTGTGGGAAAAGAGAAAATTTAAAAAGGTCGTGCCAGGTAAACATGTGAACGGCTTGTGATTAACGGCTATATGCCACGTCGGATCCACGCTCCTCCTCTTTAATGGAACAAGCATATATGTTGTTGGTGATGATTATGATGATATATCTCGTGAAAAAAAAAAGAATTTCAATAGTTTCTTACCTGCGGATCTTTTTGAATTTTAAAAAGGTGAAGTGATTATTACATTCTTAATGATTCTATTACAAGTGGAATTCAAAATTTTTAAAGAAAATTGGGCTTGATTTGACATAGGATTTGGCTCTGTATTAGCTACTTGTAATAATTTTGATATAGTTGGTCCCATTAAGGATGTGCCCTTTATGTATTCAAGACTCCCAAGTCTCTCATAAGTAATCCATTGCTTAACAGATAACTGTCATGTTTAGAAGATGTGTTTATTTCGTAACCGATGGACCCTCTAGCAAAACTTATGTGGCTAATACGAATCTCAATAGTCGTCAATACTTTGCTTTATTTATTCGAAGATATACATGAGTTTTGCTTCTTAACCCAACAAGGGTAACCGATGCAATATCACTAGACTTTAGAAAACTATTGTGAAACTTGGAAAGTTTCTAAGGTTAGCTTTTACATGTCTCCAAATGAGCCATCCACAGCTGCAAAGATAGGGCATTGAGAGCCGGGTGGTGTGCTGTGCGCTGGCCATGTGACATGGTGGACCATTAAGTTACTTCGTCTATATAGCCAACTTTTAATTGGTCGCCTTATCTTAATGAATACCACACACTTTACACAGTTAGACATTATAAAAGGGCATTTTGCTTAAACAAGTTAAGCATCATAATTTGTTGAAGTGTCAGCCAGATAACAATGAAATAGACGGAAACTAAAGTAAACAAAAATAAAACTTAGACACTTTTAGTTCATATTAATTATTTTAACATGTGGAATTTTACACTTATAAAAGGTATTTTGCTTAAATAAGTTAAGCATCAAAATTTGTTGAAGTGTCTGCCAGATAACAATGAAATAAACATAAACTGGGTATAAATAAATAAATTTATAAATAAAATTTAGACACTTTTAGTTTATTTCAAGTATTTTAACATGTGTTATTTCTTTCCATTACATGTTATTATCATGTTAAAAAAACACTAATTTTACCATATAGAAGTTATAAGCGGTTTAGCTTTTGTCACTTAACTTTGCGGATCGTGCACTTTTTCTCGGTATCATGCCTATCCATCAGCAGTTCGGCTTGCACGGCATTGAGAATGAACCGTGTGTTTTTGGTAATAGCGTAAGCCATTGCTGGCCATGTGATACGACTTGTGTCCCATGTGCGGTGTACCGTTGTTTATTTTGTCTATATTCCACTTTGATCGAATCATCCACTTACCACAATTTACACAAGGAGACATTTTTTTTTTTTGAACACCAAAACATTAGATTGAGCCTCCAACTAGACTAGTTGGGAAAAGGAGAGTACAAAGCAGATTTGGCCAAAGGTCAGCCTTAACGTTCAACGCTCTCGGAATAAAACTAAAGGAAATGCAATTAAAGGATAGTGATAGAGTCTCGATGTCTCGAACGATTCCGTAGATATCAGCCGAGTAACACGTCGAGGATAAGGCCGTGATGAGTGCCTGACAATCTGATTTGATGCAGATTAAGAAGATTCCAGCTTCGAGAGCTTGGATGAGAGCTGACCGAATGGCTAAAGCTTCCGCCATTTGAGCTGAGGAAATGTGCTCAAACGCACAAGTACCTTCCAAGATAATGTTGCCTTCCAGATCCACTATATTCCAACCACATCCCGCGTTGTGCGTAGTCGAGTTCCAGGCCACATCCGTAAAGCAGTTGGGAGCAGTGTTAGGAGTGGGTGGTAGGAGTGAGCGCAAATTCTGTTCTGGAGGTTGTGTGGGAGGTGAGAGTTGAGCTGCGTTCCATTCCCTTGCGTTGGTGATGGCGTTGGCTAAAATATCTGCAGGATCAAAGGTCCTGTTCTCAAAAATTAGGTAGTTTCTTGCTGTCCATAAGCCCCAACAGATCCAGGGAAACAGAGTCTCCTTCACCCCTAGGGGCGGGAGGTTGGTGATGTTAGCAGACTCCAATAATGCCACTGTGAAAGAAGACATGTGCGTCGGAGAGAAATCTTGTTTCCAGATGTTTGCTTCCCAAACTCGACGTGTGAACGGACAGTGGAGGAAGAGATGGTCTGCCGTCTCAACGAGTCCGCAGTGGACACATGAAATGTTTGCGGTCATACCTCGCGTTGCCAGATTTTGGCCTAACGGTAGAGCCCCATGGATAGCTTTCCATAGGAACAATTGCAGCTTGGGTGAGGTCCTACATGACCATATCGCCCTGTTTATCGTTTGTTCTGCAGCACGCTGGGCCTCTGTGGTCGTATTACTATGTGCCTGGGCCAATGATGCTGCCACAAAATAACCTGACTTTACAGAGTAGCTTCCTGTCTTTGATGCTAGCCATGAGTAAGAGTCCAACGCTCCGGTGATGCTCGGTCGAATACACAGGATTTCATGAAGAAGATGTGGCAGTGAGGACATGATTGTCGCAATATTCCATTCTCCACTCCCTCGACAGATAAGGTCTGAGACGAACAGATCTCGGTATCCTTCTGTCGATGGGCCAACCGGGGTAAAGGGGAAGGAGGTACTAAGCCACGGGTCCTTCCAGATCCTGGTGTCTTCCCCATTCCCTATCACTTTGCCCAGTCTAGTAACCAATAGGTCTCTCCCTGCGATGATACTCCTCCACCCATGTGATATCGTCTTTGTTTCTAGGACTTGGAGGAAAGGAGCTGTAGTACAATATTTCCCTTTAAGAACCCGAGATAGTAGACACTCTGTTTTAGTAATGATGCGCCATGCTTGTTTCGCAAGGAGGGCTTTGTTAAAAGCTTGTATATCTCGTATACCAAGCCCCCCAAAATCTTTAGGTTGGGTGAGTTTAGTCCAAGCTACCCAATACATTTTCTTCTTCTCTGGAGAGTCATCCCACCAAAACCTCGTGAGTGTGGACTGGATGTGAGTATATAGACTTACTGGTAACAAGAAGCAAGTCATCGCATACGAGGGAACTGGAGTGAGAACCGATTTCAACATTACGAGTTTTCCAGCGCTAGAAAGTCGGCGAGAAGACCAGGCTGCTGCTTTAACCCGAATGCGGTCTACAATTCCTGTGAAGAGGTTTCTTTTACGTCGCCCGAAATGTTCTGGTAGTCCCAAGTATTTGCCTACTCCCCCTTCTTTTTCAATCCCGAGGTGTAGTTTAACACGTTGCCGTATTACCTGCGGGGTCTTAGCTGAAAAGGCAATGGAAGATTTGGCAGCATTGATAAGCTGGCCTGACGACGTCTTGTATTGTTCCAAAATATGAACTAGTGTCGAGCAGCTCTCTTCATCTGTGTTAAGGAAAAACATAGTGTCGTCCGTAAACAACAAATGGTTCAGCCGCGGGGCTGGTATGGCAACTCTAAGGCCAGAGAGATGACCACTCCGTTGTGCTCGTTTGCATAGACCAGAGAGTACTTCTCCACACATGATAAAAATGTACGGTGATAGCGGGTCACCCTGGCGAATACCTCTGGAAGGAATCACTCTGCCATGTACATAATCATTCACTAGGAAGGAATACGATACCGACGACACACACTGCATAATCAGGTTGACAAAACCCGGGGAAAAGCCAAAACGAAGGAGTACCGTCTCTACAAAGTTCCATTCAAGACGGTCATAAGCTTTGCTCATATCCGTCTTGACCGCCATTGAGCAATTAACAACCGCTTCCGAAGTCTTCAGGGTGTGGAGAATCTCGTGAGTTATAAGGATATTATCGGAAATAGCTCGGCCGGGGACGAACGCTGATTGCGTATCAGATATAATACTTTGCAGAATTGCCTTAATCCGGAGAGAGATGATCTTGGTGATGACTTTGTATGTGACGTTACATAGTGCAATTGGTCGGTAATCCGCCACAACCTTTGCACTAGTAATCTTCGGGATCAGTCTGACATATGTGGTGTTTGTCGTCTGCGGCATAACACCTGATCTGAAGAAAGACTGCACTTCCGCTACCAAGGAAGAACCTATAGTACTCCAGTTAGAGTGGAAGAAACTCGCGGAGAAACCGTCTGGTCCTGGAGCTTTGTCCGGATGTATGAGAAAAAGAGCATGTCTGATCTCTGCCGCTTCCGGGAACATGTCGAGAGTTGTGTTAATGTCGTCTGATATACTTGGCGTGATAGCTGAGTGTACGATCTCGGTCGTCGAGGATGTCACTATAGCAGGTCCTGAGCTCGTGAAGATGTTGTTAAAGTAAGAGGAGATTTGTTCTGCTATCTCCTCCTCCTCGAAATAGACCTTTCCATCAGCGTCCTCTATTACAGCCATTCTGACACAAGGAGACATTATAATCTAAACAACGAAGGAGGCTTTTCATAAAATAAATAGAGCATTTAATTATTGGCAAAACCAAATTTATTTTATGTCAGAAAAGTTAAGGTAGCTCAGTATAACAATAAATAAACAGAAATCAACAAACAACGCGATAATTTTTTTTGTTGGAACAAGAATTGATCCGCTTCAGCGCGGATACTCTTTTCAGGGCCAAGAATTAGCTTATATAATAATATTATTAAATGTGTTTCAAAAAAAAATTATTATTAAATAAATAAAATTAAAAAATAATACGATAACTTTTAATTGGAATGAGGTAACGACAATTTTTTTTTTTTTTTAAATAATATTCTTGAGGTAACGACAAAATTTGCTTGGAACAAAAGCACCAAATATCCATATATGGGTGTATTTTCTGAAAATGCATTCAATAAAATAGCTAATTAAGTTTCACTCAAGAATAAAATAAAAGCACAGTAGAAAATTTTACACTATTTAATAGTGTGATAATTCTTATAGTTTCATTTACCTAATTTCAATACTCTCATTGTTATCCTGATAAATGGAAATTAGTTGTAGGGTACCCTTAACTTTATTATTTAAAAAGACCCGTGACAATAGGATTCTACGTTGATTTGACTTTTTGTCCACTCCATTGATTTGACTTTTTGTCTCTGTATAAAAACACGAAGTGAGTCTTTAAACAGAACTCAAAAGAAAAAACTACACCCTTCATTCTTAACTCTTGAAGAAAGACAATGACGATAAGTTCAAAACCCCAATGTCTTCCTCTTTCTCTCCCGGTCATTGACTTCTCGGTTCCAAACCTCAAACCGGAAACTCCCCAGTGGGGCTCGGTTAGATCCCAAGTCCGAAAAGCCTTAGAAGATTTCGGATGTTTCGAGGCCTTGTTCGATGGAGCTTCAGTGGAGCTACGTAAGGCTGTGTTCGAGGCCTCGCAGGAAGTTTTTGATTTACCATTGGAGACCAAACTGAGTGCAAAGTCAGAGATTAATCGTAACAATGGATACTCTGGTCAGGTTCCGGGTATGCCTTTATTCGAAGGCATGGGCTTTGATGATGTAGATAATCCTGAGGTTGTCAATAACTTGACCTACAAGGTTTGGCCTCAAGGGAACATCACCTTCAGGTTCCCTTCTTATATAGTTTTGTCCATGACACATTTCTTTCCAATTTTTTCTCAAATTAACTGTCGTTTATGGAATATTTTTTTTTTTGAAATGATAGATATATGTAGCGGATGGACATAAGATATGTAGAAATTTTAGTAATAAACAAGGTCGATGGCATGTGATATACATGGTTGTTTATAAACTAAATATTTTGTTTTCAGTTTTGTAGATTTAATTTACGTATATGTATATATATATATATATCTTAAGATATCCCTATAACATATTTTTATTTCAAAAATTTCAAAAAAAAAATCATGAATTTTTAAAAACAAATAATATTTGGATTTGGTGATTGGAGTTTAGAGTTTAGTATCTAAGTGGTGGGATTAGGGTAAATTAGGGTTTAGAGTAATTTAATCATTTGAGCTTTTATTAATATTATTTTGATGATTTTTCTGTGCAATTTTTGTTATAATTTTTTTTGTGCTATCTAACGGAATTATGAGATATATATATATATTGCTTTAGTGATTTAAAACATGTCAAAATAGTTGTATCGTATTAATAAAGATACTAAGATTTGCCATAAATTTCAGCAATACTGTTCATTCGTTTGCGGAGAAGTTAATAAAACTAAACGTGAAGGTGAGGACAATGCTCATGGAAAGTTTCGGGCTCGAGAAATACGTAGAGGAGCATCTTAACTTAGCGAAAAACCGCTTTCATTTGTTTAAATACAGAGGACTTGACCATAATACAGAAAAGAATGTAGGTATTGACTCTCACATCGATAGACATTTCCTCACCATACTATGCCAGAATGACGTAGTAGATGGCTTGGAGATCAGAACCAAAGACGGTGAAGAGTGGATCAAAGCTAAACCATCTCAAGACTGTTCTTTTCTTGTTATGGCTGGAGCTTCTCTTCATGTAAATTCAAGTTTCCTTGAGTCTCAAGTTACTAAAATTTGATTATGTGATCGACATATATATAATACGTACGGGTTTTGCAGGTACTGTTGAATGGTAGGGTACATCCTCCGCTTCACCATGTAGTTATAACCGGGGAAAAAGATCGGTATGTGGCTGGATTGTTCTTGCGTCCTAAAGAAGGACTCATTATTAATGCGCCTGAGGAGATTGTTGATGATGAACATCCTCGTCTTTATAAGCCTTTTAATTTTGAGGATTACTTTAAGTTTAACTACATAGACACCAAGAAGAGAGATCTGTCTGCTCTCAAGGCTTATTGTGCCCTTTGAAAATTCAAGATGTCTTTGCAAATAAATAAAATTATATATGCCTCATTTGATCATTGTGCACCTGTTTATTTGCTCTTGAATTGGTCTGTTGTTACCTTTACTTTGCCCTGTTGACTCTTGTGCTTGTAATAAAGCCCAACTTTCAGAAGCTCCATTAGTATTATTTTTTCCATCGATTACATGAGAGGAAGAACTTTTAACATGATCTCGAGTACCAAAGATTAAATGGCACAAGCTTTTAATCTGAGGATGTGTGTTGTTTACTGAGCAAGGGAAGCATTGACCCCAAGCGAGATGAGAAGCTGAGTCAGCGTGGAAGTAAAGAACATTCCCATACCGACCAATCTGAATAACAGCCGGATCAAAACTGGCTTTGCTACATAACTGATGTGATCAGGTTTTAACCATAAAATTAATTAAATTCAGACTGTAAGTGCATAACAGTGCACAATATTACTTATGGATCGAATCTGCATCAACGTTACACAACTATCTCCAAAAATAGAATTAAGCTAAGACAAAAAGAGTTTGTTTGTAGTTTCCAGTTGCAATAATGTAAGCAGAAAGCAAAGAACGATGTAAACTTATGAATAAAAATTGTCAAGTCTCGAGAATCTCAGAAAACATATATTAGATGATATGATTATTCAACAGGGAATGTATTAAGAACTGTTTTAGAACTCAAATCGATCACTTAATTAGACTAATTTACTTACGCAGTACTGAACACTATGTATTAGAATTTTAGGACTAACTTCCTTACATTTCAGATTCTAAACATGTAATAAGATCAAGTTCGATGTGTTCACGAAACTCCCAAATGTCAATTTCCATTGACTAAGAATATTTTGCTTATCTAAGTTTATTCAGACATTTAATAGAACACTCTCGGTGCATAAAACAACCTATGAATCAAGAACAAAGTGTATAGTCAAGTTCAACTTTAAGTCAATCTACATGAAGAAACTAATGGATTATTTACCTATTATTACAAACCACAATCATCAATCCATAAATTCCCTTTAAACCCTAAACCTAACTAACTACTCGGACATAGGAATCATAACACAGAGAATCACTGAGAAAATCATCATGACAAAAAAAGAAGCAATAACGGGGTTCAAAAATATTATCTATAATTAAAGAGTATAGAATGTCTCTCCAAAGCTTACAAATTTCCAAAGCTAAAGTGAAACAGACTAAAGAAAGTGTTGCGTAAATAATGGTTGAAAATAGCAAATATAAGTTTTATTTTCGTGAATGTTGAAATTTGGGTTAAATGATGTAGCGGAAGCTTTATAGGATAGAACTAGAAATCCGTTGATTCTGAAAATACCCGGATAACTAGAATAATACAAAGATCTTATTTAGTCTAAAAATATCAATCTTATATATTAAAAAGATGTGTGATATTTAAAAAAATGGACCCTAACTAGAATCACAAACCATTCATTTATTATTTAAGATATGTCACCATAATATATCCCTTATAATATAACCACTCCTAAAAAATCGTTAATGGTTAACAAAACCAATTTTCAATCCTTATTACTAAATCAATGTAACGTTCATCGTCAATGGTTAACATTATATCTTCAAAAATAATGATGAAGCACCATTATAAATTAACCAGCATCATGGTCGAGAAAAATACCTAAACTTGTTGAAACACTACCATGAACAACAGCCTGAGCGTCATCAATAATTAAAATACATATTTAGAATCTCACTGTATATGCATTTGTTGACTAACCCACGAGTCTTATTTGAACCCATGGTGAAGAGGAATTTTTTTCTCTGCAATTGGACATTGCAGTCGACGAAGAAGAAGGGAAGCACCCTAATTTTAATGAATCACCAAAACACAGTGTTTTATTAATTAACAGACGTTTATGTGTAATTAACCGTTGCCTTCGAGATGATTAAAAAGGTCAAGTCAACATAAGTTTATGATTAATTTGGGAAAATTTAAAAAGTTCATGATTTATTTGGCTTACTTAAAAGATTGAGTTTTTTGGCTTATTTTTGAAAGTTGGGGATTTAAATGACGTTTTTCTCTCAAAATAACTAATAAGAATATCCTCTTATATTCTTATATATCCGAATGAGACTGGAATAGTTGTTAGGTTAAGAACAAATTGATTTATTCCGGAAAAAAAACTGTTAGTCTTTTATTTTGGGATCAAACTAATTGTATATTGGGCTTACATAATTAATAGAATAGATTAGTGCTTCATTGTGCTAATTATTTTATATTGATCAGTTAAAATTGTCACATTTAAATACAAGAGTCAGCTAATTAAAGATATATAGTATACTTTAAAAAAACAATACTACTTTTACTAACATAAATTTTATTTTAAATATTTAAAATAAATATAGATTTTAAGATTATTGTTTAATAATATATCTATATATAATTTATTTAAATGTATGTTAATGTTATTTGTTTAATAATTAACTAGGTGATTTTCCCGTGCTCATGCACGAGTATAAACATTTATGAAATAATTAAATTATAAGAATTATTAAATTATATAAATTGTATTATGTATAATTATGTTACCATCTTAGTTAGATATGTGATTTCTAAATACAATATGTCATATAAACTCAAATATATATTTTTGGTATTTTGAGTTACTTTTATTCTTTTAAATTGAGCAACGATTTTTGTTTATTTTCTTAATTATGTTAAAGTCAAATTATTTTCTTAACTTCAAGTAGTTCAGTTCAACCCCTATTTTTTTAAATAAATTTTCAGTTCATCCTCTTATATTTCCACATATATTTGTAAATTTTGTATATCTGATATATGTTGTTTCAGAAAAAAATAGAAAAAAATATATTAAATCAAAGTTGCATTAATACAAATAACTTGTAATATTTTGAAAATCCATGCACATTTATGAATATATAAAATAATTAAATCATAACAATTGGTTGATTTGATACTTCGTATTTTGATTAGTTTGGTAATTCTTATTTTGATATATTAGGTTGTATCTTTTTTTTAAATATATCAAAAGATTTTATTAAAATTAGACTAAAATATAAATAACTTTGTTACTTATATTTTTATTGAATAATATATTTTGTAAGATTGTGTATAATTTGATATATGTTGTTTTTGATAAAATTAAAAAAATTTACATGTTGAGAAATTCATAAGATAGTTACACCAAAAACCCATAATTTTTATCCCCATCAATTTGCTTATATTCAGTTCAAATCAAGCAATATTAATAAGTTTAATTTTCATTCTAACATTGTTTGAATTGTTTATTCAGTTTTCAGTTAATAATATAAAATAAGAAAATAAAAATGATAGTATATGATAATTTTTTGTTACAAACAATTAATTATTTAGTCAAACTAATATTCATCGTAAAAATACTATTTTATCTGGTTTTACAAAAATACAAAATCAAATTTTTTTGTTTTTGTGAAAATGATATTAAATAATAAGTTTATGTTGTTTAAAATTATTGTTAATCATTTGATAAAATATAATTATAATAAAATTATTATTGAATAATAATATCTATATTATTTCAGTTTTTTAATTTATTTTGCAAAGTATATCTTAAAGTTTTTTTTACATATATATTTCGTTTTTATATTAATAAAAAAATAAATAAAAAAAAATTATATATAGAATTTATATCTATATATATATATATATGTTTACCTTTTTTATAATTTATGTCTTTTTGTAAAAAAACGAAATTTAAGTCAAAAAACCTGTTAAAGTTTTAATAAATAAGGAAATAGCAGTAAAATATATTAAAGTTATTATATTTAAATTAAATATATTATTATTTTTAGAAGATGATTTCAAAAAAAAATCAATTTTTTCTGAAGCTAGTTATCTATACATATATAATAAAAAATTTATATATTTTCCCTTTTTATTTGTGGTTTTTGAGAAAATTTAGAAAAGATAACTAAAATTTCTTTATATTTAAAATATTTATGTTTATGTTTTATAAATATTTACTTTTCTGTTTATGTGCTTTTGCAAAAACTAAAATAAAAAAAAGTTATTAAAACCTTATTATGGAAAAATAACAATAAAATATATTAAATTAATATATTCAAATAAAATTTTTATTATATTTTAAAAGAAGATTTTAAAAGAATTTATATTTACAATTTTTTTGATTCTATATTGTTTTAGAAAAAAAAATTAAAATAATTAAACTTCGTTTTTATTACAATATTATATGTTAATATTTTATAAATATTTACTTTTTTATTTATGTGTGTTTTTTAAAAAAAAAAATTAACTTAAAAGTTAACTAAAATCTTATTATGAAAAAAGGAAATATATTAATAATGTCAGTTATATATAATATTTTTAATTCATCAGGGGTATCTTAGTAATCAACCATCGTGAGAGTTAACGTGAGCCCGCCACGTATGAAACTGACTTCTCAAATAATATTATAGAGATATTGAATTTTTGAAAAAAATGTTCAATTAATAAGTTTATAGTCAAATAGTAATTCGACAAACTAATGTACAGAAAACAAGATACAAATACATGTTAAATTTTGAAATTATTAAATAATCGGAAAACAAGAAAATGGAATCACATAATTATGTTTGAGAAATCCAAATACACGTTTGAATATATATGATTATAATATATATCATTCTTGGCATCAAAAGAAAATTTCTATGCAAAAAATAAAAATTAACACCCGTGCGGTTGCGCGGCTCGAGATCTAGTATCTTCTTAAATTCGTTGATATCACCAATGATCTACCGAAAACAAGGAACAAAGAGAAAACTCTTAACTTTTATTAATCAAATATAAAACTGAATACAAACGTAAGCTTAGATGGCTATATATAAGAAAATCCTAAAAAATCCTAAAACAATAAAGATAATTATCAAAATAATTAATAAAATAAATAATAAGATATTTGGAATATTTCCAAATATCTATCTACATCATTAAATCTATCCAATATTTTTTTCTAGTTTTGAACTGGTAGACAGAACAGTCAACAGTAAAATGCGCATAACTTGAATTGAGTACAAAACAACGGCGACATTAAAAATCTAAAGTTAAGATCAATCGTACCGTGGGATGTCATCCATCCAACTCTAAACTTCTGACGCATTTACACAATTATGCAGCTTTATTTGCTCTTTTGCACCCAATTCGACATCTTTACTCTAAATCAACCTAATACCTTAAAAGACTCGATAAATAACTAAAAGACTCGAAAACACATACTATGATTCGATAAACAACTCAAAGCAAAGGTTAGAAACCGACAAAACAATGTTTATCACTCTAGTGTTACTTAGTGTAGCAATTTCATTCACTGCATGATAACATAACAAGCCTTTACCCTAGATTATTAAGTTGTTTTTACAAGAGACTAAGGAAGATCTTCGGTTTCGTTTTTTGGTTTTGCTTTCAGATTAATTAGTGGAAACATACTTCTCTACATCTTAGGCTCTTCAGAATAAGCAACACACATCATAAAGATCAATTTTTTCACATAACATATAGTTTATTTCGTTTTGGCTAGTAAATCGAATTCGATAAGATTATCTCGTTGTGTTGAAGAATGTATGACATGAAGGTGAAGGAGGTCCCTTTCTGTACGAAAAACACATCGAAGACGCGACAGATCTTTGCGTAAGTATCAGGTAGCCCTGAGCTTCCTCGATTACCATGTTTAATTTCCTACGTTATACCATAATCGATCGCCCAGCATCGTTGTTGACTTGTTGCAGAGAGAGAATAAGATTAGCTGTTTCTCTCTAGGTTCTGTGTTTGACATAAGAGAGAAAAAATAGAAAACTTTTGAGAATGTAAGTTCTGTTTCGGACAAGAAGAAGATAAACTCAAACAATGGTCAAGAAACAGAATTTTCTTAGGTCGTGCAAGGTAAGCATGGGAACGGCTTGTGATAGCGGCTACATGCCACGTTGGATCCACGCTCCTCCTCTTTAATGGAACAAGTAAATATGTTTTTTTTGTAACAAGGCTTAACAAGTAAATATGTTGTTGGCTCTTTTTTAATGTTGGGTGTATCATAATAATTGAGATATAGAATGGTTACATAAAAAGTAAATGCTAAAAAATAGTTTTACTAGATACGATATGATAGCCTCACAAGAAAAGAAAGACCTCCTCACCAAAAGTCAGGGTAACAAACACAGCACTGCCAAAAAACTTTATTTTTTTTTACCTTGCGGATCTTTTTGAGTTTTAGAAAGGTGAAACGTAAAGGTGAAGTGATTACTACATTTTTTCTTCGTAAATGTATTAAAGGTGGATTTTATGCGTATTTAAATTGGGTTGCTTTGTCATAGTATTCAGTTAAAAGGTTATGTTTGGAAGATGTGGTTTTTGACATTTTCTGGTAATGTAGAAGAATATATGCCTGTGGAATGGACCCTGTAGCAAATCACATTTGGCTAATACAAAGCTCAGTAGTCATAATACTTAGTTTAATTATTAGAAGAGATACATAACTTTTGCATTTTAATCAGAAAGGGCAACCGATGCAATATCTCTAGAGTTAAAGATACTATTGTGAAACTATGGAGAGTTGCTAAGGTTTGTGTGCTGGCGATGTGAGATGGTGGACCGTTATTTACTTCGTCTAAATAGTCAACTTTTAAGTTTTAATTGGTCGCTTTGTTTTAAGAACGTTCTTGTTTTAACGAAGACCACGCTTTACACAGCAAGACGTTTTAGTTAAATAAGTTAAGCAATTGCCATTTATCTAATTTGATTAATTCACTTGTTTCTGTTTAATTAACTCTTTGTTATTTAGTAGGACCCATTCATGGCATTTGACAATTACAAACAATTGTTGTACGTGTAGCCCATTAATTAAGTTAACACTTAAAGGAATTCTAAAAAAATTCATGTAGAGTTGGTTTATTCTAAAAATCAAAGATTTGTTAAATTTGTAAAGAATTCTAAAAATATTTTATATTTATGAAATTGTTTCTTCAAATTTATCAATTTAATATAATGTTATCATATCTAGTTCAGTATGTTAATTTCATTTTATATGAATTATTATTATTAAAAAATAGATAAAAAGATAAATTTTATATTTTATATTTTATAAATGATAACTGAATATATATGAATGCATAATAATAGTTCATTGTTAATTATAAAATTAGTTGAAATTAATGTAGAGTTGGTTTATTCTAAAAATCAAAGATTTGTTAAATTTGTAAAGAATTCTAAAAAAATTCATATTTAGAAAGTTTATAGAAATATGAGAAATCTCTTTATTAATCTCTATAGATACAATAGCTAGCAAAGGACGTCTTCTAAATCCTTAAATAACACAAACATAAAGATTTTTTTTTTTGAAAAAAACATAAAGAAATTTTAATCTATTATAAAAAACTAAGAGTGTACATAGTTTATGTTTGTGCTAATTTTTTTCTCAAAAAATAACACAAACATAAACTACACTCTTAATTTTTTATAGTAAGATGAGAATCTCTTTTAACTAAATACTAAATTTTGATCCACGCAACCGCGCGGATGTTTTTTTCAGTTATATATATATATATATATATTTTAGATCATTAGTGGTATATAATTTTAATGTTAATCATATATTTATATAATTATTTTAAATACAATAATTTTATAGTTTACATGTTGTAATTAATCAATTGTTTAAAACCGTCATATGTATTTGTCATTTTTATTATATATTATCATATTTAATTTGTATTTAATTATTGAACAAATTAATATATGCATTAAACAACATGTTAAATATTATTTTCCATTAAATTTATATTAAATTTTGACCCGCCGACTTTCAAAACCAAATTTCCTATTAGCAATATTTTTTACGTTTATTCATTTCAAATAATATATTATTATATATAATAGTATAGGATTTGTAAATTTTTATACATGTATTATATGGTTTTCGAATATTAAGTCGTTATGTCATCGTATTATATTTTTAGCATAAATATTTTATATTTATGAAATTGTTTCTTCAAATTTATCAATTTAATTTAATGTTATCATATCTAGTTCAGTATGTTAATTTCATTTTATATGAATTATTATTATTAAAAAATAGATTAAAAGATAAATTTAATATTTTTTATTTTATAAATGATAACTGAATATATATGAATGCATAATAATAGTTCATTGCTAATTATAAAATTAGTTGTAATACTTACATAAACTTTTTGAAAATTAAGATATTGTTATATCATTTTTCAACAGATTTGTTAAAAAAATTATATATATATATATATATATTTATATTTAACATGAAAAGATATCATGATTAAAAGATTTTGTATTATTAACTTTAATGAAATACATGTTAATTTATATACATGTATTATATAGTTTGCTAATGTTAACATGTGTTACCTACATATTATATTTCGAACATAAATACTTACGAAAATAAAATATATAAACATAACAATTTAATATAATTTAATCATATTTAGCTCAATATAATAATTTCTATCAAAAGGATTGATTATGATATATAATATATAAATTTATAATATTATTTAATAACTAATTTCGAAATTAATGAAAATATTTACATATAATTTCTGAAAATTAAGATCTTGTTAAAATCTGTTAAACAGACTTGTTAGAACTAACAAATATATATATTTATATTTAAAATGAAAATATATCAAAAGATATTGTGATTAACGTAGTTCAAAAATTCTATATATTATTAGTCTTAATAAACTATATTTAATAAAAAATTTAAAGGATGGTCCAAATTATAAAATCACATATGAAAGAATTCATTACTTCTATTTTAATAGATAAGATATACTATAATTATAAATTTTAAGAAAATAGTATAAAAATTTTATTTTTATTTAATAATAAAATCTCAACTAACATTAATTTATAATAGTATTAGACTACTAATCACAAAACTAATCAATGCTTCATTTTATAAAAATATTAAAAAAAAAATTAATAAGATTTTTGTTAGATTTTTTTGTCAACATATTTTATAATTAATAAAATAAGACAATTTTATAGGTGAAGTTGTTATATATGTCAATTATTTAAGTGATATCTTAATGATGCCATAATGTTAATTAGAAATAAATGAAATATGATTTTCTAGAAAAGGTCTATTTTAAAGAAAAGGAATAATTTGCTCAAAAACAAAGGAAAACATCGAAACTAATTAAATGCCAAAAATAGTGAAACAAGCAGGTGGTTTAGTGACGTGGTGAGATGAATTTGTCAAGATTACCCTTCCAATATAGCAATCTTTCTGTAACAGAGAATGTAGGCAAGTACAATTAGAATCTTCTGATATCTAGCTAAGTACAAGAAGATTTAGAAAAGATATTAGATTAGATTTATGAAATTTACCTCGTTCAGAGTGGATGAATTGTGCTCTCCTGCAGGTGTAACCTTCTCCACTCACATTCTGAAATTTACTTTGCCAATGAATCTAAACAAAATCAGGAAGATATGAGTTCCAGACAACCTCATGAGCTCGTAAGTTTTTGTACTTTTTCTCTGTTTTCTTTCTCTACATAATCACTTGATCATACCCAACCACAATCCAAAACAACTGACGTAACCGATTTTTACAAGCGCACAAGCTCATAGTCGCCACCACCGCATCAGTCCCAACAAAAACTCAGCCGGCTTCTTGAACATGAACATGGAAGTGAGCGGGTTAAGAAGAGAAGAGGTAGACTAAGGAAATACAGACCGAGATCATGTAAAAAACGGTGGAGCTTTTTGATTATCCTCTTCAATCTTTTTCTCTCCATCTCTCTGTCATGTTTTCTATTTGTTCGTTCTGATTGTACGCGACGAATCAGACATCTTCAATGTGTACATGTGGTGGTTCCGATGAGTGTTTGTCGCTAATCGTCATGGCTTTCTTCCGGTGTGATAAACATCAGATTTGAAATTTTCTTCTGGTTAAAATGTTAAAAGAAGCATGGATTGGTGATTATCAGTGCCAGTTTTTACTGGATTTGATTTAGACGACCTTATTTGTAATACCAAAAAGTGGAGGGCTAACTTTATATTTACATTACTAACACATTATTTACTTGTTATTATAAAAATATATGGCTAATTTCATATTTACTTTGCTAACACATATTTACTTGTTATTCTAATGACTCTATGAAATATAAAAGTTGCATATCAATATAAAATTAGGTACACAACTTAATATATTACATGATGCTTAGATGTTAGTTATATGAAATTTAACCTTCAAAAGTAGAAATATCATCTGTAAACAATGTAAATAATTACGTTTTCTATACATTATCGGCTAAAAAATACATGTCCTTTTAAACATATGATTATCTTCAACAAAATTAATATATATATATATATATTTAAAATATTATTATCCGGTAAAAACTGTCAAAGACCAGCTAAAAATAATGTTAGCTATCAAAGAGAAATGTTAGATGTGTAAATATAATATTAGTTGGACAAATATTTTGTTAAACCAGTTACAATATATATTAGTCGGACAATAGTTTTGACAATCTGGTTGTGCATGTAAATAATTACGTTTTTATACATAATCGGCTAAAAATACATGTCCTTTTAGAATTATTATTATCTTCAACAAAACTAAAATATATAATAAAAAATATTATTATCCGGTTAAAACTTTCAAAGATCAGCTAAAAATAATGTTAGCTATCAATGAGAAATGTTAGATGTGTAAAATATAATATTAGTTGGACAACAATTTTGTTAAGCCAGTTACAATATATATTAATTGGACAATATCTTTGACAATCTGTTCGTGCATGTGGTTCTCATTTGTTTATCCAACTAAGCAAAATATTGTATTATTAGTTGCGGATGATGTATGTTTTTGTAGCTGGTTACGAAAATGTTTAGCATGGATTCAAATAGTTTTTGGACTGAAATATTTTTATAATTGTCGAGTCACTTGTAAATATTTTATATTTTTTGGTTCCACTTTATCATTTGGAGTTTTTTCGGTTTTAAACAGTTTTGTTTCTCCCTTTCAGTTTTCATTGATGTTAATGCAAAGATCTTCAAGTGATGTGATTTAAAAGAATAAAGAGGTAGAGAACTGAAATTTTGGTAACAAAGTCTTTGTAAGAACTTTTGGTATCGAAATGTGAATAAGGTGAGCAATGGTGATGTTACATCATAAGTGATAGTGCTGAGTATTATCCAGCCAATGTTTTGGTTGCTCCAGCTACAATATATATTAACTGGATATATCATTTATCATTAAAACATTTTTTATAGAACATGATAGTCGTTTTGAATGTGTAACATTAAATTCAAAATATTAATGAGATAATTAAATTGTTAAATGTTATTAAATATGTTAACCGTTTAAGAAAGCATCTCAAAACTAGTTCAATGATACATGTAAACATTGATCAAGTAGGTCTATGTTATTAAGTATGTTAATAGGCCAACACTAAATTGTTATATGTTTTTTTTTTTTTTGTCATAGCAAAGGTTCAAATAAAGTTCACCAAGGCAAGGTTTGTAGGCTGACAAACCAAAAGAAATAAAACAACTCGAGAACCAATAGGCCTCAAAAGAAAACCCAAACATGTGGGAAAGATCAAGGAAGAAAACGGCAGAAAAGCTCTTGCACTCACCCAGTTCCGCTAGGGAACATTAACGTGAAGATGCTTCTGCAGATAGAAGAGGAAACAACCAGCTGGGTCCCCCTCTAGACACATATGAGGGACAACGATTGTCTCTTGTTACACTTAACGCAATCTCTGAGGCTGCCTTATTGCATGAGTCTGGGACCCATTGAATCTGACTTCTCGCAACAGCATGAATATTGCGTAAAATCTCGTAACAGCTCTGATAACAGAACGGAGAAACCAGGGGATTGCTAAGTAAAGCCGCCGTTTCGGTTGAGGAGAATTCAAATGTAACATTCTTCAATCTCAGATCAACCACAGCGGCCGTAGCCCAGGATAAAGCCCCGACGTCAGCTTGCTGCGCAGAGGAGATTCCACTAAAGGAACGTCTACTATGCATCAAGGTAATCCCGCAAGCATCTCGAATAATCCATCCAGCTCCACTAACAGACGATGCAGAAGACCACGATGATCCGATATTGCATTTCAAATGTGCTGGTGGAGGTTTAGACCAGACCTCATCTCCAACAGTTGTACTCTGTGAGACCCCAATATTCTCTTTCATGACACCATTGATGTTCAACCAGACCACCGCTTCCGTCAAGGAACTAGCTGCTGTCTCCCTAGCCACCGGGATCGCTTGCTCAAAATAAAACTTGTTTCTTGCTTTCCAAATATGCCATAATAACCACGGAAAGGCTAAACGGACCGAAGCCCCAATACTCTGTTTCTGAGCACACATTATGAGATAGTGTATATTCAGAAATACCGAAGTCTGCGACCATCCAGAAGGCGGTATTGGAAAGTTTGACGCTCTCCAAACATCCTTAGCAGCCGAGCAATGGAACAACATATGACAAATCGTTTCCGGACCTTGGTGGCACATAGAGCATGTTGTATCCAGGGGGATCCCTCTGGTCCGAAGTTGAGCTTTCACTGCAAGTGCACCCGAAAGAACTCTCCATAAAAAGTGTCTCAGCTTAGGGGACGTTTTTGTTTTCCAGAGCTTGGACCACAACTGTTGCTCTAAGGGTGGAAGAGAAGTATTAATCCCAGATCTAAACTCCGCCAGGGTCTCCAGCAGCTTGTAACCACTCTTTGCGTCGTACCTCTCGGTCCTGGTGAACCCCCAGATAACATTATCCAGCTTAGATAAACAAAATTTTGAATTGATGACCAAGTTAACATCCTCTTCTGCGATTAATTGACGTATCAGATTGATGTTCCACGAGTTGGATGGTACATCAATTAAATCTTGTACCGTCAACGTAAGATCCACCACCGCATCTTGTCGGTACATAGGAGGTCTTGGAAATCTGTCCAAGAGCCAATTGTCGGTCCACACCCTTGTGTTCCCACCATTACCAATCTTCTTCAACAATCCTTCTTTGAGAAGATCTCTCCCATGTAAAATGCTCCTCCATGCATAAGATGGACGTGTTCCTATTCCGCACTCGAGTAATTCCGATTGTTTGTAATACCGATTCTTGAGGATTCGAGCAAGTAGAGAGTTAGGAGACTTCCAAATACGCCATGCCTGTTTTGCTAGCAGAGATTGATTAAATTTCTCAATATCCTTGAAGCCTAATCCCCCCACATCCTTATCAGAGCACAGTTTTTTCCAGGCCACCCATGGAATTTTCTTCTTATTGTTGCCACTGCTCCACCAGAATTCGATCATCGCGCTTGTAAGTTTCTCACAAGTATCTTTGGGCAACTTGAAACACGCCATCGCATACACTGGTAAAGCTAGCCCAATCGATTTTAATAAGATCTCCTTTCCACCTTGTGATAGCGATTTAGAGAACCAACCCTTGAGGCGTCCTTGTAATTTCTCTCGAATGAAGCTGAGCAGCTTCCTCTTGGAGCCACTGAAACACTCAGGGAGACCCAGGTATGTACCTTCACCTCCTTCTTTGTCGATGCCCAAAATATTTTTAAGCTCCTCCTTAGTCTGATCTGACACCATAGAACCGAAAATTACTGAGGACTTGAGGTAGTTGACACGTTGTCCAGATGCCTCACCATATCTGCGAATACACTCAAGGATCTCCGTGGCTTCCTCTGCATTTGCTTTACACAACAGTAAACTGTCGTCCGCAAACAGTAAGTGATGCACAGGCGGACATGATTCAGTAAGTTTGACTCCATGAAGCAGGCCAGCAGCTTCTGATGCATTTAGACAACTTACTAAGGCTTCCGCGCAGAGGATGAACAAAAAAGGCGATAACGGATCACCTTGACGAATGCCTCTTTCCGGTTTGATATAGCCATGAGAATTGCCATTAAGTAGTACTGAGAAAGAAACAGAGTTGACGCACGCCATAATCCATCTGATCCAAACTCTATCAAACCCCATTTTTTCCAGTAGAACCTCCAAGAAATTCCACTCGACGCGGTCATAGGCCTTCGACATATCAGTTTTAATCGCCATCCAACCCTCCGACACTTTAGGATTTGTCCTCAATCCATGAATCATCTCGTGGGCGATAAGGATATTATCAGAAATTATTCGACCAGACACGAAAGCTCCCTGTGTCTCTGATATTATCTCCGGTAATATAGTCTTTACTCGATTGCACAAAATTTTTGAGATGATTTTGTACTGCACCGAGCATAGACTAATCGGTCTCATATCCGTCATACGAGAAGGGTTTGATATCTTTGGGAGTAGACTGAGTTGGGTGTGGTTCCATCCATCAGGTATAATTGCTGATCGGAAAAACTCATGTATCTCCGCCGTCAAACCAGGACCGACGATATGCCAAAAACGCTGATAGAAGATACCAGTCAGACCATCTTCCCCAGGTGCACTACTTCCTTTGACATCGAACGCAGCTTTCTTGATCTCTATGTCTGTAACTGGGCGAGTCAAACACCTGTTCATGTCGGAAGTTACTCTGCTCTGAAACCCGACGAACAAGGTTTCAAGATCATAAGGGTTAGAGCTAGTGAACAAATCTCTAAAGAACTCCACTGCAAGGTTTCCTTTGGCACCCTCAGAGAAATGTTCTTGGCCTAACTCATCCACTAGCATAAGAATGCGATTCTGGATCCTCCTTCCTTTCACACAATTGTGAAAATATTTCGTGTTGCGATCCCCAGCTTTCAGCCATTCTTCACGACATTTTTGTCTCCAGAAGAGCTCCTCTTCACGCAGAGCTTCTGACAGCTCCTGTTTCAACCGATTCATTAGGTCAAAAGAAGGCAACATTTTTGCTATTTCGTTCTCTAAGGCTGCTCTCAACCGGGTGATCTTGTCTCTGGAATTCATGTCTGACCTTTTCTTCCAACCCAAAATACTTTTACGGCATCTCCCAATGCGTTCCATTGTACTACTGCGATCCCCAATACCTCCTTCCCAGCTCAGGCGAACCATATCCTCAAAACCTTCTCTTGAGAGCATCCGTTTGTCGAAGAAAAACCTCCCTTTTGCAGGGTTATCTCTCTCCAAGGCAAAACACACTCGTATGGGTCTATGATCAGACGCCCATAGCTCCAGATACTCCAAGTTAGCTCGAGGAAAAAGATCGAACCATTCATTGTTTCCAAAACTTCTGTCTAACCGGCATTGAATCCACCCAGTTTCACGCTTCCCCGCCCAAGAGAGGCAATTTCCGGAATATCTCAGTTCCTTAAGCTTGCAATTTTGAACCATGTTTCGAAAATTCCAGAAGGAGGATTCGCTTCGAGTAGCTCCTCCACTCTTATCCTCATTGGAAAGAAGTTCATTAAAATCCCCTACCAATAACCAGGGATCATCTCTTTGAAGACCTATAACCTCAAGGCGGTCCCATACCACTTGACGCCTAGAAGCCACAGGGTCTCCGTACACACACGACATGAAGAAAAATGCTGAACCAAAGGATACTTTCATGTCGATTATTCTCTTGTCACTAGACAACACCGTAACTTTGTAAGAATCTTTCCACAACACTACTAACCCACCACTTAAACCTTCCGGTTCAACTGTAAAAACATGATCGTAACCTAGCTGTTTCTTCAAACCAACAACGTAATCAGACTTTTGCTTTGTTTCCATCAGAAAAATAAAATCCGGGTAATGCTTCCGACGAAGGGCCCGGAGGAAACGAACTGTCTCAGTGCCTCCTGCACCTTGACAGTTCCACGACAGTAAGCTCATTGGGAGGGCAGCAGCTTCAATACGGAAGCCACCGTCGAGTCTGAAGTTTTCTGGTTTTTGTTCTCTGAAGAAGAAGTGATGGGACCAGCTTTCCTTTTTGTGTTCGGAGTCGCCTCTGCCGTCCTTTGAGAAGATGAAGATCCAAGCAATTTCAGAGGACCGCCTGATACTCTTCGCTTCCATGAAGGAGGACGTCGTCTTGATGCTTTGTTTGCTCCTGTGTTCCCGGTGACTCGCCCCTCCGAGGAAGGGCCAAGCTGAAAACCCGTCGGAACAACAGGTGCAGAACAAGATGATAGCTGTATACCCGAAGACTCTGTATCCTCATCACTTTTTTCATTACTGATCTGCAGAGGAGCAGCACACTGGAACGATGTGGCGCGATGTTGGGACTCCAGAAGCTCTGTATACGAGAAGACATGTCCTTTCCCTTTGTCTAACTCCTTTGTGATACTCGTCAGATGCACCGACGACGCAGCGATATTGTCAGCTATTCCTTGATTGATCCTTTCAATACGGGCTAAACGCTCAGTTGGGTCTGAATGTGAGATATAAAGCATAGCCATTTTCCGATCTTCACTGGAGAGCTCTGGAAACATCACTGGGAACCCTGGAGGGCTAGATACCGGTTCTTTGATCACAGGACCTCCTTGCTGAACTCGTGGTACCTCAGGAGCCATTGGAATTCTTTGAGCACCCCGCTTTAGCATAGGGCATCGTATCTTCTCATGGGTCAGATGGAGACAATGGAAGCAGCGTTTGTGTATTTTCTCATACTCAAACTCAATAGTCACAGTACCTCCTTCAACAGTAAGCTTACGAGAAGCTTTAGCTGGATTGTTCGTATCAAATAATACCAATGCTCTGATATAATCCTTAGTCTGGGATATTTTAGGATCATAAGCGATTTCTTCAACTTTTCCAACTTCTGAAGCAAGTCGGAACATGGTATCCGACGTGAAAAAATTGACAGGTATGTGCTTGATGCGTATCCAGATCATCATCTTTTGAAGAAAATCCTCCGGGGGATTAGGAGTCCACCTTTCAAGAACCATAGTCCAATGGTTATATGACCATGGTCTATCCTTAAGCACTGTCACCAGATCTTCCTCCCGCTGAAATATGAACTGAAACCTGTCTCGCGACAAGGCAATACCCCGGACACGCCCATACACTCTCCATGCCGTCGGCATATACCCAATCATCCTCTCCATAGATTGGCAATCGGGGTTAAGTAGACGCCCTAAAAGACTCGTTTCATTAGCATCGAACACTCTGAATTTGGGGTCATTCGGAAGTGTGAGAGGCTCCTCCTCCTCCAACGACAGACCTTGAATAGCTTTCTGAAGCAAATCAGCCATAGTATCTCGCTTACTAAACTTTCCGGCGACTGCAAGAAATTGGAATTGCAGGTTTGTGGGAAGTAGGTCAAGCGTAATTGAGGTGAAGTTGCCTTTGATAACACAATATTCAATCATGATTTTTTGAGAAATCATGTTAAAAGGAAATAAAATTTCCGAGAGGAAGAGATAAGGCAAGAAGAAAGATTTTTGGGGAATTAAAACAAAGGAAAAAGGAAACAAGGAGCTGTAATCAATGGGAAATAATTATTTCCAAAACACAAGATACCGTAGCTAGTGCCGGTAAAAAAACCACTCACGACGAGGGAAAATAATTTTTTAAAAAAGGCAATAACAACCCAAAAGGCAGTTCGCCGGAAATCGCCTAAAAGAGAGAGAAAAATGACTAAATGCACTTCATTCAAACAACATGGTTTTTCTAAATTGTTATATGTTATTAGATATAGTAGCAGACTAGCACTAAGTTGTTACTTATGGACAATCTCTTTGAAGTGATCAATGTTTGTAATGTATTTGAGTATATGCGAAGATTGTATCATGGAACAAAGAAATAGAAAATCCAAGGAAGACGAAGAAGAACAATCTATATTTTCTCAGTTTCTACTTTTTCACATAACAAATACTCAGAAAATCGCACACTAGAAATCACACATAGTAATTCTTGTATCCCGTTTAAAGAATTAAACAATACAGTATAATCATCCATTCCTCAATAATCTCTCATTTTATTCTGTTGGTGCAAGACATGATTCAGACATGGTGAGAAGTTCGGTCCGGAATGCGGATAGGTGGCGCTGGGTGTTCGTCGTCTTCCACTTGGTGACTGGAGTTGCAGAAACTAGAGTTTGGTTCTGAATTTTGATGATATTGAGAAGAGAAAGATAGAAGATAGTAGTCGGAGAAAGAGATATCTTCTCGATAGTGAAGATACCATTGGAGAAGAAGAAGATTTACTAAATCTACTAGGATCTCTTTAGGATTTAGGACTGACAAAACCTAGAGCTAAGTATTTCGTATCCTTTATCTAGATTTGTATTTTCACGCTAAATGAGATGGTATAGGGGTAGCAGCGTCTATGAAAATTATCAACAGTGATCGGAAATGTGTCTTTTGGTAGAACGTTAAATATGGTATAATTCGTTGGTAGACGTCCTAATTTTCCTAAAGAAAATCACATATGAAGAGAAGTTGTGACTTCTTTTTTAATATAATAGACTAGATTTTGACCCTCGCTTTCAAAGCGCGGGATTATTTTTAAAACAAACCAAATTAATATGATATAAATTTGTATGTTTAATTGTATATCTACATTTAAATGTTACAGATGAAGCGTTATATTCGGTGTTCTAAAATCCGATCTGGACCTGCAGTTAAAACAGCAAAACCGACGATCCTATATATAATCCGGTTTGGTTTATAAAAAATCATTATTTAAAAATTCTATTAAACCCGCAAAAAACTTCTATAACCTAGGACTCGTTTACCGGTTGAACTGATGGTTGATCGATTATGTAAAACAATTTGACTTAAATTGTCATATTTAAAGTATTCGAATTCATGAATTTTTAGATTAATGGTGAATATATATTATAAATGTGATGCTCCAATTTTACAAAAGTTAGCCATACAATTTTATGTCAAACTAAAGTATCATTTTGTTGTACATGTAACATATCGATATTTGAGAGGATTCATACTAAAATAGAAATAGATTTGAGCATATATGGTTACTAAAATTTAGTGATTTAAGTTTGAAATAAATATAATCGTTTACTTATTTATTTAGTTTACTTTTATTGTTCACATATTATAATTTTTCGATTTTTTTGGGCTAATTTAAATTTTATTTCATTATTCATATTAAACATTTAAATATTATTAACTCTAATTTCGTTATAAATTTTTATTATATAATAATAATTTTATTATTAGATTTTGACCCGTACTTTAAAGCACATGATTAATTTATATTCAAAAACTTATTTACTCAAAATTAGAAATCTTATACATATGTATTTTTTATAAAAAAATGCTTTCAAACTATATATAATTAAATTAAAATTTGCATGAATATAATTTTATGAAAATAATTCATTTATATAACCCGTCTCATATCAATTTTACTTATATTTTAAAACTTTAAATTATAGTAAAAATTTTATTTTTATTTTTTGTATTGGTAGAAATTAGTTTTATAATTATATTTTTCAGAATTATTATATAAATTAACTATTGTTATTCAACCAGTCTCATACTTGATAATATATTAAATTATTTTTAATATTTTAATTTATATATATATTTAAATATAAAAATATTTATTAGTTTATATATCTTACTTAAATATTTGTTTTAATAAGATGAAGTATGTTGTAAAATTCATTAATATATTTTATTTTGTTATTTCATAATTTATAATATAGTTAATAAATGGATTAAGTTACTTTATATTTATTAAATGATGTAGTATTTAATTATGAATATAAATTATGTATATATAAATATTGCAGAAATGTTATTTCTTATTATATAAACGAAAAAAAAATAATATTCGCTTTTTAATTATAGGTATTTATTAATTATGAATTTTATTATATAAAAGTAAATATTAAAAAGAAATGTATATCTACATTTTAAATAAAAGGTATTAAAAGATATTATAAAAAGTAAACTTTGAAAACGATACTCAAAAATATCTTTTTAGATATCTTTTTGAAAATATTAAAATAATTAGTTAGATATGATATATATTTAAAAACAACTAAGTTAGTTGTATAAAAAATATTAGGAAGAAATAAATGTAATGGTACAACCTAGACTATTTGCAAGTAGATAAAATTTGCTTCTATTTTAATAGTATTGATGTTTGATTTTTGAATAAGTGACATTTGAATAAGAGTTTTGACATCTTGTATTTTTGCTTCAGGAAGAGAAGACATGTAAGGTCAACATGAGGCATCCAAGGAGCTTTTTCATTTTAAAAAAAAAACAAAAGTCTGATCAATGGCAAGATGGAGTGAATGTTTCGAGAGTCAGTAGAATGATATAATTTTTGTATATTAGGATATAGATCAGTCACATTATAATCTTAATGGGGCATGTTTAGAAGTCGTTGGTGGCCAATGGCCCAATAGGATTGATATAGTTTTGCTACAATGTTTTATAATCTGTAAATATATGGTGTAATGTTATTGATTTTATTCTTAGAGTAAAAATCGGGTATAGATATGGTATATAATGTAATTGACGTAATATTACAAAAATATATGGTAAGACCAAAAAAATTAAGTGTAAGGAAATGATCCAAACAACTTGCATAAGTAGAGTTTTCAGCACTTCTTCCCTTTTAATAGTATAGATGTTTTATAATCTGTAAATATATGGTGTAATGTTATTGATTTTATTCTTAGAGTAAAAATCGGGTATAGATATGGTATATAATGTAATTGACGTAATGTTACAAAAATATATGGTAAGACTAAAAAAAGTTAAGTCTAAGGAAAGGGTCTAAACAACTTGCATAAGTAGATTTTTCATCACTCCTTCTCTTTCAATAGTATAGACTAGATTTTGACCCGCGCTTTCAAAGCGCGGGATAATTTTTGGATGCAAAACTTCTAAAAATAGTTAGCATTTGATCTTAAACATTTCATATTTGACGTATATAATTTTGACTTTTTAATTTTTTTTAATCCCGTATCAGTGTTTATTGTTTGTATATTCAACTCGGACTTACGATTGAACCAAACTTGGTGATCCTTATATAATCTATTTTGGATTTAATAAAAAAAATCATTAATTAAAAACTCTATAAACCTGATAAATACTAAAAATCCGTGATTAACCTGTGATTAACCCGTGACCAGTAAAAAAATCCATAGAAATCTGATAACATTTCTAAGAAAATGATCAATTTTCATATAATTCTAAATATTACATAAAATTAATAAATAATTTTAAATATTACATGACATTAAAATAATAATTTTATTTGTGATTCTTTAGACTTAGATAAAAAATGATATGTTATTATAAGAAATGGTAATAGGGGAAATAAAAATTTATTGCTATTACAGTATTAGTTTTTTGTATTAATAATTTGCTATAATTTTGTATTATATTTATTTTAAAATTAAAAATTAATTTTATTGTAATTTTATGTAGCTTTTAGCTAAAGTTCTAATTTGGTATTAAATATTTTCAAAACACAAGAGAATCTAAAAAAAAAACATCTTATTTTTGATAATATAGGTTCATAGTAAGTTATTAGTATAATATTACTTCTTAGTAAGTTATCACTTCTTAGACCTATTCAACCTGTCTTCATAATACATCTAGAAGTTTGGGGTCTTAGACTCTTGTGAGTAATTATATGATTTGTTTGATATGCAAGTTTTAGCTATTTAAAGGTTCTGTTTGACTGTTTAAGGTAAATATATATATTCGGTTTGTTATCTAAATTATAAAATATGTTTGATATGGTTTTGAGACCAATGAAATGTTTTTAAGGAAAAATTATAGTCCGTAAATATATTTGTTTACAGCTTTTGATTGCTAGCATGATTAACTCCAGTTTTGATATTGTTTAGAGAATATGCTTCGAGCGTATTGACTTGTTTTTAAGTAGGTAGATTTTCAGTCGAATAATTACTCATAAAATTGTTAGTTTATAGTATTTTCTTTTTGTTAGTTTATAGTATAAAGTCGAATATTCATAGAGCATCAATTCAAGATTCTATTTTTGGTTCTAGTATTTAATTACTGATCATATTCAAAATAAAATTTTGTAATATACAATAATAAAAATATATATATACAATAATGAAATAGGTAAACGTGAATTTATTTTTTTGAGAGGGGGGGGGGGTTAAGTTTTAAAAAAAATATATATATATTAGATTGATGCAACACTTATAGTTAAGTTTGTTTTGCAAGGTTTAAGATTTGTTAGATAGTTAATAGTTAATACTGTGGGAGTTTATGTTTAGTAATACGCTTCAATAACTTATATATTATATTAAAGGATGTATTTAACCAATGTTAATATTAAATCGAGAATTACATTGTACAAAGGTAATATTGTAGTCTAATAATACGCTTCAAACTTATATATAGTAAAATACATATACGTACAAAGCTCTTTTTAAAAAAAATGGACACAATAAATTAGTATAGTTGATAATTTATTAGGTGGAGAAAATAGGGAAGATAAATAGTGAAAAAGGAACGAACAATATCTTACAAAAAAAGGAACGAACATTCTGTAGGTGGAGTTAAAATAATTGCTTGTTGGAATTAATTTAAAAAGATTTGTTTGTTAAAATTAAAAGATTTCTTTGAAAAGTAAACAAAATTAAAAGCATAGCCTAAAAATATGCAGTGGCATAGAGTTGTAATTACTCCAAAACTTCCAGGGTTCCTCGAAAAAGACACTTTGGTTTTAATAGTATTGATTCGTTAATGTTAATATATTAAAAGGTCTTTCGAATATTGGAAAAATCAGATTATACAAATTAATGGGGAGATGCCTTACGGTTAAGATCTTCATCGTCGTGAAAATAAAATTGTCAAACACATGGACTTTATCTCGTTTCGTTCATGTTTTACAAATTGAAAAAGCATACAGAAAATTTACTAAGATTCCTTTTAAAATACTACCTACATACGAATAAACCAACACTATTATAAGTATATTTGATATCAAAAAGAAATTGGATAGTGGCCACGTTTATGCCCTGGATCGATGACATTAAGGTATAATACATGGTTTGTCGTCGTACAGCAGTTCGGTTACAAAGAGGCCATTGAGAACACACCGGGGTGGTTTCGATAATAGTGTTAGCCATTGCCGTCCATGTTGGACGAATTCAGTGGCTGAACACACTGGGGTACTCCATTGACTTGACTTTAAATCTCTATATAACACGAAGCGATGTCTTTAAACCTGGACAGCACACAAAAGACAACCTAAACTCTTAAGATAATGACGATAAGTTCAAAGCCCCAATGTCTTCCCCTTTCTCTACCGGCCATTGACTTTTCGGTTCCAAACCTCACACCGGAAACTCCCGAGTGGGACTCGGTTAGATCCCAAGTCCGAAAAGCCCTAGAAGACTTCGGATGTTTCGAGGCCTTGTTCAATGGAGCTTCAGTGGAGCTACGAAAGGCTCTGTTCAAGGCCTCAGAGGAAGTTTTTGATTTACCATTGGAGACCAAAATGAGGGCAAAGTCAGAGAATCGTAACACTGGATACTCTGGTCAGGTTTCGGGTATGCCTTTATTCGAAGGCATGGGCTTGGACGATGTAGATAATCCTGACGTTGTCAATGACTTGACTCACAAGGTTTGGCCTCACGGGAACATCACCTTCAGGTTCCCTTCTTATATTTTGTTCATGACACTTAAATGTTTCCAAATTTTTTTCACAATTTTAAATTTATTTTTGAAATGGTAAATATAGATTAATATATGAGAAATGGTCTTTAAGCCCATGTTCATAAATTTAGGGTTTTTATAGCATGGTGTAGTTGCCAGCGTCTTTCTAGAAAGAACTTTCTGAATTTGATATCTTATTTTATAACTACATTTAACATATTTTATAATATTTTTGTAAATTTTAGAAATATGTTATATATTCAGCAATGTTTTCCTAAATAAACATGTAAATCAAATCCATGAACACATTTAAGAAAAATCGTTTCCAGTTTTTTTTTTAGTATTTATGAGTGAAATTAAGATTTATTTACTCCTCTTCTTGTTTACTGAATGCTATTTTGAATATTTGTTTTCTGGATGATATTTTGTGATAAAAGGTAAATTAGTTATATTGATGGGATTTTTGCCATAAATAAATAAGATCAGCATGGAATATAACTGTTTATATACTATTTACAGTTTTGTACATTTAATTGACTATATATATATATATATATATTGCTTTGATAATTTAAAACACGTCAAAACAGTTGTGTCGTATAAAATAAAAAATACTAAGATTTGCGATATATTTCAGCAATACTGTTCATTCGTTTGCGGAGAAGTTAATAGAACTAAACGTGAAGGTGAGGACAATGGTCCTGGAAAGTTTCGGGCTTGAGAATTACGTAGAGGAGCATCTTGACTCAGCGAAGAACCGCTTTCAACTATTTAAATATAAAGGACTTGACGATCATACAGACGAGGGTATAGGTATTGACACTCACATCGATAGACATTTCCTCACCATACTATGCCAGAATGACGTAGTAGATGGCTTGGAGATCAGAACCACTGATGGTGAAGAGTGGATCAAATCTAAGCCATCTCAAGACTCCACTTTCATTGTTATAGTTGGAGCTTCTCTTCATGTAAAACAAAGTTTCCTTGAGTCTCAAGTTTTATCCGTTATAGTCGTTTTAATTATGTGATCAGCATGTATATAACGTATAAGAATTGCAGGTACTGCTGAATGGTAGGGTACATCCTCCGCTTCACCGTGTGATTATAACCGGGAAAAAAGATCGGTATGTGGCTGGACTGTTCTTGCGTCCTCAATTAGGACTTATCATAAATGCGCCTGAGGAGATTGTTGATGATGAACATCCTCGTCTTTATAAGCCTTTTAATTTTGAGGATTACTATGAGCTTGCCTACAAAGACACCAGAAAGAGAGATTTGTCTGCTCTCAAGGCTTACTGTACCCTTTGAAAATTCATTTGATCATTGTGCACTTGTTGATTTGATTTGCTCTTGAGTTGGTCTGTTATTACCTTTACTTTGCCATGTTGACTCTTGTGCTTGTAATAAATCCTAACTTTCAGAAATTCCATTATTATTTTTTCCAACGGTTACATGAGAAGAAGAAATATTAACATGATCTCCACCAAAGATTACGAAAAGATGGTATCATCTACTCTAAAAATTAGTCAAGATTTACAAAGTGGGTGGTGGTCTAGTGGTATTTGGGACTCTCTGGTTTAACTTTATTTTTTGAAAATCGATTCACGTTTTAAACGTTATTTTCTAGCTCTGAGCACCGATAGAGATGCTGGTCTAGTTGTATTTGCGCCTGAGGATTTTTGAGCACTAGGACTTCCATTAAGGTGTTACTCACATTCCCAAAACTTGGAGTGAGAGACTCAGACACACCAAATCTGAATCTGAGATCACATAACGCTATAGTCGAGGTAATGATATTCGGTGAAAGATGTATATATGCGAGCTGTAGGTGAGTTGGAATGTGTTTGGGTCTCAGTGAGTCCTAATGCAACTTGTTCTCTTATGTAGAGAGGTATTATGCATAAAAATTTAAAATGTATCATGTATGGATCGATTGTGGAAAGCCGGATTGTAGAGTGGCTTGTTTCTGAAATATGTCAAGGTCACGGAGGAGAACTGAAACCAACTTGATTTTAGACTCTTTTAACTGACCATGAAATCTGATTGGAGCTAAGTAGCAAGCACAAGACAGTGGTAAAATGACGCATTTCCTTACAGTCAGTCTAATCATTGTCAATTTGTCGCAGTATGCTTCAAATAATCAGATGGACATACTAGTTTGGACCCAAACAAAAGATAAAATTGGGAGGAATGGGCTGATTTTTATTTTTTTTGCTGTTTCTGGTATGCGGTGCACATGGCATTACCAATCAAAAACACAGAAGGTACTCATAGTTGTAACAAATCATATGGGTTCGTCTCAGAATCTAAATATCATAAGTTTCTATAAGTCTTGAGTATTTAGTTACGTTCTACAGGAAAGAAAAAAGCTCGACATGTCGGTGTTGGGTAAATAAGCAAGAGAGTAGATCTTTTAATAGTTCTTTCCGTAAAAATAGTTACAGACAAGAAGAACAAGTTTAAACTAAAAATCAACAAATCTTAACTTTAAATGTGAATTATAAGCATATTTAAAAGGTAAAAAAATATATATCAAACGAAATAATGGAAACTTAAACGTAACATAAGTTTCCTACATATATATGGATCCGAAAAACAGCGAAATTATAACAGAATAATGTCTTAACTCCACAATCAAGAAACAAATATTGTATATATATAGCTTGTCTTTCTTAATATAATTATGCAAACTATAACATATATAACATGAATAGGAAAAATGTTCTAAAGGAGCTTGATACTTAAAAGGATAAATAATTAACCAGGTACTTGCTTCTTGTTCAAGTCATCATATCACTCGTCAACACCTCTAGGCTGCAGCCCAAACCCGGTAGCATCCGATCTTTTCATAATCCTCAACCTCTTGCATGACTCTATGAACATTCTGCAAAAATAAAAATATCCGAACCCGTGTAAGTTTCAACTGTGGCATATGTAAGTTTATAATGAGATATAATCTAAATCAAAAGATATGAACATATATACCCCCATGGTACATCTCCGGCAAGCATCCAATCTCCATCTTTGTCTTCGTAGATAGTAACGTATTCGCAGTTATCACCATCTTTCAAGGCCACTCCTGCACGTATAAATGAAAATTTTAATTGCGTTTCCAATTTTCTGGTGTAAGATCTCTAGTTTGAGATTGTTTTGAACCCAAACTGAGGTAAAATGTAAATGAATAGTAGACTCTAATTTTGTATAAGGTTTTCAGATAAATTTATATGAAACGTGTTCGGAGTTCAAATAAGTCAGATCATCAAAACCTGATCATTTACCAATCAGAGTAACCTAGTTATTATAGTTTTTTGGTTAAAAAGATGTAACCTAGTTAAAGGATGAAATTAACCTACTTATAACTGTTTTCATTCCCACATGTGTGCCTTCTTACGTATGAAAACGCTTTAGTTCCTAATCCATATCTCTCGTAATATTTTTTTTTTCCTTTCACATGATCTAACCACTCTACTTTAAGTGTGAAAGAAAAGAGATCATTAATTTACTAACCAATGCCACGGAAACCGAAGAGCTTATCGAGAGCAAATGCTAAATCATCGTAGCCTTGGCTTGAACCAAGATCCATCTTCCTTAAGTATGGCACACCATCCAGGCTCACTTTAACATACCCTAACCCCACGTTTGTCGTCGAGTCTTCCTTACAGTTGTTCTTCCTCCGGTAAGAACAAACCGGTGGCCATCCCACCACCTGACTTTTCGCCGCCGGCGACTCATTAATTTTCTCCACACCACCGCCTGATGAAACGACACCGCTTTCACATTGATCACTGTTACTTCCAGAAGACGTCATGATCATCTCCGTGAAGCCTCTCTTCTTCATCATCTTCTCATTCACATCTCTCCCCGGAAGACCCAATCTCAGCTCCGTTATCTCATGCTCAAATCCACCTTTTTCCATTTTTTACCTTCTATTTTTTTATTATACGTTATAATATAACTGTGATATATGAGAACTTTCTTCTCATACACACTTCTATTGTTGTAGTAATGGTACTACCGCGTCGTGCTCTTATATGTTGCTTCGTTGGTCCACACGATCAAACCTATAGAAACCAATCAGAGATCAACAGGTGGAGTCCTTTGATATCTAAAGTCTTCTTTTTCAGTTTGTGTGGGGAGACAAAGTGGGGCAAAGACAGGTCAACTGAGGATGCGGTGGTCGGTCACATGAGAGACATAAGCTTGGTGCTGTTTTCTAATTTTCTACAAAATTAATTAAGACCGGCATTACAAAGTGGTTAAAGGGAACAGATCCTACGGTTGTGAAATTTTCTTGTGATTTTTCTCTGACCGTTGGATTGTTCGAATCCGTATAAACATACCATGTGTGTTCCTTTTGTAAAGATTCTCGTTCTAACTAGTAAATCACAAGTTCACAACTATAGTATAGTTTTAAAAATAAGCTAGTTTATAGTGGAATTGAATCATAATGTTTAGTCTATTTGTTCACATTTCTAATAAGAGCATAGAAATATTAAATTAAATCCTACCACTTTGGGATATGTTCGTTATAACTATAAGGTATTTCAGCAATGATTATTAGTTATTACTGGTCACCGCGCGCATAAATCTCACATAGGGCACCAAATATACTTTCTATGGATAGTACCAAATATATATAGTACGAGTTGAGTATGTGTTTTTGGACTAAACTTGAGTAAAACTGAATATATTGAATCAGATCCGTTCAGTTAATACATATTTCAAACATGTATTGTAAATCTTATTTGTAGGGATCTGCATGTAAAATTTCTAAGACAGACGGCCATGTGTATTAAGTTCGAGTTCTTCATTCAATACGCATTTCTACAGCTTGACGCAAATCAATGACTTTGAGTGGAGTAAACTAGTTTAGGAACGAGTTCAATCTTCGCTAAACCCGTACTGTTGGGTTGTTGCTAACTAACGTTAGCTCACCATACCAACAAAACACAAGAAGTAATGATGAGTTTAGAGATGTGGGTACGCGAGCATAGAAAAGAAGATAGACCGTGTGTGTGTGGTGGGTTCCCTCTTGTCTAGAAACTTTGATTGATTGATGAACAGCAACAGCTTGGGCCACGTGAAATTATATGAAATACAACCAGAGAGAGAGAGAGAGAGAGAGAGAGAGAGAGAGAGAGGAGACGAGAGAAGAGAGAGAGAGAGAGAGAGAGAAGAGAAGGGAGAGAGACATGATGAGATGGAACACGAGAGAGAGAGAGAGAGGGAGAGACGAGAATGAGAGAGAGAGAGGAGAGCTCAGAGAGAGAGAGCGAGTCCAGAGAGATCGACGAGAGAGAGAGACGGAGGCGAGAGAGAGAGCGAGAGGCTTAGAGAGACGCGCTCAGAAGAGATGAGAGAGAGAGAGTCAGGATATTCCATAAAGACCCAACGAGAGGCACGAGAGAGAGAGGAGGGAGAGTAAGAGAGAGAGAGCAGAGAGGAGAGAGAGAGAGAGAGAAGAGAGAAGAGATGAGAGAGGAGAGAGAGGGGAGAGAGGAGATCTGAGAGGTTTGTCCATATTCCCATTTCTAGTTTGTCTAGTTTAATTTTAATGTTCCAAGACTAACAAACGACATTTTGTATCACCAAGTTATTTTATAGATTTATCAGTGAATATCCAAGCTCTACCGAAGTGATCTGGCTAATATCTGCAAAGCCGACCACACTGGAGCACCCAAATCGGACCAAGTGACCCATAAAAAAATTTGCACAGTAAAATCCAGGGTCGGCCCTCAGCCAAGCTGGATGAAACATTCGCCTCAAACCCCCAAAATTTTTAGAAAAATTTATATATAAATAAGCCCCCAAATTTATACAAAAAAAAAAATCAAACCCCAAATTTATAAAATCCTTCTTAAACTGTATGTAGCCCCCGAATTCTCAGGACCGGCCTTGGTAAAATCTAACCTAAATAAGTAGCGAGTTCACACCATTGCCCATATATTAAAAGAACAAAAAAAAACAAGTTACACTGCGAGCCCAAATATGCGGTTTTGTAGCATCAATGTGATATACGATGCTTTATATTACCTTCAGTAGGGGTGAGCATTTTATTCGTTAAATTTGATTCGATTTGTTATTCATTTCGATTCGATCCGAAAAATCTGGATATTCGTAAGTCTTCGAAGCAAAGCAAATATTAAAAATCAATATCCGTTAAAAACGAAGCAAATCACAAATACTAAAAAAATTAGAGACGAATATCCGATCCGCTCCGACTTTTATATAAATAGTTATATATCTATTGTAATAGAGTTTTAATGTATAATTTTATTTATAAAATTACTTATAAAAATATAATATGAAGAAAAGAATTATAAGATCTTTATAAAAACTACAATTCTTCTTAAAACATTTAATTTATAAGAAATTTTTATGAATTTTTAAGAATTTATAAATAAACAGTTTCATGTATGTTTTAATTTATCTTTTATAAGAACAAATTTGTATAATATTTTCAGATTTACTTGTATTAAATATAGTGGAAAAGGTATCCGTAAATATCCGTGAATATTCGCAAATATCCATAAATTTTTCGGATATCCGTAAAACCGATTATCCGTATTTTTTTGAAGCAAAACAAATCGGAAAATCAGATATCCGTGAAGTCCGAAATAAATCACAAATACTGAAAAATACAGTAATATTCGATCCGTGCCCACCCCTAACCTTCGGAGTCTAGAAACACCGCCGCTTGCAATCTGGAAAATGCATTCAACTTGGAGTACAAAATAAAATAATGGTCACAGTGTTAAATAATTAATATATTTTAAGTATATATAATAATAAAATTTCATGTGCTTCTACTCAAGTTTTGATTGGAAAACTTTCATAGTGATTGTGACTTGTCTCATGTTTCTTATACGTTAGGTTGATATCCACGATTAATATTCTCTTGCTTGTGTTTTCGGTTACTTAATATAATATTTCAAGTCTCAAGGGTTATAATTATGTTCTAAATCTCTTGTGCATTCACAGAACGTATCTTCCAACAATATCAAATAAGTAGTTTTGATTAAATATACTGGACGACCAAAATAGAAATTAAATTGCAAGTATGTTCCCACGTCGATAAGCAGTGTAAGTTTTTTTTTTTTTTTTGTTCAACCAGTGTAAGTTAAATTATGGAACCGCGAACTCTTTTTTATTGTCGGTAGTTTTAGTACTTTAGCTCATATAAGAGCTTGATTGGTAGAGCATTGTCATGAGCATTATGCTCTTTATTATCCAATCAACAATTTTTACTAAAGCATTTAGAATAACATTTAGAAGATGCAAATGCTCTCTAAATGCTCTTCATCAAATGCTCTCATATGAAGTTTTTGAGAGAACATTTGCATTTAAAATATATAAAAAATTAAAAATTAAAAAGTTTATTAATTTATTTTGTTTAATAATATGTTTAATTTTTTTTCTTAAAAATAAATAAATATTTTTTTTTTATTTTCTAAAGTATAATTTTTACTTTTAAAAAATAATAATAAGTTTTATTATTTTCTAAAAATATTTTTTTTTTATTTTATAAAATATTACTTTAAAAAAAATTATTTTCAAAATAATTTTCAATCTGTAAAAAATAATCTTTTAATTAAACTTTAGTATTCAAATAAATAAATCATTATTTTATTTTTAAATTATATTTTTATTTTATAAAAGTGAAATTTTATTTTTAAAATAATATATTAATTTGTTAAATTATTTTTTATTTTTGAGAAAAGAAAATTTATTTTTTATTAAAAAGTAAAATATATTTTAAAATTTTTAAATAATAATATTTATACATTCAAAAGATGACATATATATAAATAAATATGATTTATTATTGTGAATAAAATTAGAAAATTAATATATATTATAAATATATCTATATAATTTAAAAATAAATAAATAATATATTTTATACAAAAAAAAAAAATTTTATACTAATTTTTAAAATAGTTTTATATATAAATCACATACTGCTTTAACTGCTCCAATCACTTTATTAACTAGATTTATGAGAGCATACTGCTTCTGCTGCATACAGCTTCTATAGCATACTGCTACTGATTTGTCATCTGCCGTGCCAATCAAGGTCTAAAGCATACAAAATATAGATTACATGTCTACATTCAAATCAGTAGATATTTGGTTGGAAAACATGCATGAAGGGAGATTTAAAAAACCTTCACCATAATAAAATTAGGTAATAATTAATCTAAGTATGGTATGACAGAACAAAAGGCAGGTATAGTAATAGCTAAATTGATATGTTAATTCAATTTCATCAGCGTTAAATCAAATTATCAAATTTTGAAGCTACATTAGTAAGCCGTAGAATTTTATTTAAAAAGTTATAGAACTTTTAGTTTTTCCATGAAATGATTTTTAAATAAAATCCATAAAAGGAGTTACGAACAGAAAAGTTCATCTTCAAAAATATCTATCATTCTAAAGTTCAGAAAAAAATTATTTATCATTAAATCTCAGTAAAATGAAGTAATTCTCGAAAACTATAAAATATAAAATCATCAGAAAGCCTTTTAAAACTATAAACATTGTCCGACAACTGGGCAACATGCTATAAAAGGAAAGCACGAGTGTTTAGCGGACGCTTTAGCCTCTATAATCGAGCAGATATTTAATTAACTCAAATCTTATATTTTACTATACGAATAGTCGTCGGATACTAAGGAGGAAAAATTATGTATAGCTAAGATATGTTGGAATATTTCCATGCATATTATAGTATCGTACTATAGGAAAAATGAGCGGCGTAGGCTACAGAAAATGTATTTTAAAGGACACCAAACCAAAAGGAGGACTTGCCTGGGCTTATAAACCCCAAGTTGAATCTGCCGACACATGTGCCGTTTCTGCGGTTACAGTTTTGATTACACAACTGGTCTATCTTTTAGTATAGACATCGAGAAAACTATATATAATACATATGAACTTGGGGTAATAGTCGTCTATAGCAGAAAATACGATTCAAAGTACTCTTGATTTTCATTGAACCCAATACGAAGTAATGCAGTTCCTGATTCAAAAGCTTTATCGAGCCATTCCTTTGTCGTGTAAACTAAAGCAAAAAAAGGGTACCGGTATACACATTAAAGACTTGTATTGTACACACACACACAAAAAGTGAATGGTAATTTAGATCAATGTTTTATATATTTAGTGGTTAAAATTTGTTACTCACCTCGCCGTTTGTTAGCAGTTTCCCACCAGATTTTGGACACACTGAACAATAGAAACACGGTCATCAATACAAAATACAACAGTGTATTAGCCATTAATTGGCTGAAGATATGTCTTGCAGAAACTGTAAAGACTAGATGTGAAGAGAAGACTTGATGTATATAGGCATCTTCACTAATTACAACATTATTATTGATGATGTCGACCATGTCAAAACTAATTTGGTCCTTACATTTGCCCCCCAAGACACGATAGAAAGACTTACTTTTATTGTATGCTCAAAGACTTGCTTATGTCCCACGTTGGAAAAAATATTTAGTTTTTTCGTCCAACGGACCCATTTTCACTTCTACCAATAACGTTTTCTTTGTCGGTCTACCAATGGCGTTGGAGAAAGAGGAATCGATATACATAGAAAGATAAATGAATAAGTGAAATGATTTTAGCATACTGATAGTTAACTGATTACTTCTTTCACTCATATGAACGACTTTAGACGAAACTGGTTTTCTTAGATAAATTTGCATTCGATTTGACGTTGTATAATCAGAAGTGAAAAGATTTTTCTTTTAAAGAAAAAAAACTGAAACTGTTATTATTTTTACTTATCTCTTTTACTTGGACTATATAAATAAATAAATTATACTTGAAGAAAGTAAATAAACAAAAATGTATAACGTCAGAATAGAAGATGCATATTTTTATCAAAAAAAGAGTAAAAGATGCATATAATCCGTGCTAAAGAATATAAAGTATGTACAAACTTTCGACGAATAAGGCCGGAAAGAAGGAACCATAGCCCAAAAATGCAACCAGTTCCATAAAAATGTGTGTTGGGTTTCTTTTTCCTCATTTTCATGAGGATCTATACAAACAATAAACTACAAAACCATTCAATAGTTTTCTATCACAGATGATTCAATACGTTTTTTGTCAATAATATGCAATGCGTTGGGTTCAACACAAATATCGACACTATGATGTCACCAGCCCAAAATCATTATTACATGTTATGTCGTGGTCAACTATTTAATAGTTTAAAAAGCCTTTTTACATTATTTTACGATGAAACTTAGTCCCTTCAATTTTTTATGTTAGAAATTTAATATGATTAGAAAAATGAAAAAGAATACTATATGCGAGTTTTTTTTTTTTTTTTACTATATGCGAGTTTATGGCTCAATCAGTTAGAAACTACACATATATTTAATTATGTCATATATGAATTCAAGCATGATCCTCTCACCTATGTTACATATAAACAGAAACAGGTACGTGGAAACAGAATCGTATGAAAAAATAGAATCAAGATTTTTTTACAAAAATTAGAAAACGGGTACATGTTGGAAGCGGATATCCATATATATGTATATATAACATAGAAATGATTTTATAAAACTTACGATTGAAATATATAATTTAAAATAAAAAATCACTTATTCATTTGAATAATTTTATTTCATTTATTTGGCTTCATATTTTGGTTATAAAAATACTAACAGATTAAACTTATAAAAAGTTCTATCAAATTGATTACTTTTAGTAATTCATAACTATTTATCACACAATATATTTGAATATATATATATATATATATAAGATATCTTATAAAAATATTATGCACAAAGATAATTATAGTATTAGTTTTGATATTTTCATATTTTGTATTCTCTCTATTTTAATACTATTAATTTGCATTTTATATAAAATAAAAACATAATTTTATATTTTTTACTTATTCAAAACACTTGTTTACAAAATGGAAAAGTGATTTCTAAAAGGAAACATAAGTTTCCAACATGTTTTTAAAGAAGTATTTTTAAAAACGTATTAGAAACGAAATTCTGATTTTTGATTCCGATTCCAGTTCCGAAGTGGAAAGCGGACGTATGACAAAGCGTCTGTGCTACATAGATCCTCACATTAGGGAATAAATGAGTGTTGGTTTCATATGTATTATTAATGGTTGGTGTGAAATGTACCACGTATTAAGCTAATTGAAGAAACTTGACAAAGTATAGAAAAACAAAATACATGGGGCTTCAGTTTCGTTTTCGTGTATCATCTCAAGCTATATGTATCCTAAGAGGTGATAAAGAAAAACAGTTAATTAAATTCATACTTTAATAATGTGCTACATATCTATATCGCCACACCAAGCAAGGGAGGGGCAGTTGCCCACCATAGCTTTTGTAATTTCACTGTGAATTTTGTAAGAATTTAATGAATGCCCCTGTAAATATAGTATAGTTTGTTAATAAGTTCTATTCTTACCCCGGATCAAAATAATTTGTAGATCCGCCATGTCAAAAATTATCCTCCATACTCTTGTTGACTGATAACATTGTAAAACTATTGAAGTCCAGAAAATTTACACTAAGGCAGTAAGGCCTATAGATTAAGTTTAACAGCAGTATTAAGCAATATCACCAAACTTAACTAATTTCCGATATGGTGCTTAAGGACGGACTGCCATTAATTTGTTTGATCGTTAGTCTTGCACAAATGTGAATAGCTAGCGTTCCCAACAAAATGTTCTGGTTGCTAAAAATAATTAAATTTTACAAATTACCAGTGAAAATTAAATATGTTTGAAAGTTCTCATTTTTAATACAAAAATACCATTATACGACGGAATAAGCCCATTGTAAAAACCAGGCCAATACACGACATTAAAATTTGAAAAGAGGGGTATAAAGGAAGGTGTGATTAAATATCAACGGTAGGATTTAAGAACAGAGCCGCAAAAGCTGCAGACGATGGCTCTCCACGATCTGCAATAAATAGGTATTAGACAAAACCTTGTCGAAGTCTTCATGTCAGCTATTCTTGCACCACGACCGCACCGAGAACACATTCCCGCCGCTGGTTTGCTTGCTTTCATCTTCCTCTTCTGGTCCACCAAGAAACAGAAACACACCATTCTCTTTCCTTCTCCAAATACAGAAATCAAAGACAGTGAATCTTGTAATCACACCAGTTTGTGATTAATCGGTCCTAAGAAAGTTGTTGGCGTTGCTTGAAGATGCAGTTAGGTTGGAGATAAACAAAAACGACGTGATATTGCTTTAGTGATGCACACGTGTTTGGCCTAGAAGTTAGTAATTAAGAGTAGGCGTCGGGACATTATATTATATAGAGAATTGTATGATATTTTAACGAGTTTTTGACGTGCGTACATACGTACAACCCCCAACTCCTAACTGAATTCATCATTTTATTTTATTATGTTCTTATTCAAATTATTTTTATTTCCCATTTTCAAGTTGTAATGAATTATATACAATTTTTGATTTTAACATATGAATTGTGTGGTTTGAATTTTGAAATAAAAAGAGTTGCATACTTCAATGATGCCTCACTGGATTAATTTCTGCTGTTACGTGACACGTCACTGATGAATCAGTGGATTCTTGGCACGTGGAAAATATAGTTGGAGGCTGAGGAAGAAATAAATGGGCCTAAAGTATATTCGACTTGTATTCTTTAAAAGTTGGGCTAGCTTATAGCAAGCCCAAAGACTTAGTTTTTCAAGAGTTTTTTCCAAGATTACATTGACTTAGTTTTTCAAGAGTTTTTTCCAAGACTCCATTTAACTTTTAACATCATTCCAAGACTTCACCGAAGATGTAATTTCAAAGCTCTGAATGGTTAGATCGTTCAAAGTCAAACGGATTGAGCCATAATAGAACGATAGAACAAATATGTAATGTGTCAATGTTTTGTAGGCTTCGTATAATAAGGGCAATTTTCTGGAATAAACATTTTTAAGTTTTTGTAGCAAAAAGTCATTAAAAAGAAAAATAATCAAAATGTTTTATTAAAGAGGTAAAAACCCTTATACCTTAGATTTATAAATACAAATAAATAAATAACAATTCAAAATAATAATTAAAAATTGTAGTTTCAAATTATATGTTTTCAAATCAAACTTTTTGATTAAAATTTTTTTAAAAAAAAATTATTTTTTTATTTTTTAAAATTCGAAAGTATTTTTTGAAACTATTTTTGAAATTTTTATTTTCAAATTTAAAATATTTAGCTTTTATTTTTTAAAAAATTATTAATTAATCCTTAACTCTTAGCCTAAGTATATATTAATTAATCCATGTGGTATAGTTGTATATTTTCCATTAGTGAAATATTTTGGTCATTTTGATCTTTGAAAACTATATTGTATGACAAAAAAATTAGGGATCCTAGGGTATTTTTCTCTTCTAATAATTCGGAGCCTGATTATATACTTACATGCACGATTGATGAAAATAAAAATGATCACTTGCACTCTACAGAACATCGTAATGCTCTTTTAAAAGAAGCAAAATCATTACAACTCACAAGTAATTATGTACTTATTTGCACGATTAATCAAAACAGATTGGTCACTCGTATAGTTGTATTTGACTATTGGATAATTTTGACGTTAAGACAAGAAACTTAAGTATAATCAATTATATACAAATGAACAGGTAAGTGATCAACTGGTATAGTTGTATTTGACTATTGGATAATGTTTCTTAACATTTTTACCAAAAAAAAAGTAATTAAATAAGTTGTGTGTGTGTGTGTGTCTGAGAGAGAGAGAGAGAGTTGAGGTACAAGTCAACGACGTGTTAGGTCGCGCTGCGTGCGTCTACCAACTAATCAAGTTGCTAAATGCTAACTATTCTCTTGAAGACTTTTTAAGATTATTTCTAAAGTTGTTTTGAGTTTGACGAATATTATTTTACACTTACGATATTATAGCGCCGGTACTATATTTTTAGTAATCTTCCACGCTTTAACATTACAGAAAAATAGTCACGACATGTTTCAATTTTTGACAAAAGATTATAGTGTTTAATTAGTCTCGATCTAAAATATCACACTGAACCCAAAAAAGATCGATGTTAAATGGTGCGATATGAAAACTATAGTTCTTGAAATTGTTATCCCTAAAAAAAAAAAAAAAATTGTTATCCCTAAACATAAAAAGATGATCTCACTGACATTTGATAAGATTTAAGAAAATAACTTCAACATTTTGATAAGATTTAAGAAAATAACTTCACTAGGATATGAAGCATCCCGCATATCAGCATATGTGAACACAGAACACCGACACTTCGTCAATCGTCAATCTTTTTATTTAAATAATCTTAGTATTTCACCGCACTCCAGGATTAGTCGCAAGTCCCCCACACACCGCCGAACTATTTTCTCTTTAGAAAATTAACTTGAATTTCAAGTGTTAAAACACTTAAATTATTCGATCTATTCTGGCAACCTGGTTGGCGAAAACAAGAAGATACAGAAAAAGAACGCATCATGCATGTAATATAACTTTTTTTTTTGTAACACATACGATTATATTAAATCTAAAACGAGTTTAAACGATTACATCCGGAGCTATGCTCAACGGTAACAAGATAAGAACCGGAGGGATCATCCTCAACGGTTTGATGAACAACATAAAACAAGTGATCACAAAGCTAAACGAGAGAGTCTTGCTCGTCCATTGGAGAACCGTGGGAAGCATGAGATGTATCCCTGAATAGGTTACTACCACGAGCATGAAGTAGTCGGAACCGACGTTGATTACCAAACGGCAAAGTTTGGAAGGAGGTGGAACGAGCATGAACAGCTCTAGCTCCACCATCGAGGCTCCACGAAGAGATTAGGTGAATCTCAACAGAACCGGAGAGTATAAAAGTCCTAGATTTAGCGTTGACGAACAGATAGGATGGAACTTGAAACCGAATAGTGCCAGTGACAAAGTCAGAGCTAATGAAAACTCTACTGACCTGTGATGGATGTACAAATAATGGCAATTTAAGCATAACATCACGGCTTTGGGCTAGGTGAACCCTTTGCACTGAAGTGCGGCGGACTGTGGACAGACATGATGCTTTGGAGGAGGAATGATGGCTCAAGTTTATAACAATCAGCAAGTTTAAGCTCCATAAATGGTTTTGGTTCAGACCAAAGCATATGTCGGGTGAGTACCAGCAGCTCTCGGAAAGGATTGGGGTGACGAGGCGACGACATGGCGGAGGTGAAGCGATGATGCTCTTGACGATCAACCATGAAGGTATAGGAGTAGAAGCGGCGGAAGAGCCAGTACCAAGATGCCTTGCGACGACTCGTTGTATGTACTTGACGGAATTTGAGAAGAAAACTATGGTTGAATTCAGGCAATGACTTTAGAATCCAACATTACCGTATTGAATCCATAGAGGTATGACGGAATCCACCCAAAACCACTTCTCATATGATTCTGTCAAGCTTGTCATGAAAGTACACTGAGGTGCGTCAAGCGGACGTTTGGTTCCCAACGAGACAAGAAGCCTAAACGAGCCGTCGATGGTGGTGATGAAGCCGGAGTCGGAACGGTGTGGATACACGGCATCAGTGAGTGAGGCGGCGTGGAGAGATGTAGACGCTTCAGAGACACAGAACCGAACAGATCTGGCGAGCTCAAGCTCGGTTTGAGGAGATCCGGTGGTTTCGTTTATACAGAGAGAAGCGGCGCCGAGTAAAGGGGGAGGATGGACGGTGAGGGAAAATGGAGAGGCAACGACAATGAGAGGGCCGGGAGAAGCAGCGGAGAGGAGGTGCGTGGTTGAGACGGTGACGTTGAGATGGACTGTGTTGACAGCGGCGACGAAATGTATGACGGCGAGGAGGCTCACCGAGACGAAGACAAAGACACTGAACTGTAGTGAGGAGACCATACGAGACGACGGTGATAAGCTAGATGGAGAGCAGGAGTGGAGCGGAGGGCGACGCCGGCAAGCTCGGTCGCCGCCGGTGCCGGGATGTGAAGACGGTGACGGCGCCTAGGAATATGTGTCTGGGAGCGTCTTAACTAGGGCGAACTCTTTTTTACAAAAATACTGTGCCCTGCATGTAATATAACTTATTTTCAAAATGGATCATGAAACATATTACGTATGATATTTATAGTTTGACGTAAAGTTTTTATAATACTAATACAGTAACTTCTTCCAAAGTCACTTTCATGGACTCAGTTGGTTTATACCGCTTGCGCTAGCTTGGCTCAGTTGGCTCTATGGCAGTTTGATACTTTGATTACTACGTCTGCGTGCATAGTTTGTTATGATCACATGAAGATCGCCTAGAGAATTTTAACCTGTTTTCTATAGCCAAGATAAACTTACCAGTTTTACTATCTTGCTAGTCATCACGGTAATCGACAATGATCTAGAGAAACATAAACGTCTCTTTAACCATCGTTAGTTATCACCTAAATAAACAATGACAAATGTAAATGTAAATGTAAATGTAAATGTAAACTGATCGGATCTGCCTAATGCAGCATCCCATGTTGCTGACGATATATTTAGCTAAAGTTTCAATAGTGGGCACTGGTACGTGTGATAATAACAGTACGTACAAAGGTCCATACCGCAATTGTTTTAGATTGTATTGCCTTTTTATTGATTTATATTTGTATTTTTAATGAAATTAAAGGTAACGCTGTAGCAAGTAGGAACGTAAACTTTAGACTTTAGTGTTTGTTATTCAAAAAGAGAATTCAATAAAGCCAGTGGGGGTAATGCTTCTCCCTTATGTTTCCCATACTCATATTACCTTTGCTTACTATTCGTCAAACCATTGGACCCTATATTTTAAAGTTTAATTTTCTCCCTTCTTTTGCATAATATCTTCTCTAAGTGTGAATAATCAGCGGGTAGCATGTTTAAAAATACTCACCAATGATTTTCGTCAGACCATTGGACCCCAGTTTTAAAAGTTTATTTATTTTGGAGTGGTAGTATATGTTATGTAAATAACCAGCGGGAAGCATGTTTAAAAAACACTCACCAGTGATTGTATCTTTACTTTGTATCCTTTTAAGACAATTAGTGCGTCGATGATAATTACACCTAGATAAAAATATAAACATACTTTAGGATGGGTCTATTTTGAGTTCGGTTCAAACTTACCTTTGGGTAATCTTGGTTTTGAAACATTTGAAACAGAGATAAGGTCCGTTCAATGTACAAGATTCGACGATGATCTGGTCTGAAACTGAATCAATCCGTCATTTCAGCGATATTATCATATGATTTTTCTTGTTCTGTGTTCCTCAAAAAGGCATGTGGAAAAAATAGGAGATGGAAAAAGAACCTCTGGTTGCTGTCTGATCGTAGTAACAAGGGGTCTTTTCACGTAACAATGCCACGATTAACGGAGAATCAAATATTGACAAATCACACGTGTTGACCTGGTAAGTAATGAGAGTGCCAGATGTATGGCTATGTTTGATGATTGAAACTTACCATTGATCCTCAAAATCTCACGAATGGATGTTTTCTAAAAAAAAATTGTAATATGGTGAACAGTCTATCTAACACTGTCACATTCCCGTATTATCAATTTTGCAAAGTTATTGCACCACTTCACAAAATGTATCATACTAATAACACATGTGACTGAAAGTGTCCGATGATTTGATTTCAAAACAATGTTGCTCATGTTGTAAAAAAGGATATTTTCTTTTGAATAAATTTAACATATATTCAAAAAAAAAAGTGTCCGAAGATAATACGTATCATTTTTGTCTGTTTAAAAAAATATAAAAGTCTATAACATTGTTATTAGGATTTTCTGTTTAGACTTATGAGTTTCTTCCTTCTATATTTATACTGTAGTCGGTATATTCATCTGTTCAATAGATATATAGTACCATGTAAACATTTATATAACAGTTTCGATTATTAACCTAAAAACATGTAATTCTGTTATTTTCCAACTTTACTGATTTGTAATATATTGTCAATAATGGAATAAAGTAAAGGATATCATCAACTATAAGTCAAAACATATTGTCGGGTTGTTTTGAAGTTTCATTTGGTACGGTATATTAACACATCACTAACTAGCGAATAGACTTTTAACCTATGAAATTTATATACTATATTAAATCATATTTTTTAACACCGAGACTGAACATTTAAATTTCTTTTTTTTGACACTTTTTTTTTGAAACACTTTTTTTTGAAACACGAACATTTAAATTTCATTTATCAAAAAATAACGATTAAATTTCTTAAAAAGAACAAGAGTCCATGTGTAAAGAACAAGCGCGTTCGAGCTTTAAAATGAGAATTAGGGAAAGAGACAAAGTTTAAAGTATGTATATATGCATCTTCAAGATAATGTTTTTTTGTACTATAGAAATATCTCACTCTTATTAAATTTTAAGAATTCTGACAGAAATTAAAAAAGATTTTGATAAGCCAGTAGAGCTACCAATCAGAGACGACGTGAGACTGGGAATCATAGTAGATATGTTTCTTATCATGCATGCACTGACTTCCGAGATTCCAGATCGCCTGCTGCAATCTTTCTCCCTATAAATCTCTGAAAGACAGATCTAATTGTTTTCGAAATCAAATGGTGACTTTAACAAAAAAAAAAAAAAGAAGAAGATCAAATGGTGACGAATTTTAAACCAATCTCATTATTTTTACAATTCTAATATGTACTGCCATTCGGAAAATTATGACAACTTCTTATTCAAACTTTCGTTTGTTATATAAATAAATATACATTATTGACAAAATTATGAACCAACTCGCATGGGATTTAATTTATATTTAACAACTGTGGATACATTTTCATTCACATGTTATAAGGTATTTCTTTAACGATGAATAATTATGTCATCAGAAACTATGAAAAATATTATAAACAATTTTACAGTCAACAATTTTATCTCTTTTATAAAATTTTATATTTGGCTATACCTTCTTAAACCATTCTATGAAAACCACGTTCTAAAACTAGAGATTATCAAAAGGGTTAGTGAAAAATGATTTTTATGATCTAAACCAATAGTAGGTAATATATATTATAAATTAGAGTCAATATAAAACATCGAACACTAGGTCCTAACTTTTCTGTCACTGAATTTATCGTTTTGGTTATATGATGAATGGCGAATTTAAAATTTTCATTTTATAAAAAAAAGTCATCGACATGATTAAGAAAGAAAACTATTTGATTGATATAGATACCATTTCACTAGATCATAACAGTAAACATTACAAACGAAATTATTGAAAGAGCTACGTGCATTCCATGACCGGTATAAAATACCACCAAGCAAAGACTTTCCGTTCGCAAGATCCAAATTTTTTAAAAAACCTTATCGGGTTTGTTAAAAATTTTAAAATGAGAACCATGGTTTGAAAATGCAGAAACCGACAAGCACAGAGTAAAAAAGAAAGCGCGTGAATATATGATGGTAAAGGACCAAAGGTTGACAAAAAAAAAACCTTTTCCATAATTCTATTTATTTTTGTTCTTCCTCTGCTACATAAGCTCACTCTCCCACCATGTTATTGTGACGATACTCTTCCCACTTTACCCTACCTCGTATCTTCATCGTCCTTGATCTCATTTATTTACCTCAGGAATTTCAAGATTCCTTTATTTTAAATTCAAGATTCAAACTCCTGAGATCTGTTTGTTTCCGTTTGAGAAAAAAAAAACATCTCGTTTTCATCGTTTTCCGATCATCGGAATCTGTAAACATTTCAAAAAATGGGTAAAACCGCCGGTAACAACAGAGACTGGACTCAGATCTACGCCATCTACGGGATTCAACAGTGGCAGACGCTCGTCTTCCTCCTCTTCCACGCCTTCTTCTTCTCCCTCCTCTCCCTCCTCTTCCTCGTCTACTTCGACCAGATTTGCTCCTTCCTCGACTCCTTCTTCCTCTCCGGCGCCTCTAGGTTCACCGCTGGTTTCACCGGAGCCGTGACCGCCCTCTCCGCGGTCTGTCTCCTCTTCGCCGCAGCTAACTTCGTCTACTCCGACGTCCCGCTCCAGTACGAGATGGCTCAGCGCATGGTCGGCTCCGTCGGCGACTGGTCCTGCGTCAAAACGGCGTTGGATCTCGGCTGCGGACGCGGCATCCTCCTCAATGCCGTCGCGACGCAGCTCAAGAAAACCGGTAGCTCGGGTCGGGTCGTCGGGTTAGACCGCTCCAAACGCACCACTCTCTCCACTCTCCGCACCGCGAAACTCGAAGGTAAAAAAATTAATTTTTTTTTACCTAAAGTTAATTAATGATTTTTACCGATTCGTTTTTGTAAATAAATTTCGATCGTGTGTGTGTAGGTGTGCAAGAGTATGTGACGTGCAGGGAAGGAGATGTCAGAACGCTGCCGTTTGGGGATAACTACTTCGACGTGGTGGTCTCGTCGGTTTTCGTCCACACGGTGGGGAAAGAGCACGGCCAGAAGTCGGTGGAGGCGGCGGCGGAGAGGATGAGGGTGTTAGGGGAGATTGTGAGAGTCGTGAAGCCTGGAGGTTTGTGCGTGGTTTGGGATCTCTTACACGTGCCTGAGTACGTGCGCCGTCTCCAGGAGCTGAAGATGGACGATATCCGAGTCTCCGAGCGAGTCACGGCGTTTATGGCCGGTAGCCACATCGTGACGTTCAGGAAACCGAGCGAACTCGTCGCTGGACCCCGTGAAGTCCGCCTCGATTGGAGATGCTGACGTGGATATAGAAAAACGGCTGTGTGTCGGTTCGTTTATATAGAAGACGGCACGTAGTCCAAGTCCGGAAGTTCGAAACAGATAATTGTGATCTATACTATTAATTACGGAAGAATCTAAACTAGAACATCAAAAATGTATGTTAGTAGCGTCTGGGGAGGCAAAGCGGAACCAGATAGATGCTCTTGTAGAGGCAGAAACGCTAAACGCGACGTTTGCGTTTTGATCTTGTATTTATATAAAATAATACTAGTACTATTATCAAATGTATTGTGCTGTAATTTCTGCGTTGGCGTTTCGGACGCTAGTCAGTGGTCAGTTCAACGCCGGGAAGAGAAGTACCTAACTAATTAATGTACAATGAAAAAAAGAGATAAGAGGAGAAAGTGATCAGTCAAAGAGCAAAGATACACTGGCTAGAAGTGGGGGATGGAAATAACAAAAGTTTCCATAGAGCTGCACGGGTTAGAGAAGTTCGTAACTCGATTCGGGAGATAAAGAGAATGGATGGTACTATAGCAGATAATCAGGAGGATATAAAAAGAGAAGCTGTGAATCATTTCGAAGGTTTCCTGACTCATACGCCTGAAGATTATGAAGGTGCGTCCTTAGAAGACTTGAAAAATCTTCTCAATTACTCTTGTTCGGAAGATGACAGAAGCATGTTGTGTGGGGAAGTAACTATGGATGAAGTAAAGAAGGTTTTGTTTTTGATGGCGGCTGATAAATCACCAGGACCAGATGGATACACCACAGAATTTTTTAAGGCAACCTGGTCTATTACGGGGAAGGACTTCGTCGTAGCAATCCAGTCTTTCTTTACAAAAGGGTTTCTCCCCAAAGGCATAAACTCTACTATTTTAGCTCTGATCCCAAAATCGACTGAAGCTGTAACCATGAAGGATTACCGTCCCATATCATGCTGTAACGTGATCTACAAGGTGATATCGAAACTTTTAGCTAACCGAATGAAGAGATTGCTTCCGTTGTTTGTTGCTTTGAATCAATCTGCCTTTGTAAAGGACAGATTTCTCATGGAAAACGTACTCCTTGCCTCTGAGTTGGTGAAGAATTACCACAATGATTCAGTATCAGAACGGTGTGCTATAAAGATAGACATCTCGAAGGCTTTTGACTCAGTGCAGTGGCCTTTTCTGCTGACAGTGTTAGAGGCTTTAAATTTTCCTGAGAAGTTTTGCATCTGGATCAAGAAATGTATTGAGCTAGCCTCTTTTTCTATCCAGGTTAATGGAGAGCTCGCAGGGTATTTTAATAGTAAAAGGGGGCTTCGGCAAGGCTGTGCTTTATCGCCATATCTCTTCGTGATATGTATGCAGGTCTTATCAAAACTTTTAGACAGAGCTGCGCTAGAGAGAAGAGTTGGGTATCATCCGTATTGTAAGGAGATCAGATTGACGCACATATGTTTTGCGGACGATGTGCTTGTTTTTTCGGATGGGAAGAAAAGCTCTGTTGAAGGTATATTGACTGTTTTCAAGCAATTTGCAAAAATGTCGGGACTGAACATCAGTTTAGAGAAGTCTACGCTTTACCTCGCTGGAGTTGCAGAAGAAGACAGTGTAGCGATCCTTGAACAGTTCCTTTTTGAAGCTGGCTCACTACCGGTAAGATATCTGGGATTACCTCTTTTAACAAAGAAGATGAATATACAGGATTATGGGCCCCTGCTCTCTCGAATTAGATCTCGTATCTCTACTTGGACGGCAAGGCATCTCACGTTTGCAGGACGCCTCCAACTTATTGGATCAGTTCTATACAGCACTATAAACTTCTGGATGTCTGCCTATCGTTTGCCAAATACGTGCATTCAAGAAATCAATAGTATTTGTGCGGCATTTCTCTGGTCGGGACCAGTCTTATCTACGCATAAAGCTAAGGTTGCTTGGGTGGATGTATGCAAGCCTAAAGATGAGGGCGGTTTGGGTTTGAGAAATCTAACAGAAGCAAACAATGTTTCATGTTTGAAGCTTATTTGGCGTTTACTATCAACAAGAAACTCTCTTTGGGTGCAATGGATTTGGAGGTATCTTATAAGGAAGGGGTCTTTCTGGAACTTAAAAGAAAGCAGTGTGATGGGATCTTGGATGTGGAAAAAACTGTTAAAGCTGAGACATGTAGCTTATCAGTTTACTCAAGTAGAAGTTAATAATGGAGCTACAACGTCTTTTTGGTTAGATAATTGGTCTCCTCTTGGAAGGTTGATTGATCTAACAGGGGGAAGTGGATGCATAGCTCTGGGTATTCCGATACACACTACGGTGGAGAAAGCAATTCAGTTATACAGAAGCAGACTTCATAGAGTTCCTGTATTCCGCCAGATTGATCATGAAGTTATGCGATTGAGAGATCGGGGTATGAATATGATGGATGATGTTTGCCTGTGGAAGAACGAAAATGGAGTATTCACGCCGGATTTTGTTACTTCTCAAACATGGAATCTTTTTCGAACCCATTCACCCAAAGTTCAGTGGAGCAGGGGTGTTTGGTTTCCTGAAGCTACACCGAAGTTTGCTTTCATAACCTGGATTGCGATTCGGAATAGACTTGCAACGGGGGACAGAGTTCTTCGATGGAACCCTTTAGATACAGCAACATGTTGGCTATGTAATGAGGCGCTTGAAACGAGAGACCACTTATATTTTGAGTGTGACTTCTCAAGGGAAGTGTGGAGAAGGACGATTGGAAAGTTGATGGGAGATGCATGTATTTATCAGTGGGATCGAGTATTACAAGCTGTGGTAAACGGGAAAACTGAGAAACACATGACTTTCCTAATGAGATATAGCTTTCAAGCTGTGGTCTATGCGATATGGCTTGAGAGGAATGCGAGAAGATTTGGAGAACCAATGCAACCAGTAAGCTGCCTTGTTGCTAGACTGGATAAATTGGTGAAGAACAGAGTAACTTCCCTTAGAAGGAAGAATGGAATTAAGTATGAGAAAGCAATGGAGATTTGGTTTGGGAGAGAATAGGCATATAAGGCATATAGAAACTTGCAGTTTACTGTAAAAAAGTTTTTTTTGAGATGAATAAAATTTAAAATTCTTTCAAAAAAAAAAAAAAAAGAGATAAGAAAAATCGACCATGTTGAATGTTGAGTGACTATCAAGAATGTCGTCTTGTTAATATGGTTGGGCATTAAATGTCTTGTCCTTTTATCTCACGTTGATGCGATACATCTGTCCCCTACATATTATCTCGACATTTAATTCCAACAAATCCAGTCGGGCCACGTTTGGGCCAAGCCTTTTACTTTCCTTGAAATCACGGCAAAGCATGCAATGCATAAAAACGCCGCGTTGTTCAACCCTCTACACAAGAAAGCAATGTCGTCTGTACGCTACATAGCAGAACACCACACAGTTTCACAAACTTTCAGATCATGCCACCTACGTCCACTCACATGTATCCACGTAAGCGTCTGGAAGATTAGGCGCGCCAAGTAGAAAGAAAACCCATCGTTCTTCTTCGCTATCCTTCCTTCTCTGTCTCTCCATCAATGGCTTCTCCTTTGTCTCTTTCCACCTTCGCCTCTCACCGGATTCTATCTCTCCACCCTCCGCCTCTCAACCGCAGCTTACTCTTCGTAAAGACCGAATTACCCTCCAGCCGAACCGTTTCCAGAGATCTCCGCATGCGCTTGCATTCTCAACCCAGGAACTATGGCGATAAGGTCGGGTTCATTACCTCTATAAAGTTGTCACATTTAGGGTTTCCTTTTACTGTTCTTCATCAATCTCTAGCATTCATCACAAAACTCGGTCTAGAGTTTCTGGGTTCGTGAAAAAGTTCCAAACTTTGCTTTCTCAAAACTCGTTTTCAGCAGTGCAGGAACTCATACCTTCTTCAATTGATTCGAAGTTGGACATTCTGGAAGCTGGATCAAAGAATCTCGAGAAACTAGTTGCAACGGTCCTGATACTTGCTCAAGTGTGGTCTCCATTACCCTTGTTTGGTCTGGACTCTGCTTACATCTCACCTGCAGAGGCGGTTCTTTACTCTCCGGACACGAAAGTTCCAAGAAGTGGGGAACTTGCACTAAGAAGAGCTATTCCTGCGAATCCCAACATGAAGACTATACAGGCTTGTCACTCTATTAGACTCTTTACATTCTGTTACTTGTGGTGATTTATTGATTTTGTTATGCTGTTATGTGTGGTTTCCTTAGGCTTCCTTGGAAGATATATCGTATCTTCTTAGAATCCCTCAAAGAAAGCCTTACGGTACCATGGAGAGCAATGTGAAGAAAGCTCTAAAGGTGAACTTGTTACTCTTTTGCTATTGTCTGTTTCAGAGCTCTTGGATTGGTTTGCCACTGAAGTTACGAGACTTAGAGCTTGATTTCGAATTGCTAGAGTAGTAAGTACCAGATTGAACTCCTTAACCAATTTTTTTTTTCAGGTGGCTATAGACGACAAAGATTCAATATTGGCTAGTATACCAGCAGACTTGAGAGACAAGGGTTTAGAACTCTATGCATCTCTGGTTGACGGCAAGGTAAACGGGTGGTGTTAGATTAAAACGTTCATTTGGTTTTACTGTAAATAAGTATAAAACGTGTGTCTTTTGTTTGATAGGGTGGACTTCAAGCACTAATAGAATCAATTAGGTATCAAGATCCTGATAAAGTGTCCATTCGCCTGGCATCATCACTAGACACTGTTGCAGAGATGGAGTTATTACAAGTACATACAGTTTCCCTACTCAAGCTCATCTCTTCTAAGTAGGTTAGCACAAGATTTAGTTCCTGATGATGAAAAGTGTTGGTGCAGGCATCTGGATTGTCATTTTTGCTTCCTCAGCAATACTTGAACTACCCTAGGTGTGTCTCATTTTCTGTCTCCCTGTGTTAAAATCCCTCTTATGAGCTGCAAATAAAACAGTTCTTATGTGGAAAGTGTAGGTTAGCAGGAAGAGGAACCGTGGAAATCACCATTGAGAAAGCTGATGGTTCTACCTTTCAAGCTGAAGCTGGGGGAGATCAAAGAAAGAGTGCTACAATCCAGGTATTAAAAGCTCAAATCTTATAAAAGAATATGTGATGTTCTTTCACGAGGCAATGCTCATGCTTATATGATGGATTCAGGTCGTTATTGATGGTTATTCAGCTCCATTAACAGCAGGGAATTTCGCTAAACTGGTAAGGTAGTTTACTCTAACTTCAATCTTTAGTTAGCTACACATTTTAAACCTAAGAGACTATACTCTTAGATCTTGAAAACGAGCTGTTATTCAGGTAACTAGTGGTGCATATGATGGAACCAAACTCAATACGGTGAACCAAGCTGTTATTACAGAGGATGGGAGTGGTAAGGTGGAGAGTGTTAGTGTTCCATTGGAAGTAATGCCTTCTGGACAGTTCGAACCTCTCTACAGAACTCCATTGAGTGTCCAGGTATTTACAAAAAACACTTCCATCCCCAAATCAAAACCTGAAAAGCTGACTTTGCTTCTTTTGCATTTTGACATTGGAAGGATGGGGAGCTACCAGTTCTTCCTTTATCGGTTTATGGAGCTGTTGCAATGGCCCACAGCGAGAACTCAGAGGAATACTCTTCTCCTTACCAATTCTTCTTCTACCTATACGATAAAAGAAACGTACGACATCACTCTTTAATCCCATGTCAGACTAAAGGAGTTAGCTTTTGATCCTTTACTTTCTTGTGCAGTCTGGCTTAGGAGGTTTATCATTCGACGAAGGACAGTTCTCGGTGTTCGGGTATGTGTTCTAAACGTTTCATATTCAAATGTTTTCAGAATTTGCAAGATGCATTAGTTGCTTATGTTTGGTAGACACTCTGCAGATACACAACAGCAGGAAGAGATATTCTTGGTCAGATCAAGACAGGAGATATCATCAAATCTGCAAAACTAATCGAAGGCCAAGATCGCCTTATTTTGCCTGCTCAGAACAACAACAACAGTTCATCCACTTGATTCTTCTTCATTTAAGACACTACAAGATGTTCTAAAACACTTTCTTGCCCCCATAACAGAGTACAAGTTCCTTCTTTTTACCGGATTGGCCAAATTGGGTCTGAATTTTATTCGATTTCCAACATTACCATAACAAAAAGATCTCATTTTTATTTACAATCAAACCAAAAAAAAAAATCAAAACTTTTATATGATTGATCAAACGGAAGACATTTTACAGAGTCGGCTAGGTGTTGGCCGGAAATTCAACCACCGGAGATTCATCCGCCGGATGGGAGGCGTCAGAGCTCTCCTCAGCACCTCTCTGCTTCCGTCACTCGCTTTCCGCATAAGCTTCTCGTCGCTTGGCACCATAAACCCGTGGCGCACGCACTTGGCAGAGCCAGGCCGTCCAGAACACGTGCAAGGCTGTCTGACTCTCAGACTTGACACGTGACTCTTACGTCTGACCCTGTTCGTCTCGGATCTTTCACGCATCTCTGCTCCTTCTCCTGATGGGATCCTTCTCATAGACTGCATCAGTTATTAGTGGTTATGATCTCTCTTACTTGGGGAGAATATGCAGAAAAGAAAACTGTGTGTTTGTTATACGAAATTGTGTGTGAAAGAGTTTCTTCTGTGTTTATATACTTACGTGGAGTTGGGAGAAAACTATACACCATTGACTTGGTTACATTTTTTGTGTGATGGAGAGGTTGGTCTACTTTCAAATTCTGTATGCTCCCCAATTTGTTGAAGTTTGACCAAATCAATTTCACCAACAGGTCAACGGAAGATTACTTGGAGAAAATTCAAATGCTGAATAGAAACATGCTTTTTGCCTAGTAATTCTACTTATTTAATTATTTACATACTTCTTACTTACTCTCACAAACGCCAAAAAGCTTCGCAAATTGATTTTTGAGTCCATTTTACTTTCTGACCACACTTGGAAGTTTTGTGAGGTCCATTAAGTTTCCAAACTCCCACAAGAGGGTCTATGTAGTTTTTGATAATTGGTATTGTCACTTATATCATTACTGGAGTACAGCTTTGATCTTTGGATCTATCTTTTTTTTTTCTTCCACATGGTACCATTTTGTGGGTCATTCTAATATAAGGAATTTGCATCCGTCACTTGAAGGCAGTGGTAAGGGAAGAATGCAACTGTGTAAATATCATTTGCAAATTTTGATGAAGGCTAATTTTAATACAAAATAAAACAAAAATAAAACAAAACGAAGACGTGTGTTACATTCGGACGTAATAGTTTTAGTTTTGTACTCCTTTCGTTTCGGTTTAATTGTTGTTGTAGGAAAAAAATTTCGTTCCAAAATAAGTGTCGTTTTACAATTTCAATGCAAAATTTATTAATAAGACTCTCTAGTTCATTTTTCTATTGGTTTAAATATGGTTAGGTGTATAACTAATTATATTTTTATTTTAGAAATATATAAAATCATATATTTCTTTAATCCGTGTGCATAAATCTATAACGACAACTAAAATAAAAGGGAAAGAGTATTTAAAATATAACTGAAATTGTGAATATAAGTGTTTCTTTATCCTATTATACGATAATTAATGATTCTATTAAATATGATATTGGAGAGTTTCTAAAAATTCACTCCCATGATCCTATCGTAATCAAGAGATGGCCATGTATCCAATAAAGAGTTGAAGACAGCGTTAGTTCGTATTCCCTGATCTGTCCATATTTCATCCTTCCATTCATCTACACCAACCAAAGCCTTATTTACCTTCATTAATATACTATCCTTACTTTTTTATCTATAAGTTTAATTTAACTAATTCACGTAAAAACTTCTAATCCACACATATATGTGTGCTTTTTTGTGTGTGGCAGTAGTAAGAACATCACAATTGTGTTATATGAAATCAATTACACTAATAAGATAATGCTGCTACTTTGATTAGTACTCTTTTTTTTTTGTCAAGGGATTAGTACTCTTTTGTCTTCACTTTTTATACTGTTTGCAAATGTTTTCAAAGTATTTTAGTTGTGTTTTCTCTTTTTTTGGTGCAATATTTTATCCTATTGTAAACGAATTATAACAAAATGTATTTATGGATTTGAGTTAATCTTCTCCACATATGTAACGGCTGTTTTGCTTTTCTATGGATAGCTGTCTTCGATTTTTCATTGTGCATTTTTCTTGCCTCTTACTTTTCCATCTTTCTTTCTTTTTGTCAGTCTCTTGCACAATCGTTTTTCTGTAAGAACCCATATGATGTGAAAGCAACAAGATATTGTTCATTGTTTTCCTTGGAGATAAAATATAGATATTTCAACGTTTCATGAAGGATACTTTGAAAAACAAAAGGGTATGGAAAATGTATGGCAAGTGTTACCTGAAATAAATATTGTACTGTATGGTTTCCAAATTTAAGTGCTAATGATGTCAAAATATCTGAAAGGCGGTTTGTACTTAGTATCTAGAAGAGAATGTAATTAAAGGCGTTTTTAATTTCTTGGTTTAAAGATAATGATTCCTTTTGCTGATGTAGAAGCATATGGTCCATCGGTGGCCCTTTCCTCTAGTATTCTTTTATGCATACAGCGTATGCTCTATTTCCATATCTTTTCGTTCTCTTTTTCTTAAAGACCCAATTTCTTGATTTTTTTAAAATTACATTTTTCTGAAAGTTCGTGGACGACTAGTTCTATGAAAAGGAAATGTAACAACTGTTATCTTCTATAGTTTTAATCAATACGATTTTGGTTTGGTTTTGAGCACATATCATATAACAATTTATAAAAGTGACTTCCTTGTGCTCGAGTTCAAACTACTTTTGGTATAGAGATTATTTTTTTTTTTAATTCGAAATATCTAAAAAAAGTGATCTGAGTTTGAGTTATGAAGCTAAGATCCGGAACTTATCATATTTTTAGAACAATTATATAAATGTATGTATATAAGTGTTTTGTGTTAAAAAATGTATATAAGTGCTTATGGAGGGTTTTATTGGGAATTTATATTTTGTAAATACTGGTATATATACTTTCATCTTACAAATCTTTAATTTATTATGTATAATTTTTTTTTAGTAATTTTTATATCCACTGTTTATCAGTAAACCAACATCTTGTGGTTATTTACTAGCTATAATTATTATTTATTTTTTGTTAATTGTAAATATTGCCTAATGTGATTATGTGAGTGTAGCTAGCTCATTATAACCAAAATATAAATTTCGTTCAACGGATGTTGACGACTCAGGTCACGACATGAAGGCAACATATTTCGACAATATCTTCTTCAGATGGCCTTGGGTTTGTGTAAATGCTGAGAGGTACGTGTGCCAAACACCTTATAAGGACCGCATGATGCGTCACGAGGTGCATTGCTTGAGTTGCATGAGAGAAAGACACCACTGCTCTGAAACAACATCAAACCTAGCACCTGTATGCACCAGCCCACATAATGTGTGTATTAGGTTTGGTAGCTACATCTGAATTATAATCCTAACCAAATTTCCACACGATTGTCAAGAGGCAGATACACCTAAACTGGGATCCGATCATCAAAGTAAGCCATATACCTATATTCCGATTTCAAATTCAAAGAGAGGGTTTGTGATCGTTAGAGGCAATAACCCCTATATAATCTTGTATACTAATTACATTAAAATATTTCGAAACCCTTAAACGTCAAAAGATCTTAGAAAACCTTTGTACATGTGTCCGGTGTCCTGGCCGTAACTTGGAATATTTTTTCCAGTGATGTAGATTTCCTTACTCCTTAACGGGCAAAAGGTTTAGAAAAACTCACAACATAATCGCTAAATAAAGATGTCAAAAATCATGTCCAAAGAATACGTACTGCCTATTAGCGTTTATAATTGCATTTACAAACAAACAAAAAGCTTTAAATCAAAATCTTTGTTCACTCACGACCAGTGTTTTTAAAATCGGACCAGCTAGCGAACCGAAAATATTTTGGGTCATGGGTCATTATAGTTCGACCGGGTTCGATCGGGTTCGAACCGGGTTTGATTGGATTTAACTAAATTTAATAATATTTTGAATTTGTATATTCTTATAAAGATAGATCATATCAAATAAAATATTTTAATAACCATAATGCTTAGAATTTTTTTTAAAAGTAATTAACTGAAAATGTAATAAAAGTAATAAAACAATTTAATAGTTCAAATCCAAAATCAAAAGGAAAAAAACATATTTAAACATTATTTTCCAAGTCTTTATCACTTTAAATTTTCATCACCTTAAAAAAATTATACGAACTTCCCAAACCTAAGTTTTCGATTCTTAAAATCTTCGACATAAAAACAATACCTTCAGAAGTAGGTAATACCTTGTGAGTTGCTGTTTTGCAGAGACGTCAAAGACTCACGAGAAAAAAGAGGAGACGACTTTACATTATTAATCTGAAACCCTATTTTATTTTTTTTTAAAGAAATTTTAATTGTTTTATTAATAAAATTTTGGTTTATTTAAGAACCAGTGTTTGATTGGTTCGTTGGGTCGCCGGTTCCCGAATTTTTAACGGTTCAATAGAAATTTTTAACCGGTTCAACTTTAGTTGGGTTTGGCATTAATCCAACCCGGATTTGTGTCCGGTTCACGGTTGAACCTGGTCTGACCGCCGGTTCGGTCCAGATTTAAAAACACTGGTCACGACCTTTCTTGTATGACCCATGACTAGTGGGATACATTTGGAGATTTCTAATCAAAATCTAAGTGTAGGTTGATAAAAAATAGTTTTGAGCAGAAAAAAGTGACACCCGCACCTGAACATATCTGGAAACACTCTTAACCAGGGGGTTATTTGTTCTAATCATATTATTATTTATGATTCAGTAACATTTAACATAACACATACGCAATATCGACGGTATCTTTTCGGAGTTATTCTTGGCTTCACCTGCTAGGGTGAACTTCTAAGTTCACCAACTAATAGTATTGTGTTATTTTATATTTAGTATCTTTTAAAAAGGAAAAAAAATAATTGTCAATTTATATTATGTATTTAAAATAAAATGTAAAATAAATAAAAATAGTACTTGACAGAAAATGAATTTTTAAAAATAATTTTGACGATTTTTAAAGCCGTCAGAAAAACAGTAAATCCTAAATCTTAAATCTTAAATCTTAAATCCTAAACCCTAAATCTTTGGATAAATTTTAAACTCTTAGATAAATCCTAAACTCTAAATCATGAACACTAAACACTAAATTTTAAAACACTAAACCCTTAATCCTAAACACTAAACCTTTAATCCTAAATCTTAAACTCTAAACCCTAAATCTTAAACCTTAAATCATTGGGTAAATCCTAAACCCTAAATCATTGGGTAAATCATAAACCTTTGGGTAAATAATAAACCATATGATTTATAGTTTATCCAAGAATTCAGAGTTTAGTGTTTAGGATTTGGGATTTAGGGTTTAGTATTTTGCTGATGGTGTTAAATATTTTTTTAAAAAATTCTTTTTATTTTGACAACTACTATTATTTTTATTTTTTTATTTTTTTTTTATTTTAAAAACATAATATAACTTGACAATCATTTTTTTTTTTTTTTAAAAGATACTCAATATAAAATAATACAATACTATTGGTTGGTGAAGTTAAAGGTTCACCCTAGAAAGTGAACCTAAGAAAAAGTCATATTTTCGCCGGTTGACAATATAGTTTCTTTCTTACAAAACTGAGTATTGGTTTGGTATTTACTGATACACAAAACATATATAGAAAATAAGAAGAAAAATCACAATCAACGTGAGATGGCCATCGTATACACTATATTATATTTATAGCTTTACAAGCAATTATTGAAATTCCTTATCTACACAATGCAGTTGATGCTTATCATTACTTTTTATTTTAGTTCAGCAAGTTCAGGATGTTTCCAAATAAGATTCGTCTTCACTATTTTTAATAATATAATGTCTATATAAATGTTGATATTTTAATGTAGATACACATTCATGGCCACTGCGTCGTTTGAAAAGAGATGGATATAATTTATAAAGGAAGTCATGGGCTTGACATAAGAGATAAGTTTAGACAATCCACCAGGGTAATATTTAGTTTTAAAAAAATAACAAGTTTTGAAAGAGTATATCATATCTTTCTCTAAAATAATAACTAAAATATAATTTTCAAAACCTACATAAAATTATGTGTTTGACAAAAAAAATTATAACTAAAAAGTATATCATATCTTTCTCTGAAATGAAAAAGGAAACTATTTTAAAAAACAATTCAATCTTTTTTAACATTGATCAATTCCTTGATTATATCATCATATAATATATATTATGTTAGATATGATTATCGATTACATGCAGCATATATGCTGAACATAATGAACAATTTCATAAACAGTAATTCTAATATTCTATAATATAATTTTTACTATAACATTTGCGACGAAAGGTTTTATATTTATGATATCCATGATGGCTATGTTCTCTCCGTAGTACATGACCACAACATATGATATCCATGATGGCTATGTTCTCTCTGCATACATGACCACAACATATGGCTCTGATTACAGTACTTTGAAACTTCCAAAAAGTTTGTATCATACAATCTGCAAAAAAAAATTTCTTTCTCTGCCAATCGAACTACAAATCTTGAAACTTTGACAACTAGACCACAGTGCAGTACCATATAATTCATATACGGGGAAGCTTTTCATATTGCTTGATAAATATACAATCCTTATTTCTTTATCACCCAATGTTTCATTAAAACTGACAAAAAAATTAGTGACCGATCCAAATAGCGATAAATAATTAAGTTTATTTCTAAATTGTGAATACTGATTAGTAACTAATAATCAATCTTCATTCAATGGCTTAACTTATGGTATTGTCAACTATTTCTCATCAGTTAAATTTAGGGACTCTTAAATTTATAAAACATATTCCACACGTGAAAAGTACACAGTTACACAACTATTTTTTTATTGTTTTCTTTTACAAGGAGAATACAATCTTTGAGATGACTGACTATATGCATCTCTACAACCTATAATACTTATCTAAGTATGTATATTTTTTTACATTTCAACATTTAAATTAAGAAAACAGTATACTCTTTCAATAATCCTATGTTTGTATATGATTTTTGCCTCGCATCTCCCCTCTCTAATCCCTATGACCAATTAATTAACCCAAAGTATATACACAAATCTCAAATTACACAATGCAAATGACCCCACCAATCATTAAAAACCGTACTCTGCAATTCGTCACTGACACCGGAATTTTTTTTCACACCGGCGGCGAAACACAGATCGATTTAAGAGGAGTACCAGTTCAAACCAGGTAGTTGGTACGACGTCGTTCTGAATAAACCATCCCCTAACACACCACCTTGCTGCATCAGCGGTGGAGTCTCTTCCATCATCGAAGAAGACATGTTCGAACAGTCTCCTCCTCCTGCTCCGCCGTGAAAACGTTTGCTCGGAGATGCATCCTGCTCTTCCTCCGCTACAGGCCAAAACGGCACCGGAAGAGCTCGCTTTAGATTCGCCACCATCACAGGTCCAGAGGAAGCTGAAACAGGATTCAAACTGTTACCGACGGCGTTAGGATCACCATTAACGGAGCCAGCACCGTTGCTGCAGACTGCCATGTTGTTGTTGTTGATCATGCCACTTCCGTCGTACAAACCGTGATCGCCGTCGGAGAAAACTCCGTAACCGCCAGGGAAGAAGTTCACTGATCTTGAGACATTATGGTGAAGTCCCACCATAGATAACGGTGGAGGGATTTTCCTGAAGATGTAATCAATCATATCATGATCCTTATCGTTATCCACATGACGACCTGCGTTGTTCTTCTTGTAGATGCGACATAGCACCCAATCATCAAGCTGACATAAGAATATTCCAAAAATATTAAATTAATATATAATCAAATCATCAAAGATAATATCAAGAAGAGATAGTACGTTATTATTACATACCCGGAGGGAGTTTTTCTTGTTGCCGAAGTCACATCCTGGTGGTCTGTTGTTTAGTTTGTTGTCTATGAGACGATACTCATGCATGATCCAATCGCTCTTAATACCTTTTGGAGGTTTGCCACTGTAGAAGACGAGTGCCTTTTTTACGCCGACCTTCTGGTTCCCGTCGGAGGCTAGCACCGGTTTGTCGGTACCCGTCGCTTTCCAGTACCCTGACGTTGCCGCTCTGTTCGGTCTAGCTCCGTTCGGATACTTCCGATCTCTAGGACTGAAGAAGTACCATTCTTGCTCACCAAACGATGCCTTGGCTATAAAAAAAAATACCAAAACAAAACAAAAAAGTTAGATCACACGTCAAAGAGAAATAAGAAAAAAAAACTCATTAAAAGTTTTATAACAAAAAAGATGTAGAAACTTGGATGAAACTTAGAATAAACTAATATTACATGTTGTGATTTCGAGTATGAAAGATAATTGCCTAGAACCTCTTGGTATTCAAAATAATAAATGATGATGATGAAATTTTTTTTTTCATGATGATGAATTGATGATCACACGTACCTGGAAGTTCCCATGGATCGAATTTGTAAAGATCAACTTCAGCGATGATGGCGACAGGTAAAGGAGCCGAGGCGGCTTTGCGTTTGAGGTAGTGAACGACTAGTTCTTCGTCGGTTGGGTGAAACCGGAATCCTGGAGGAAGGTTAGGCTGGGGTGGCGGTGGAGGACCACCGGAAGAATCGTTGCTCTCCATTAGTTCCTTCTCCGTTGATAATCTAGCACCGTGATCGGATAATTTCGTTGTGATGATACGAGAAGCTCATATAATATTTACTCTGAGATTCTTCCTCTTTTTTTTTCTGTTAGATATTTTTTTTTGTGGGATTGGTGTGCTGAAAAATGCTTCAGAGAGTCAGCGTTACCATTCTTTTAAATGGCCACATAAAACGTTAATTTGTGGGTTCTAATCGTATGTTTCTTCTTACATACACCCGCGGAGATTGGGGTAAAAATGCAAAGAAAACATATATTTTGAAAAGTTTGACATTGATTCTTTGGTGAAAGATTTTTTTATCCAAAATATCTGATTTATTTTTATTTTAAAATTTTTCTTAAAATATACCATCATATCATTTAATATGCATGTTTTAACTTAACGCCAAAAAATCAATTGATACATTAACAGATAGTTTTTGTCTGAATTATGTTAAAGAGTTTCACATTAAAAACCCTATTATTTACTTCATATATATATATATATATAAATTTACTACTATTAACACGATGCATTATAATAATACGATGTATGCACCTAAATTTAGTTATTAGTTACAAAATTCATCAAAGGATTGAGTAAAAAGATTTATAGCGAATGCAAACGTCATGTAAATTTTTATGATATATCATGAATTTAAAATACTATAACAATAAGTGTTACTGTAGATAAGAAGTATGAAAAATCATCAATGATTTCATAAAAAGGCATATACAATACAACTTAGTTATTGAACATAATCAAAGCAAATGTATTAATACAATCGCGGGAAGAAAGCTTTTTAATATTACCATACTTTTAGATTCACTGTAATCCATCGTCAGAATCGCGAAGAGAAGTTGAGAGAAAGATTTTTATTTAAATGGAAAAGATGATGTTGATCGTGAGAAAAAAAATACTAAATGTTTAGAATTATTATACTAATAAACTAAATAGATAAACTATATATACATATTCAACTATTGATTCTTAATTAACCAATGTAATTTATAAATTGGATTAGAAAGTTAATTTGTATTAAATTATAAATTGGAAGGTAATTTCATATTTATAAAGACAAAGGTATATTGAGACAAAAGTTATGGAATCAAAAATATAAAGAAACAAACTATTTCCCAATATAGTCCAATTAGCCAATTTTTCCTACCTTTTACTAGTTTCTGAAATAATTTAGAGTCACATAATTCATGTTAGCGATGATCAAAAAGTACAATATTCCCCCATATTTCAGCTGATTTTAGTGTGCTTTGGTTGCACCAAAGAATCTTAATGTGCGACAATGCGACACATATACAGAGCCTGACTAATCATGTCGAATCTGTGTAATTACAAGATTAACCAAATATTGAGGACATATTAGTCATTCGGCTATAGGATAATTATATTAATCTAGACATAGATATTTTGGCTGTGTTTAATATATAGGCTTGACATGGACGAACTACGACAACGGAGAGGAAGCTGTAATAAACGTCGAAAACGAAATATGTTGCTATTTTCATTTTTTTATAGTATCTGATATACAAAAAATAGCAAAATATATTGCTTTCTTCGTTAGTTGATGACAAATTACAATAACACATCAAAGTCCAATAATCGCTATATCTTGCTGTAATAAATAGTTATTAACGATAAAGTATTATCAAAAATGAAGAAAAGTTTGAAGAATTTTCTAATTTCGTTTTGTAAGCTGTAATAAAATTAGGTTAGATTATTTATTTTTCTGTGGCCTCCGTTACTGATTATTGCTCGAATCGAAATTCGACACATGTGATTCCTAGTGGAAGAAATATTTACACGTGGCAATCGAGACATGGGGCCCATATTATCGCCACAGAAGGTAACAAATTTATGACGTGGAAATAGATGGCCGGGTGGGTGTGGGGAAAAAAGCTTTACGTTTCAGATGTCATATGTCACGCTTTTGATATTGAGATAATCACTCCACCAGAAAAAAAATTAATAAAAATTAAATTTTAGGAAACAAACAAATCGACCCATTTCATGTGATTTTTAGTTTCGATTACTTTATTGTTACTTTATTGAATATTTTCTTGATTTTCTTACGTCACATAAAATAATTATAACTATGAATTTTTTTACAGATAATTAGGCATATTTTTTCGACCACTAAAAGTCTAAAATACTTATGGTGTGTACATACTTATTAATTTTCAAACTCCAATAATTTATTTATCAGATTCCTAGGAAGGGTTTTCGTATGACTTTTCAGTTTTGACATCTGACCTGAGATTCTCACAAGTACACATATTAGATAGTTTTTTTGGTAACAGTAGTAGACTAATAGTGCTCCTACTCGTGGTGTATCAAAATTGATTTTTTTTTTTGAACAGTAGACTTCTATCTATATCAAAATTGATTTACTTCCTCTGTTTTTGCTAATGAATGTTTAATGAAAATTATTTAACAAAGAGTCCCAAATTTTATGTTCTAATTTACATTTATGAAGTGAAGATTAACATGTTGAAAAATTAATTTACAAATGAGGCCACCTTTAGTAGTATCATAAATATTATTTTATAATTTTCAAAAATCCAGAATTTGAACTTAAAGAGTCCCAAAGTAAATGTAATAATGTCATGAGTTTTTTTAAATCCTCAAAACAGGTTGGTTTATATGTTTTCTATAAACATTGTTATATAATTTTCTAAACATAATAAAATATCACAAATATAAAGTTGACTGTTTGGATTTACATACGGTTCAGCGTAGAAAAATTATATGTTCACTTCGATATATATACACTTCGATTTAAAACTGAAAAATAAAGAAACAAAAAATGTTCATCAAAGAAAACGAGAAATGTGGACCATATTTTACACACGTACGGTACCAACTCAAATAAATGCTTGCTGGCCCTAACTAGCTTTTTTTTTTCTTCTGAAACTAGCCTCTAATTAGTTAATTTAATTACATTATTTCTTAGTCACATATTCCCTCAGATCGATATTCAAGAGACATCCTATTTGCATTCACAGAGATTTCTAGTGCTTTGGTGCACACCATCTCTTTTTTCCTTCTAACTTTCACAATCTCAACACAACCACCCACCCACACACATCCCGCCTGATGATCTATTTACTACGAAACCATAGTAATTAGAAAGCTGCAATATGTCTGTCTCTTACCATTAATAATTACGCGAAACTATTTCCAAGTGTTATCAACATATAACAAATTTGAATGATAAAGATGCCCGATTTATAACGATTTTATCATCCAAGCACAATAACTCAAAACTATACATGATAGGCATAGACTGAAACGATGGATAGGGCGAGAACACATGTACAAACCCCTTAATAAGCGAGATGTTAGGATGATTCGAACAAACGAGATTATTTCAAGAACATGTGTAGGTTGGTAAATTTCACCCTTCTATCGGTATTTAATAAAGGTAAACCTAACTGAAAAATTTATACTATATGTTCTGCTTTCCCCATTAAGAAAAACTATATGCAGAAAAACGACCTACTTTCAAATGATCCAATGTGTAAGCTTTTTTAAAAATAGCTTTCAGTTCATCATGTGATACAATACTTTTATACCAGTTACAACATTACCTAAACCAACTTAACTTCCATATCTACACGGTCATATGCTACGTAAGGGTGGACACGGATCGAATATTACCGTATTTTTCAGTATTTGTGATTTGCTTCGAACTTTACGGATATCTGATTTTCCGATTTGCTTTGCTTCGAAAAAATACAGATATTCGATTTTACGGATATCCGGAAAATTTATGGATATTTGTGAATATTCACGGATATTTACGGATACCTTTTCCACTATATTTAATACAAGTAAATCTGAAAATATTATACAAATTTGTTATTATAAAAGATAAATTAAACATTAATGAAACTGTTTATTTATAAATTCTTAAAAATTCGTAAAAAATTTTTATAAATTAAATGTTTTAAGAAGAATTGTAGTTTTTAATAAAGATCTTATAATTCTTTTCTTCATATTATATTTTTATAAGTAATTTTATAAATAAAATTACATAAGAGTATATATTAAAAATTCTATATAACTATAGATATATAACTATTTATATAAAAGTCGGAGCGGATCGGATATTCGTCTCTAATTTTTTTAGTATTTGTGATTTGCTTCGTTTTTAACGGATAGTGATTTTTAATATTTGCTTTGCTTCGAAGACTTACGGATATTCGGATTTTTCGGATCGAATCGAAACGAATAACGAATCGAATCGAATTTAACGAATAAAATACCCAGCCCTAATGCTACGTGACATGCCCAAACATCGGACAATTATCAAACATTTTGATACTATTTTACCTTGCTTAAAAATATATTAGGTCATATGATTTCAAGTATTATCTGGCACTCTGGCAATGGGTTTACTGTCCTCTATTTGTTTCACATTCATTCAAACTATAAGGTTCTAGTATGTGATGATGTCTTGTACTGTAGTTACATAGATGATTGATCTATATGATGCCGTCCTAACGGAGCCACCAAGACGATATCTAGACTCTCAATCGTTCACTACACCTTTTGAAATATATTTTTAGATACGAATTAGCTTTCTAGTCAATGTGTCTTTATATGTCTTAGACACACATACATGGTTCCTAAAACCTAACTCGAATGCTGTAGATGTTTTTATTTTCAACGTGTTGTTTGATTTGGATCATATTTCAAAAATCGAAAGGATATACTCTCGATCTGATTTGGATCTTTGTTGTACTAATTTATGAGGACAATTAGTCTGGTAAAATGAGAATCTTCAAAGATTTATAACGAGGCATATATCATATATAGTTTTCTGGTATATATATATCTTTTAACTGCTTGTACATGTAATTAAAGTGAACTTCGAGACTTTGTTGTGTTCATCAAAGGGATTGTTAAGCTGTGCCAAAAGTATCGTTCTAAAAGCGGGTTAGGGTTCCTTCAGCTTTTCTAGAAGATATGATATTCTCTTAAGTTGTTTTCTTTTCTTATTTCAGCGTTTAACATTTATTTTTATTCATTTGTAAATTCACAAGAATAAAGTGTAACAAGTGTTAAAAAAAAAGAGAGAAGAATATACTAGAAAAATTGTAGATTAAATGAAGAATTAACTAAACATTGGGATAAATTTATGTAATCAACTCCCACTATGCGATAAAGGAGAGATATATATATATATATGCTTACGATGGGGAAGGCTAAAGTTCTTCATCACCCACACCACACCACACTGTACGTTCTAATGAAGTAGGGGGATCATATATTGAACAATCTCTGATTAGTTGTAGTTACAAAAAAAACAAATCAAATCATCAAATAAGTCAATATGAATTAAACGCAAAACAAAAGAGATATCGTGTAAACCCAATGGTTTTATTAGATAAAAGTGATTCCCGGCGTCCCCTTAAAAGGTTTCACCCAAAATCCCAACACGGTCCTGTTTTATCGTCTCACGCATACATATAACAAATGTTATCAATAAGTATAATATCATTTTCTCGTAATAAACATATGCATCTAGTTCTTATAATCAACATATAGAAAGTACATTTTCCCAGCATATATCAAAAATATTTGTTAAGATTTTTTAAGTAAAAATCAAAACAGTTCTTCACTATTTTTTTTTTTTTGGTAAAATTCTTCACTATTTCTTATGGTTGAAATCATCGTTTTTAAAGTTTTATGAGGTATCAATCGTACCAATTTCAAATCACTTAATTTTGAACAGACACAATTACTGTTTATGTTCTTACAACATATATATTTATTATTGTATTTCATATATGAGATCCCTTTTATAGATATTTTCTCAGAAAAGGACACACGTTTAATACGTATAACTGATGTACACACGTTTAATACGTATAACTGATGTAAATCACACGTAAACATTGGTTGAAGATATATATATATATATATATATTAATGGCCATGATTAATTATGCCTAAAGAAAGGATAAATCAAGTAGATTAAGACATGATCTGATGAGACTTTTCTTTAATTTTTTCTTTCTATGTTTTTGTTTGTAAGCTCAATATGGAAAGTGATTAAGGACCTCCACAATTTTCTGTTTTGTTAAATATGATTAATGATCTTCTCGATACACCGGAAGGTCACAAAATCAACGGTTGAAACACTCTGAAAAGTTGTCTAGGTTTGATGATATATATTATCTCAAATGTCATTGTTAAATATATAAGATATTGCATTACAAAATTGCATGTGCGTGATTAATCAGAAGTGATGTGAGATTCTGAACAAATATTTGTGGAATTTGACTAGTTAAATAATTATAAGTTTAAGTAAACATATATTTAGATTAAAACTGTACTTGTATAATTCCAATTTTTTTTTTTATAAAAACTTTATATAGTTTGCTAAAAAATGATGGCGCATATGTCTGAAATTATATTTACTTTTAAAACATGTATATAAATATTCCATAAAGTTGAGAATATTAAATTTATAATTAAGTTGTTTCTTAAGATGCATCTATATACATACTCCATAAACTTGAATCATAAGTCTATTTCAGTAAATATAAAAGCACATATATTCTAACTTATATAAATAGATTTATCTTACAATTATATAAACTGGTGTACGAAATTAGTAAAAACTAGTGAACACTGAAACTCCTGTAGGCGTCTCAAATAATTTTATCATGTCTTTTAACCTTGTAGATTTATCACTCTCTAAAGTGATTCTCACTGATAAAATTGCTTCTTCTTTTTTTTGTCATCTAAATATTCCATTCACTTTAAATGTTAACATTACAACCATCCATACCTTTACAAAAACAATCTCAATGATAGAATTGCTATATGGATGTTTTAAAAATTAAAAATATAAGTAGAATAAATATTCTAGTCTCTCAAGTAGAGACAGTAAGAAAATATTCCCCATCAAGATATTTTGTATTCTTTAACAAAAAAAAACAAGAGAATTTGCGTTTGTTAGAGCTCTAATTCATAAGGTCCAATAAAGGTTATGAAAAATATATTGGCCTAACTAGTCCCAGTTTTGGCCCACGGCCTAATACTGGTCCAATTAATTACTTTTTAAAACAACTACATACATTTTTTTGATCAAACAAGTGAACAACTAAATACATTTTTATAACTAGTAATTATATGTGGCATGGTCGAACGAATGGTTGGTTGAACGGACGAAAAAATCTTGAATTCGGACCAGAAGTCGTTTCTAAGCAAAATAGATACAAAGTATTATACTCAACTTTCGTTTTCAGGTATATATACGATAGAATATGCTCTTCCAATGGGTTGCGTAGAGCTTCGGCCAATAAAAGTCATATGAATTTTTTCTTATCATTTTCCTTTCAGAACTAAAAATAAACCACTTCCAAAATAGTAACAGATATCCGATGATTCTCAAATTCCGATGAAATTGATAAATAAACTATATATAAGGACTACTATATATCAATCGTAATTATTATCATGTTAACTTTATTTATTGTATTGATTTACCGCCTTGATAACGAATTTGTGGATATAATTAAATAAGTTCGTGAATTAAGATTTTAAGTTTTAAACCTATTTACTCATAAGACATGTACAGTAAAAAATTACAAATTAATAATATTGGGATTTTTATGTTATCAATTTATAAAGTTGATTATTTACAATTTTTAAGATGTACATATTTTAAAATATATTTTTATCTAAAAATGAGAAAGTATTTAATTTTATGGTATATGTATTGATTAAATTTTGTAGATACAAATTTTCTGTTGTTCTTATTCAATTATTTGATGTATAAAGATATGTATTTAAAATGTCAATACATTTTTAGGTGAAAAAGGACTAAATAGTATTAAGAGAAATCTTTTGAAATATATTGAGTTAGATACCAACTTTCAAAAATACATTGAATCAAAAATCTTCTAATGTTTGGATTTAGGGATTAATGATTATTATTTAAAGTTTAGTATGAAAAAATTCTTAAAACACCCTAGAATCTATCAATTTTCAAAAATGTACTAAATTAAAAAAATACCACAGTATTTGAATTTAGGGTTTAGTGATTATTGTTTAAGTTTAAGTTTTATTATTTAGGGGATGAGGTTGGGTTTATAAACTTATATAATTATTTTGTAAATTATTCTGAAACATTTTTAAATGATTTAGAAGAGTTAATTCAATCTTTGAAATCACAAATTTAAGATATTTATGAAAATGCTTATCCTTATGTGATAAATTTGAAAATTAGTATCAAAGTTATGATAAAAATTCACCTGTTAGGTATTGAGAATTTTTTAAAAAAGTCTAATTTGTTTACCCCTTTTCAAAAATACACTCGGTCAAAAATACACTAACATTTGAATAGATGGTTTAGTGACTATTGTTTAGGGTTTAGTATATAGGGGTGTAGTTAGAATTTATAAAGTTATATAAACGTTTTATAATTTATTCTTAAATATTTATAAATAATTTAGCAGGATTAATTTCATTTTAATAATAAATTTAAGGTATTCAAAAAAATAGTTATCCTTTAAAAATAAATTTGAAAAACGGTATCAAACTTGTAGGAAATTGAAATTCCCCTTTTAGTATTTAGGAATGGGGTTATGTTTATAAACTTCTATATATAATTCTTAAACATTTGTAAATAATTTAGAAGGGTTATTTTATCCTCTTATGATAAACTTAAGGTATTTATGAAAATAATTTTTCATTTGAAGGTAAATTTGAAAATTTATTTAATTTGAGGTAAAGTTAGAATTCTTCCATAATATCAATATATATATATAGAAAGTTTTATAAAATTAAAAGAGAAATTTCACCGTTGAAAAACTATACAATATTTTTTGTATTTATAAAGACTTTATTATACATTAATTATTAATCTAGATTTTTATTGAAAAATATATTTACATAATTTTTTTTAAAGTATAATTTTATTATTGGTTGAATTGTGTTATATCTCACAATAATTCAGTTTGGGATTTATGAAATTTATTAATTTATTATGTTGATTAATTTATCAAGTACTAGTTTATGGAGTTTCTACTATGCAATAGTTATTGATGATTTGAGAAGTGTTAAAATTAATTGTATTCGACTATTCAAAGTCCACGAACTATTCAATAGTATATTGAACTTACTGGATATTCATAGGTGGTTTTGTTGAATAGTATTTTTCATCTTTCACTAAATGTCCACTATTTTTTTTTGAATGAAAAATGTTCACTATTTTTAAACAATAAACAAATATTTTAATATTAAGGAAAACATCCCCTAGATTTCAGTACGTTTTAATGAATAATTCATAATGGAAAAAAAAAAGATAATTCATTATGAAAATGAGAAATCTGCTCAGACGAGTAAAAAGCGTTGCTGTGTTTGAAACTTGTACGGTATGAACTGTTACTATTTTAGGAAAGAAATGATCCCAGACTGGTCAAATAAGCTGCACATGTTGATCCACACATGCAATTTCGGGAAGCCCCAATCGTTCCAATCTTATCTCCATAATCCAATTGGTCTTTTAAGATTTGGTCATCTAATAATCTGTAACCATCACTTTCTTATTCCCATTGAACAATACACCTCCATTTATATATTATTCAGTAAATCTAACAAATTTTGAACACTTTTTAATCTTTTCGACCTACAGGCTACAGCTGTAACATTACTGTCTCAAGCATTGCGTCATGGTGTATGTCATCATACATAAACGAATTGAATATATGCACAGCTATCTCGTGCGAAATTGCCTTCTGCCATATGTAATATGTTTATATACAGAAACTATACCAGTGGACTTTAGGCTAGAATAACATCATCATTTATGAACATATAGATTTGGTCATGTACTTTGATATTTCGCGTAATCGCGTCAGCGAAAGCTTACAAAATCTATAGGTTTTGTAGTGCGACGTTAATAGACTAATAGTAAACGATGAACGGAATCGTTCTAATTACACATGTTTGTTTTAGTTACTGGTTCAATAATACATGTTATATGCTATTGTTGCTGAAATATATAGTATACCTGGAGAAATATTGTTGTTGTTTGTCATCAGTGCATGATTACGAAGCGAAGAGATCAAATGTATCAATATCCTAAATTTTTTAAATTATAAAAATATCAATTAATTAATACAAATGATGAGAATCCAGCTAACAAGTTTGCAAAAATGTATCTTTGAGGACAAATGACGACGAATATACATGTGGAACCTAAGCTAACCCCCAAGAATTCCAATTACACACTATTAAAAATTAATCTGATTCGCACCAAAATAATATAATTATGTTTCTTTTTGTGATTACGTCACCATTACACAATCACATAAACCCGAAACCACTAGGTTGTTGACCCGAGTACCCGAACCCGTTAACCGGGTCAACGCTGAAACTTTGACCATGAGCCAACACGCCAGAGTTATCAAACCGAGGAATCCCATCAGCTTGTTGTCGCTGCGTCTTGTCGTCTTCTTCGTTTGTCTTCACACCGTGAAAATGACCACCACCGTCGCCGTAACGGAGACTTGGAACGTTATGGCTCTCTCCAAGTTCCGGGACCGTGTTGTGTCCACCAAAATTCGTCCAACCATAACTTGGCTCCCTTGCTAAATTAAGAAACCCGGTTTTCTGTTCGGTTAATCTTGGTCTATGACTATAATGAGGAACCGAGTTTGATGAACCGGCGGCGTAACTCAAACTTCTGTTGTCTATCTCATGCAAGGACTCAAGAACGTCGTCGTATTGGTGAGATGAGGTTGATGTCGACGAACCATTGTTGCTGCTGTATTCAATTGCACTCGTCATTGGATTACCGTAAGCCTCTTTTTGTGCGCTTGTCTGCTTCTTGTATATTCGGCATAAAACCCAATCATCAAGCTGTAGAGAAAAATGATCATTATTCAAAAAAATATTTTTAATTTGGAATAAACAAAAAGTATACTAAATACAATTAATTTATATACTTTTATTTACCTTGGTGCTTCCATTTCTACGAGAGGGTTCGATTAGACGGTACTCATGCATGATCCAATTAGTTTTGGTGCCTTTTGGTGCTTTTCCAACGTAAAACACCAAAGCTTTCTTGATACCGACTCTTCTTCCCTCGGTCGAGATAATCTTATCCGTACCGGTGGCTTTCCAATAACCGGATCCAGCAACCCGGTTGGGTCTCGACCCGTTCGGATACTTCCTGTCCCTTGGACTGAAGAAATACCATTCCTTTTCCCCGAATAACGCCTTGCCTGCAAAACCCAAACAACACTAATTAATTATGATACATATCTCTGGTTTTTAACATAACCGGGCCGGTTAAGGCAACGTACTTGGTAAAACCCACGCGTCGAACTTGTAGAGATCAATCTCGGCGATGAGCTGGAGAGAAAAGTCGTGACCGGCAGCTTTTCTGCATAGATAATCAACCATCAGCTCTTCGTCCGTCGGGTAAAACCGAAAACCGGGTGGTAAGCTTAGCTGGGTTAACGGGTCAAGTTCTTGAATACCCATTTTTTAATATTTATCTTCCTCTAGGATAAATAAAATATCTTCACTTTCTTGAGATTTCGTTGAACTTTTGAACCTCTGCTACTTGTGTCTGCGTATGTATATATATACAAGGAGGTACAGAAGAGTCCAACATCGCCGCCCAATCTTCGTTAACGTGCGGCCTCAATATGGGTCCCACTTTTGAGCTTATCATGACACGTGGATCAATTAGGGCGTCGTGATTTATGGGATCACTTGGGTTCGTTGAACCTATGCAAGAAAGTTGATATATAATACTCCAAGTTAAAGGTAACTTGGTAACTTGTTTTAATACTTTCTGTGACTGCATAGCGCCGCTGATATTTACAGTTTTCTCAAAATGTTTTGTCAAAGGTTTCCCAATTATTAGGGGTATCAGTATTCGCACAAACTCCAAGTTATTGTACGTTCAAAAAATCAAAATTAGGTGATTGCCTAAGACTCGTGATTTTCCTGTTATTTTACGCGGTAAATTTCTTTGAATGAGTTACGTCAATATGTCAATATATGAAAATCATTTAAATAATATTCTGCAAAGAAAAAAATGTCATTCGTTTTTAATGAGTACGTGCCGATTTTTTATCATGGAAATGACACGTGTAAGTGAATGATGGGTGAGTTCACGGTAAAGCGTTTTTCAAAGAAGGATAAAACTGCAAGCCTTTTACAAAAAAAAAGAAGGATAAAACTATCACGAAAAGGCACGTGTCCCTTGTTTATGGAATAAGTTAGGCGGGACATTTTCCTTGTCAAAAAGCGTTACAGATGAGATAAAGACAGGAACAACCACGAGCTGATGATAATACATAATCTCGATTTTTTCCTAATAAAATATTAAAAGTCCAATTAACCAGACTGTAAAGTTTAATAGGCTGCAACAACAGATCAGTTTGTATATATTCAACACGAGAGTATATATACTGCAACAATTATCAAATTTATTTGCAAACAAAAAACAATTATCAAATTTCAAACATAATAAAATATCATATGCTTTTGTGGTTGAGAATGAAAATATAAAATAATTCAAACCCACTTCTCTCCTTGATATCCTTGCACGTGGTTTAAGAACACTAATCAGTTCCACTGTTATTTTAATATGTTTATGTGGAAGTTGAAACATAAACTTGTAACTATCAAAGTTTTATTTTAATTGATATCTTGTATTCACAAGTATATGATGCTGTAAATGATTCTAGGCTAATAAAGAATTAAGAAACTGGGGTTTCTTTCACTCAATAACTTTCGTGTCACGGGGCATCTAGTGTTAATTAACTACATTGTATAGTTGCTCTTCGAATAAACATCTGTATAGAATGGGTTGGTCAAAGTTGTTTTTAGACTTTGTTCTTCTCCTTTTCAAGATGAAGTCATGCATATATCATAACGTGTGTGTCATGCATCTATCTTAATGATGTACACTCGGAAAATTAGGCCCAAAGAGAAAATTGTATAAAAGAACTTGGTGACGTGGATTTCAACCTTTTACATGTGGGTTTAGTAACGTTTGGTTCAAAAATTCCACTTTTTTTATTGCACAAAAAAATATATTCCATACTTTCTACAATGCTCCAGTAAAATATGAGCTGAATCTGTGATGCTGGCTTATCTGGAGCATGATATATGAGCTCAAGACTTGGTCTGTGGCCGGTTTCTGCCGTTTCCCTACCGCCTGCTTCCACACCGTGAAGCTCAAGAGTCTCTTAGGGCTGGCTATTGTTGGTATTTCTGGAGTTGGTAGCGTTGTATGAGCTGATGCAGAGCTTGGTCACCTCTTCCGGCGAATGCAGTTGCAGCCTCCCGCCCAAGGGGACTCTGGTTATCAGACTTCTTTGAGGCCTTTTTCCTTTTGCAGGTTCCAGCTTAAGGTGACTCAGTCATTTCAACTCTTCAAGTGATAAGTGCAAAGAAACACATCATTAGCCTTAGCATTAATCTAGTTTACTGGATTAGTCCTATTATGTTCTACAAGCTTTTTTAATCTTTTTTGCGGCTTGTACAACCAAATTAGCTTCTTAAAGCTCTTTGGATTTCAAGTTTCACCACTTGTAATCTCTTTCATTACCAGTTAATGATATTAACATTCTTAGCAAAAAAAAAAATGATATATGAGCTCCATCTATAACCGCATTCCATGTTATACAATAGATGACAAATCTGTATCTGATGGTAAAAGCGATGAACGATCTTAAATCAAATCAGCCTAATCTGATGGCTTTTTATAGCAAGTAGTTATGTATATATATATATACATATATCATTTAAAACGATAAATATGCTTTGACGAAAATGTTTTGGAGCTGGACCGATTTAAGAAAGTTTGTAATACAGAATACCTTTATAAGGTTACAAAAGCCGAAATATTATATTCATTAGAAAAATAGAGCCGAAATATTATACTGCTATCTCAGTCCATATATCTGATATTATTTCTCTTGCATAGCAAAACCAAACGTTATGTTTTTCATCGAAACAGAATAAACAATTAACTAGTGCAGTAAGCATGAATTCAAATTATTAGCATGTGATAACAAACAACAAAGATTAATCAAACTTCTGATCTATACAGAAAAGGTAATTCTACAAGAACATGAATTCCCCCATGTATAATATCCTATGCCCTATAAAGCTAATTAATATTCTCATCAAGTTGGAGATACATCTATCATGCTGAGTACCAACTTGTGCATATTATACGTCTTTCATATTCTCAAAAGAGAAAAGAAACGAAAAAGGAATCCTAAGATGAAGATGAATATCAGGTATCAACATTATCTTATATAAAACTTGATTTAAAAACATAGTTTTTGGGTAAGAAAAAATTATGCAAACATATATAGGTTTTCACTGACGAATATTGTAGGGTAGTGGCGATTTAAAGAATAACTAGTATACCTATTGTATAATGCGAATTTGTTTTGTCGGGCAACAATGTCTTTCAAAAAGAAAGAGATTGGTCTTTTCAATAAAATTATGTATATTATTATTGGTTAACACTAATAATAGTGAAGGCTGTGAAGCAATGAAATCCCATGTTTACTGATTGATATGTGTAACCCATGTGGTGATAACAATAGTAGCTTTGAGCTGACAAAGGACGGCCCACGTTGTTCGATAACATCCGTTACCAACTTATCATACACATCAAAATCAAGCTGGAGACTCCTGGAAAAAATATAGATGAGAAAAAAACGAAACATAGATCTTTGACAATTGCTTTGATCAGATTCCTATTTTGGGGCGTTGGAGATTACACGTCACGTGTTTATTATTTTATTTTATTAGTGTATTTTTCAAGTTTAATACTTTTTAAAATATGGGCACTTAATTATTAGCAATATATAGAGTGTGATTAGTTATTTTTAGAGAATAAATATGTTTACTCTTATGTAGGAAAGAGTAATTATGTATCTATGTTTTATTTTATCCAAATAGTAATCAGAGCAAAAACATAAATCAATATTTCCACTTGATTGATAATTTTGTAGAGTAACCAGGAATAAAACATTTTCCACCTTAAAATTTTATTCTAAACACCGTTGACATTTCGGATGCGGTGTTTGATATTGGTCTAGGAGGTATCTATAAGTTTTGAAGACCAGAACATTTTACTTAGTCCAGTAAAATTTCAGGCCCTTTAGTTTGAATCACCTGTTTTCAAATACAACTATATATTTCAAACTTTTAGAGAACATTTTATTGGAATTTACATACTGCAGGTCTCTGCAATTGGCATTTTATGGATGTTTAAAATAATATAAAATGATACTTTACAATGTATAGTATGTAATGGCTCGCATGAATATTTCGAAATATAAACAATGTGATATTGCCAGAGAAGTTAAGCAAGACAATACATACTAAATTCTAAAACTAATTAAAAAGGAAAAGATTATTTTTGTTCTTTTAGTAGTTTTTCTATCAACAAATACATGAGTTTTAGTGAAAACATCAAAGCAAAACCACAATCTCAATCAAACTTTTATTTCATGAACGTTGACCGATCTCTTCTTTGAGACTCTCCACGATCTGTATGCAGACCCTTTGGATTCTCCTTCGTGACTTTCTTTCTCCTTGCAAGCTTATTAGAATCGGCAATGCCAAGATTATCAAGTGAAGCTGAATCTTCAGTTATTGAATCCACGGAAGTAATGAAGTCGGTTTGGTACTTTTGTGAAATTGCCGTTATGATCTCTGGACTAATTGCATCTTGCGGCATAGTCGTGTCTAGAATCTTAACTATCTCCGAGTTCACTAGGTTCCCTGGACGCAAATCTACGCATTCTTTGTCAAACTTCTGCCCAAATCTTTGAACGAACAAGCTCCTTATGATTTGTAGCTCCTTAAGCTCCCCCATTCTTGATGCAGCAAATATCAGTCCGGCCATTGCTTCTTTCGTTTCATCAGGTAAGAGATGAACATCACTGTCGAGAGAACACATAAGTGACTCAGGTTTTGGAACCATTCAAGTGTTTAATGAAACCGTGTGGTGCAAGTTATCAAGAACAACTTACCTTTGATGAAGTAAAGGAGAAAAACTCTGCAATAGAGATGTGCACAAGTACTTGACCTGATCGTAAGCTAATAGCCTTCTCTCATCTTCATAGAACTGCTTCGCCTACGGTTTCAATTTTAAAACTCAAAAACAAGATTGATTTAAGGGATATTTAACATAAGGCAAGTAGTGATTATCGAGATTATTCTCATACATATGTATATAGTGAAATAAGCAAATTTATATGGCAACTAAAAATATTTATTCTCATATATTACCTTAGGAAGTGCTTCACGAAAGCGGCCGTAAGGAACGAGTTGAGCAATATCGGACCGGGACTGTCGAACCATACACTCTGTTCTTGTTCGTTGTACTTTGACAGAACAAAGCAGATTCTGGATACGGAGTTTGCTACAAATAAGACATCATATTAATTAAAAAAACTTGAACAAGAATCACCTAATCATTACCTTCTAATGCAAGTAAACTTGGTAAGTTTCTTACCACTTGGAAGCTTTTCGCCATCTTGAGGAACGAGACCAAACAGCAAAAACATTACAATAGCATCCGAACTTCGGTTCTGTTTTCTTGGCAAACATCGTTCTTTCCCTCGGTATGGAAGCTGAAGAGAGCCCTTTAAGAAAGATTGAGTAATGAGATGTTAATACCCAGAAAAGAAAATCTCTTATATATTACCCTTAAAAAGTGGTAATTTAAAAAACCATTAGTATTAGGATTACTTGTGGTATTAAAATCTGGGGAAACCCGTTTTGTTTTCCAATCGGGAATATGAAAATCCCAATGCATTTAACGTTCGCTGTTTTAAACTTCTAATAGATGATCGATTGACATCCGAACTTCACTAATAAGAGGATCTCAAAAAGCATTTCATGAGTTTCATCTACCTGCGGCAATTCAATCGTCGTTTGTTTTTTTTTTCTCTCGAAATCAAGATATCAAATGTGTTAACTAGACGAATTAATGAAATCAAACAATCATCATAGTCATATGATATACATCCAATAGAAAAAAGGAAACTAAATCGATATATTTTTCAAAACAAACAAAATTATAAAAGGGAGAAGATAATTACGGTAACTTTTAAATTTATTGACTGTATCTAAATCTTACACATTTATAGAAACTAGTGGCCCTAGATATATACATAGCAAGTTTTCTTTGGTTGGGGTAAGAAAGCAAATATAACTCTCTTTTTTCAAAAAAATTATGAACTTATATTCGTGATCAGAGAGTCAAGCCCATTTATCGTAGCAATATGGGCGTTATATGAATTTATTAAATGTATTATAAACCGATGCCAAAAAAAAAATCATAAACCAATGTTAGGATCAGGAAGTAAGAAAGAAAAAAAAGAAAGGAGATTAATGCGTGAAAAGGCTATCATCAATATTTAATGGTGCTTAAAACTTAGTATTAAGTAAGACAAAGATCATCATTATGCGTGCAGTGACTAATTTAATTGCAAAGCGGAAGCGCCATCATTGACCAGCAATCTTTGTTGGTCTTATATTTATTGACCATTTCAGAAAAGACAACCGACAAACCGGAAGTACCAGTTGCCGGTAAAACCGACGCGTATGATACAGCAGTCGCCAGCTGAGGCGGGTTAGATGTAAACCACTCAATTTTGTCTTTGTGAAAAAGACTGCGACCTTTAAACTAATCCCTTTTTTTCTAAAACGTTACAAATCTTGCCGACTTTTCACTCTCTAATCATTTCTTATAACTCCAATTGTTTTACTAAACTAACAACATTTATTGTCAATCTTGGTTGCTACCTTTAAGAGAAGGAAAGAAAGAAAAAAAAGAAAGATCGACTCAACAGAAAGCTGTCTAGAGAGAAAGAGAGTGAGCTCTGAGATCATCATCAATGGCGTCGAAGCTTGTAGTCATAATTGTGTTCATCCTCGATCTCATCGCCGTTGGTTTAGCCATTGCCGCCGAGCAGAGAAGAAGTGTCGTAAGCCCCATACTCTCTTCTCTCTTCTCACCTTAGACGATAGGTTTTGGTTTAGCTCATCTTGATTATTTCTCGACTAAGTAGTTCTTGAAACTTCACAGCCTTGTTCGTTCCCTATTCAAGAAACCGTTGAATGCCATGTGCGAACACGCAGTAGTAGAGAATTAATATCACTTTTAGATGAAGTTAAAGGATACAGATGCATGATTTTGATTCATAACCTAAAGTTTTCTGCAGAGCTTCAAAATTCTTATAGTATGTATAATAATGTATTGGCTCTGCAGAGTTTTCTTTATGTTTCTTTAAACGATTTATTAAAGAAAATAGGCATTGTTTTAACAGGGGAAGGTTGTAACGGACAATGAGAAGACATACGAGTACTGTGTGTACGGTACGGACATTGCTACAAGCTATGGAGCTGGTGCCTTCCTTCTCCTCTTTATAAGCCAAGTCCTTATTATGAGTGCTAGCCGCTGCTTCTGCTGTGGCAAGTCTCTTAACCCCGGCGGTTCAAGAGCTTGTGCCCTCCTTCTCTTCCTCATTTGCTGGTAACAAGAAAACCAAACATACAACTCTTCCCCGTATGTATAAGTCTTTAATACTGAGAGTGTGGTTTGGTCATTTTATTACTATTCTCTTGCAGGGTATTCTTCCTGGTCGCTGAGGTCTGTTTGCTTGCGGCGTCGATCAGAAACGCGTACCATACCAAATACAGAAAGATGTGGAACATCGATAACCCGCCCAGCTGTGAAGTTATAAGGAAAGGAGTGTTTGCAGCTGGTGCTGCGTTTACCCTCTTCACCGCCATCGTCTCTCAGTTCTATTACGTTTGCTACTCCCGTTCTAGAGATGCTTACCAGAATCCGTCCTACTAAACAATGTCATGCTTTTACAGCAAACTATGTTTAGGCATCACGAGTTGGAAACTATGTTCATGTGGACAGTGAGTTTGTTTAGTTTCAAGTGGTACTTATCTGATGCGATGTTAAAAATTTGATGGTTTGTCTTGAGGATGATACATTGAGAAGTTATTGTTTCTTGTGATCGTAGGTATATTGTCGTGTGTGTTTCGTAATAGATAAGGAGTAGAAAACATGCTTTGTGAATCATTGTTTTTTTCTTTTGGTATTGAGTAACCGTTCTGGTTTGCTTGATTTGGGAATTGAACTAGCACTGAAATTTTTCTGGTTAAGTTCTGTTTTGAGAGAAAAAAAAATGAGGAGTTTGGTACTCTCTGAGGAATTGAACTAGCACTGAGATGTTTCAAATGGTGGAAGTAATGAGATTCATCATCAGTCAAATCTTCTGCTACTCTCAATGCTTAATCTTTTTCTTTTTCTAATCCGTCTTCTTTAGTTCACACATTTTTTCTCACTATTAAAGTCCTTTTATATGGCTGACAGTATAAAATCAGTAAAAACATGAAAAAGCTTTTGATATATCTTTTCTTCACCGATGCAATATTTATTGGTTAGCTTGTTTGTCAAATCTACAAAGTGTAAATCAATGCAGACTCAGAAATTTAGAATTTCCCTAGTAGAGGGAACTATCATGATGTCATCAGTGAAAAAGGGAACAGAACGTTTCGTTTGATCTCTATAATCATTTTCTATAAATCTCATTAATTTCACCTTTTATTTACATTAAAGGTTTTGTTTTTTCAGTTTCAGCTACCATTTCATACTTTGGAATTCTTTTAAATTCGAGGTTCCAGTAGATGGGTTTATTGCAGGTTCATGTTGGGTTGGGCTTTTATGCCCATGGCAACATCTCTTTGGGTATCGAATGCGAAGTTTCATGCACTACTGTGGGCCCAACTTGTAAGAGTAATTGCTAACTAGTGACTACAGAGCCTGGAAAATCAAAGTCCATTTTCATTCAGTTTACGAAATACCAAATATCAAAGTATATAATGCATTGACAATTTTTAAAAGCAGCAAGGCGTTAAGCCTTAAGATCAATGTTTTTAAATCCAATTAGGACACTGAACCGGATTACATTCTTCGTTATCAGGTTAGAGGATCGATTGTGGTTGAACCGCGGATCAATAATTTAATAATTTTTAATATATAATTATATGTTATTATTAACCCTTGAAAACATATTATATAAATTATTTATTTACAAAATATAGTCAAATATTAAATATATATTTTGTTTAGTTATCAACTTATCCTGAAAAATAATTACAGGACAAATTTTTATACCAAAAGAATTTTAGCTAAAAATAAAATTGTCAAATTCAAAAAATTAAATAAACTACTAGATGTTTATTTTATTTTAGTTATCATTTAGTAAAACTTTTATCAAATTCAAAAAAATTACAAATCAAATAGTTTATTTAATTTTATATGTTATTAAAAGGCATATCATAAGTTTAATCAAATATTTTAAATATTAGTTTTTTGGGATTATTATCGAATCAACCAATGTTGGATCACAAGTTAATAATGAGATTATGGGGTTTTATCGGGTTATATCAGGTTTTTAACTAATAGTTTTTCATTAAATCTGATCCAAATCACTTATGGATCATTTATCGGTTCGACAGCGACTCCGGATCAAATATCAAAATATTTATAAAATAGTATAATTATGAAAAGAAAATTAAAAGAAAAAACAATTGGTGGCATAACAATAATAATCCAACACATGCGTCATCATAGCACATGACCACTAGTACATTGTGATATAGGATACCAATTTACAAACGATTATCAATAATGTAGATTTAATTCAATAATATAAGTTGAATATTTATATATATGTTAAAATCTAAGTTATAATGGCCACTGAGTAAATTTCAAATTTTTAGTTAACAAAGCGCAAAACCTTCTTTGGGGGGTTATAAGTAATAACCGAAATCTATACATGCTCCACTCCTCCAAGTACAAACTCAATACTTGCACGTTCTCATACATATTCACATCTAATCATACAATACATTGTGTGTATTTATCGCTTGTATCCACACGTTACACGTACGTAGTTATGTATGTTTGTCATGTGGGAATATGCGTTTTGCATTTTTTTATTAGTTAAATTTTAATTCTCAGAGGATCACCAGAGAGAAACTTAATGATTGCTCACACCCATTTGTCCTTTGCTAGATCTCAGATACTTTTAAGCTACATTTTCCTTTGTACTTTCTCTTAATTTCTTTTATAATCAGTTTAATATCTTAAAAACTGACTTAAGTGTCTTCTCGTATACTTGAGTAGTCACCTCCAAGTAATTTTAAAAACGACAATGCATTACCGTGGCTTGTTAATTTAATGTAATGCTATAGATTAAAAAAAAAATTATAAACAATATAGCCACCAAAAGGCCTCTTTGATGAGGAGGTGTAAGCTGCATGTCGGTATATGTTTTTTCTCTGGATTGTCTTAATAAACAAATTAAAGTATATGTCGTATATCCTGCCTTTTATATACAAGGCTTGGATCTCTTTTATATTTTCTAGAAACTGTAAGTGATTCTATATTACTGTACGTAAGATTGCAAGAGTCTTAATGCTTTAAAATTCACGTATAGTTCACAATTTTATTGCCAATTATATACATTATATATGCTTCTGCATGTCTACTGATTTCCAATTGGGTACAAATTTCAGTCATTAGAGGCCAAGCACAATATCAAGATTCTAGATATGATTATAAGATCACACTCGGTCGTTTCAGAAATTAAAATGTTATGTACTTATGATTAGCATAGTTAAATTTCTGGATTCATAAGATTATATATATATATATATATATATTATCAAATATATATATATATATAGTGGGCAGGGTCTTTGAGATTTTGAAGTTAAAAGCGACAGAATGTTTGGTCCTTTAATTTTTTATAAATTAATATTTAATTTAAAAATGTTAATTTTAACATTAAAGAAAATAAAAGACTAAAATTTGTCCACTGGTGATTATAAAAGCTGTAAGAATAGAAACGGTTCTAAAATTTAATATTCCACTCATGAATTTATAGTATGATTAATAAACAAAATTGAAAAATAAGATGAAGTTTGCCTCCTAAAACTCAGGTTGATAGCTAAAGTATAAATCCTCTAACCATTTGAATCAACCAAATTTACAAGCAATTGGCCCCTAAAAAACCTTTAACCTCATTGACTCAGAAGCTAATGTTTGACTAGCTTGGCATCAGTCTCGACTCTGTGTATGTGTGTGTGAGAGAGATAAATGTGTGGAGACTTAAGAATGATCCTACAAAAGAAAAAATACGATAATAACTAGAAAACGACACCTAAATCCTAATACAACTCTATATTATCCGATTCTTGTAGTTTTTCTTATACCAAGCTAAGCTAATTAATATATAGATGTTGAGATAAGAAAACTTTTTTGAGATAAGAAAACATTACATGAAGTTTTATATTATAAATGTAAGAAAATCAAAACCACTATATCATAATAGCATGTTCTATACAAGAAAATTAGACGTCTATTTCAATCCAAACAAGAAATATATGGTCGAACCCTATTTTTGCCCCAACACAACAAATCATACCATAAAGGGAATTTGTCTACGCAGTTTACATTTGTAGCCGGTAAGAACACAAAAAGTCATTGAAAATTTCGGACATTTGCATAAAAAGAAGCAAAAAGAAAGTACGATAATTTTTGCTTGGCCATGATTTGTCTTCTCGTTTGTTAATGGAGTCGAGTGACCTCAGCAATATTTGTGAAGGGCTTAGCTTTCACAAATATAGACACATATTGACAATCTTTGCGAACGGCCTCGAGAATTCTATAGAGAACACACACGCTGCTATTATCGATCAGTCTATATATTGTTACGTGGGGAAAATGAACATGTTTGAAATAAAGCAATTTTAAATGGATAATTTATATAATGTTGATTTATTATACTCCATATGTTTCATCTCACGACAACGAATGAATAAAGTTATGCCAACGAGCTCTAAATAGAGGTTGGTGGGTGAGAATGATTCAGATCATTTAATTTCTAACGGTTTTGCGTATCTTTACTGATAATAATTTTATTTTATTATTTTAATATAAATTAGTTAGACACCTATTTACAAATTACAAAAGATAATAATAGTTGTTGACTTTACTATCGTCTTTTCCTTTTCTTCGATAAGATGTGCCTGTAAACCTATAACCCATGTGTAGTTTTTATCCTCCGAAGCTACTTGGATAGTTGAGCCTGTTTCTTTTCCTTTTACGAGAATATTTGAACGTGTTAAGTTCAGAAAAGAACATAGTTTGATTCTCATTCAATTTTAAAGTAGCCATATATATATAAATTTTTTTTTGACAAATAGCCATATATATATATAAGTTTCCGTTTAAATTCGAACAACTTTAAGGAACAAACTTACCCAGATATATAAGTAATTGTTTATAACCTTATCTGCCGGAAAACAGTCGTTTATAACGTTATCACGAGGTAATCTTGTGCACTATAAGAAAATGAATATGTTTTACTAATTAAGTTTTGATAGCTAAAAGTATTATAAGTGAGGATCAAAGGCAATCAATCATATGTGATTTCAGGTTTATTTTTTGTTTCAAAAGTAGTACTACTGTGATGTTATGCTCGAGGTTTGGGTTCTCTTCGACTATGAATGATCATATGTTTTGGGTTCTTTGAAACAACTCTCGGCTACAATACAAGTGTTACTCAGTGGAAGAACAAAAGAATAGGGAGAAGAATAGGGACGTCCGGACGTGGCTGATCTGGAGACATTACTCTCTTTCTTTTGTGGACAAATGTTTTAGTTACTAATTTCTTAGAGCATCTCCAATGTATTACTCCATAATTTACTCTAAAATGGTGCAACTCCAAAATGGAGTAGAGTTTTACTCCAATGTATTACTCCATTTTTTACTCCAAAAATAATATTTTTTAGAGTGCAACACCTTATACTTTTTAAAATTTACTAATTAATCCCAACTATTTCATGTTTACAAAAATTTCTTAAAATATAATTTATTTGAATTAAACCTTTTTATTAAAAAATACAGAAATCATAAACATAAAATAAAAGACAATATATAAGTTGGTTCATTAATGAGCATTATAATATTTTCCCACAAATGATCAACTAATGTATTTCGTAATGAAAAATGAACTTCTTTATCTTTGATATTCCTAAATCGAGCAAGAAAATTTTAAAATCGGACATTTTCATTTTCTGCAATTTCGATATCTGGAGGTGGAGTTTTTCTTCCAAGTTCAATTGGTGCATCGAGTTCACGCTCATATGGAGATTCAAAAACAAAATCATGCACGGAAAAAAAGAAAACAAAGTTTTGTTTTATGATTTGAATTCCACACAAGATCCGAATGTATGTGCGTATATTCAAGCTCAGCAAGTGCAAATAATATCAAAGCGAAATGTTGATTCACACGATCAACAAGCTATTTCTCAGTTTTCTCTGTTTGAGCAATACTTTACCGGTCTTAGCGGATCCGGAAACGATTTGCCGGATTATTAAATCATTTGTTTTATGTTATCTTTATTTTATATTAATCATGTTTTTAATAGTGTTATACATTTTTATCTAAAATGTCTAAATAATGAGTTATCTTGTTTTTTCATGTTATTGTATCATTTTTAACATAAAAATATTATTTAAATAAAAAATAAAAATATTAAAGATTTAAATGACCATTTCTTAAATATAAAAATTTCAACTCCAAAATGGAGTAATGAGTAAGATTATTCCATAAATGGAGTAACCCTAGCCATTACTTCATTTTGGAGTTGAAAATGGATTGGGGTTGGAAAAGATTTTACTTCAAAGTGATATTTGGAATAGAAAATAGGGTAGGGTTGGAAATGCCCTTATATCTTTATAATATCAACCTCATTATTTATTTATTCGAATAATTTTTATATACTGTCATACCAGTTTCAGCTTTTGAATTTGACCCAAGGAAATGTTTCACGTTAACCACATCTATACGAAAAAACAAGAATAGTTTTAGTTCTCTTTATCACCCTTAAAATATCGCTTTTTCCTTTTACTTTGTTTTTCTCTTCTAATTTTATATAAAAAGGTGATAATGTTCCCATAATATGATGTATGGCCGAGAAGGTACTTTGTGACTGATTTGAAGTATGAAATGCTATGATTTGAATGGCTGCCGGGATGTATCAGTCATAATTACAACTAATTTATATACCAAGGAAGGTAGTTCGAGATATTATTTAAATGTCGCACCTTCTATAGATTAAAAATGCTGCACCAAGAAGGTGCAAAATGATTAGAACCTTAGTTTTGATGAAATCATATTTTATGGACCAAAATGCTGTTTACGATGGTTCCAATCAGGTTCTTTACCTGCACAGATTACAGATCAGCATATCTACAAACTTTGTAATGAATTAGTCAAAAATATATGTAACGAAGGGTTTTGTTCAAAAAAAAAAAAAAAAATATATATATATATGTAACGAAGGGTTTACTGTTTAGTAGGAAGTGGTAGAATTGTAGTAATTTAGCTGATTTCACTGCGATCAATGCGTACTATCAGAATTAACCCAACAGCATTCTGACTCTTACATTATCTTCTCAATGTTACGTCACTCGTTAGCCTCGAATTTTTCTGACACACCTATATCCAATTTGCCCGTTATTTAACTAATTTATTGAAGGAGTGCGATTACTAAATATTAATAATGTGAAACAATGTTTTTTTTTTTTGTAAATGAATAATGTGAAACAATGTTGTAAGTAAACATGTTAAACCAAGGGTCGTTTTTTTGTTTTCCTTCTTTGTTAACCCAAAGGTCTTATTGGCCTTGAGGGTAAATCAAAATAAAAATTAACGGTGAAATAAGTGGAAAACAAAATGGTAGAGAAGAGAAAAATAAAAGTGATGTTATTTTAACAAAACTGAGAATAAAACTGAATATGTTTTAGTAACTAGCATAAAAATGAAAAAGTTATATTCTACTTGGATGGTAAATTATTGATGAAATCCTAGAGCACTAGTTTGAGTCATTTTAAAATTAGTAATTAGTTATTCTAAAATGACCATCCATTATAATACGTGAAAAACGCAAAACATCAAAAAAATTTTTTTTAAAAAAACACAATAGTGATAAGATCGCTCGGAGTCTTTTTTGTGATTATTGTAACTACATTCTTCACCACTAACTTTTTTGGTGTATAGTGCAACTCTACTACAAACAGAAACACTGTAATGCAACATATTAGGGTCATTAGCATAAATAAAGTGAAATTTCATAAAACAATCACATGCTTCACGTCAAATCTTCATACTGTTACTAATGTGATTGTATGAAATGATTTGTGTCACAACAAACAAAATCATTTGATGTTTATAGAACAAGATCTAAAATAAAAGTAAATCTGTTGGACACATAATGCTAAGAAGAAAAGGAAAACTAAACTAAACTAAACTAAATTAAACTAAACTAAACTAAACTTAATAAGCCAGTTTGATCTAGGATTCCAATAAACTTCCACAAACAAATCTACTCTCTCTCTCTCTTTTTTTGTCGTCCACAGCTAAAGTTTAAACCCATAATAGAAAAATAATAATAATTACAGCTCGTGATTTGATATTTTCATGTCTATGTGTCTTAAACATGTTTATACTCGTGGTCGGTATATCATTAGTTGTCATATGTTTTTTGGTTTCTTTTTGTTAACTTTTGCTAAATGTTTAATCTCTTTAATTAGCATTCTATAAAATATTAATCAGTAAACACACAAAAATGGTCCCGAGAGAAGAAACGGGATGTAATTGCAAAACGGTGGGACGGGAAATGTAGAGTAGGGAAGGGGCATGTGATTAGCTGTCCTCTTCTCTCTGCATTTACTCTTTGTGGGCCTTAAGCCCATTTCTCTTCCCTCACTCTTGTTTTTCACTATCTTCTCATTTTAAATTATAATTTTCCAATTTATGAAAATAATTAAAGTTATAAAACCTCGTATGATCATCACTAAAAAATTCAACTTTGAGCGTTTCTTATGGTTGTTATTTCATTATATATTTTTGTGGGCCTTTGAGGCGAAAGATGTATAGATTGTGTTAATCATCATCTTCTTGAAAGTTTATGTGATTTGATATGTTGGATGGTTAAATCGGTTAATTGATGGTTTAGTTTTGTGATGTGATACTCACACTTTGTAAGAGCTTTATACTGTTTTATTTACTACAGCGATTTATTTAATATTAAAAACTCCAAAGTAATAGTCGTAATACTAGATGGCTATATAGATCTGTGGGTTCAAAAACAATCCACGAACCTAACTATAATAACTTTCTCTTCTTTTGTTTTTGGCAAAGAAACTATAATAACTTTCTGAAGAATGTTTTTGACTTTAAGCTTGCTTTTTACGAACTATCACAGTAACTATTTTGTGATCTAAGTTGTTAATTCATTATTCTTCACTACCTGTTTACATATAGTATGAATAAAATAATAAAATATTTGTATAAAAACAAAATAAATTATTTGAACCTGAAAACCAGGAAATTTAGTGTCGGCATTTTATCAGAAGTGTTTTCTTCAAGAACACTTGCCGTATCGTATCACACATAAAAAATTTAATGAAAATACAATATTAAATTTTCTGTTAAATAAATATACCAAATTGATGATCAAGGAAAATAAATAAACTTGAAGAATGGCAGTATGCTACACGCCTTTCTTTTATTTATACAGAAACTCTTAAATCAAAATTCAATTTATTATGGTCTCTAAGCAAAACATATGGCCACTAACTTATTGTCAATTTACAAATCATATACCTTCTATATTGTCGGAAATTAAAATGTATTAAATATTGGAAATCTAATCAAAAAAATTAAACAAGTTTTCAGCGCCTACAAAGTGCAAAGAGGCAACGAAATTAAAACACAGAGAAAAAAAGAAAAGTAAAAAAAAAAAAAAGTTTGTGCTCTCTCTCTCTCTCTCTCTCTCTCCATTGATTTCTACACACAGCCATCTCCGAACCTCCAACACACCTCTCTCTCTCTCTCTTTGCCTTTCATCGGATCTGACTTCTTCCCGAAAACCCACAATCTGATTCTTCGAATTCTTCAAAAACACGCTTTAATCCCCACACAAAGTTTCCATCTTTGACTCCACCAAATTGTTTATCAAACTCTCCCTCTTTCTTTCCTTCTCTCGTCACGTTTTCTGTTTGATCGAATTCACCGGCGGAGGAATTTTCCGATGGGAATGCCTTCGCTGGCTCCAACAAACCTACCATGAGCAACCACCGCGAGGAAGAAGAGGAGGAAGAGGAGGAGGAGGAGTGCTTCCACGACTCTCTCGATCGCTTAGTCTCTTCCTCTTCTGCCTCCTGCTCCGCTTCCAACTCCGATTACGACGACTCCGAATCCTCCCCTCCGATCTCCTCCTCCTCCCATGAAGAACCCAACCGCCGTCGGCACCCATTCCCCGTCCCTCGCTTCCCGATGGGCGCTTCAAGGTTCGACCTTTGGATCTCCGAGCCCGCTCCCGTTTCCGAGAGGCGTTCCAAGCTTCTGACCGAAATGGGCCTCGCCCGCGAACCGGCTCCTCACTCCCGGTTAAAGCCCGGTTCGAAAGAAACCGACATTTCTCGATCCATCTCGTGTAATCAGTTGGTTCGGCGAGATCACGGAGACTACTGCTCAGAGACTGTCGGCGGCAGCAGTGCTTCTGCCTTCGTCGTGAGATCGAAGTCAGATGTTTCTACTAGCCAATGTGGCGATCGTGACCGTCTTTATCCTCCTCCTCCGGGTAATTCATGTTCTTGTCTAGAAGACTCTAAGCTCTCGCATTCAGAGATCGGTTTAGCGAGTTGCAATGCGGGAACTGATTTAACCGATCCCTTGCGGTTAGAAGTAAGTTCTGACTGTGTGTTGAGAGGCTCTAGTGAGAACGAGGAAGTGGAAGTGTGTACTATTAAGAATCTAGACAACGGGAAACAGTTTGTGGTGAATGAGATTCAAGAAGACGGTGGTAGTACATGGAAACAGGTGAAGGAAGTGGGGACCGACACGCAGATGACGATGGAGGAGTTCGAGATGTCTGTGGGACACTCTCCCATCGTTCAGGAGCTTATGAGAAGACAAAACGTGGAGGATTCTGATAACAACAACGCAACAACGAAAACGAATGATGATGAAGACGGTAAGGATAATAATAATAATGCATCAAAGTCTAAGAAGAAAGGAAGCTGGTTCAAGAGCATAAAGAGCGTTGTGACCGGTGGGCACAGCAAAGAGAGACGAAGCAGTGATGACAAAGACACGTCATCAGAGAGAGGTGGTCGGAGGTCGAGCTCTGCTACGGATGATTCTCAGGAATCTTCTTTTCACGGTCCGGAGAGAGTTAGGGTGAGACAGTACGGGAAATCGTCTAAAGAGCTCACGGCGATGTACAAGACGCAGGAGATTCAAGCGCATAACGGTTCTATCTGGAGCATTAAGTTTAGTTTGGATGGTAAGTATCTCGCTAGCGCCGGTGAGGATTGTATCATTCATGTTTGGCAAGTGGTTGAGGCTGAAAAGAGAGGAGAGTTGTTACTGGATAGACCGGAGCTGTTGCTTTTGGCTAGTAATGGATCTCCTGAACCAACTACCATGTCACCGAGGAGAAGAGGGAGGACTTCTGTGAGTAGAAAGTCGTTGAGTTTGGAGAACATATATGTTCCAGATTCTGTTTTTGGGCTTTCAGACAGACCCTTTTGTTCCTTTCATGGACATCTTGATGATGTGCTTGACCTTGCTTGGTCCAAGTCTCAGGTTAGTTAGTTAGATATCACTTTATTTTTACCTTTTTGTTGGTTCTGTGAAAGTATGCATAAGTAAACAAGTACTCTTTTCCTTCAGCATTTGCTGTCTGCATCAATGGATAAAACAGTTCGTTTGTGGAGCTTGTCTAGTCAGACTTGCTTGAAAGTATTCTCGCACAGTGATTACGGTTAGTAGGTTTTGCAACAGTTGCTATTAATTTTCTTTTGGTGCTCATCAAAAATAACAGTTTGTTTGTTTGATCTTTTGATGGGAACAGTGACCTGCATTCAGTTCAATCCGGTTGATGATAGATACTTCATCAGCGGTTCGTTAGATGCAAAAGTTCGCGTGTGGAGCATTCCAGATCGGCAAGTAGTTGACTGGTATGATCTTCATGAGATGGTCACTTCTGCTTGCTACACTCCAGACGGCCAGGTAGAATGAATCTGCCAAGTAATTATTTGTAGTCAGTATCTGTTGGCTTTAAAATAGTTTCCTAACTTTCTTAAGAACCTGTTTAAACTTGAAGGGCGCGTTAGTTGGTTCATACAAAGGTAGCTGTCGTCTTTACAGTGCATCAGGTAATGGATGAAGTTTGTTAATGTAATTTTTTTTTCTACCTGTTTCCTAATGCGTTAATATTAAGAGACGGTTTTTTTTCATTTCCTCAGATAACAAGCTGCAACAGAAAAGCCAAATAAATTTACAAAACAAGAAGAAGAAAGCTCATCAGAAAAAGATAACTGGTTTCCAGGTAATGAGATGAGAGAATCACTTCTTCAGGAGCAAAGTCCAATGAAACTAAAAAGACTTACTTCCAGACGGCACTAAAAGTTGCTTGCTTTGTTTCATTTCGTTACCATAGTTTGTGCCTGGAAGCTCATCTGAAGTGCTTGTCACATCTTCGGACTCTCGGATCCGCGTTGTCGATGGAACTGATCTAGTCACCAAACTTAAAGGTACACACGCCTTACAAAGTCTTAATCTTTTGTCTTCTGTTACTTCATCCGCAAGCAAAAGTATCAATCTCTTTTCTCCACCATTGACACAGGGTTCCGAAACACGAGCAGCCAGATCTCTGCCTCAATCACAGCAGATGGGAAGTACGTAGTGTCAGCGAGCGAGGATTCAAACGTGTACATATGGAAGTACGAATCCCCTGCTTCTCGACCGAGCAAGAGCAACAGCAACAGCAAGAACGTCACGGTCACAAACTCGTACGAGCATTTCCACAGCCAAGACGTCTCTGCAGCCATCTCATGGCCCGGAATGGCCTCCTCAACAGAGTCTTGGGGAACAACAACCCAAAACAGAAACACCAACAACTTAGACGAAGTCTCCACAGCTAACCATCCACCCACACCTGTTGACCAGCCAGGGACTATTGATCGACTCAACAGTCCAAGAAACGGGATCATTTCAAGCGCGACGAACGGATACTTTTTCGATAGAATGTCAGCGACTTGGCCTGAGGAGAAACTGATGTTTGGGAGGAACAGAAGCGGGAACCGTCTGAGTACGGATTTGTCGAACTCGGGGAACGTGTCGGCTTCTTGGGGAATGGTGATAGTCACTGCAGGTCTGAGAGGAGAGATTAGAGCGTTTCAGAACTTTGGTTTGCCCATAAGGATTTGATAATATAAAAAAGAAGAAGATAAAAGTGTACAGAGTGGTAAAGAAAAATCGAGTGAGGTTTGTAATATTACTAGCGAGCTTTTTTTGTCTTCATTCGATTTTTTTTTAAAACAGATTTATTAACAAGAACATCGAGAGAACAGAGAGGGAGAAGAAAGTATACTGATCTTTTGTAGAGTTTACAGACACGAACAGCTGTTTTTTTTTCTTTCTTTAGTTAACCTCAGGCCCATTATGTTTTTTCTTTTCTTTTTTAGTTACCCTCAGGCCCATTATAAAGTTCGGCCCATCTTGCAAACGTTGTCGTTTTCTTATCGGGAAGCGAGTTAAAGACAGCTTGTCCTTTAGCCTTTAGGTTTGACTCTGTGCTAAAACCCTAGAAAGAGTTTAGCGCTGTTTCTGCCATAGACGAAAAAAAAAGAATGGGGAGGAAGAGAAAGCACAGCGAGGCTGAAGCGGCGGCTCCTGTGAAGGACGACTCTGCTCCGGAGAGACCTAAAAGAACTCTTTTGGGTTGGAAAGATAAGAAGGAAGATGCTGAGGAAGCTAAGGAAGCGGCTGCGTCTGCGCCTGGGTTCAGGAATAAAGAGAAGGTTCTCGTTACTTGTTCCCGTCGGATTAGTTTCAGGTGAAGCGATTTGTGATTTGATTTTGGGTTTAGTTTGGCTTATTAGTTTGATGTGGTGAATAATAATCGTTTTCTTTTTTTTGTCAATTTGTTTGTGAAGGTATCGGCATCTGATGTTGAACATAGTGTCACTTCTGCCACACTGTAAGAAGGATAGTAAGGTGGAAGCTAAGAGCAGTAAAGGCGCGACTCTAAATGAGCTTGTTGAGCTTAAGGGCTCTTCTTCCTGCTTGTTCTTCGAGGTAAAGTTTCCATCTTTTTTTTGGTAGTCTGATCTTCTTAAGTGGCTTTTTATAATCAAGTTGGATACTTGATAAATGGAACTGTGTAATTAAATTGGGTTCCTTTGTCCTTCTGCTCTTCATGTCAGTATGTCTGGATTTGGTTGTATGGAATAGTTAACTGTAAATTGGGAACTGTATCTCTTTGGTTTCTTGATTTTTTTTTACTAAAAAAAACTGAAGTTAATGCGTTTATTTGGTTTGGTCTGCAGTGTAGGAAGCATAAAGATCTTTACATGTGGATGGTGAAGTCTCCCAGTGGACCCTCTGTTAAGTTCTTGGTTAATGCTGGTAATTTCTCCAGCCCCCTTGTATTTTTGTTGTTCCAGAATTAGTTCTTGGTGGAGCTTATATATCTTGTTTGTCCCTTATGTTTCTGAAGTTCACACAATGGAGGAGCTGAAACTCACTGGGAATCATCTGAAAGGGTCACGCCCTCTCTTGACATTCTCATCCAATTTTGATAAAGATGTACACTGGAAACTCTTGAAAGAGATGTTAACACAGGTCGTTATCCCATTTTCATTCCCTTATGTTCCTTCCTTGTTAGTTTTGTTTGTACCTCATGCTAATTGGTTTCATCTTATCTCTTGCAGGTGTTTGGAGTCCCCAAGGAGCACAGAAAGTCTAAACCTTACCATGACCATGTTTTTGCTTTCTCTATCGTCGATGACCATATCTGGTTCCGTAATTACCAGGTTGGTTGCATCTCAGAGATCAACTAGTGTTGTTACACGTTATTTCAGTTTTGTTTTAACTTAGTCAATGTCTGTTTTTATCTTCTGTTGCAGATATCAGTACCTCATAATGAGGCAGACAAGGTTGCTCGAGGTGGTCTGGATAAAATGACCCTTGTCGAGGTCCGGCTAGAACTATTAGTAACATTGAATTTGCGTGATTGTTGATTAGTTAGTGTTGATTGAAGTAAAATCTGATGACAGGTTGGTCCAAGGTTCTGCTTAAACCCGATTAAGATCTTTGGAGGCAGCTTTGGAGGTCCAACACTTTACGAGAACCCATTCTACGTATCTCCAAACCAGGTACTGAGTTCTCTATGCAGCTTGATTGCTGATTCACATTTGAATTTATGTGTCAAAGTCTTAATTTGTTTTTAACTTTGTTCGTCAAGATCCGAGCCTTGGAGAAAAGGAATAAAGCAGGGAAATTTGCGAAGAAGATCAAAGCAAAAACAAGGAGAAAGATGCATGAGCTTTCAAACCCATTGGAGCCTGATGAGTTTGCAGACATGTGGAAGGATGATGAATGATCAAGTTTTTCTTGTTGTAAACTTTCAAATTCACAGAACCATCACATTTTTGTCTTTGTACTGTTCTTGACTCTGAATTTATCTCCCCCTCTTATGGATCAAAAAGTGATATTTTTCTTGAAAATTAAAAAGTTTAACAAGTAAATGCTCCTTGTCCAAAAAAAAGAAAAAACAAGTAAAGACTCCATCCAAAAGCTCTTTGCGAAAACAGTAGCAAAAGTACATGCATATGAACACCCAAAAATCACCTATACATTTTTTTTTCTGCATATGAACCACCCAAAATTCATAGAGAATACATTTTCATGTTTTCACTGTTCCTTGCTCTGTTTTCTTCTGACCCTCTTATGGCTCTGATAAGAATACAAGCTTTTATAGAACAAGAACACTGATTACAATCTCCAATCTCCAGAACCTAGGGTTTACAGAGAGTCCCTATCTCTCCCACAGATACATCACCACAAGATGCATTCTATTTATGTCTTCTTTCTCTCACGTGTAACTGCTTTCTCTTCTTCTTATTTTGCAGGTGCCAGCTCATTCCTCTACACGTGATCAGTCACTATCTTATATGAGATCATATCAGGCTCAAAAGCTGAAATCTTTTTGTTTGTTTCTCTATCTATTTTTCTTGAAAACTGACAAGTTCATCTGTAGTTCTTTGCAATATAAGATGCAGTTTAGTTTCTTTATTGATATGGCATCAAAGGTCTAATTACATATAGAAAGTGAAACAAGACAGGAGCAGAACAACTCGAGAGTTTCAATTAAAAGAAGAAAAATTAACGAGAGTTAGCAAGAGCCCAGTTAGCCTCACTTCCTCTCCTAGGGATGCCATTGACCTTAGCACAAGCATCCACTTTGAAATTAGCTCCACATATCACACCTTCACTATCAATCCTCGGCATCGCCTTCATCTCGTTCCTCGGATGCTCAAAGCTCTTAAGCCCTGTCTCACTGTGAAACATACACCCTACAAAACAACAATAACACATCAAACACTTCAGATCTAACTCACAAAATGTTTTTCTTTACAAGCAAAGCTTTGTGTCTTTTGACTCACCAGTAGGGAAAGGAGCAAAAGATTTAGCACATCCTTGCTTTATGATCTTCACATCATCAGACATCACAACAGACCCATCACCGGATATTCCCCAGTAAAGACTCTCTCCTCCATCAGAGCTCAGAGCCGAGAAAACAGAGGAGGTCTGAGTGTCGTATACCACGAAGGCGAAGCTTCCTTCTAAACCTCTGAGGACTTGATCGGCAGGGTAAGGACCACGGTCACGCAGCGTCCGGTAAGCTTCGATCACGAACATCGCCTCGCTCGTGTTCTTCCCCGTGAGTCCGTACTGTCGGTTCAACGCGCAGAGATTGGTCAACGAGCCGAGAAAGGTGCAGTAGATGCCGTCTATCCCGCAGAACAGCCTCTGGCGAAGAGAGTTGATGGGACGGGAGTAGGCTAAGACGGCGGAGTCGCCGAAGGTCATGGAGAAAGCGGTGTCTTTGTGGAGGGAGAGGAAGTCGGAGAGGGTTTCTCCGGGGAGTTTGCCGGTGGAATGAGACGCCGGACTGTTGAGTTCTTCCGGTGGGTGAGCGAATGCTTTCTGGAATATAGCCAACATTTTTGTTTTGTTTGAATCTTTTGTTGTTGCTGTTGTTGTTGTTGTTGTGGTTGTGAGGAGAAAGTGTTTGATGTAAGAGAATATTTATACGAGGTGATTCCACGTGATGATGACTAGGATTTTCTTAGATTTGGGATAAGACCATCTTCCGACATGTCCGACGTGTTCTTATCCGTTTCTTCCGTTTTTTATTATTGATTCTGTATTTACCATTTCTTTTTCAAATGCTAGTCAATAAACAACTTGATAAAAATCCAACAACTCATAATAGTCAATAAACAACTTCATAAAATCCAACCACTAATTAGAGGTGGGACGGATCGGGTATCCAGAGAATTTCGAGATATACGGATCCGAATCCTTATCTGGCGGATCCATGATTTTACTATCTTTATCTGGATTTAGAGTTCTCGGATATCCGGATATCGAATATCTTTCTAAAATTGTAATATCCAACGGATATCCGGATCCGGATTTTAAACCTTAAGTAATAAAAAATAGTATTAAAATTTATAAAATATTAACAATAATTTAAAAATAAAAAATGTATATAATGTTTATAATTATTTTTATGTATGCTATTAAAAATTTTATATAAAATTTATATATATTATTTATAAAATGAAAATATAATAAATAAAATTAGTTTATATATATATTACTATTTTAAAAATAATTATTAATAAAAATTACGAATCCGAATATTCAGACTGAAAAATCAAGATATCCGGATCCGGATTCGTTTTTGACGGATCCAACATTATATTATCCGGATTCGGATCCGGCCTCTCCGGATATCCAGATTTTCGGAACGGATCCAGATCAAATCTCTTATCGAATCCGGATCCCAGATAAAAGTCCTAGGCCTACCACTTATTGATTCGAACCTATCTTTGTAATGACGTGCCACGTTAGAAAAAGTACTAATTCTTTTTTTTTCGTTAACGTTAGAGAAGAAAAGAGTAGCATGTTTTGATATAATATATTTCTGTTAGACATTGTTGTTACTGTAGTCGCAGATTGATATATTTTTAATTTTCTTTATAGCAAACATATCAGTATATTGTTTTTGTTATTGGCAACTAGCATTATTTTATGTTTCAAATCATCCCTTTTCTAGTAGCTAGTTTTAATTGTGTTGTAAGAAATTATGTTTCTGTATCAAACTAATTGATAACAAACTGAAAATGATAAAATTAACATATAAGTAGATAACATAGACAAAATATTTAATGTGATTTCTACTAATTGCACATCCTCAATAACTCCCTTTCCTTTTATGTATTTCGCCATTATAACGTTTACCGACACAATTTATTACAAAGGGAAAGTTAGATCAACGTTAATCAATTTCTTGGGGATGTAAGGTTGGATCCACGTCATTCCCATCAATTACTCTTTGACTCTGCTCTTTGGAATTTTCAATTTTAACACATCCAATGATTCCAAACAAGGAATATCTATAATACACGGCGAAATAGAACTACGAACCAAACCGAAATGATCTTCAACTACAAACATCAAACATCACCCGGTTTTGATCCGGTTCATACAAAAGCGAGCTAATTGATTTACCTACCTTGGATCAACAATGTCGACTATGAGAACGGCCACAATTGAGGAACATTCTAACTCCCAAGCAGCCACGGAATGAGTCATGATCAAAGCTGAGATCTTTCTTTATCTCCAAAACCAACAAATGCGACCACGTTGAGCGATTGCAATCATACAAACATGAGCTAACTTGAGAAACATAGTGTGGTTCAATCCCGGTCCAGAGCACACTACTTTGTTCTGTTTTTAACATCAAGTGAGAGACAGTGATCATCACTCTTCCTTCCATCCCATAACTTTTTGTTGTGTGTGCGCTTTCATCAAGAATACAATAACCACAAACTCTTCCGTTACTAGTCCATAAGCTGAGCATAACAACTCTTTGTAACGAGCTTCCAAAAACACACTACAATAAAACCTAGTGGTCCACCGACGATTTTGGTAACCGACACTTTTTATTTTGTTTCTTTAGAAACCAGCTTTATTTTCAGCTACCCATTTTCAACTCCTACAGCATCTATTTATAATTATTTAATGTAGGATTCGTATTTATGACATCCTCAGTTATTGCACTATGTATCTCTTGTATGGAGGTAAAGTTGGATTCCGCCATTCCTAATCAATTTTTGCACTCTAAATTATTCATACCGGTACCAAACCGAAAATATCTTTGATACAGTGTCATGGACTAAGGAAAAAAAATTCAAACAGATACAAATCATACAAAATACACTAACCGGTTAAATCGATCTCAATCCGGTTCATACAAACAGGCTGGTATTATTTTACCTATCTTGGATCAACAAAGTCGGCTACGATAACGGCCACAATGGAGAAAGATCTCCGTAGGTTCTAGGCATCCACGGAGCGAGTCGTGACCAAGCTGAGCTCTTTCGTTATCCCCAAACCCGAAAATGCGACCACCTTGAGTGACTATAATGGTGTGATACAAACCGGTGCTTACTTGACACACACGGTGTGGTTTAAGACTCTCCAACACTCTTGGCCTCAGGACTTTGTCGGAAACTCCTCTGTCCGGGAACCCAAGGCTTCCAAATCCCATCCACCCAAAACCATACAACAATCCACCTTCCACTAGTACAAAAGTTTTCCTCTTTCTTGCACACACCTGCAAAAGCCAAAGTAGAGCCATGATCAGTTCCTGCTCAAGAACTCTTAGAACACGAGAACAATCGCTGTGGTCTACACGAAAGGATCTGACCTGGACAGCGAGGCAGTTGTTGAGACTAACCAAAACTTGAGGAGTGATCTTGTCGTTTTCGTCTCCATGGCCTAGAGCACCACAGTAACCTTTACCCCATGTGTATACCTAAGGGAGTTCAAAGAACAATCAAAACAAGATTCTTCTGATTCATCAAAACCAAATGGAGACAGAGAGAGATGGAACCAAAAACTTACACGGCCATTAGAATCAAGTGCCACGGCGTGTTCGTCCCCTGCAGAGACACGGATTATATGAATACCTTTTCTTTTAAAAGCCTGAATGACACGCGGCTGGTGCTCGTCCTGTTGCTCTCCATGACCAAGACAGAAACTAGATCCAGAGCCAAACGAGTACACCGAGCCATCTTGTGTTACAGCTAAAACATAGCTCGGTCCCGTTGAGATTTGCACCACAGGGCCAACGCTCTGAAGAAACTCAACAGGTTTGGGCACTGGTCTGTCCAAGGTATCGCCATGACCAAGCTGTCCGTGTGTGTTTGATCCACATGTAAACACACGCCCATCCCTTGATAGAAACACAGTGAAGTGAAGCCCAGCAGCCACCTGCTTACAAGGAGTTCCCTTCAAAGCCTCAACAAGCTTAGGCCTAAATATTGGACGACTTATATCTAAATGACCACAGCAATGCGATGAGTTATCCCCACACGTGAGAACCTGTGCAGGATTTCAAGTGAGCATCGCAAGCCAAAAAAACATACTCAACAGAACAGTTTTTTTCATAGAAACAGAAGCAACCAACCTCTCCAGATTGCAATACAAAAGCAGAATGGTTCTGCGTGGCTGAGACTTGAGCCACTTGAGCAGAGAAGGGGAACTCCACAGGCGTAAACGCTACGCATTGAGTAGTTTCTGAGCCATGAGCAAGAACACCGGACAAACTCGAACCACAAGAGTAAACCTTTGAGTTGTTGATTAGCAAAGTGTGATATCTCCCTGTTGTAACTTGCATCTGCAGAAAGCATGAAAGAAATGCATTTGTGACCTCTGACTCTAATAAACCAAATCAAACCCGGAGTTCTCTATTACCAAGCTATACTCCTATCCTTTATACCAGTTTCTCAATTATCATCACTAAGCTACCTAAGAGGCTAAGACTACTACTCAGTAAAAGAAAAGTTCACCAAAGAAAATGAAACATACATTGCCTGCAGAGGTTTCAACCATATCAGAAGATTGCTCAACAGACTGCAAGAACCTCAAGAGACGCTTCCAGTTCCCCTCACAATTCGCGAAAAGCTCCTTCTGCGTAGCCAAACCCATTCCCACATATACAGGATGCACAGAACAAAGCTGAGACGCCGCGTAATCAGCTAGCGACCTGAATTTCAAAGGGTACAATCCAAAGCTCCCTCCGAAGACCTTCGAGGTCAGTTCCAGGCTGAGCAGATCAAACGCGTTAAGCCTTCCAGAGGTCAACACCTCCAAGATCAAATGAGAAGGAAGATCCTCAAACGAAACCAACCAATTTCCGCCAGCCATAGTTTCAAATCAAACGTAAAGGACGAGACTTTATGAGAGGAATTGAAGCTAAGGAAACAAAAGGTTGAGACTTTAAAGGATTTACAAAGGGTCAGATTTTGAGACGAAATCTAGAGCAGTTGAAGTAGCGTATGAAGAAGACGTTGGATGGTAGGAAGAGATAGGAGATCGAATAGGAGAAGGGAGTTTTTGATGAGAATTTCGCAGTTGGTCTATTCGAAGATCGAAAACTAATCATGAGAAGGGGGTCAGATCGCAAAGGAATCAATCCACCAGATGCTTCAGAAATTTACCTGCAAAAACAGAGTACCAAAACAGAGCAAATCCCTAATTGATTTGATCGAGAGGAGAAGAAGAGTAATGTGAATGCGTGTGAGAGCTTACCTGGAAAGAAAAAGCTATTTGATTTTATTGATGCCACAGAGACTTGCCACTAATCAACAAATGAAACCAAAAAGTCTTTAAAAGGAGCCTTTTTTTTATAAGAGCAGAGAATGTTGAAAGACGTGTGAGGAGGAATAGAAAAAATCAATGTCTTGCTTCTTAAGCTTCTTCTTTTTGTGGCGATGCTTCCTCTCTGTCGTGGAGAGAGTGAGTTTGCAGAATCTTTTTGGGGCTTTAATTAGTCCTCGTCCTTGCACTCTTTTATTTGTTGGGAGTGTTGTCTAGTTTGTGGTTGAAAATCAGACGCCACATAAAACAGTTGAACATGTTGCCAAAACTCTCAAGTATACGAGGTTAGCATTTCACAATGAGGTTGGAGAAACAATAAACCAGTTTACAAACGTCTTTTTCTATTGAAGTCACTGGAGACAAAAGTACTTAGGTTGCACACCAAATAAAAGCAAAATCTCTCAACACAAGTGGGTCTCGTTTCTCACCAACAAGAATCAATCTCTCCCGGATGAATAGTATGGAGTTGGTCACACAAACATAAATGTTACAAACAGTGAAACAACATATATGTATATTGCCATGTTAATGTTTGTAGAATTTACTAAACTGGAATTTTGTCTTTCAGGTAGTTTAAGACCGCTTTTGTTCCTCTTTCTAGAATTGGTCTTCTGATGCTGTTTCAATAATGTTGGTGAAAAGGGGAATAAGATAAATCAAACTGTTGTTTGTATGATGAATGGATTTGAGTTGAATTTAAATGGATGGAAGAAAATACCTTCTTAATGGGTTCCCATCAAGCCTTAGAACCTCAAGTGTTGGCTCAAGCAAACCCTAAGAAACAATTATTTGTTATCAGAATTTTTAATGCAGTTTTTATGTTCCAGATAAATGAAAGGTGACTTACTAGTTCTGGGGGAAGACTTGAAATGTTGTTGTTGGATATGTCCAGATGTTTGAGTGAAGTCATGTTCTTGACTTCCTGCTTGGAAAAAAAAACAGACTCCATGTAAAATAACATTATTTGGTTAATTACCTGATTCATGCTAGTTTCCACTAAATTCAAACTACAGATTCAGCAATACCAAAATTAAAAACCACAGAGTAGAGCTTATAGCAAATATACCTTAGGAATCGATTGAAGTGAATTCTGGCTCAAGTCAAGGATAAGCAGGTTAGATAAGTTGAGGATATCTTCAGGGACTTCTTGCAGCTGGACTCGGCTGTCAAGTGAAGTATATCATCTTAAACTACCAAACAGTACTAAATGGGCAATGAATAATGTTAACGTGTAAAAACCAACCTCAAATAAAGCTCTTGTAGGTGTGGCATGTGGGAAAACTTGGGATGCTCTTTGATGCCCAATGAAGCTGCATTACCACTTAGGTCGAGAATCTGAAGCCTAAAGACTGCTTGAAACCCATCCAGTGGAATCTTACAAGCAAATGAAAAAAGAAGGTGATGGGTTAGCGAAGCTGTAATCAACTCTTTAAATCTTTTCTCAACAAACATCACCAACCTGCTTCATGGGATTGTTATCCAACTTCAAGCAGACAAGACCAGGAAGTGACTTCAAGATTTCCCCGGGCCAATCTTTTATCTTGTTCCTTGACAAAATTAAAGTCTGCAATTACAAAGATAACATGAAATCTAAAGCAACACGACAGGTGTTATAGAAAATGCACATGTAGCATCATATTTATGGGAAACCCATTTACCTGAAGGGAAACAGATGAAGAAAGCTGAGTAGGCAATTCCTCGATAGAGTTTTTAGAAAGATTAACTTTCGTGATTTCACCAGATTCCCAAACTTCTGAAGGGACAGCAGTCAAGTTGAGACCTTCCAGAGAAAGTTCCTGGAGTTGTGTGTAGCGTCAATCGATTAAGATCATAACTTCATGTTTTCTATTACGAACATGGAGCTCTTGTTAGGATGGTGCTCAGATCTGTGAATTCACTTACCTTTGAAGATATGGACATACGAGCTGCTGAAGCAATTACTTTTTCCTTCGTCGGAGTGCTTGCACTAGTTTCTACAAATGGAAACCTTTAACAGTTAGTGATAACCTCTTGAATGAGAGAGCGAGAGAAGGAGCGTGATGTTGGACCAAAGTACCTTCAGTATTAGAAAGACGGCTCCTAAGATACTTTAACAGAGCAGCTGTAGGACCATTTACTAACGAGCTGAAGAGCCAAAAAAACAAAAGAAATAGCGGTCTCTTGAAGTAGCAATCAAACAAAGACCAAGGAAGCAAGAAACCTGACAATGGCAGAGTAAAAAAAAACCTTCTAAGGGTTCTCAAAGGATTCCCAACAAGCACAAGCTTTCTCAGAGTAGTCATGTTTCCTATGAGAAAAGGAGAGTACAAGAAGCATTAAGTTAATTGCTATTTTAATGATGTCATATGTAAATTCATTGACAAAGCAGGGGATACAAAAATGGCTAGTGTTGTTTCCTTGTCGTACCGAGCTCAGGATGCAATCCTGTTAATGAATTATTTGAGAGATCAAGGTACGAGAGCTTCAATTTACATCCTCCAACTGGATATTCCTTGAGCTGAAAATCAGGAGAAATCACGAGGGTGCAGACAATTAACTATAAGCAAGTGATTGTCACTAGATAAAAGGATTGGAAAATATATAAAATGTCAGAAAACAAGATATGAGCACAACACCTGATTAGAACGAAGATCAAGTGTTCCTAGACGTGACAGATCTCCAATCTCTGCTGGTAACGTCGATAGTGAGTTCATTCTGGAATAAGGTACAGAGAGAGGAATGTCAGTAGTGAAAGTCTCTAATTATAATCCATGTCCGACCAAAACAAATATTTCTTAAGAAACAGTAGTAGAGAATGACCCCAAATAGAACTCCACGAGAGAGGAGCAACCGCCTATTGATGGTGGGATAGACGAGATTTCTGCATGAATCGAATACGAAAACAACTCAACAACTTTATAGAAGGACCAAGTTTGATATTGCTGGAACAAAACAGAAACGTTATCTTCTCAGATTTTACTTACTGTTCTGATGAAGGTCGAGCCGGATAAGACGTGAAAGGCTTCCGATATTTTGTGGCAGATCAACCAACATATTCTTAGCTGCAGAGTGAAAAGAATATTAACATGTGTCCCCACAATCCTTCAACATGTAAGGAAGGCAGAATAAAAACTGAATTTCATTACATGCATTAAGCTCTGTAAGCATGGTCCACGATGCTATCTGCCTCTCAGAGAGAGCAGTGAGCTTGTTTCCCTGCAATAATGCATATATTAATTACATTGGTAAATCATCTTTCTTTACCCAAACATAGCCTTACTACCATTGCCTTCTCCTTCTTTCAGACAGGCCATACTGACGGTGAAAGAAGAAAAAAAAAACACCAATCTCATACCTCCACATCCAGCTTGGATAATTTAGAACAGTTGGCCATGTCTTCATGCAAACTGGAAATTTGATTATTTGAGGCCTATAGATTATAGTAAAAGCACAATCATTGCCATAAAAAAAAGAGGGTAGAGGTAAAACAACTGATCCAAAAGCAACACATAGCAACCTTCAAATCAGATAAGTCTAAACATCTTCCAAGAGACTCTGGAAGTTCTTTAAGCCGATTGCTTGAACAGTCAAGCCTGAAACCATCACAAGGAGTTTAAATCAATTGTGAACTGTGAAAGTTTAATGAATGCCCTGATCTAATTTTATGCCAGGATAACCTACTTGACAAGAGAAGTTGCGGAACCAATTTGATCAGGAAGTTCTGAGATGGAGTTAAAGGACACATCCAACGACTTCATCGCCGTAAGCCTTTACGAAATAAGAGCATTTTCGACATTATTACCAAAAGCGAACACAATGGAAGCTAACAAGAAAGCTCAAGAAAACACTCACTCCCCGATGGCAGCAGGAAGATGAGACAGTTTGTTGTGACTGACGTTTAACACAACCAAACAGGCAAGGTTCTTTAGATCTTCCCTTAAAACCTCGATTTCATTATGTGCTAAAATAAGCTTCTGTAAATCAACCGCCTGCAAAGGTGTGCAAGATGGGGGAGAAACGTAAACATTTCAAGAAAATTTGATGACATAACAAGAATGCATTAGAGAAAAGGATTCTAAATTGATCACCTCCCACCAGTTTTCTCCTTCTCCGGTTGTTTCCAGACATTGATACACCTCTGTAGGTACCTCCCTGAAAATTGAAACCACCCTCTCAGATCAATAAACAGTGGTCAAAGGAAAAGACTTTGCAGCAGCTCATATACAAAAGGGATCTCGTGACCATACAAGATCTGATTCTAAGCAACTGAGAGGATCAAAACTTTTTTGAATTATAAAAGTATTTACAAGCAAAAGAAAAAGGAAAAAAAAAAAGACTTTTCATCTACTGGAGAGCATCTAGGTTTTCTCAGATGATTACATACACACGCGCCGATCAAAAGATAATATTCACATTTTCTATCCAATTTCGAAAATTAAAAGAAGAAAAAGAAAAACAATCGAAAGTAGTGGATCTAACCGGAGAGATCGATTGGAAAGGTTGAGCGAACCGGATGTTCGAGCTGCCTTGAGAATACGATCCATTACCAGACACGCACACCACTCTCTTTCTCTGAGTTCGTCTGTCTTTTTGTTCGTCTCTGTCGCTAATCGATTTTATGAACAGATGTGAAAACGTTGTCGTTTTGTGAAGCTTAATAAATACTTTTTTTGGGTCAAAATTATACTCATCTGTTCCAAAATAAAAGTTTTAGGCTAATGCACCAATTATTAAAGAATTTACTTTTTATCTAAATATATCATGAAAATATAGATTAATCAACTAATTGTAAAATAGATTACAAAATATCTTTAGCTACATAGTTTTTGATAAAATTAAAAATTACATTAAAATATAGAAATATTATCTATTAGGAAACATCAAAAACTTCATTAAACTAACCTGTTTTGAGAAAGGTGAGTAATATCCAAAAAAAATCACAATATAATTCATTAGAATACAGCTTAACTGGATTTATGGGCCGGCCTATTAAAGCAAAGAGGCAATCGAAATATCACAAAAAAAAAGTTGACGTGAAGCCAAGTCAGTCTCTTGTGCTCTTTCTACTGGCTGTTTTCTTTTGCTATCAATGCTGTAATGATGATGCAGACAATGATCATCATGAGACCATGGTACGAGAGATGATCATGTCACACTAAATATCAATATTAGGGTCAATTACACTTCCAGCTGCGTGTTTCTTTACTATTTCTTAATCAAAGTTCATTTATTTAAAACTTTCTGTTGGTAACGTTGGATTTATTCAACTTAATGTGAAGCTTTTATCAAAACCAAAATAGTGATATATCCCTTATGAGTGATTTTATTAAATTTTGTGTTTCCATGGACACTGAAAGCTTAGACGTGCATCTCCTTTGAAGTGGGTGCAAGAGCTTCTTCGGTCATGGTTCCTTTTTCTAACATGTGTTTGTCTTCTCCTGACGTGAACGGTGGACAATGGGAACAGCTTGGTGGTTGTTGGTATATAGGTGGGCGGTAATATGGTCGGCTTGAGGTGCAACCACCGGTTTGGCATCCCCCAGAACCATAGCCAGGATTAACCCTGACTCCTGGAATCACAAAACCGGGAATCTGTGTGCCTGGAACCGTTATGGGAGGGATTGATATGCTTGGGACAACTACACTTGGTACACTACCACTTGAGCCACCTCCTATACCGATACCAATCCCTTCGCCTGAGCCACTACCCTGTCCAATGCCTTCACCGTATGCACTACCTGGAGTTCCAGTGACAGGACCGCAGTTCGGTTGGCCAGACCCGGATCCTATTCCTTCTCCATAGCCAGTGCCTCCACTGGAGCCAATTCCTTCTCCATAACCACTGTCTCCACTTGAACCAATCCTTTCTCCATAGCCACTACCTCCACTGGAACCAATGCCTTCTCCATATCCGCTGCCACTTCCATAACCCCTACCTACACCATACCCCATAGGCTTAACTGTGTGGTCAGGATCTTCTAGTTCACTAGCTAGGGACTGCACTTTATGATCATGTTTTTCTTTATGATCCAGCATTTTTTTAGGATCAGGTTCTTCTAGCTCACCCCACATGGATTGCAGTTTGTGATCAGGCATGACCTTGTCCTCAGGCTCCTCAGGTTCACTCGGCATGGATTGCAGGTTATGACCAAACATGATCTTGTCCTCAGGCTCCTCTGGTTCACCCGACATGGACTGCAACTTATGACCAGACATGACCTTATCCTCAGGCTCCTCTGGTTCACCCGCCATGGACTGCAGTTTATGGTCAGGCATGACCTTGTCCTCAGGCTCCTCAGGTTCACCCGGCATGGACTGCAGCTTATGACCAAACATGACCTTGTCCTCAGGCTCCTCTGGTTCACCCGGCATGGACTGCAGCTTATGACCAGACATGACCTTATCCTCAGGCTCCTCTGGTTCACCTGCCATGGACTGCAGTTTATGGTCAGGCATGACCTTGTCCTCAGGCTCTTCTGGTTCACCCGCCATGGATTGCAGCTTATGACCAAACATAACCTTGTCCTCAGGCTCCTCTGATTCACCAGCCATGGACTGCAGCTTATGACCAGACATGACTTTATCCTCAGGCTCCTCTGGTTCATCCGGCATGGACTGCAGCTTATGACCAGACATGACCTTATCCTCAGGCTCCTCTGGTTCACCCGCCATGGACTGCAGTTTACGGTCAGGCATGACCTTGTCCTCAGGCTCTTCTGGTTCACCCGCCATGGACTGCAGCTTATGACCAGACATGACCTTGTCCTCAGGCTCCTCTGGTTCACCCGCCATGGACTGCAGCTTATGACCAGACATGACCTTGTCCTCAGGCTCCTCTGGTTCACCCGCCATGGACTGCAGCTTATGACCAGACATGATCTTGTCATCAGGCTCACCCGGCATGGACTGCAGCTTATGGCCAGACATGATCTTGTCATCAGGCTCTTCTGGTTCACCCGGCATGGACTGCAGCTTATAACCAGACATGACCTTGTCTTCAGGCTCTTCTGGCTCGCCCGGCATGGACTGCAGCTTATGGTCAGGGTTGACATTGTTCTCAGGTTCCACATTGAACAACTTACGATTTTGCTGGCTCAAACTAACCATCCCAGGCTTCACTACATGATTCAGCTCTAGCTTGCTTGCCTCCATCATGGAGAGATCCTTAAGAACCCTGCGTGCCAAAGTTGAACTGAAGAAGCATAGTAATAGGACGAATCCAAAGCATCTGCCTTGGTGCCCCTTTGCCATATATTTTTTTTTTGTTTCCTAGGAATAAACTGATCCTGCTGTATATTTTTCAAATTAAAGAATCCTTCATGGTTTTATAGGATGTAATAAATTTTAAAGAAAACACAATCCCGTGAAAGCAAAATACAATGAAAAAGTGATACACAAACATAGCATGAGTCCAAAGAGAAAAGTAAGAGGCTTTATTCCATAACACAGATTGTATGTTCATTCAACTTCAACTCTTACAAGTTTCGAATTCATATCAGGAATTATTTGCCAACAAGAAAACGCATCAACAAAGATATTAGGAGCAAGATATATAGCATCTAAAAGAAAGAAGAAAAAGAAAAAATAAACACTCAGCTGAGAGAAGTTGGTAAGAATTCAGAGAGTATCAGCATCAGCAGCTTGTGATTCAGCAGCTCTCAAACCTTCAGCCAAGGCACGTGCTCTGTTCTGGGTTTGTCTTTCTACAGCAACCATGTATAAACCTAAAAACAATATCATAAGGAGTGTCTCTAGAGAAAAAGGAAAAGATTTTATGAGTTTAAGAAAACAAATCAAAGGGTGTAAGAAGAACATTACCGACAGCACTTCCGAGAGCACAGCCCCAGAGAATCCGCATTGACCATTTATCGCTGATTATTCCTCTCGACCCACCCATCATACTTTCTCTGCAATAATTTACCAGCAGTAAAAACGCAGACTTTGTGATTGCAAAAGATCAAAGGAACAGTTTCAGTCTGCATTTGCGGTAATGGGAACAGCAAAATATGTATCGGAAATTTCAAGAGATAATAACCAAAGCTATGGGATTGCTCGGAACGTAGATACATGAACTATTTAGATTTTTGAAAAAGTGGATGAGAACATATAAGGAGTGTGAGCTTACCAGAACTCGTCGTCGGCGACCGGAATAAGTAAGAACCGAGAAAACGATTGACGGTTGGAGGAGGACGGAAAATGAAAGAAGAGGGGCTACTTTGTCAATACAACAAAATGTTCTTGTTCTGATAAAGAATAAAAAACTACGGAGGATTGCTCCATAATAAATAAAAACATTAAGGACTACTCACATAATCCAGTGTCTCCTCAAACTTAAAAAAAAAAAAAAGAAAAAAAAATCACATTTTGCTCAACTAACAACATCTCACATGTAATGATACTTTTTTTTGCTCTAGTGTTAAATGTACACTATATGATACTTTTGACCGAATGTTTTACTTTATCGTTTTTGACAAAATTATGAAACTCGAATTATTCTTTATTTTTGCAATTCCACCCTATGAAAAAGTGAAAACTTATTTAACTAAAGATCATTAAAATGTGTGGATCTCAAAAATATCAAAACACTATTAAAAGGAGGATATAATGCCTTCTAAAGACGTCCACGTCGGATGGAAAAATCCACCAGTAATAATGCAGCATTCAGCCACGTCATATTGGCTTTACTTTGTTTTGGGCTTCTGTTTTTTTTGGCCTGTCTATCGTCTGTCCCACATTCATAATGGTTTGGTTTGGTCTGGTCTTTAGTTCATGTTGTTTCGTTTTATAATTAGTTTCTTATCATTTTAGGCCCTTTGGTTTAGGTAACCAAACTCTGCGTTTTGTCTGAGTAAGTTAGGGTTTCTTTCTCTTCGTTCTTTTGGCTCTTCAATCTCGCCGTCTCCACTCACAAGTTTGTAAACAAAGATTTCTTACTCAACTCTTCACCTCTCCTAATGTTCAACGCATTCTTCTTAACTTCACCAATAAATGTTACTTTCATTTAATCCAATAACAATGTCGACCTCTCCGTTTCCTTCCTTAGACCTATAAATTGGAGAGTATTGAGAGTGGGTTGAATCTTCACAATCAGTTTCAATTAATCTTCTATATCAAGCATACAGGATCCTTTTCGATAATGCCTTCCTCTGATGCTGGTGTTGCGCAATCCGCCTTCGATGCTATCCGACTTGATGAGAGATTGGCCAACATGCTTTCCTCTCTTTCTCTAGCTGTTCTGTCTGTATCTGTCGAAAGAATCATCAAATGGAATCCAATGAACTGCAAGACACATATTTCTTTAGCTCTTTTACCGAGCACTCAAACTCAACTTTCTTCACTCTAAGCTCGCTCTGATCCGACTCGGACCTTGATTCACCAAAGTCAGAAAACGAGGATGAAGACGAGCATGTCGCAGAATTGACTCGGCAGATAACTAACTATATGCTTCAGAAAGATGAAAAACATCAGAAGGTACAAACTTTTTTAAAACCCAACAAGATTCGATTCTTTACTCTTTTATTCAATATCATATTTCTTATTAATCTTTATTTTTATTCTTTTCGATTATGCCTTGTGGTGGTGGCTCTGGCTCGCCGCAGTCGACTCTTTGGTCACCATTCGCCTCCGGTTACAACCCTCCTGTTGGCCCTCCCGAGAACCCTCACCGCTTCGCGACGCTGGTGGAGACAAATTCCTTTTCAAACAAAACAAGCTCTAATCGATGAGCAGATCCGATCTGTTCAAGCTAATGTGAGCTCATGTTTTATCAATTGATAATTACTTAGAATTTTTTTTTTAATTTGTCGGTTGTTATACGGCGGTTGTAAAATAAAAATCTCGAAGTTCATTTTGTGTATATAGTTCCAGAAGATCAAAAAGAAGAAAGACAAGCAGCGAAATGATGATGCCTTAAGACACAGAGCAAGGAGCTACCACAACTAACAGCGACCAAAGTCCGCCGTGAAGGCGGTGTTCGTTGACGGGTCCGGTGGAATTGGATTGCTCTTACCAGGCAGTCATGGTACTGCTGTGGAGTCACGCAAGAAATCAGGTTAGAGCCAGCCAATAGTTTCTTATTAATTTAGCACTGTCACTGTTTTTTTTTCATATCAAATCCATTCTAAGTTTATGTTTTGATTTTTTTAACGAGATGTGGTAAGGCTACATATTTTACGGCTGAAACAGAAGCAACCTTGTGGATATTTATTTCTCTGTCCAGAATAATGACTTCCCTCTTCATACTCGCTTACTTCCATTCTTGATTTTGTGGAGAATACGGAAGTCTCTAAATGATTTAATTTTCAAGCACAGAGAGTTTCATCTGCTACCACTTTAGTATTTTCTGCTTCATGTGATGTTAATGACTGGATTTCTGCATCATGTTCTGATCTTCCCAATGACACTTCAGTAGGAAGTGGTTTGTCTTTCTCATCCAGTGATCCACATTTTTGGTCCTGTCTGTCTGCTGGCTGGTATAAATGGAATGTGGGTGCCTTTTTTATTGTGCTTACGGGTCGTGTTGTGGCTGGTTGGATTGTGCGTGACCATCTTGGCTGTTCTAGGTTTTTGGGATCTGCTGTTCTAGGGGAGTCAATTTCTGTAACAGAAGCTGAGGCAAAAGCTATATTGATGGCGGTGCAGAGTACACGGTTCATGGGTTATGAGAATGTGATTGTTGAAAGTGACTGTAACTCTTTGGTGCGAAGTCTGAATGGAAATGATTATTGTTTCCATATTCACAATGTGTCTCTGAATGGATTATGTTACTGTCGTCTGAATGGATTATGTTAGTTCTTCTGATCATTAATAATTGTTACATATTACTCCATAAAATAAATTGATATGAAATGAAGTCGTTTATATACTTTGAGATCCCTACTTTGTTTTATAGGGGTTGGCGTAGTGGAAATCTTTTGTCTATATTAAATTTAGTAATTTCATAAAATTGTAAGTAAACGCAACTACACAAGTAATCTCATAATTATCTCTTTAGTATAACAAATAAACCACTGAAAACATTCATCTATTTTTAAAAAACATTAAACTTAGTTCTAGCTTAAATTTTATCTCTAAATTTCGAGTGCGTGCGTAAATCACTGTTGTCGACTATCTCTTGCTTAAATCTGAATTGTTTAAGACCAACATATAATAAAAATCTTTATCTTACGTTGTTACATTGTTTGACTTTGTAGATTCCAAAAATTCTTTCTCACCATCACTACCACTCTTCTCCATCAACCAAACTAAATACGATAAAAACTGTTTTCTCTACAAAACATACTTTTGCAGGTTAAGAAGGATACGATGAGAGATTCGCCAACAACTCATAATCTCCATCAATACCAACCACTAAGGTCAGCAATTCATTGCAATATAACTAGAACCTTCCTTAATTGATAAATTCCTCAGCAGACAAATCAAATTCTACAACATGAACGAGTACTCTTTGATTATAAAATCTCAGCGGGACAACTCAAAGCTCGAAGAGAAGAACAGCTATTCAATTTCCCTCATCCACGAACAACGGAACATAGCCCAATTCCATAACTCCAATTCAATTTTAAACTCTGCACTAACTTTAACTTCTTCTTTTTTTCACTAACTTTAACTTATGTTTACGTAAAACGCATTATGGCCAACCATATATGCAACTTTAGTTATCGGTTAAAACCACTAAAGCTAAACCAAAATTTCCCTTGAATCCACTTACTTTACATTTTAATTTTGATTAGAACATCTATTATTTTCAACAACCCCGCGCTTACGCGGAGACTCTGCCTCTGGTTAATTATACAAATGGAATTATTTATCATTTGAAATAAACAATGATAAAAGCCTGTATATATGTCAGTTTGTATTTTTTTGTAGAGAGGGCAGAAATTGAAAATTTAAAATCAATAATTCTAAATACAGAAAAAAATTAAATTAAATGTAGATTTCGCAATTGTTTTATATGAAACAAAATATTTTAGCTGAAACTTATGAATATTGATTATATTGACTATTCATCACTTTTCGTTAATTTTAATAATAAATAAACAGCAAAGAGTGAATGGTCGATTGGTTGTTCTGTAGTTTTTGTTTTTGTTTTTACTTTAGATAATAAGCTCTGAATTATTTTTCTTCAACTTTAATTGTTTTGCTATATATTTATTTTAAAAGCACTAAATAAAATCTTTAGAAAAGTTGATTTTAAAAACTAATATATTATTTTTTAAAAACTTTATACTGTATCTTTATTTTTAAAAGCTTAAATATGATTTTTTTTTAAAAAAAAATGAATAAGTGGATGTCTAAAACATTTACCACCATATCCAATCAACCCCTGAGTTTATTCGTTTCAAATTCGTTGGACAACATAATAAATTAATTTGTATATTATTACTTATATTTTTGGTAGTCAATTTTGAAATAATATATATACATGCTTTTATAAAAAATAAACAAGCTAAAATTAATTAAAAATTATAAGAAAAAATTTAACCGGGCGTAGCCCGGGCAAATACTCTAGTTTGAATAAATTCTCATTACTGACAAAATTGGGAAACATTAAAACATCTACTAGTATCTAATGGGGGAGTTAATGTTTTAGTGAAGTTTCGGGGAAAAAGCTTTGACAACACTCCTCCTCATGCACCTGATTACATTGGTCTACTTAAAAACATAGCTGCCAAATTTATCTCTCTCTACTCTTCTTCTTCATCTCCTCTTTTCTCCGGTCCACTTCACAAGTCTCGGTCTTAACCAATTCAGATTGTCGATTGAATAGCCCTTTCCGGTGGTAAGCTAGAACTCTTACACTCTACTCTTTTCTCTTCTCACTGCTGATTGTTGTTAACTGGGTTGTCTCTGTAGTCTCGAAACGCGTTCCGATTGCTTCTCTATCAAAAAAAAGATTCCTTTATTCCTTTCTTCTTCTTCTTTGTGCTTTCATGCTATTATTTTTTAAAGTTTTCACATTCTTGGCTTTCTTCTATGCGAAGTTTCCGTCTCATCTATTTTGCGCAACTGGTATCGTTGATAGCGAGTAAAGATCGTGTTTTTATTTTACCCTGATTTGTTTTGTCACTGTGCCATTGATTTGCTTTCGTAGTGGTAAATGTGCTGTTCGCCATTACATTGAGCAGGTTCCACTCTTTTTTCTACTTTGGTCGGAGAACATTATGCCTGCCTGCCTGCCAGGTGTTTGTTCAATGCATTTTCTCTGGGTATTTCGAGCCAAATGTATATTCAAAGTTTTCTTCTTTTTTTTTTGTTTCGGACATAAATGACAAACCATGTTCTGCTTTTAGTTACCCAGTCAAAGCCGGTTATTAGGAACTAGGAAGATAACTGAAACTGCATTATATTTTGAATGTTATATGTAGATAACATTTTTACTTTCTGCAATTAGCATCACTACTTTTATATTTACGGAGCCCATTCGTTGTGAATTAGGAGGAGACATGTCAATGATTGCAAGCTCTTCCCACAATGATCCTGATTCAAGAAGCTTGCAGGTCCTTCTCGATGCGTTTGGTTCTCGTTTTTCTCTAGATGACATTGCTGCTGCCTACTGCCAAGCTAGCCAGAATGTCCATGAAGCTGGTGAGATTCTCTTTGCAATGACTGCGAAAGAGACGCCTCAAAGTGACCAACTCAAAACGAACGGAGCAACCTCAAAGCCAGCTCGTGTCTATGTTCCCAAGAAAGTTCAAACACAAGATGGTAGCAAAGCCAAAGTATGGAGGCCGAAGAAAAATTCCATCTCTGTTGGTACTGTTTCTAGTGTTATTGGAAAGGAGTATGCTAGAAGAACCGAGCCTGCATCAAATGCTCGCCAAGAAGCAGTTAAACCAATGAAGATAGACGCAAGGGATATTCCTGAAACTAAGATATGGAGTGAAGAAGAATTGCCAAAAAGCAATACCGTAAGCAGGGCACCAACTGATGTTGAGGAATTTATTGCTAAGATGCTCGGAGAAGGCTTTCAAGCTAGCCCAGAGGTTATTCAACAGATTCTTGGTAAAAGCATTCTCTACTTTGATAATTGCTTTGACATCCATCATTCATGATCTAAGCTCTGCTAAAATCTATCTGCTTTTTCACCAAACTATCAGGCGTTTGCGGATATGATGTGAGGAAGGTAAGCCAGTTCCCTTAGCTCTGAAGCTAGTAGTGAATTTTTGTTTCTTTAATTTGCTTTTTGCATAAGATACCTTCGTCTTTGTCTTTAAATTTTTTTTTGTTATGTGTTTTAGCTTTTCTTGGCTGAATTATATAATATTCTCCCATACCTTGAAGCTCACCAAGATGCCCACCAGCTTAATTCTGACCTGTGACTTTTATAGTTGCTTTTGAGAATCCATTTTTTGTGTGTCTTAATTCTATTTGCTGACTAAAGTTGGAGATAGCATTGACTTTTCACTCTGATAAGAATTATTATTAAACTCTTCTAACTAAAGAGATTTTGGTGTTTTCCTTTAATGAATTAGACTTTTTAGATTTTTTCCTTTCTTATGTTGGCTTTCGTAGGTAGTTTAAGGAGGTGTTATTAGCTTATATACTTTGATTGATTTATAAATCCATGAGTATTTATAATTTCAAATAAAATATACAGATTTTCAAATTCTTTCGGATTAGTATTTGAGTCTTTGTTTTAACAAAGAAATCCATACAAATTCATTCAAATCTATTATAAAATCAAATCTATTAGTAAATCCGTATAATTGAATAACACTTGCAATTTTGAATTATAATCTATATATCATTACACCAATAACACATAATTTCAATACGAATTTTAAAATTATAAAATCAATAACACTATATTTAGTTTGGATTTTCAAATTCATTAAAATACACTAACCAATAACAGCCACTAAGATTTATTTTTACATTAGGTTTCTGATCAATGAGAAATCAATTTCCACAAAATAATCTTAAATTTCTAAACTGGGATTTAAAAAGAAGCAGAGCCTAAATCTTTTTTCTCTTTCTCGCCAGAGTCAAAAAGCGCATTCACATTCCTATTGTCTCTTAATTGTTTTTTCACTTGATTGTTAGTGGTATCTCTATAGCTCTTGGCATACGGCTCCTGTAAGTATTTCTTAGGAGCTGCCTGATCTTTGTGATGTAACTTCTTGTTTAGGCATTCACTCTATCTCCTTAATGCTATTACTGCAGAGTACGGAGAAACTGCTTGACTTGTCTGATACCAAGAAGCATGTTGATGTTGGAATCTCCAATGAAGTTGTGAGATTTTTCTTATGACTTTCAGTTTTTGTATAGAATACCGTCTTCTTCTAAATTCTGCCTCTGATTGGTTACTTGGTTTGTTTTCCCTTCACTTAAAAGACGTCAAAAGTTGATCCTCACAGACTTGAATCCCTGCCCTGCAACCAAGTGGTGCTGCAAGATTTTTCTCAGAGGTACACTTTTTTTTGTTTGTACAAAGCCCTTCCATTGCCGAACCTTTTGATATTTTCCCTCAAAATTTCTCTCTTTGATGATGCAGTGGTGAAGCAGGTTCACACGACGGAGGTAAGAACAATAATGGTCTTGAAAAGGAAGTTTTACAAGCTTTGTTCTCTGGTGCTGAAAGATATGAGGAAGTACCAAAAGTAACTAGACGAATTGGAGAAAGGAGAGCAAGAGTTCCTGGTCGTCCTGTTTTTAAACCTCTGGAAGACCCTTTTCAAGAGAGAGTAGTTACTGTTATACAATCAACAAATACATCTAAAGAAGGTAACCGTGACAGAGTCTTGCATGTACGTTTATCATCTCCTTTCTCAAGAGTCTGCTAAACTATCTACGTTTCTCTCTTTGGTAGATGAAGATGACGAAAATGAATATAAGGCACATCGTATAGCAGTGCACGAGAATTTGCAGGAGATGAAAGAATACTACGGAGCTGTAAGTCTTTGAGATAACAAGTATTCATTTACCGGATACACCGTTATGTATTTGCGGTGGCTATTTGATTGCCATGATGTGATGAGTGGTTGCATAACTAAAACCTCTTTCTCTTTGGCAGGCTGTAGAAGCATTCTACAAAGGAGAAACCGAGCGAGCACACAGACTCGTGGAGAAGGTACAATTTGGACAAGAATTTTTGGTTGAAAGTGATCAATGTCTTCTTGGCTTTATATATATACTAACTATTTGATATCTTCCACAATACATAGGGGCACTTTTTCGGACAAAAAGCTAGGGAGGCAGATGACAAATCCATAGCAAAGATGCTTGAAGTCAAGTCAGTTAATTTCGCAACCATTTCTTTTTAGGCTTGTAATCTGTTTTTTTCTGCTCTTTACTCCATTGCCAAGGAGTGTTTGAGAACATTCCAAAACCATGATATAGGGAAGACGATGGTTCGGTTTACAAGGAAGACGAGGTCGTGATGGTAAATGTGAATGAACATGAACCAAGGGAAGCTCTTCGTCTTCTCAAGCTCCAACTTAGGAACTTCTCTGGCATTCCATGTAAGGTTTTAATGTCCCTCTTTTTTGGCTCTTAACTGAAACAAATCTAATCTGTTTGTATTTATTCTGTATATGTTTCAGCTATCAAGTACCTCAGAGTCCAATTGGGTGACAACAAGGAAGATTCCAAATGCAAACGAAGGGTAACTATCTTTGCTCGTCTATTCATCTCTGAATAAAACTTGAACCGATTCGGTTTACTCTGTTTTCTTAGCTTACGGCAATTGCCAAGTTGCTGGCCGGTGAATCCATTGCTTGGTCTGAAGAAGATAGTGGCCTCGTGATGATGATTCGTGTTGATGAGATTAGCCCTGAGACGCTGAGTTTTGCCAAGAAATAAGTACACCATTGGTTCTAATCCTTTTGCTTCATTCCATTAAAAATTTGAGTGTAATGTTTCAAACACTCCATACATTGTGTAACCAAACAAAGAAGCATTTTGGCATAAATATAATATTTTGATTCCAAAATAGAAGAATCATTCAAGCCATCTGATCTGGCATTACAATATGCTTATAATGCTTTGAGAGGCAAGATTCCATTCTTTAAAACCAATATAAACCGGCAACCCCCAAGGAAACAAAAGTTATACAGTATGGATCTATCAGTGGGTGAGTCTCTGAACCTCCTCCTCATTGTTATCTAAAGTTTCAAGTAGAAGAGATGGCGCGTGCTGAGCATTTCCTTGATTCTCCTCTGAGTCTTGACAGAAGGATAGTATGATTGTGTCTATCGACATCTCAACCACCGCAAAAAACAGTGTAGCCACAACATACCCCAGAGCCCAGCATGCCTGTGCATAGAGAGGGAAAGTCATAACATCTGTCTTTTTGTATTTTACAATGAGTCTAGATGGGAAAAAAGAAAAGGGGTTTTACCAGCACGGGTAATAGAGGGGACGAGACTTTGTTGTGAGAAGACCGATACTTGTGAGAATCCAACATCAAAAAGCCAAAGAGAGCACTGAAGAGACTCACACAAAGCTTCCCTAGAAACAATATAACATCTCCTACTACGTTAACCTTGCCTATCCTCATAATGTTGTTCATGATCAGCTCTGTTGCGATTGCAGACGATTTACAGAAGCTTTTCCCTGTTATAGCAATCTGAAAAAGACACCAAGAAACAGCAATCCATCAAAGAAATGGTTCAAAAAAATGGGTTTTGCTTTGCTAAGAGGGAGAGATTTTCTGTTACCATTATGTAGGCATTGCGGTTAACCGATTTGATGGTCCACTCAACGCTTTTAAGACACCCACGTGATGTGTAATGTCCCATTCTCCCAAGCCAATGATCAGGTGTGGTCCCTCTTACTTTTGTTTTACGACGAATAGCTTCGAGAATGAACCGAACAGACTCCACAAAAGAGACAACGAGTGAACCAAGAGCCACGGATCCTAAGTTGTAGCGTGCAAGCCGCTTCATTGAGGCGAAAACAGGAAGAAAAGGTATCTCTGGCGATGCTGCTTCCCCTTGAGCCCAATAATAGGAAGCAACAGAACCAGCAATCACTGTCGCAGAAGCTGCAACGAAGAACTGTGTGGCCCAGTAGCAACCAAATAGATGGAAGAATATGGCAATGGTGATGTGAGGAGTGTAACGTATGCTGTAACCACAACAACGGTCACAGTTCACTTTCTTCAACACCAGATCATATGCGCAGCAGTTAGTGTTGTTGCAGTTGTTCTGAACCACCTGACCAGAGCTGAATAGATGGAGAGCCGCTGATAGCCAGAACATGTAGAATATGGCGAGCATTGCGTATGGTATAGCAGGGAATATAATCAGCGCTTGCACTTCTCCTATGACTTTGGCGGCTACCTTGAGGACTGATGTTGCCATGAGGATACGGCGGATGATGGCTATTGAAGTGAGGATAGCAACAACTGAGATAAAGGTCATCAGAATGGCGACTCCTCTGACATGAGTCAGCTCCTGAGAACAAGCAAATGCAAATAAGTCTGGAGAAGTGGGACTAACGGTCTCATGATTTAGTGAACTTGGAAGCAAATGTTGAAACTTACTCGACCATATACATGAAAGTATGGGTCATGCTCACCGATAATTGGTGTTACAGCATCATTCCCAATCCATCCAGCTACAAAAAGACACAACGCATATTAAGTCCACATGACATGAAACACACTGTACATATTTGATTTTTCTTAAACCAACCTTTCAAGTAATAGAAGATGGTCACCGATACTAAAAGCATGTTGAAAAGGACAACGGTTATCCATGGCATGGCGGCAACAAAATGCCTAATAAGGAGAAGCCAGACAATGGATAGAAACAGCGGGACAAGGCCTCCACAAACAATCAAAACTGGCCATGACTTGCCTATATCAGCCACATAACGCTGCGAGTTGAACAACCAACAAACGCTTTAGAACATTCTTCAAATGACAAGTCTGAAAGTAGAGTTTACATGTCAAGAGAGAAGAGGATGATTCTCTAACCTTTAGAACCGAGGCACGAGAGTTCAATGACCTTCTGATCGATTTGTCTATGATCATATCCTCTTGAATATTCACACCACCCATCTGCTGCCAGTGACGCAGTGATGAATTCGAAGCACGAGCAATATACTGACAGCTCCAATAAACTACATAAAAAGATGAAAACTCGTTACAAGATAAAAAGACTGAGGCTTTATGAAACATACAAATGCACTCTTTTACCATTGACACTAGGGAATATAATAGGGTAACAAGGACCCTGAAGCTGAAGAGAAGAGTTCCTCATCTCAGGAGTAAGAAACTCAAAGTAATCGTAGTTCCTGTCTACCCAATCACCCATCTTGAGACGAATCTCGCCGTCAGGATAGTCACAGACCCAGTTGAGAGTATCATCTGAAGGTGCAGGACAATCCAAGAGACAGATACTCCTAGCGTTAGCCAGCTTATGCTCCCCATCTTTCAAACCACTCTCATAAACTTGGTTTGGGTTTAACCAATATCTAAGCTCAAGTTTGGTAAGGTCACGGTGACGGTGATTGCTACCACACACATTCCCTTCATAGTCCAATCCATATGTGAGTCTGCAACATAAAGACACAGCCCCACAAATCAAGAGATCATGCAGATACCAAATCTACTACAAAGATACAAACTTTGGCGTGATAAAAGGTAAAGTCTTTGTTCCAAAGAGATTGAGAGCATTTTTACCTTAATGGGTTACCTTGGTTGAAACCAAAGCTGGAATTGACAATCATTGAGACCCAAAAGGCAATGAAGATGATGAGAAACGTGATATCTCTGCACTTTCTGTTGTGTTTGATGATCCCATCCTTTTCACTCCCATCACTTGAAGTGTATCTTCCAATCACAGCTCCCAGAGGTCCTCTCATCTTTTTTCTCTTCACTGTCTGAAAACCCTCTTGACCAAGAAAATGAATTTCGGAGAGAACAGAGAGAACTTTACTAAAGACTAAAAGAGTGTCTTCTCTCTCTCTTTCTCTCTGTTCATTGTTCAAGAAGAGTGTGAAAGCATTGGAAGGGTATTAGTGTCTTTTTCTTTAAAGTTATTTTCTTTTTTAATGGCTCTGTTCAATCTATCATCCGTGGAACATGAAAAGAATCCATGTCTGATGGGCTTTGCATGTTTTTGACCATTTTAAAAATCTTTGTTCTTCTGCCTTTTTGTGTAAATTTAAAACAAACTTTTTTGTTCTTATTCCACACTGTGAGATCTGCAAAAACTGCAAATGTAACGTCAGTCGTTTGATTAAAGAATAATTGGTTCAACTTTTCAGTTGTTTATAGCATATTACGGATAGCAAAATAACAATATTACCCAGAACTGTTATGTAAACTAAAGATACTAGTAACTATTTTTGTTATTCAGTTACAAAAAAAAAGTATTTTTGTTATTGGCCCAAACAAATTAAGGGAGAACTTCTTGAATTCAAAAAAAAAATTAACAAAGATAATGTTATTTGTATAAATTGGTGGCAAAATAAAAGCTATGTGTAGAATTTTACAGATATTTGGTTTCGCTTTATTTGTAGATTTTTCTTAAAAGCTTAATTTAATCTGATGATAAAGAAAAGGTACAGTATGTGGCTAAACGGTCATCTAATTATGCGACAGTAATTTATTATTAAACACACAGAAAGCATATGCAAGTCAGCAACTTACAAAGAAAATGAAACATAACAAAAGTTGATTTTACTTTCTTAACAAGAACTATTATTGATTTTGTATTTGAAAAAAATCAACTCATCGAAAATAGAGAAAAAGTAGCAGAAAAAGCATGGGCCGGCTCATTGTTTTTTCCAAATTTGTATCGCATATTTATTTCTCTCTGTATAATATCTTTATTTGTTTTTTTTATAGGAAAAGAGTTATGTTTTTCTTTGTCAAAGGGTTGTCTTGAGTTATTTCTTTATCATCTTACATTTTACTTGCTCTTCTCATTTGTTTTGGTGAAGGTATCTAATTGTATTTATTTTATTTTTTGTAACATCTAGTGGTACTTTATATATGAATGAATTTTTGTAATAAAAGAAACCAATTAAAATGTTACTTCCATTAATATAGATTCAGCAAAACTCTTGTAACATTCTGAGTAATGCTCATACATAAATGACAAACCAATACAATAAAAAAAATCAAGGGTGTAATTATTTAGTAGTAATAAAAATCAAGATCAAAAGAACATTGCCCAAAAAAACAAAGGGCAAAGCTCATAAATAAGCAAATAGTTGAAAATTAGCTCTAACATTCATTACAAAGATGAAAGAGCAAGCAATAGGACATCGTCCTCACGAGGACTTGCATTCAGAGGAACTGGCCTCGACCGGAGAAGGTTTGGCCGAACCACCAAGAAGAAGGAACAACGTTTAGAAACGTTATCGTCTTGCGGTCAAGAAGAGTAACTCTGAAGGAGAGTCTCTGTCCACGGAGATCGCCGGAGCTCTGCCAGTTGGCACCCCAATTACGAGTCATCTGACGCCAAGTCTTTCCCCTTGAGCCTCTCACCGCAACCGCTTTCACCGCGCCGCTGCCACCAACGTTTGTGAGTATAACCATGTTGAAGTTCCCTTGACCTCTCATCGTGAATCTCACACCTCCTCTTCTTTTGCATCCAACTCTACATAATTGTAAACACACAAAAACAGTAAGAGATCTTTGACGAAAAAAGAAAGACAAATGTATTATATATATAGGCCCTCTCTAAAAAAGTATTATATATATATCACATGATGTTATATTGTTATGTAGCAAATGTATTCAAGTGTTCTATCAACATTTTAATTTGCTACATTGTTTATTTGTGTTTGCGTTTTATATGTTGTGAATATTATATTCATGATATTTTGTTATAAACACAACATTATAGTTTATAAAAAGTCAATGCGAAATAGAAAATATAATATTTTACCGGCGGTAGAAGACGGGGACGATGCCTTCGTTGCCGCGGCGGGCGATGCGGAAGAAAGCGGGCATGGACATGTCGAAGTGGTGGCGAGGGAGATTGCACCAACCTCCATTGTTGTTCGACGGACAGAAGTTTGTAGCCGTCACCGTCACGGCTGCTCCTCGGAGACACCACTTAGGATCCGCCCAATAGTCGCACCTCACTTGGTAGCAACCACCGCATGACTCGCCGTTTCTGAATAGCGCACCGCTTAGAGCTGCCGTATGAGCTCCGAATCCAGCGTGGTACGGATTGTCATACCCACAAGCTCCTCCTATAAAATATACATCGAAAGAAGTTGTTAAGACCAAATGTTTGATATACAGAAATTTTAATAACAAATAGAAGTATTAAAACAATGGTATCTAATGGAATTTTTACCAAGTGAAGCAGGGCTATCATTAACACCATAATACGTTGCATGAGCCCTAATCCAACCGTTAGAACACATCCCCACACTTAACGTACCAACCAATAAGATAACAATTACCAAATATTCCCCCTTCATTTCCATGTATATTTTAGTAGATTGAGACAAAGAGAGATCGAAAGAAAGTGTTAGCTCAGAAGTGATTGCTTGATGGAGAAGGAAGCCTTTTGGACTCGTTTTATAAGGAATTGATTGAAAACTAACGCGTTTTGTCGGTGATTATTACGACTAATTTCACTTACATGCACCACAATCTCATGCATGTGTTCGTTATCTTTCTTAGTTGGATACTTAATTTTTATATTTCTCTTGAAAATTCTCTAATAATTGAATGCAGGTCTAAACGCTTGACAAAAAAAATGCTTCTACTTGTATTATAAAAAAAAAAAACTAATTTCGTACACTAGTTGATTAGTTTTGCTTATTTTGGTGAGGTGGTAGTTTTGATAACGTACGGTGATATGTTCATACAATGTCAGCAAACAACATTTTAGTTTTTACTACAGGATACCAATATACTACAATATGTAGAAAAAACATGTGTTAATGAAAATAAGATTGGCATAGTTGATGATCATATAGGAGATCTAGCTAGCTGTATATTTAGATACTTTCAGGATTCAATTTCAATTGTCAACTGCTATCAGAGTTTTTCAGATCTAATTGTTTATGTCAAATTATATATTTCCAACGTTTTAGTCTATTAATTCAATTAATGCAAGTTCGCGAAAATCTGGAGTTAGATGACATGTAATATCCCCCAAGATTAGTTGTGAGCATCCAGTTGATATATTCAGAAAACAAACGCGTTTTATCATCACCGTTTACTATATAAAAATAAATGTCATGGCACATAGTATACAGACTTACATAATTGGATTAGAAATGGAAAGTCGAAACACATAATATATTGACATAAACCCTCGTGGCATTAATATATTATCTACTATGCAGTACAAAGAATGAAACAGTACGGAACCCTTACATTTCCAAAGATATTTATGTATGTAAATATGCTGTACGGTGAGTTAGAGCCTAGGAAGAACACTGGCATGTGGTTCCACATGGAGTTGTGCTTCTCATCCTTTAATGGCGTCGGTGGAATTATTTTTGTTCGTTCTTATTTCTTTTTCTTTTTTTTAAATACTAAACATGATATGGAAACATAAATAGTCAAAAGAGACCTTACGAAGAATTATACAACACAGAAGACACGAGTGATAAAGAGTGAAATATGTTTTTGTTTTAGTTACTCGACCACGAATCTTTCTATAGTTTTCTCCAACGTCTCTTTAGGAACAGCTCCGATGATACTGTCTTTCTTCTCACCGTCTTTGAATATGATCACGGTAGGAACGCTGCGGATCCCGTAACGGTTAGCTGTGTTTGGGCTCTCGTCGGTGTTGATTTTGTAGAATTTGAACTTCCCTGCAAAATCCTTGGCCAATTGGTCAACGATGGGGTGAATCATACGACAAGGTCCACACCACGGTGCCCAAAACTCGACCAATACTGGTACATCTGACTCGAGAACCTGTGTTTGCCATTCTGAATCAGAGATGTTTGGTACTGCACCACCAAAAACAAACCGGTTAAGTTAGGTATCATGGACATAGTCACGTAGATAAGTAAAACATTGTCTTACAGCTCCCAAACAAAATTGTAAGAGAGTTTCAAAATTGTTACAAACAAAAATTTATTAAATTTATTATTAAATTGTATATAGCTTCCCAAATCTAATTAATTTTTTAAAATTAAATTGTATATAGTCCCAAAATCTCAGGACAGCCATGGATTCAATCATGTGTTTGAAGAAGTTCAACTAGTTCGTGTATGATGGAATGACTATATTAACGTAACAGTTAATATATATTCACCATCGGTTTATTACCACAAACGGTGAATTTATTTTCACACAGAACAGAGGAGGTTAAAAAAGTTTTTTTTTTTTTGGTCAAAAGGAGGTTAAAAAAGTTAAGTTGTATACCTTCCACGGCGGCGGCAGTGGTGTCCTGAGCCTCGCAGACGATTCGGCCACCACGAGCGAATCTGGATCTGAGATTCGTACCATGACTCGCTGACTGAGACACCAAACTCCGTCGGGAAGCTTTCAAACCTCTGAATTCCGGAACGGGAGAAATCCGCCGTGCGGAAACTGACGGAGCCTTTGAAGCAGGTGAAATCGAGGAAGTGATCGGAAGAGAAAACACGCGGGTGACTGTGACGGAATCGAGCAAGGAAGCCATTGAAAGCAGCGAGAGAGAGATTTTGAGTGGTCGAGAGAGAGATGTTTGGTTTTGGTTGGCTGTTTTGATATGAATGACCCCGAGAAACCGATAGCACACACATATGCCATGTGTTGTTGATAATTTCTTTTACGATTTTATTTTTTTTCGCCACGTTATGCAATAACGACACCGTTTTTGTAGGTCTAACCATCAATTTTTTGACCGGCTATTTTAAAATCGATTCTGGTTAAACAACATGTATCAACCCGGTTTTGGCATGAGCTTCATTTTTTTCTTTTTTTTGTTCAGCTGGCATGAGCTTCATAAAACAGGTTTCTTTAGCTTTATCACAACTTTGTTACACACCAAAAATGCTAAAAGAAACGATGTAAAGAATAATAAGCGAAGTAATAGATGTTCATAGCCAACCAAGAACTATGGACTTGAATGATGTGCATAGGCTCCACCATATCTGCAGCAGCTGCTGGTTCCACAATCGAACCATGAATAAACCTCTTTTGACAATGGGACCAACATAACACCTCAAAGACCGTTTGTAATAGTAGTATCCCGTTAACAACATACAAGTACACACACACAAACAAAAACAGAGAACATGGCATCACAATAGAAAAAATCGTAATTTTAAAACGGAAAATCTTTATTTCATCAAGAACATTTAATTATTTGTAAGTCTAACACATTAATCTCATGAAAAAGAAACAGATAAGCATTTTGCAAAGAATTGAGAGGGCTTTTTTACTTCTTCTTCTTGACTAGAAGCTCGGCCTTCTCCTCCTCCTCATCATCATCATCTTCTTCTTCGTCAGTATCGTCAAACTCTACATCATCGTCGTCCATATCAATATCATCAAACTCTTCCTCATCAAAATCTGTCTCCTCCTCCGAGGAAGAGCTGCCCTCGTTGTTCACCACTCGTTTTCCCTGACCCGCTTCCATTTTCTCTCTTCTCTCCGACACTGCCTCCTCCCGAATGAAGCAGGAACTTAAACCGGGTTGCGTAACCGGAAATGTTTCAGAGAAAACCGGGTATTGACTAGGCACCGTCTGGTTAAACAGAAGCAGAGACCGAATGGCCGGTCCAGTGTTCTGCACCGTCTCCGTGAGATTGGCGGCGGCACGTCCACGGAAGAGTAAACTTGCCACTGATTTTCCGTCGCGGATGAGTAATCTCGCCGCTGATGATGAAGCTGGAGCCATGTTTGATCGTAGTTGGTTTTGTACGTGTGTGAGTGACTGTGAGTTTCCCTTGAAAAGGACGGCTAGTAATATACACAGAGTGAAGGGTTTAGGGTTTTTCCGTAGAGTACACGTGGATGGCCCGATGTAGCTGATCCAGAAAATTATTTGCATAGACTGACACGTGTACAATTACGTGTAGTTTACTTAAAACAGTTTTAAGTATCTTCCTGTCCTGATTACGAAGATGAGTCTTGAAAGTCAGAATCAAAACCTTATATCGTTGACTAAGCTTCAAGATGATGAGTCTTGAAAGTCAGAATCAAAACCTTATATCGTTGACTAAGCTTCAAGATGATAGAATAATTATCTAATAAAAGTAACTATACAAATGAAAGTGACTTCTCGATAAAGTACATGTCAAACCAAGTCCTCTGTTCTGGTTTAAGGGAAAAATAAAATAAAAAAGGAAGCAATGGAGCTCAATTTGAAGAAACTCTCCCCTCTTTGCTCTGCTGCTGCTGCTCTCTGCAACGATAATCTCTGAGGGTTAGTGTTCTTCTTCTTCCGGTTCGAGACCAAGGACGCCTAGAAGAATAAACTCCTTTAACAGAAGCGTGTCCACAAAGGCACCCACATCTTTCCTAAACCACTCAGAGCATCTCTCGCTACTCTCTTCCCCTTCTTTCACCTTTCCCCTCACCAAAGACCCCACCGGAGCTCCGTTTCTATAAGCATCACACGCTTTCAACACGTCGTGAGCACAGCTGAAGAAATGCCCATACGAAAAGTCTTCAAAATACTGTCAAATCCAAAAACCCACCACAACAACAACGATCAATCTCAGGTTTTTTCTTAAAACAGTGTAGTAAAATGGATGAGGTTTTAGTTTAGGTTGTTACCTTGGGTGGTCTCCTCATGTTGTAAACCATGGTCTTCAGAGAAAGTAAGAATGTCTTTTCGCTGTAAGCTTTGGATTGGCTCTCCCCTCCTTGAGAACCCGCCATTCTCTCGTAGCCAGGTTCGTTGAAGTAAGGGTTTTGATTCAAGATTAGTCCTTGGATTGAGACTAGAACCTGCAACATTGTAGACTCGTTGGGGATCCACTTCTCCGTCTGAGCACCAGCCCAAGTGCCGAGAAGACTCAGGCACACTTTCCCAGAGTTGTACAGATTTGGGTTGATTCTTAGCCCACCAGAGTGGTAATGAACCATCTTTTGTAATATAAAAAGGCCAAAAAAACAGAATTTCACATGAGAAAGAGAAGACTTACAACAAAAGCTCACTTTTGAGACAGTTCGATTGGACTTACCGGTGGCACAGAAGGGTATGTATCAGGGAAGAAGATATCGAAAAAGAAGAGACCGTCATGGTAGGGAGTTCCATCAGCTCCAACAATTACAGCCCTCAAAAGATCCATCCTCGACTCATAAGCTCTGACAAATATCATCTCTGTTGTAAATAAGAAAAACAAAAAGAGAAAATGTAAGGAAGTTGCTAACATCAAGCACTATAAGATAGTGTGTATATTAATTATTATACTAACCTGGCAAATCATTCTCGAGAATCCTCCACTCTTCTTGGATTCTTTTAGCCCATTCCTTGGAATGCTGAAAGTAGGACAAAAGAACTACTCAATTCTAAGAAAAAAAAAAACGAAAACAACATTTGGTTAACTTATTGCTCAGTTGGTAGCAACCTGTTTGGAAGCTGTTCCTTTAACAGCATAATGATGGTCCACCAAATCTTCAACGATGTCAAATTTCTTGAAAAACAAATACTTGCCAAGATAATCCTCCATGTTTCTCTTAACTGTGGAAGTATTTGAAGCTGAGATAACCTCTTCCACTCGAGGCCGAGCGCTAGCAAAACCTTTATAACTTTTTAACATCTCAAGTGTTAAACCAGAAGAAGCTGGAGCTGGAGCTGGAACCGGAACCGTGACCTCTCCCATCACAGTACCGGGGGTCTGAGGCCCAAGATGAATGGAAGAAGACTTCAAAGCTTGTGCAGAGTAATGGAAACCATGGATTTTATGTGGCAATGCGTAAGCAGAGTTTGGTGAGATTCCTGTAGGGTTGCCCGGTAAAGCATTCCACGGTTGAGCGAAAGGAGATAAATGGATCCCACTTCCTATTGTTGCTTTCTTGGAGCTGCTGCTGGTAGCTTCGCTAGAAGTTTTTGCTGTTTCTGAATTTGGAAGCCAATCCATTGTCACCTCCACACCAGCTGGGATATCCTTCTCCTTAGCATCGAAAAGGGCTTGATACTCGGAGATGTAATCATCAGCATGATCATCCTCGATCTCATCCTCTATCTCATAGGCATACTGATCAGAATAGTCATCGTCTTCGTCTATCAGAGAATCAGGGTCTAGCAAACTATTTGATAGTGGAGAGGATTCATCGTTGTTCGTTGTGTCATAACAATCGCTAGCAGATCCCTAAGGATAGTACCATTAAAAACAATGTCAGCATTTAGCAGTTAGCACACTAATAAATTAATATGGAAAAGAACCAAAACAACTTACCTCAAGCTGCTCATCCTCAGATTGTGAATCCCATTGTATAGCCTTCCCTTTGTTCTTACTATCATCATTGTTGTTACTAACACCACCACCGTTTTGCATTTCATAAAGCTCCTCCTCCACACCATTACTAACATCTGGAGTTGTGGCCTACACGATAATTGAATAGCAAAGACATTTGATTACAAGAGGAGAGATACGCTCAATTATTTGAGCAGTTGCGGAGACAGTTTTCGAAACATATATTTCCAAGTAAAAGAAAAAAAAAAACTCAAGCTTTACAGTCAATATGAGTATGAACACTAACTATGCATACAAAATAGCACAGAGATTGAAAAAGCAAACAGAGAAGGAACCGAATCGAATGGTCACGGAAGAATCAAACACAAGTGTCACATTGCAGAACAGCAACTTACTACGGTTACAACTTCAAGTGATCAGAACAGTAAACGACAAAACAATGATCCTTCAAAAAAAGAAAAAAAAATCTCAAAAATCAACGATCAGAACCAATCCAACAGCGAATAGAAACCGCAAAACAGTGAACAATGCACGTGAACACTTAAAAGAAAAACTAAGGCGATGATGATCACACATCATGGGCCATTGGCCAAACGAATTCAACTTCTTTCAGCATGGGAATTTACTTGAACCAGTGAATTTGGGATATAACTTAAAACAGATTTACCATCCCAGATAAATCGGTGAAAATTCAATCTGATAAAAAGCATTGATTCACCTTGTTTGGCGTTAGAGTTATCGAGCATGAAGCAACAGGATGAGCGATCTCCGGCTCCATTGAGCACAATTGAATTTTGCCTGGAGAAAAAAAAAACGGAAAACGAGAGAGAATTTTCTTCGAACTTAGTGAAGAAGAAAGCGATCAGAGAAAGAAAAAGAGTTTGAGGCCGTATTATATACCAACACAAGTCCTCCTCTCTCAACACTTAATTACAGAAAGCCCTTTTTTTAATTGCTTATTTATTGAACGTTTTTTTATTTTTCAACAAGTCAACATATAAAGTCTCCCAAGATGGGGCCCACTTTAAATCGGACGGTTACGATCTTAGTTTATACAGCCAACGGACAGGAACTCTTCTACTGATTTTTTGGTCCAGTAACAGAATAATCATTATTAATGATAACAAATCAAATGAGAAGATTAATCTCCGGGAAGAAATCATAATCTAGAGTTCTAGTCTTCTAGATACATGAAAAGAAACGAATTATTGATTCATTATCTATAAAGTTATAAAGTATATACTCATTTTGATTTTAGCAAAGAAGTTAGATAAATACTAGTATCATTAATTTAATTTTTCAAAATAATAAAACCAGTAAATAATCTTAGTTGATAAAACCACTAATAAAAAGTTTTGATACATTTTTTTTAAAAAAAGTTTTAATACATGTTTGACCCAAAAAAAAGTTGTGATAAATATAAAACGTACTGTTAATTAAAAATATTAATGTTTGTATGATATGTCATTTTCTAAAATTTTAATTGAGTCAATGTGTATTTAGATCATAACATCTCTTAAATAATAGATTTGGAATATATTTCACTGATCAGAAATAAAAGGCAAAACTAATTTCTGATTTCTTTTAAATTTTTTTTTTAAAGACTTCTATTGGGCTTCTGAAAAGAAGTTGGGCCTTAATAGATTACTTTACTTTATTGATAACTAACGATGAGCAGAAACGATGAGGCCCATTTACAAAGGATCTCATAACCTACCTAATAAAAATAAGGTCCAAAATGCTTCTTTATATGAGATTGGTCTAAAATGCTTTTCTCATCCAGTTGGGATTTCTGATCTTATTCATAGAAAGAAAACTCTTAAACTATATTATTGTTCCTGTATCATTAGATAAATCGATCTCTAATGATTGTATTTGAGTACTATTGGAGGAAAAGTTGAATTTGGGGAAAAGGTATTGAGCACCGAGCACCACTTTCAAACCATACACATATCCTTTTGGAATCTTTCCTTTTTTGAATATTTCAACTAGACAAATGATACTGATTAACTTGGATTCCGACTACGTAAGCTGATGAATTTATGTAGCTGTTCTACAAAGCAAGCTAAATTATATACCAAATCGAATAGTAAAACCCCTTAACATTCAACCACGGGCATACTGAAGTACTGACTTGATTAGCTTTTCAGTCACCAGCTCGTTCAACGAACTAGTTGAAGCATTGGCAGAGGCCTTGCCTATACCACGACTTCAACTACTCAAATTACAAGATTGACTTGAGTGGTCGATCAGCTTTTAGGGATAAGTATGAATCTGTACAATTACACATGTATCTTGGGAGTATCTCTTCACATCCCGTGATCATAGGAAGCAAAAAGTAATCAGTTATATCCCGTGTATATCGCAATATCTTTAACTTCTATCATCTCATATCATGTACTCGTTCCAAATCATGCAGTGAAGCACTAGATTCTCTACAACAACACAGTAAGTTTGAAATATTTTAGTTTGATTATTTGTTAATCCATTATTCCAAGTATGTTAAATTAAAAAAATGGAGGAATAATGGAACATAAATAGTGGGAAAAGAGTGAAATGGACACGAGAGGTTGGCATTTGGCAACGAAATGCTTCTCTTCTCCATAACCCATAAAGATTCGGTTTTCACCATAACTGGGAGAGATTCTCCACTCTCTACACATCTATAAATTACATAGCAACCAAAGCTCTAATCACAGCGCAAAACAACAAAAACACACACAAGAAAAGAACTCAAATTACCTCTCAAGATCAAATCATGTCTACGTGCGGAAACTGCGACTGTGCTGACAAGACCCAGTGCGTGTAAGTTTCCTCTCTATTTCTGCACGTCCTTGAAGAAAACTCTCAATATTTGTTTTATTACAACGGAAAATTCTAAACTTTATTTGGTGATCTTATGTTTCATTATTATTCTCTAGATCTTGATTAACATATGTTTTCTATTTCTGTAAACTGTAGGAAGAAGGTAACCAGCTACACCTTCGACATCGTCGAGACTCAGGAGAGGTAATTTTGGATGATGGTTCACGGTTATGGACTTTTGGTGATGGCTATATATGTTTATGATGATTTTAATTTTGTGTTGCAGCTACAAGGAAGCCATGATCATGGACGTTAGTGGTGCAGAAGAGAACGGGTGCCAATGCAAGTGTGGCTCTAGCTGCAGCTGCGTCAACTGCACTTGCTGCCCCAATTAAAAAAATCCCCTACATACACATTTTAAAAAGGGACCATGTCTCTTTTCTTTTCCTCCTAAATGTAATATGGAATAAAAGTTGATGTGAGTTCATCTATTGATCTCATATCTCTTATTACTCTCTAGCATGGTGTATGTCTGTATGATGTAATGGTTTTATGGTCCCTTATCTTCTAATACATCATATTATATATCTACATATTAGTTTCAGTTTGTCTTGCCTCCATGCACAAATAATCTTTCCAATTTAAGGTTTGTTGACTTGACTACCGGTTCATTAGTAAAAAATCTCCATAAGAGATGTCATCTTGTTCCTTTAATCAAACTGGCATGTGAACAAACATCGAGGTTGGCTCGTCTATGAGCTCTTAACGACTTCTCTAGTCTCTATGATATCATGTAATGGCTTTTAGCTTTTATCCTCTTAGTATATGCATCACATTTATCTATTAGCAACTTATCTTTCCCTGTGTTCTCTAGTCTCTGTGTTCTCGACTCTAAAGCTGACATTCAAAGACACATTGTGGGATATTTTGAAAATCTTTTAGGAGGTAATCAAAATCAATCCTTTGCTTCCTTGGATGATGTGTCTTCTGTTCTTCCTCAGAGATTAAGCAGCTCGGTTATTGCAAGTATCTCTCAGCCTTTTACAGATTCTGATATTCAGAAGGTTTTCTTCAATATGCCTAAAAATAAAGCACCAGGTTCTGATGGCTTTCCCTCTGAGTTCTTCACTGGAAATTGGGAAGTGGTCGGCCGTGACGTCATTGACGCTTTCTCTTCTGGCAGACTGCTCCAACAATGGAACTCCACTATTCTTATTTTGATACCGAAAAAGCAGAATGCAAACCGTGTAACAGAGTTCCGACCTATTTTCTGCTGCAATACTGTCTATAAGGTGATTTCTAAGCTCCTTGCAGATCGCCTAAAACAGGTCTTGCCTTCCATCATCTCAAATACTCAGACTGCTTTCATTCCAGGGAGGTTACTGGTGGAAAATGTACTTATGGAAACTGAATTAATCCAAGGCTACAATTGGAAGAGGATCAGTAAAAGATCAATGTTAAAGGTGGATCTAAAAAAGGCCTTCGGCCCCATTAACTGGTCTTTCATTGTTCTGATTCTTCAGGCCCTTGGGTTCCCGGACTCATTCGTCAATCTGATCTATCAATGTATCTCAACTACCAGGTTCTCAGTGGCCATTAATGGAGAACTCTGTGGCTATTTTAAGGGTGCTCGAGGATTGAGACAGGGGGCTCCTTTGTCTCCATATCTTTTTGTTCTTGCAATGGAGGTATTCTCTCAGATGATGAGTAAGGAGTTTGATTCTGGTTCCATTGGTTACCACCCAGCAGCCTCAAACCCTTGTGTGTCACACCTAGCCTTTGCGGATGATATCATGATTTTCTTTGGTGGCCATTATAGCTCCTTGTAGCAGATTTCAGCAACAATGGAGGGTTTTGCTTCTTGGTCAGGGTTGGAAATGAATCGCCATAAAACAGAGCTTTATATTGCAGGTATGAATGAAGCAGAAACCACAGAAATGGCGACTCTCGGTTTCTCCATTGGCTCTCTTCCTGACCGGTATCTGGGCCTTCCTCTGATGTACAGGAAGCTCAGAATATGCGATTACAGACCTCTCCTTGATCAGTTAGAAACTCTCTTCAGTTCTTGGTCCTCTAGAGTCCTCTCTTTTGCAGGAAGAAGACAATTAATTGGATCTGTCATCTATGGTACCCTCAATTTCTGGTTCTCAAGCTTCCTACTTCCAAAGGGATGTATTAAACAAGTTGAATTCCTCTGCTCTCGGTTCTTGTGGAACGGAAACATAACTAGTAGAGCTGCAGCCAGAGTATCTTGGGAAGCATGTTGTGTCCCCAAAGCGGAGGGAGGACTTTCCTTAAGGGACCTAAAGCTATGGAACAAAACCCTTTGCCTAAAGCTGATATGGTTACTCTTCACTGATAATGAGTCTCTGTGGGCAGCCTGGTGTAAGACGAATATATTTAAAAATAACAGTTTTTGGAGCTTGGATGAAAATGCACAATCATCATGGATCTGGAAAGCTCTACTTAAGCTTCGATGTTTGGCAGAACGTTTCATCAGGTGTCGTACAGGGAATGGGAGAACGGCTAGTTTCTGGTATAACAACTGGACACCTATGGGACCTCTCATCAATCGGTTTGGTCCTTCTGGTCCATCACAATTGGGTATCCCTTTGACAGCTACTGTCTCTGATTCTTGCACCGTATCGGGCTGGATGCTGCGTCCTGCTTGCTCTCAGGAAGCAGAGACTTTGCAGATACATCTGTGTTCAGTGCCGCTTCCATCTCTCACGCAAGTTCCAGATTCTTTTGTTTGGGAGATTGGAGATCAAAGTCTTCCATCATACACAGCTAAACAGACTTGGGAATCTATTCGAAACAAGACTTAGGAATCTATTTGAAACAGGGGAACACCACAACCTTGGGCTGAAGTTGTTTGGTTTAAAGGCTTCATTCCAAGCCATGCTTTTATGATGTGGCAGGCTCAGTTGGATCGTCTGCCAACTCGTGCCCGTATTGCTGCTTGGGGAGTAGCTTCGTTGGATACTTGTTGTGTTTGCAGCTCTTATGTTGAAACAAGGGATCATCTCTTTCTGCGTTGTGATTTCAGTGAGCAAATCTGGTTGCTTATTACTAAGAGACTTGGCTATAAACCTTTTCTCTTCCACACATGGACTGCTTTTATGGAATGGTTGAGGCTGAAAGACACTACAAGCACCTCCACTCTCCGCCGTTTGGTTGCGCAAGCTACGTTGTATTCGATATGATGGGAGCGTAATAACAAGCTCCACAACTCCATCTCTGTAACACCATCAGTAACCTACAGGAAGATTGATAGGCTTGTTTGCAATGCCATTCTAGCACGAAGGGAGCGGAAGAAATTCCGTAATCTAATACTACAATGGCTAAAATTTGACTGAAGATTCAGGGACTGAAGATTTTTTTGGTAGTCATCTTCTGTTTTTATTTTTTTTGAGCATAGGGTAGCTAGAATGTTTAAGCTTTTGTATTAAGCAAAGAAGCTCATTTTTTTAATGAAATTCATTAATTTTCAAAAAAAAAAAAAACTTATCTTTCCCTCCTTCACAAAACCTAAAACTATAAGGGTTGCAAGATATTTGAAGGTAGAAGAATATTTAAATAACAAAGCGCAAGCATCAAAGGACCCATGTTCTTGTTCTAAATGGGCCAGGCCCATTATATAACTTTCAAGAGCGATCACATCGAAGAAAATGTCATCCCCATTAACGGGGGGAGTGCGGCGGCTAAGGTGGCGGTGAGTCTGGTGACATCACACCCACACCGTATGAGAATCGGTGTGATGTTATCTTCTCTGGTTCCTCTGCAACTTCCATCTCGGATGCAAACTCATCTCTGGTATATGTTACCAAACGAAGTGAAGAGCGAGTCTCTTCTAAAACACTACACTCAGCTTCTGTCACAATCCGAGAAAGATACTATCTTTGGAATGCAGAGCGATGAGCTTAAGATGAAGAACGCATTGCTTGCTCGTACCTTGGTTCGAACCACACTTGCAAGATACCAGACAAACAACAACAACCACACCGTGGTTGATCCAAGATCCTTGAAGTTCAAGAAGAATGTATACGGTAAGCCTGAAGTAGATTGGGAGGTTGATGATACTACTACTAATTATCCGAAACTGCAGTTCAACATCTCACACACGGATTCGTTGATAGCCTGTGGAGTTACAGTGAATGTCCCGGTTGGTATTGATGTTGAAGACAAGACAAGGAAGATGAGACACGATGTGTTATCACTTGCAAAGAGGTTTTACTCGTCTGAAGAAGTTAAGTTTCTGTCGAGTATAGCAGACACCGAGTCCCAGCGTAAGGAGTTTATTAAGCTATGGACTATGAAAGAAGCTTATGTGAAAGCATTGGGGAAAGGCTTCTCTGCTTCGCCTTTTAGTACTTTCTCAATCATCCGGTCTGAGGCTGAAGGCTACTGTCTTTGCGGCAAAGCAGAGGAGAGAGTTGGTGGATGGAAGTTTAGGCTTCTGGAACTGGCTGATTCGTCTCATTACACTGCAATCTGCATTGGAGGAGAAGATGAAGAAGAAGCTGGAGCTCTTATGAATGTGACTGTCCACAGAACCATCCCATTTGTAGAAGATGAACTTATATCTGACTGGAAACTGCTCTAGTTTGGTCTTTTCTGACAAAAGCTTTGTTTCACAACAAATTATTTACAAAGATGAATACAGAATCCAACTTTTCACACTTTGATCTTCTGAAAAAAACTATGAAACCAACAATGGTTTTTGATCTAAAAGATTGCACTAACCACTCTGTATCAAAGCCCCCACAAAAACAAACATCAATCAATCATACTTCTCTCTCCAAGTATAAACAAGGAAGAAAACCCAAGAGACAGCCAACGCGATATCTCCAAGAGCCTGCTTGGGGCACTCAAAGGCGAGATCTTCGATCTTCCACTCAAACACAACTCTCCACAGAGCCATAAGCACGTAGAGAACCACAGAGCCTCCGGCGAAGAAGCTGTGAAAGTCTCTGTCTTTCACGAAGGAGACCATGAAAAGCACCAGACCGATCGCAAAGAGGAGCAGACCGGAGAAGGATTGGGAGATCTGGATGAGCAGCTCGTCGTGAGGCGTGGAGCCTTTGAGCTTGTTGGCTATGTCGCTGCCGTGGCCGAAGATGGAAGCTTTCTCGGTGTAGAACATCATCAGGGTTCCACTCGTGAGTGCGATTACGGAGTGGAGTATACAGATTACGCGGAAGAGATGTGAATTCATCGGGAGTTTTGAACCTGCGGAGAAGAGATTAGTCAAACTAAACTGAACCAAAATTGAATCTTTTTTTTAAGACAGGGAAGAGACAAGAGGGAAAACGCTTCACTTGCATATAAAGGTTTAAGCTTTTGTCGGAAAGATCCGGTCCTGTGAGAGAGAAAGAAAGAGTTTTGTCTGAATCTGATAGATTCTTCAACGATAAGGGAGCTTGTGGGGATTGTGTGTACGATAAACCCTAATTTTGTGTTGATGCAAAAAGAAGATGATTGACTTGATCTCCCTCTTCGTTAAGGCAGCATTTTTTTATTGTTCAACAGAAATTCAAACCCCACCGTTTAAAGATTGCTTTCCGATTTTAATTAAATTCTTGCCAGCAATACAACAAAATAGACAATAGAATTGATCAAATCTCTTGATCAAATAATTAATTAATATTTTTATATAAATGCGGGGTTTGATTTCAGAGAGGAATGTATCAGATCTATATATATCGATTCAAATAAAACGTTTGTTAAAACTTAAAATATGATACAGATAAATTCTAGCGTTAGTGAATCTTAAGAAATATAGAGAGATGTATGTTGAAGATTTATAATTATTTTTAAAAACTTATGATAAGATAACTCAGATTAACAATAGAATCAAATACTTGTGTCATTAGTTTCACTCGTTTTCATAGAAACGTTATCCATAACTCTTTTTGATAAACCTTGGATAATATATTAATCACTAGAATCAACATCCTTGATCAAACAATAAAATATATCCTTTATGTGAAGAAAATGGGAAATTATTTGATTTTAATCATGATCAAGGATTGTGACTTCTTAACATACAAGAGACAATGTATTTTTTCTTTCAACATTCCAGCATTGTTCTACTTCTTGTTTGGTATTAATGTCAAGAGCATCGTTCTACTTAGCCTACGGTTAGTATTTTAGCCTATCAGCAAGAGATCCAAGTTCGGATAAATAAATAGTCTTCTCCTTTGCTAAGAGCAACATTATCGCTAAAACCCAAATGAGGACTCTTATTTTTTGTTTTTTGTTTTTTGGTCTGATTAAAAAAAAAATAAAAACGAATTAATCGTGGACCGCTACGTATCAATGGGGTCCACGAACAGTACAAGAACTCAACCTAATTCGCCTCTTATTTAGCGACTTATTCCCTTCGGTTTTGATGTTTTTGTGGTCCCTCCTTCTTAGAAACCCTTAAAAAAACCCCGCGATAATGTTGCTCTAAACTCATCGAATTCTTATTCAAACTTCATTTTCTTTTCATCTACACGGTAACAAGTAGACCCTTTTTCTTATCAGTACATCAATCTTTAAAAAATGTAGCAAATCATAGAGAAGTCGAACAAACTTCAAGAACCACAGGTTTGGTTGAGCTCCCCTTCATCATAGAATCTTTTATTTTGACCAAAAAATACTTTTTTTTTAGAAATTAAAATTTTCAACCCAAAATATGGAATTTCAAATTCGGTGACAAGCACGATTTGTACAAAATTTCCCAATTCAATCTATTATAATTGTAGTTTCGCCCACCTATTAAACCGGGCATGTTTCGCTACTATGCTTTTAACATCCTTAGAAATCAGTTGTCATTCTCAACCATCGGCGATGATCTCGGGAAGGTGAGGTTCACCTCATTTCCTCGGATGCCGGGACTTTCCAAATTACCTTTAGAGTAGCTAGTTTCCAGTGAACTCCTCGTAGCTTTGCAACCTTCACTCTCGATGAAGAGCTTGACGAAAATAGAGATGGAGGTTTCAAGAGGCCCTTACCGAGAAGAGCTCCTAAGAACCAAGCTGTACACACCGCTAATATGCCATGAACCATGCAGAAAGCGAGTTGATTTCACCGCCACAACCATATCAATATGTCTCTAATTACCTGCAAAGAAAGTCATAACACACTACCGCAATAGATCAAGCGACCTTTACGGCGCCAGGAAGTGAAATGACCAAATGTTTGACATGGATACGATCAACGACCCCCGAGAACCGCCTCCACATTTGTGACCTCCAAGAACCGGATGCTGATGACTTTGCTGTAGGAACCCAAAACCCGTGTCAAAAGGTGATAGGTTAATCATGAAGGAACCAAGAGACTCAATCCAAACTAAAGCTGCTGCCTTTTATACTCGGATGAAATTGATAGAGTCACTGTCAAGAGAAGGTTCGAAGTGAAGTAGTGCGACAAGAAGTCTCCGACAATCATAGACGACTGTCAGAAATCACTGAGACGAGCAAGTATAACAGCCAGCTGCACACACGAGCTAGAACAGAATCAAGCGCCAACACCTCCAGCACGCTATCCAAGACTTTTTTGATAAACCTTGAATAATATTTAACTAGGTGATTTTCTCGTGCTCATGCACGGGTATAAATATTTATAAAGTAAATATTTATTATAATAATTAATTGCTATTTACTTTTAATTTTAAATTAACTTATAGTTTTATGCATAATTTATATTAATAATTTATATTACTCTAATTAGACATATAATTTAAGATATGTTATATCTAGTCGATTTTGTTATTTTTACAATCGGTTATAGTTATCATTTCGATATATTAGGTTGCATCTATTTTTCTGAATTCAATTATAAAATTTTTTATTCAAAATATATTAAAATTTGGGAAAATTTGGAAAAATACACTTATTTGAGATTTTAATTTGAAAATTTTACTATTGTTTAAATTTTTGAAAACTACACTTTTGTAAATGTAAAATGACTAAATTATCCAATTTGAATATCTGAAATTATTATAATGTAGTTTTGTCATCATAGTTATTTAAATATTTAATTAATAATTTCAAAAATGATAAGATTTATTTAATTTTGTTTTAAAACAATGCTATTAGTATCTATCCAATATCTTAGTAAAATATATCTGAAACTTATTTATTGTTAAAGAAAGCAAACGTCTCCTCCATCTTCTCTTTAATTGTTTTAGTTCTCCATTTTTGTCAAGTATCTTCTCCTTCCTCTCATTCATAAATTTGTATATCTTCACTCATATCCTTAGATTATCTCTATAAATGTAGAAATGGGTTCTCTCATGATAGCAAACTTAGATTTACCGTGTCTAACTATGCTTGTTGTTTTGTTCTGAAATTAGTTCTACTTTTGTGTTCATCTTATAGAACAAGAAGCTCTCGATTTCTTCATTGTACAACTTATTTTGGCATTTGGGTTTGCCGTAAGCATATGCAATGATATCAGAGAAAACACAATTACACAAGGACTCATCAAAGGATGAATTGGACAGAGAATTGGTGAAAAAGAAATAGGTAAATATAAGAAATCTTTAGTGATTCATCTGCACGTTAAGTTCCTGGTTGTATTTAGGTTTTAAAAACTCTAAACGAAAAAAACTCTAAACGGAAACAGCCTAAAAACACATAGTAATTCATGAGTTAAAAAACAGAAATACTACTAAATAGAAAGATAAGCCGAAGAATATTCCACTGAAAAATATAAGCTTAGATTTATCTTAAACATAATAATAATAATTATTATTTTATGTTTTTGAATTTATATTTTATTTATCAAAGTAATTAATCTGGACAAAAATGTCTTTTCACATATAACTAAGTGTAGTTTTCAAAAAATAAAAAATAAAGTGTATTTTTCAAATTTCAAACTATAAATAAGGTGTTTTTCAAATTATCCCTTAAAATTTTGATTAATTTTCTTATTCGCATTACGTTGGTTTTTGTCTTAGATCTGTAAATATATTTTAGGAAGATTATTTATAACTTAAGATATATTGTGCTTAAAATGAAAAAAAAAAATAAACTAAAGTATTTGGTTCCAAATTACGTAAATTAATATAACGATAATATTCTGCAATCTCATGCATATAAATAAATTTTACAAAAGAACTAAATTAAAACAGCTGCTGAATATTTTATTTTCATTTGTTAAGGTGTTTTGAGTCATCTTATAATTTATATTTATATTTATATAATAAATTATTTTTATTATTATAAAATTATATTTTCTTATTATAGTCAAATATATGATTTTAGATATAAATTGGATTAGTCGAGTCACTCATGTTGTGAGTATCTTAAGTTACATATATATATTCTTTCAAATTCAAACTGAGGTATAATCATTTTTATTATAATTAAGTCAAGTCAAATTAATTTTATTTATCGTTTAAATGTGCATGAATTTTCATAATATATATATATATATATATATATATATATATATATATATATATATCAAATTAAATGTTGATTTAAAAAAAAATTGAAAATAAAAAGAAGATCTATAGAAAGTTACATAATAAGTAATTGATACGTTTTTAGAAGCTCATGAACACATATCAATATTTACAATAACTAAAATATTTTTATAAATTATAAATGATTTTATGCCTTTTGGTTATGGTTATATTAAGTTCCACAAACATAAAAGCATAAAATTTTAAAGCAAATTTAATATTGAGAAAACATATTATTTTAATAATGCAAAATATAATATATCTACCTAAGTATATAGTGTGATTTTAAAATATTTTATTATTTGATGAAAAAATGTTTATTGTTAAATTTTTTTTTTTATATCTCTTAAAAATAAGCAGTAAAAAATTGGGATTGTATCTGAAAAATCTTATTATATAAGTTAAAAAAACTATAGATATTTTTGCTGTAATTGAAAGATATTATGGTCAAATAAATATAAGAAAATACAAATAACATTTCAATAATACTAATTATAAAATATTTTAGTCAATAAAACATATATCAGTTTATGTTACTTAATTATTTTATGTAATTATCAAAAAAGATAAATATATTACAAATATTTCTGTTACTGTGAAAATATATATTGTTGTACTGTTTAAAATTATGTTTTAAAATAAATAATATTTCTTTTTCTAATATCAAGATTATCTGTGAAAATATAAATATAAAGAAAGTATATTAGTATACTTTATGTTATTTTAAAATATTTTAAAATGAAATATTTCTATTTTGTGAACTTTCCTTTTTAATGAAATCATATTATTTATACATATATTTTCGTTTTTAAATTGATTTGTAAACTTTATAATATTTCTTTTTTATTATATATGTTATTTGGAAAATATTAAAAAGTAATTTAAATAAAAAAATCAATAATAGTTTTTAGATAGAACATTTTAAATTATTAAGGGTATCATCGTAATCAACCATTGTGAAAATTAACGTGAGTGCGACACGTAGGAAACTGACTTCTCAAATAATATTATAGAGATCACCAGAATCAAATAATATCAATCGCCGTCTGTGGGGATCGAACCCACGGTAAGACGGCATCAGATGATTAATATTTCTTGTTAAACCTTCATAACACCTAATAAACTCTTGTATCCACGTACTAGAAAAAGATACAGCACACATCAATCAACACAGGCGAAGAGTTAATGATCAAGATGTCAAATATATCAGAATTTATACATGAGTCATGAATTCACACAATGTTTCGTAGAGAAAGGGGACAAGAAACTACGTAACAGAATCAATTGTTATTACTAAATACAAAACAGTTACCATAATTAGCAAAAGCGATAAGGATGGTTCATTGAAAGACATCTCTAGTAGGTCCAATATCACTGCTAGGCCCTTGTGGCGGCGTCTGTAACGCGTCCACTTGGCTTAATTTATTTGACCATTTTCGAATAATTGCTTTCTTCAAAATTGAATAATCAAACTCGATGGCTTAAGTAAACTCTTATATAAACACATTACCACCCTGAGATCTTTCATCATCAATCAATCAATCAATCAATCAATCAGATCTTCTCACACTTCAGTCACATACAAACACACAACGCACAATGCAGATTCACAAACTCTGTTTTCTTGCTCTGTTCTTAGCGCAAGCAGCCTTTGCCGTCAAGTTCAACTTCAAAACCTTCGATGGAGACAACTTGTTGTTCCTCGGAGACGCAGAGCTTGGTCCTTTCTCCTCCGACGGTGTGATCCGATCCGGAGCCTGGTCCATGACCCGTGACGAAAACCCATTCTCTCACGGTCAAGGTCTCTACATCAACCCCATCCCTTTCAAACCTTCCAACGACTCTGCTCCCTACTCGTTCGAGACCTCTTTCACTTTCTCCATCACTCCTCGCACCAAACCGAACTCCGGTCAAGGCCTCGCCTTCATCGTCGTCCCGACCGCCGATAACTCCGGCGCTTCAGGCGGAGGATTCCTCGGAATACTCAACAAAACCAACAACGGGAAACCGGAAAACAACCTCTTTGCTGTCGAGTTCGACACTTTCCAGAACAAAGAGTTCCAAGACATTAGTGGTAACCACGTGGGACTCAACATCAACTCCATGACTTCGAACGTCGCGGAGAAAGCTGGTTACTGGGTTCAGACGAGAGTCGGGAAGAGGAAGGTTTGGTCTTTTAAAGACGTGAACCTGAGCAGTGGAGAGAGGTTTACGGCTTGGATTGAGTTCAGAAACAGAGACAACAGGATTACGATTACGCTCGCGCCTGAAAACATGAAGAAACCTAAGAGACCTTTGATCCAAGGTCCGAGAGAGCTTAACGATGTTATTCTTCAAAACAGTTACGTCGGTTTTGCTGGTTCCATGGGACGTGCCGCTGAGCGTCACGACGTTTGGAGCTGGTCTTTCGAAAACGCCGCCAAAAACAACTAAGCCGGTTTGGGCCATTGTCTGTGCTCATTCGAGTGAATAATTAAGGGTTTAAGACTTTAAAGAAATAAAAAGCCAACTCTGTGACTAACTCTGTATTGTATTTTTCATGTTATTTGTATTCTGAGATTATCAATAAAATAAAACTTTCTTTTCAAACTCATTGTGTGTAACTGGATCTTGCTTGAAGCCTGTCATCACCCTCAAAAGTTCTTAACACGATGCGTTTCTAGGGATGAATTGTATATCATATATGCTCGAAGCCATGCCTAAAGATTTTGCTGCCATAAATCAAGCATTTTTTCTATAATTGAAACTTTTATAATAATGAATTTTAAGAATCTAACGAACAAAATCATTGGTTGATTTATAGTTTAATTAATATAGAAATTTGAATATAGTATTTGACCAAAAAATTGAATATAGTTAAAAACTATATTTATATAAAAGTGTTTTGTGCTTGTACAATTGTCAAATAAGCATAATAAAATGTTAGATAAAATATTTTCATAAGAGAAATTAGATAAAAATGAATGGATTATGTAAAGAAAATAAGTGTTGATAGCTTATAGATTTGAACAAAAAGTACTCAAGAGAGCAAAGAAACACAAACGTACAGAACATAAGCAAACTTAGGTCATGATTGGCAAAGCAGATGAGATCGCAGTAGCACTATGCTATAAAAGCAGTATGCTGCAGAAGCTGTATGCTTTTGTTAAACTGTTTAATAGATTGATTGGTAGAGCAGTATGGATATGCTATTTAAAATGATTATTAAAATTAGTATATAATATATAATATATTTATAATGAATATATTTCTAATATATATATATATATATATATTATTTTATATATTAATATATATTATATTAATATATAAAAGATATATAATTATTTTATTTTATTTACTAATTTTAAAAATTATGTTTATATCGAAAATATTATTTTGAAAAATAAATTTTACAATTAAAATATCTATTTTAAAAGTAATATTTTGCATTTAAAATATAATTTAATTTATATGATTAATTTAATTATATTATATTTTAAAATATAATTTAATTTATATAATTAATTTAAATATAACTTATATATAATATAATTGATATAATTTATATAATCAATTTATTTAATTTTTATAATTTAATTTATATAATTAATTTAAAATATAATTTATATAATTAATTTAAAATATAATTTATATAATTAATTTAAAATATAATTTATATAGTTAATTTAATTAAATGTAATTAAATTATATTTTAAATGTGAAATAATATTTTAAAATATATATTTATATGGTAAATTTATTTTAGAAATCAAAATTTCATTTTCTGGATATAAAAATAATTTTATGATATTATTAAATCAAATAAATGAACTAATTATATATTATTCTTAAATTTATAAATTATAAATGCAAATGCTCTTCTAAAAGCTTCATATGAGAGCATTTACCAGAGAGCATCTGGAGAGCATTAGCATATAGTAAATACTTTTCTAAATGCTTTTGTAACAAATGTTGATTGGATAATGTAGAGCATAATGCTAATGCTAATGCTAATGCTCTACCAATCAAGACCTTAGAGCTTGATTGATTGATAGAACATTAGCATGGACATTATGCTTCGTATTATCCAATCAACAATTTTTACCAAAGCATTTACGATAGCATTTAGAAGATCCAAATGCTCTCTAAATGCTCTTCATCCAATACTCTTCATCCAATGCTCTAATATGAAACTTTTGAGAGAGCATTTGCATTTAAAATATTAAAAAAAAAAAAAATTGATTAATTCATTTATTTTGTTTAATAATATCATAAAATTATATTAGGTTCCAAAAATAACTTTTTATTCCAAAAAGAAGTTTTATTTTTTAATTTTTTCTAATTTTATTTAAAAATAAATATTTATTTTCTAACAAAATTATTATTTAGAAGATAAAAATATATTGTATAGAAAATAAATATATATATTTTTATTTTCTAAAATGATTTTTCTTAAAAAAGTAATTTTTAAACAATTTTTTTAAAAAAAAATTGTTTAAAAATAAATATTTATTTTATTTTTATAAAGAAAAATTTTTATTTTTATTTAAAAAAAGAAAAATATTTTTTAATTTTTAAAAGAATAATATTTTACATTCAAAATATGAAATATATATAACTAAATATGATTTATTATTCTGAATAAAAGTATAAAATTAATATATATATATATATAAATTTATCTATATTATTTAGAAATGAATAAATTATATATTATATACTAATTTTAAAAATAATTGTATATATCAATCATGTAGTGCTCTACCAATCACTTTATAAACTAAATTTATAAGAGCATACTGCTTATGTAGCATACAGCTTCTATAACATACTGCTACTGTTTTGTTATCTGCTATGTCAATCAAAGCCTTAGCAAATACAAAAACATTTGTTAGACCAATAAACCATAAATGCAAAACATTGTAAATCTGCCATTTCCTTCGGTTTTATTTTAATTAAAGATAAGGATGCTCTTTAGCACATGTGCCTTCTTCCTTCAGTAGGCACAGCTAGAGCTGGGTTCGCGGGTCAACTCGCCCTGTCCACCTGCCAACTCACGGATCGACTAATTTTTTTGATTCAAAATTTTGACCCACATAATCTGCAAAGAAAGATTCAAATATCCGCATCCGTCCCGTTCAGATTTACGGGTAATCCTCGGGATCCGCAGATAATATAAATTTTAATAAAATAATTATTTTAATTATATTTTAAATATATATTAATTATTTTTTTGTAATAAAATAATTTAAATAATATATTTATAATTTAAATAATATATTTATAACTAACATTATCTATTTATAATTAAAATTATATAATTTTCTAGTATTTTATATATCTTTTACGAAATTACTTTCTTTTTTTGGAAAAAAAAAATTTGCGGATTAAAGGGTATCCACGATTCAAATTCGGCCGATCCGCTTAAAATTAACTCGATCCGCATCCACGTCCGCACGTTGAATTTTTCGAATTGATCAGCATCCGTTCTGCAGCGGATCAAACGGAACAGGACCCGACGTAATGAATTAAATTTCCAGCTCTAGGCACAGCACTGCTTGGAGCCATATATTCAAACTAAAATATAAATATAAAAAACAGCGAATAATATAATATGCTTTTCCCATGCAGGAAGACTACAAACGTGGAATGTCTTAGAGTTATACACGAGATATGAATTTAGAAGTTGTTCCATTATGAAATGGGAGGAGAAATAGATGAGTGAGATCAATAATTACTCCAATTCAATCATCAAGAAGATACGAATAAAGATAAAACCACGTCCCCTGAGAACAGTAGGTCCATTTTCTTTGCAGGCCCTTGTGCTGGTGGCGTCTGTGAATTGCCAATTTGTATTTTATTTTGTTAGCTCCCCCTGTCTTGCTCTTACGGAATGCAAATTTACAAGACTCTGTTTTTTTAAGCTATGTTCCTCTTTCACACCACACCACCCACCCGATTCAACTTCATGACCATCGATAATTCGAATGTCTTTACAAAACCAACAGCTAAACCGGACCGGGACGGTTTTGTATGGTTATTGATTTAGAGAGTGATAAACCGAACCATTTATTATTGTTGTCTTTGGAGTCTGGAGAGATTCATTGCTCTTGAAAAGAATATGGTCTTTTTTTGTGTGGTATTCATAAGAAATGTTTCTTTATTCTGGAGCAAAAGTTTGAAGATTTGACAACCCCCCCCCCCAAATGTTTGCCTATATTTTATACATTCCCCGGAGTAAATGTTCTCTCCCTGTTTCTGTATGTGATTTGTAAGGCCCTGGATTAACCACGTTGCTTGCATGTAAAGAGAGGATTATCAAAATCAAAAGAAAACCTGAACTGAGAGATATCCGATTAAAATACTATTAAAAAAAACGACTCGACGACAGTGAATGGTTTCTTTCAGCAGTCTTTTCTTGTTTTTATTCTAAAAGGCCGAGACTTTTTTATGAGGCTGAGAGAGAGTACAGTGTGTCTGCTTCTGCTTTTTCTTCGAGTTTAAAACAGGAGATGAAAAATTAAAAAAACTGTGTTCGGTGTTGTATTATGTGTGGTTCTGTTTCAATCTCGAAAAGATCATTTCTGGTTGGTTGGCCTCTCAGGTTCTTCTTCTTATCTTCTCCCCTCTCTCACTTTAGCTTTTGCGGTACAGAAGCTTCCTTCCCTTTTTTGGCTTTTTTTCCTATACGATCAAAAGTTTGTATTTTTATTTTGGTTATTTATATCTTTTGGTTGTTTCTCTCAAATGGGTTGAGTGTTCTTCCTTTTCTACTCTTTTGTGTGGTTGGGATCACTCGCAAAAAGGGCTTTACATTCTCATAGTCTATGTTCTTAAGCAATGAGCTGCTGAATCCGACATGGTTCCAGTTAGACTCGAGAATCCAGACAACTCATTGGCTACTACTTGTTGGTTTCTAGTTAGTACCTTTTATGGAAGGCTCTTCAAACTCCAACTCTAGAGGGTTGTTCTTCAATACCTCTGGCGTGTTTGGTAGCAGCAGCACACGCAGATCCTTCGAAGAAGAAGACTCTTTAGGGATTGACGACGACCCTTTTGTTAGATCCTTGGAATGGGGTGATGTCAGCTTGAGACAGTGGCTGGACAAGCCTGAACGGTCCGTAGACGTTTTCGAGTGCTTGCACGTTTTCAGACAGATCGTGGAGATTGTGAATGCGGCTCACTCTCAAGGCATTGTTGTTCACAACGTTAGACCGTCTTGCTTTGTTATGTCTTCGTTTAACCATGTCTCATTCATCGAGTCCGCTTCTTGCTCTGACTCCGGCTCTGAGGACGGTCCAGTTATCCAGAAAGAAGAGAAAGGATCCTATAACAAGATCCTGGAGAGACAAATCGAGAAGCTAGAGGAAGAGAAGAAGCAACGTTTTCCGATGAAGCATGTATTAGCGATGGAGACGAGTTGGTATAGAAGCCCTGAAGAGGAGTTTGGTTCTCCAAGTACTTGTGCTTCGGATGTGTACCGTCTTGGTGTTCTCCTTTTCGAGGTTTGTGATGAATTGATTGGCATTTTTTGTTTGTTTTTCATTTGTGTTGGTTGTTTCTATATTCTTGAAAACGTGGTAATTAGATGAAAGTTAGTCCTTTTTGTAGCTGTTCTGTCCTGTGCCTTCGAGAGAGGAGAAGTCAAGAACTATGTCTAGTTTAAGACATCGTGTACTTCCGCCTCAGATACTGCTCAAATGTCCTAAAGAAGCTTCTTTCTGCTTGTGGTTACTGCATCCCGAGCCAACTTGTCGACCATCAATGAGGTTTGTTTTGTGTGTCTAGTATGTGCATTGTCAGTCTCTGTCATCTTTTACTCAGTTGTCTTTGTGGTGCAGTGACCTGCTGCAGAGTGAGTTCATGACCGAACCAAGAGATAGTTTGGAAGAACGTGAAGCAGCAATAGAGCTCAGGGACAAAATCGAGGAACAGGAGTCGTTACTCGAGTTCTTGTTAATGATCCAACAGAGAAAGCAGGAGTCTGCTTATAGATTGCGGGATACGGTTTCACTTCTTTCTTCAGACATCGAGCAAGTTTCCAAGAGACAGTCAGTTTTGAAGAAAAAGGGAAGCTCGTTCTCTGATCTCAGCAAAGATGATCATCATCAATCCGCCACTCAGCAGCCATTACCTACGACGTTACTGGCCTCAAGAAAACGGTTTAGACAAGTGATTCCACCAGAGGAAACAGACGTTGAAGCTGATGAGGAGAGTCAAGGAAGAAGCACGTTTCTTGAAAGCTCCCGGTTGATGAGAAACTTCAAGAAGCTAGAAACTGTCTACTTTCTCACAAGGCGCAGGCAGCTGAAAGCTGCTTCTCTGGGGAAGTCGTTAACTAGACATTCCCCGTTGAGCAGCGAAAACGGAAGAGGTTCAATGATTGTCTCGGAGAAAAGCTCGGTAAGCAACCCTGCAGCACCACCCAAAGATCTTCACAGTAATGATTCGAGACAAGGCGGGTGGATAGATCCATTCCTAGAGGGTTTGTGCAGATACTTATCATTCAGTAAGCTCAGAGTGAAAGCAGATTTGAAGCAAGGAGACTTGTTGAACTCTTCTAACCTTGTTTGCTCCCTTGCTTTTGACCGGGATGGAGAGTTTTTCGCCACTGCTGGTGTCAACAAGAAAATCAAGATATTCGAGTGTAACTCCATTGTGAACAATAACCGGGACATTCACTATCCGGTTGCGGAGTTGGCTAGCCGGTCAAAGCTGAGCAGTGTATGTTGGAACAGCTACATAAAGAGTCAGATTGCATCAAGTAACTTTGAAGGCGTGGTTCAGGTTAGTTTTTAGATTCAGCTTATACTCCATCTGTTTCATATTAAATGTCATTTTAGCTTTTAAAATTTGTTTCATTATAAATGTAGTTTTACATTTTCAATTTATGTATTAAATGAATTTTCTAGTTTTGTCCCTATTTCTAATTTATTAATTAACAAAAAATCAAATAAAGTAGTGTATTAAATAAGGGTAAAATTAATAGTTTTCTTAATGTGTGCAAAAACCTAAACTACACTTATTATGAAAGGGAAAGAGTATATAGTTGTTAAGAACTTCCAAATGAACGTTAAGAACATATATACATTTGTGGGTTTTTTTAGATATGGGATGTTGCAAGAAGCCAGTTGGTTACAGAGATGAAGGAGCACAAGAAGAGAGTATGGTCCATTGATATTTCATCAGCAGACCCTACTTTGCTGGCTAGTGGAAGCGATGATGGAACCGTTAAGCTATGGAGTATCAATCAGGCAATTCTAATTTCAAAATGTCGGCTATTGAAAACTGAGACCTAGTTTTCTCCAAATTTTGCAGACATGTTAGTCCTCAGGACAATATGATTTAAGAGTTTTTTTTTGGTTTTGTAAAACTTTTACAGGGAGCTAGCATTGGAACTATCAAGACAAAGGCCAATGTATGTTGTGTCCAGTTTCCATCAGACTCGGGACGGTCTTTAGCATTCGGTTCTGCAGATCACAAAGTGTACTACTACGATCTTAGGAATCCCAAGATTCCTCTGAGCACAATGATTGGTCATAGTAAGACAGTGAGTTATGTCAAGTTTGTGGATTCATCTACGCTTGTGTCTTCTTCTACTGACAACACGCTGAAGCTTTGGGACTTATCCATGTCTGCCTCTGGTGTTAACGAAACCCCTCTTCATTCATTTGCTGGGCACACTAATCTAAAGGTATTCACAAATCTGCTATCTAGACTCTCTTTTAGTCTCCAGTTTCTGAGAACACATGGTATGTTCTTGCAGAACTTTGTTGGCTTATCAGTCTCTGATGGGTATATAGCTACAGGTTCAGAGACTAACGAGGTAAATGTTTGATGCAATAAAGGAATCTTTTGACCGACATTGTCACTTTAAACTTGATTATCTGAGATTCTTTACTTCTTGTTGTGGATCCATGACAGGTTTTCGTGTACCACAAGGCATTCCCAATGCCGGTTATGTCCTACATGTTCAGCAACACTGACTCTACTTCTGGTCACGAAGTTGATGATGCCTCACAGTTCATATCGTCCATATGCTGGCGAGGACAGTCGTCTACCTTAGTCGCTGCTAACTCCAATGGCAACATCAAGATTCTGGAAATGGTGACATGATGTCTCTGGTTCTTCTTGGCAAAGAGATCTGTTTTGTTTGGAGTACTATAGGATAAGCAATTGTTACCAAAAGAATAGGATTTTGTGTATAGAAAAGGGAGGATACAAATATTGAATCTTTGTATTTGTATACTATGTTTATACATGAAACATCTCAATAAAAAAAGATTATAATTTTTATTTAGTTTGTGAAATGGCTTTCAAACAAAGGAAAAACTAATCTCCAATATGAGACTAGTGAAGTGTCGTGGTATACAAGGCATCTACTCAATCAAAAACAATGTCTAAATAGTCTTTTTCTAAACCGAACTAAAGATTCTCTGGAACCCCTATATGTATATATATCATATATAGTAAGAAACAGTCTCACTCTCCCTGAATTTGATTCCAAGCCCCTCGATCTATTTACACTGATTAAGTCCTGTTTTAGCCTCGTTGACTAACCTGTCCACAAGTCCCTGAAGCCTCTGAGCTCCAACACCAGGCTTAACGTTAGCCACATCACCGACCTGGGAGCACTTTGGTTTCCCACTGCACCACCCACCAGGAGTAAACCCATCATCACCATTCCTCCTTCTAAGCAACTCCTTATCAATCAAATCAAGCACTTGGTCGTCTCTCTTGAATTTCCTAGCAAAGGCAGCACCGCTCGATATCATCTGCGATGTGTCGTTGAGTGACAACACGTGAGGGTGCTGCTGCGGCGGAGTGTCCCAGGAGATGTAGTGGAGGTCATGGTTGAGCGGGGTTTTCGAGAACTCGGGCACGTTGCAGATCACGGTTTGGAAGTAACCTTCAGGTGATGAAACGAAGTTGGTGTAATACATTAGGAGAGTTCGTGGTAAGTTGTCCCATCCCCATATGCAGTACTCTACAAAGGGACGTGACAGAGCCATCCAAGCAGATCCTGTGACAAACAAACAACAGAAAAAAAGTTATGGATCTCAACAGCAACAATGGAGCTTCAGAGACTGTTTAGAGGACTGACCAGTGAATAGTTTAAACGCAGTAGGCAGACTTCGACGAGGTGTGACCCAGTATATATCTGATTTGTTCAACATGTAGAGTCCAGGATCAATCATTACTGGCATCGCTCGCTTCTCCCTGACACAAAGGGAAACACAAGAACTCAGAACATTAAAGATTCAACAAAAGAAGGTGAAAAAGGAAACTTACTCTTTCCAACCAAGATCACTTGTGTGTTCGATAAAGTTGAGGTTCCGGTCAAGAGTGGAAAACGTATGAAGCAGATCTTCAAATAAACACAGAGAAGTTTAATCAAACACAAGACGCAAACAGAGAAACAAAAGCTTTTTATTATTATTAATACCATCTTGTGTCACCAGGGGATAATCTGAAGCGCTAAGATTAATAAACCAATCCCAGTTAGCGCTTCTCTTAAGCAAAACAGCACAAGCGTGAAGGGTATTCGCCACCATCGTCGGTCCTCTATACGTCACAAGATTAGCCTTGGTTATCATATAGACATTCCCGGTTCTAGAATACATTGGATCCTTATTAATCCGAGAAGCCAGCTCTAGTCTCTCATCCACCGGTGATTCAAGATCCAAGTGAACAACGTACTGGTTCCTCGGATGGTACACCGCTCTGAGCGTTCTCCAAAGCTTTTCCACGTCCCCTTTGGATCCTGAAACGAGGTACGCGAAGCGGGGAAGCTTGTCTTCGTGAGGAGGACGAGGTACAGCTCTAGCGACTTTTGACTCGGCGAAGTCGAGTCTGGTTTGGTTTCTGGCGAGAGGGGAAGGGATGATGGAGAAAATGCCGTTGATTTTGCGGAGGGAAGAGACGAGGCCCATGTTGAAAGAGGTTGCGAGGAGGAAAACGCAGACAAGAGATGTGATGACGAGTGGGAATACCCATCTCTTCTCCACGTTTACATACAACCCCATTGCAGTGAAGCAGTGCTCATGAGACGAGTGACAAGCCCTTCTGAAATAAAAAACCGTCTGCAGAGAGAGAGAGAGGGGCCCAAGTTGTATATTTGATTCACAGCTCTTTCTGGATCTTTCAGAATAAGCAAACAATCTCGAGTTCAGGCACCTAGACAGAGACAGTGAAAACCTTAGTAGAGTTTTTTTCAGAGGCAGATATAGAAAGAAGAAGATTACTAAAACAAGCAGCCAAGTTGCCAGATTCTCACGCATCATCAAAAGCTCAAAAGATAGATTAACCTCATATTAAGCAACTTGATTAAGAAGTCGTATAGAAGATAATTTAAGATTAAGACGACAAGGCTCTCCACCCCATAAAAACATCTCAGCAGGATTCGTCATCAATCAATCAATAGGACATCTCAGCAGCTAAGATTAACCTCAGATTAAGCAACTTATTAACAACTCTTAAAAACCCTCAAAAGTGACATTACCGATTCCAAAATGGAAACTTTTCAAAAACCCATGTCGTAGATTATCTATCCCAAACAGAAAAAAAAAAACTCTTGTCACAAACCACCGACACCATCAGAATCTCGAAGCTGCGATTTAGATCTACCGCACTACAGAACATACCTAACTCATCCTACCCAATGACAAGAAAACAAATCTAGAGATTTAGAATAAGAGATCGAGAAAGGAAGATAGAGATTAAATAAGATGAAGAAACCTGGTTTGTTGTTGCGTAGATGGGCTCTGTTTAATCTCGATGCAAAGGAAGCTCCTTTTTAATGCTCTAAATCTTTGTGCTCAAAGAACACGGGAACACTCTGAGTAGTAAAGTTATATAAGAAGAAGCGATGAAGAGAGACAGTGAGATCTCAATAAACAAAAAAGAAAATAGAAAAATCAAACTTAACGATTTTTCTAACCTGGAAATTCGATGACCGTGTGTGTTACTCCCATTTGTTGAAAATAAAAATTCTATTTTTATATTAATAAAACGAAGAAAAAATTTTATTCATTCTCGGCACTTTACTGTTGTCTCTGTTCCTTTATTACAGGAATCTAGACGATTTTTATTTAAGTTTGATTAATTAAAAACGCAGAGGAGAAAGAAACCGTCTTTAGTTATTCTCTCTACATCTTATTTATTTACACTAAGACCGTACATGAGTATGAGCTAATCAAAGGTCGACACGTAACCAGACTCACCAGCTCCAATGGATGAATGGGATTGTAACTGTGGATGTGAATGTAGATGATTAGAACTCTTGACCTTTTTTATGACAAAAAAAATATATATTTATTGCGTAGCCAGTGTAACAGACACGTATGGTAATGTGATTGCAACCCTCGCTTTCTTTGTTTACTTGAGTGCAGTGTTCTAAAATACGGTCTAGACGCCCGCCTAGGCGGTGTCTAGGCGCTATACGGTAGCCGACCGTACCGTTTTTACGTTATACAGTATTTTATGCGGATTTATATAATTCGGGCGTATAATAGCGTTTAAACGGACATTATGCGGTCTACGCGGACGCCTAGGCGGATTTTGAACATTAATATTCAAAAAAATTATTAATATTATTATTATATTACATTAATGTTATTATTTATATTAAATTTACTTATTTTATGTGTTTATATGATTGTAGATATTAGCTTAATTATTGCAAAATCATTTTAAATTTGTCATTTTTATATATTTAAAATGATTTTAATTTTTATAATTTAAGACTATTTATATATGTCAAACTATATGCTTATACAAAAAAAATATTTTAAATATATTTATAATGTATGTATATTAATTTTATATTTATATTTTGTATAAAATTATATATCCGTATATACCCCGTTTAGGCGTCCGCCTATACGGCTAGGCGCTATACAGTCATCTACCGCGTAACGAGCGCCTAGCGCATTTTAGAACACTGCTTGAGTGTATCTAGTAACGAAAAAGTTGATATTTACCTATTTAACATAATTGTTTTCAGTTAGTCTGATAAAGTTTTTTTTTCCTTACAGGTGAAATTTTTCATTAAATATTTACCAATAAATATAAAAGAGTGGAATTTTAAAAAATAATTGTAAACACAAGAATAGTTGCTTTTAGAGTGGGGACCAGAGCAAAGTCTCCAAAAGTTTTTGCATTCACATGTGGAATATAGCTGAATCATTTTTATTTTTGGCATTCGGATGCGACTTTTTTTATAATAAAAAGTTAATGTATGTTTGTAGCGCTAATTACGTGGTAACAAGTAAACGCGCTTAACTAATATCGCCAGGGGCGTGGAGTGAAGTCTCAATGGGCTTCTAGTAACTTAGAATCTATGTACCTCTCAACATGGACTAAGGCCCATCTATTCAAATCAATCGAGCCTTCGTTTTCAATCCATATTTTACGGGGGTTTGGGTTTCCTTTGTCAACCTGACGGGACATTTTTGTCAAGAGAGGTTGAATAGTTTGAGCTGGTTCGTCCACTATCTTAAATACTGATTTGATGTTTTCCGAGCTTTCTGAAGTTCCTTTTTTAAGAAATGTTAAATTAGTTCAACCACAAAAGTGTTTTTGCAATCAATATTACCTCAGTCCTACGAGTTTACAAGGAAAAAGTGAATTATCCTCTGAGAAAAAACTATCTTGTAGCGAACAATTCCTCCAAGCCACTGTTGTAAGTATGGCCATTCATACTCCGTAATGCGTTATGATAATAAGACTAATAATTTGACCGGAAACAAGGTCACGACTCACGAGAAAAAGAGATTGATTGACGTTGTTTTTTGGTTCATGAACCTTTTTCCAAGCAAAAGGGATGGATGATGTTTATTTTGTTGAAATTGAGATGATAAATGTTGGTGTTACAAAAAAAAAGAAAAGAAAAGAAGCTGATAAGAGTTCGATGTGTGTTCAGGGAGAAAAAACTATGTGTGAAATAGGATCTGCGAATTTTTCCAAATAAAAGATGACGCAGCTCTAAAAGACACTTATGTATCAATGTCTACAGTTATTGTCGTTTGTATCAGCTCGTAAATAAGCGAATTTGTAGAAGCATTGTGGTTAATGTTGAAAAGTTTTTACTTTAGTTATGTGGTTTGATTTCCAAAAAATGCAATCTGTAAAGATTATAAAATGCAAATTTATCGAAAGTTTTAGAATATTGCAGGATAGTCGTTCATTATGATTGTGTGATGTAAAAAGAGTATGTTCATCGAAGATGTCGTAATTGCACAACTAACCGTTTGTCGTTTGTCGTTTGTCGTTTGTCCATATACAGAGAATGCAATATGTAAAGATTATAAAATGCAAATTTATCAAAAGTTTTAGAATATTGCAGGATAGTCGTTCATTATGGTTGTGTGATGTAAAAAGAGTATGTTCATCGAAGATGTCGTAATTGCATAACTAACCGTTTGTCGTTTGTCAATATACAGAGAGAATTTTGTCGTATTATTCGTGAAATTGTTCATCGATATTGTATTTATTACCAATCATTTATCATCAATCATTTGTAATAGAAAAATAATGTAAAAAAATAAGTGAATCAAAAATACATAAACGTGGAAACGAAAATTTATAAGGTAATGTTGATCTTGTACGTGTTTGTCTTATGGGATAATTAAGTATAAGATTTATATAGAGAGATAATAAGTTGATTCATCCATGTTTATATGCAGAAATAGATATTCACATAAAACTAAATTATATTAATTGATAAATATTAGTTTTTTTGTTTAGTTTATATATTATAGTATTTTAGTTAAAACTGGTGTTTATGATTTATCGAGTTGTAATATTTTACCGTATTTGATTTTGCAATATATTCAATTTTACTATAATATTTGTGTCTAAAATTATTATTTAATTTTAGTTTGGTGTAGTTAATTTCTTATTATTTGTATGGTTATTTTAATTATGATTATGTATATTATTTATTTTGGTCTATTATTGAGATTTGTGGATTTTTGAAAACGTACAAATCAATTATAAATTTTATAAACAAACAAATTTCAAAATTTGAAAAAATTGTTTAAGACCAGTCTAAATTCAGATTATTTAAAATCTAACACTATACTGAAAGTTACTAATTGAAGTGGAGATTTATGATTTTGATCAAAGTTATCAATCTAAAACTTAAATATTAAGAAAATACAGATAAACATAAATTCAATTAAAAGTACTTAATGTTTTATAAAATATCCTTATAAATAACATATTTGGTTTACTTATACGAAGGTAATAAGTGGATGTCTAAATAGAAATCTTGTTTCTCGTGGAGTAACATACATCATAGATATTAAAACCTATTAACTAATTATATAACGGTTGGATAGATAACCAACTAAATTATTTGAAATCATTTTTTACTACATAATCACTTTATGATATTTAATTTTATATTTCTTCAACTAAAAATAAATGATTTTTTAAATAAAAATACAATTATGCGGTTTTATACAGAGAATATAGAACTTTTATGAATAAAATATAATCTTGTAAATTGAAATATTTGTGTTGATGATTCAGATTTAAAATAAATAATTTATTAATATAAATATATGAACATCCATATATTATTAGGAATGAAATTTTTAAGTAACAAAGAACATTATTGATTTAGAAATTAAAATTGATTTTAAAATTAAATTAAATAATAATTAAGATTTTCTAACTAACATGCTTTTTTGGGAAAAAAAAAAACTGATTTAACCATTGTGATTTAGGAAAAACTATAATTTTAAGGAATCTGAGTTTTTTTTTTAAAAAAAATTATTAAAGCACATGTTTTAAATATAAACTAAATTTATATATTTGTGTGTTAAGTACATATTTATTTTTAATATTAGATTCATTTTTCTTAAATTATAGGTTTTAAATATAAAAACTTGCTATTTTATAATAAAGTTATTATCTTTTTATCTTCTATTCCTTTTCATTTATATAAAATAAATTTGTTTTAATTAAATTAATGCTTTAAACATAAAATTAATATATATATATATATATATATATTTATATTAAAAAAAAATTATGATGCTTTTTGGTTATATAAACAGATTTTGTGTTTATTAAATCACATGTTTTAAATATAAAAATGTTATACATATTTTGACTTTTTGATTATAAGGTGATTTGAAAATAATTTAACTAAAAGGAAATTAACCTAAAAATATTAATTATGACATTTTAATAATTAACTCGATTCATTAAAGTTGTTATTGTAATTAATTGTTTTAATAATAAACATGAGAGCAATACATAAAACTGACTTATTAAATAATATTATAGAGATTTTATTCAAAACATGAATTCTTCATTTTAGTGCTATGTTTATAATTTATGATTATTCATCTTTAGTTTTAAAAATTGTTATTATGGGAGAATTTTAATGTGTTATAATACTAGTCCGACATATTCTGTTTTATGGCGTTACTTAGCTTCTTTACGTAACGTATGTAATTGTCCACTAAAAAGATTGTAACCGATGATTAAAGACCACATAATTAATCCATTTGTTTTGTTCTGTATCCAAATACGGTTACATACTGTAACTAACAACCACTTTGGCAATTAATATAGCAAATGGGATTGACTTTGCCTATGCATCACATCAATAGAATAAGGACCACGATATTGGTTTATCAACATTTTAATATGTAATTTTGAATAAGCATTGAAAACATTACTGGTTTATGTAGGCGATAAGGTAAACAACTCATACTGACCGGTTAAGGTTCTTAAATGGATTTTAGGAAACGCTACGGGTAAATAAACTCAATGGCTACTTTCAAAAGAAAAAAAAAACTCAATGGCCATGCTTTGTTAGCATGTAGATTTAAGATCCATAAGTTATTAGCGTAAGTGAATTATTTACTAAATAAAAGAAATACTGCTCCAGAAATAATATTATTTGAGATTTTTACACATATTATAATTTATTTAAAAGGTCAGTTTTACTCTTTATCTATTTACTAAATACATTTTTCTAATTAACTAAAACAATTAAAAAATTATAAAGTAAAGTTTTAATTAAAATTTTATTTAAAAAAAATGAAACATTTTATAAACATAAATAAAATCTTTCTGTGAAGCAGAAGGAAATTTTTTTATCTGGAGAAAAAGTCAACTCTCTTTCTTTTTTTCTTGGCAAAATCTTCTCTATATTGGATATGAATTCATGCAATATAAAGAGACAAAAACTATTAATGGCACATAACAAGTCAATAGTCAACTATGTAATAAAAGTTGACTTCGACTTTCCAAAATCCGAACCACTATAGGCATAGATTCTTCTTCTTGTCATTAAACATTACCAAACTACTGGTGCAAAACAAATTACTTTCGTAATCTAATAATAACTATATCTTAATCCGCACGACCGACCGACCGACGACCGTATAGAATTATATATTAAATTTATTAATATTTTTTAAAAAATAAAATAATTAATTTTGGTATTAATAATTTAACTACCATTTTCTTTGTGACTAACATTATTCAATAACTTACTAACTTTTCTTAATTTTGACTAACATACGACGAGAACCACAGAAAAGGTTATAAAAGAAATATGAAAAGGTCCAAAAAAATAAACGTTTTCCAAATTTGGTTAAAAATACAACAAAGAAACAAAATAAAGTGAGAGAGGAGGAAATAAATATACAATAGAAATCTACATTTCCTTTAGAAATGAATTGAATAGGATGAACTGAACAAGAGAATCTTTATTTAAGAAATCTTAGAAGATAGAGATTTGAAAAAAAAAAAAAAATAGCCAGAAAAGATATCTATCTGGTCTTCTCTCTCCATTGACAGAGAAGAAGAAACAGAAATAGGGTTGTCTCTTTCTCTCCCCCACCCCCCTAAAAACTCAGATTTTTCTTTCCTCTTCAGCCAAAACCCTGAGATTTTCTGGAGGATCTGTTTAACACTTATTCTAAATTTCCAAGGTAAATCTCCATAGCTTTTTCCGTTAAAGCGTAAAAGGTTGATTTTTTGATTTTTTTCTTAAATAATCTTTAAATCTTTTTCCTCAATTCTACGTTTTTATTTTTTTTTAAAAAAGAGAATCCGAGTTGAATAATATTGAGGTTTGATTTGAAGGACATATATACTTTTTGTTCTTTATCTGATTCTCGTATGTTCTTAAATCTTCTTTTTGTTTGTTCTTTTTCTAACAGATCTTTTAAAAAGTTTTTTTGTCTTGACATCAGTTTACAATGTCACACTTCTTCATATAATGACTTTCCTCTGTTCTTGTCTTGTAAAGGAACAAACACAAAATGGGTGCGCAGGTTATACTCTGTGATGGGTTCGAGGTGGTTTCTCCGCCTCCGGAGATGAACGACCTAATCCTCTTCGGAAGCGACCAATCTGGCGGCGGCGATTCAAACTGCGGCGAATCAACAGTCACCACAGAAGAAGACGGTACTGTTTTCTCCGGGGACAGTTCACCGGGATGGCGTGAGACTAAGCTTTTCTCCTTCTACTTCGTCAAGCAACCGGCTTACGATGATCCCCACATCAAGTCCAAGATCAATGAAGCTGATTCCGAGATTTATCACTGTAATAAACGGAGAATTGATGTCTGTAGTGCTCAGAAAAAACAAAGGGTGAGCCTTTTTTGTGTGTTTGTGTTATGATTACTGTTTCCGACTGTTGATTTATTTGGTTTTTTTTTTGTTGGTAGGCTGAGTTGTCTTCTTTGTATGCTCAAATGGAGAGTTTGGTTGCTAAATCTCAAGGATGTGAAGTGGTTTTGGAAGAGAAGAAAAGGGAGTTTGATTCTCTGCAGGAAGGTCTACGGAGTCAATGGTGCTCTAGCAGTGAACAGCTTTGCTTTTCAAAGGAGGAACTTGATCATCTTGTAATGCAAACTGTTTTCTCTAAACTCATTCCTTGTATGCATCTTGTAATGCAAAGTGGTTCATGATGGCTGATTGTTTCACTTGGTGGATGCAGATCTGCATAGCAAATTACGTTATTGAACATGGAAGTTTGGAGGAAGAAGGTTGGCTGCTTAAAGAGACCGAGAAGCCTGGTGGGATAACTCTAAGCGGGGACTCTCTTGTGCAAAAGGAAGCCTCCATACAACGTCTCAAGGTAACCTCTAATGGAAGCTAACGCGATCTTTAAGGGTTTTGACCAGATGTATTGTAATGATGTGAGGTTTTTCTTTGTTTGACTCATCAGTTAATGGCTGTGGAAATGAATGAAGTAAAGAAGGAGCTTGAAGCGATTACATGGAACATTCAGCAGTTGAGTGACAAAATGGGACAGATTCAGAACAAGATGATGGTCTTGGATGCAGAAATGGAATACATACTTGAGCAGAGAGACAAATCATATGATAAGATTAAGATGCTGAGGATACAACGAGACAATGGGGTAAAGATTTTCTTGTCTCTCTTTGTTAGTTTTGCTTATGGATCTCAAAGATCTAATAACATTTTGGTTATGCTTGTTAGAATGCTGCGTTTTTCCAGAGCATTGCTGTTATGAGCAAAGCTAAAGAACTGGCTGCTTCGGGAAATGTTAGAGATCTTGAACTGTACTCTAGCTCTGAGGTTTGTTTGTTCTTTCAGTTTGATTGATTCCTAGTATGAGACTTGAAAGAATCTAATCCTAGTTCTGTCTTTTCAATAAAGGTTGATAGGTTCATGACTCGTTGGAACAGTGACAAGGCTTACAGAGATGATTACGTGAAAAGAATCTCGCACTCACTCTGTGAAAGACAGCTGAGCCGAGATGGGAGGACTAGAGATCCTGAAGGTGAAGCTCAGGCTGTTCTGAAGAAGCTGGTTAAGACTAGAAATGAAGGTATGGCTGTTCACAAGATGAACAAAGAAGATTCCAGCTCAAACTCGTCTCAAGATGGAGACGTAATCACTGATAAACAAAGGAAAGAAGGGACGAAAAAGGCAATGGAGCTCAACAGGTCAAGTGCTGAGGAGAGTGATGTTATAGACTTGGAGTTCCCGGTGTACGAGAATCCGAAAAAAGAAGAGGTTGATGAAGAAACATTGAAGGAGAGGAAACGAGAAGAGCAGCTGGAGAAAGCTCAGTTAGCTATGGAAAGGAAGAGGAAGCTACAAGAGAAAACTGCTGCTAAAGCTGCTATAAGGGCTCAAAAGGAAGCTGAAAAGAAACTCAAGGCAAGTTACATACTATATCCTCTCTGTGTCATTATCATTCGTTGTTCTGTTTCTAAATATTCTTTGTTTTGTTATCAGGAGTGTGAGAAGAAGGCGAAGAAGAAAGCTGCGTCAAACTCTTCTTCTCTTCTCCAATCACAAGAAGCAATCAATGAGCTGGAAAAGGTTAGTGCTATAGCAGTCTCAGGGAAAGAGAAACAGAAATCGATGTTTCCAAGACAGAGGAATTTCAGGTACAAACACCGTGGAAGAGGAACCGAAGCTCTCCCTAAAGTTATCTTAAACCGTAGAAGGGCTCGCAGATATTGGGTTTGGGGACTTTCGTCTGCTGCACTTGCTCTTATGCTCTTCCTTGCGTTTTTACTTTTACGGTGAATTGAGGAAGGACAGAGACGGTAAAAAAGAGGGTTTTGACTTTAATTGGAGAAAGAGAGATATAGTGAGTGAAGGAGGAGCTGATTCAGGACAGGACTTTCAAAGGTAGCTTATAAGTTCTTTTGAGCTTCATAAACTTAGATGTTGGTTAATATGTTGTTGTGTCTGTTTAGTGAGCTGTCTTAAAAAAACATCCTAATTGTCAGTAGGAAGCTTGTGAGAGTCCATGGAGACCTCCAGCTGTCTTTTTAAGTGAATTGGATTGAATGCACTTTATAAACTGTAAACAATCTCAGCAAAACTCAATTTACATGTCTCGTTACATCTGTCAGCAAAAGCTAAGTCTTCCAATCAAATATGTTCCAAACTTTCAAAAGTATAGATACATGAATCAAAAATTTGTAAAAGCAATCTAATGATTCTTCGACTGCACAGTTCAAGAATCCATTGTGAACTTACTCGAGAGAGGGTTCAAAGATATGCTAATGTTCTTATGCTTTAACTTTCTATATGAGTATGATGGTGTCGACTCGTTCTTTATGCCATTGTGTTTGAAGTTTTAGTACTTACTTAGTTTCTCTAGTTATAAGGCCAAACATCAACAGTATCATCTCCAGTCACGTATATAGCCGACACCCGACATGAAAATAGTTTTATTCTCCTAGAGTTTTGTTTACTTATAATGGTCTTCCTCTCATTTTAGACACAAGTGGCCAAGAAGAGGAAGTGTTATATTATAGTGCAGGTGGTAAATCTTTAGTTGGACACTTGAAATTAAGTTAAAGACTATTGGATCGAGCTAGGCCCTGAGGCCCCCGACCAAGCAAAGTCTAGTACAAATCTTCATGAGAACTTATTTATTTAATTAGCTAATTGGTTTGGGTCTTTAATTCAAAAGTAATTGGTGAGTGATCTTCAATATGATTTCTTTTTAATGGCTCATAGGCTTAAGAAAATAAATATTTGTATAATGAGATTGTTAGTTGAATTTCTTAACCGCAGAAGATATTTCTCTATGACTTGTGTTTTTATGGCTAATGTTTCTCAAATAATCTCTCAAGAGTCTTGTAGAAAGATATCATACCAAACATATAATTTTGGCATAAGTTTTATTGGTAAATTGATATGTCTTTAGTCAGAAAAATATCTTTACTCTTGGGATGGAAGAATGTGTGGTTTAGATTATGGCAGTATTTTTATTTAGAAAAGATATTAACTGTAGAAAAATCTGGTCATGAAATCAACTCTATCCTCCCACTAAAACCATACATCACATTTTATTCCCTAGCTACTTAATTTTGTTCCAATATAGTACTTCTTTTCTCAGTTCTCACTTAGAGAATACTATAGGACATTTTACTGTAGAGCTAAGAACTTGAGAACTCATGCAGTTCATGCATGAGTTGTCTCACACCGAAATCAATGCAAACCTCTGAGTCTCACGTGTGGTGTCACTGGTGACGGCAGATGTACCACGAAACCCGGTCAGAGTCACATGCCCGTCAAGCTTGCTTGCGTAAGTTCGCGACCGAGATAGTACACTCTAAAGTTTCCACTATACGTGACCTTCACTTCCACCCCCACAAACTCATTTCGCTTTACTTGAAGCATTACGTTGACTAGTTGCTAAACGTTGACCGGTGACTTCCGAAGAGCCAGTGGGAATTCCATCGAGCATGCATTATCAATAATAATTCTCAAAAAGTAAAGAAAATTTCGTATTTTGTAAGAAAAGTATCTGTTTTTTTTTTGATCGAAGAAAAGTATCTGTTATTCTCTGTTAAATTAATCAAAGACAATACGCACATGATCTCTTGTAACCATATACCTGATAGTCTATATGACTATATGCTATAGCTTCAGCCTTCGTGTTCTCTCGATTTATTTATTTTTTACTCACTGAATTAAATTATCAATACTTCGATAGTAGTACTACTATTACGGAGAAATAGAGGGGTTATCATCCACTAGAGGGTCCGGAAAATATCCTAATGGTTTAGATTGGCCCAGAATGAAACGATTTGCACTTTTCAATGAGACCAAGTTTATACAAATTACAATAAGCTCGTCTGTCTTTTGTATGAGTAGATATGCAAGAAGTTATTTTGATTAATTGCTTCTAGTTTGTTAATGTTTGAACTTTAATTAACAACCCTATGCAGCTCTTGGCCATGTGGAAAATCCGACTGTGAATTCTAAGATTTTAGCATGTTCTCGTTTGTTTTCTCTGTTTTTTTTTCTTTTTCGAGCAAGTCTTCTCTGTTTCATTAAATTAGTCTTTTTCGTGTGGAAAAAGTAACTAATCTATTGTTTTTGCGTGTTTGCAATTACAGACTGTTAAAATTGCTGGTGGACACTTGTGCTTGTATCTTTTTCATGCAGTGAACGATGGTGAATAGTTAAACATCACCAAACATCTATCAGACCCAAAAAAGAAAAAGATCAGAATCATTTATATAGATGCTCATACTCGTATGTTATTCTTTTGTAGCAGAATTTAGGTAAAATGGGAACATATATGTTTTGAAAGAAATGTGGCGATGGTTTAACCTAGCTAGCCTGAAATATGTTTAATTAGGTAGAATCTAACTACTTAATGATAATGACAAAAAAGCATTTCTTAGCCACTAATATAAGCATCGTTAGCTTACCATGAAAACTTTAAATTTTTCCTTTTCAGTTAATGGTGGATGAATGGTTAATTAATATCGTTAATAGTACATATTCAATTTGAATTAGTATGAATATATTCCAAAGCACATTAGCAACCAAAATAAGTAAAAGGAAAGAAAGTGGGAAACCAACTGTGGGTTAGGCAGTAAAGATACATCATCTTCTCTAATGTTTAGTTATGTACATGCTAGATTGCACGGAAGCTTTCATCGGACGTCCGCTTCCCGCTTCAGAATCAGAATTGGAATCGAAACCTTGTGGAAGTTTACGAAATCCCGCTTCCAAAGTCTTTCTAAAATATTCTATTTATAAACACGTTAGAAGCTGACGATTCCGTTTTGGAATCACGCTTCCATTTTTTTAAATCAATAAAAGTATAAAATCTTAATTTTTAATTTATATAAAATCCAAATTCTACTAGTAATGAAATAGTGATAATAGAAAGTCTTTGTTCTGCTTTTTCATGGTCAGACCCTAACCTTAAAAAAACTAAAGCAAAAGTAAGCTGAAGGGAAATTTGCTGTCCGAAAGATGAAGGAGGCTTAGGGTTTCGATCTTTGAAGAAGTTAAACAAAGTGTATGGTTTGAAGTTTATATGGAGATTGACATCAGAGACATCCCTGTAGGTTCGCTGGATTCAATGTTACCTAATTCGGAAAAACTCATTCTGGTCAATCAAAGAAAATACTAGTTCTGGATCTTGGGTGTGGAGAAAGTTGCTCAAGCTGAGGGATCTTGCAAAACAGTATCACAGGAAGAAAGTCAGAAACGGAAACTGCACCTCTTTTTGGTATGATAGATGGTCCCGGTTTGATACTCTTAAAGATATGCTTGGAGAAAGAGGTCCGCTTGATTTGGATATTCCTGATTATTATTCTGTAGCAGAGGCTAAGAGAAACAGGAGGAGAAGGAATTATAGAGTGGATATTCTGAATTAGATAGAATAAGAGATAAATAAACTTGGCAATCATCATGATGAAGATATGACTCTATGGAAGCATGCTGAAGGTAAATACATGAATAAATATTCAACAAGCAAAACTTGGGAGCAGCTTCGTGATAAGAGGCCTGTCTATGATTAGAATAAGGGAGTCTGGTTCTCTCAGTCTACTTTTAAGTATGCTTTTATGATGTGGATTACTCTAAGAAAAAGACTGCAAACGGCAGACAGAATGCAGCTGTGGAATAATTCCATAAACACAACCTGTGTTCTTTGCGATGATGCATCTGAATCATGTGCTCATCTCTTCTTCGAATGTAGATATTCGGGGAACATTTGGAGAAATCTAGTATAAGGGCTTATGCAAGGAGGATATACAGCAGTGTTGAGTGATCTGATTGTGATTGTGTCTAAGCCATGGCTAACACCCATCAAGACTTTTATTCTCAGATATACTTTGCAAGCCACAATGCATACAGTATGGTGGGAGAGGAATGCTCGCAAGCATGGTGAGAAACCAAGAGATTTGAATAGTCTGATAAAGCTTGTGGATAAATTGTGAGATTGAAGCTGCTTTCAGTCAAAGGGAAGGGGAATTTTTATGAAGATAAGTTGATAACTTGGTTTGGAGCAAGACCAACTTCGTGAAGATATTAGCAAATCTTTCATTGTATAGAATTTCAAGTTATCTCTTAGAGAAACAAAGTATCTCCTGATGTAATACCGTTTTTGTTTGAATAAATTTTACATTCACTCAAAAAAAAAGAAATAGAGAGAATAGAAATATACAAATATTAAAACTTATACTATAAACTATCTTTATGCATTGAAGTTTTTATCAAAGATATATGCATTGAAATTTTTATTAGAGATAGCATATATTCAAGTATATAGTGTCAATAAATTTATAAAGTATTAAAATAATTAATATAATAATTTATTTTAAACTTAATATATGTGTATTTTCACATTTTTAATATAAAATCATTTCAAAATTATTATGAATGTATTTTAAATTGAAATCATATATTTTTAGTCCTAAATTTTATAAAAAATTATATTTTAATATATATATATATATATATATGTATATATGGATATACACTTCCAGCATATATCCGCTTCCTAATTTTTTTTAAAAAAAATCTCGCTTCTGCGCTTTCATACGTTTTCACTTTCACGTACCTGCTTTTGTTTCCATGTAACATTGTTTACATTAGGGCTCTGACTTTAATATCCGAGATCCGGATCTGATACGACATTCGATCCGGATCTGCTCCAAAAATAAGATATTCGGGGTGTCCGGTTCCGGATAATAAAATGTCAGATCCTTCGAATCCGGATCCGGATACCTAGATTTTTAGGTCTGGATATCCGGATCCGATTTTTTAAATATATTAAATTTAAAATTTTATTAATAATTGTAATTGATTTATTAATATTTATACATAAAATTAGTCTTATACTATTATATTTTAATTTTAATAATATTATATGCATAAATACATTCATAGATTTTGTAAAAAAATTAATTTTTACGGATCCGGATACTCGCGGGTATCATGATATCCAGACGGATTCCGGAAGGCACGGATCCGAATCAAGATACTAAAATCACGGATCCGGATTCACCCCCAAATATCTCGGATTTTCGGATCTGTCCTAGGCCTAGTTTACATGAGCTCGTTTCTGGCTTTCATAGATAATCACTAATTAATACTCTCTCTGTCCCACTTTAAGTGGTGTTTTAGGTTTTTGCACAAATATTAAGAAAATACAAATTTTTATGTATTAGTATTAAATTAAACTAATTCAACCAATAAAAAAAAGATGTAGTATTTTGTAGTTGGTCAAAATTTTCAAACAACAATAAATTGTATTTAGGATAAAGAGAACATCACTTAAAATGGGACAAAAGAAAAATCCTAAAAACCTACTTAAAGTGGGACATAGGGAGTAGTCTTTATCCCACCATCAAATTATTGCAGTTGACTTTCAGCCACAGCTATGATAAAATATGATTTGCCTACATTAACCAAGAATGTATCAATATAATCACAAATCACGATAAAACTAATTAATTAAGCCGACTAAAGAAGATAAAAAGCTTAATTGAAAATGAACCAAACCGGTGTATCGCAACATCTGTACCAGTACTTCTACGAATTAAATTTAGAAATTTTTGCCCAAACACGGTATGTACTACTATTTTCCATCAACATATAATGCTTTTTATGGACAATTATATATTAATATTTAAAGTTCGACCGGCCAAACCGAAGTTAATAATAGTTAGTAGAAGTAGACTAATGGGAGTATTTGCTCGTTCAACTAAGAGAATAAACCAATCTCGAGCATTACAAGTGTCCCGATGGGTCACACGACTTTTAATTTATATACTTACTTATCATTAGGGTTTGCGGCTCAATACATGCACCGATGCACGCCTATAGCATCTAAAGTCGCCAAAGATCATATGTGTGTTTGCAAAGCGATTTAATAAAACGTTAACTTTATTTTATTTTTTCTTAACTTCTTGAGATCTTTCTTATGCTTTGATCTCTTTATATAGGAGTTAACTTTTCCTATTACATAATGATCTAGGAACTTAACATAAACCTAAACCTAAGAAAAAAGAAACTTGTCTTTATCCTTAATCTTTAACATTATTCAACTTTAACATAAAGAATAACTTGGTTACCAAGTAACCTTTGAAGCTTATCCAACATTCTCCCTTCTAAGCTTCAAGCCATCTTGGCTTAAGTCTTGAACTTGAATCAGCTCCCTCATCTCTTTGAACTTGATTCTTGCTAAAGCTTTAGTTAAGATGTCTGCTTTCTGCTTTGTTCCGGGTACATATTCCACATCGATCTCGTCTTGCTCCACTCGTTCTCGAATGAAATGAAACCTCTTGTGAATATGCTTGCTCCTTCGGTGAAACACGGGATTCTTGGCTAGTGAGATAGCTGACTTGTTGTCCACTCGAATCAGTGTCTTCTTCAGCTCTTTTCCTGTAATCTCACTTATCAAATCTTGTATCCAGACTGCTTGTTTTGCTGCTTCCGTTGTCGCCATATACTCTGCTTCGCAAGAGTTTAAAGATACTGTGTCTTGCTTCTGTGAGCACCAAGTTATTGGCGTTTCTCCTAGACAAAACAAGTGTCCTGTCGTGCTTCTTCCATCGTCCGGATCAGTGTTGTGACTACTGTCACTATATCCCACGAGTTTCATTGATCCACCTTGCTCGTAAGATAACCCGTACCCGACTGTTCCCTTTAAATACCTTAACACTTGCTTCAGTGCGTTGCCGTGTGACGTTCTTGGTGAGTGCATATATCTACTCAAGATTCCCACTGCGTAACACATGTCTAGTCTTGAATGCATAAGATATCTGAGACAGCCAATTCTTCTTCGATAAAGTGTAGCATCTATCTCTGGTTCGTCGAGGCCTTTTGAGAGTTGCAGACCGAACTCCATCGGTATACATGTTGCGTTGCAGTCGTTCATCGCAGCTTCCTCCAACACTCTCCTTGCGTATGCTTCTTGGTTAATCATGATACACCTAGGACTCTGTTTTACTTCCAACCCGAGATAGTAAGTTAACAGACCCAAATCAGACATCTCAAAGTTCTTCGACATGTTCTTCTTAAACTCTGAAATTTCCTTCGTAGAGTCTCCGGTAACAAACAGGTCGTCAACGTATATAGCCACGATAAGAATCTTTCCTTTATCATCCTTTCGGTAGACAAAATTTTCTTTTGAACACCTCTTGAACCCTAGTTGCTTCAGAGTTCGATCAAGCTTCATGTTCCAAGCTCGTGGAGCTTGTTTCAACCCGTACAAGGCCTTGGAGAGTTTGAAAACCTTATGCTCTTCTCCCTTCTTTTCAAACCCTTCAGGCTGTGACACATAAACTTCTTCGTTTAACTCACCATGTAAGAACGCTGTCTTGACGTCTAGATGGTGAATCTCCCACTTGTTCGCAGCAGCTAACCCAATCAGGAGTCTTATGGTCTCTAATCGAGCCACAGGAGCAAATACTTCGTCAAAGTCGATACCATGTTCTTGTACGTAACCTTTAGCTACGAGTCTCGCTTTAAACTTGTTGATAGAACCATCAGCGTTTCTTTTGATCTTGAAAATCCACTTGAGGCCGATGATCTTTGCTCCAGCTGGCTTGTCTATTAGCGTCCATGTCTTGTTTATGTTGATAGAATGGATCTCGTCTTCGCATGCCTTCGTCCATCTTTTATCTCCCTTTGCTTCTTGGAAATTCTTTGGCTCATCGTTGATATCATGAAGCAACAGCTCACATTCTATCTCAGCAAGTAAAACGTAGTCATTAAGGTAACTAGGTTTGCTTGTTTGACGAGTTGAGCGCCTTGCTTCCGGTGTCGAGCTTTGATCAGCTTCTTCTTCTTCGTTGTGTGTTACATCGGGTTCTGCGTGTGTAACACCTGTTTCGTCTTCTTGCTGCTCTGTTTCTGCATCTGTGGTTTCTTCTTGTTGTGTGCTGGCTATAAACGGACCCTTCCCTTCGTTTACAGTCAATCCCCACGTCATACGGAACATGCCAGAGTTGTCTTGACCTTCCTTAGCTGCTCCCTTCCAATTCCAACAAGTCTTCTCGTCGAAGATTACGTCCCGACTTACGACTATCCTTCTGAGAGTAGGATTATAAAGTCGATAAGCTTTCGTGCCGGGTTCGATTCCGAGATGGACAAGAGCTTGAGAACGATCATCAAGTTTCCTTAGATGAACTGAATCTACTTTGGCATGAGCAACACAGCCGAAAACTCTCATGTGACTTACGTTAGGCTTTCTTCCCTTCAAGCTTTCGTATGGAGTTTTATTCTTCAAAGCTCTAGTAGGAACTCGATTGATCACATATGTTGCATGTCGTACGGCTTCTCCCCACATGTAATTCGGTACCTTCATAGCTTTCAACATGCTTCGTGTCATCTCCATTAAAGTACGATTCCTTCTCTCCACAACTCCATTCTGTTGTGGAGTATATGGTGCTGTTAAATGGCGCTTGATGCCATGTTTGTTGCAGAAGTCTTGGAAATCCTTTGACGTGAATTCTCCTCCTCTGTCCGTACGGAGTGTTCCAATTGTCTTGCTTGCATCCTTCTCAACAAGAGTTTTAAAACTCTTGAATCTGTCAAAGGCTTCACTCTTTTCTTTCAACAAGATAGACCACATATATCTCGTACAGTCATCAACAATGACGAAGATATACTTGTTTTGAGCTTGTGTTGCCGGCGATATGGGACCGCAAAGATCCGCGTGTAACAGTTCGAGAGCAACCGAAGATCTATATGCCGTTGTTGCAGGAAAACTGTGACGCGTTTGCTTGCCAACTAAACACGAGTCACACAGCTGCTTCTCTTCATGTATTTCAGGCAAGCCACGAACCATATCATGTTTTGCCATGTCCCTTATTGTCTTGAAGCTTATATGACCAAGACGTGCATGCCATCTCCATGGTTCCTCCTTGATTTTTGCGAGTAGACAAGTAGGTTTACCGACCTTGAGTGATATCTTATACAAACGATTAGAAGTTCTCTGAACTTTCACCAAAAGTCTGCCGCTTGGATCTCTCAAGGTGAGGTAATTCTCTTTCATCCTTATGTCACACCCTTGTTCAGTTGCTTGACCCAGACTTAGTATGTTACTTCTCAAGTTCGGTATGTAATATATGTCGGTTAGGAGCTTCTGTTCCCCTGTCTTGGCTTCAAAGAGGATAGATCCTTTGCCGTTTATATCTACATACGAGCTGTCTCCGAACTTGACTTTTCCTTTGATGTTCTCGTTGAGCTCTGAGAAGTAAGACCTTTCACCAGTCATGTGATTGCTCGCGCCGTTGTCTAGATACCACATACCATCTTCTTTCTTGCTTGGTTCTAGTGAATTCGGTAAGACCTTTTCTTCGTTGAGATACACAACTTGATGCATGTATAACGCAGCTTCTGCTACCTCTGTCTCTGTCTTATTTAGCTCTTGTTTCTCTTCTTTCTTCTCAGGACACACAGATTTGAAGTGACCCTTCTTCTTGCAGTTGAAACATATGATCTGTGAGTAATCCTTTTTCTCACCAGTGTTACTTCTACCTCGTCCTCTTCCACTGTTTCCTCCTCGACCACGTCCACGGTTCGAGCCTCTTCCACGTCTTGTTGAGCTTCCTTGACCATTCGAACCTTCTGAGCTGGAGAATAAAAGATTTTCTTGTTGCCCTTGAGTTTCCTTTCGTTTGACTCGTTCTTCATATGCTTTGAGTCTCCCAATCACGTCTTCGAACGTAGTATTATTCAAGTCTAGCATCTGCTCTAAAGATGCAGTCATGTGAATAAACTTGAACGGTAAACTATCAAGGAACTTCTTCACAATCTTTGATTCTTCTATGCTCTGTCCCAACGTAGCTGCTCTTGACTTTAGTTCCGTTATCTTTGCAGAGAAGTCATCGATGGTTTCTGATTCATTCATGCTCAGACGATCGAACTCGTTCATCAACGTCTGTAGACGAGCTATCCTCACACGCTCAGCACCGAGATTCCTTGTCTTGATGGCTTCCCAAATATCTTTAGGGGAGTCGTCTTCCTCGATCTGTAACACCAGGTTCTCAGGTAGAGATTGGTATAGCAGAGCTGTAGCGATGTCGTTCTTCTCTTCTTCATCTGTACCGGGATCAACGGCTTGCCACGCCTTATGAAGTTTTAACAAAACCTTCATCCTCTTCGCCCAAACCGTATAGTTCGATGTGTTAAGCATTGGACAGACTATCGCACTCGGAACTCCTTCTCTTTTTCCGAGTGACTTCATCTCTATCAATGCTTTCGTATCAGCCATGGATACTCCTCTTTCACTTCGCAATCACAGAAGCAACCTTGAGCTCTGATACCAAATAAAGTCGCCAAAGATCGTATGTGTGTTTGCAAAGCGATTTAATAAAACGTTAACTTTGTTTTATTCTTTCTTAACTTCTTGAGATCTTTCTTATGCTTTGATCTCTTTATATAGGAGTTAGCTTTTCCTATTACATAATGATCTAGGAACTTAACATAAACCTAAACCTAAGAAAAAGGAAACTTGTCTTTATCCTTAATCTTTAACATTATTCAACTTTAACATAAAGAATAATTTGGTTACCAAGTAACCTTTGAAGCTTATCCAACAGCATCTTTCTTTTTTATTTGTTTCTACAAAAAGCCAGTCTAAATTGAAACTTGCACAAAAGATTTTTGTTAAAATTTGGAAAAAATATTGACTAGACTTATTCTAATTGAAATGAGTAAGTTTTTTTTTTCTCTAATTAGCAAAACGTCTACTTATGTGAACGAGTCGTAAGAGGAAGAAAAAAAACAAATTCCAAATAATTGTGCCGTATATGTTCAAACTTCGACTAGTTCATTATTATTTATTTATTTTCTATTTATGCTAGCTATAATATCTCTATCTTTTCTTGTTCTCTCACGGTCTTATATCTACCAGAATTTTTAGTTGAAAAAGGTATGCAATGTAGCACCATACCGATAGTCCACTATAAGAGAAAGAACTCGAAAGTTTCTTTCATTTGTAATCACAAACGAAAAATTGATACGTCGATGTCACACTCACACGCATATATTATGTGCAAACACAATAAAGATTATGTGTACTACTCTGATTGGTATGTGAAACAATTCCTAGATACGATGATCATATATATATATTCATATGCATGCACAGGTGTATCATGAATGGCATGCACATAAAGATATAACTTTGATAATTACGTCAGCGGAGAGGAACATTATGAATGAATATCTTCTTCTTTTTTTTTGCAAAAAGAAAAGGCATTTATGTTGTCAACTTTTTTTCACTCTTTTTCCTCTTGAAACTTTGTAACATATATCAAATATAATTTGTTGTTTAATAAAGTTTTGGATTTCTGATAATCTATTCAAAGTTATGCGAGCACTCTCTGAATAGAGTGTAAATTTTAATATTAGGGCCTAATAAAGACAAAGTTCCATTCATTAATTTAATTTTCAATTCATTTCCTTTATGCACTATGGTCTATGGCAGACAAATTCAAAGTAAGAATGTTAAAAACTGCCTAATAAAAACATCTTTTGATTCCCTGGGCACAAATCTTCATGTCAACTTTTATTTTTTTATTGCAATAGTTTTATTTTTCCATAAAGAAAGATTCCAAATTAAACAAAACAACCAATCCAACTTCTTTTATAATCCCAAAACATCAAGAGGAGAGAGCCTCCATTTTAATCTCATCATCTACTTCTCTTTCACTCAAACTCACACAGAAGAACTTATTCTTAGTTATATAGACTTTTTGGTGGAATTTTAAAGAAACTAGCATCTAATGGAGACTGCAACAAAACCAGGAGATTCAAGAAACCCATCCTCCACTACTTCATCATCATCAGCTTCCTCATCCATCATCAACGGTTCTTTACATCACCACATCGTAACCAGATCTGATCATTACCCGACAACCTTCGTTCAAGCAGACAGTTCCACTTTCAAACAGGTCGTCCAGATGCTCACCGGAAGCTCCTCCCCGAGATCCCCAGACTCGCCGCGTCCTCCTCCGTCTCCTTCCGGCAAGAGCAATTTCGTGATTCCTCCGGTCAAAACGACGCAGCCGAAGAGACACTCATCGGGAAACAAACTTTACGAGAGGAGATCGAACAGCAACAGCCTCAAGAACAGCCTCATGATCAACACGCTCATGATCGGCGCCGGAAGTCCGAGATTCTCGCCGAGAAACCAGGAGATTCTGTCGCCTAGCTGTCTGGATTTCCCGAAGCTCGCGCTGAACAGCCCCGTGACGCCGCTGAAACACGGCGGCGGTGGCGACGGGAGCGACGGTGACCCGTTCGACAGGATGTCGCCATTGTCGGAGGAAGAGAGAGCGATCTCCGAAAAAGGTTATTACTTGCATAGGTCGCCCATTTCGACTCCGAGGGAAACGGAGCCGCAGCTTTTGCCGCTGTTTCCGGTGACTTCTCCGAGAGTATCGGCAGCTTCACCGGATAATTCAACTTCTTGAGGAGAGAGAGAGAGAGAGACGAGAGAATGTTCATAAAAGTTTACTGCCACTGTAATTTTCTTATTTTAACTCTGCCCTGCTTTTTAATCCTCGCTTTGTTTTACTAATGTTTCCAAAAATGATGTCAATTAAAATTTTAAAATAAAGAATCTGAAGAATATGAGAAGTCAAAGATAAGAAGATGCTCACTAAAATATCTAAAAAAATAAACACAATTTACAAATAAGATAAAGATATTTCGTATTTAAATGAACAATATAATTAACAACTCGAAGAACAATTACTCTAATACCCCCATATGTCATATGTCAATTTCTATTGGACACTTTTTTCTTTTAATTGTATATGTCAAACAAAATATTATAAAATTAAAATGGAAACGTGAATATTTTTTATTTGATTTATAGAATTTGATAAAAATATTTCAAAAATCGTAAAACTGTTTTTACATATTTTTGCAAAAATCATCAAAATATGATTAAAAACGATTTTAAAATATTTTTTTTTCAAATTTGAAAAGTATAGAACTTAAATAGTTACCCATGAATTCACTAATCCATAGGGGGTTTTTTGTTTAGTTTTGAAATGAGGGAAAAATTTAATTTGGGAGTTTGGATTTTGATAAAAAAAAAAGAATTATGAAAAATGGATATAAGAGACTAGTGAGGGGTATAGACGATTGTCTCTAGAAAGATAGGGGTACAGGAGGTGTTGAATCAGAAACTTATTATTAAAACTTGAAGAGAGTTACCGTTTAAGTTTATAAATCAATGTAGTAATTAGTAAATATACTAATGGTGAAGGGTTTGTCTTTTGTTATATTTGTTTTATCAACAGAGATCTGTCTACAGCTATCTGACTAGTAATACGTTGCATCACCAACTTATATATAAGTTATCATGTGATGATTTTCATCATTATCTCCTAAATTTCTTTGTCAGCGATGATAACACTCAACTAAAACAATTTATAAAAATTGTTTCAACTTATTTTATTTGGCAAAGCTAAATTGGAGTATTAAGCTTACCGAGGGAGGTCGCTTATGCTGATCGATAACTTCATATCGACCAAGAAACACAAAGGTAACAAAGAAAGAAACCAAACACAATCGACAAAGCATACTGTTGCCACATGCATCTTTATTGATTTTAGTTTTTTTTTGTTTTATCAGAGTCGAGGAGATGGAGTAACAGGCTTCTTACGGTAGTCATAAACTCCCATCCCTCGTTTCCTTCCTAATCTTCCAGCATCAACGTACTGAACAAGAAGTGGACACGGTGCGTATTTTGAGTCTCCAAGTCCTTCATGCAGCACTTTCATTATCGACAAGCACACGTCTAGACCGATCAAGTCCGCTAACTGCAGAGGCCCCATCGGTTGGTTTGTGCCGTGTTTCATCCCGCTGTCAATGTCTTCCTTAGTAGCCACCCCTGTGTAAAGTGTGTGGAACGCTTCATTGATCATCGGCATGAGGATCCGGTTCACGATGAAGCCGGCGTAGTCTTGTGAACACACTGTTACCTTGCCAAACCTGCAGTTTAGTTAGTTAGCTGTTAACTTAGTTACCTGTTTTATTTTACAAAAATAAATCAAACCTTTCGGCCAGGGATTTTGTAGCAATAAACGTCTCTTCTGAGGTATCCGCGCCGCGAATGATCTCAACAAGTTTCATTATTGGAGGAGGGTTCATAAAGTGCATTCCAATGACCTATAAACGAAGAAGAACACACACACACATTAGAAGGTTTGAAAATGCTTGGACGAGATAGATACTTAATGAACAAAGAGTCTTGTAACCTGGCTAGGTCTTTGTGTTGCGGAAGCAAGACGAGTAATGGAGATGGAACTTGTGTTGGAAGCTAAAATCGCTGAACTCTTGGCTATACCATCTAAATCCTTGAACAGTTTCTTCTTAATATCTTCTGATTCCAAAATGGCTTCCACGATGATATCAGCAGAACGCAAATCTTGGAGGTTGGATGTTAAACGTAGACGACGCACAGCATCATCACCTACTTCCTGAAATGTACAAATCACAATGGTGTTAATTGATTATCACAACCGTTTTCACTTTCCTAACTCCTGTAACACTATTTGGTCTGAACATCTATAATAAGAACAATTCCAGAGTCTCCACATGATCGTAAAGTAGCCTAAGAAGCTAATATACGTGATCTGAATCAATAAAGTAACTAACTTTATACGAAAACAAAACGAACACACGGTACGCTGATCTCGCTTTAGCTCAGAACAGAGTATCATGTATAATTGTAACTCTAGATACCAAGGACGAAAGTTGATTATTTTTTAATGGAAAATCGATCAAAATCTTGCCTTGGTGATTAGGCCTTTGGAGACGAAACGATTGACGGAGGAGGAGATGGCTGCGGTGGCTCGAGAGAGCGCATCACGATCAGCGTCCATGAGCCAAACGTCTAGGCCGTTCGTGGCGGCGAGCTGCGCGATTCCCGAACCCATCTGACCAGCACCCACTACTCCGACACACTTTATCTCCGCCATTTTTCTCCGGTGATCGTAGGTAGTCTCTCTCTCTCTCTCTCTGCAAATTCCAAGGAAAGAGATAATCTTTGCCAGCTTTGATTTCGTAAGAACTCTAATGGGCCACAATTAGAATGGCCCAATAAGATGGACAAGCTTGAGCCTTTAGTCTTGACTCTTGAGTGAGTGCCGTCGTAATGAGCACGTGTCGAGATACGACACATCAACTAAGAGCATCATTATCGGTGTATGTTGATGATGTATCTTAGCATTTGTTGCATTTGATTTAAATCAAAAATGAAAGGTAATTCGTGGGACGCGTCGAAAATGTCGTTCAGTAGCATATTTTTTTTTTCGTCGTTAGGTGATACGTGTCGAGTAATGAATGGTGGAAGATTTTGGTTAGGGCTAAATTAATTTGGGATTATTTCGACATATCTCATCTCTCTCCTTCTCTCCCGAGGCGATTGAAAAGGCGATTGAGCTCCAACGCTGCATCTCCTTTGTGACCGTTCTCCTGTCGACGGATCTCCTCCCAAGGTTCCTCCTCTCGACGGATCTCCTCCCGAGTCTCCTCTTCTCGACTCATCTCCTCCCGAAGCTTCTCTCGACACATCTCTTTCGTGACGTTTCTCTCCGCGGTTCTTTCGGCGGATGTCTCCACTGTCTCTCTGCGAATCGAAGGTGAAAGGGTATGTGTTCCTCCTTCTTATGATTTCCATGGATTTGGTTTATGTTTTTGATCCATGTGATTTTAGGGATTTGCATGTGAACTAGAATTTGATTGATTTGCTTGGTTTGCTATAGATTTAGGGATTTCGGATCTTTAGTCTTTGATAGTGTGGTAATTAGATGATATTGATATTATCATTGTGTCATCGTGTAATTAGATGATACTGATATTATTACTGATATAAAGTGATGTTCTTTTGTTTTCGAGGTTATTAGGTGAGGTGAGGTTCGATCACAGGATTGTATTAGCAAGGAGATCAAAGATAAACAACCATTCCTCACAGTTGAAGGTAAATCTTCTTTCTCTTCAAGTAATGTGGTTGGTTTAATAGTTAAGTTTGTTTGCGACCAAAACCGTTTAGTTTGTATAATAGTTAAAGCTTCTAGTTTGTTTGCAAGGCACACTTTCTTGGTAGTGTAGACTCTGTTTTGATTGTGACCAAAGTGTGTAATTTGTTTGCAAGGCTAGGGTTTAGGGTAGTTAATGCACTTGGTAGTTAGATAGTTATGGTTGTGTAATGTTTATTTACTGAGATGTACTTTTGCAGTTAGGGTTTTATGGTAGTTTTATTTACAGTTCCCTTTATTTAACCATTTGGAGATTCGAAACATATCTCCATCATCTTCGTTCTCTACTCTCTGCTATAACTCTGCTATTCTCTTTCCACATCCCTTCTGCTATTCTCTTTCCACTTCTCTCTTCTTTAGCTTATGGATCCAAGGAGTCAGTATAGCCGGTCTGCTGGTTATACGGACCTTCTTTACAGTCAACACGGAACTGTCTATGATGGGAACTCTCCTTTAGAGAGTTTTCATTCAGGATCTTCGCAGTTCCCTCAATTCAGTTCTCAGCAGTGTGATGCTCCAGTTCGACCCACAGTTCCTCCCACAGTTCCACCCACAGCTTCACCCACAGTTCTACCCGTGGACCGAGCTAGGCGACATAAATGGACCCCAGCCGAGGATGAGATGTTGATAAGTGCGTGGTTAAATACTTCTAAGGACGCCATAGTTGGCAATAACCAAAAGTCGGGCACTTTCTGGAAAAGAGTAGGGGATTATTTATTCGCCGTTCTTAATGGTGGAGATTGTGTGGAAAGTAGCGAGCATCTCCACTATAAGCAGAGATGGCACAAAATCAGCAATGACACATCCAAGTTTTGTGGTGCATATGCGGCTGCAGAGAGACAAATTTCTAGTGGTCAGCATGAGAACGATGTAATGTTGAAGGCCCATGAAATATACTTCGCGGATCAGGGGCATCCATTCACAGTGGAGCATGCGTGGTGTGTGTTGAGGTTTGAGCAGTAATGGCTCAACCTCAAAACAACACCACAGATTCTGGAACTTCTAAGAGGAAAACCGTTGAAACTGCTTCGCAAGATTCAACCACCAGTGTTGCTGAAGAGGAGATACGACCTGAAGGTGTAAAGGCTGCAAAAGCTAAACGGAGTGGATTGTCTAAGGGGAAGTCTATTGATGACGTAAAGTCAGTTTCGGATTTGAGGAAGCAGGAATTGGAGAAGAAAGAAAGACTGTCTAAGCTTGCAATCTTAGATACTCTACTAGCCAAAACCCAACCACTGAGTGAGGCTGAAGAGGTTGCCAAAAACAAGCTCCTTGCGGAGTATATCTAGAGAAAAACAAGCTTGCATTTTATGTGTTTGTGCCTTATAGTACTATGCGTTTTAGGTTTGTGTGTTTTAAGTAATTTGCTGTTGTGCTTGTATTGTATGAACGGCTTTTAAATTTAATATATTATGTTTCTAATGTCGTTGATTATGTACAATGATGGTGTTGTATTGTGCCTCAATATTGACTATTGCCTTGTCAATTTTTGCAGGTTTACTTGATGGGTCGTTACACTTATTCACAACCTTCTCAGCCTGACACATTTGGTGGTGGGGATTACAATGACAGTGAGGACGCGGAGATAGAAGCTCTGATTCTGGAAGACCAAGCTCAGCTAGAGTACAGATCTGCTACTGATGTGTATCCTCCGCAGCCAGAGGTGGAATTCGGTTTCCCACAGATCTGCTACTGTGGGAGTCAGCCTAAGATCAAAACGTCTTACAGTAGAACCGATCCAGGTCGGAGGTACTACACATGTCCAAATGTCGACGACGGCGATATGCATGTACACAAATGGTGGGATGATGCTGTAATGGAGGAGATGAGAGCGAGAGATAGACACACACTTCAGTTATCCGAGAAGGTAGATTCTCTTCACTTGTTGAGTGACTTCGACACTGAACAGAGGTTGGTTAGATTAGAGAACATGTTGTGTGAGTTGGCAAAGGATAAACCAAGGTCTAGGTTCGATTACTTTGTTGCGGTTATGGTTATGGTCTTAATTGCCATAGCTCTCAGATTCATCTTTACGTAATGGTTATGGTTTAGTATTCGGAATGACTAATGTATGTGTCTGTATTTTGTGAACTTATGTAATGTATTTTGTGAAATTAATGTATTTTGTATCAAACTGTCAAGTGTGACAAACCCACTACTACACAAACAACCACTCAAAATGACATAGCTCAAAAAACTCGTGTCAAAATTGACAACCACACAAAGTTGGTGAAACAACTTCTCAAAATGCTCGTGTAAAAAATCCTTCCAAAAGTAGTTGGAAATCTATTAATCTTGTGTAAAAAATTCAAAGTAGTTGAAACAAAGATCACAAGACAAATGCTTTAGTCTATAAATATGAGAACCAAATGTTCAATACAAATATACCTTCTCTGCTTTATTCTACTTTTATTTCTTTCAAAAATGGCTTCTTCTTCACATTATCATTACCACTTAGGTGATGATGATGATGATTTTGAAAATATTTGTGAAGATTACTTACAAATCCCAGATATCCCAGATATTATTCCCGAACTGATAGAGCGAAAACCACAGACTTATATTGAGAGAGAGCGGGAAGACGGCCAGGACCAGCTGTGGAATGATTATTTTAGCGAGAATCCAACATTCCCGCACAATATTTTCCGAAGACGGTTTCGAATGAACAAGAGATTGTTCTTGCGTATTGTGCAACGTCTCAAGCAAGAGGTGGATTATTTTAAAACATCAAAAGATTGTACCGGACGGTCTAGCTTAACAGCGCTCCAAAAATGTACCGCAACAATTCGTCAGTTGGCCTATGGTGTTGGGGCTGATACCGTTGACGAATATGTCCGACTAGGTGAAACCACAGCTAGACAATGTTTGCACTATTTTTCCGACGGAATCATCCATTTGTTTGGCGATGAATATCTTAGACGTCCTACACCGGAGGATCTCCAAAGACTACTATATATTGGAGAACAACGTGGATTTCCAGGAATGATTGGAAGCATCGACTGTATGCATTGGGAGTGGAAGAATTGCCCGGCCGCTTGGAAAGGAATGTATTCTCGGGGAACCGATAAACCAACAATTGTGTTGGAGGCGGTAGCTGATTACGACCTTTGGATATGGCATGCGTTTTTTGGAGCACCAGGTACTATGAACGATCTTAATGTTCTTGATCGATCCCCTGTTTTTAATGACATTATTAACGGAATAGCACCAGAAGTCAACTTCTATGTTAATGGTAATCCGTACCATTTCGCTTATTATCTCACTGATGGGATTTATCCTAACTGGGCGACTTTTATTCAATCTATCCGTCTACCACAAAGTCAGAAGCATTCATTATTTGCTAAAACCCAAGAAGCTGTACGGAAAGATGTTGAACGTGCCTTTGGAGTCCTGCAAGCTAGATTTGCCGTCATCAAAAATCCCTGTAATTTATGGAGTAAACAAAGAATGGGAAATATTATGAGAGCATGTATCATCCTCCATAATATGATTGTCGACGATGAATGGGCATTAGGGACACAAAAAGTAGTTCCTGGATGTGAAGAAAATAAAGAGGAAACATTTTCCGTCAATATGCCTTTCCTTGTCGGTAATGCAATGGATCGTCGAACCAACGTTCGCAATAGACAAGCCCATCATAATTTAAAAAATGATTTGATTGAAAATATATGGACTAAATTTGGACATCTTCCAAATAACATGTAATTTATAAGTTTCTATAAATTTAAAAAATATTTATTTCCTTTATTTTTATTGCTTTTGTAATTTTTTATATCTTAATTGAAAAAAAAAATATATTATTAAAAATTCCTAAGGACTTTTGTTTGTCCTACCAATAATCAACACTTTTCCAAATGTCCTTCACATTTATCCTTAAGTTAAAAAAAATGCTAAAATATTCTAAGGACAAACAAATGTCCTTGCTGATAATGTTGCTCTAACAAACGTGTCGTACTTTGTTCACGTGTCGTTGGCCTAGTCCTCCACCGTTCCGCAAGCTTTGGATCTTCGTTAAGTACTTCATAAGCAGTTGAGATTATGTGGGAAAGCAACAGATTAAGTGAAATCAAAAGTAAACAAGAAAAAAAAAGTAACTATGTCGATTAGGTTTTCGATGAAGAGACTTGCGACCGTGAGCATTTCAAAAACTCATGGCGGAGATGTCTCCGGTTATGTCCTCCCACACGCTACCACCCGGTTCGACCGCCTCTTCACCGCATTTAGGCAAACCGAGGTATGTTAATGTCCCACAGTTAATAACATTTTAGACTATAAATTTATTTATATCTAAGAATGTATCATTTTCTTTCTCGTTAATATATTTCATTGGTAGTAAGGCTAATCAATTAGGGATTATGTTTGTATAGATAATGAGAGACCGTCACGACGATAGGTCCACAGCGAGTTACGTGTCAGATAAGGCAAAGGAAGGGGTGAAGAAAGCGACGGATGCAGCCTTGAACGCAGGAGATAACATGAAGGATGCGATGGACGGAGCCTGGAAAGCGGCAAAGGAAACAGGTCAGAACATCAGCGAAGCCGTTGCGGGAGATGATGACAACAACGGCGACAGGATTCAAGAGGACAAGGTGGCGGTGGAGCTGAAGGATGTGCGTCAGCCTGTGGACACGACGGAGTATAGAGGTGTGGAGGAGCTACATCAGCAAACCGACGGCGAGAATAAGTCACCGTGAGAAAAATGCGTGAGGGTTCCTATTGTCTTTTTTTTTTTATCGTTGTTTGTTTCAGTGAAATGTTGCACTTGGAAGGTTTATGAATGAAGTTGCTAGATTTGATTAAAACTACCGAAAAATAACCATCACTTTGAAGTTTTAAACAAGTCTTTTTTGTATGTTATATCTTCAAAAGTGCATATTTGCAAACATAAAAACATAATCTTCTCTATACTTTTTATTCATGAAAGATAATAGTTATTATAACAACATGTGGTTGATGCATGCAAGCAATGATACCACATGATTAAGTGTGTGTGTGTAAATTGATAAATGTCTAAACTCTAGTGTTTGATTGTGGGGGTGGGTCTCTCTCTGAACACAGCTGGATCACATAAATGGAGAGACAGATTCCCGTAAATGGAGAGACAAATTCCCTAGGTTCAACACCGCTATAACCCGTTATACGAACTGATCGGTAACAAGTGTTTTTACTCAAACTAGTACTTTTATTACCTCTAACAAAACGATCATGCCTATTGTCAGTCGTTTATAAATACACAATATATATTATCACTATCTCCGTTTATAAAAATCCTACAAGACAAATTGTATATTTTTTTTTTTTTTGAACATAGACAAATTGTATTTTTTCTCATATTACAATGACACTATTGATTTTAGTAAATATTATCTACATTTTTATACATTTTCGAATATCTAAGAGTTTAAAAAAAAAAAAAACTAAATCCATGATACTATCATATCTAGTTTTTGGCATCTATGACAAATAAACAGAACTAGTTCCCTTTGATATGTAGGAGACAAGTGGAACCGAAAACGAAAGGAGGCATCTCTGATTATCTAGTGTTTTAGTAGTGGCTTAAAGGATAGCTACTTGCGTTTTGTTTCCTAACGTTGAAGTGACAAAAATGCGAAACTAAATAAATTCGCCATGACTGAGAATGAAATATTCTCCACTTCTTGGATTAATATAACAGCATCTCCTTTTTTCCTAAGGTTCGATTTTAGGAAATATCTATCCTTTGTAGGGGCCAAAACTAGAATTTGGCGCCGATCAGATACAGACGAGCATTAACTTATCATATTCGACCCTTTGTTCTTCACAACATTTCAAAAGAATCACTCCTTGCTCACACAAACCAAATATAGTTCATCTATATAATCATATTTTTTGTGTGTGCTAAAACATGTTTAATTTCGAAGATGGAGTAGAGAATAAAAGGGAGATGTGAGAAAGAAAAGGGACCAACATCTATTTTGCTATGTAAAAACAAGTGCAACTTTGCAAACCCCCCCCCCCCCCCCCCCCCCCAAAAGCTTTAAGTCACAGATGATAGATTCAAGACATGAGTACAGTTTAGCATGTGAAACCTTTTATGTCTTGTCTCTTTCACTACCCACTACTCTTTTAACTATTTCTCTTTCGTACACTGCGGTAATGTATAGTAAAAAGAAGTTACAATACAAAGAGAAGCAGAGAAAGCCTCAGCTGTTGATTTTTTATTCCCAGAAAGAAACAGACAAAGAAGTTGCACAGTTTGCAAAAGAAAAAGGGTAAATAGAAGTGGTGATCATGACTGTATTTTACAGAGGAGGAAACACCCGTGCTTTGTTTCATATTTTGATACTTTAGCTGGTGCAAACTCAAAGACTCTTTACTTGTTTCAGTGACCAGTAAAGACTTACGATCAATGGAATCTGCAGAGGTAAAAAACAAAACAAGGTAAGAAAAAGAAAAGGTAAAAACGATTTTGTCACTTTGTGATCATATTATTATGCGAAGAAAATCTCTGCTGAGTAGTTAAACTTTAAACCTTAAAACATCACAGTTCTCTATCAAAAATTGTTCCAAGTGTCGTTTGCATTGACCTCCTATCTAAAGTGACATCACTTATTTTACTTTCCATCTTATAATCTGTTATTTTACACCCCCACAAAATAGAATCGTTGTTTGTAACAATCCGAAAGAAAGAAAAAGTGAGCAAGCACCAACTAAATACGTTCATATGCCATGGTCCAAAATACACTATAATATTCATGCTGCCAACATCAAATACGACATACAAAGTAAGTTGACACCACACACAAACCAGCATGTAACAAAAAAAAATAAAAAGACAGGTGTTTAAACTGAACAAAACCATTTCTCCTCTAGTCCTAAGCTAACCTTAAATGCCTTGTCTAGATGGGTTCAGACAACAGATAACCACTAGGGTTGCTAACCAGATGAATCCAATAGTCTACATCTACAAATTATGTCACCATTTATTGGGATCTTTGTCTCGTTCTAGAGATAAAAATAAAAGTTACATGGGAGGACCACGTGTAAATTATGATTTCCAGCTCTTATATGTACTATATGTTCCACAGTTGCACAGCACTGGTCAATAAGGATCACTCTTCATTACTAGAAGAACATCAATGTTATCTTAGAAGAAAATGGTCCCCCGTTAAAAGTCAAATAAATAAAGTGGAAGTACAATAGCTAGGTTGTACCAATTATTCATTTAACTAGAACAAGCCAAGACCTATGCACTGGTAATAACAAATCCTATGCACTGGTAATAACAAATTTTCAAATCAAAACTCTCAACTCTGTATTCTCTAGGGGAAGTAAGCACATCACGTAATCAAGTACTTATTCCACCAGAGAAGCATATAAGGACACAGTGGTCCATCTCCCGACTTTTCTTCCCCTTTTTAAACACATTCATTCTAAACCCCAAGCCCATACATCAAACACTGCTTAGTCTTAAACCATAGTTTCAGCACTATCTCTTCTCAACACTACAGCTTAAAAGCTTTACTAGAGATGGAGGGTCAGAGATCACAACGGTGGGGTTACTTGAAAGACAAGGCTATAGCCACCAACCTTGCTGAAGAAGAAATGGAAGAAAATAGCATGGATGGAGAAGAGGATGATGGAGGAGAGGAAGACAAAAGGAAGAGAGTGATGGAGAGAGCGAGAGGTCCTAACACAGACCGTGTTCCCTTGCGGCTGTGCCAGGTCGATAGGTGCACTGCTAACTTAACTGAGGCCAAGCAGTATTACCGCAGACACAAAGTCTGTGAAGTTCATGCAAAGGCATATTCTGCAACTGTTGCAGGAGTCAAGCAACGTTTTTGTCAACAATGCAGCAGGTAACATTCTTCCCTTCAACTATTATTTTTTGCAGTTCATCAAGAGGAAAGTCTGTTTTTTTTTCCTTTCAAATTGATAGTTTTTTGGGGTGAGTTTGAGCAGGTTTCATGAGCTACCAGAGTTTGATGAAACTAAAAGAAGTTGCCGGAGACGGTTAGCTGGACACAATGAGAGGAGGAGGAAGATATCTGGTGACAGTTTGGGAGAAGGGTCAGGCCGGAGAGGAGTTAGCTTGACCCAGACTCAAGAGAGAAACAGGATAGACATGAAACTTCCTATGACCAACTCATCATTCAAGCGACCACAGATCAGATAAACAACTATCAACACACCCAACCGCTCCCTCTCTTCTGTCATCTACTTATGTTCTATATCTACGTTCTCTAGTTATCCAAATAATGACATCTATGCACCATATCAAGAAAAGGTATTGAATCCTAGACCAATATATAACTGAAAAACTCTAGGACCCTTTATGTTATCATGTAAAGGATGCCTGTAAGACCTTGTCATACTCTTGGTATCGTCTAACTATGTTTAGTCGTCTTGTATGTTCCAATAAAATGATTGTGATGTGTTCCTATTACTCTCAAGGGATACAAAGTCAGCCAAAAGAAGTAGAAGATTTAACTAACCTTAAACCGAGCTCACTGAAATTTAACGACGACCACTGAGATATCATCTGAGCTTTTTCTTGCAACAGCCTCCTCTGAGAGGTGCTTTGCTGCAGACTTTGCATCTTTTATTCCCTTAATCGAGTCAACTGCTTCTTGGTTCGACATGACCTATAAGAGTTTTTTGAATAATTAAGTAATCACCATACAAGTGTTGAGTGTTGATTATGATAGAACTAAAACCTTCCATAGTCCATCACTTGCTAGGATAAGAAACTCTGCATCGTCTTCAATGATCTCCACCGTAACATATGGTTCTGAACTCAAATGCATCTTCAAACTCTTGTCACCAAAGGCCCTTGCCACAGCCAGTTGACCATCGACTCTAGGAACGTCCCCTGAGCTCAAGCATACACATGATCAACATGAAGAACATAACATACTAACATAAGTCCATACCATACGAATTAGATACCAGGAAAGTTGGAAACGAATCCTCCTCTGTTCTCGATTTCATCCTTCTCCATGTTCGGCTCGTGATCAACTGAGAGTGGCTTGGCAACACCAGCTTTGCAAAGAACAGCACGAGAGTCACCAACATTAGCAACCACCAGCTTCTGACAATTGATTAAGATGGCAGTCACAGCAGTGGAACCGCCTTTCCCCAAGTCAGATGCCTTGTCTAGAATCGTCGTGTCCGTTATATAATAAGCTTTCTTGATCGCTTTCTCTGGTTCTTGCCAGAAATTTGGCTACGAGAATAGCATATATATAAGTTTGAAACGAGATTTTCAGGCAGTTATAGAGGAAACTCTCAATGCCATTTACCTCATTCAAGATGTTGTCAAACAAATGGGAGCACAAGTAGTCAGGGATCTCGTGGCTAAGATGGCCATCGAAGATAGCAAAAAGGCCAAGCTCGTTGTCGTCAACTTCTTTGAATTTGGCAACCACGTAGTCCTCCATCTCGTGGAAGGCTTTCCCTTTGACCAAGTGGAAACCATGCGTGATCTTCTTCGACATCTTGCTCTTACCTTTTCCTGAATCTGCAGAAGCAGCCGCACAAAGCCCAACTTTCTCCTATATATATACGTAATAACAGAGGTGAAATTTCTTATTATTCAAGACATATATTTTTCCTCTGTTCCACTGAGAGTGTCGTATCAGATTCCAACACGTCTATCTATATATATATATATAACTGATAGTGTTACATTGCTACGTTCTATACCAAAACCACCATGTGACATAATCCGAGAAGAAGTATCTACTCAAATATAATGGCTAAATTATCGATAACTCGAAGTAACACGGGAAGTAACAATGAACCGATACCTTGACGGATTCCTTCATCTTGTGGAAAATTTCCTTACCGGCGGCCATGGCTTGAAGATGGATATATATGTAATATGCAAAGAACAGGCGAAGCTATCTTTGTTTTTGCGAGCGTAAGAGAGAGATAACAGGGAGAAAGAGTTGGAGCAGTTGGGAAGATGACACGAAAGCTGTTCTTGTTGCAGTAGCATGTCATCTTTCTCCGCCGCTTTGTTTGCGGCTGTCATTGACGTCTTCGCGCCACGTATGACTTCTCTTTCTTTCTTTAATACATCACCTGTTTAAATAATAATTAACGGTAGAAAAATCTTTCTAAATGGGCTGATGAAAGCCCAAGGTTAGAATGGGCTTTACTTTCACAATTATATCAATAAAATATAGCCTATAGTTTTAAAATATTAGAGAATAAATCACTAGTGAATATAGATTCCATAAAATATGATTAGCACTGAGATTAATGATGACAGGTACTGTTCTTTAATTAGTAAAGAGAAGAGAAGACTAAACAATTTGGCTAATGGGAGACAAAAGCCACAGAGCGAGCTCTTTGTCGTTTATATGTGTTCTTTTAGTTTCTTCTTGTCTTTTTAAGTCCTATCGGATAACTTATTAATATCTGCAATTTTAAATGGTTTATCTTGTCATGTTACCAACAAAGAATCTTTTTTAATAGTCTGATTGATGATAATGACTTCATTTCATAAGGTTGCATAATAAACCCATCATCGCTTTTGCTTTAACCCCAAGCGTGTCTTTGGGAGACTTGTGTCCGCTGCGTAAAACATGTGATGTGAGTGAGCTTATAAGGATATCAAAGAAATTTATCAATTAAAAACAATTATACGACCTATAATTAATTGTTCTACAAGGCAATTACATAACTTTAGTAAATAAACATGATACATAAACAAATAAAAACGTTGATCGTTACTTTTTTTGTCGGTAATTATCGTGATGGACTCTCCAAATCTAGCATCGATGAAAACTTAAAATATAGCATCCAGGCTTTAATTTATCCGTGATCTGGTCGACAGACCTAGACAAGATCATTACAAACACCATCGCTTGACTTTGCTACTTGTATTCAAACGCTGACCTGGCAAAGATCATATGATTCTCACTACACCCCTTTCGCCACGTGTGTGTGTGTATTCACCTCTATTTAATCAAGTACACTATCACATACCTGATACACCATCAAAATGGAGGAGAATCACGGGAGAGCAATGAACTCCAACGAGGAGCCGCCGGAGTTCGAGTTTGGATCGTTGACTCCATCTTCTCCATCACAAGACTCGTTCACGGAAAACTCTCCAGCCGATCACCTCTTCTTCAACGGCCGTCTCTTGCCACACGTTTTTCAAGCACCGAACAATAACACCAGGTGGTCAATCTCGCGTACAACCAGTGAACACGTCTCCCGGAGCAATAGCACGAACAGCCGGAGTAGTTTCGGTAGTAGCAGTAATAGCAGCTCAACTTCTAATCACTCTCCCAGAACGAGCAGTTTCAACGGTAACAGCAACACTACCATAAACCACATGCCGTTGGATGTGAAACCTCCGACTAGTATATACGGAGAAAACGTAAATACGACAAAGATGAAAACGGTGGAGATGGTGAAAGCGTCTCTATACAGGTCGTATTCATCACAGAGGTGGCAGTATATAACTCCTGCACCGGTGAAAAGGAGTGGAGGGATAAGAGTTGGTGGCCGGAAGAAGAATAAGAAGAGGGCGGAAGGGAGAAGAAGAGGGAGTAGGGTGATGAAGTGGTGGAGAAGGATTTTAATGGCGGCGATTTTTGCTTGTAGAGAGTGCCATGCATTGGAGGGATAGCCTGATGAGAAAGACTTGTGAAATATTATAACGTGTTCATGGGAAGCGAAGTATATTGAATGTTGAGATTTAAAATTTATGTATTGTGATTGTGGGTTTTCGAGATTGTGTTTCTACTATTTTTTCTTTGATAACACTAATTATAATCCTTAAATAAAACTACAATCTATCTTTTACGTTTTTGTAATTTATAACTTGCGTGCACATCCCCGGTCATGTTAACAAACCTAACAATTTTAAATGGTTTATCTTCTTGTCATGTTACCAACACAGAATCTTTTTTAATAGTCTGATTGATGATAATGACTTCATTTCATAAGGTTGCGTGAAGCCATTATTGCTTTTGCTTTAACCCCAAGCGTGTCTTTTGGAGACTAGTGTCCCCTGCGTGAAACATATGCGAGTGAACTTATAATGATAACAAATAAATTTTCATTAAAATCAACTATACGACGTATACTTAATTGTTCTGCAATACTTAGATAACTTTAGTAAATCAACATGATACATAAACAAATAGAAACGGTAAAAACTTCTTTGTTCATTAATATTTGTAAACCAGGACATTTCCATCGATGAATACTTAAAATATACTAGTAGCATCGAGGCTTTAATTTATCCGTGATGTGGTCGACAGACCTAGACAAATCATTACAAACACCATCGCTTGACTTTGCTACTTGTATTCAAACGCTGACCTGGCATGATCATATGATTCTCACTACACCCCTTTCGCCACGTGTGTCTTCCCCTCTATTTAAACAACAATATGTACACGATCACATACATCATACACCACCAAAATGGAGAATCACGGGAGAGGAATGAACTCCAACGAGCAGCCGCCGGAGTTCGAGTTCGGATCGTTGACTCCATCTTCTCCATCACAAGACTTGGAAAATTCTCCCGCCGATCACCTCTTCTTCAACGGGCGTCTTTTGCCACACGTTTTTCTAGTACCGAACAATAACACCAAGTGGTCAATCTCACGTACAACCAGCGAGTATGCCTCCCGGAGCAATAGCACGAACAGCCGGATTAGTTTCGGTAGTAATAGCACCTCAACTTCGAATTACTCTCCCAGAACGAGCAGTTTCAATGGTAACAACAACACTACCATAAACCACAGGTCGCTGGATTTGAAACCTCCGCCTAGTATGTACGGAGAAACCGTAAACACCACGAAGATAAAAGCGGTGGAGATGGTGAAAGCGTCTCTATACATGACGTATTCATCCCAGAGGTGGCAGTATATAACTCCTGCACCGGTGAAAAGGAGTGGAGGGATGAGAGTTGGTGGCCGGAAGCAGAAGAAGAAGGCGGCGAGGATTAGGAAGAAGGCGGAAGGGAGGAGAGGGAGTAGGGTGATGAGGTGGTGGAGAAGGATTTTGATGGCGGCGATTTTTGCTTGTAGAGAGTGCCATGCATTGGAGGGAGCCTCGGAAAGACTTGTGAAATTACAACGTGTTCATGGAAATTAAAGTACTATATTGAATGTTCAAGAATCAAAATCTATATATTGGGATTGTGTATCTACTATTTTGGTATAATCTTTAAAGAAACTGCAATCTATCTTTTACCTTTATGTAATTTATAACTTACGTTCACATCCCCGGTCATGTAAACAACCTAACACAACTATTCTATAAGTGTAAATTATACGTTACACTTGTCGTCTTCTAACAAAAAGGTGCTTTAATTAAAATCACATATTTGTGTTCAAAAAAAAAAAAAATTAAAATCACATATCACTTTTAGAAATTGAAAATTGTTTATCATTTAAAAACGGTCTAGAAAGCTCTCAAGGAATCAAAATGTAAACTGCTGCAGGCAAATAATTAAATAAGCAAAAGAGTAGATTGATTGAAAAAAAGTAAACAACTATGTTCAACACAAGTCATGACAAAACCATCAAAACAACAAACAAAAGAAGCAAACTAAGTTCCATACGAGAGAGTCATACACGAAAATATCATTACTCCAAGTAACTCATGTTTCGGTGGTGACTATCAAGGCTCAAGAACTCACTCGGATTCGCATGACTCTCGGCGTTGCTCTGTTCCTGGCTCTGCTCCTGGTGGCTCTGATGCTCTGGTTTGTCACCTAAACCCTCCGAATCAAACAGAAGCTTTGCGTTGACGTTGTTAGTCAATGCATTGAAGAAAGATAGCCCGGTGGGCCATTTCACGTCGGAGTCTGGTTCTTTGTTTGCATGCGGCATTACAGGGAAAGGCATGTGAGGCTGGTAGGCAGGCAAAGAGGATTGAGCCATCATCGGTCGTTGGCTCGAACCACTCCAGTTGTAAAGAGGAAGCTGGGAGGGTTGAAGTTGTTGAGTCTGCGGAGGAAGTATAGGGTGGTTCGAGCCCATGAGGGGTGTGTTTGAAGACGAGGGGCTGCGGTTTGAGGAGAAGAGCTGAGAGAGGTAAAAGCCGGATTGGTAACCGAGTGATTCAAAGGTGTGTCTCATCCGAAGTACAAAGTGAAGATCTTCAGGTATCTGAGTAAGAACCGGCCGGTTTAGAAAACATAACCGATAAATCTCAATTAAACACTTGAAAAATATACTGTGAATTCACTTACAATCTTGCAAGAACCGAGTTGTAGAAGGCCATGTCCAGCTTGAATAACAGCTATGGTCTGTATGTGCAATAAGAAACGTCAAAGATTATTTGAGACACAAGACACCAAAAAAAACATAATATGAGTAGTAATGTTACCTGAATTCCAGATTCAAACTGATCATTCCACTCTGAAGGAATCTGCATTTTAGAGATGGATCTTGCTCGGGTTACAAATCTACATATCCAAGTCTTAATGATACATAAATATTCATTTGATTTTATAAGAAAAAACTTACAGCATCAAAAGAGCTTTGCCAGTAACTAGAGGCATTAGATTCTGATTCGGTTTGTTCCTTGAAAACCCATTTGTGGCATTTATCAGAAGCGACCTTCCCCATTAACCTGTTAGCCAACAAATATGATATAACGAAACCCAGCAAAAAAGATAGGATAAATAGTTTCTACATATTTGAAAATTTGCAGTGATAAGGTCAAGAGTTTTGTACATTCACACATCCAAATATGTAATTAAGGACCTACCAAATACCCACCCTTCGCCATAATTATATAACTGGATTGACATTTTGCTGAAAGATTTACGAACTGGATCTTCTCCTTCCATCTCTCCATAGCAATCTCCTGATCCTCCTCTTCCTCTGCAGTAGCCATCTTCCCACATCAGCATCCTGCAGCCCCACACATCAATATGTCAATATGCATATGTGCATATACTGATCATATTAATCATGTATTTCATTCGTGTAGGGAAACTATGACACTAGACAGGATCGTCCTCGGTTTTTTTTTTTGGTAAAAAAAAAGGTGATTTTGTTAATACAGGATCGTCCTCGTTATGTATAACCTACGGTTGATGTCTTAATTTTCTGCAGATCAATAACTCTTTTTTCTTCTAATTAATGAGATCATATCTACAAAGTAAGTAAGAAGAAAAAGCTAATACCTAAAAGAAAAAACAAACTTAAGAAAGAAAAAAGTTAAGAAAAGGTCGCCAACATAACTGGAAAAGTTATATATAGTCGCAAAGATAACTACGTTATCATGTCTACTCTACATTAAATCTTGTTGCAGCAACTTTTTGATGTTTTTGTTTTAACTCGAGCCTATAGTAATATAATGATGGTCTTATCTAGTTTATTGTCGGAAAATAGGTTTGCGGAGAAAGCTTCCGGCGACTAAAAAAGATAAACCGCAAGTGGGAAATATTGACCTAACTTTTGACATGCTTCAAAAAAGACTAGTTGACTAAAGTAAGCCAAGTCTTGACCATCGACTAATGTAAATAAAAGTGTAACTTACAAGCTTCCATTGTCGTCGCCGACCTTGCAGCCGTTGCCACCGCCTCGAACTCTCCTGAGGAGCAAAACGACATCGTTAGAGAGAGAGAGAGAGAGAGAAGTGAAGAGAGTAAGCAGCAGATAGATAGATACGTACGGACGGGGACGGATGGACCAGAAGACGGAATAAGTCCAGTCGGTGTTGAGACAAACGGTTCTTAGGGCTTCGTGTAGTGCCACCATCCCCAAAGCTTCTTTGCTCCTTTGTTGTTGCTGCTGCTGCTGCTGATGGTTTTGATGATGATGATGGTGGTGATGAGGTTCCGATCCCACCATCTATATAAATATGTCGATGTGTATTATATGTATGTGTTATGTTTCTCCTCTCAGTAAACTTTTTCTTCTTCTTTCTTACTTTTGCTCAAGCTTCAGACCATGGATACTCTTTTATGTTCTAATTTTTAATTAAACTATCTATCTGATTTCCAAAACCAACACGATATTGTGTTATTTTAGTTCTGACCACTTTGTTAGTATAATCTTTAGTCTTGTGGCAACAAGATACGAATTTTTGGGGGTTTGGTATATTTACAACAAAAATAATATATGTTTAATTATTGATAAACCAATTGAACACAAGGTTAAAGTTTTTTTTGCATGTAAAAGTTTTTATCACTTAGGCCAAGAAAGTCAAAGATACGTGAAATATCTTCTTGATGAAATCATTATAATTCGCTTTATATTTCCTTTAATGGAATCCAATTATCAACAGCTGATTAATATAAGTAACTAAATGTATTGCTTTTCTGAAAGAGAAATAATCATATGGTTTTTGGAGTGGATAGACTGTTGTTGTTATGATTAAACTTGCAACCACACAACATTTTTGCTCACTAATATAATTTAGAATAATTTATAAATACAATGATACTGATCAGTTTTCAAAAGTTTGAAAAATAACTAACTATTCAACGATTTTAAAACTATTAAAAGTACATTTTGCTTTCAAGGCCCGAAGAGTAAAGCTTTTAACCTGTCGTCAAACTTGGGATTTGATTTAGGACCAATATTCATTTTACTCATATGTATGACACGCACGCAGATTAAGGGAGAAGGCACGACGAAGAGATTTACGAGTCACGTGCGCACGTGCTCATGTGTAAGAAGACCTAGAATGGTTTTGTCATGAATAATGGACCTGCTTTTGGTTTGTACATGAAGCGTGTGCAGAATACGCATAATCGCAACAGAGACAAAAAGAGAGGAAGAACCAAAGTGCGTGAAAACTACACACTCAGTGATGACGCGTGAGAAGTGTGAGTAATTGAAACTAAAAAAAATAGGAAACTCAAAACAAAAGGGTTGGTCTGGTTTGCATCAGTCTGAACTTCTGACGAGTCTTTGCTCCGCATTGACCGGCCTTGTTGTTTACTATCTCTCTTTTTGTGCGACCCATTTTTCTCTTGCTAGGAATAAATTTACTGAAATTGTCAAATGATAAGACTGACGGGCGGTGATTAAAATAGTTTGTGACGTTGAAACATAACAAAGATGGGTCATTCTAAAAACAAATTCGAACGGATGTAGTTTTCTCTAAACGCACATGTGTTATGTTGTTGTGCTCTTAATTTGAAATCCGATGGAAAGAATATTTTATGATATGTTATTGGCATGGATAAAGACTGATTCCAAGATTTGTGGTTTGGTCAAGCCCATCAGACTTGTCCAATGATAGACCGGTTTGTCGATGAAGTCCATCAGATCAAATGCTAATAAAACAAATGCGTTAGATTAACTGCAGGTAGTGGTTCTTCTTTTTCAGTTATAAGATATCAAGCTTTAAAAAAAGATAAGTTGCACAAGAAAGACATAGACATTAGTATAAGAACATAGTTGAGCTCATATTGTTTTAGCTTAAAGATCTGGAGACTAATTGTATTTTTTTGGTGTGTCTAAACCATCACGATTCTATAAATGATGGATTCTTGTAACTCTTTATTGATTTAGTGAAGTTTGAAAGCAAGAATTCCAAGAGATGTACTGATTAAAAATTGGGAACTTGTTAAAATAGTTTGTGTTCATTAACATAACATACAAATAACAAGTTGGTCGCTTAGATTTGGAATCATACAAGTTTGAAATCATTACACAGCCATATTGTAAAATTATGTTTTAATAAATCATAAAAATTAAATGATACAAAAGAATGTTAGATTATTAATGAAACATTAGCTTTGGTCTCTAAAAATCTTAAAAGTGTTTTTATATATATTGACTCTTAAATTATAAAAAGATTTTTTTACTATATATTTTTTTAAAATGTTTCAAGTCCTCGAAATTTCTGACCATATTAGACGAAAACTATATGATTAGTTTACTTATATATTTGGAAAAAATATATATCATTATACGCTAAATATATTTAAAACTAATTAATATATTACCATTAATATAAAAAATTAGAATTATTTATAAATATTATACTAACATCGCTAAAATGATATATTAATTTTTTATTTAATAAATTTTATTTTAATCTTAAAAATAGTTACATATGAAATTAAATTTACACTCTAAAACATATATATTTGAAAATATAAAAACATTAAATACAGAGAACCAAGTGTATTAATAAACACAAAAATGAAAATAAAATATACAAAATTTAATTTAATTAGATTTAAAACTTTAAAAATAAATTATTTAAAAATGTTATCATTTTAGTTATGTATTAAATCTGTATAATTCTTACTGTATTATATGTCCAAAACTCTTTACATGGGCCTAATTATCTAAACTGGGATGACTAATAAATGATTCTTAGGAAGTTAAATGGGCTTTATTGGAGTTTCTTAACGCTTTTAATTTGGGCCGCGTTGTTACAATTGGCTGGAGCATTAGATGGGTCGAATGGTCTCTGAACGGAAAAAAAAAAAAAAAACTGGAAGGAAAAATCAAAAATGAGAATTATTATCAAATCAAGGAAGCTTCCTCCTGCCAACAAACAGTTTCTCTCTCGATCTCTTGTTACTGCTCTGGAGAAAGAGACGAGAGGTGAAGATGAATAGAGACTAAAGAGATCTGCAGTATTCGTCCACCGTCTTTGTCGAATTATCAGGTAATTTTGGATCGATCCTAAACTTTATAAGAGAATTTTGGTAATGTTGTAATCCGAGGAAATTATGTTCATTGATCGAATCAGTGACGGTGTCACAGTATTGCGTGTATGTTTCTGCTTTCCAGTTTATTAGAGTGACGAATTATTTTAAAGATTACTTGCAAAAATGTTATCTTGGTCAGCTGTCACTTGGGCCAAATACCACCTAACGGCCGGAGCTTTGCGGGTTTTGTATGTCACTCATATATATATATATATTTAATAATCTTTCTGTTTGCTTGGAGTAAAAGGTATATTCAGGTTTACATAAGATTTGTGTGTTTGCTTTCTTGTGCTGGTACTTGGAGAAGTTTGTTTTATGTAATGGAAACTAGGTTCAGGGTTGACCCTTTTTGGGGGTAGGGTTTAGCTGATTTGTGGTATTTATTTTCTAAGTATAGTGTTTGATGTGGTGAGGGTGAGAGGTTTTTTTCCTTGTATGTGGAGAAGATGGACGATGTGGTGGGTTTACAAGAGGCAGCTGGAGCCAGATTTAGCCAGGTTGAGTTAATTGGAAGAGGTTCCTTTGGTGATGTCTATAAAGCGTAAGTATCTATTACGCTTTTGAGTTTAGATAATCTGATGATGTTTGCAAATCATCTTTTAGCTCTAGTCTCCTCCTGATAGAAATTCTGAGAATGATACGTGGTTTCATCGAGAGATTAGGTATTTAATTACACCATACTATTAAATGCTGCTGATATTTTCATGCTTGAAAGAATCAAGTGTTTATTGACACCAGTTGGAAGAAATTGTAATTTCTGGAATGCCACTTATCTATTACTTTATGCTATATGGACTTTTTAAGAGCCATCTTATATGTATGCTGAGATGGTGCTGCTTCTTACCAGGTTTGATAAGGACCTCAACAAAGAAGTTGCAATTAAAGTTATCGACCTAGAAGAATCGTGAGTTCATTTCCATTTTACTACTTACTCTTTGTATTATCTATGCAGTTAAGCTTTTGGGTATTGTAATGTTTGATGTCTAATAAGTCGGGTAATTACTATTTATAATTGTATGAATGTTACTTGTTCACGCCTTTCAAAGCTTAAATAATATTTCTCCAGCTTGCCTTACTAACTTTCTTAATTGATATCTGGCAGAGAAGATGAGATCGAAGATATTCAGAAGGTATCTCTTGATTGACGTCAGTTTCTGTTTTTGACATTTGTGTACAAAAGATCTTCGTCCTCATTTTCTGTTGTTGACCCCAGGAAATTTCGGTATTGTCACAATGTCGTTGCCCATATATTACCGAATACTATGGTTCTTACCTTCATCAGACCAAACTGTGGATCATCATGGAATATATGGCCGGTGGTTCTGTTGCTGATCTTGTATGTCAACTCACTTCTTTGTAAATTGTAGTCAGGATTCTAGGAATTAGGAAATATATTTCTGTGTCCTCCCGATGCAACTTATAATCCTCAAAAGCAATCTATCTTGTGCAGCTTCAGTCTGGTCATCCGTTGGATGAAACATCAATCGCTTGTATCACACGTGATCTGCTTCATGCTGTTGAATATCTGCATAGTGAGGGAAAGATCCACAGAGATATCAAAGGTTTTGTCTGCGTTAAATATTCTTATCGTGTCTTATGGTTTTTATGTGATAAAATGTGGTTTATCTTTTGTACATGAATATCACTTTCTTCCTATCTTTGCAGCTGCTAATATTTTATTGACCGAGAATGGCGATGTTAAGGTGTTTTTAAGCTTTATTATAACAGTAAGAGCTTGCACGAACCGGGTCGTCAACTTGTTTTTCACTCTGTATCAGGTGGCGGACTTTGGTGTGTCTGCACAACTAACACGGACAATATCAAGAAGGAAGGTGCTTACTCTATCATGCCAATGTCACTCTTAATTTTGTCTTTCTTATTTTATCATCTCCTGTTGTACAATATATCTTTTATATTCCCACTATAAGAAGTCTGTTGATGAAGTTTATAGTCTCCCTATTTATTTTGCTGCTTGCACTGTGCGGTCTATAAATTATTACTGAGTTAACTTTTCCAGTTCTCTTGAATTGTTTATTCAGTCTATTTGCAACTTCTATCGTATGTATAGCCTCGTATAGTAGAATCCTGTGCATGTTTTAGTTGTGGGAAAATTATAATGGTATAAGCAATGTTCTGAAAGATGGGAAATGACTAAATGCTTCTCTGGTCGTTTTGTGCAAAATCTTATCTATAATTCTTGATGACTTATTAGGTTGCTTGCGCTAATATGTCAAAGAATGACAGACTTTTGTAGGAACGCCGTTTTGGATGGCACCAGAAGTGATTCAGAACTCAGAAGGATACAATGAGAAGGTATCGTGCCTTCACTTCTCCTAGCTTGACCTGTCTTTTGTGTCTGTAGATGTTGTACTTGTTTCCTAGCATATTTAGAATGGTTTCTGATGCTGGGATTGTTTTTAGGCAGATATATGGTCGCTCGGAATAACAGTTATCGAGATGGCAAAAGGAGAACCTCCCCTAGCTGACCTACATCCTATGAGAGTGCTTTTTATCATTCCTCGGGAAAATCCTCCTCAGGTTACACATGTTCTTAATAAATACGATAAAAGTTAATCAAAATTATCACTGCCATTTTTTGATTGTGAAGTCGCCTATAATGTTTAACGTTCTTTCTTTTCTATGCAGTTAGATGAGCACTTTTCCCGTCCAGTGAAGGAGTTTGTTTCATTATGCTTGAAAAAAGTCCCTGCTGAAGTACTTGCTAGCAATCCTGCAATCTTTGCTTCTTTTTATTTATTTCCAGCAGTGGTATTTCAAGATCTCTTATACAAGTCTTATACTTTCAGAGACCAAGTGCCAAAGAACTTATTAAACACAGATTTATTAAGAATGCTAAGAAAAGCCCGAAACTTCTTGAGCGGATAAGGTTTGATGCTTTTCTGTTTTTTTTTTCACCTTCAACAGCTCTGGCTTGTGGTACAGTTTTGTGATTTTTAACGTTTAGATGATTTTTCCCGTATGTTTGTTTTGATCTTTTTATATGCCAAAAGAAAATCCAGAATAAGCACGATTGTTATTCTGTTCTTTTTTCTCTTTGAAGAGAGCGACCAAAGTACCAAGTAAAAGAGGATGAAGAGACTCCTCGGAATGGTCCTAAAACTCCATTTGAATCATCCGGTACTGTTAGAGTGGCTAAAGATGATAGAAGCCAAGGAATGTCTGGATCTAGGTTGGATGAATTCTTCCCTTGGGGTTTCTTCTGTTTCTTGTTTTATAAAATCTGTATTTAACTTGTAGCTATACAGTTTTCAGGGCAAAACTGTCAAAAATGCTGGGTGGGACTTTAGCATTGGGGCTTCTCAGGGTATTGGAACAGTTCGTGCTCTAAAACCTCCTCATGCAAGGGAGAGGCGCCAAGAAGTTCCTTCGACTCAGACTTCGCAAAGAGCAACAAGAGCTAGTGGCAGTCAGTTGTCACCCACTTCTGGTATTACAGTAAACGACCATGAAGACAACGATGAGGTAAGATCCTTTGCCTCTTGTGTGCCAGATGCAGTCTGTCTCCTTTCACACCTTCTGTTTGCTGTTACCACTGCACCTGGAAATTAATTTCTAAAGCATTCACGTTATGTATGTTTCATGTCATTTGGTTAACCATTTATAGTAACGCACTTAGTCAAGTTTCACGTTTAGAACTACCACAATGTAACCCTTTTCTTTTGTACCCTAATTAAACATGTCTTCTTACCAGTATTTATGCTTCTAAATTCAGGAAGATTCATCGCTCAGTGGATCCGGAACTGTTGTCATACGAACACCAAAACGTTCTCAAGCATCTTCAATATTCCGTGAACAAATCTCTGCAGTATAAAATCTCTGGCAGCCCTTTGCTACGTCTTCTACAGAAATTTTGTTTATTCCAACAACTTGTATGAATGATTATGGTTCTGCCTTGCAGTCTAGCAGCGGGTATGCATCTTTGGATGATGCTTCAACAAGTGGAACTGTCGTTGTCCGTGGACAGCACGATGACTCTGCATCACCTCGAACCCCAAAATCCAGGCTAGGGAATCAAGAGAGAACTTCGAGTGCCTCAGAAGACAGTATCGCTAATCTCGCCGAGGTTGTTAAACTACTTTAATCTTATTTATCCTTATCGGTTGTCTATCTGAATCGTACTAGGTTTGGCCTTTGTTCTTATGTAATGGATCATGTACCTTTACGCTGCTTTAGATATCTTCTTCTGGTCATCTTGATTTATCATCATAGAATCATAGAATTCTTATAGTCAACATCAAATTCTTCTTTCAGGCAAAGGCAGCACTTGACGCAGGTTTCAGAAGGGGGAATGCTAGAGAAAGACTTGGAATGAGGAATAACAATAAGGATGGGAATGTTAACCGAAGAAGGGAACAGATAACAGAAGATTCTGACTATTCAAGGTACATCTAGATCATAGCTTATGCTTGTCACAGCATTTTTTGGGTGGTCATTCCTAACATGAAGCTACTATAACGTATGCAGAAATTCTGGAAATAAGTCTGATAAACAGAAAGTACTTCCAAAATTACAACAAGTGAGTGATGAAGAAGAAGACCCCATATGGGATTCATTGCCTGCATCGTTGTCAGTATTGCTCATACCGTCCCTAAAAGAGGTATTCATCGGGTATTAGTTAATTAGATATAGGAGAAGATACATATTTTTCAAGAAGATCATGTAATTTCTGGTTTGTGGTGGTAGGCTCTTGGTGACGATTCAAAAGGGTCTATAGGACATGCAGTGTCGAGATCCCTTGTGGCTATGGAACGTGAAAACCCTGGTTCTTGTGAAGCCTTTGTTGCCAAGCTGATTGAACTTTTGGGAAGGTACACAAAACTTTTCAAAGACCACGGACACAAAGACATGTTTTGTCATCTGATTGTGTATATTTGTTACTTGATCTGATGACTCCTTAATTCATAAACAGTTCAAAAGAATCTTCGGTGAAGGAATTGCAGGACATGGCGGTTCGTGTTTTCTCCAAGAGCGCACCCGCTGATGGGGAGAACAAAAGGAAACCAGCTAACAAGGAGTTTAGTTCCAACCCAAATGTTAGCCCACTCGGCAGATTCTTACTCTCAAGGTTTGTTCGATGGATAGTGATGATTGTTGGATGAACAGTGTCTTGATTGAAGTATGATTTTAAAGTTTGAAAATGGTTCCCTCTGTGTTTGTCTCTGCAGATGGATAAGCCAATCATCTCGTGATCTTTAAAATCTCCCACCCTGAGACACAACAACATATATAGAATCATTGGTTTGTGTTTTTTTATTTATTTTTTCTCATTTATGCATTGATTTTTGTTATTTATGTGCATAGTTTGTTTTTAAAAGATGTATTTATAAATTCCTTTTTTTATTTCTTTCGTGTTTTTCCTTTTACTCTTTTTAGTGATTTCGCAATTTATGTTCCGTGTTTTGAGAGGGAAGCACATTATTCATAGCTGAGTTTGGCTTTGTTGTTGTTATACATCCAGGACAGCTTTCATATTATTATTTATTTATATGAATAGCTTTCTAGTTTGGCGAGTGGTTGAAATTATAACAAAAACTAGATCTTGATCCGCGCAACCGCACGGATATTTATTTTTATTTTATAAAAAGATATAATTAAACATTTTAAGTATATAATTTACATTTTAGTGCTTTATATTGTATAATTCTATAATCTTATTGTTTTAGTTTTCTTATTCGACACTATTGGTATATAATGATTTGTTATATATTAAAATATTTATTAATTATTATTAATTACTAATATAGTTTTAAGTTCAATACAATAAATTTATAATCTGAAATAATTAAACAGAGAATCGCATACAATTTTTTTTTTTTAATTTTGAAAGTTTTCATAAATTCATTTTAAAATTATTTTTAGTTATACTATTTATGTAATATTTTTAGTGTAATTTATGTTTTCATATCTATTATGTTAAAATAGAAGTCACAACTTCTTTTTATGTGTGATTTTTTTAAAATGGATTTTCCATAAGAAATCATATTTCATTTATTTCTAATTAACATTTTGACATCATTAAGATATCACATATTAAATAATTAACATATATAACAACTTCACCTATAAAATTATTTTACTTTTTTAATTATAGCAATTTGTTGACAAAAAACAATCTAACAAAATCTTATTAAATTTTTTAAATATTTTTATAAAATAATGCATTAATTAATTTCGTAATTTGTAGTATAATATTATTATAAATTAATGTTAATTATGATTTTATTATAAAATAAAAATAAAATTTGTATATTATTTTTCTTAAACTTTCTAATTATAGTCTATCTTATCTAATAAAATAGAAATAATGACTTTTTCATGTATAATTTTTTAAATTTGGACCATCCTTTAAATTTTTTATTAAATATATTTTATTAAGACTAATAATATATAGAATCTTTGAACTATGTTAATGAAAATATATTTTGATATCTTTTCATTTTAAATGTAAATATGTATTTTTAAAAATTCTAACAAATCTGTTGAAATTTTTTTAACAAGATCTTAATTTTCAAAAATTATATCTAAATATTTTCACTAATTTCGAGATTAGTTATGAAATATTATTATATATTTATATATTTTATAAAATTAAAAATATGAATGTTAAGATGAGAGGATGAAGGTTGAGATGAGGAGAAGAAATGGAGTGTGAGATTACTTGGATGAAGAAGTTACCACAGTAAAAATAAATTACTGTGGTAAAAAGGGTGAAAGGAGAGTTACCATAGAGTTACCTTGGTAAAATGGTGAAGAGAGTGATCAAAGGAGTAAAAGGGATCTACACAAGGCTGGTGAGAGTTGGTGGATCAGGCTGGAACAGAGTGACAGCCTGTCGACATGCTGGAAAGGAAGAAGCTCTTCCTTTGGCCTCATTGGCTAGTTTGAAATCGCCTTTGACTCCCCTTTTGACTCCTCTCACCTAACCTTATCTCTTAGCTTGTAAACCCTTGTAATCTCTTGCTATATATATGTAACCTCATCATTAATAAGAAGCTTCACGTTTTAGTCTCTCTCTCTCTAGTCTCTCTCTTGTTCTTAATCTCCAAACCTCTTGATCTTTATCACCAGATTATAATTAATCACTCTTAAATCATAAAAATCTCATGGTATTAGAGCCAGGTTCACTTAAAAGGAGAGAGTGATTTCTTTTTCTAAAATGTTCTTGAGTGTTCTTGAGTGTTCTTGAGAGTTTTGGTGAGCTAGATCTTTAAAAATCTGAGTTGGTGTCTGTTGGTGTTTCTGTTGGAGAGTAAGCTTCAAGAGAGTTCCTTTAGATGATTATCAAGTTCTGGAAAGTGATCTAGCTTATTTTGAAGTCTGGCGAGTGTATAAACTAAAGATTGATGCTCTGTGTATTGGCTGTTGATTGCTGAGGAGATGAAGCAGCTTAGATCAGAGACAACAAAGTATGATGAGACGAAAGGGAGAGAGAACAAGTGGAGTGTATCATCCTGGATGAAGACAGCTTTGAAAAGCTATGGGAGGTGGAATAATCAAGTAAAGGTGGGATCTTTGAAGGAGATAGCCATTGATGGGAGTAACTGTGTAAAGGTGGAGCCTTTAACAGAGATAGCTGCTGAGGGAGATCAGACAGCAAGGGAAACAAGTGAAGATCACTCTAGTCTTGGAGAAAGTACAGTGCTTAAGAAGATTGAAGATGTTTATGAGAGCAAGATCAATCTTAGGAGAGTGTATGAAGCCAAGGAGAGGATCTATGGAGTTAGTAACCATGGAAGGAAGCTGCAACACTTGTGGAATGAATTACAAGGGTTGAGAACTTATGTGGAAGGGAATACTACACCAAAGCAAGAGATGGTCTCAAGGCTGTTGGCGAGTATGGAGTCATCATATGGGTGGCTAGTGGAGATGCTTTTAAAGGAGGAACAGCTTCCTAAAGTTGAGAGGATGTGTGCTCTGGTGGAGAGAGTACATAAGAGGATGAGAGATAGGCTATCCATGAGTAGGAGTGAGAGCTCATGGACGCCAACCGAGAATAGGAGTGAGAGCTTCCGGAAGAAGAGGAGAGGTAGAAAGCTAGCTAAGGGGTTTAGCAGCTTGATAAGGTGTAGAAAGAGAGTTGTGGGAAAATGCAACTACTCTGCCTATATGGGAGAAGGAAGTGTGATCACAAAGAAGCCAGGAGCAGATGAGAGAGTAACAAAGGAAGAATGGGATGAATTTGTTAAGTATGTGTATGCTTTGGCTACGACCCGGAGGGATGGCTCTCCTGCCAAAGCATTCACATCAAACAAACGCATCATCATTGATTCTGGAGCTATTCATCACATGATTAGTGATAGACATCTGCTGAGGGACATAAAAACATCTACTGGAGGTGTAGAGATAGCAAATGGAGACTTGATTCCCATAGAAGGAGTAGGGAAGCTCAAGCTGTTTGATAAGGAGACTGATGCCTTCTACATGCCTCGGTTTGAATCAAACTTACTATCAGTAAAGAGAGCAACAGTTGATCTTGGTTGTCAAGTAGTATTCAGGCCAGAAGAAGTGGAGTTTCAGGATTTGAAAACTGGAAGAGTCATTGGTAGAGGAGACAGCAAGAATCAGCTATACCATATTCAATTGACTAAGGCTTCTTCTGATCCTATATGTTTGAGCAGTGCTGCTGAGAGAGTTAACAACATGATTTGGCATGCAAGGCTAGGACATCCTCATGCTCGGGCTATTGAGTTGATAATGCCTAATATGTCATTTAATCACTTGGGGTGTGAAGCATGCATATTAGGGAAGCATTGTAGGACTGTGTTCCCAACTTCAGAGACAACATATGAGCATTGCTTTGATTTGGTTCATTCAGATGTGTGGACTGCTCCATGCTTATCTCGAGATAGCCAGAAATACTTTGTGACTTTCATTGATGAGAAGTCAAAGTATACCTGGCTGACACTACTTCCATCTAAGGGCAGGGTGTTGGAGGCCTTTATGAACTTCCAGGCATATGTATCTAACCAATACAATGCATCTGTGAAGATATTGAGGTCAGATAATGGAGGGGAATACATTAGCAATGCATTCAAGAGTCATCTAGCCAAGCATGGGATTGTGTATCAAACTAGTTGTCTTTATACACCACAACAGAATGGTGTAGCTGAGAGGAAGAACAGGCACTTGATGGAGGTGGCTAGGTCAATGATGTTCCATGCAAATGTTCCAAAGAGATTTTGGGGAGATGCTGTGCAAACTGCTTGTTATATTATCAACTGGGTTCCAACCAAGATATTGAGTGATTTGTCTCCATTTGAGGTATTGAATAAGAGGAAGCCCTTCATTGATCATCTGCGAGTGTTTGGATGTGTGTGTTATGTGATGACACCAGGAGAACAAAGGAACAAACTGGAGGCCAAGAGTACAAAGGCTATGTTCATTGGATACTCCATCACTCAGAAAGGATACAAATGCTATGATCCTGAAGCAAGGAGAGTGATGGTATCTAGAGAAGTGAAGTTTGTTGAATCAAAGGGGTATTATGAAGAAAAGGAGTGGGAAAATCTGAAGGATTTGTCTCAAGCTCCATCTGATAGATCAACAACACTGAGAGTGATGTTGGAGAGATTAGGGATAGGATTATCCCAGGATCAACCAGCTGCAAGAAGAGAGTCTTCCAATCAGACTGGTGAAGCTGTGAGGACAACTCCTCTTGATCATGAGAGGGGGAATGGAACTGAATCTCATGAGCAAGTGCAAAATCAAGGAGATTCAGGTCAACATGATCAAGAGGCAACACAGGAAGTAGAGAGTGGTGCTCAGTCTAGTGGAGAAGGGCAGAGAGAGTCTACTGGCTCAGATGAGAGTGGTGCTCAGTCTAGTGGAGAAGGGCAGAGAGAGTCTATTGGCTCAGATGAGAGTGGTACTCAGTCTAGTGGAGAAGAGTGGGAAGGAGATTCTGGTGGATCAAATGAGAGTGGTGTTCAAACAAATGAACAACAGCCACAAGTAGAAGAACAAGTTCAGTTGAGGAGAAGCACAAGGGAAAGGAGGGATCCTTCCAACTGGGTAAACACGAGAGTGTACTACAATGCCCAGGCTGTGGAGCATTCCTCTCAAGCTATGTGTTCCTTTGCTGAGTATCCGGATGAGCATACAGCCTTTACAGTCAGCTTGGATGAGAGTTATGTTCCAAGAACATATGAGGAAGCTGTAGCAATAAAAGAGTGGAGAGATTCAGTGGCTGATGAGTCTAGAGCTATGATTAGGAATGAGACTTGGTATGAGAGTGAGCTGCCTAAAGGGAAGAAGGCAGTGACCAGTAAATGGGTGTTTACAATCAAGTTTCATCCTGATGGAAGAATAGAGAGGCGCAAGTCCAGGCTGGTGGCAAGAGGATTTACTCAGACATATGGTGAGGATTATGTTGAGACCTTTGCACCTGTGGCTAAACTTCATACTATCAGGATTGTCTTGTCTATAGCTGTGAATCTTGAGTGGGATTTGTGGCAAATGGATGTGAAAAATGCATTTCTTCAAGGAGAGTTGGAAGATGAAGTATATATGCATCCACCACCAGGTCTTGAACATCTAGTCAAGAAGGGTAATGTGTTGAAGTTAAGGAAAGCTATCTATGGTCTCAAGCAGTCTCCAAGGGCGTGGTACAACAAGTTGAGCACTACACTGAATGGGAGAGGATTCAGGAAGTCAGAATTGGATCATACTCTCTTTACCTTAACCACTCCATCGGGCATTGTTGTGTTGCTGGTTTATGTGGATGATATTATCATCACAGGAAGTGATAAGGAAGGCATCAAGGCTACAAAAGAGTATCTTAAGGCAAGCTTTGAGATTAAAGACTTGGGAGAAATGAAATAGTTCCTTGGGATTGAGATATGCAGATCAAAGGAATGGTTGTTTATGTCTCAAAGGAAGTATGTGATTGATCTCTTGAAGGGAGCTGATGCATATGGAGGAAAGACAGCAAAGATGCCAATGGAGGATGGTTACAAGGTTCCACGTGAGGGGGAGATTGAGGATAGCAAGCCATTCTATGATCCTAAGCTATACAGGAAGCTTGTGGGGAAGCTAATCTATCTTACCATTACAAGACCTGATGTGTGCTTTGCGGTGAATCAAGTTAGCCAGCACATGCAAGTTCCTAAGGAGCACCATTGGAGGATGGTGGAAAGGATCTTGATGTATCTGAATGGGACTACTGGTCTTGGAGTTTGGATGGGATGTAACAAGAGTACTGAGGTTGTAGGCTACTGTGATGCAGATTGGGCTGGAGACCGAGCAGACAGAAAATCAACCACAGGCTATTGTACATTCATTGGTGATAATTTGGTCACTTGAAAGAGTAAGAAGCAGAAGGTAGTGTCTTGCTCAAGTGCTGAGGCTGAGTATAGAGCAATGTTGAAGCTTACTAATGAGCTAGTGTGGATAAAAGGATTTTGAAGCATTTGGAGATTATTCAAGCAACTCCAATGACAATGCATTGTGACAATCAAACAGCTATCCACATTGCTTCTAACTCAGTGTTCCATGAGAGAACAAAACACATTGAGGTTGACTGTCACAAGGTGAGGCAGATGATGATTCTTGGAGTGATTCTGTCATGTTACACGAGGAGTGAGGATCAGTTGGCTGATGTGTTTACAAAGGCAGCAAGGCAAAAGACAATGGAGTCCATTCATATCAGATTGGGGCTCATTGATCTTTCGCCTAAGAACTAGTTTATACACTCTCTTGATCATGTGATCTCTACTCTTTCCTCATTAAGGTTTTGTCCCAATGGGTTTTCTTTAATGAGGTTTTAATGAGGGAGATCTCATGGTCCTTCCAAGCTTGACTTGTTCCACATGGTCAAGCTTGAGGGGGAGTGTTAAGATGAGAGGATGAAGGTTGAGATGAGGAGAAGAAATGGAGTGTGAGATTACTTGGATGAAGAAGTTACCACAGTAAAATAAGTTACTGTGGTAAAAAGGGTGAAAGGAGAGTTACCATAGAGTTACCTTGGTAAAATGGTGAAGAGAGTGATCAAAGGAGTAAAAGGGATCTACACAAGGCTGGTGAGAGTTGGTGGATCAGGCTGGAACAGAGTGACAGCCTGTCGACATGCTGGAAAGGAAGAAGCTCTTCCTTTGGCCTCATTGGCTAGTTTGAAATCGCCTTTGACTCTCCTTTTGACTCCTCTCACCTAACCTTATCTCTTAGCTTGTAAACCCTTGTAATCTCTTGCTATATATATGTAACCTCATCATTAATAAGAAGCATCACGTTTTAGTCTCTCTCTCTCTAGTCTCTCTCTTGTTCTTAATCTCCAAACCTCTTGATCTTTATCACCAGATTATAATTAATCACTCTTAAATCATAAAAATCTCAATGAACTCTATCCTATTTTATCTATTATATAATCATAATCAATCATTTCAAGAAAAAATTATTATATTGAGATAAACATGATAAAATTATATTAAATTGTTAAATTTATATATTTTATTTTCTTAAGTATTTATGTTCTAAATATAATATGTAGGTACCACGTGTTAACACTAGTAAACTATATAATACATGTATAAAAATTAACATGTATTTCATTAAAGCTAATAATATAAAATCTTTTAATCATGATATATTTTCATTTTAAATATATATATATATATATATATATAATTGTTTGATAAATCTGTTGGAAAATATTTTAACAATTTCATAATTTTCAAAAAGTTTATATAAATATTTCAACTAATTTCTTAGTTAGCAATGAACTATTATTATGCATTAATATATATTCAGTTATCATTTATGAAATAGAAAAATAAAATAAAATATTATTTTTATCTATTTTATAATAATAATAATTCATGTTAAATGAAATTATTATAGTGAACTAAATATGATAGCGCTAAATTAAATTGATAAATTTATTTAGAAAATCATAAATATAAAATATTTATGCTAAAATATAATACGATGATATAATGACCTAACATTCGAAAAATATATAATACATGTATAAAAATTGACATATCTTAGAATTTTATATATATAATAATATATTATCTGAAAAGAATAAATGTAAAAAATATTGTTAATACATTATTTAAAAATGTAATTTAGCATCTATCATTTTAGTATATTGCATAATTATATAAGTAAATACATTATTTTGTTTAAGTTGTTTAGTCATTATATTTTAGTAAATTTTATGCATAGCAGCATCTATAATATTACTTTTATAATTTTTTATTGATATAATATGTTTTCTTTTGATGTTATGGTAAGTTTTTTGATTTTTCTATTAAATTAAAATTTCAAAATATTATACTATTTTAATTTTAAAAAATATTTTGTTTTGGTGTTGCATTTCAAAAAGTTATACTTTAGGGCCTATCATTTTATATTTTCTAAAATTTGGAATATTATAATTATGTGTTTAACTGCGCGGATGATTTTTCATGTGTGATTTTTTGAAGTCACAACATTTTTCATGTGTGATTTTTTAGTTGCACCATCCTTAAAAAAACTTTATTTGATGTATTTTTGTATTTTTGATGTTTTTTGTACTTTTTTTTGTGAATTATAAGATTCTGCATATATTTAGGAGGATTCTAAAATTTAAAAAAATATTTTTTATTCAATAATATCTTAACATATTTTATTCGTTTGCCTATTTTATAATTGTTACATGTCTATTGATTAACACAATACATTACTAAACCTAAAATTAAAATGCATATATACATCTTTCAAAATAAAGCAACAATATATCATATTCTCACACTCACACCTCTCAACATGTTAATTTTAATATTTAAAATTTTAGATTATTTTGTAAAATTTTGTAGACAATAACACCAAAATATTTACAATTTAATTATACATTTTGGATTATAAACATCATTATTTTTATCAATTTTTCTTTTATTTTTAAAACTGTATATTTAGTCAAGAGATTTGGAAAAATACATAACTATTTTTTAGTCTGGAAGATTATATGGCTTTTGAATCTTTTTGTTACTAAATTGATGCATTATTTTATAAAAATATTTGAAGTTTCGGTAATTTTTCATATTTTAAAAAAATTATTTTTATAATAGTAAATAAAAAATAAATTTGTTAAATTGATTTGTTATTAATATTTTTAATGAACATTAAAATTTCAAAGTTTTCTAATAGCATATTTTTAAATAACACATAAATTAAAGGTTAGTTATTAAATTTATATTATGTATATAATTTTTCTTGAAATATATTTCTGAGGACTTCAAAATAAATAATATAATAATATATAATGTTTTTAATTTTTTAAAAATATTACATGATTTACAAATTTTAAGTTGTTTTAACGACGGATAATATTTATCTATTTATTTAAATGAAAGAAATTTTGGAAAAGAAATTAGGTTATTTTACTAATATATATAATTTGTTATATTTTTTATATAGCATATCTAATTTAATATAATATAGACTATAATAAATTTTTAAAAATATAGCATATAATTTTATTTAATATTAATTTATAATATTATTATAGTGCTAATCACGAAATTAGTTAATGTATTTTTTATAAAAAATATTTAAATTTTGGTAAGATCTTGTTAGATTTTCTCAACAGATTTTCTATGAATATATGGAGTGTTATAGTAATTTATAATAATAATAATAATAATAATAATGAATAAATGTAACCTAACTTTCTAGGAATAGATCTAGTTTAAAAAAGTAAATCACACATGAATTAAGGTTGTGACTTCTGTTTTAATAAATAAGATAGTACTATTAGTAAACACTAGTAGACATCATACGTACTAGTTACAAGGCTAGCAAATTCCAAATTTCATTGATAACGTGCAAATGTTAGTATATCTAGGTGACCAGATATTACAATGGGTCTCTTCCATATAATTTTGTTTGGGCCTTTGCTAGAGCCTATGGTTAAGTTAAATGGTACCAAAACAACCAATGCATAATGTCAGATGTAGAAAACAAAAGGAAAATTATATTCGACGCACCAAGAGATGATCATAGAGTCAAGACCTGAACTGAATCCTTTTCTTTATAACTAACCTGAGCTGAATCTTACCTAAAGAAAAGAAACTTGTCTGGTTTCTTTTTCTCGAAACTTAAATCAGACACTCACCTTTTTGTACCGCGTACGTCTAAATCATTATAAATAGTTATCAACCTTAATAATCCCTTTGTCAAAAAAAAAACCCTTAATAATCAAAAATTAAGTTTCGTACTACTACAAAGAGAAATTAAAGCGAGTATGAAATGTGAACAGAGTGTGAAGGACGGCGGTCACAAGTTCAAAAAAAGGAAATTACATAATTCTAATATGGTTAAATAGATGAAAAGGAGTTGACGGCGTCATTGTAAATGTCAAAACGGCCACGTGAAGCCTAACTCTCTTCGAAGTTTCATGGGAATTGGGAAATACGACAGTTCCGTCGGCTGACGTGACACATCACCCAACACTCGTATGCCGCGGTTAACGGTAACGTCAACCGCCCAAATCACGCTTTGAAACCAGTTTAATTTAGTTTTCTTGATTAGTAAGTGAAACATTAATAGGGTGAACAATGATTTTTCAGAAAGCTAAAGATAAGTACTACGTGATAGTAGACAGTGACTTCCAATATTATTCAGACGATGATTACGAAAGAAAGAAATAGTTAAAAGAAGACACGAGTGCGTGTTACAGTGTGTATATAAAATAAGATACGTAAAAAGAATAAGTGGTCCTTTGTTTGGTTGCAGAATTCCAATAAGGTGTTTTGTACAAAGCACAACTCCAACACGTGGGCTCTCGCCAACATAGCACTTGGACACGATGGGGACCAACTTCATGCGCGCTCACACGTTAGAATGATATCAGTACTCAGCCGACGCAACCATCTTCTATAGTGACTGTTTGTCACGTTATGACATTACACAGCCGCCACATGTCCCCATTACTGGTAACATGTGTCAAGATGAAGCTATTGCCGTAGCATCTTTACACCCCCTTATGTTCTCATTCTTCTTCTCTTCATGTGAACCCCTGACTTTCAGGAGTGATATTTTCCGGTGCACAACCTAGGAAGCTCTGAGATGGTTTGGTTACTGATTTATAGTAAATTGCACTGAAATCTGAAAAAGATTACTTTCATCTGTACCAAGATTATCAAGTGATAGGGAAGGGTATAAATGTGAATAATACAACATTTCTTTCAGAGTTCAAGTTTCTCATAAAGCAAAATATGGGAAGTATAGTTTGCTTTTGGCTCAAATAATTAGTATGGTAGTCCAGTAACATGATATTTAACTATTAGTTACATTAGTCGAAAGATATTAAAACTCAGATTAAACAGTAGAAGTCTTTCAGAGAAAATTCACACTGAAAAAATAAATAGATTTTTACTGAAACTGACTGAATCACCATGGTACATATAAAAAACATTATAGGAACATGTTTGATTTAAAGTTAGAAACAGTTAGCTAAGTGAAAAAGTAATTTCTCCAAACTCTAATTAATGAAATGCCTGTGATTGATGTTATTTTTGAAAGTAATATGGAAACTGTACTTGATGTACATGTAGTTAATTTAATCTACTGGAGATGATTTAATGCAGTGTCTAATAGTGGTTGGGTTACTTTTCAAGCCAATAAATTTATGGACCATAGCTGTGAAGGATCAAAAGAGAGGGGCTGAGTAAGCAATAGAGAGATAGTATATGTGGTGTTGTAAATGGCCGACTTCCAGAATAAAAAAGGAGGAAAAAATCTGGTTGGGTGAGATTGAGATTCTGGATGACCTTTTAATATGAAGCGTGTGGGTCCTCCCAGAGCAAAAGCGGCCGCCGCAGTTAATCTTGTTTCATACGTGTCCTCCATAATTAAAATGAATATTTCCCCACTAATACTGCATATTTTAACAATATGATGATCATATTTAATATTTACACGAGTTTTTTTTTAAATTATGTTGTGATCCTGATAGGTTCAACTAAAAACATCTCCAATTAATCATTATATTTTATAATAATGTTTAGAAGTCATTTTATTCTATCCCATTTATCTATAATTAAAAATATAAAATATTTTTTATAAATAGATTTAACATTTCTTATTTTTATTCTATATTCAAAGAGATTTTTTTTTAGAAATTCCACTCTTGTTATAATTTTCTAAAATAAAATAACAAATGTATAGGATATAGTCTACGGATGCCTTATTAATTCAGATAAAAAAATTAATTGCTTAATACAACGGGTTTGCTTATATAATTTTGAGTGTGTTTTAACTTATCTTCTATATAATCAGACAAAAAATATTATTATTATGATTGTAAATTAATTTTGGTTTCATAGTTTTTAATATGGTAAAAGTAAGAGTATTGCAATAGATGAATAGTCAAAATTAAAATGTTTTAATTTACGGAGTTCTTTATATAAAGTTTAAAAGAGTAATAAAAAACTAAAACAAAGTGTGAAGAAAGGAAAGTAGTGAGTTTTTTTTTTTTTTGAAAAAAGGAAAGTAGTGAGTTAATTTTATAAGATGGTGGAAATGTACGTGAAAGCAACCTAGAATCCTTACATAAACATAAATTTTGTCAACAGAAAATTTACTTCCAACGATTCTTTTCACACATCCCAAATGCTCTTTCACTCGCATTTATCTATTTCAGTAATCAAAATCGGTTTAATGAAAAAGATTGAGTAATATATCTATTTTAGAATTCATCTAAACATGATGTAATAAAAATCTAAGTCTGTATTATTCTTTTCAATAACAAGACACAGATTGTAATCATTGTATTAAAATACATGATAATCAATATTTTTGAACTATATAGGCATTTTGTGTTATGTTTTTACTATACTTTATTAAGAATTTAAAAATTAATTGACTAAATTGCCTAAAAATAATTCTGCCCATTCCTCAACAAAGTTAAATCAACATTGTCAATAATCATCTATTTTGAGATTATGTGATGTATTAGAGCATCTCCATGTATGAAATACCCAACAAATTTTCTAAGAAATAAAAAATAAACATTTAATCACTAAACAACTTAGGCATTGATAGATGGGGTTAAAGTTTCTCGGTAGAGATACTCTTAATTTTCTTTCTCATCTCTTTTTGATTTTTACAGTATATTAATAGAAATAAACCTTATAAGGAATTCCCAATAATGTGATCTTAGTATATAAAATATAATGTTGAAACTATATTTATAAATAGCACACTCTTGTGTATGTGTATAATAGTTAATGATTATCACAATGAAAAAATAGCATACTCTTAGAAATTAATTAGAAATGATTGTAGATGTATTGGATATCCATTTCTTTTTTTTCTAAAGTGCTTTTTATAAAGAAATCATGCTTTGATTTTTTTTTTTAAATACAGTCACAAAATTAGAAAAGAAACTATATTGACTCTCAAAATCAAATGTACAACAACTTTTAATCAGTGCTTTCGAAATAAATGTACAACAAAAGATAAAGCTAAAAGATAAATTTACAAAATTTACAGCTTATTTTAAAGTAAAAATTAAAGTTACAATACCAACCAATCAAATCGTTAATTTTCTATGATTTACAACAAGAAAAGTTATGCTTTCAGTTTAACTGATTTGTTTTTGTAAAAATATTTAACATATTGTCTTAGATTATGTAATAAAGAAGCTCGAAAACACACTTGAGATTATAAAGAACTTGCTCTCTTTATTGAATGCTTTAGAAAATATGCTCAAAACTAAAACACTTCTCTCTTTCGTTATATCAAACCACAAGCTCGATATGTATATATATAGTAGAGATAATTTCCTTTTCCTAATAGATATAGGTAACTCCTAATACTATTAGGTATTTGACAAGCTTATCTTATCCTTAATCGACTTGCTAATGGATGTCTTAAGCTCCAAGTTATCAAAGCTTACCCAACAATCTCCCTATTAAGCTTTGAATCAATCTTGGACAAGTCTTGAACTCCTATCAAATCTCTCATCTCAACGAACTTGATCCTTGCCAAAGCTTTAGTGAGGATGTATGCCTTTTGTGTTGTTCCCGGTATGTATTCAACGTCAACAAGCTCCCTCTCAATGCATTCGTGTATGAAATGGTAGCGCTTATGAATGTGCTTACTCTTACCATGAAAAACAGGGTTCTTGGTGAGCTCTATGGCCGACCTGCTATCAATCCTGATGGGAACTCGTTCAGTCTTCCGGCCTGTGATCTGCTCAGAAGATCTTGGAGCCATAAGGCCTGTCGTGCTGCTTCCGTTGCGGCCATAAACTCTGCTTCGCATGAAGAGAGTGCAACTGTGTTCTGTTTCTGTGAACACCAAGTAATCGGTGAGGTTCCAAAGTAAAACATGTGACCCGTGGTGCTTCTTCCGTCGTCTTGGTCTATGTTGTGACTGCTATCACTATAGCCAATCAGCTTCTTTGTCCCTTCACTTTTGTACTTCAAACTGTGGGTAGAAGTTCCTTGTAGATACCGCATTATTTGCTTCATGATATCTCCATGTGACTTACGAGGCCTTTGCATATAACGACTAGCTACTCCAACTGAGAATACTAAGTCCGGTTGTGTGTGAAGCAAGTATCGGAGGCATCCCACGTTTCCTATATACCTTGTTGCATCTATCTCTTCTTCTTCTTCTTCTTCTTCTGCTTTTGAAACCTTGAGACCAAACTCCATTGGTATCTTGGTCGAGAAACATGTCTATAAGCCCACTTCTTTGAGAACTCTCTTTGCGTATGCTTCTTGTCTCAGCTCAATCCAATCATTTCCTTGATGAACTTCTATCCCAAGGTAATATGTGAGTTTACCTAGATTGGACATCTAAAATTTTGATGACATCCCTCTCTTAAACTCACAGATGGCGTTGATGCTGTTTCCGGTTATGAACAAGTCGTCTACGTAGATGGCAACAATGAGGATCGTTTGCTTCTCTTCTTTACGATACACTGCGTTCTCCTTAGTGCATCGAGTGAACTTCATCTCATTTAACACTCGATCTAGCTTCGTGTTCCAGGCTCGTGGAACTTGTTTCAAGCCGTACAAGACCTTCGAGAGTTTGTATACCTTGTGTTCTTTGCCTTTTACTTCAAAACCTTCGGGTTGCTCGACGTAAACGTCTTCTTTTAGTTCACCGTATAAGAAAGCCGTCTTTACGTCTTGATGATGGATTTGCCAACCGTGTGATGCTGCTAGGGCACTTAGAAGTCTTATGGTTTCAAGTCTAGCAGCCGGTGCAAAAACTTCATCGTAGTCAATATCTGATTCTTGTACGTATCCTTTAGCTACTAGCCGAGCTTTGAACTTCTTGATCGTACCATCAGCATTCCTCTTTATTTTAAATATCCACTTGAGACCAATCACTTTTGCTCCCAATGGTTTATCAACAAGTATCCAAGTCTCATTCTTGTTGATCGAATCTATCTCTTCTCCGCAGGCTCCTCTCCACTTCGATGAACTTTTGGCTTCTTTGTAACAGCTGGGTTCATCGTTTATAGACAACAGAAGCTTTTCGATCTCTAGCTCTGCTTGTAGGACCTAGTCGTCTAGATATCGTGGTGTTTGTTTGTCGAGATGATTGTCGTGTAGGTTGTTGAATTTGAGGTTGAGTTTGAGGCTGGATTGGTTGAAGTTGTTGATCATTGGCATCGTCTTCTCTGTTTTGCTCTTGATCGTTGTCATGATTGTCGTCGTTGCCATTGTTGTTGTCATCATTGTTATCATTAACAACAACTGATCCTTCTCCAGCATCGATGACTTCTCCCCACTTCATCTGAAACGTTCCTGGTCCTCGTGATGTTTCTGTTGTTTTATTCCAATCCCAACCATTCTTTTCATCGAACACAACGTCACGGCTGACTACAATTCTCCGTGTTGTCGGATTATACAGCCTGTAGGCTTTAGATCCCGGTTCTGTTCCAAATTTACTAACGCCAATGACATGTCGTCCAACTTTTTAAGCATTGCACCATCTATCTTTGCATATGCTAAGCAACCGAAGACTCTGAGATGATTCAAACTCGGTTTCTTTAGTCTCAAACATTCATAAGGCGTCATATTGTCAAGGGCCCTCGTCGGTACACGATTGATAATGTAGGTAGAGTGTCGAACTGCCTCTCCCCATAGGTAGTTTGGTACTTTCATAGCCTTGAGAGTGCTTCTTGTCATCTCCATCAACGTCCTATTTCTTCTTTCTACCACACCATTTTGTTGTAGTGTGTATGGCACCGTTAAGTGTCTCTTGATCCCGTTTGTGTCGCAGAACTCATTAAACTCGTATGACGTGAACTCTCCGCCTCTGTCTGTCCTTAACGTCATGATCTTCCTCTCTATATCTCTCTCAACTAGTTCCTTAAACGCCTTGAATCTACTGAAAGTATCACTCTTTTCTTTCATCAAGATTGACCACATGTATCTTGAGAAATCATCTATTATCACAGATACGTATTACGTATCTGTTATTTGCGATGGTAGGAGGAGTAATGGGGCCGCACAAATCAGCATGTAGTAGTTACAGTGGTTTCTTTGCTCGGAATGTGGCTGCTTTTGGAAAGGTTTGTCGTGTTTGCTTGCCTACCAAGCATGATTCGCAGAATCTCGTCTCTTCTTCTATTACATGTCCCAACCTTGCATGCCACTTCCATGTCTCGTCTTCTAGTTTTGAGTTTAGACACAAAGGCTTGCCGATTTTGAGCTTTATCTTGTAAAGTCTGTTTTGTGATCATATGACTCTGACCAACAGTCTCCCGCTTGGATCGTGTACAGTTAGGTAGTCTAGCTTCATCCTCACATCGCATCCCGCTTCCGTAGCTTGTCCTAGACTTAGGATCTTGCTCTTGAGATCAGGAATGTAGTAGATGTTGGTGACTAGCTTTTGTTCTCTGGTTTTGCTTTGAAACAGAATATACCCCTTTCCTTCTATGTTAACGTACGAGTCATCTCCAAACTTGATTTTGCCTTTGATGTTGCGGTTGAGCTCTGAGAAATATGACATGTTCCCTGTCATATGGTTACTAGCGCCATTATCTAGATACCAAGTATCTTCTTCCCCTTGCTTGATTTCATATTTCTTCGGCACCAAGTTTTCTTCATTCAAAAATACAAGCTCATGCATGTAGAGTGTTGGATCAGCTTCCTCTGTCTCTACTTTGTTAGCTTCTTGTATTTTTTGAAGTCTTTCCGGACATACGGACGCGAAGTGGCCTGTTTTGTCACATCGGAAACAAACTATCTTTGATCTGTCCTTCTTCTTTTTTTCTTGACTTTGATCAGCATGGTTTGTTCTCTCTTGCGAATTGACTCTGCCCCTTCCTCGTCCCATGTATCCTCGTCCTCCTCTTCCACGGCCTCTCCCTCAAGCTGAGTTGTTTTGTTGATACGAACTGGAGTATAAAAGCTTTCCTTGTGAGTCTCCATTGTTGTCATTGACGAGAATTCTTTCTTCGTATGCTTTTAATCTCCCGATGACATCTTCAAAACCTACAGTATTTAAATCCAAGACTTGCTCGAGAGAGGCTGTGATTTGTATGTATTTGTTCATCGGTAAGCTACTGAGAAATTTCTTCACAAGCTTGCTTTCTTCAATAGTTTTACCGAGGGCTGCTGACTTAGATGCAATCACGGATAGCTTTCCCGCAAAGCTCTATAGTATCTGAGTCTTTCATGTTGATCCTATCGAACTCGATCATGAGGGTTTGTAGATGCGCTTCCTTGACACGGTCGGCTCCGAGGTTTCTCGCTTTGACCGCATCCCATATCCCCTTTGAAGTTTCTTGATCACTGATTTGCAGAATAAGAGACTTCGGGATCGATTGAAACAACAATCCAATCGCGATGTTGTTTTTATCTTGATCATCCGTACCAGGTTCGATAGTTTCCCATACCTTCTATATCTTCATTAACACCTTCATCCTCATGCTCCAGACCGTATAGTTCGTAGTGGTCAGCGTGGGGCATTGGATTGGTGCTGGTGTGAATTCCTTTGGGTGCATCATGTTCTCGTCTCCCATGGAATGTTTAACCTGGCTCTGATACCAATTAAAGAAGCTCGAAAACACACTTGAGATTATAAAGAACTTGCTCTCTTTATTGAATGCTATAGAAAATATGCTCAAAACTAAAACAATCTTTCGCTATATCATACTACAAGCTCGATATGTATATGTATAGTAGAGATAATTTTCTTTTCCTAATAGATATAGATAACTCCTAATACTATTAGGTATTTGACAAGCTTATCTTATCCTTAACCGACTTGCTAAAGGATGTCTTAAGCTCCAAGTTAACAAAGCTTACCCAACATGTAAAATATATGTCTTTGTAAAAGATATTAAATATTCAACTTTAAAGTACATATAAAATTGTTAGTACAATACTAGTAGTTCTATTTTTCAAAAATAAGTCTTTAGTTCAGGAATTACGTTGTAAATATTATATTTTGTTCTTTATTAATACTTTTGAGAGGACGATGACTAGGGGTGGGATGGATCGGGTATCCAGGAAATTTTGAGGTATCTAGATCCGGATTCTTATCCGGCGGATCCAAGATTTTACTATCCTTATCCGGATCCGGGGTTCTCGGATATCCGGGTGTCGGATATCCTTCTAAAAATTGTAATATCCGGCGGATATCCAGATCCGGATTTGGAACCTTAAAATAAATAGAAAATAATATTAAAATATATAAAATATTAACAATAATTTAAAAATAAAAATATATACAATGTTTTTAATTATTTGTATGTATGCTATTACAAATTTTATATAAATTTTATATATAGTATTATTAAAATAAAATTATGATAAATAAAATTAGTTTTTATATATAGATATTACTATTTTAAAAATAATTATTAATAAAAATTACGGATCCGGATATCCAGACTAAAAAATTTAGATATCCGAATCCGGATTCGGTTTTGATGGATCCAATATTTTATTATCCGGATTCGGATTTGGCCTCTCTGGATATCCGAATTTTTGGAGCGAATCCAGATCGGATCTCGGATCGAATCCGGAGCTCGGTTAATAATTCTAGGCCTAAGGATGACTTTGAAATAATGCTTTGTATTATTTACATATAGTATAAAAAAACTAAAGAGAAAGAGGAGATGTGGGCGCCACCGTCACTGATTCGGTCTCTTTTGAAAGGGATTGCTCGTGCTACTTGGCCGTCGGTGCTGCCTCCCCTCTTTTAATTTCTTTGTTAATTTATTATGAAATAATGAGATGCATCCACGTGGGTAACAAATAGAATATAACCGTTGGATCTACATACTAATCACGACGGGATTATATTTGTCCTTTTTGATTGCGTAGTTGGAGACAAGAATCCAATCAAAGCTCTCGTCTCTGCCTCTAATTATGAAGCCGGTTTCTTTCTTACCCTCTTATACGTCGTCGTTCTACTCTTTCCTTGTCCATCATTGCCATTCATTTTACACCAACACATCATATTGACCTGCAACCCTGTAGGAAAAGAATATGCAAAAATAAAGATTATAGATTTCGCAATTAGTTTATGAATAGTGTGATCTTATGTTAGTCCAATTCAACTCGGAAACCACTCGATATTATATTTTAAAATAACTGTATTATTTTTATATAATTTTGAGATATCAGCGATTAATTTTCACAGGACAGTTTATAACAAGAAATCCAGGGTTATCAGATAAAACAAACGATTAGTCAGAGTATATATCTTTGTTTCTGAATGAGAAAATATAATAACTCCAATCTTATAATTTGCTGGCGGTAAACTTCAGGCGAAATCTAGCAGATTAAAAGTCAAATCTAGGACAGGCTCTGTCAGAACCTAATAAGAGTGTTAATGTTCATCTTTCAAAACTCAAATTTGGAAGTTCGCAAGAGGAGTACTATGTCCATACTCTGTACATGGACCCTACTTAGTGACGTAAGTGAGAAGAGTTTTCAAATATACGCTGCAGAAAAATGGGCCCAAATACGCCGGCTGCCTGCCTGCCTGCTTAAAGCTTCCACCATTGTTAAAAACTCAACTCTCTTTTTGATTAATAATAATCTTGCTTTTATTTTAGTTTTCATTTACTTTAACTACCATTTATTTTGCAATTTTTATCAAACAATTGTCAAAAGAAACTACGTACTTTTTTTAAGCCTTCATATATTTATTTGTTTTAACAACACAAAGAAAAGGCCAATAAAATATGCCGGCTGATTGATTAGATTGTACTTAGTAGTTCCAATTTCCAAGTAGTGTGATAATTATATGTTGGAAACTAGATGAACATTATGAAGATTACCAAATTAATAATTGAAAATTTGGAAAAAAAAAATACTAACAGAAGAGAAAAAATACATAGAAACAACTTGGTGAAAACCAAGTCGCAAAAAAGAGCACGCAACAAAAGTTGAGATTTCCGGTTATCTACATGATACAAGTCGGCTTATAGTTATACTTCCTTCTCCCTCGATTTAATAATAACTTCTTCTAAAAAACCAATAATAATTATTTTAGAGTGAGAGAGATAGAGAAAAAAAAAAAAAACTACGTCAAATTATTCTCTCAGCTGCAAAGCAAAAAAAAAAAACGTATGCGCGTCGCAAATGAAACGACATCGCCTAAAGCTCAGGCATGTTCCGCTGGAGGGAGCAAGTTCAGATCTAGATCTAACGGCTGAGATCTCCTCTCCAACCCACCTTCGCAATCGACGACGACCGATGACGAATCAGAGTCGCTCTGAGCAGCACCACAAGCTATCTTCCTATTTACATACACCACCGGCGACCTAAACGCCGACGACGAAACCGGAAGCTGACCACGACCTCCGTTTCCGACCCCCATAAGGTCCAAAAAGTAGACAGGACGCGCCGTCGGGATCTGGTAACACGCGCCGAGACTGAGCTCGAGTTGCGGTGGAACAATCGCAGCAGTCGCCGGAGGAGAAGCGCAGTCGAGGGTGCTGCTCTGGCTAGGGCTCCTCGCGAAATCGCCACCGCCGGAGATCACCACCTTCTCGTTCAGCTCGAGAAAATTCGGGAAATTAGTCTTCGCCTTGGCGCCGCGGAAATCACGTGCCGCCTTGTCGTAAGCACGCGCCGCTTCCTCGGCGGTGTCGAAAGTACCAAGCCAGACGCGGGTTTTCTTACCGGGATCTCGGATCTCGGCGGCGTAACGGCCCCAAGGACGCTTCCTTACGCCTCTGTAACGAATCTCGTTGGCATTATTGCGGGTCGGGTTAGGAGTAACCGGGTCGGGTTTCAAACCCATCTTGGCCATAACATAAAAGTCGGAGGGTGAGAGGGAGAGGATGGATGGTGTGATAATTGAAGATGGGAAGAGAAGGAAGGTGTATTGTTTTTGTATATATAGATGAAAGAGAGAGTAAAAGCGACGCTCCTTTTGGAGCGCTTTGTTGTGAACAGTCAAAGCCTGTAATGGTTTTTTAGCGGCTTCTCTTAAAAAACTAGAGCGGTTTTCATGGTTTTCTTTTTAACCTCCACTCATCCTCTGCCACGTGTGTTTGTGTGTGTCTGTTTCCTCCTTCAAGGACTATTGTTTTTTACTACCAACCCTTCGTTTTTGTTTTTAGTCTTTTTTTTTTTTTTTTAACCACCAAGCGTTTTAACATATTTTAGGAATTGGTATTCATCATTTAAATGTTTAAATGCCTTCCTTGAAAATAAAAGATATACTCTTAAAATGCATTAACTGAAGATATAAATATTTAGACATATATTAACACTGTCTCTTTTATTATTTGATGAAAATGCAATTAAACTATTCTGTTTTTAAATTCAAAACACTTTATGTGTAACCATTTTTAATAGAAAACAGATTTTACTACGAAACATATATGAAATTTACACATTTTAAGCATTTGTAACGTAATGGAATCTTTTCATTGAAAATCTTTTGTTTATTTTTATGTTTTAAAACATAAGAGTAACACTCTTTCGTTTTTGTTAACTCAGAATATCAAGTTGTCCTGTCTATTTATTTGTATGTTGTGTTGTTAACCTATCTGATGTAATTAAAAAAAAAAATACTAGGGTGATGCAATATACCAGAAGAAATCTTGACAATATTTTTTTGGGTCTAAATGTTAACCTGGACAATATATTACACATTTACTGAAGTATCGTGGAGTTTGCTGCATTCCCACACAATAAATTCTCATATACAGCTCAGATTTTTCTGTTTATGTTTTAATTTTTAACTTGCGTCTGCGTGGATATTAATTATTTTAATTCTATATATTAATATTTTTATGACTAGTGTTATATATTTTAGATATATCGTTATATAAATTATTATATTTAAAAGATTCAGACCAAATCAAGTAATATTGTTATTTTTAGTACAAATATACGTACATATTTATACATTGATTATTTGAATATTTTTAGGTTCCTATACATAAGAATTGAATTCATCCAGATCCGGGAGGATCTAACTTAACCCACACATAAATTTATGATATCCAAGTGTAGTCTAATCTCAAAACCCCAAAAAAATCGATAACCAAAAAAAATTCCATATCTAAACGGGTATCCGATGTTCTGAACATTTATGCCTAACTGATTCCATAAATAAATAAAAAATAATTTCTATATGTTTGACTAAATAAGTGAAATAATTTTTTTTTAATTTAGTAAAATAATTTTATAGAGAAAAAAATTAAGTGATAATAAATGTAATACGTTTTTATTATTTTGATTTAAATTATTATTTTTTGTTATAGTGTGTTTGGTTACCTAGTGTAGTTTTTAATTTTAATCAAAAGAATCATTTTTGACTGAATAATCAAAAGAATCATGAAAACTAAAATCTAGTTCCCATGTCAGAACTTAGTTTGTGAAGTTAATACAACGATATTGTGAACACGAAATAATCAATATTGTTGATACATGATATGCAAAACAAATCGATGATTCAAAGCTTAGAAATACTACCAAAGTTCACCCTATAGTAAGCATAATATAAAGAAGCATAAATTAAGCCTTTTATTTTTTTATCAAAGAAGCATAAATTTTTAAAACTTGAAATAAAATAGTAGTAATAAATTAGCAATAGCGCCTGAAAAGTAGAGAAAACTAGACTAACCTATTTGAACACATGGCAACAACTCGACGACGCGCGGCTTATAATCTGCGTTACCATGTAAGCACGTGAATCTCACTGCTAAACTCAAGCTGATGGCGATCACGTGAAAGAGCGTTTTACTTTTATGTGTGACTTCTTCGACTCAGCTCCAATTCAAAGTTGAGTTTGACTGCTTTTTTCTTATAAATGTAGCCGCCCCTCTGCCAAAAACTGTTTTTTTATGAAACCAATAAGGTCCACCACATCACCAATTAAACAAAATAATTAATAAAAGCTGATTTGTTTTATTTAAGACTATAGTGCCACGTGGTTGATACGAACGCGTGGAGAATGATCCAGAAAGGAGACAAAGTGAGAGAGAATGGTGTGTGCGTCGGCTAAACCGAGATTCTAACGGCGGTGGGCCCGCCGTTTGTTCTGTTTCTTTTGTTTCCTAAAAGATGGTAATAAACATTGACGGCAGGGAGACGTGTGACTAAGATTAAAGATTATTCAATTAATTAAATTGATCACTCACTTAATTAAATGTTAATTGTATTCCTTGTTTTTTATTTAGCGACAGCTAAATATGTCTGCAGACCATGGATAACGGATTACGTTTTTTCGGGCTACATACCCTAAATCATTTACAGCTTGCTTTAAAATAAATTTTGAAATAATAAATGCTTCAACTTCATACTAATCTAACCTATATTAAAAGGAAAATAAGGTGAGTGGAGAAGCTGTCCACGTCAGTTAAAAAAATCAGCCAATGAGCGACCTCTGTTTTACCACGTCATATCATCTTCACGCGAACAAATTAATTTTGGATCAATGTGGGCTGCAAAAAAACTTCTAATGGCCCATATCAATCTCGCCTAACTCTCATGTTCATCCCAAACAATTATCGTCTTCACTCTTCCACTTTGGTCTTCTCAGTTACAACTTCAGTAATAAACACCACCAATTAAATTACTTACTAAACGGAGCAACGAGATCCCTTCAGATTCTTTCAAGATTTCACCTTCATTATATTAGCCGACTGCAGATTCCCGAACGCATATCCAAGAACCTACTTCTAAAAAATAGAGAGCCTTCGAAGAAGAGAAATTGATACAAAGCCTGCGAAGAGACCCTGCATACAACTTCCCACTCTCTTCACTCCTACTGAAGCAGTAACACATTTCAGTATTGATTTAATTTATGAGCTGGGGGTCAAAGGTATGCTCTGGTTTTGACTTTCTCCATCTTAGTGTGCTCCTAGATTGATTGGTTATCGTTCAGCAGGGTATACGTAATATGCAGGTTTTGGAGCAACTAATGGCGTATCTTTATGGCGACCTCGCCGTTGAAAGAGCTCTTGGAGACCTTTCACTAAAAAGGTACTCACCATCTTTGTCGCCTCTGATCTCAGATCTGGATATTCTGCAGATGGTTCGAACTGAGGAAGATGAGTAATTGATTATGTATGGGATGTGATGACAAGTTCGCCATGCGAATGCTCAGGAAACACGGTTACCTAATAAGATGTGTGATGGAACTTGGAAGGGAAACATTAAGGCTTGAGTCGTCGAAGTATGTTACAGTGGTGGTCATTATGCTATACGCTGTCATTACCAACAACTCCTCAGAGGCGAAGAATACAATTTTGTTTCTTATTATTCTCGAGCTCGATTGGTTACAAGCGATTAATTTTCTATATATGTGTTTGGTTGAGGTTCCAATGTTTATTTTGATAGAGAGCTTTTGGTAAAGTTTGTATGATCTTATTATAGTTGAATACAGACAACTGGTTTCTGTCTTTTTGGTAAAACAGCTTCTCAGACTTGAAATCAGTGCATTGTTTTACTATATCCATGTTGTATATTGGAGATATCTTTAGATCCTTCACTATGGTTTTAAACTGTGTTTATATGTTATTTTGGATCAGAAAGAACTAGCTCAAAGGTTTGAGAGAGTAAGGTCTCTGGATCTGCATCCTACAGAACTATGGTAATATTAAGCATTTTATTGTTTTCTCGTGCAGCGTAGTTGTAGTGACTGAAATAAAAACTTTGACCACTTGGTATCCTTAATTTTGTGGAGTAGCACCATGTTCGTTGTTTTATAGCTTTACCTTTATTTTCTGCTACTCAGGACTGGGAACTGATATCACATTATTTTGCAGGTTTCTAGCAAGTTACTATTTTGGAACTTTGTGTATTTGGAACTAGCGGACACATGAGGGTGAATAATTTTATTTTGTTTATCTGTTTTCATTTGCACATGGTAACCAAACGTGCACTTGAAAGATTATTTTCTTTATGTATTCTATGAGGTTTCACAAAGTTCTCATAGATTTGTAGGATGCTTTTATGACTCATGGACCTTATTCTAATTTGGATCTAGCTTGATAATCCTCAGGTGATTGCGAGGTGGCCGAATTACTAAGTATCTCATCTTTCTTTCTTCTGGTTTAGTAAAAATGTTTTAGTTTATTTCTTTTTTTTCTGTATGTTTTATTTTTTCATTGATATCACTTTTCAATTTTTGTAGGATTCTGATAAATAGTAAATTATTAACGATAAGAGCTTTTGTTTGTGAGACTTCTTTAGTCTGAACGGACCACATGAAAGTGGCTTCAAGAACAAATAAAACCAGTCAAATACTCATAAAACAAAAGAGAACAGAGCAAGTGGATATTTGTTGCTACCGTTTAGGAGATTTCCTAATCCTAACTACATGCCACAAAAGAATCATCCCCAAAAACCTAAGACGAAGACATGATTCAGTCATCGGTGGTTCTAAGAGGTTGGAGAAGAAGAATTTGTATTGAGATTAATCTTAAGTGTTATTTGGTGCTAGATGATTTAAGATATCTAATATTCTTAAGAATTATAGGTTCATATAATCTAAGTCACTTCCTTTTTTATCCTCAATTTCCATCCATAGGTCGTATCATTTTAATTTCAACCATATTTGAAGATATAAGAAGAAAGGTTACATACACTCTAATCCCTACAAGAATAATTTTTTTTTTGTAGGCTTCATCATGGTCTTTTAGAAAAGTAGGTATTTTCAGTTTTGAATATGGGTTGCAATAATGTAATTAATTATCCTTTACATATATATATTGTCAGTTAAAATGTTGTATTCAAAATTTCAAATCCATATTATTTAACTAGACTAATAATAACATTGTATATAATAATATGCGTGTGTAATACGGACCAGCCTCTTGGTTGTACTTAAAAGAAACATATAACTACGCAAGGCTAAAGAAACACAACAAATAAGTTGTGAGACAAAATATATATATTTGTAGTGATACCATTAACCAAATCCGAAGGCTATCCAGCTGTTCATATAAATAGAAAAACTTATTAATACGGTAGAACGTGATTTATTCACAAATGTACTCTTTGCCAAAATTTAGCAAAGTATATAAACAAAAATGATTTGTATTATGCTAGCTTTAAAATGTAATTACATTATCAACAAATTATATCATGAACCAACACATTCCAAACCAAACCAAAATTAATTTAGTAGCAAGAAAATAAGTTATGTATATTAGGAGGTATCTGGGTCTTCGGCCTTATGTATCGGAGCCATGTTGACTTCTACGTACATAATACCAAATACGATTTGTTTCCATGTGCATAATTTATAACGTACTTAACATACTTTTATGAAATAACTTAAAGTAGACCGCTTATGTTGAGATATATTATACTAAATTGCGAAAGTAAGTACAAAGTATTGATTCAAGATTTAACTGAGTGACTTTGGTTAATTATCAAAGGATATTATCATTCAAATATTTATCAAAATATTGTAAAATTGATTTGAAATATAATATATTTATAACATATATTAATATATTTATCTGAAATTAACTATTCTTCAAAGGAATAAACTAAATGCTAAAGTATATAAATAATAAATGCAGTCAGATAAACAATAGTTACAAATAAAGTGAAATTCATCAACTTAATGAATCACAACAAAAAATCTTTAAATATAGTCAACTTTTTTTGTCTTACACATTTTATAAAATTTTGATTTGAAATAATCTAAACATTTTTCAAATACACAAATGCAAAATAAAATACAATCCGCGCGTAGCGCGGAAAATGGATCTAGTTTTTTCTAATAACCGAGTAAACACAGATTTACTTTATAAACAGAAACTTTTTTATTCATTATTCTATTTTTCATTGTAAAATAAAATAAAACTACGATAAATTCAACTCTATTATTTTACATTAAAAAAGTGCTAAGAATTCGAAACTATTACTTTCTGTTTTGTTTTAATTGTCTTTATAGATTAAAAATAAATGTCATTTTAATATTCTAATATAAGATTTATTAATTTTATATACTATATAGACATTTATATTTTTCAATTTATTTTTTATTGTAATGACATTTTATTTATAATATATACAAAATTAATTTTTTTTATATGTATGTAGAAATGTAAAACAATAAATAAAATGAAATAGAAAGAATATTTATTACTAATATTTTAAGAGAATCCAAATATTTGATTTAATTCAGTATTTTTTAAAAAATTAAAGAAAAAATAAATTATTATGTACATGTGCAAAAAGAAGGTTTCATGGGCATTTTAAAATATAATTTTGCACATATAAATTACTAAAACATTTTGTTTATGTTTTTAAAACAAAATTATCATTAACTATTTATCCAACATAACTGACAATTGATAAGTCAGATATCATAATTCAAAGAGTTATACATAAGAAAAAAAAAACAGAAAACATCATTTAGCTTAGAACGAAAAAATTATCTGAAACTTAAATTTATTTTAAAAACTGGGAGTACATATGTGCATATAGCTTCCACAAAATTCGAAGCTTGGAGAGGGTTTGTGAAAAAAATGAGAGGGAAATATAAAACTGAAATCTTGTCCCAGCTACACAATGCTCTATACCGGCGCCGGATTTCCTCTTCCTCTTCCACATCACTCGTCGCTCTTCGCCGTCTCTTTCCTCCGGAGAAACCGATTCATAACCACAACATCACCCTCTCTGGGTTTCGCTTCCCGGGGGTTAACCAATCCGCACACTTTTTTCATTCCCTCGCAGCTCCCGACAAAAACTCCACCGGACAGGACAAGCAATCTGCCGTCGATGTTCATAACATCCTAAAGAACCACCGTGGAAGCTCGCCTGAAGAAATCGAGCGGATTCTCGATAAGTGCGGGATCGTGTTAACCGAAGAGGTGATTCAGGAAGTGGTGAACCGGAACCGGTCTGATTGGAGACCAGCTTACACACTTTCTCGATTGATCCTCAAGAAATCTGTTTATCTTTCGAGCTCCTCGTTGTACAACGAGATTCTCGACGTTCTTGGGAAAATGCGGCGCTTCCAAGAGTTCCACCAAGTGTTCGACGAAATGTCTGAGAGAGATGAGAAGACGTATGGAGTTTTGCTAAACCGGTACGCCGCTGCTCATAAAGTAGATGAAGCCGTGAAGGTATACGAGCGGAGGAGAGAGTTTGGGATAGAGGACGATTCGGTTGCGTTTCGTGGGATCTTGATGTGGCTGTGTAGGTATAAGCATGTCGAGTTTGCGGAGACTTTGTTCTGCTCTCGTAGAAGAGAGTTTGATGGGTGTGATTTAAAAGCGATGAACATTGTTCTCAACGGGTGGTGTGTTTTGGGGAATGTCCACGAAGCCAAGAGGTTTTGGAGAGATATCGTTGCTTCTAATTGCAGGCCTGATGTTGTCAGCTACGGGACGATGATCAATGCATTGACGAAGAAGGGGAAAGTAGGAAAGGCGATGGAGCTGTATAGAGCAATGTGGGAAACGGGGAGAGACCCGGATGTTAAAATCTGCAATAACGTTATCGATGCATTGTGTTTCAAGAAGAGGATCCCTGAGGCGCTTGGAGTGTTCAAGGAGATGGGTGAGAAAGGTTGTTATCCGAACGTTGCGACTTATAACTCGCTTTTGAAGCATCTCTGCAAGCTGAGGAGAACAGAGAAAGTTTGGGAGCTGGTTGAAGAGATGGAGCATAAAGGTGGTAGCTGTTCGCCCAACGATGTGACTTTCGGTTACTTGCTTAATTATTCGCAGAAGCCTGAAGATGTTGAGGCGGTTATGGAGAGGATGAGGAAGAACATGTGTGAAATGACAAGCGACTTGTACAATTTGGTGTTTAGGCTGTATGTGCAATGGGGAGATGAAGAGAAGGCAAGGGAGATATGGAATGAGATGGAGAGAAGTGGGTTAGGACCAGACCAAAGAACGTATACTGTTATGGTTCATGGTCTGCATAGTAAGGGAAAAATAAGAGAAGCAATGAGTTATTATCGAGAAATGATGTCAAGAGGAATGGTGCCAGAGCCAAGAACTGAGATCTTACTAAACCAGATCAAGGCCAAGCCAAAAGAAGAAGAAGACAACAAGCTTAGACTCAACAGTAGGGAAGAAGAAACTGAAGTCGAATTGAATTATACATGAAGAAACATATTTGATTTTAAAAGCAATTTTTCACATCTTGTTCCATATGATCTCTTATAAGAAAAACGAATTTCCATTATCTCTTTCCATGTTATTACGCAGCCATGGTCACAGCTTCTGCTGGTGCTGCTGTGTCTGGCACGTACCAACCGTGGTGGATCTCAACGGCCTTTTTCCTCCTAGCCAGCCGAGACTTCCTACGCGCACCTGTGTTCTTGTGTAGCGCTCTAACCTTGACTGCCTTGTCTATCGCAGAATAAGCCTCTCCGATGAGTTTCTCGACGGTGACAATCTCGTCAGGTTGCGCATCTGGTTTCTTCTTGAGCCCATCGAGTGCTTCCAAGACCTGTTTAGTATATGTCACAACTGGAATTTAGTTACGTCACATGTATTGTAAACCAAAAGACAAATTCTCCAAATGGTGAGGATAATAATAAGATGTTTTCTAAATTATCAACAGTTTCAAAACGTCCCTCCAAGTTGTAACAAAACCATCTAATCGCCTCAACAGCTTCCACTTGAATAAATCAAATTGCAGACAGTGATGCCTAATCCACCTAAAAGCCCACCTCAGATTATCTCTATCCCAATATGAAACAAACTACTCAGTGACTGACTTGGATTCTAATGTTCCGTGTTGTATAGAGGTTACTAAAAGAAGGTCCAAGGAGAAGCATTCCCTAATCACCTAACTAGTCACTAAAACTGCAGATACACAGCATTACAAGCTTATCAGCAAATTGTTATTCAAACAGACTCGAGTTGGAAAAGCACAAGACTACTTTACAGAGTGCAGAGGAACTATGAGATGACCTTCTTCATCCGAGTACGGGCTTCAGATTTCTTAGGCTTGTTGTAAACGCGCCTTTTCTCGGCTTGGCGAGCTCTCTTTGCAGCTGAATCAGCTTTCTTCGTCGGAGCAGCCTCACACACAATCAATTGCCTCACTGGACTCTTCTGTACCCATAGATTCCCTGCAGAGACACCCCCAAAAAATTCAATGAAAACATAAAGAGGATGGACCAATGCAACGATTCTGAGGTGGGGTTTACCGGAGGAGAACGTGACACGTTGAGAAACGCTCTGAGCGAAGCTAAGGGAGGAGTAGACGGTAGCCGACGCACCACGACGAGTGGAGAAGGAAGAAGTTGGAGATGATGACGATGACGGAGAAGAAGCTCCCTTAAGAGAAAGGACTTTGAATTTGGAATTGAGGGTCGCACATGATGAAAGACACTGGACTATTGCCGCCATGGACACTTTTCTCTGCTCTTCTACACCGTAACTAGTAAGAGTAATGGCTCTATTCGTCGGCCCTGTGTTATCCAGACAGAGATAATGTCTTTAACAGTAATTTACCTCTTTACCCCTTGTAGATGGACTAATCTTTCGTTTATTATCCTACTGGCCGAGGCCCATGACATTCAGTGAACAGATGCGCACCAGCTTATTATGCTTCTTGTTGTTTTTTTTTTTTGTAACACTAACGCTTATTTGCGGAGTAATGCTTGTTGTTGTTATTAACGCCCGAGTTGAAATAAAAAAAAACTACTGTTGTTTAAGTTCAAACGCTAACAAAAACAACATCCTAGTCGAAGTTCTTGAAACTTGCTGTTTAGACAGAAAAGACGAACTAAAGTTGCTTATCGAACAACGGAGAAGAGGCAAATCTGATCCAAGTTCAAGAAAAACTTTCGGTTTTAGTTATGTCATTAGAACCCTTCGGCCATCATTACTTCTGGTCGTGCGTCTCTGTACTTCTTCGACATGTACGGTCCACTTCGAACAGCTTCTTGCAACTGCCATAACCAACAAATTATCAATCATGTCAACAAATTCTACAAACTTCCATCTTTATAAATGCTTTGGGGAAAAAGATTCAAACCTTTTCACCAGTTTTTAGAAGACGAGGGTCATCAGCATAGTTACTACACAAGAACGCTTCATGAATTGATTTGCAGCAGTTATACCTCGCTTCCATTGCTGAATCAAGAATGTAAGATATGAGTGAACAAGATCAAATAGGTTGAGGAAGAAGCCACTCCAATATGCGAGAGAAGTTTTACTTCGTTTTTACCTATCTTTGCAGTTTCAGTGGTTGAATCCGTCACTATGTTTATTATCTCTTCTTTCGACAAGATTTCCATCAGCCCCCATGGCCTAGCCACCAACGCTGCTAATGTTCTATAGCCCTGAGGATTTATATTGTAAACAACATAGGATTAACAAAACGCACAAAGTTTCATTGGGCAACGCGTGACGATCTAATATTAGTGGAAATTAGAAGACACGAGTATCTGAGTTTTGTATAGACGGAAGAAGAGAGGTTTAAACTTTAAATGAAATGCAGTGTGTGTGTGCATTATAAAATTTCCAACTAGGGAAACAAAGGGGTAAAGATATGAAAGATTAGATGATGAGGTTAATGGTTTTACCGCAAGACGCATCTCTGAGCTTTGTTGAAGAACTGAAAGGAATAAACCCTGCGATTTTGTGTGACGAGCCTAAAATTAGCTCATGCTATGGCTCAAAACATAAACATATGTAGTCTATGCACAGCTGAGGAAGAAGAGGCAAAAGAGAATAAGCTCACGGATGGGGTTAGTTTTGTGCTCTGAGCTGCGACATCGTATATTAAACATCTAAGGTTTTCTTCAGCTTTTTCATCAACTATTCTGCTGCTCTTAGGCCGAGTTTCACCCGCAATGTATGCCAGTGCGTGAAGTGCAGCCTGTACATGCCATTTACAAAAAGTCATAAGATTTCCTTAGTGTCTCATGAAACAAAATTTAAATCCTGGAACAGGAATTGAATACTAACATGTCTTCCAAAGACATACAATCGGCAGAGTTTCAAGTTTCAATTGATGAGAAGAAAAATACACTAACCAACTGTTTTCCATGTGCATTTCGATCAAACGCAGAAGCAACAACGTGTCTTGCAGCTGGAGGTGTAGTCGAAAGGACTAGATTCGCTCCTTTCGTTGCTGAAAAAAATATTGTAAAAATAAACACAAGTCCACAAAATTATTACTGTAAGGGAAACAAAACATCTTGTCGGTCGCTATTATAACTCACAACTCTAATGTAAGACCTAGCTAGGTAATCTCTTAAGGAGAAAACTGGAACAAACGCAAATTCAAAAAAAACTGAGCTGCTTACTTGATCCAATCTGACCAAGTGCATCAAGCGCAGCTTCATGTGCATCGGTATCATTCATCTCCGGTGACTCCAGGCTCGCATCAATAGCTGAAACTAACGCTTTCACACCTGGATTCGGGACAAAGGTGGAAGTTCTTAGAACGCTAGAAATTCCTTGTCATGAAAGCATATAAAAAGAAACCAAGTAATAACACTTTTCTGCAAAACAAAACAAAAAATCTTACAAGCTTCATCGACTGTATTGTAGATATTGTCCCTCGAGAGAAGTCTGCCACTTATCATCATTGCTCTCAACTTCAAAAAGAGATCCACTGATGTACCACTGTACGCATTTTAAGATACCGAGAAAAAGGGTGAGCTGAAGCGAGAATAATAGGTATCCAATTTCCTTTTTTGTAAAATGGGTAAAGATTTAACAGTGTGCTTATACCTGATGATAGAACTAAACATCTGAATGAGTGAAGTTTGTGGCACGAATTCTGAACTGTGCTCCACTTCCATTAACTTCAGCGTTACACATGCACAAACATTCAACAGAGTTCAATATTTTCTTTGGAAATGTGGGGGAACAAAGGAAAGAGACTCAATTATAATCTTTGAAATAGGAGGCCAACCTCGTAGTAGAGTTCCAGAACATTTAAGATCACAAGAGTGTCTTTTGTACCCTTCATTTCTGCCTCCAGTAAATCAAGAAGGCCTGAGTTCTTAACTGCTGACGCTACATGCGGAGAAATCGAAAAAAGCTTCACTATCAAAGACAAAACCCGGACACGTGCCTGAAAAACAGTTAGAAAATTGTAAGAAGACGGCAAGAAATGGAGCTTCATGGTAAAAATAATTAATAAAGCGGTGCATTACCAGCGACGAACTCCTAGCAGCAAGGTTACCAAGGTGTGTAGAATCGTTGGTATCAGTAGGAAAAATTACCGACTGCGGAAATAGAGGGTTTAGTTAGAGGAATAGATGGTATAACTGTAATAGCCACTGCACCAAAATGAAAACGTTTAAACACAAACCACTGCATCGGGAAAGCGAGCTAGGCTCTTAATAGTCTCACTTGCAGCGTGTGCCACTTCATCATCGCTGCAGAAAAACATCAATGCTAAATTCTGAGGCAAAGCAACTACGTAGAGAAGATACAAACTAAAGACTTAATCTGATCCCGTAAAACCAATCCAAAGCCTCTAGAGTCTAGACAGTAATCGTTATGCTCCAAAAAGGGTCAGTAGGTGGCTTGACTAGAGTAATCCCATAGGAAAGAGCTCAACGTAAACAAGAAAATCTAGAAATATCTTCTTACCTTTTTATGATATACTCAAGCAGAAGAGGGTATATGCCATTGCTAACAATAAGCTGAACAGGGGAAACATCGTTAGCATCTCGATTCTCCAAGAGACAGGTGACCTTCAAGAAAAAAACAAGCAACGAGACTCCAGACATTAGCAAACACTAAACATCGAGAAAGCATAAACCGATACTTTCGGACACTTACAGTCTTGCAAGCCAGAGATTTCACCACTGCAGAATCTGCCTTGAGACCAGCTTGCAGAACAGGCTTAAAAAACACCAGAAAAGTAATACATGAATAACAGTCTCTCCAGGAACAAGATTCTGTAAAGAGGAGTATGTGAGTGTTACCATGTAGTGAGGAATGAGTGAGGCTCCATACTTAGTCTTGAAAACTCTTTCCAAGCAAGTAACCAGCGTGGTTTCAAAGCCTGGGATATCCGTTTCAGTTTGCAAAGCACTGCACGAGAGTAAATTGCGATACAAACACTATGATAAAGATTAAAGAAACTAATTAACTAAACCATAAACCCCAAGATCAGATTCAACCGGTTCAGAAACAATCAAACCAAAACCTACGAAAAGTGAAGGAAGAAAATCACTTGAAAATAACGGGTAGAGGGAAGCGATCGAGGAACTCCTTAACCGAGGAGTCACCTTGAGGACCTGAAATCGAAACGGTGATTGGGATTAGAAGAACAATCGCACAATACGTGAAAAGAGATGATGCGCGGGGTTTATAGTTACCGGGATAGTGTGCGAACTCAAAAGCAGCATCGAACAACTGGTTCACGTCTTCCATGGCGATTTCTCTTTTTTTTTTTTTCTTTTGCACCAAAACTTGCTTCTTTGCGAGGAGAAGGACAGAGACAAAAAGGACCTCTTGAGTCGAACGACGCGTGGCAGTTGGGCAACAACCCTTTTACTAAGGCCCAAGCCGTTTAAAAGCCCAAGTCAAGTTGCTGAATTTAACGCGATGTTTATTTGTTTACATATAAAAAAGCTAACTTACTTTTTCCACAAACCCCATGCTTACTAATTAATATACTGCTTTGCCATTTGTGGAAAATAAATTATAAGGAAACTCAGAATTTTAAATATTTGGCGACATACTAGGAAGTTCATTGAACTTTAACATAGAAAGTCATGCATAAAGACATTACAAACACGAAAATAAACATAAACGCGACAATCGAATTCATAGAAGGGTGCAGAGCCTGTGACCACAGAATGATCATCAGAGAGCAAACGGCCAGCTGCTCACGGCGGCTCCACCGTACAGTGCGTACGACTGAGGAGGAGGAAGTACCGTCGGAGGCAGAGAAGGTAGATTCGGTAAGAACGCTGCATCCATGTTGAACTGTCCAGAAGATGATCCCAGACCCATAAACTGACCAAACGCAACGTCCTGGTCGACGGGGCGATGCTGACGTGGCAGAGATGGTGGTGGAGCGGGAAGGTACGTAGGAAAGCTCGCATCAACATGAGATGCAGAGAAGGTATTGGAGAAACAGGACACGTGCTCAGTCGCCAAGGCATCAATGACTGGACCAATTAGAGATCCGGTGGAACAGGAGCAACTGATGCCGGAGTAGACTTCTCCGGCGACGGAGATGGAAGAAGAAGAGATCAACTTCGTCTCTCGACTGACTACGCTGCTTTTCAGACAAACTTTAGAGAGAACCCATTCATCCTGTGTAAATAGGAAACATAGAGTCACACTGTATATATAGATTTACATAATAAGATAAAAAGAGTGAAGTAAGAGAAATGGTTTAAAGACTACCTTAGCTGAGGAAGTAATGTAGTGGTAAGAGAATTTGCCGTCTAGGCGATACTCATGCATGACCCAACAGCTTCTCTCACCTTTAGGAGCTCTGCCTTTGTAAAAGACGAGAGTTTTCTTCATCCCGAGAAGCGATTTTGTTTTTGAGCTTTTGATCTCTCTGTCTTGACCAGTTGCTTTCCAGTAACCAGCTTCTGTTGCTCTGTTCGTTCTCAGTCCCGTTGGGTACTTCCTATCTCTTCGTGTGAAGAAGTACCACTCCTTCTCGCCCATCTTCGCTTTCTCTGCTCAACAAGGTTTTGTAGAAAAATGTTTCAGCAAAGACTCTGCTTTAGAACAGAGAAACTGAGGCTTTGTGATGATGTATTTATAACAATGTCTTTGTCAACAAAACCCAATCTCTTCGTATATATAATAGGTAAATAATATCTATGACGGTTTCTGACAGGAGAAAGTCCTAGCTTTAGGAGATTCAAGCAGAGTAAAGTCTGAAAATTAGAACCTGTAACGACCATTTAAGACATGATTCCATAGATGGGGTAACTTAGTGTTGTACCGTTTATTTCAATACAACAGATGGAACAGGAAAATGTTTTGATAGTGTTTTAATGGGGCTTTACCAGGAAGCTCCCAAGGCTCAGACTTGTTGAGATCAACTTGAGTTATGGCGGCACAGGAGAAACTGGAGTCGAGGACTTTCTTGAGGAGGTAATAAGTGATGAGCTCTTCATCAGTCGGATGAAACCTAAACCCAGGTGGCATTATGGTTTCGTCTTCAAATCTTGATCTCTCCCAACCATTGAACACATCAATATCCATTTGTGGGCAACACACAAGAAGAGGTTGCTCCAACGCCAACAAAACCCTAGATTTGCAATGTGGTAAAGACAAAGAAAGAGGAAAAGTAGATGGAAGAAAAAGAGTCCTTTTGTAATGATCTGTGTTTCTCCTGTTTTACAAGCAACTGATGTGATATTTGACAGTAGCTAGCTAGTGACAGGCAGAGTTGATGTGTACTACACACCATCCAGACAGAGTTGATGTGTATATATGTGTGTGTATAATACGTTTGCGTGTGTATATGCGCACGTCGTTATTAACATTGCTAAATTTAATTGTTTTGAAAAATATATAATCGGGGGATTGTATCGAGAGCATGCAATGCGTGCATGACCGTAAATCTCAGGGGTCTCTACGTCAGCCAAAATCTTTTTCTTCCAAAACACTTTATTAAAAGTAGATTTAACTCTAGTAGCCAAAAGATTACTGGGTGCTAGCTACTTGGATCTTTGTCTGTTGAGTAGTCTGACCTTTACATTCTTATTATACTGTACGCAGTAATATCTTCAAAAGACAACTTTTTTACAAGGAAACAAAAAAAAAAAAACAAATTAAAAAGAAAGAAAGAGGAGCATGGATGCATCAAATCATAAAAACTGAGAAGGATAGAGTTGTCACAGGCTTTAACATCAAATCATGTTCCCATTCTTTCTTTTGCATGCATCTTTCATTTTTTTTCTTTCCTGCTGTTTTTCACCTCTATGCTTTCCCACGGACAATTCTTGTCTATCTATATTCTATTTACTTAAAAAAAAATAATCATTTCACATTATTGGAGACTAGAGAATATGGAACTACATTTTGGTAGTTTATCCGATCCATACATAGTTTTAGGTCGACACGTTAAGTTGATAAGAAGAGATAATAACCACATTGGTTGGTTTCATTATCTGTAGAGAATACGTTTCTATTAATCAAGTAGAAAAATCATCGGAAAGACGATAGAAAGTCATATATAATGCTAAAGAATCAATAATTGTAGATTTTTGTTCCTAAGAAGCCGAGTGACGTATGCATCTGACTGTGGTGGAGGAGCGAATCATCTCCGCCTTCCTCCTGCCTGATCACTGATCATCTCCGTTCGGTGAGGGCAAATTCGTCATAATAAAGCAATCCCGAGACTGGATTGGGCCGCAGCCGTCAGGTTTAAGCCCAAATATATAGTTTTACAGGTAGCAGCGAGATGACCCCGTTTGGTCTTATCGACTCTTGTTATTAGAGACTGCACGTCATTTGTAATAAGAGCAGAAGACGGCACGCAGTTTCCTCAGCAAACCTCGAGTAATTTTATTCAGGCTCTCCTCCAACACCCTCCGTCTTCTCAGTCTCCCTCCAAAACATGGCGTCGGCGTCCTCTTCAAACGGAGTCGCCGGAAGGCTTCGAAACGCATCGTTGGTTCTTGTTTCCGATAACGATTCCACAATCTCTGTGAGTATTTTAGCTAAATTTCGCGCAAAGTTCTTATTTGGAATGTTGATTTCTGAGAAATTGAGAGATAGTAGCGTAGGATGATGATGGGTTTGTCTAGTTAGAAGGGAAAAGGAGATGCTTTCTCATTCTTCCAAGTTATCCTAACCAGGAATTGAAGTTGAATCCTCAAAAAAAAAAAAGAAAGTTGAATCCTCGCTGTTGTTTTCATCTTAAGTGACTTTTGTTTACTTTTGTTTTTGCAGGACATACGTAAAGCTGTGAATCTGATGAAGAACATTGCTGTTCAGTTGGAAAAAGATAACCAAACTGAGAAGGTTTGTGTTTATACTATGATGTGTATTGTCACCTTGAGGCAAAACTCTTTCCTTGATCTCCGTTTTGGATTTTGTACAGGTTAAAGACCTTGAAAATTCAGTGGCTGAGCTGTTGGATCTGTATGGTGATTGTGCTCATCGTTCCTCAGCTATTCATTCTGTTGCTAATGGGTACCAGCCTGGAGAACAGGTAAACAGACTCCTCCTTCATGTCTTAATCTAAATGCTTTTTAGTTTTTTAGCTGACGGCTTTCTGACTCGCTCTAATGAATGCAGTTAACTGACTTCAAAAAGATACTCGACGATGAGTTCACAAAGCTCAAGGCTACAGCTTCTTCTGTGCCAGAAAATCATCATTTGATGCGCCAGTTCAGGGAAGCTGTTTGGGTATGCCATCTGTGATGTTCTATGTTCAGTTTAGTTCTTAGCTTGAATTGAATAGGTGTGTTATCGGATTTCCTTTTTAAGTTCGTGTTACTATTTCTCTGCAGAACGTCCATCATGCAGGTGAACCAATGCCTGGCGACGACGAAGAGGACATTGTCATGACCAGTACTCAGTGCCCTTTCCTAAACGTGAAATGCCCTGTGAGCGGGAAGCCTCTCACTGAACTAACAGATCCAGTTCGCAGGTATAATACATGCCTTAGCTTTTTTTTTTTTCCTGTCTTAACTAGGATAATCTTTGTTTCGTTCTAATGATTCGCTTGTCCTCTCCCCTGCTTGGTGTCTATGTAGGATCATCTTTAAAGTCATATTTACTCAGATACTGAGTTTCTATAAGTGATTAGAAAGCGATATATTATTTCATCTTTCGTGTAGCAGTAGAACTAATCACATTTTGTACTGGATAATTACATGAATGGTAGACAATTGTGACCGAGTCTTTTGTGATCCTTTTGCTGGTTGCAGTATGGATTGCAAGCACGTCTACGACAAAACCTCAATCATGCATTACATAGCCACCAATCCCAACGCGAAATGTCCTATAGCTGGTAAAGATAGTTCTTTCTCAACACATATCTCTCTTGTTCCTCCTCCTCCATGCTGGTTTTTTTATTCCTATGGGGACACTTGGAATCCTCAGGCTGCCGAGGTAAACTGAAGAACAACAAAGTGGTTTGTGATCCAATGCTGAAGTTTGAAATCGAGGAGCTGCGCACGATGAACAAACAATCTAACAGAGACGAAGTGATTGAAGACTTCACAAATGCAGATGATGAAGATTAGAGATCAAAGCATCTCCTAAGCAAAGTTCAAGCCCATTTGTTTCATCAAGTTCGCAACTTTCTAACTATATTTTTGTCTAATGTTCAAGTCTGCTACTTTTGGATGTAAATAGGCAATGGATTCAACTGCTTGTGTTGGCTAAGTTTGAGTTCTTTCTTTGACCATTAATCGGTTTGGTTTGATACTTATTGATTTGGTTTGGTTATGGTTAAAATTTAATCAGTTTGGTTTACAAAATCAACTTTGTTTCGGTTTGAGATTGAGTTAAACTTCTGTTAGACCGGTTTTCCCCGGTCATCATCATCTCCCGCGATTACTGGTAAAGGAGAGACACCTTTGTGTTTGAAGTTATTCGGACGAGAATGGCGTCTGCTCTCTCTGCATTTAGGGTTTCGATATCTAGAATTAGTTCTTTCCGTGCTGCTAGGCACTTCTCTTTTCCCGCGACGTCCGCTTTAGCCCACACCAACCGAATCATGTGCACCTCTTCGCAGCATTCTGCGTCTTCGTCTCCTTCTCCTTCTGATATTCCTTCTTCTTCTTCTTTGATGGAAACAAATGAAAACTCGAGGTGGAGACCAATGTGTTTGTATTACACTCACGGGAAGTGCACAAAGGTCAACACTTTACCACTCTTCTTTCTTGTTAAATTGTGTTTTTTCGCTACAGAAGAATCAGTCAGTGCCCATGTGTTTGATTTTGTTCCTGCTCCGAGTGTTGTTTCCGAAACAAGCTCTATTATGATAACTATACAATGTCCACAACCTGTTCGAAGGAATGTCTGAATGATATTTTTGGAACTTGTTTTCTAATTGAGGAGACTATCGTTTTTTTTTGTGTCTCGATCGTTTCACTATTTTTTACTGCTATTATTTATGTTGGTGACGTCAGATGGATGATCCTGCCCATCTGGAAGTTTTCAACCATGATTGTTCGAAGGAACTACCAGTGACCGCTGCTGATCTTGAGAGAAAGAAACCACAAGAGTTCAACTTCTTCTTGGTTCTTGACCTGGAAGGAAAAGTTGAGATTCTTGAGTTTCCTGTTTTGATCGTTGACGCCAAAACCATGCAAGTCGTAGACTTGTTCCACAGGTATATTTTAAAAGAAGCAACTAATTTATGTATTGCTCATTGGGTCATTGTATGGACATGATTTTTTGTGAAATTAATTATAAGTGCGTAGCTAGAGATGAGAAGAATGGCTAGGAAATTTATGAATTTCATTGGTCATGGCTACAATGTGGTTGATTATTTGTTTTTTTTATACCTCATAAGGTTTGTGAGACCCACCAAAATGAGCGAGCAAGCAATTAACAAGTACATCGAAGGCAAGTATGGGGAAGTTGGTGTTGATCGGTAATGCTACTTCTATCTTACTTTTGAGTGTAGATATGGTGGGACGTCTATAACGCTTGCTGTGTTTTCTTTATAGTTGCACTGATTTGATCCTTGCTAGTTGCTATAGTTATATTCAGCTACCATAAGATATGATGATGCTAAGAGTTGGTTTAGAGTTACAATTTAACTTCTCCTAAAGATCTCTTTTGGTTTTCTTTGGATTCTGAAACCATCCCACTGATTCTGTCGAAGTCGAATTGCAGAGTGTGGCATGACACAGCTATTCCATTTAAGCAAGTTGTTGTTGAGTTTGAAGCCTGGTTAGCTGAGCATGGCTTGTGGGGTAAAGAAACAGATGGGACTTTGAATGATGCAGCTTTTGTAACCTGGTGAGTATTAGTTATAAGAGATGAGCTTATTATTTGAACCTTTGTGTGTTCTCTCTCTGTTATTCCTAGCATCTTTTGGATACTGATTGAAGATAATGGTATCAGTGGAAACTGGGATATAAAGACAAAGATTCCCGAGCAATGCGTAGTGGCAAATATCAATCTTCCGCAATATTTTATGGAGTGGATCAATCTCAAAGACGTCTACTTGAATTTCTACGGACGTGAGGTAAGTTGGCTATTACTACTATGTCTCGTCCTTGTGTATGTTTATAATAAACTCATCAATTAGTGGATAACTTGACAGGCCAGAGGAATGGTGTCAATGATGAAGCAATGTGGAATAAGGCTCATGGGAAGCCACCATCTAGGCATTGATGACACGAAGAACATCACGAGAGTGGTGCAGCGGATGCTCGCTGACGGTGCGGTATTCAAGATCACAGCACGAAGGAGTAAGTCCAATATGAGAAACGTCGAGTTTCTGTTCAAGAACCGGATCAAGTAAGCATCCTCAAGGAAAGATGACAGACCCAACAAGCTGTATGATACATAAACTACTTTAGCCAAGTCTTTTGGGTAACGTTTTGCAGAGTCAAATAAGAGCTGATATGTTATTGCATAGATCTGTTAAGACCACGACTTTCTGTAAAAGGTTTAGCGTTTGTTTTGGTTTATAAACAATCTCTCTCTTTAGATTTATTTGATGTGATTGTTCTGACTACTTTGGAGCAAACTTTTCCACATCATCGCCGACAAATGTTCAGGTACGCAGCTAGTTTCATTATCTATAATCCATCCACTAATTAGCCTTAGCCGCATGCCACGCAGTAAAGATTACGGCGGATTAACATAATTAATGTTAATCATGTAGCATTATGCAACGTAAGGCTATCATTGGGGAACAATGTAGGTGCAAAGCTCGAGAGACTTATTGCTTTTACATTACATGTATTTATTAGGCTACTATAGTTCTTAGCTGTCACGTAGGAGGCGATGGAGAACAAAGAATATATATAATGAAAACTGTATTGTTTTATAATGTTTAGAAGCCAATTTGGTGCATATTAGTATATGAATCACATGGCATGTTGACTGTCATGACAGGGCTTATTATGCCGTTTCTTAGCAATCATACCTTTCTTTTGAAACCTTATTTTTCATTAGTTGTTGCCAGTAATCCTTTTGATCTCTTAATTATAGTTTTATTCTAATTATCCACTTATATTGTACTTAATTATCACTATTACTTTTTTCTTTTTTTATTAGTTTCTGGATAGTCCTAAATGAAATAACAAATTGAATTTAACAAGAATTCTTTTGGTTTATGTAAATGCAATGTATATGTTTTTTTTTGGTCTAACGCAATGCAATGTATATGTTTTTTTTTTGGTCTAACGCAATGCAATGTATATGTTGACTACTAAAACAAGAATATGATTGCAAAACGAAAGAATCTAATATGTTCGGAAATAATCCTCAAATTCCTCGGTTGTTTTCATTCAAATTTCTTTGGTTTCTCTTTCTGGCTATGTAATAAAACAAAAAAAAATTGACTCCACATAAATACATTAATAATTTAGCATTTTAAGAAAATGAGTGCCGAATGGTTGCCCACATGGGCACGTCCTAATAATCTTCCATTCTTCAGAATCTATGCTTCAAATACAAACCGAACAAAAGGGGGAGAAGAAGAAAGAAAGAAAGAACAAATACTTAATCTCTTTTTGTTATCTCTTGTCTGAATTAAAAAAATGGATCCTACCTCAAACGATCATCAAGAGTTTGAACAAGTCGAAGATATCAATGATCTTCTCGAAGATTTCTGGTTCTTTGATAACTTACTTGGCCGAAGATCAAGAATCTTGAGGTACTGTCATTCAGATCCTTGCCCTTTTTCTCCTTCTTCTCCTTCTTCTTCCTCTTATCCAAAACCCGAATTCTTGAAAACTGGAGATTCGGATTCGGAGAAGAAGCTTCTAGAAGCTCCCCCAGTGGGAGATTCAGTTCCGCCGCCGTGTATAGTGAAAGAAGAAGGTGGAGGCGAGCCTGAGAAGATGAAAAAGATGAGAAGGCAGTTCTCTGAGAAGATTAGGGCTCAAGAAAGAACGACTTACTTGCAGAAGAAGGAACCTATGGTTCGTCGAGAGAAAGGAGTTAAAGAAAGCTCTAAAAAGAACAGAACCGGTAACACTAGTTGTAATAACAAGAGTGTCAAGTGTTTCCCGATGGGAGGGGGTTTGCAGAGAACTCAAACATTACCTACTTACATAGGAAGAGAAGATGATGGAAACGAGTTTCACGATCAAGAGAGCGACGACTCGAGAATGGGGTTCTTGATCCGTGAAGCCATCGCAAGCTCTTCTTCTAAGTTTACTCCAACGAAACAGATTACTCCAAAGGTGGTCTCTTCTTTTCATTATTTTTTTCTATTCTTTTTGGTATATGATTTAGATTGTCTTCTACATTTGGAAGATTTTGATAATATATTTTCCTGTTTTGTGAATTTGACAAATAATATTCAAAACATGGTGCAGATATCAAGCATTCCAAGGCACAGACCACCGAGAAACTCAAGATCAGAGGAAGCTATTCAAGAAACGGTCGTCAAGCCACAAGGGAGTAAAACGCTGCGTAAGACGTTGAGCAGCATCGATACGAAACAGATTATGACGTTGAAGGAGTTGGACATTACTGAACCGGAGAAGAAAGATGATGAAGAACAGAGGAGGGCCGTGAAAAGCCGATCAGCAGCGGTGGTGGTGGGACAGCCGATACCAGTTTGGGTTCCAAAGGAGTCGAGAAGAGACATGAAAGCTCAGATCAAGTTTTGGGCTCGAACCGTCGCTAGTAATGTTCGACAAGAATGCTGATCAAATCCTTCCTTTTTTGTTGACAAAACAACAAATGATTATAAATATATAACTTCATTTCTCATTTTCTTTTTCGTTCTTGTTCAGAAACATTCTTCGATTATTTTCCAAAAAATAATGAAGCCAAACATAATGATTTGATGGCGAAAGCTTGGAGTTATAATTTATAAAAGTGGCTAAAACAATCTAAGTGAAATAATATTTTTAATATTTAACACCATTATTTTACCGGGAAAATTATCATTTAGATCACCAATTTTCAAATTTGGTTGGAAAAAGCAAGAATTTTTTTGTGTATCATTTAAAACCTCAATTTATTTTGACTAGCTATTTAAATTTCTAATATATCTTGACTAAGCTGTTTTTAAGATGCCATTAGATTGGTTAATAGATTGATTTAAAATTAAAAAAAGGAACGTATCGACACAGATTCGAACCGGTGACCTGAGGTAAAAATAGAACAAATCCAAACCTCTAGACTACTAACAATTTTACTAACTAGTGTAGATACTAATAGTTATTATTATCTTCATTGTCATCTGAAGACAATGGATTGGAAATCCTCTCTTTGTCCCGAGTCCCTTCTCCACGAACATTTCTCCATGAGCCTATGTTTCACGTTTCTCTTTTCTCAGAATTAGGGATTTGGGTTTGAAGAAGAAAGGATTTGGGGTCTATTAGATTTGGAAACAATATTATATAGTTTAACAAAGATATCTTTCTAGTTAATAATTTTGTAAGTAGTCTAGTGGTTTAGCATTGCTGCCATTGTAGCTTTGGTCATGGATTCAAATCCGCTGAAGAATACTTTTTAAAATATTAAAACGACGTTATTTAGTTTAAGAGAAATTAATATCTACATTGGTTAGTAAATTTGTAAGTAGCCTAGTGGTTTGATTTTGCTGTATTTGTTTCTTTAGTCATGAATCTGAATCTATGTAGAAATGTTTAAAAAAAAAAATTTAAAACAAGTTTCAAAAGGATTTAACAGAAATTAGGAACATTTGTTAACTCCGTTAAATTAATCTGTCTTTTTTAACCAAATTTGAAAGTTAATTTTCTCTTATTCTATTACATATTACGATAATAATTTTGTTAACACCAAATTAAATCATTATATAAAGTTTAATACACTCAATGAGTACGATAAGTTTGCCTGTGGGTACTTTGGAGAAGCTAGACAGCTTTGCAAGAAGTTTTGTGTGGGGAAATGGACAACATTTAGTCTCTTGGGAGAAGATATGTAAAGCAAAGGCTGATAGGGGTCTTGGGATCAGAAAGTCAAGAGAGATGAATAAGACTCTAATAGCTAAGGTGGGATGGCGAGTATTGCAGAACACTGAGAGCTTATGGGCTCGAGTACTACGAAGTAAGTACGCGGTGGGTGAGATACACAATACAGCTTGGATGGTAGCGAATAAATCGAGCTCCTCGACATGGAAGAGTGTAATAATGGGGATAAGAGAAGTGGTTAAGGAGGGACATAGCTGGGTTGTTGGTGATGGGAGAAGTTTCAGGTTCTGGACAGATACATGGATTTCAGGTCAGCCACTTATGATGGATGCGATCGCGGAACTTCCAGCAGGTTATCAAGACATAAAACTTAGAGATGTGTGGATGGAAGGTGGTGGTTGGGATTTTAATCGGATTGCCCCTTTTATATCAGATGAGAAGAGACAGGAGCTCGTGACTATAGTGGTGGATACTGTGACAGGAGCACATGACCGAATGGCGTGGGGTCAGACCCCGAATGGGCAGTTTACTGTAAAATCGGTGTATGCTTGGATCACAAGGAATAACAATCCAAGACCGCATATGGGCCTCTTTTTCGAAATATATGGCGAGTGGTAGCTATGGAGAAAGTAAGAATGTTTTTATGGCTAGTGGGCAACCAAGCAATTATGACTAATGCAGAGAGATACAGAAGACACCTGAGTGGTACTGAGATGTGTCAGGTTTGTAGAGGGGGTATTGAAACTATACTCCATGTACTCCGGGATTGCCCTGCGATGAGAGGCATATGGGAAAGATTTATCCCAATTTCGAGAAGGGAGACGTTTTTCTCAATGCAGGTGCTGGAATGGTTATATAAGAACCTGGGTGACAAGTCCCGTGGGCTACGACCTTTGCGATAGCTGTGTGGTGGGGGTGGAAATGGAGATGTGGGAATGTATTTGACGAGAACAGGCTATGGAGAGATAGAACTAAATTCTTACGTGATTCTGCTAAGGAAGTAATAGTGGCGCATAAAGCAGAGAAGGTATACAAGAAGGAGAGACACATGGTGGAGATTATGGTTAGTTGGAAACCACCTCGGGAAGGATGGATGAAACTCAACACAGATGGAGCATCTCAGGGTAACCCGGGGCCGGCTGCTGCAGGGGGTGTACTTCGAAACGGAGAGGGTGAGTGGTGTGGTGGGTTTGCGTTGAATATGGGCAGATGCACAGCACCTTTGGCGGAGCTCTGGGGTGTGTATTATGGCCTAGTAATTGCTTGGGAGAAAGGGGTAAGAAGGTTGGAAGTAGAGGTTGATTCTAAGATAGTGGTTGAGTTTCTCACGACAGGAATTGGAGATTCTCATCCGCTGTCTTTCCTGGTACGTTTGTGTCATGGCTTTTTAACAAGGGACTGGTTGGTCCGTTTTGTTCATGTGTATAGGGAAGCAAATGGTGTAGCTGGTGGTTTGGCTAACCTTACCTTCTCCCTTCCTTTTGGTTTTCATAGTTTTGATGCTGCACCGTTTGAGGTTGCTAGCTTTTTACATGAGGATGTCGTTGGTCCAGGACGACCTCGACAAACTCGAGTTGTAATCTGACGTTGGTTTTATTTTAATAAACTCTGGGAGTAAACCTCCCACATTCCCACCAAAAAAAATAAAGTTTAATACAAATAAATTGTATTTGTACCATACTAAAAGCACTAGTTTTTTATTAATGTTCATAATAATAAGACTAAGCTTCCAGTTTATAGTTTATAAAATGATCACATTTTAAAGGGGAAAAATATCACATATAATTTGAATCAGGACTCTCTAAGTCAAAAAGAGGCTTCGCCGAAGGATATTTGAGGACGTTAATGGTAAGAGATAAAAAAATCTCCGACGGCTAAGAAGATGTCAGTGTTGCAGAGCCACCAATGTCTCTTCTCCTTCTCTCTCCCTCACCGTCTCCGTACGACGCGTCTTATCTCCCTCTATCGCCCACCGGAATCTATCTCTCCTTTCCCTACGCTCTCCGCTTTCACCCGGACCCGACCCGATAGACTCCGAGTATCCGCCTTAGAAGAAACCGCCGATGCACCGGAGGAGGAAGAAGACGGTCCTATCGAGCTTCCTCCGTCGGCCACGTCTCCGTTTTCTTCGACCAACTCAATATTCGCCACTTCCGATGACCCAACTCCTCTCCAGTTAGCCACCAGCGTAATGCTTACCGGCGCCATCACTATCTTCCTCTTCCGATCGATTCGACGGCGTGCTAAACGCTCCAAAGAGCTGGTAAAGTTTTCAGCTTTCCTCTCACTAAAGACGTTTTCAATGAATCCGAATTTAAAGTTTTTGACTTGGTGTGAGGATTGTAGACGTTCAGATCATCTGGAGCGAAGAAAACGTTGAAAGATGAAGCGATGGAGACATTGAAAGCAATGGGGTCGGCCCCGATAGAAGAAGTTGGTGGTGGTAAGTCGACTCCTTCGGCGGCTCAGGCGTTTCTTGGTGCGGTTTCAGCTGGTGTTATTGCTGTTATTCTCTACAAGTTCACTACTACCATCGAAGCAGGACTCAATCGCCAGACCATTTCTGATAATTTCTCGGTATCGTTCTGTTATTTCTCTTGATCATTTCTCATTGCTCTGTGTCTCTGTCTATCTTTGCTTTGGTTTGCTGGGTTTTAGCAAGACATGTTACCTTGTGTTGCAAGTATCATCATGGTCTTTTGTATCAGTAAATGCACATAACTGAGTGGAGATAAAAAATAAAGGATTAAGTATCATCATGGTTTCAGTGTATGTAAATGCCCATAACTTAAGATAAAGAGTATGGAATAAAGCGCTCCCTAGTCCCATGATTTCTGATTTCAGTGCGCAGCTAGGTATATTAATGATGTGAAGGACCTGTTCTTGCAATATATCTAAAGCTTCTCATACCCATGTTTATCATTGCTTGTGTAAAGAGTCCGTCCAAACCGTGGTTTCTGAATTACTATGTTCAACTAGAACAGGCTAACTAGTTATACATTCATTGAATGATTAGACCTATTCTTGTTTGAGAACCTAAACTTCTACAAAAGCTTTATATGTCTTTTCTATTCTCTTTGCAGGTTAGGCAAATCACAGTAACCGTAAGGTAATACATATATATATAAGCTTCACTACCTTTCTCTGTTTTCATCTCAAGCCATTTCTTAGACCAAATCTTTTTCTCTTGCAGGACTATCATCAACGGTATATGCTATCTAGCAACCTTTGTTTTCGGTATCAATGCTGTCGGACTTCTCCTTTACTCTGGTCAGCTAGCCTTCAATGAAGAGTCTGATGAAGCCATGAAGGCCACAACAGAGCCTGGAGACTCATCAGGTAACAACAACAGTGAAGTAAATAAAAGCAGTGAGGATCAAAGTTCGGGTGATTAGACCGTTCTCTGTACTTGTATTTTGTACTAAGAAACATGTAATAATTATAAACAAACAAAGCTTTTATCTGAATATCTTGTAACTATATGTATCTGTTTGTTGAGTAGTGATTAGTCGTTGTTAGTTTCGATGGGACATTATCGACCAGAAGAAGAAGACATTAGACTAACGGACAAAAGGAGGATACAGATTTTCATGAAAAGACATTGGAATAGCGCAAGAAAATTAATTGTGACTAACAAAACAAAATTTACAAACAAGGACAAATAATATTCCGAAATTACTATTACACCCCAAATAGTTTCTCTTATTCCCACCCAAGTCCCAATCCTTTCTTCTAGAACCCTACTCCGGCGCCGCCGCCGACTCCGACAGAAGCTTGAGGATGCGGCTCGAGCTTCCTGTTTTTCCAGAAACAAGCTTCCGGAGCAAGCTTCGAAGCTGACTTCCTCGGCTCCGATTTGCAACGTGGCAACACCGGCGGCTCGTACGCCTTATTACCTCCGGGAACCTTCTGCTCTCTAACGGAAGCAGCCGTCGTTAACAACGGCGGAGCCGCTGGGTATGAGCACGATGACCGAGGCGGCTGTAACAAAGATTGGTGAACAGGTCGTTTGTCGATTGAACGCCGGCGAGAGGATGCGTTGGAGTCAACGGCGGTGACGATTCGTTTTTTCGGTTGTTGATGATGGTGATGATGATGTTCTCCGGTAGCTTCTGTTATCTTCTTCGCCGGAGGTCTTCCCGGTTGACATCTGACGAAATCCGTAGAGCAGACCCAAGTCTCCTTGGAGACTTCCATCGATAGCTTTGGCTCACACATCATTAGCAACAGACAATCCGGTAACACCTTAAACGGTGTCGTCTTCTCTTTCTCGGCCGTTTCGTCATGTTCTTGATCTCCTCCTCTCATTATCACTTCCGGACTCGGGTCGGGTTCTCTGTTTCCTTGGTTGGATCTTTCTACGTTTGGTGTCACAGAGGCAGCAGCTAGCTCCTCCTCCTCTTTCCTTTCTTCTTCTTCTTCTTCTTCCATCTCAGCCGTTTGCTCCTCTTCTTCAATGGCGTTTCTGAGATCTTCCTCGATGTGTTTGATGATCATAGCTTCAATCTCTTCCTCCTGGATTCTCGAATCTTCTTCTTCTTCCACAAGTTCTTCCTCTTTAGAACCTTCTGGAGATTCGGTAACAGGAACTACAACCTCTCTCTCGATAATAGTCTCTCCAGAAATCCATTTCTCGCACAACTCGATCCGCTTCTTGTCTTCCAAGTCAAGCTCAAACCTCCTCCTCTCCTCCTCTTCTTCCTCCTCCTCTCCTACATACACACGGTCGTCAAGCGACATCTGCCTCTCTCGAACCCGGTTAGCTAAAGCCGCCACCTTAACCGGATCAGATCTACACCGCATCAACAGCAACGCATTCTTCGGCGGAGAACAGAGATTAATCCGTCCAACATCCTCCTCCCTCTCTCTCCTCTCCGTCTTCATCTCAATCTCGCTCAAATCAAGCCCCTCGAAAACATGTCTCCGGCGACTCCTCCTCCTACTCTCCTCCGCCTCGTCGTCTTCATCTCCCCCGACCACGAGCTCGATCTCCCTCCTCTTCCCTCCCGTCTCCTCCACCGCCACGAACCACCGCGTGAACACCGCGCCGCACGAGCTTCCGTTATTCTCACCTCGCCTTCCATCTCTATTACCCGCGCAGGAAGATCTACACGGGGACGAGGAGAAGCAGTTAAGCTCGGAGCCAAAAGCTCGCAACGACTCGCAGATAGTCACCGGGAAATGAACCCAACGGTTCTCGCTCGCGTCGAAGCGACACCCTCCCCTGTCGTTTTGGTCGGAGGATGATCTCCTGAAGCTCGTCTCCCCGCCTTTCCTCCGAGATCTCGCTCTCATCTTCTTCTTCACATGCTTCCTCGTCTTCACCCTCACTTGACCGATACACGTCACCTTCGGAGACGACGGCTCGATGTTGTTGTTGTTGTTGTTATTATTCTCGTAACCGGATCCAGATCTCTTCCGCCCTCCTCCGTTGTTACCGAACATCGGAGAGTTGAGAACTCCGGCGGAAGCGTTCTTTATGCTGCCGCTCGTGCGGAGACGACGGCTGAGAGAAGTGGTGAGACAGGCAGAGCGAGCTGGGCTGAGGGAAGAGAGGCGCATGGAGGAGGAAGAAGAGAAGCGAGATGTGAAACAGATGAATAAATCGGTAGTAGAAGAAGAGGAAGAAGCATTCCTTGTGTTGTTGCTGCTACTGTTAATACTTGAAGAACGGTGGGGTCTCTCAGTTTCCGCCATTGTTTTTTTTTACTGTGTGAGAGAGTGAAGTAGCCATCGACATTGGTGATGGTATAGTTTCAAGACTAAAGGTGTGTTCCGTTGTAATTACTAAATTACCCCTAAACCTGATTAAGGGAAAGATTCGTTCCTCATGAACCTCAGTAACCACCATTGACTAATCTAGCTGTTGTAGTTTTTCGCGGTGATGGTTTGTGAAAAGGGTGAATTAGTAATTTGCGGAGAGTGGAAGTGTGGCCCATGAGAGTGAAATGAGTTAAAGGGTTCGTACGTCTCTGCGGACTGTGGATACACACATGTGCACACAGTAAAGGTATTGGCTTTCCCGAAAACACAAACACTCAGACACGCATGTCTCTTGTGTGTATTTGCATGTATTGTTTTCGTAGTCTTTCCTTTTTCTTTATTTTAACTTTTGGATTTTTGATAAAATTAAATAATGAAAAGTTTTGTGTTTTGCAAAAAGATATGACTTTTAGTGAATTTCAAAAGTTCTGAAGATATCATTTCCTTGTAACTAAGATTATTGGACCCCATGGACTAAGTGTTTTTTCGTGATCTTTTTTGAAATATATTTGCATGTCATATCATATTCGTGTTTGATATGCTTTTGAGAAAATTGTGAATAATCAGCTCAGGGGTTTGGTTGCAAAATTGGTAAAAAAAAAAAAAATATTAAAACACCAAACCACAGTGCCTGCAAATTGTAATATGTATTTATCTAGTATGGTAAATATGTATATGACAAACAGCTTTCTTTTTGTTATCTAGTGCGTTATGTTCTCATTCAAATCTCTCAATGATTATAACAGTTGCGGGATACAGCAATCAATAATTATTTCAATTTGCATATTGGTTTGAAGATAGTACGTTGATTGATGGGGGTGGTTAGAGATGTTAGGATTTATCCCACGTTATGGAAATCATAATGGATATTTGCGAGAATATACAACATATACGTCTGTTCTTGGAAACCTTTTTTCTACTAAAATTGTTTTATATTAATTGATCGGTCATTGCATTATAAGTTGTTACGTTATAAGTTATAACCAGTGCATTAGGAAAACCAATTGTTGGGATCTATGGATACTTAAGAATATTCCTGCTGTGTTTTAGCTCGAGATTATAATCATTTGAGATAATTGACTGAGATCTACTCATATAACGACCAAACATATGTGATTACAAACTAGAAAAAATTAGCTAGCCAAAACGAATAAATAAATTATTGTTTTTATAAAAGCGAATTAAGGGGACAACGTCTTTTTTTCTTGTTCATAATGATAAAAACAGTAGACCAGAAGTCCTAGTCACATGGTCTTGGCTAAATACGGTCGAATACAAATAATGAAAGATATCATCTTAATAAATAAATTAAAGAAGACAAAACCTTTTTTGTTGGCTCAAATAAAGAAGAAAAAATAATCTTATTATAGTAATTAAAAGCATTATAGAACCCAAAGCTTGCACGTGATCGGACTACCCGGAGATAGGGTAATGAGTCGACATGGCCGTTGTTCTTCTTGTTTTTAGCTCTAATTATTACTACATCTTATACAATTTAGTCTAAATTTATTATACGCTTTTTTTTTTAGTTTTCTTTTCGTGAAGTTGTCCCTTTGCTTTCTTTCTTGTGGATGCATGAAACTAAGGGCACGTCGTGTCGCTTTTTGTAGCACTTAAAGAGTCGGACCCAGTCTCTTTTTTAAAACATTTATGTTGTTCCGAAATGGAGTATGGTCAAATAAATAGAGACATATATATACTCTTAATAATTCAGTTTAAAAAGCAACGAGGATGATTGCTGATCTGATTAGATAGATAAACTCATACCAAATATGTTTCTACACTGCTCGTAAAGTAAAACTGCATTTTATCAATAGATACAAAACCAAACAATTAGATTCTCGAACAAACAAATAAACCTTAAAAAACAAAAACAAATAAACCTTGATAAAAAAACTTACAATCCCAAAGATTGTAAAACGTAAGGACCAAATATATAAAATTTCATGACGATAAAAATGCGCATTTCCATGTACAAATACTCTAAAAGTTATATTCAGTTGATCCATATACGTATACTAAATAATAAAGATTAATGAACATTACAATTGGATTAAATCACGAAGAATTTAACGGCGTGACAAAATACGCGCGTAATGAACCGCGAAGTAACGGTCATAATAAACAGAATAATAGAGGAAAATAGGTAGGTGATGTGGCAGACATACAGAGAGAAGAAAGGAGTTTGACCAGACCATTAAAAAGACTAAAGGACCACACCAGAAGCCATAACATTGCATTAACATGCTTCTAATAACAGTCTACTTTTATTAATTTATCAATTATACATCAATATCTTTTCCTGATTTTAAAATGATGTGTCTGTACTTTATATATATATAGTAAATACTAAATGCATACTTCCTTGGGCCATCTTAAAGTTGTTTGTTACAAAGACAAAATTTGTAAAAATAGTGCATATTTTGCAGAAGCTATATATCATTACAAAGGTAACAACAAATCCTAGATTAACCCATATAATTTTTTCTTTTCCTTACTAAAAAATGTAACAATCCGGTTTCCAAAAATAACCAACATTGTTGTATACGAATAAATCTATGTATAATAAATGGCAGATTGATCACAGAGACCTACGCGATTTAACTGGCAATAAGTTTGATGAAATTATAAACACGTGCTCATTGGTCCCCAACAAATAATAGAGTATGTAGAGTAGAACAGAGTATATGAATTTACTAGATCTTTAGAAGAAGCTAAAGAACTGGAATAATGTTACGACTTGGAGGACTTACTGACTTACTAGCCAATAACAGTGACATGTTACCTGTAAAAGTTTTGAAGGCTTTGGACGGAAAAAAAAAAAAGAATGTTTCCTTGTCCCACTGATGACGTTGCTAGCGTTACTCAGTAAGAAGGCTGTGTAGACCACGTGCAGAGTAGGGCGTATGAAGAATTAAATTCGTTGGCTGATCTGGCAGAGGATACAGAAGTTTGACTGGACCATTAAAGGACGAGAACCAGACAAAACATTCATTTAATAAGCTGTTTAACACCTGCCATGTTATGCTTTTAATGACACTTCGAGGTCATTAAATTAACTATTAAGAGTATTTGTTTTTTAATCAAGAAACTAAAAAGTAGAGTGAGAATGCTGCTATGAGGATGGCTTTGTTCAATCATGTGATCCACTTTGGCTTCACGTCACACAATGAGCAATTATGTATGTATGGCTTATTTAATCGAGATTGACATTTATATCATGGTTTAAATAGTTCGACCTTACTCACTCCGTTCCTAAATATAAGATGTTTAGAAGATTTTTTATGTTCCAATATGTAAAATATTCTCATATTTCTAGATAATTTAACTTTATCAAAAACTGTGTAACTAATTAAATTTAATCGATCTATTTTGTAATTGGTCAAATAATTTTTAATTTATAATCTTAATAATACTTTAAAATAAAAAGTTAATTTTCTTAACAACGTGTTTTACCTAAAACATCTTATATTTAGGAATAAAGGGAGTAGATTTTATAGTTCAAATCTCAGACTAAAATTAATGGTTTGTAAAAATTCACATGCGTATAATCCAGAAGATCACCAAACTCACATGTATACAGTTTTGGATTTGACCGATCATGTGATCAACTTTGGCTTCGAGTCACATATTTAGCAATTATGTATGATTTATTTAATTGAAATTGACATCTACGTTATCTCATGGTTTTAATAGTTTACAACTTACATCTTCGGGTTTAAATCTCAGACTAAAAGTACTAGTTTCAAAAGTTTGATAATCAAGAAGATCATCAAAATCCAGCATATTACAATGTTTTGTTGTTTGTTGAGATTCACATACAATAGATGACAACAGAAAAACACATATTTAAACCATTTTTCCTTTTCTGTACTGCAAGTTGCAATAAAGATAATGTCCAAATAAAAAGAAACCGTTTGGAAAGTCTATACAGAAACTGCATGTTCTTGATGTGAATCCTAAGTCTGATAGATCTCGTTTACAGAAAACACCAGACGCTAAAAAGCATTTGTTTCTCATGCGTGTAATTTCTAAAAAAGAACCAACTGCTATGGAGATCTGCAGGTATTATTATTGTTACTCCTATGTATATAGTTCAGAGCTCAAGAACCACCTTACCCGGAACCAGCTTCTTCTCCTTGGCTTCATGAGCTGCTACAACCTCGGTTATCGGAAATGTCTTTTCCACTGGTATCTTTAGCTTTCCGGCTCCAACTAACCGCTGAATCTCAGCTAGACCTTCAGGATCAGCCCTCATATACGTCCACCAATAGTCTGTTATTTTTCAGTTCATTACATTCAGATTTTATCTTATACCAATTCCATGGAACAAGTCTTATTAACAGAATAGTTCATACAAAAACTGAAGAGAGAGACTGTAATGCAGGATCCAATCTTTACCTATTCCATGAGAATACTGATATTGTATCTTTTTCTTTGCCAAGAGTGAAGTTGCAAGCGGAAGCCCAATCAGAAAACCATATCTATCAGTCAATGACGCAGCCTCACCCTTCAATATATCAATGCAAAAGAGAATAAAACACTTCTGTTAGGCAAAATATCCAAGAGCAAATATAGCTCACAAGGCAGAGACAAAAGAACTATAACATACCTGGAGAGTCATATAGTTCCCACCCTTCCTCAAGAAGTTTATGCCTATTCTCTCGGTCTCAGGCCGACCAATAGTATCCAAGACAGCGTCAAACTTTCCTTTCACTGCCACCTCAATGTCCTGTACATGAAACAGGTTGCTGAATCAGAACAATATAATCATGGCTCCACTTTGGATCAGCAGATACATAACCAACTTGTGTCCTTACCTCAGTTAAGTAGTCAACAGCTTGTTCGGCACCAGCTGCTAGTATACGATCTTTGGTCTGACCAACACAAGAAGCTATAACATGGCACCCAAAGGCTACTCCCAGCTGGATTGCAGCAAAACCTACTGCTCCTCCTCCAAAAACTAATAGTCTTTGTCTGCAAAAAGAAAGGTTTGTAGCAACACATTGTTGAGTCCATAGTATTAGACAACAAGGAGAAAGCATATGTGTGAATGTATCAGTATCAGCTTCCTGCCACATGTAGTGCAATAATAGTTTCTCAAAAACCATACCCTTCGAGTATCCGAGCATTACTCTTCAAAGCACGCCAAGCAGTCAACGCTGCAAAAGGAATGGCACTCGCCTCCTACAAGAGAGCAGCTGGAAACTCTTAACGGAAAACAATCAAAATAGCTAGCCAATAAAGACATTAAAGCATTCAATAAACAGGCTTCAAGGGTATATAGATCTTCCTACTTACCACATGAGAAACCGAAGATGGCTTTTCAGTAAGCTCCTCCTCAGAAAGTATCCCATAATCAGTATAAGTACCTCTCAACGCAGTAGGATGCAACGCACCAAAGACTTCTTGCCTACTTTAAACGACTTCACTGAATTACCAATAGCTGCAACTTCACCACTGATATCGCGTCCAATGATAACAGGTAGATGCGGTTGTAATACAGAGCGTCCGTATCCTGCTCGTAACTAAGATCAATAACGCCAATATCAACAGAAGAATCATAACACCAATCTCACTACTCTTACAGTCTTACTTACAGTATCACATCAATAGGAGAGTAATTTTCTAGGTACGATTCATCTCATACTATAAGATACGTAATAGATCCAATCCAACAGATGACGCTAATCCTAATACCGCAATCTCCGATTATATCAAATGCATGTGCACTAAGAAAGTGAAATCAAAGGCGGATCAAGCAGAGAACACTCACTCTGCAATCAAGAGGATTGACGGAGACAGCTTTCGCACGGACGAGGACCTCGTTCGGATTAAGATTCGGCACCGGAACATTCTCTCGGAGCTCCAAAACCTCCGGACCGCCAAAGCGAGGCAGCATCACTGCACGGCAACCGGTGAAGATGCTACGACGAGAACTTAACCGGAAAACCAATCCGGCTTTAGAGCCACCACGCAATGATCTCATCACTCGCATTTCTCCGTCGTCTTCTTCGTTGATGCGAAAATCTGTTTCTTCTATTTTAAGACTTTTCGTTTTTTTTTTTTTAACATAGAAACGGAAAGTGAAGACGTGGCAGTAATAGCGTCCGCAGAGCGGGTTTGTTTACTTGACTGTACATGCAAGCTGTTGGTTTCGATCAACCCGGTTTGTTCCCAACCGAACTGATTCGACCAGAAATTCAGTAAACCGGCCGGGTCAACGTGTCAATCCTTGAAATTGAGCTGGAACCAGAGGAATGTAGATCGAAGCAGTTGCAAAACCATCAAGTAATTATGCATAGTGAACCAAAAATGAAAAGCCATCAAGACATGATGCATGTACCGAACCAAAACCATTAATCCATATTAGGGAATAGTGGCTTCGACAATGTTCTAAGCTTAATTGGACAAAACCGAACCGAGTAACAAAAAATAAGTGAACATGAGAAAAAGTATTTTGATGATACAGGAGCTAATATGGTGTAACGTCGTGATGAACTTGTATACAACAAGATGATACATTGTGGGAACTCAAGCCCACATCAAAAATGGAAGAGACGAACAGCTGTTTGATCAGTGTTTGCTTTAAACTTGATTGATTGATTCAAACAATTGAGGACGCCTTCTCTACTTTTAGTTTCTTCTTAGGCTTACGCTTCTTTTGTTTCAGCCTCATCCGTGTCTGGTCTTTCACATTTCTCTCCCACTCTCTTCTGTTCTTCTGGTAAAGCAGCATTGCAGCTCTTGCATCATCAATCTGTCAATGGTAAGAAGAGTTGATATTTGCTTGCGGATCTAACAAAACATGATAAAAGTGGAATCAATGATGTTTGTCAGATGTTCACACTTACAGGGCAGTGCTCTCCGTTTTGAATGTCGGCCCCTAGAAACTCAGATGCTAGATGTTTTAGAGACTTTCTTGTTTTGTCCCTGTTTGAAAGATTACGGATGGGTTCATTAGGATTCGATATTGGAAGGTTTAAAAAAGTGTGACAAGAATCAGTTAGAGGAAAAGAGAAGAGAGGGGTGGTTGCTGAGGTGTGAGAGTACTTGAGAAAGGGCTGATACTCTGCTGTGTCCCTTATGTCCTTCTTCGGGTGAGTTAACAGCAAAACCTGTTGCAAAGTCTAGCTGTGTTAAAACTATGTACTGGCAATGTAAATCAGATTCGAGATTTGTGATAAAAAAAAACTACAGACCTTGAGATCGTTATGCAACGCATGTCCCACGAGAATTTTTCCCTTGATCAACTCCGCCACTTTGGTCTGAGCAACTCGGAAATCTTTGGCTGAAGATTGAAAGAACAAAAAAAAAGGAAATTAAGATGAAAGTTTAAAACTGTTAAGTAGATGTTTCCATTCATTTGCAGGAACAAAGGTCAAGAATGTTGACAGATTCAAGAAAGAAGGTAGGAAATGATGAAAATAAAACCAAACCCTTTCTTAAGTCTCTAGGTCGAATCCCACTAATATGCGTTCGAAAGTCAACAACACGTTCCACTGGACGGACAAACTCATCGTATAGAACATTCCCCCATTTATTTACCTGTCAGGTGAAACAACCAGTGAACTTCACGTGGAAGAAGAGACGGATATAACCCTCGAGAAGATGGATTAAGAGAAAGCAATTGTGGAATGACATAAACGAAGCTATCCATGCATACCAAGGTAACACGTCCAAGGGCGCTTTTGGTTCCTTGACTGACACCAACCATTTCACAGTCCATAGCCACTTCATCTGTCAAACTACCCACACATTGTTAATATACAGATTGCTCATATAAGAGAACAAAAATATTAGCAAAAATCCTTCGTTTTCTAGCACAGGCAATTACTAGACACTGTTTAAAAAATGCTATAAAGTGTTGTCAGTTGCAGTGTGTATCTCATCATCATCTTAGTGACAGAAACTCCACAAAGCTAAACAGCAAACCACGACCTTACCTGGTATCGTCATTGACAGGTGCTAAGGGATTAATCTTAGGAACATCCACCTCCGAATCTGGTCTCTCTTTCCTCTTCCCTGCAAGAAGTTAGAACCACTGAGAGACCAAACCATTTGTTTACAAAACCCAAACTCGAAGTCCGAAACTTTCGGTACCTAATATGGACCTGGGATTATCTGAGTCGTCATTGTTTGACGCTTTTCGATTGCCCGAGTTACTCGAATCAGATTTCAGCTTCTGCAATGACAACGACGAGAACCAACAGAAAGAGATTAATGGCTGAGCAAAAGTCTGGAAGACAAGGAAGGAGCAAAAGAGAAAGAAAGAGACAAACTTGTTGGAGGAGTGACCAATTAGGGTTTATCTGAACGGGTTTAGGGTTTTTCTTCTTCGGATTTCTCTTCTTCAGATCAGAAGAACTCATCTTTTTCGTACACGAACTAGGCGGCTCGAGAGTAAAGGTTTAAGACCTATTAAAACCGACGACGTCTGCTTGCACATAAACGACACCGTGTCGTACGATTGGTTTAACAAAAGCTAAACCGCGTATTAATATTTACTAGTTCCACCACGTCAAGCTTCTCTCGTTGATTAGAGTTTAATTATGATTTTTGTTTTAGGACAGGACAAGATATGGTTGCTTATTACCAGTGTTTTTAGACCCGGACAGAACCGACGGTCAGACCAGGTTCAATCGTGAACCGGACAAAAATTCGGGTTGAATTAATGTCGAATCCAACTAAAGTTGAACCAGTTAAAAATCCATATTGAACCGCTAAAAATCTGGGAACCGGTGACCCGACGAACCAATCAAACTCTGGTTTTTAAATAAATCATTTTATTCATAAAATAATTAAAATTTCCTTTTTAAAAATAAAATAATGTTTCAGATTAATAACGTAAAGCCGTCTCCTCTTTTTGTCTCGAGTCTTTGACATCTCTGCAAAACAGCAATTCACAAGATATTACCTACTTTTCAAGGTATTGTTTTGTGTCGAAGATTTTAAGAATTGAAAACTTAGGTTTGTGAAGTTGGTATAGTTTTTTTTAAGGTGATGAAAATTTAAAGTGATAAAGACCTGAAGAATAATGTTTAAATATGTTTTGTTTTTCCTTTTGATTTTGGATCTGAACTATTAAATTGTTTTATTACTTTTATTACATTTTCAGTTTGTTACTTTTTAAAAAATTTATAAGCATTATGGTTATTAAAATATTTTATTTGATATGATATATCTTTATAAGAATATGCAAATTCAAAATATTATTAAATTTACTTAAATCCAATCAAATCCGGTTTGAACCCGATCGAACCCGGTCGAACCACAATGACCCACAACCCAAAATATTTCCGGTTCGATAGCCGGTCCGGTTTTAAAAACACAGGTTATTAGTATAGCGTTTTTGTTATTGTTGTGTTGGTTGTTGGTCAGTAATTAGACATTGAATTTTAATTCGTTTTGCCTAACTCTTAACCACCATAAAAAATTAATGAAATCAAAGATAACAAAAAAATCAAAATACTAACAAAATAGTTGCTAGAAAAGAGTATGTTAGTATTCAGTATTCGCTCTGGGCTACCGCATTCTCCTCCTTTGTTAAATTGGCAATGCTCTAGTACAAGCAAATAGTGGATCTTATTATTCAAAGTAGTATTAATTTATTAGATGTGAAATCAAAAGCTCGTGTTCATTAAAAATAAAAGCAGATAACTCTGACCATTTACGACGTTTTTATCATAATTAGGATTTATAATATTTTTATTATTAAAAACCAACAATTGCTGTCAGAAAGCTCAAGAAAACCGATGAAAAACATTATTTTTTTTAAAAGGTAAAGAAAGATAAGCATAAGAGAATATTGAAAAAGAAAACTGAGAAGAGAAAAATAAAATAAAATTAAAAAAACCTTCCATCACCCTCCTCCTTGGATCTCTTTCTCTCCCTGACTAAATTCTGGAATAATCAGGTAATTAATCTCTCTTGATCATCGCAAATAATCGGATTCTCGAGCTTTAGATTTTTGAGTATATTGGTGGGTTGATCATCTTTTGACATAATGGTTAGACTACATGAGGAGCTGCTGAAGAATTGCAATATTGCATGGACTTAACTTAACTTTGTATATGATTTCGTTGTTCTTTGCTTTCTGAATTAGGCTTGATCTCTGCAGCTAGATTTTCATGCTTACACAATGTATCCGTGAAGCTTAAATGTTCAATGGTTCTGTCTGTCTGTGGATACAGTTTCTTTGTGTCTCTCTATAACTTGTGATAATGAGGTTAAAATCACAGGGATATGTTTTGAGACTTGGTACGTAGCATTTTTTAAACGAAACTGGGTGATAATATTTACTTTTTTTTTGTATGTTTTGATATTATACTTGTGCTTATTGAAACAGACTTGCTAGAATCAGCTTTAGCATTGAGCTTTTGCTCTCTTTCTGGGCAAATTTTACTTGTTTCTTTCTTGCTAATGTTGTTGATCTTTCTAAAATTCAACTGCCAGGAGGTGGTTTCTGCAACTGGTTTAGACATGGAGCAGCATTCTTGAAGCTTTGTCCTCCCTCCAGATATCACTGTTTCTAGTTCTGAACCTTATGACAACAACAACAACTCAATGTTCTACAGGCTTCCACCACAGTCCAATCATCATCATCAACGTTCTTCAAATCTTGGTCCTGTCATGTCAACCCCACCACATTTCCATCTTCCTTATGCGCCTTTTCATGCTCCACCGTTTGCTCCTGGAGATCATGGTGTAGCTGTTGGAGGTACTTCCACAGAACATGAGAGGGATGCACATGTTATGGGTCAGGGATACAAAAGAAAGAGCACTCAAGTAATGCCCGGAAATTTTCACTATCAAAGCACTGCAGAAGCGGCTCCTTGTTATTTCCCACCGGAGACAGCACATTTCTCATTCCCACAGTATGGTACTACTTACCCACAACCAATAGATCAGAGGAGTGTGAGAAACAGAGCAGGAGCAGCTTCAATGGATCCGCCTCTCTCCCATGTTCATAACAATTTCATTCAAGGAAGCTATCCTTTTCCACCTCCTGGTTCAGTCTGGTATGACCAACATTGTAATGGCAACGCATCTGATGGATCCTCTTCTTCGCTTTGGCCCCAACCACCCTCTGTACCTTATATGCATGGTAATCTCCTTATTCCGTCAACACTGAGACTGGTCTTTCTGCAAGTTCTTGAAAATCTTAATGCTTCTTCTTGAATGATCTCTTAGGTCACGGTGTTACTGGCTCCATAGACTCTGGTAATGTCTGCTTTCCGAGATACCATGAAACCTCTAGTAGCAGAAACCACACACCATTTCCATACCCAAGGCACAACTCTTTTAGCCATCATCCGGTACCACCACCACCTCCTCCTCCTCATCGTCCTCCCACCGTATACCCTCACTTGGCTTCAGCCTCATACACTGTTCCCTTGACTATACATGATTACTATAGTCCTGTAGGACCGGTTGGGTTTAGAATAAACCAACATCCCCAAGAAGACTTTGTACCTGCAGCGCCTCTTAGACACCATGGACTGCCTCGCTTTAGAGCATTTCCCACAGATGTAACACCTTCTTGCGCACAGTTTTCATCTTCTAATGTCAGTTTTTACAAGAATGGCTTTTTCTGTTGTATGTTTAGGAAGTTGCAGTGTTCCGGGAAGGAGGCTTCTACAATGCTGTTGATCATCATCAAGACATGCGTTTGGACATAGAGGACATGTCATATGAGGTGAGTCCACAGTTACTCTGTACCACATAGCTAATCACATGAGTCCACGATTATGCTTACTAACATTCAAACCTCTCGTGGCACAGGAGCTTCTTGCTTTGAGCGACCATATTGGCACTGTGAAGACTGGCTTGTCAGAAGAAGATGTGGAAGGACTTCTTAAAAGAAGAACGTCTTTATTTACCAGAATCAACATGGAAGAAGCTCCATCTACGGATCTAGAAACAGATTCTTGCACGATATGTCAGGTAAAGCGAAGAAATCTTGAGACTTCATCCTCCAACCTTATGCAAACATTCCACACATACTCATCTTGGTAGTAAAACTCGCTTTTTCCTAACTGAGAATTGACAGGAAAACTACAAGAACCAAGATAAGATCGCAAAGCTGGATTGCAGACACGAGTATCATGCAGAATGCTTGAATAAATGGTTGGTTATTAAGAACATCTGCCCAGTGTGTAAATCAGAGGCACTGGTCATGGAAAAGAAGAAGGAACGATAAGAAGTGTAGGAGGAGAAGTTTCTGCAGATTCAACCTAATAGAACGTTATGGTTTTTTTTTTTCAACAATGCTTATAAATATTGGTTTTATAAGAGAAACAGAGTCACGTGTAAGTTTCAGCCCCGAGTTCTGTAAATTTAAACTTTTTGGGCACATACTTTTGTGTAACAGTCTAAAGCTGAGACTGGCTTAGGGACTATGAAAACTGTACAGGCTTCTTTGGTTCTTTGTACATTTGGTTGCTCTGATGAAGCTTGTTCTGCCTTCTTTACCTATAGCATCATTTATTTTCTTGTTCATAGGTGTTGTTGAATAAGTTTATTAAAAAATAGAAAGCATTATAATGTTCTGAGAAACTTACACCAAGCCAGACAAGGGAGATTCTATCTGTATAGTTGCCCATATTACCAGAACAAGTGAACATCAACTTGAGAAGCATCAGGCTAGATGACCTCAGAAGCATCGTCCTTAGACCCGACACTGATACTCTGTCCTGTAGGAGAGTAGCCTGATTGTCATCTCCAATATCCAAAGCTTTTTTGGCTCGACACACGGTATATCTGAGAAAGTAGTTGAGTGAGAGCATTGTCCATGTTCAAAGCTTCGAGTGCATTTGTCTCCATGAAGAATCTGCAAAGGGCTGTGGGCGTCTTGACTTCTTTCAAGTCATGGGTTGTATACTTGTATGATATAAGCTTTAATGCAAAACACCTGGCTAACAATACCACATAAACAAGTAGAGAATGAGAAAATGATGAATAAGAAACGAGTAAAACAAATCAGTATACAAAATATGGAATATATTAACAAAAAGGTCCCGTAGCTCAGTTGGTTAGAGCGTTGGTCTTATGAGCCGAAGGTCGCGGGTTCGAGCCCCGCCGGGACCAATCGAGCTTATTAGATTTTCTTTTTTATCCATCCTTCAACTTTAGCAAATTTAACAATTCCATCCCAAACTAACCAATATTACAAGAGAAACCTCTTAAAGTACCATTTTTTGCCGAGTCTCGTCCTTTATTTTAATCAGTTTCCTCACACTGGCCCAAAGATCATTAAATTTATCAGAGACAGCCACGCCTTGTATTTAAAGAAAAAGATCGAACACCACCTTCACCTTTGGTTAAAATGTCAATCACCAAGATGGGTTTAATTCCTCTTTCTCTCGCCATTTGCTTAAGAACCACTCAACATTAGCCTTGGGTTTAATTCCTCTTTCTCTCGCCATTTGCTTAAGAACCACTCAACATTAGCCTTCTTGTGGCGTTAAAAGAAAGAAAACATATTAAACACCATATCTCCATCACCTAATCTGGTTAAAGTCTTTAACCTACATCATCTTCTCCAGTAAAACAATATGTTGTATCTGTCGGCTTTATACTATAGTCTTTGTTATGGGATCTGGATGGTTGGTCCATTCTCTCATCTGTTACGAAGGAACAAATCAGATCGAGGCACCGTTTGTAGAAAAAACTCTGTTTCATTCTTTGCATACTAGTGACATCAAAACATGTTCTTTCTAGGTACATTCAGAAACAATAAACAGTTTCAAACCGATCAAGTCCAGCTCAGTTTTCTACCATGCTTACCACAGAGATCGATATTATTCACATTCAAAAGGCTTTCCAAGCATGAAGCATAATATATTTGTCATTCTCCACAACTTGGTTGTTGGTTACTGCTCCAATATATAGGGTTTCTTGCGAATTCTTAAGGTGAGAAAAAGACTATGCAGCTTGAAAGCGCAAAGAGATTTTCAACTCATTGGTCCCTTACATCGAGGAACCAGACTTGATGCAATATACAGAGTGTGATCAGAGCACGATGTTTCTATACTGTGAATTAAGATAGACTTCCAGTACAAAAGATTGAAGAACCGGTTGACGCTGAAGATAAAGCTGCAGAATCTAGAAGTTGAATGGTGTGGTGGTTCTGAACGAGGAACAGAGAGAAGAAGCTACAGTGAAGCGTGAACGAACAATGTATTATGCTTTCTCTCATCAGGTCAATGGAAACTTAGACTCAAATACATAAACTGGTTTGTGTGTTTGGATACCTTGTGGATCAAGTAACTTTAGGGTTTTCTTTTTGCAGCGGAGAGCTAATGATACATAGTATCTAACTCAAGCTTGGTTTAACTTCGACAAAAGAAAACTAGGGATAGAGTTGGATAGGCTAGCAGCACGACCTTTGGAGATTGGACTCAATGCCTAGTCACTAAACCGAACAAACCAGGTAGGAAACCGTAGAAATTATATCAGCCAATGTGATACAATTATAAGACCTCAGCTAAACCGGCTTTGCCAATCACGAAGGAGGAAGCTACAAAAAATACCAAAAAAGCCTGGATTGATTTCTCATGTATACAAGTTCATTAACGGTGACGGAAAATCTTCACCGTTATATCAGTCTTATGCCTATTTGGGCTTACTCTATTGGGCCTTCAGCATAATGAGAATCCGACATAACTAAAAATTATAGAATCTGAATCAGGTCTTGTCGCTTTTCGTCTCTCTCTCTCTGTATCTTCGTGTTCTCTTTCTCTCTGTCGCTTCTTAACATTTCAGATCGCTAGCTCTGCTCGTGGGCATCCAATTTACCGCTGTATTCCTTCTTCTTCCCAGAGTTTGAGGTAATATACTCCTTCTTCAACGATGATTGCTTAAATTCATCTTCTTTAATAGTATCTCGACCTTGCTGTTTGATGCAATATCTCTCGATTAGAGTTTTCTGGGAAAATGACTGAACTTTCTTGTTCACATCAAATTATTGTGAAAATCCCACGTCAGGGTTGAGTTCCTTTCAGTAAATCTCTTCGAAGATTTGATTGAAAACGACCTTTTTATAATTCAAAAATCGAAACTTTTCAACCTTGAATCGATCTAGTTCCACCTCCACACTTCAGTTACGTGTTGTGTAATCTAGTCTTTAGTGGTGGTGGTGGAGACTATTGTCTGATCAAATTAACCTATAAGTTTCTCTCTATTCTCGCAGCTCTCCACAAGTTTACCAAAATGAACAAAAGTCCACGCATCGATATCCCCTCATCGTCATCTTCTGCAGATGGTGAGCTCAATGAAGACGACATCTTCTCAATCGACGTGACTCACCCTTCTCCGTCGTCTTCCCCTTCGCAACACCCACCTGCTCGCCAGCTTCAACGGAGCAAAAGCGGTTTGAAAAACGTGGAAGCTTCTGGTATCCTCGCCGCTCTTCCCGAGCCTTCTGGTAACAGTTACCTCAACCACGTCTTTCACCATAAGCCTGCAGCTCTTCTCTCCCCTTCAGCTTCTTCCTCCTCATCCGCTCGAACCATTCCCTCAGCTCCTAAACCGCCTCAAGAGAGGCTTCCGTTTACGGCTCAGTACCCTCAGTCGGCTCCGGTTCAAGTGCCGTTAGCATCTTCGGCGATGATGAATCGTCATAAGAAGGAGTTCAAGCTGACTGATGTGGTGGATGAAGATGAGGAAGAGGAAGAAGAAGAGGTAGGTGAAAGGCTTCCTCCTCATGAGATTGTGGCTCGGTCTTTGGCGCAGTCTTCTTACCTGTCTTGCTCCGTGCTTGAAGGAGCAGGAAGAACACTTAAAGGGAGAGATCTCAGACAGGTAAGGAATGCTGTCTTCAGAAGAACAGGTTTCATAGATTGAGTTTTTTGTTTTTGTTTTTCATCAAAAAGACCATTCTTTGATTTGTTATCCGATTGAACCTCCTTTTATTTAGCCACAGAAACTTTCCATTGTATGTTCATATATGTTGTCTACTTGATATCAAAGACATTGATGTGATAACACATGTGTTTATATAATTGTTTCATGCTTCTCATGTTAATGAGACGCAGAGTTGTTCTAAGGTTTGAGTTTTCACATGTATTCAATTTATGATGACGGCTTCAGAAAGTTCTTACATTGGTGAATCTCTAATCTAAATTGACTAGTCTTTTAAGAGTCGTCATAGTCTCCTCTCTCAGAAGACAAAGTGAATCACCTTTTGTATTGTCAATGTGAATTCCTTCAGTAAAAAGTTTAAGGCAATGGGATCTTACAAGAAGTGAAAAGAGAGATGGGACCATTCTTAAAGTGATAGCTCTTTTACAATCTTGGCTCTATCTTCTATCTTCTTCTTCAACATCACTCTCAAACCCATTAGATATTTTGAGGTTTAGTGTGATATGTTTTACTTGGTCATAACATATACAGTGTACTATGTTATCTACCTGTCTCAAAGAACATACTTACTGATGATATTATCAGTTGACAAACCTAAATAAAAAGAGGAATATATATTGTAGATTGGATATGATTTTGAGTCATGAGACCTTAAAAAGTAAAGATTCTCAGCCTTTCTATCTTTTGGTAGAGGTACTTTATCATATCTCAGCGACTCAGCCTTCTCATTTGGTGTGGTTAGTGATGTATTAATTACATCACATGAAAAGGTGTTCACTTTTTCTTTTTAACGTTGTAATTTAAATAATTATCTGCTAAATGAATGTAAAACGAACATCTGAATCGTGCATTTAAACACAAGCTTGTATTTTTGACTAACTTTGCAGAATCCAAAATTATTTGTATACAGATGAATGATAGAGAAGATGGGAGTAGTTTTGATCAACTTCCTACATTTAGACAGACATGGGTGGCTCTCTATACCTATCTCATGTCCCCATTCTTTTTCTAATGAAAGAAGACAACATCACATTCAAGTTTGGTGGATCTCCTCCTACCACTAAAGTGGGTGTGAGAGAGAGAACAATTAATGACATCAGATATAGATAAAACAATCCTTTTTTATTAATCCTCTTGTGAGGAAAATTTTCACTTGTAATTTAAGGAAACTGGCTAAATCCGCATGATGTTCCAGAAGAAGCAACAATTCAAAACTTACTGTTCATCGAAAATGACCAACTTTTTATCATTGGGTCCAAAAGGGTTTAGTGAGATATAAGAATCAACCCAACAATGATCCTATCTAGTTTGATGAGAGTATTTTTTTACCAACCTAGTTTTTAACAGTTTATATAAGCTGAGAAAAGTAGCAAAACCCATATGGAAAATAAAGAGAAAGTGCAAGACTTTATTACAGCATCCATGGAGTTACACACAACAAGAACAGGGAACTGAAATTTCTCAAGTATCTGGCTATTGCAGTAACAAGAGGAAGAAGATGGTGATACAACACACAACAAAAAAGGTTTTCAGACACAACACAACAAGAAAGAAACCTTGGGATCTAACCATAACTGAGCTACAGATCTAACTGGTGAAAAAAGATGAAAATTACAAATGACAAAGGTCAGGAGGATACTGGAAGAACCTGAGATTGTAGGCCACATGTGGTCTTCTTTCTCTTACTCTTTCATCCTTTCCTTGCCTTTTTTTTTCTTTCAAGCCATTGAATACAAAACGCCTTCCCTGTTCCGAACAATCTAAGCCAACGCTTCCAATGTGAATGGAAGCTTGGCAAGCCCTGCAAAATGTTTCTCTTTTTGAGTTCAACGAACAACAGAACTTCAAAAGTAACTGAGCTTGAAGTAAAAAAGGACAAGACTTTGTAAAAAACCTGGAACGTAGAGGATAGTGTTTGGATTGTTAACGATGGCGAGAAATGGAGGAAGCAGATGACGGTTTGTTGGTGAGACCATCGTGCTGCTCCTCATCTTGGCCCTGAAACCGTGCTGGTATGCGGAAACCGGAAGGGAATTCACCATGGTGAACCGGCGGAGGAATATGGTGGTGGTGGTGGTTGAGATCGTCGGTGGAGATGGATGGATGGTGGTGTTGGTGAGGCTCAAACCAAGCACGGATCATGGGCGTGTAACTGGACTGAAGGGGACCCCTCTGAGAAGAATAAAGCTGACTTTGGCCGAGTACTGGCTGAAACGACGTCGCCGAAGGAGCTGGAGGAGCAAACAGAAACCCTCCTCCGCTTCCTGTCTCGGTCGCTCCGCCGTTGTTCCAAGCCACCAGTCTCTGAATCCTTCCGAATTCCGATGACTGCTGCTCCCAACCACCCGTCGATGTGTCATACCCTAACGGATTACTCTGCCCGTAGAACAGAACAGGCTCGGAGGCGGAAGCAGGTTGGTGGTGGTGGTGGTGCTGATGGTGGTGGAGGAGCGACGGTGGACCATCGGGGAACGAGTGCAGCGAGAGACGGAGATCTTGGTTATGGCTATTAGTTCGAGAAAGCAAATCCGGCGGGTGATGATGATGGTGGTGGTAGTTGTGCATAAGCTGATTCGGAGGAGGAGCTTCCGTTGAAGAGCCGACCACCGGAAAAAACGACTTTATAGTGTCAGCAATCGAATCCGAATCCATCGACGGCGGGAGAAAACTCGACTCGTTCTCGTTACCCCGATGCTCTGCCACTCCCTCGAATCCACCGAACTGAAGCTGTTGCTGCGGAGGCGGCGGAGACGGAGGAGAGATTTGAGTTTTAGCGGCGGTTCTTCTCGGTTTGGCGTTTGCGGCGGCGTTGCGCATTGCGTCGGCCGGGTTCCACGGCGGAAGCTGAGCGAGCTCGTCGATGGAGGTCTTCGCCTTCTTGATGAGCCAGTCGACGGCTTTGCTTGGCCTGTCGAAGCCGAGGCGGTCCTGGACGTCGTAGAACTGAATCGCCGTGTGAGCCGATAGCCTCACGCGCCGGTCACGTGGTCCTTTGGCCGTGCAGACTTTGCTGTGCCGGTCTTTCCTTCCCGTCGACCGAACAATGTGACCTCCCTGCACTTCCACGATCTCGCCGCAGCCGCCGTTCGCCGCCTCGCGGTGGCTCATTGAAGAAGGCGGCGGTGCTGGAGGGTGGAGAAAGTGGTGAGCTTCGTCGTCGTCGTCTGCCATTGGTTGAGCATACTGAGGAAGCTCGGCGTCTTCTTCTTGGTCGAGGAGGCGGCGACGGCGGAGAGGGCGGTCGTTAGACGGTGGGGAATCCAGAGTAGCTCAAAAAGGATGTAACTCACGCATACTTGCTTCTCCCTCTCTCTCGCCTAAAAAACCCTAACCCTAAAAAGACAAAGAAGAAAGAAGAGGATTTTATCAAAAAAAACCGAAGACTAACCCATGTCTGAATCTTTCTCTCTACTTCTTGTTTAAATTCTATGTACTTGCTAGAAAGAAAGAAAAAAAAGCAAGAAGGAGACCAAACAGATGAAGCAAGAGAGGGATGTGTAACTGACCAATCAAGAAATAAAACCCAGAGAAAAAAAACTTTTTTCGATTAGTTTTGTTTCTCGGGAAAATTTAAAGAGGGGATGGTAAAGTGAAAGAAGAGAGGAGAGTGTTGTGGGTTGATGATGACGCAACTGGTAAGATGACAGTGTTTTTTTTTTGCTCTTTCATTTAAAGATCTCTCTTTCTCATCTCTTCTCCTCTTCCCACATTCAATTTTCCTTTTTATTTATATTTCATCTTTTCTTTACTTTGTTTCTTTTCTGGGTAATCAAACTTTAGTTGTTTCTTAAATTTATTCATCTCTTGTTTTCAAAAATATGATTTTAAGGTAAATATATCATTTACTGGAAACGTACAACTATATAATTTTTTTGTCAACAGGTACAAATATATGAATTTTTGTTAACAAAATGAAAACTATAAATATAACTTTGCTAACTGAAAATTATATATTTATATTAAAAATGATTATAGTCTAACTGGTAACCATTAGAGTAAAATAGAAAAAAACAGATAGGTATAAAATTATAGGAATAATAAAAAATAATCGTTCCTTATCAAATTTTACGAGAAACAGATTTATTCTATTTTATTCTACAATAAAAAGAATAGAAAAAGCATATTTATAAATGGTTAAAATGTTAAGAAATTTATTGTCACTCTTGATTACTTTGGTAAAAAGTCATACATATAATCACACGTTATACAAAAATAATTTATTAAAAATTACGTGAACTATATTTATGGTCAAATATATACATCAATATATATGAACTAATATGTATTATGCTCCTTACATCATAAATATGATTTTATTAGCCATACATATATGTTTGTCGAGTTTATAATCTAGCATCGTCCAGTAATTTTTTCAATAGATAGATAATATAACACATAATCAAATGATCAAAAATAAACACATAGATCAAATATTCAAAATGTAATGTTACATAATAATAAATATGTAATAACATGTTAAAATAAACGTTCAAAAAAATAACATGTTAAAATATCATTTGAAGTTGGCGGGTACAAGCTTACTATAATTTTATGGCTATCAAAATTTTGTCAAAGATGTTGACAACATAAAATATATTAGTTGAAGAACTGTATCATGTAATTTTAACTCGTATTTTTTAATATAATATTTTATCTAAATTTATGATCATATTACATAGTAGTGTATTGTTCGTGTAACCAACACTCATTTTTCTTATAAAAATGGTAAGTGAATCTATATTTTGAATGTATCAAAATCGTATACTAAATTACTGGGAAAGAACAATTTGATTCAATAAACGAATAAGTACCCTAGAAGAAAAAACATATGGTGTTGGCTGGGTCAAGGATCAATTCAAGGTTTCGTGCATCTCCGGTTTCTTTTTAAAGGGTTGACTCACCCCATAATATTATGGAACTATATAAAAAAGGCTCTTTGTTTGTTGATGCTCCACTTTCTCCACCTTTTTGTTTTAAAGAATCTCAATAGTTTATAACTAAAGCAGATTTTATTCGGAAAATCGGGACTTGATCACATACACACAAGGATTCAATGTAACGCTCGATCTTCGTATTAGTCTATACGCTTTGAACACCTTTACCTATGAATGAATTTTCATTTTTATGCTCTCTTTCTTTTGTTTTATCATGTCTCATATTCTATAAACTCTTATTTGCTTCGCTTAAAACTAGAAAAGGATACAAAGAGATCCTCGTGTTTTGTTCTAACTTCTAACGTCCACTACTTCTTTGAGTTATTTCCTAATCCTACATATTGTGACTAGTTCAGATAATCCTTTTATCCCTAACATGCATATAACAGAATTCATACGGAGAAAAAAAAATTCATATAGAAAATGAATATATTTTGAATTATGAGAATAAGGTACGTAATAAAATAACTAATAAAGGATAGTAAAAGACAATTTAAGCTTCAACGGAGATAGATATTTTACAAGTTCGAAAATAATTGGTGGGACTCCATATTCCATAATGCTTCTTCAATCCCAACCAACTGACTACAACTACAACTCTCGCACAACTATACATATGGAGTAAGAATATATTTAGGTTGAAAACGAATAACAATAAAACCTTATTATTGTTACACAATTTTATAACATCTTAAATTTGAAACTAATATAGTTAGTTATCAAGTCGTTGAATAGGTTAATTTTGGTTAACGGAACATCAAAGAAGTTGACGCAACGTATGTATCATCACCATCACCTTGTACTGTTATATTAGTTGGAGGAAATAGTTATACAGCATTCTTTATAAAAAATAAAATAAAAGGATATACAGCATTATTTGTAGACTTTTAAACTATTGCGTCTATATATATAACTAATTTAACCACAACTACTTGAATGGAATAATAATTCTGAAAGTGACATATTAGCATTATAAAAATGGTCGGTCGATTGATAAACATAATACGAACACATTAAATAATTGTTCAAACAAAACAAATAGTAATTACTATATCTCAACATTAATTAGGTTATTTTATAGAGAATAAGGAGAATATGTGTCGTCATCCCCACGGTTGCATATTAATTAACTAAAATCAAAGAAGCTTTCCACTTGGAAATTTGGAATTACAGTCAGAAATCGCAACACAACAAAAGTAGAATGATTATATTCAAATTTTGATTTTGGGTGTTTATGTGAAATTCAACTATCAAGCACAATAACGTCATAGTTACAAAATAAAATGATGTCTAATAACGTACAACTAGGCAAGTAGTATGAATGGATCCATTTTTTTCTTCACAAGAATAACATGAGTTTCAATTTTTTTTGTTATTGTTGATAACATTTTATTTTGATATGCTTCACTATTAAACTAATTGACCACTTGGTGTATCTTTTATTTGTTATTTTACATTAATATTCAGTGTGCTCTAAGACTTTAGATAATTGGATGTCTGACATACGTCCAAGATCAAATAATTCTTCTTTAATATATAATCTCAATAAATAAATGTATATAAAATAAACTTAGCTGTTTAATCAAGTATCAAACCAGCTATAATCAAATGAATCACAGATACAACAGTCAACAAGATGTCTATCCTGCCAATATCATATGTGTAAATATAGATTGAAATCTTCAAAAAAAGTTATTACTGGCGATGGACGATGGTGTGATAAGAAGGAGCAATATCGGCGAAGAAGGAAAATAATGCGTTACAAATCAGCAATACAAACTAGTATGCATCTCTTAGGGAGATAAAGTCACGTTATAATGTAATTTTCAAAAAAAAAAAATTCGGTGTAAATAATTGTCAAAATTTGTTAAATGATACTATCAAACGTTTATTTTACAACAATTTTTTTTTCTTAAACATGAAATTAACTGAAAACGAAAGAATATCATATTATGTAACTACAACGTACCGACTATTGTTTTTTTTTTGAACTGGAACGTACCGACTATTGTTGCTCTTCGTCCATTAGACGGACGAATCAGTCGACAATTCCATAATAAAACGATTTTCTTAAATATAAACGATAAAACAACGTTACTCCCTCTGTTTTTAAAAGATCCATGTTTTAGATTTTTCACACTTATTAAGTAAAAACATAAAATTTTATTTACCATTGCATTGCTTTTCTTAATTAACAATTCCCCATAACTTTGAACCAATAAAATTTTAGTAAATACAATTATATTTTTGGAAATATATAATTTTTCATTAATTAATGTATTAAAAATGTAAAAAATGTATTTTTTTGAAACAAATTTTTTTCTAAAATATAAATCTTTTAGAAACAGAGGGAGTACTTGATTTTTTAGTTATTTTCTATAAAAAAATAAACTAAGTAACATATGTCTGGGAAAATAACACAAAAACAACTCATCAGGGAAAATAAGACAAAGAGAAAGACAGCGTGACGATGGATTGACACGTACGACATGACATTGCTACTAAATCATGATGACGTGGCGACAGATGACCAATGGCTCCACTGAAATTGACACTTTACCTACTTTACCCTTTGATTATCTAACAGAATCACGATTTTACCCTCCACTGCCATTGTCGTATGTTATCGACCATAGTACCGTTTGGATCAGTTCTATAAAAATCCATTTGTCATCATGTTTCATTTATCCTCAAAACATAAAATTTTGATTACAGTAATTATTTTTGGTGTCTGAATAAAATATTAAACACCTTTTCTTCCGTCCATTCGCTTTCAGAAAATTATTTTGTTTTGTTCGATATTATTCGTCCCTGTCCAAGGGTCACTATTCATTTACTACTCATATTTTTCAAAGTAGTTGTGTTTATCCTCCAATATTACCTCAAATTTATTAATGTCGTTCTAGAGACCACGTTATACACATTGATTATAGTTCAAGAAAGAAATATTTGCATCTTTAATAAAAAAATAACGCTACGTTGGAGTTTATCTTTATAAAGAGTTTTTGTTTCTTGTTTTTTGTGATTCATTTGATTTTAGGTGTTTTTTAAACTGAAATTTGGTGATAAGTGGTTTGTTTGAGCATAGTTAATTTTGTTTTGTTTGTTTTGTTTGTTTTTTTGTAACACACATAGTTAATTTTGTTTACAAGAAAAGAAAGAAAGGTGAGACATTGAGAGGGGGACATAATGTCCTTTCACTTTCTCACTTCTTTTGACATATATTCACTCATCAAAGTAAAAAAAATAAAAACTCATAAAGACAGAAAGGCTCGTGATCCAATAATACAAAACAAGTACACTTTCACCTGTTTGTAAATAAATATATACTGCAACGCAGATAAAATGAACCTTATTTCCAAGAGATGCAACTCATATATACGTTAACAGAGATGTCTTTACACACACAAAAAAATGTAAATAATGAAAAAACAAACTCATATATACGTTAACAGAGATGTCTTTACACACACAAAAAAATGTAAATAATGAAAAAACAATAATAAGAGGGAAGCGATCAGTTTACAATGTTACATGAACTTTCAACAAGGGTCTTTGGGCTGAGATGTAAAGATTTGGGCTAAACACACTCGGTCCTCGTTCAGATTTAGTCATTGGATATCTAATTAACGTACCGTGATGACACAACTTCTATGCAACTCGTGGAGTTTGAGATTCAGCAGAATCCATTTTGAAGAGCTAACATGTTGGCTGAGATGCAGAGAGATTATTTATGGAGGAGGCAATGTGACAGGCTAATGTAGCCATAACGACGACAGGAACAATTGAGAATCGTTTAATCACCTGAAACTGCATAAAGCGATGGAGCCTGGTAATCGCTCCAGAGCTCAGGTAAAACAATTGCTCTGTAAAGCATATACTGGTCATGTCATAATCTGCTGACACTATTGCATCCATATTACTTAACATGTTTAATGAATCGTAAGTTAGACTGGCTCGACCCAAAAGAGCCAAACAAAGACACAATGCATATACTACATTCATGCTTTTATCTAGCAGCAGAATCAGAAGTAGAAATGCTAAAGGATGAACCAAGTGAAATCACTTGAGAACTCTTAAGATGGACTAGGATATAAACTAAAAAACAAACGCAATTTAACCATGCCACAGTCACTCAGAGGTTATTCCCTTGACACAATACCAGACAAATAAAACACCGAAGACAAAAGGAGTTTTTAAAGTCTAGCTATTGCACTCTCACTCGCTTCCTCAGATTATCTATACATCATCCAGAAATGCATGATTAAAAGAAACCCACGACTTCTTCAGCTAATTTAACCCTGGTACGGGTTCCCGCTACCATCCCGGTTAGGTGGATAGTTGTTCTGGTATTGTGGCTGCTGCATTCCACCACTCTGCTGCTGGTAGTTGTTGTTGTTACCTGACCATCCTGCATTCGGTGGACCTCCTCCCATGTTATTCTGTGGTGGTGCTCCTCCATAGTTCGGTGGTGGCGCTCCTCCATAGTTTGGTGGTGGTGCTCCTCCCATGTTGTTTTGTGGTGGCGCTCCTCCGTAGTTTGGTGGTGGTGGTCCTCCGTAGTTCGGTGGTGGGGCTCCTCCGTAGTTAGCTGGAGGCCTCTGTCCTCCCATATTGTTCTGTGGCGGTGGTGGTCCTCCGTAGTTTGGTGGAGGCCTTTGTCCTCCCATGTTCGGTGGTGGTGGTCCCCCATAATTCTGACCCATTGGAGGTGGAGGGGGTGCAGAGCCACCCATGTGAGGTGGAGGAGGACCTCCCATGGGAGGACGTTGAGGAGGAGGGCCTCCTGCCATGTTCTCTCTTCTCCTCTCAAAGTTTCTGCTTCTATCAAAGTTTTTTGGACGGTCATTGCGCCTGTTTCTTTCATTGGCTCTAGCGTTGTTCCTTATCCATTCCTCGTGGTACTTAGGATCATAAGGAACAGCTTTCCCATCAATGAAAGGTTCCCCTGAAAGCCAATATTAACAAAAAAATCAGGTTAAGTGTCTGATAAGATCATTAGAAAGATGTAAACTCTCAACAAAGCAACATAAGTGCGACCTCTACGACACTAGTCTCAATAAATAGTCATAGAAGTTCGCAAATGTTCATATCTAATACAAGGGCATGGGACCAAGAAACAAACCAGAGTGAAGAAACGCGAACTAACTAACATAGTGTAGACTTAAAAGCAGACAGTCCCCCTTCTCAACAGTTCAGAACTAACAAAGTCTAATGGAATAGCAAAGCAACTCTACAAAGTAAGACTTACCTCCGTAGTCTTTGTTCCTCACATCAAGATAAGAATCAGGAAGAACCCAGCGCACCTTTGGCAACTCTGGAGAGAGAGAGTTACAGAAACAAATTAAACACAAACACAGGAATGTAGAAAAAAAAAAGTAAAACCCAAGAAGGCAAATATTACCTTTTAGCTTGTGAGAAAGATCTTCAGACACAAGAGCTCCGAAAGCAAAGTAGCACCGAGTTGAAACCGAGTAAATCTTCATCCTCGCTTCTTCTTCACTACAAGATTCAAAACCAGACATATCATATAACCAGTTTCGAAATGATTCCACCTAAACTAAACAGATCCCTAAACTTCCTAAAAGAACAAGCCATAAAGAGACAGACTTTTGAATTTGAATATGGAGAATTTACCTGCCAACGATCTGAGCGAGGGTTTTGATGTAGCTGTCGATGATCTCGTCTCTAGTAGGATCTCCCTCAGGTGGATCCACAACCACAAGCCAGTGCTCGAAATCGCAACCATCGAGGAGAATCGTCTCCTTTGGTGGTCTGTTGGACCAGTTGGGACTCGGATCGTTCAGAGAAGACGACGTAGCCTGCGACGAAAGACCTTTGACAGACACAAGTCCACCGCGGAAAACAGAGGACAAGGCGGCGACGAGGGGACGGGATCTGCTGAGCAGAGACGACGTGTAAAGAGAAGTCGCCGGGGCTTTGGCGAGAGCAGCAGATGAGGCGAAGGATCGGGTGAAGAGAAAGGAAAAGGATTTCGCCGGTCGGCAGAGGATGGATCGAGAAATGGAATGCGTCGCCATTGGAGATGCAAAACCCTAGAAAATGTGGAAGAGCAGATGAAGACGAACGAGGGTTTTGCGAAGGTTTAATAGTGGATACTGATACGAGGGTGTTTTCGGTATTTAAGAGGGGAACAAAATATCAACGAAGTATCCGGTCACACACCCTTGATCTTCTCATATGTAACAAAATTGCCCACAACATTTACAAAAGATCCACTACTAATTAATATTACTGAATGTTCGGAAACTCGCTAGGCGTTGTGCGTTCGCTCGGGTTACGCCTAGCGATTTATGAAGAACTCGGAGATTAATCCAAGATTAATCGGCGCCTAGTTTTAAGGATATATACGTGATAATGTAACTTAAACATGTGAATCTTATGTGGTATACTGGTAGGTGGGTGCGCTTGTCCCAGAAAATCTCGGGTTCGAGTGTAAGCGGGAGTGTTTTTATTTATTTTTTTCACCCTTGCATTAATGAGTGAGAAATTACCATATTGCCATCTTTTTCTTCACCTACCCAGATCGATTATAAACCCTAATTTTCGGTTCTCACTGTTTTTTTTTTCACAATTCTAATCATTTTAAACCTTATTTTTCTCGAATCCTTGCCCAATCATAACCGATTTTCGTTAGAATACATGATTTTGAACTTGTAATTTTGTTTATCGTGTGGAATCACAGTTTTCTAATCTTTTGATTTCTCTGTTACGCGGCCGCGTAGTTTTAATCCACGCTCTACATGGTCATAACTCGGACTGGCATATAAAGCATCCGAATTGACCTAACTCGCATCGGTGGCCTTACGTTTCACGCGTAATCGGCCGATTATACGGGTACGCGGCCGTGTTTTTGAACAAGGATATTACTGTAGTTAATTTACTTATATTACTGCAGTGAGTTTCGAATTTATTTTTTAGTGTTAATAAGTTATGGTTGTAGCAATATGCGGTAATAGTATATTATACATAGACTGATTTTTACATGACTATTGGATATGATTTGCTAACATATGTCATGCAAGGAATTTTGAAGAAAATATTATTCTTTTATATATTTACTAGACTTTTTAACCCACACATCCATGCGGTAACCTTTCATTTTATAATATATAATTTTTAATATTATCGAAAATGTTTTAAATATATAATATACATTTTAGTGTTACATATTATGTAACTCTATAATCCTTTTTGTTAGATTTTTTATTTGACATTATTCATATATAATGAATTTATTTATACAATTTATTTTTTTATTGATTGTTGCTAATTACTAATTTATTTTTGAATTTGATACAATAAATTCATAATATGAAATAATCAAATAGATAGTCTCTTTCATTTCTTTTTTAAAACAATTATACAGTTTTCATACAATACATTTTAAAATTTTGTTTAGTTATAATATAAAAATAACTGTTTAGGATAATTTATATTTCCATGTTGTATTTAAAAATATACTTTAGCATATATTATTTTAGTATATTTCAGAACTTTATAAGTAAATACATTGTTTCGCTTAGAAATTTAGCTCTAGATTTTATACACAGAGCATCTATCATATTATTCTACTATATTCTATCTCTATATTAATTTAGAATCTTATGATATTAAATTTTTTGAGTTTTTGTTATTGACTTAAATTTTCAAAATATTATACACTTTGATTTTTGCAACATATATTTTCTTGTGTTGCATTTTAAAAAATTATGATGTCGCATCTATCTTTTGTAAAATTTTGAATATTATCATTTTAGTTTGAAATATTTATTTTCAAAATTGTAAATTTGTTCAAGAAAATTTTTAAAAAATCATACAACTATTTTGGAGCTTAAAAATTATATGACTTTGTTTTTTGTTGTTACTAAACTAATGCATTATTTTATTAAAAATCTAAAAATTTGGTAAGATTTTTTATTTTTTCAACATATTTTTTATAATTAAAAATAAACATTAAATTTAAGGTTAAAATTGATATCTTATTAGTATCTTTAATGAATTATTAAATTTCAAAATTTTCGAATAGCTTATTATGGTAAATAACACATAAACAAAGGGTAATTTTTCATTTTATAAATTTATAACTTTAATATAATATATATTATAACTTTAAAATTTATAAAAATAGTATAATTTTGAAATTTTTGTTTGTAATAAATTTTCATTTAACACTAAATTATTAATTACGAAATTAACCAATGCGCTAATTTAAACCAATATTTAAAAAAATTAGTAAGATTTTGTTAGATTTTTCTTAACAGATTTTGATAATGTAAATAACTAAATAGATGTAATTGATAAAATGGACCTACTGTGAACTGGTAGGTTCATAGTACTTTCTTATAGTAGATAAAAATGGTACTTATCTTTTAATAGAGAAAATAAACTATGAAATGTTGATTTTTGGAGGAGTGTTTTTGGTCAAATGTTCATGTTTGCAGTATTTTTCACTGGAATTTGATGTCATATTATGCATTTTAGAGTTATGGTAATTTATGTCTTTATTAAAAGAATTCGTAATTTCCAATTATCGAAACTATTAAAACAGGATAATGACCTATTAATAAAGGTTATGTCCAATTAATAATATAAATATTTTCTAATTTCTCTTTTTGGTTCCAAAATTTTGGGAACTTCTCTCATACACATAGGGACAGTTACAAGATTTATTTGAACGAGTGAAAATAAATAACTAATATATGATTGACTAACATATAATAATTGATGGTTACAACTAAATGTCAAGTTATACGACAGTCATCGTAGAAGGCCACCGTCAAGTTTCAGAGATTCATTAATTATTTATCATTCCAGACCACTACAACCAATTGTTCTACTTATAATACTTTTGGTTCTACTTATTTAGTTCTTTGGTTCATATTTTTGGTTTTATAATTAACCTATCAAATATATAATATAAAATTAGATTTAGTGCTCTTTTTTTGTTTTTTTTACAAGAAACTATCAAGTTTGAAATTGAGATCAATATATATGATTTAAGTAAATTTTAAAGAATTCAGTTAATTTAATATGGTCGCAATTAAAATCATTATATATTTATATAAGAAAAATAAAATATTTAAAATTAGTTAATATTTATAATATTTACTTTTATAGTGTATCAGATAATGATTTATGTTTTCATGATTGTGATTTTTACAGGTTATTAAAACAAATATACGCTACAACAACATAACATGATGTTAAAATATAGTTTAACAGATTTAAGTGGACTTTTAATAGAAATAAATATTCATATGAACTCATTTACTTTAACAGGTTTTAAATAGGTTATTGGATTAAAAATATTTATTACTTAAAGTTACTGAAGACCATATCAACCCATATATATTATTAAAAATTATTTTTTTCACATTTTTCAAAAACTTTTTTCGGTTTTTGGTGCGGATTAAATTTAATATTGGTGTTCGAATATAACACTTTAAGAACCATTCAAATATATATGCCAGGTTTAATAGAGTTAAGACTTTGATTTTCGGGTCGATTTTTCACGTCGATTCTGAGTCTGAGTTGGGTTTTCTGAGTATGAATATTTTTGACTAATTATATTAGATGACTACTAAGAAAATATAATATGTTGCAAACTTTAGAAATTTAGTTTAAAAATAATTTCTAAAATGCATATAGCACAAGTGTATAGTTATGCAACTTGACATATTTAATATAGTTACTAAAAATTATATTGAACTAAATTAATACTAAATTAATATTTCAATATAATTATAAAAATTAAATTTCTCAAAAAGTTTAAAACAAAAAAAATATATATCCCCTTTTAAAGAACGGATCAGAATTTAGTTTAAAGGTAAAATAAAATATATTTCTTATTCGAACCTTCTAGTTGGACCAGAAGTAATGATTCGACGATATTCTAATTGTCTTTTTTTAGCAACATACTAAATTACTAATTGTCTAATTTACATAAACTCAGTAGAAGAAACCTTGTTTATTCAAATTATCAAAGACATAAAATTCACACTCCATTAACCAAAAGCTCACATAACAAAGCCACTCATCATCACCAACATAAAGATAAATAAAAAACTCTTTTATTCACGTCCCTTGCAGGGCTCCCCACATTTTTCATACTTGAGAATTTACACAAGTGTTGCCTTGGCGAGCTGAAGCGCTTTCTCTCTCCCGTAAAACTTCCCAACAATCACAAGTGAAAACTCCATTGCAGTCCCTGGAGCTCTGCTTGTTATGACATTCCCATCCACAACAACTCTGTGCTCAACGTGACTCTGGTCCAAAAGTTTGTTGCTCACCACTGGGTGTGTAGTTGCCTTCTTAACCTATACAAAAACATGTCTCTTATGTCAAATATAACAAGAATGATATTAACGTTTTCATAATTCAAGTACTAAACACCTTGAGTAAACCATGAGGTTCAAAGGCGTAAACAGGCGCTGCGCAGATTCCTCCGTATGATAGAAAGCAAGTATAATCTAATACTATTATGTTTGAAAAACCTTGTATATACACATCTCATATATGTGATTATTATAATATATACCAATTTAGAAATGAAAACAAAATACTTATATAAATATAAATAAAAACAAACACGCGCAGATCTAATTCAACTATTAAAAACATAAAATTCATATTCCACTTAGCCAAAAGCTCACATTACAAAGCCACTCATCATCATCAACAGAAACATAAAGAAAAACCCTTTTATTTCGTCCCTTGCAGGCTCCCCACATCTTTTCATGCTTTTAAATTTACACTAGTGTTGCTTTGGCAAGCTGAAGTGCTTTTTCTCGCCCATAAAACTTCTCAATGATCGCAAATGAAAACTCCATTGCTGTTCCTGGAGCTCTGCTCGTTATGACATTTCCGTCCACAACAACTCTGTGCTCAACGTGACTCTGGTCCAAAAGTTTGTTGCTCACCACTGGGTGTGTAGTTGCCTTCTTACCCTATACCAAAACATGTCTCTTATGTCAAATATAACAAGAATGATATTAATGTTTTCATAATTCAATTACTAAACACCTTGAGTAAACCATGAGGCTCAAAGGCGTAAACAGGCGCTGCGCAGATTCCTCCGTATGGTTTGTTTGCTTCCGCTTGTTTCTTTAACATATTCACCAGTTTATCGCAGCTTCCTAGTCTCGGAGCACCGTTAAGACCTCCCTGGATGTGTTACATCAAAGAAGTTAGATTTTTTATTTTTTGTTTATTTTTTGTTTTTGTTATTTTTACAATGAATCTCTTTGAAAGTAAGCACTCACAGGCAACACAATCAGATCAAACGACTTCTCTGCAACTTCATCAAGAAGCACATCTGCGACTAGCTTAGCTTTGAGATTTCCTACAACTTCCAAACTGTTACCAACTGCAGCTATCACGACATTTGATTTTGCCCGTCTCAGGATATCTACAAGTGCAATAGCTTCGACTTCCTCTGAGCCCTCTGCAATGGGAACGAGAATCTGAAACAGGAAAAACAATACATTCTGAATAAATAAAAAGACAAAAACTTTACAACACAGCATGCTCCTGACCATTTAAACAGAGACTGTCTTGGAATATGTAAAAGGACCAAGTGGAGAAGCATATGTACATATGTACCTGTGGAGTATCTTCAAACGACCAGTTGGTTTGGTTAAGCTCGGTGAAGGTAAACTCCTCACCAGGATTAGGACGAACCAACTGATATCAAATAACAGAACAAGTAAGTCCGAGACGAGACAGCAAGTTTGAAACATCATAGCTTAACTCCTATGCTGCTTCTAACAGAAACCAATATCTTGCTCTGTAAATACATACCAAGATAGTAGAGACTTCATCAGCTTTGTCTTTACCAAACAACTTCTCAATAAGAGTAATGGAGAATTCAATGGTGGTTCCTGGTCCACGACTTGTGACAATCCTTCCATCTATCTCCACTCTTGACTCACTAGCAGTTGCACAAGTAGCCGCAAGTTTCTCCATGAAAACGGGGTAACCAGTTGCCTGCATGCAAGAAACCCCAAATTAATCCAACAAGAACTGAAAAGAAGTTGATAATAATAGTAACGTTGTTGCTTTTGACTTACTGTTTTGCCCTCAAGGAGACCCCAAGTACCAAGAGCCAAAGCAGGAGCACAACAGATAGCTGCGTTAAGTCTTCCATCTGTGTCTTGTTTCTTCACCATCTTCTCTAACGGTTTGCAGTTCTTAAGAGTCTCGCCGCCGGGAAGCCCTCCCTTTTTTACCAATCATATATAATCAAACGCTAACATCAGAAACCAACTCTTAAAGTATTTCAGAAAACATCAAAAAGCAATTATTTTATGAACATGCATAAAAGAAATCAGCTTTGTACAACCAACTAGCTAGTGATAATTGATATTATAGAAGCGAACTTACGGGGAGAACAATAAGGTCGAAAATTGAGTCGGTGATATCAGAAAGGAGAGTATCAGCAACCATCTTGATGCCATGACAAGCATCAACGCCAACTTTATCTTCGACGGACGCCACCGTGACGTCAGCACCACCTCGGCGCAACACACTGATCATCGCCACCGCTTCTAGAGGCTCGGTACCATGAGCAATAGGGATTAAAACCTACAAAAAAAAAAAAAAACTCGGATCAGCAAGAGAAACTCCAAAAATAAATAGATCCGTTACGTACGAGGATATGAAAGCAAAGGTATCGTACCGTCTTAGTAGATGAAGCCATAGTTTCAAATAATCGAGAGAGAGAGAGAACTGAAGAGTCACGAAGATATTGTAAAGAAGGTGGTGTTGGAGTTTAGTGATGAAGAGGAAAGGAGTGTCACTTGTGGGGTTAAAATAGTGCAAGAGAGACTTTACTGACGACGCCGTTTACGACTTTCTTTTCTCATCACTTCTGATCAAAAGTTAGACGTGTGCGATGACGTAAGCACCGGGATAAAAAGCAGTCCATGAAGACGTGGCTAGTGTTGATTGGTATAACGTGACAAGGTCTTCCCTTTGAGTTTGACACCTCATCTTATATCCCACGTTGCTTTCGAGTGAACTAAAAGACGGCGTAAACTAATCACGTCCCGGTTCTTGATATTGTTCATGCACGTGTTGTTGCTGTTTGTAGCAACTTGACACTCGTAGCAGAGTAAACCCTATGAATGTTTGTATGAATTTTAAATGAACATTGGATATGATTTGTTAATCTATCTCATGCGAGGAATATTTAAAAAATATATCATTATTTTATGTTCTTTTACGACCATTATTTTATGTTTATAAATTATGAACTGTTGATTTTGGAGAAGGGTTTTTGATAAAATGTTAATGTTTACAGTATTTTCACTAGAATTTGATTTCATGTTACGTTTTTAGTGTTAAGGCAATTTACGTATTTATAAAAGAATCCGTAGTTTATAAACTACAAAAAAACATATCACATTTCGACCATATTTTTGACCAACAAAAATGATCAAAAGTAATTATATAATCTTGTTTTGACCACTTTGTTATGAATAAGAAAAATAGTCATAAAATAGTTAGAAATTTTTAACCAGAACACATTGTTAAAACATGGTCAGAAAATTTTGACCACCTTCAAACCAATAAAACAGATCAAAAATGTTTTATGACCTTATTATAACTATTTTATGATAAATAGGAAAAATGGTCAGAAAATGGTTAGAAATTTTTAATCAAAACAGGTAGTCACCAAATAGTCAGAATTTTCTTTACCACATTCTTACCATTTTGTGACGATATCTTTAATTTTACCTAGATCTTAAACATTTTTTCTCATTCTCATCCCATAGCTTCTTCCTCTACCTCCTTTCATTCTCTTAGTTCGACAGACCCCCTAGGAATCCCTTTTTCTATTTGTTTTTTAATATATACTTCTATCTACTCCACCATTATGTACCATCTTTCTAATATTATTATGTATCATGACCTCTCTTTCTTTCATTGCAGGTCACGATTGAGAAGGCTTAATGTTGCTGCTATCACTGTTCATCTCACCCTTGCTTCTGCCATTGTTCCTCTACTCCTTGCAAGGTTAGACCCATGTTTTGTGTGTAAAAGAATTATATATTATCATAGTTTCTATTTAGAGATCTGAACTTGATATTTACCCAAATCTAGATTACAAGTGTCTAGTTTTCGTTTCTATAACTATTTTCTTTTTAAATTCATGTTAATTGATTTAGTTTTTTAATTTGAAAAGCTGAATTTATTGTTTAGGGAGCTTTACACAAAAAGAAAGATGGATATTTTTTTAAAGTGTGACACTTTGAATATCTTATTATTTTGTCAAAAATAAAACATCTTCATCACGTGAACCTTCTAACTGATTCAGAAGTTTGAAATCAACCATATATTCATCTATATTAATTTTGAAAAAATTAATAACCATAACAACCGAATCATAATATCTTATATTTTATATATATTAATAATAGATTTCACAGAATATTCTCTTTATAATACCATATACATTATAGCCATCTATAAATATCGATGTTAAGACTCTATAGTTCGACCATCACCTAAACTTTTTTTAGCAATGTCAACAAATAAGAGTGTTACTTTGCTAAATGCCATCGTTGTATCAATCTATTTGATGGAAAACAAGTATACTCTAATATTATTATGTTTGAAAAACCTTGTATATACACATCTCATATATGTGATTATTATAATATATACCAATTTAGAAATGAAAACAAAATACTTATATAAATCTATTAATAATAGGAATCCCAATTAATTCCAAAGTATGTGTCTTTTCATTAACATTTTGTTCATAACTCTTTGTTATAGATTTTTTGTTTATAAAAAGCTATGGCATCTTTTCTTTTATAACTGTTTTTATTTTTTGAAACTGTATCTTTTTTTTTTAATTTATGTCTTTTCAATTAGTACCTTCTCGTTTTAAACTGCTCTTGGAACTATTTATTTCTTTATTATTATTAACAGATTATTATTTTATTCTTGTTTGTTGTAGATGATCATCAAAAACCCGTTGTTATTGTTAAACAAGAAGCCACAATGGTCGCGATGTTGAATGTTACATGCGTATCATTTTTTATCTAATAATTATTTTTATTTTATTTCATTGATGGAAAACAATATCTTAAAGCTATAATAGGAATTCCAAGCAATTCGACTAATGCATCTTTTCATCATAACTTTGCTCATAAACGTGTATTATACATTTTTGCTCATAATTGTTTATTGTAATTTTCGCTTATAATTGCTTTTGTTTTTTTATTGTGTTTTTTTTTTAAATTATACTTTTCATATATATATATATATAAATATTTAAATGAATTATTGCAATTGTTTGGATGAACAGTTACAATTTTTAAATGAACATTTGCAATTATTTAATGGTTAACCGTTGCAAGTTTTGATGTTCAACCATTACAATTTTTGGTGATCAATCATTGTAATATTTGGTGGTTAACCATTGCAATCTGTGATCTTTATATATATAGTTGTTGTAAACAGTGAAAAATGTAATAACAAAAAACATCAAACAAAGAGAGAAATAGATAAAATAAGAAAGAGAGATTCACTACCCAAAAGATCATAAACAATCTTTGGAGAAACACGTATAAACCTTGAAAACTCTATTTGTATATTTGTATTTAGTAATCTTATCCTACAAAATATTTCATGTAACTCAAGATTTGACATGAGTAAAAATACTTTTTAAGGAATTTTATTTGATCTTCAAATGCTAAACAATTATGTAAACGACTTTAAAAATTATGAGGATATTTGATGGTAAATTTTTTGACTCTTTTAGAAATGCATGTGTTGCAAAAAAAGTTATTAGAATGAGATGAAGAGTGGCTATATGCAATGAAAAAGTATCACTTAGGGATATTAAATGGTAATTTATCAATCATATTATTAGTTCAATGCATCATGAGTTTTTAAAAAAAATTGGTGAAAAAAATCCATGGTTCATTTTGAAAAATTGTATCAAAATAACCTATTTCGTTTCACTTAATAATTAGACAATTCCTCAATTTTCTTTAATTTACTAATTTTATCTTTAATTCTAGCAAATTTTTTTTGTTAACACTGTTTCATTTTACAGTAATTTCTTAAGAATTAGATACACGATTTATTAGTAACTCCATATGAATTTCGGAACTGAAAAAATGATAGAAAATAAAAACACACCACTCTTATTTGGGACTTTTTCACCATGTATGGTGTTTAGGTATCTTGCAGTCTTAATTAGAAATTTTTTTTAATAACCGTAAAAATATTTTAAAATTTCATATTTAAATCAAGTTTTTATTATACTCGTTTCAACGATTTATCATTACAAGAAATGTTTTGAAAAGTTATATTTTCTCAAAAGCTTTTTGTTTGCTATATATATTTATTCATATTCTATTTTTAAAATATCCATATTTCAATTTTAACTATATTAATTATAGAAATATCTTTAAATGTTAACTTCTATATACTATTATTTTATTAATTTCAAAGTAAATTTCAATTCATGCAACACCAATAATATTAAAATTCGAAAATCATAAAAATATAACACCAAAACACAAAAGCAAACAAGATGTCGAAATCCTTTTAGTCTTTCAATAGATCTGCTGTCTCATAATCCATGAGATTATCTTTCTCATGGTCGAAATCACCATTTCCATCCTCGACCATATGGGCTTCCGGGTTCTTTCCTTACAGGCTCTCTTGGTAGAGGTCAACGAGATGCCTGGAAGTCCTGCAATTCTTTGCCCAATGATTCTCCATTCCACATCTGTGGCACACTGATTTTGTCGAATGAGATGGCTTGGAAATGCCACCACGACCTTTGCCTCCACCACGACCATAGTTGGACCCACGATCACGGTTATTGTGGTGTCCTCGTCCACGGCCGTTGGAGTTGTTGTGTCCACGTCCACCATGTCCTTTCCATCCACCACGGCCCTTGCCGTATGGTTTATTACCTTGGACATGGTTGCTTTCTTTCTTTTCCTCTACAACCTTATTGGTATCAGAAATTGGGGCTGATCCAGGCGGCCTCATCGCACTGTTCCTCATAAGCAGCTCATTATTTGTCTCGGTCAACAATAGGCAAGAGATCAATTCTGCATCGGTATTAAAACCTCTTTGTCTATATTGCTGTTGTAGCAACACATTACTCAAATGGAATGTGGAGAAGGTCTTTTCTAACATATCCTTCTCTGTCACAGTCTCACCACATAGTCTCAATTTAGAGACAATTTTAAACAACGCTGAGTTATATTCATCCACGGACTGGAAGTCCTGGATTCTTAAATTCAACCACTCATATGTGACCTTTGGAAGCAACACCATTTTCTGGTGATCATATCTTGCTTTTAAAGCATTCCAAAGTTCCAGTGGACTGTCAATAGTGAGGTACTGGTCTTTTAGACTCTCAGCGAGATGATGACGAATTATACTAATTGCCCGGAATTGGTTCTTATCAGTCTCTTCATTCCCATCGACTATGGTTTCACCAATCCCTTTGGATCTCAAGCAAATCCTGGTATCTAGTGCCCACTGCAGGTAGTTATCTCCGGAGAGATTAAGGGCTACATAGTCCAGATTGATAAGTTTCGACATCTGAAATATTCACCAATAGGATTTACAGATTTATAAATCAAACAAGTAAATCAATCAAATTAATCTAAACGACCATGGTGCAAGATCAATCACAAAGTACTTAAGGATTCATAATAAAATTAAGTGATCAAGACACACAAATTTAATCAAGTCACACGGCTAAGTTAGATTTCAAAAACATAGAACAAGACGGTTCAAACAAAATTAGGCCGGATCAGGGCCGGTTAAAGCCACCCGCAGCCTAGGTCACTTTGGATGGATCGCGGCCGGAGTAAGGCCGGGTAAAGGCCGGGATGCTTGGTCGGTTTTCAAGGCCGACATGGATAAGGACAAGGCCGGTTTTCAAGGCCGGATAAACCTTATCACTTCCGGTTTTCAAGGCCGGATAATCATCTTTATCAATTCCGATTTTCAAGGTCGGATAGAGCTTATCATGTCCGGTTTCAAGGCCGGAGTGGGAGATCAACATTTCCGATTTTAAATTAGGGTTTTCAAGGCCCTTTGATAAATTCCAATTTCGAAATCATGGACAAGCAATAATATATTCATATTATCAAATTAAAATAAAAGAAACAAAGATCAAACTCCAATCAGGAATAGGAAAAACAGATTAGATAATTTCCAATTTTTTCAGTTTTCCAATTTCAATTAGGATTAGGATTTCCAATTCCAGCAAGGTTTAGGATTTCCCATTTTTAAATTAAAACAAGCAAAATCGATCAGGCATGATAGGAGACAAGAACAACAGATTCAATCAAGCCAATAATTCAAACAAGCAAATCGATTTCAATCAAACAAGATTAGGGTTTCAAAGAAATCGATCATAATTATGTTTTAAGGGGATGATCGACATCAAGGCTTAAGGATTCGATTCTGATCATTCAGATCAGTAGGTTTTTCGAGATTCAGCAAGCCATTGAGGCTGTGATTTTAATTGATTAACAATCTCTAGATCAAACTTTTGGTTTAAGAGCTTTGATTTACTCATGGAAGGGTATGGACTTAATGATCTAGGGTTTTAAGGGGTTTTGCAAAGTTTTAATGGTCATATCCTTTATCAATCAGCCATGTTCGATTCTGTGTGCTCTCTTTAGGGTTTCAGATTGTTTACCTTTGTTTAAAGTAGATCTGAACCGGACCACCAAGAGAGAGAGAGAGCTTGCGAACGGACGCGTCCTTGCAGATCAGGTGCGGCTGGGTTGCTGTGGCTGAAGACCTTGGACGGTGAAGGTTTAAGAACAGATGGGATTAGGGTTTGTGGTCGCCAACTAGCCTAGGGTTTAGAGAGATTTCTCGTGCTGATAATATGTTGTGAAAGTAAAGATTTAAAGGTTGTACTTTATTCATAATCAAGAGGGTTCCTTATATAGGATTACATAGACTGTCGTAAACAATTGGGCCAAACATAGACTCTATCCTAAATGGGCTTGGCGCCTGGACTCTATGGGCTGGTTGATGGACATCCACAATATATATTATTCATAACACTATACACATTTTTTAGGCGAAGAAAACTAAAAGGAAATAATGATTTCTTACAGCAAAAACTATATAATACAAAAAAATTAAACAAACAAAAATAGAAAATTAGAGCTACAAAACCTATATATAATTTATTAACTTATAAAATTATTTTTATAGTATTCCAAACTTCCAAATTGTTGGTTGCCGACTTGCCGTAGTGTTACTATAATTTATAACTTATAAAGAGTACGAACTCCTAGTCTCCTACTCTTTAAGTCTTTCCCACATAATTCGTTAAAAGAAAAACTTAACCAAAATTACTTGCATCACCATGAAATTGACCAAAGAAAAGATGAATTACATCACCATGAAAATTATTGATATGGCAAAAGATAGAGCGTGTGTACGATTTGAGAGCCGGTTCTGAATGGAATAGGACACTATGCTTCCGACTTTCACATATTAAATATATTTTCATTATAATTTGAAGAAAATTATTTATGTCAAGATTATTGTTCACTATAACATGATAGCTTTATAAATATGTTTTCATTATAATTTAAAGAAGTTTATCATCATCTAGATGCCATGTGCTGGAGGAGTGGATTGAGTTTTTATTAGTTTTTGTTAATCAGTTTTTCGTTAGTAAAAATTTTTATTCAAAAGTTTCAAAAAAGTCAGATTATTTCTGAAGTGGATTGAGTTTTTACTGAATTGTAGTTGAAGATTCTTTTCATTTTAGAAAGTCAGAATTTTTATTGCAAGTTCGACAATTTTAAAGAGAGTTAGTGGAAGATGGATTTAATAGAGGCGGTTAATTTTAAGAATCAATATATTTGTTAATTTTATAAAAAGTTCTAATGAATTTTTCATTTTAAAAAATTTATTAACTATTATACTATAATGATTTTTTTATAAATATATGTAATATTTTAGAAGTGTTGTTTTATGAGTTAAAATATTAAGAATTCAAGTTCTAGTAACATTTGATGAAATTATATAATTATTAAGACTCAAAACTTTTTGAATAACAATGAATCTATCTATCTATACTATTATTTGAGAAGTGAAGTTGTTTATTTGTCACATTCTCCATGATTTTAGGCCGAATCACTAATTTTAATAAATAATTTTAATTTTTACTATTGTTTTTCCTCTTTGTTTTCATCATGTATTATATATATTATATCAAATATTCCAATGATGAGTTGATATTTATAATACACTGTAATATAGTCGAATAAAATTCCAAGAACCCACAAAACAACTTTGTCCGAACCCAATTTATAAAAAGTGTACGGTATGGTATACAAACATATATATTAAAAATGAGTCCAATTTTATTATTAGTGTTATATACAAATATTTTTTGATGAAATATTATGTCATATCTAAATTAATTTATATCAATAATTTTATATTGTGTAAATTAAAATTTTCAATACCTTTTTGCTTATATTTAAGTTAACATCACCCTTTATTTTTTGTCTACAATAATATAAAATTAGTGTATCTATACATGTAGAGAGTTATCATTGTATCCAAATAAAAACTAATGTAAACCAAAAATTTGAAACACATTTAATAGATTAGATAAAATCATGATAAAAGAAAAAAGAGTTATTCTCCCCCACAACATAAACTCAGTACATTATAAAGCAAAAAACATTATATACAGCAGCATAATATACATAAAAAATACACAATAGTATAATGGTATAGCCCAAACAAAATGTTAAACACCCATATATCTCATAAACAAATTAATAATAACACAATAAAAATGAAACTTATCCGCACATGGCGCGGGTCTTATTCTAGTCTTTCTTTATCTCTCGCTCTCGCTGTGCTGCAATGGTTTTACAGGATAACGCCATTTCTTATGGCTCTGCATTAGTATTATCGCTGTTCCTCCTTCTTCCTCTTCTTGCAAAGGGATGTGATGATATGTTCACGGGACAGTGGGTGAAGGATGCTTCATCCCTCTCTACGATTTCTCCACGTGTCCATTCGTAAGACTCGAGTTCGCTTGCAAGAAAAATGGACGGCCGGATCTCGACTACCCTACCTTCAGATGGCAACCACAGTCTCTAGGGCCGTTTAGTTATGCATTATGTTAAAAAAAAGAACGATATGAAGCCACCAGTAATTGCGTGTTTTCTTTTTGTAAAATTTACTTTTGAATTATGATAAATTTGTATTTAAGACAATTAGAAGGTACTGTACTACCCAGCGTTAAAAAAAAAAAGACAATTAGAAGGTTATGTTTCTTGCAGATGGTCTAAACATTTCACTTGGACCGGCCTAAACCGTGTTCCAAGACATTCCATGTGTGTGTTTTCTACATATACTAACGAACTCTCCATGGTCTTTCGGTTTTTGCTTGGTTTTTATGCTCAAGAAGTTAAGATCTTTGACTCTTCAAGTGGAAACAGTTGGTGCACTACGGCTCTTTTCCAATCTCCTCCGCTTGGCTGAAGTAGATCAGTAACCATTAAAGAACTGCCGGATTTGTATGCTGGTCCCATAGGTTGTTCTTGAGAGGTAGCACTCAGCGACGGTTCCGACCAGGCTTTAAAAAGATTGACCATCGCCAACGGTCATACTACCAATAGAGAAAGTATCTACAAACTAAACAAGACAGAGGTAGCAGTCTCTTCCAACAACATATAAACAGCAGAGAGCATATCATTAGCTAAAAGTCTTAAACGATCAACCATTCAAGGTATTAAACAAATCACGTCACAAGACAAGAGACAATATATAGTCCCTTCTTACAACATGTAAAAAGCATATTACTAGCTAAAGTCTTAAACCACTAACGGAATGGTGTTAACTAATCAGATATATTTCACGTACTATTAACTTCCAACAGAAACCACTGACAAGGTAGCTAATTTCTCTCAAGTACAAACAAAGTTCTCTAGAAGTATGAGCAGTCCAAGAAGTTCTGAACTAAATTCCTCTCAAATTCAAATGAAGTACGCTCTTTTTGTTATAGCTCATAAAATTTGTGAGCGTTTCATCATCTAGATATCCAGAAACAGACAAGAGAAATACGGATATTGGGCACAGCTAGGCGATCATATCATGCCATAAAAGACTTTGATACGTAGCAAAATTATTCCTGTCAGTGAGAAGGAATCGAGGTACAGCCTGAGAGAGATGAGATTGCGAAAATTTGACAAAATAACAAGCACAAGAGTAAAGCTTTCTGAGTGAATTGCAAATTATATAAAAACATTAGACTGAGAAATTTCAGGCATAGATAGACGCAGCATACAAGAGCTTAATGCCATATGAGTGTGAAAGAGGATCAAGTTTGAAGACAGGACCAGACCACTCAATCTTCCCCCAAAGCTCGTGTGGGTGGCGTAACTCCAGGGATATCTCGGCAGACCAGAGCTCCAAAGTGTCAGAACCTAGAGAGCTAGAGTTCCAGAAGGCGACAATGTTCTTGGTCTTTTCAGACTTTCTACAGATTTGGCTGATATCATATTCGGACAGCTCATCCAAACCCTTGACTTCCGTCCAATTCAATTCATACGGCGAACACCACAGTATTTTCCCACGGGTACTACCACAGAACAAGAACCCCCCAATCCAACACCATTCGGTTCTGTATCCTGGCTTAGAATCCGCTACTCCGTTTGATATACTTTTATCACTCGGTGAGAAGGAGAAGCTTTGCCCATCCTCACCCACCGCGTAAACCTCATTCTTTTGTCTCATCAACACGCTTTGTTGGATACTGAGGGGAATCTTCATCGTAGTACTACTAGTTACAGACAAGAACTCCCAGGTTTGGGTGTCTAGATCGAACACTTCTGCCCAATTCGAGGAATCGGCAACATCCCCGCACCCTCCAAGCACGTACATCTTCCGGTTTATCATGTTTGCCGACGCTGAAGCACGAGGCATCTTCATGGGGGGAAGAGAGTGCCAAGTGTGATCGAAACAATCGAAGAAGGAGACGTCCGGAGTGGGCTTGCCGTTTACGAGTCCACCAATAACAAACACCCCAAAACTCCTCAACACGAAAGCGGACGATGATTCCGGAGGAGCCTTGTCGGGTTTTAGATGGATCGGTTTCAGACGACGGTGCACGGGGTTGAGGATAAACCAGCGTGGGGTCGGTTCTGTTAAGATGTGCAACCATACGTAGATATTTGGCTCGAGACAACGCATCTGGAATCTCAATAGCCGGAAATCAGGGGAAACGATGAGAGATCGGTGTTCCTTGGAGGCGATTGCCAAAGCCGCGAGGTCTACTCTCGATATCTCGGGCAAGGCCAGGCACTTCATAGCCACTTCTTCCGGCAACGACCATAACCCACACATCTTCGTCTTCGTCTTCTTCTTCTTCCTCGTTTTACACTGCGATGGCGTCATTCCCAATTCACAAATCGCCGCGGATCTGCTTTTCATTGTTTACCGGAGGAATCGATTTTTGACACATGCCTGACTATATATATATATAAAGGATAAATACCATCTACACACGTTCTAAGGAAATATAGAAAAAAGGAAATAATACTTTTTAAACACACAAATTATATAATAAAAAATCTATACTCACTTTTATAGGGGAACAATGATTTCTTACAGCGCACTATATAATACAAAAAAAAAATCTGGTAAAAAATACTTTTTTGTTGGCCAAATACTTTATTTCATAAAACATTACAACTCAGTCCGTTTGATTACATAGCTTGTCTCATGTTTCCTAGCATATTTTGCAAGTTTATCAACATCCAAAAGAGTGCTTCGAGACACATGTACAAAACTATAATTACAATCAGACGACAAATTGGAGATATCTTTAGTATAGATACAGATGGCTGCATCCAAAAAAAAAAAACTGTTTTGTGGGCTGATTGTTGATATAAAGTGTAGATTAATGAATGTGAGTATTATTAGAGACTGTGGCGCGAAAGAAATGCATGCATCCTTAAAGGTGTGACGATGTCAAGGGAGGCTTTCTACAGGGTGGTGGATCGTTCTATGCGTGATAGGTTGCTCTCGATTCCATCGATGTCGGCTTCTACTTCCGCTCCCTCCCTCCTGGAGTTGTACTTTTGGTTTGTCTCCCCATATAATTAATGTTGTTCTGAAAAAAATGTATCTCTTTAGCTCTCTCCTCTTTTGTTTCTGCTCCTTTTTCTTTCCTTGTTTCTCTTTGTAATAAGTTGTGTTTATCACGCCAGTGTAAAACTCAGAAAATGTTTATAAATTTTAACATTTAGACCAAAAAATAAAAAATGGCCCAAAACTTTTGCAATATCTACTAGTAATATTTAGTTTGCCAATTTATTTTTCTAGTGTTAATTTTATATAAATTTATGGTTGTAGCAAATATGATATGTGTTTGCTTGTGGTATTTGTATATATAGACTGAATGGTACATGAACATTGGATAATGTTTTTTTTTTAAAATATCATTCTTTTGTATGCTTTAAACTATGAATTGATGGAGAAATGTTTCTGGTCAAATGTTCATGTCTGCAGTATTTTCACTAAAATTTGATTTCATATTACGTATTTTAGAGTAAAAGAAATTTACTAATTTGTCAAAAAAAAGTTCTAACTATTTAAAGGTAAAATATATTATCTTCCTCATGCGAACCTTCTACCATATACTTAAATTGTCGAATTTACAGAAACTCAGTAGAAGAAACCTTGTTTATTCAGTTATCAAATACATAAAATTCACACTCCATTCAGCCAAAGCTCACATTACAAAGTCACTCATAATCATCAACAACAGAAAGATAAATAAAAGCTCTTTTATTCACGTCCCTTGCAGGCTCCCCCATATTTATCATACTTAAGAATTTACACAAGTGTTGCCTTGGCGAGCTGAACTGCTTTCTCTCGCCCGTAAAATTTCTCAACTATCGCAAGTGAAAACTCCATCGCAGTCCCTGGAGCTCTGCTCGTTATCACATTCCCGTCCACAACAACTCTGTGCTCAACGTGACTTTGGTCCGAAAGTTTGTTGCTCACACTTGGGTGTGTAGTTGCCTTCTTACCCTATACAAAAACATTTCTCTTATATTACATCTCAGTTAATTAAAAATATAACAAAAAGAGTGATATATTAAGTTTTTACAATTCAAAATAATGCACCTTGAGTAAACCATGAGCCTCAAAGACGTAAATAGGCGATGCGCAGATTCCTCCATAAGGTTTGTTTGCTTCCGCTTGTTTCTTTAACATGTTCACTAGTTTCTCCCAGCTTGCCAATCTTGGAGCACCCTTAAGACCTCCCTGAATGTGATACATATCAAAGAAGTTCGATTTTTGTTTTTTTTTTTTGTTTTTATATAACAAATGAATCTCAAAACATTCTTAGAAAGTAAGCACTTACAGGCAACACAATCAGATTAAACGACTTCTCTGCAACCTCATCAAGAAGCACATCTGCGACTAACTTACATTTGCGGGATCCTACCACTTCCAAACTGTTACCAACTGCAGCTATCACGACATTTGCTTTTGCCCTCCTAAGGATATCTACTAGGGCAATAGCTTCAATTTCCTCAGAGTCCTCTGCAATAGGAACGAGAATCTGAAACATGGAAACATTATCTTTAGATTCTTTACAACACAGCATGGTCCTATGGATCTATTTTACCATGAAACATAGACTTGTTTCGGAGTATGTTAAAGGACCAAGTGGAGAGGCATATGAACATATGTACCTGTGGAGTGTCTTCGAACGACCAGTTCGTTTGGTTAAGCTCGGTAAAGGAAAACTCCTCACCAGGATTAGGACGAACCAACTGATATCAAAGAACAGAAGAAGTAAGTCCAAGAGAAGACGACTAAGCAAAGTTTGAACACCGTAGCTCAACTAACATGCTGCTTCTAATAGAAACCAATCTCTAAGACAAAAGCATACCAAGATCTTAGAGATTTCCTCAGCTTTGTCTTTCCCAAACAACTGCTCGATAAGAGTGATGGAGAATTCAATGGTGGTTCCTGGTCCTCGACTTGTCACAATCCTTCCATCTATCTCCACTCTTGACTCACTAGCAGTTGCACAAGTAACCGCTAGTTTCTCCATGAAAACAGGGTAACCAGTTGCCTGCATGCAAGAAACCCCAAATTAATCCAACAAGAACTGAAAAGAAGTTAATAATAATACTAACGTTGTTGCTTTTGACTTACTGTTTTGCCCTCTAGGAGACCCCAAGTACCAAGAGCCAAAGCAGGAGCACAACAGATAGCTGCGTTAAGTCTTCCATCTGTGTCTTGTTTCTTCACCATCTTCTCTAACGGTTTGCAGTTCTTAAGAGTCTCGCCGCCGGGAAGCCCTCCCTTTTTTACCAATCATATATAATCAAACACTAACATCAGAAACCAACTCTTAAAGTATTTCAGAAAACATCAAAAAGCAATTATTTTATGAACATGCATAAAAGAAATCAGCTTTGTACAACCAACGTTAGAGTAACAACAAGTTAACGCTAGCTAGTGATAATTGATATTATAGAAGCGAACTTACGGGGAGAACAATAAGGTCGAAAATTGAGTCGGTGATATCAGAAAGGAGAGTATCAGCAACCATCTTGATGCCATGACAAGCATCAACGCCAACTTTATCTTCGACGGACGCCACCGTGACGTCAGCACCACCTCGGCGCAACACGCTGATCATCGCCACCGCTTCTAGAGGCTCGGTACCATGAGCAATAGGGATTAAAACCTACAAAAAAAAACTCGGATCAGCAAGAGAAACTCCAAAAATAAATAGATCCGTTACGTACGAGGATATGAAAGCACAGGTATCGTACCGTCTTAGTAGATGAAGCCATAGTTTCAAATAATCGAGAGAGAGAGAGAGAACTGAAGAGTCACGAAGATACTGTAAAGAAGGTGGTGTTGGAGTTTAGTGATGAAGAGGAAAGGAGTGTCACTTGTGGGGTTAAGAGAGACTTTACTGACGACGCCGTTTACGACTTTCTTTTCTCATCCCTTCTGATCAAAAGTTAGACGTGTGCGATGACGTAAGCACCGGGATAAAAAGCAGTCCATGAAGACGTGGCTAGTTTTGATTGGTAAATTAACCTGACAAGGTCTTCCCTTTTGAGTTTTACACCTCATCTTATCCCACGTTGCTTTCGAGTAAACTAAGACGGCGTAAACTAATCACGTCCCGGTTCTTGATATTGTTCATGCACGTGTTGTTGCTGTTCGTAGCAACTTGACACTTGTAGCAGAGTAAGGCCATGTTTATCCCAAAAACCCATAAGACTTTCTTAATATTTTTTTTATCGAGTTAAAAAAAAATGCATTAATCACAGTTCGTCACATATCAGTAGGATCCGCGCACAGTGCAAAATCTCCACAAACATCGATCTTTAACTAGTAATTTTTGTGATCGTTTCTTTTTTTTAAAAACGGACCCACGTGTTAAGAACTCCACATATTACCTGCGATAAACATGGCCTAAACCCTATGAAGGTTTGTATGAATTTTAAATGAACATTGGATATGATTTGTTAATCAATGTCATGGGAAGAATATTTAAAAAATATATCATTATTTTATGTTTTTTTACGACCATTATTTTATGTTTATAAATTATGAACTGTTGATTTGTTTTTTTGTAAAAAAGGCTTTTATATTAAAGGCAAGAGAAATAAAATATTTTACAAGTTATTAAATTCTAGTCTAAACAGGAAGCCCTATTCTGGCAAGTAAAGACCAAAAAATGAGAAGGATAGTGATAGAGTGATTAGCAGGCCCAAGTGTGGCATCCAACCAGTGAGAAAAATCGTAAGAGTGTCTGCGATGGTTACGAAGTAACTGATCACGAAAAAGACAGCCATAGTTGCATCAGAGCAGAGGAAGTTGCCGGGTTGGAACTTCTGATCGCCGAGATCTTGTTAGTGATTTGTCTCTCTACAGCCTTGATGATGGATCGTGAGATCTGAAGATATTTCGGTGCAGTCGGGCATTCCTTTCAGTCCATAGAGCGTAAACCGTCGCCTGCCAGCATAGAAGACCAAGACGCTTTAGAAGGGGAGCCCCTCGACGGTTTTGGAAGTAATTCATCGTCTGATCCCAGTCTCTGCGAGGTTGTACATGTCCACGAACCGCAAGAGCAGATCAGACAGAGTAACTGTAATTGCAATTAAAGAGCAAGTGGTCTCTCGATTCCAATCCTATAGAGCAGAGCGGGCAGGAGGGGCTTACTTGAAGTCCCCAGCTGAGCATACGGTCTCTTGTAGGGCAATGATTCAAGACGAATAGCCAAGTAAGAAACGCATGACGCGGAATGCTTCCAGAGAACCAAACAACGTCAGACCAAGGGACTTGAGCAAGCGATCCCTACAGCGCATGGTAGACCTCTCCAGTAGAATATTTGTCTGATTTTCTTCCATTTAGTTCCCACTCATAGTAATCTTCTTCCTCTGGTACCAAATTGATTGTGGTGATGAAAGTTAAAATGTTGAGCTGTGCTTCTGTTCTTGCAAGGGGGGAGTCGCCAATTCCCGTTGCGAGAGAGAATAGATAGAGTTGCTTCCTTCCGTATTCCCAACCTGGTGGACCCGTCTGCGGCATAGTATTCTTCAAGACTTCGATATGACGTCCAGTTGTCGTACCAGAACCTACAAGTAAGACCATTGCCTATTCTCATTTTTATCCAAGGATAGATTAGAGGTCTTAGCTTCAGAAGTTTGTTGGCTAGCCAAGAGTTGGAACGGTTAGGCTTAGCAGTCCAAAAGTTGCTAAGACAGACTTGTAGAACTTCCTGCTTATACCAAGCCACCCAGACAGAGCCAGCTTTGAAGAAAAGTAACCAGATAAGTTTTAGGCAAGTTGCGCGATTCCAAGTAGCGAGATCAGTTACTCCTAGGCCACCTTCCTTTTTAGGAAGCATTACTGTAGACCAAGAAACTCTTGCTGTAGGAGGAGACTAAGTTACCTTTCCACAGGAACACCACATATAGTGAATTTATCCTGTTGATGCAAGCCTTAGGAAGAACGAAAGAGGAGAACCAAAAATTAGTAATCCCTGCAATAACCTTTTTTATTAACAATAGCCTCCCAGCAAATGAAAGAGATTTTACTGTCCAAGAGTTAAATTTTCTTTTTACTTGCTGAATCAGTTTCTCACAGTTTGCTAAGCTCAGTTTTTTTTGTGCAGAGAGGGACTCCGAGGTATCTAACAGGTAAGCATGTGTGAGGCATGCCAGTGGAGACTTGTATCACATCGATCTCCGCTTGAGATAGACCAGAGCTGAAGAAGCTGGACTTTTGTACACTCACCGCTAAGCCAGATCGCAGTTCAAATTCATGTAGAACCTGAAGCACGTTCTGAACTGAGGACAGAGAGCCGTCAATGAAGATCAAGAGATCATCGGCGAAGCTTAAGTGGGATAACGAAGAGGTAGGGAGACATGGGATCTCCCTGGCGAAGATCCCTTATTCCCTTGAAGTAGCCTTTGACAGTCCCATTATAACCCACCATATAGGATGGAGTGCACACACAAGCTCGCAACCAGCTAATGAAGAGAGGGGGGACTCCGATACCTTGCAGACAGTTAAACAAGAAATCCCAAGAAAGTGTGTCAAAAGCCTTGGCGATATTAACTTTAATCGTTATCCTTTTGCTTGTTGAGTGCTTATGGTAACCGTGGACCAGTTCACCCGCCAAGACAGTGTTCTCTATCAATAATCTCCCCTTCACAAAGGCGGTTTGGTTAGGAATAATGAGATCATGCAACATTGGCTTCAGTCTTTTTACCAGTAACCGAGAGATGACCTTATAGACCGTGTTTAAGCACGAGATGGGCCGGTAGTCAGTGATGAGTGAAGTCCCCTGCCGTTTCGGAACAAGTGATAAGACAGTAGCGTTTGCAGCCGTGGTTAAGAAGCTTGAGGGGAAGAACTGCTTTATGGCCGTTACCACCTCTGCACCAATAATGTCTCAAGCTCCTCTAAAAAAACTGAAGTTAACCCGTCTGGTCCTGAAGCTTTGTTAGGGTTGAGCCTAAAGAAGAGCTTCCTGATTTCCTCTGAAGTTGGCATTACTATCATCAGTTGTTGCTCTTGCTGTGGGATGTTGTACTGAACCAACGAACTGAACCAAGCAGGAGGCGAGAAGGTTGTACGTCTAGTATTAGTCGGTCCCATTTGAAGTATGAGACAGCATGGTCGCTCATCTGAATGGGATCAATCAAGAGAATTCCTGAGGCAATGAGGAAGGAACGGATAGCATTGAAGCTCGCTCTAGTTTGACAAATTCGAAAAAAGAAACAGGTATTTAAATCTCCTTCTTTTAACCAATTTATCCTAGATTTCTGCCTGAAAAAAACACTCTTCAATGTCCCTGAGCAGCAACCATTTCTCATGTAAGTGACGTTCTTGCTGGAAATTATGAGGAGTAGGATGCTGGAGGGCTTCCACCTGCACAATCTGAAGCAAACGGTTAGTTTCAGCTACTCTCTCTTGAATTTTAGAGAAGTTTTCTTTGTTCAAAACTCGCAGAGGTCCCTTAAGTCCCTTTAGCTTCCAACACAAGTTTGCTAGAGTTAGACTAGCACTTCCAGCCTGAAACCATGCCTCTGAAACCACCGATGAGAAATTAGGGTGTTTGGTTAGGTAGTTTAGGAAACAGAAATGTTTAGTTCCAGTTTTGGGTAGGTTTTGGTTTAGGTCAATGAGGCAAGGACAATGATCAGAGATCAGGGGGGGGGGGGGGGAGGAAGGAGGCAGTAGCATGGGGAAAGGAAGCAATGGTTAAGTTGTTCACCAAGAGGCGATCAAGCTTTTTTGCAATAGGGGAGGTGGGTTGAGAGTTTGTCCAAGTGAAAAACGGACCTTGATAACGAAGATCAAAAGCGCCAAGTTGCTGGAGACAATCACTGAACTGAATCATCGAGGCGTCATTGGAGACACTGGACGAAGGGGAGCTCTCATGATAGGATCTAATCTGGTTAAAATCTCCCCCAATCATCCAAGATTGTACGTCTAAGCCAAGAGAGGCTTGAAGATTTAGTAACTCCACCAAAAGATCCGTACGTTCCGCTGCTTCATTTGACGCATATACTACAGTATAACACAACACCAAACATAATGGGATTGAGATTTCACAAGTAAGAGACTGTCTGCTCTGGTGAAGAATACGGACAGTAGCAGGATCCTTTCAAATCAAAATAATTCTACCATCCTCGTCAGACTGATGATTAAAGTAGAATTTCCAGCCTCGACATAACTTTGTCATAAGTGGGTCTAGGTTGACCTCTTTTATATGTGTTTCCAAAAGTGCACAAACAATAGGATTATTTAAGTTTAGCCATTGACAAAAGGGTTGATGCTTGACCGGTTCATTAATACCCCGGACATTCCAAAAAAAAAGAGTTTTATACTCATTAATTATTAAGAGAAGGGTCCCCCGAAGAGAGGAAGAGCCCTTGAGAATCAAAAGTAAAAAAAGAATTTTTAGTAGGAATAGAAATTTAGGACGTGGAGGGAAGAGAATGGGCTTATACTCCTTTAGGCAGAGTGGTAGTACAAGCATTTGAGTGAGGAGGGGAATCAAAAGAGGGGTCCGAACGGGATCTTTTTAGTTTCTTTTTCTCCATACACTCAGACGGGCTGAGAAGACTGGTGGGAGAGGAGGGGGCAGTAATGGTAAGGACAATGGGAGCTTTTTGAGCAGGCTTTTTAGTGGAAGTAAATTTTTTAAAAGTGATGGGAGGAGGGAATAAGGGGACAGAGGAGGAGAAGACAATTGAAAGGGTCGGTGGAATAGTAGGGAGAGGTGTGGAAGTAGTAACAGAATCACTCATCTCCAAATCAATGGTAGGAGTAGCAAGAGACGCAGGAGCCAAACCAGTCGCACCAGAAGCTGGGATAGACTCGAAGTCTCTTGCATTGGGGACCTTTTTTAACTTGTTCTTGTTTCTTACTCTTGAGGGAGTTTTTGCTGAGGTAGAAGTTGAAGTTTTCTGAGCTTGTGTTTCTTCCTTTTCAGGTGGAGTCCAGGTAAGACAATTGCGCAAGACGTGGTCCAGTTCGTGACAATGGGAGCAAGTAGGAGGAAGCCAAGGATATGTGACTTGAACCTCGATAACCTCACCACTTTCTCTCTCAAATTCCACCACAGTTGGAGCTGGTTCTGTCAGGTCCATTTCCACTTTTACATGAACTGTTGATTTTGAAGAAAGGTTTTTGGTAAAATGTTCATCTTTACAGTATTTTCACTAGAATTTGATTTCATGTTACGTTTTTAGTGTTAAGGCAATTTACATATTTATAAAAGAATCCGTAGTTTATAAACTACAAGAAAACATATCACATTTCAACCATATTTTTGACCAACAAAAATTGTCAAAAGTAATTATGATCTTGTTTTGACCACTTTGTGATGAATAAGAAAAATAGTCATAAAATAGTTGGAAATTTTTAACCAGAACACCTTGTTAAAACATGGTCAGAAAATTTTGACCACTTTCAGAGCAATAAAAATGACCAAAAATGTTATGACCTTATTATAACCATTTTATGATAAATAGGAAAAATTGTCAAAAAATGGTTAGAAATTTTTAATCAAAACAGGTACTCACCAAATAGTCAGAATTTTCTTTACCACATTCTTACCACTTTGTGACGATATCTTTAATTTTACCTAGATCTTAAACATTTTTTTCATTCTCATCCCATAGCTTCTTCTTCTACCTCCTTTCATTCTCTTAGTTCGACAGACCCCCTTGGAATCCCTTTTTCTATTTGTTTTTAATATATACTTCTATCTACTCCACCATTATGTACCATCTTTCTAATATTATTATGTATCATGACCTCTCTTTCTTTCATTGCAGGTCACGATAAGAAGGCTTAATGTTGCTGCTATCACTGTTCATCTCACCCTTGCTTCTGCCATTGTTCCTCTACTCCTTGCAAGGTTAGACCCATGTTTTGTGTGTAAAAGAATTATATATTATCATAGTTTCTATTTAGAGATCTGAACTTCATATTTACCCAAATCTAGATTACAAGTGTCTAGTTTTCGTTTTTGTAACTATTTTCTTTTTAAATTCATGTTAATTGATTTAGTTTTTAATTTGAAAAGCTGAATTTATTGTTTAGGAAGCTTTACATAAAAAGAAAGATGGATATTTTTTTTAAAGTGTGACACTTTGAATATCTTATCATTTTTGTCAAAAATAAAACATCTTCTTTACTTGAACCTTCTAACTGATCCAGAAGTTTGAATTCGACTATATATTCACCTATATTACTAAAACTGAAGTACATTTGAAAATTATTTAGAAACATAGATAACAGTATAAAAAAGAATATAATGTTGTTTGGAAACATGGAAACTAGTATATTAAGAAAAAAGTAATGAACTTATGTTATTAAAAAAATTGGAAGTCTATTATATTACAAGAAACTATCTATCTAGACCAGCTTTAAAATATACGACAAATGACTCAATCTAATTACCTTAAAACATTTGTTATCTAAAATAATCATAAAACAAAATTTAAACTTTATATATATATATATATATATCTATTTCAAATAAAAAATATACATATATTCAAAAATTGATTTTTACTAAAATATTTTCCAATAACCGTTATAAAAAAATGTTTTCAATATATATAAGAAAATACAATACATAGCCCAATTTCAAACACCTACTTAAATTATGGTTTTTATATTTAAGTTGTAAAAATATAATATATGTGATTATGTATAAAATACTATTAAATATATGATTACTTATTTGATGGTACATATAAAATACGATTAATTATATGATGACACATATATGATATATAATAGTGACATGAAAAATAAATAGCAATATATTTTTTAAAAATACACTGAGCGCCCTTATCTTTTTTTATAGCGACATATTAATTGTCTAATTTACATAAACTCAGTAGAAGAAACCTTGTTTATCTATTCTGTTAAAACAGAAGTCACAACCTCAATTCATGTGTGATTTTTTTAAGTTGGACATATTACTAGAAAGTTATGTTTTATTTATTCTCTAATTATATCATTATTATAACTTACTAAAATACTCCATATAAATTGTAGCTATAATGACTCATAAACCTAAAAACTCGGTTTGGTTAACCAGCATAAATTATCTTCATCGTTATTGAATTACAATGTGAATCTCAGTAAATGTACTTAACCTGTAATATAGAACCATCGAACCTAACATTATAAAATTGTAGCGCTGACTTGGTCTAAACATAGGGGGTCTTATTGAACTAATGATTTGAGGGGATTTCATTATATACAAAACTCAAAGGAATTTTAAAAAACTCGGGATTTAAACAAAATCTTAGGAGGTGTTTAAAAATGATTTTAGGAGTTTTAGATATATATATGAACTTTTAAACTTTCTATGAATTAAGCACATAAAATTTGGAAACAAACCTATCTATCACGACTAAACAGAAGCTTTAATTATCCTAAGAATTTCATAATCACACTAATCTTACTGCAACATGTGACATGACACTTTGGAAGGTGACACTCATGTCTTCCATTTGACACGTCCACATCATTCAAGCTTCAAATGGAAATAGAAAGCCTTTCTACATAAATAATACTTCTTCAGCTTCTGAGTAATCATCAGATCGAATAAACAATTTTTTTTTTTAAAATAAGGTGTATCTTTATCGGTGGGTAACCAACATGGACAAAACGTCTCTGACTAGTGAGAATAGACGGTGGTTGGGGATGATGACAGTCGGTGGTGGTGACGGTGGTTTAATGGGATCACAGAGGGTCGGAGAATTACATCTAGTAGCATTCGTACTTTTTAACAGATGATAAAACGAAGAATACGAAATACTTTTTATTTTATTTTTGAAATACCATCTCACTAGGTAGTATTTCCTCTAACTAAATTTTGACTACAAATCAATTTTTAGATAATCCAGAATAATTCTTGATAAATATTGTTAATGAAATTCCAATTTTCCAATAAGGGAGGATTTAATGGGATTTATACAAATGATAAGTACAATAATTATGGATTTGTAAAAGGTTTTATAAATACTAAATCCAATAAAGTAAGATTTGCTAAAAAACCATAATTCTCTCAAATACCTAATCCAATAAGCCCCACTTTATGTGGAAATCTCAACCACATGTTGATTTATATTACCTTCGACCTTAATTATATATCTACAATTTTATCATAAACCCTGTGATTTTATCTTTTGGTTTGGACTTAATTATTTCACTTTTAACATCTTACAAATGATTCCATCATAAATCAGTTCTATCCTACATTATATATATATATATATATATGATAATTTTATATTTTTATAATACATTTGTAGTGTGACGATACTGCCGGTTAACCAGTTGTCACAACATTATACATATCATAAACCATGCTGATCGTAAATTTCTAACCAGCTAATATATTTGTGATCAACTTCAAAACACACTGTTTTCTTGCAAATAAAGTATAATTAGAATAATCATTTTGTTGCAACAATAATATATTAATTTCGAATATTCATTCTTTATATCCTAAGAAGTTATCATTTCCTTAAACTAATCCACGCAAAATATTACAATAGATATGATTTTTTCCAAATTATTTTTTGCTTGAGGGTTACAAATTAGAATATTCTAAGGATATATATCAACTCTACTAGTTAGATATCACTAACTACTGTTACCCTTTAACTCTTCACCAAATAAAAATATCCTATTTTTAATACATTTATAAAAATATATCAATTCCACGATATAATAACCATAACAACCGAATCATAATATCTTATATTATATATATATATATATATATATTAATAATAGATTTCAAGAATATTCTCTCTATAATACCATAAACATTATAGCCATCTATAAATATCGATGTTAAGACTCTATAGTTCGACCATCACCTAGACTTTTTTAGCAATGTCTACAAATAAGAGTGTTACTTTGCTAAATGCCATCATTATATCAATCTATTTGATTGGGAAAAAGTATCCTCTAATATTATTATGTTTGAAAAACCTTGTATATACACATCTCATATATGTGATTATTATAATATATACCAATTTAGAAATGAAAACAAAATACTTATATAAACATAAATATAAACAAACACTCGCGCAGATCTAGTTCAACTATTAAAGACATAAAATTCACATTCCATTCAGCCAAAAGCTCACATTACAAAGCCACTCATCATCATCAACAGAAACATAAATAGAAGCCCTTTTATTCCGTCCCTTGCAGGCTCCCCACATCTTTTCACGCTTTTAAATTTACACTAGTGTTGCTTTGGCAAGCTGAAGTGCTTTTTCTCGCCCGTAAAACTTCTCATGATCACAAGTGAAAACTCCAAGTAAAATCACTTAAGAATACTGAGAACATGCCACAGTTACTACAAGGCTATTCTCTCTACACAAAACCAGACTGATCACCAGTGTCGGTCCAGTGTTAATTGGCGCCTAAAGCATATTAAAAAATATACCCTTTAATGATATTTAATTTCTGCATTTTTAATTACTTAATCAGAATAATACAAAATATATTAAAATTTAATTTGTTTATAAAAATACAGTATAAAACTTTTAACATCTTACAAATGATTTCATCATAAACCAGTTATGTCCTACATTATATATATATATATATATATATGATAATTTTATATTTTTATAATACATTTGTAGTGTGACGATACTGCCGGTTAACCAATTGTCACAACATTATACATATCGTAAACCATGCTGATCGCAAATTTCTAACCAGCTAATATATTTGTGATCAACTTCAAAACACACTGTTTTCTTGCAAATAAAGTATAATTAGAATAATCATTTTGTTGCAACAATAATATCTTAATTTCGAATATTCATTCTTTATATCCTAAGAAGTTATCATTTCCTTAAACTAATCCACGCAAAATATTACAATAGATATGATTTTTTCCAAATTATTTTTTGCTTGAGGGTTACAACTTAGAATATTCTAAGGATATATATCAAATCTATTAGTTAGATATCGTTAACTACTGTTACCGTTTAACTCCACCAAATAAAAATATCCTATATTTAATACATTTATAAAATATATCAATTCCACGATATAATAACCATAACAACTGAATCATAATATCTTATATTTTATATATATTAATAATAGATTTCACAGAATATTCTCTCTATAATACCATATACATTATAGCCATCTATAAATATCGATGTTAAGACTCTATAGTTCGACCATCACCTAAACTTTTTTTAGCAATGTCTACAAATAAGAGTGTTACTTTGCTAAATGCCATCGTTGTATCAATCTATTTGATGGAAAACAAGTATACTCTAATACTATTATGTTTGAAAAACCTTGTATATACACATCTCATATATGTGATTATTATAATATATACCAATTTAGAAATGAAAACAAAATACTTATATAAATATAAATAAAAACAAACACTCGCGCAGATCTAGTTCAACTATTAAAGACATAAAATTCATATTCCACTCAGCCAAAGCTCACATTACAAAGCCACTCATCATCATCAACAGAAACATAAAGAGAAGCCCTTTTATTCCGTCCCTTGCAGGCTCCCCACATCTTTTCATGCTTTTAAATTTACACTAGCGTTGCTTTGGCAAGCTGAAGTGCTTTTTCTCGCCCATAAAACTTCTCAATGATCGCAAGTGAAAACTCCATTGCTGTTCCTGGAGCTCTGCTCGTTATGACATTCCCGTCCACAACAACTCTGTGCTCAACGTGACTCTGGTCCAAAAGTTTGTTGCTCACGACAGGGTGGGTAGTTGCCTTCTTACCCTATACCAAAACATGTCTCTTATATAATATAGCAATAAGTCAACTAGGGGTGGGCAAAAAACCCAAACCGAACCGAACCGAACCGATCCAACCGAAGTTAAACCAAACCAAACCAAACCGTATTCTTTACATAACCCAATTGGTTCATGTTTTACTCAACCCGAATGGTTCGGTTTGGTTTGGTTTTAAACCGAACCAAACCGATAAACTCAATATATATATATATATATATTAACATATTGTAAATTTTAGTTAAAGTTTCGTTTTCCACATTTTCTTGACTTCCGTATATTCTTAAAAAATTTCAAATATGATTCAAATAAATGAATAATACTATTATATATATTCTCTAATTCTAATACCTAAAGATTGTACTGAAAACAAAATCTAAAAACTATAAGCATCTATATATCATAGTCGTCTTGTCTCGTTCATCTTCTCCAATTTCCATTGTCTAAAAGTAAAATTATGTAACAGAGTTATAACAAGATCAATGAAACAAAAAGGTAGATGCAAATAGTCTTTTAGTTTATAGATTTTGGAATGCTTACAAGTCTTTTTATGTTAATTTGATTAGTCATCATATTTTATAACCTACCCGAACTACACCGAACCAAGCTACACCATCATAAAATAAACCGAACTAAATCAAAACCAAACCGAACTAAATCTAAACCAAACCGAACTAAACCAAACCAAACTAAACCCAAACCAAACTCAAACCAAAGCTACTTTGGTTTTAATTGGGTTGAGATTTATAAAACCCAAACTAACCAAACCAAACCGAACCCAAACCGAACCCGAAACTAAACCGATATGTCCACCCCTAAAGTCAACAATAGAGATATTTAACGTTTTCAGAATTCAAATAATGCACCTTGAGTAAACCATGAGGCTCAAAGACGTAAACAGGTGATGCGCAGATTCCTCCATAAGGTTTGTTTGCTTCCGCTTGTTTCTTTAACATGTTCACTAGTTTCTCGCAGCTTGCTAATCTTGGAGCACCGTTAAGACCTCCCTGGATGTGTTACATCAAAGAAGTTAAGTTTTTGTTTGTTTTTGTTATTCTTACAATGAGTCTCTTTGAAAGTAAGCACTCATAGGCAAAAAAAAGAAAGTAAGCACTCACAGGCAACACAATCAGATCGAACGACTTCTCTGCAACCTCATCAAGAAGCACATCTGCGACTAGCTTAGCTTTGCGAGATCCTACCACTTCCAAACTGTTACCAACTGCAGCTATCACGACGTTTGCTTTTGCCCTCCTCAGGATATCTACAAGCGCAATAGCTTCAATTTCCTCTGAGTCCTCTGCAATGGGAACAAGAATCTGAAACATGGAAACATTATCTTTAGATTCTTTACAAACAGTATGCTCCTAGAAATCCATTTGACCATCAAAGATAGACTTGTCTTGGAGCATGTTCAAGAACCAAGTGGAGAGGCATATGAATGTATGTACCTGTGGAGTATCTTCGAATGACCAGTTCGTTTGGTTAAGCTCGGTGAAGGTAAACTCCTCCCCAGGATTAGGACGAACCAACTGATATCAATAACAGAACAAGTAAGTTCAAAAGGAAACAATAAACCAAGTCTGAACACCATAGCTTAATGACTGACTATATATGCTGCTTCTAATAGAAACCAATCATCCAGGCCTCTATCCGTTTCAAGGTTTGTGAATGAAGTGCGGTTGATAAAAGACAGAGACAAAAAAACATACCAAGATAGTAGAGACTTCATCAGCTTTGTCTTTCCCAAACAACTGCTCAATAAGAGTGATGGAGAATTCAATGGTGGTTCCTGGTCCACGACTCGTCACAATCCTTCCATCGATCTCCACTCTTGACTCACTAGCAGTTGCACAAGTAGCCGCTAGTTTCTCCATGAAAACAGGGTAACCAGTTGCCTGCAAGTATAATCCACATATTAGACAAGAACTGAGAACAAGAAGTAACATTGTTGGATAATGAACACTTCTGACTTACTGTTTTGCCCTCTAGGAGACCCCAAGTACCCAGAGCCAAAGCAGGAGCACAACAGATGGCTGCGTTAAGTCTTCCATCTGTGTCTTGTTTCTTCACCATCTTCTCTAAAGGTTTGCAGTTCTTAAGAGTCTCGCCTCCGGGAAGCCCTCCCTTACATCAATCACATTATCAAAAGTAATATCAGCAAACCAAACTCTAAAGGACTTACACATCAAAAGCAAATACTCTATGGACTAGTTTCAGAGGAAATAAACTGCAATAGACATGCATAACAACCTACCTTCTTTGCAGAAAGTATTGAACAACGCTAGCTCTAGTGATAACTGATTATAGAAACAAACTTACGGGGAGAACAATAAGGTCGAAAATGGAGTCGGTGATATCAGAGAGGAGAGTATCAGCAACCATCTTGATGCCATGACAAGCATCAACGCCAACTTTATCCTCGACAGACGCCACCGTGACGTCAGCACCACCTCGGCGCAACACGGTGATCATCGCCACCGCTTCTAGAGGCTCGGTACCATGAGCAATAGGGATCAAAACCTATTAAAAAACCTCGGATCATCAAGAGAAACTCCAAAAATAAAAGGAAAAAACGTTACGTACGAGGAGGAAAACAATGATCTCGTACCGTCTTAGTAGATGAAGCCATGTTTTCAAGAATCCTTAAGAGAGAACTTTCACAGTCACGAAGATGGTATAATTGAAGAAAAAGAAAGTGGTGTTGGAGTTTAGTGAAGATGGAAAGGAGTGTCACTGGTGGGGGGGTTAAAATAGTGCAAGAGAGAGACTCCACTTATGACGACTTTCCTTTCTCTCACTTTGATCAAAAGCTATAGACGTACAAGTTAAGACGTGTGCAATGACGTAAGCGCCGGAAAAAAGCAGTTCATGAAGACGTGGCGAGTCTTGATTGGTAGTTCGTGGAGACGGCTTTACTTTGAGTTTTACACGTCATCGTGTTGGATAAAGCCTAATGTCCCACTTTGCCTTCGGGTAAACTAAGACGGCGTGTGGTTGGCGGAGAAAAAAGGTATTGGGATAAACGAGATCACGTCCCGGTTCTTGAAATAGTTCATGCACGTGTTATTTTCTATAGCAACTTGACACTTGTAGGCTTGTAGCAGAGTAAACCAGATGAATGTATGCATGAACCGGGATATTCTTTTCTAAAATAGTGTTCAAAATGGTTTGTGGTTGTGTTAACGGGTCAAAAAAAGCACCAACTCCCGCTCTCTAAATAGCTTTCACACATTATGACCCCATGAAAATTATTGACAGGGCTAAGACCATGATTATCCAGGATTTCTTAGATTGGGATTAATACTTTAAGAACCTATTTTTTAATTTTTTAGTTAGTACTTTAAGAAACAGTTTCTTATATTCTCCTAAGAATCTTGCCCTAAGAAACCATGAATAATGATGGTCTAAAGATAGCGTGTGCATATGATTATATCTATGAGCTCGAAGAAGAATCGAAGATCTTGCCTCGAAGCCGGTGGAATTGTCTTCCTTTTTTCACCGGGACCAGTTATATATGGTTTGAACAGGATTTCAAACCGAAAAATCATAGTATTCATTTTATTTGAATATTTTCATTAAATATATCTCAAATGACATTTGGATGTTTAGTATATAGTATATATTGAATCAACGTCGCCTACTACGAAGGTTTTGAATAGTATTACTACATGATAAGAGTATTTTGGATATTGATGATCTAGTATTATGTCGTCGGATCAGGAATACTACATTCCAAACAAACAACGAGAGGAATAATTGATCATCATTTAACCACCTTATAGAGCCAAACAAAGACACAATGATCAAGTACCAAAGATATATACTACATTCCTGTTCTTATCAGAAACAGAATTATACACGAAAATGCTATAAGATGAATTAACAACACGAGGCCTCCGCGTAAAATCACTTAAGAACACTGATAACATGCCACAATTACTACAAGGCTATTCTCTCGACACAAAACTAGACTGACAAAACACTGAAGACAAAAGACGTTTTAAGTCTTGCTACTGTACTCTCTCTCAATCACTTCCTCGGATTATCTATACATGTCCAGAATGCATGAATTCAAATAAAACCTATGAATGGTTCCAACTACTTTTAACCCTGGTACGGTTTCCCGCTGCCATCTCGGTTAGGTGGATAATTTTTCTGGTGCTGCGGCTGCTGCATTCCACCACTCTGCTGCTGGTCGTTGTTGTTTCCTGAACATCCTGCTTTTGGTGGACTTCCCTCCCCTGTTTGTTTCTTTCATTTGCACTAGCTTTGTATCATTAGGAACATCTTTCCCATCAATGAAAGGTTCCCCTGAAAACCAATATTAAAACAAAAATATCAAGTTAAGTCTCTGATTAGATCACTAGAACGATGTATACTCTCAACAAGTGGAAAAATCTACTAGACTAGTAACAAAATTGATATCACTAATCAAGTCTAAGATATGCACCCAAACTTATGAAGGAGTGTTAAATAACTATTAATAGTCTAATAGAAGTCTGCCAATGTGTCTAGCTAATACAAAGGCATGGACCAAGAAATAAAACAGAGTGAAGAAATGTGAACTAATCCACAGAATGTAGACTAACAAAAGATACTTGCCCTTATCAACCGTTTTCAGAACCAACAAGTAAAATGGAATAACAATGCAACTAGAATGCAGTGTACCTTTGGCAACACTGGATAGTTACATACACAAATTAAAATGCAAACTTTAAATACAGAATCTGAGAAAAAGGTAAAACCAAGAAGTCAATATCACCTTTCAGCTTGCGAGAGAGATCTTCAGTCCCAAGACCTTGTGGAGGATTGTCCTTTATGAACTTGATCGCATGGTCCAACCCCATATGTTTTGGTAATTTTGTAACCAATAAGAATTCTAGTATTCCTTCTTGTGTTGTGCGTAAGCCCTTCCCTTCTTCATAACCCATCTTTTTCAACAATTCATACCCAACACCACCAGTAGATTTAATTGGTTTATCTTGCTCTAAAGCATTCTCGTTCTGCAAGTTGTCCATAAACTCGTCAAAAGCTTTATAACTCCTCATGTTCCAAAAAATGTTCCAATAGAGACTTCTCTTGCTCCTGCAAGTTCTCCACTGACACCAACTTTCTTTCGCTTTCATGTGTCCATGCACTTACCTCCTTTTGAATTTGACCACCCACTACAAAGCTGTCATTAGCGCTGGCCAAATTAGGATCAAAATTCCACCTCCTATGCTGCTTCTGCTCTAGTTTGACTTGAATTATCTTTTTATTCTTTACTGCTTTAGCTGGAGTCATTGGTTTAACCTTCTTGAACAGTGAAGCATCTTTGGGTCTCTCCATACAAGATTTGAAATCGTGGTCATCTCCTCCACAGTTCTTACAAGTAGCGTAAGATGGTGTCTTGTTCCGATCAGTAAAGAAACTCATGCACTTTGACCTTGCATTGGCGAACGGGTTCTCCTCATATATCATTGAAAATCTTCCTGGAGGTTGAGATCTTTCTTTTTCTTTATTGGGCCTCGATAACAATCAAGTACTCATCAAACACATTCCAAAATAATAACTAAAATTTTTAATTCATTTTCTCATGACTCTAACGACTCATTTCTATTCTTCTTTATACTTTTTTTGTTGGTTTTTGATGATTTGAAAACACCATCCAATCTTATATTATTATTTTTTTTTTTGGGGGGGGGGGGGTGGGGGGGTGGGTTGTGACCATGATGGGATTTCACTATACTATACCATGATCCCTCTTACCAAGTTCTTTTCTTTTACAATTCATATTCATCATCATCTTATAATGAACATATTTTGTGCTTTTCTGTCAACCAACATCAAATTGAGATGTGGTTGAAGATTGTTCTTTTTTTTCGTTTACCAAATCTTTTTTTTTATGCTGCTTCAAGTTCTTTGAAGCTTTTTGTTTATGTTGCTCAATTTTTTTTTTAAATCCTTTTTACTCTAAGGTTATATTTTCTCTGATTGGTTCCTAAAACGTCATGCATTTATATTAGAAAAGATTAACCTCTGAAGAAAATTCTCATCAATGTTTGTGAGTTTAGGAGGAACATAAGTGATAAATTTGTTTTGGTATGTCGCTATGGCTATAATTTGTTATTATTATTTTTGCTTCATATGATTGTCATGTGATGTGTCATGCTTAAACTGATGGATGACCATAATGGGCTCCAATATATTATGATTTCTTTTACCAAGTCATTTTTTATAATTTATATTTTAATTATCTCGTAGCAAATACTTTTATGTATTTTTCTTAGCCAGCAACAAATTGAATTGTAGTTGAAGATTTTTTTTCATTTAGAAAGTCAGAATCTTTATTGCAAATTCGATAACTTTAAAGAGGGTTAGTGGGAGATGGATTTAGGTAGAGACGGTTAATTTTAAGAATCAATAGATTTTGTTAATATTATAAAGAATTGTAATGAGTTTTTCATTTTAAGAAGTTTATTAAACTATTATACTAATGATTTTAATTTTTTTGAAGATATATGTAATAGTTTGGAAGTTTTGTTTTATGAGTTAGAATATTAAGAACTCAAGTCCTAGTAACACTAAATTTTGATGGAATTATAGAATTATTAAAATTCAATTTTTTTTGAATAAAAATAAATTTAATTTATTATTATAGAATCATCTAATTGATAACACCTGATTATAATAAGAATGTTAGAATCCATTAACCAGTAACTATGAAATTTTTAAATTTAATCAATCATTATAAATATAGCTCCTACTAATACCCTCTTTAACTTCATATTTTATTTTTTCTGAAATTTTATTGGTCATGATTTTTAATTTTTATTTATTTTAATCAAATCTAAAAAAACTATCATAGAATCAATTAATGTTAGTTGCCAAAAAATTAATATAATCTTATGCATAATCATTTATAGTATCTAATGGTACTAATTTTGGAAATTCTAATACTTCATCATTTATTTTTCTTCATTAATAATCTATTTATAAATTATATGAAGTATGTTCTTAAAAGTAGTTAATAAAACTAATATACTAGCTTTATTTTTCTATTATAAACAGTCGTAAAAAGTTTTATTTTCCTATGTAAGTTATAATATACATATATAAACAATTTTTTGTTAATAAAACATATCATAATAACTATTATGCATCGTATAACGAATTTACAAAAACTATTTAAACTATTTTAAAATCATCTGTGATGATAAACATATATTTTTAAAACAATTTAAAGTCATATTGATTCATTTCTAATGGTTTATAAAAGATATATAATATTTTATAATTATATAAATATTTGGTAATCATTTTATGGTTTTAAATCATCAATAATGATTATTGCGTCATTAATAAGAGTTTACAAATAAATATATTAAGATCTATAAAAAATGTTATAAAGATTTATAAAACCATGTATAAGGAAGAATTTCTAATCATTTATATAGGAGTTTAGAAAATATTTATGAAGGTTAACAGGTTTGTAAATTATTTAAAATTAAAAATCATTGATAACTATTTAGAAAAATATTTTATAAAATTCTTAAATCATTTTTTAAGTTTATAAATTATTTATCATAGATAAAAAATTATTTTCTTGAGTTATAAAACCATTTATTAGGATTTATAAAACTATTTATAAGGATTTTAAAACTTCTAAAAAATGATTCATAAAACTTTAAAAATTGTAAATATTTTATAAATTATTTATAATTGTATAGTTTCATTCATAAGAGGCTATAACAATGTTATCAAATCAGAATCAATCGAAAAATATTAATTTCTTCACAAGTTCATCATTTTCGAAACTTTTTTCAAAAATCTCAAAAACTTTTTTCGAAACTGTCATTAGCGCTGGCTAAAGTAAGATCGAAATTCCACCTCCTATGCTGCTTCTGCTCTAGTTTGACTTGAACTATCTTTTTATTCTCTACTGCTTTAGCTGGAGTCATTGGTTTAACCTTCTTGAACAGTGAAGCAGCTTTGGGTCTCTCCATACAAGATTTGAAATCATGGTCATCTACTCCACAGTTCTTACAAGTAGCGTAAGATGGTGTCTTGTTCCGATCAGTAAAGAAACTCATGCACTTTGACCTTGCATTGGCGAACGGGTTCTCCTCATATATCGTTGAAAATCTTCCTGGAGGTTGAGATCTTTCTTTTTCTTTATTGGGCCTCGATAACAATCAAGTACTCATCAAACACATTCCAAAATAATAACTAAAATCTTCAATTCATCTTCTCATGACTCTAACGACTCATTTCTATTTTTCTTTATACTTTTATTTCTTTTGTTGGTTTTTGATGATTTGAAAACACCATCCAATCTTATATTATTATTTTTTTTTGGGGGGGGGGGTGGGTTGTGACCATGATGGGATTTCACTATACTATACCATGATCCCTCTTACCAAGTTCTTTTCTTTTACAATTCATATTCATCACCATCTTATAATGAACATATTTTGTGCTTTTCTATCAGCCAACATAAATTGAGCTGTGGTTGAAGATTGTTTTTTTTTTCGTTTACCAAATCTTTTTTTTTATGCTGCTTCAAGTTCTTTGAAGCTTTTTGTTTATGTTGCTCAATTTTTTTTTAAAAAAATCCTTTTTACTCTAAGGTTATATTTTCTCTGATTGGTTTCTAAAACGTCATGCATTTATATTAGAAAAGATTAACCTCTGAAGACAATTCTCATCAGTGTTTGTGAGTTTAGGAGGAACATAAGTGATAAATTTGTTTTGGTATGTCGCTATGGCTATAGTTTGTTATTATTATTTTTGCTTCATATGATTGTCATGTGATGTGTGATGCTTAAACTGATGGATGACCACAATGGGCTCCAATATATTATGATTTCTTTTGCCAAGTCATTTTTTATAATTTATACTTTAATTATCTCGTAGCAAATACTTTTATGTATTTTTCTTAGCCAGCAACAAATTGAATTGTAGTTGAAGATTTTTTTCATTTAGAAAGTCAGAATCTTTATTGCAAATTCGATAACTTTAAAGAGGGTTAGTGGGAGATGGATTTAGGTAGAGACGGTTAATTTTAAGAATCAATAGATTTTGTTAATTTTATAAAGAATTGTAATGAGTTTTTCATTTTTAAGAAGTTTATTAAACTATTATACTAATGGTTTTAATTTTTTTGAAGATATATGTAATATTTTGGAAGTTTTGTTTTATGAGTTAGAATATTAAGAATTCAAGTCCTAGTAACACTAAATTTTGATGGAATTATAGAATTATTAAAATTCAAATTTTTGAATAAAAATAAATTTAATATATTATTATAGAATCATCTAATTGATAACACTTGATGATAATAAGAATGTTAGAATCCATTAACCAGTAACTATGAAATTTTTAAATTTAATCAATCATTATAAATATAGCTCCTACTAATACCCTCGTTAACTTCATATTTTATTTTTTCTGAAAGTTTTCTATTAATAATGTTTTTTTGTTTACTAATCAAAAACCATAAAATATTTATCCCCACTAATTAATTGAAAGATTATTTCTACTTCTTCATGACATAACTGAATATATATATATTATATATATATATATCCATCTATATATTAATTGAGAAGTCATTTTAGTGACTTATGCTGACGTGTCATTCATACAGAAAGTTTGAAAAAATTCTTATAATTTTATTGGTCATGATTTTTAATTTTTATTTATTTTAATCAAATCTAAAAAATCATCATAGAATCAATTAATGTTAGTTGCCCAAAATTAATATAATCTTATGCATAATCATTTATAGTATCTAATGGTACTAATTTTGGAAAATCTTATACTTCATCATTTATTTTTCTTCATTAATAATCTATTTATAAATTATATGAAGTATGTTCTTAAAAGTAGTTAATAAAACTAATATACTAGCTTTATTTTTCTATTATAAACAGTCGTAAAAAGTTTTATTTTCCTATAATATACATATATAAACAAATTTTTGTTAATAAAACTTATCATAATAACTATTATGCATCGTATAACGAATTTACAAAAACTATTTAAACTATTTTAAAATCATCTGTGATGATTAATACATATTTTTAAAACAATTTAAAGTATGATTGATTCATTTCTAATGGTTTATAAAAGATATATAATAGTTTATAATTATATAAATATTTAGTAATCATTTTATGGTTTTAAATCATCAATAATGATTATTGTGTTATTAATAAGAGTTTACAAATAAATATATTAAGATCTATAAAATATGTTATAAAGATTTATAAAACCATGTATAAGGAAGAATTTCTAATCATTTATATAGGAGTTTAGAAAATATTTATGAATGTTAACAGGTTTGTAAATTATTTAAAATTAAAAATCATTGATAACTATTTAGAAAAATATTTTATAAAATTCTTAAATCATTTTTTAAGTTTATAAATTATTTATCATAGATAAAAAATTATTTTCTTGAGTTATAAAACCATTTATTAGGATTTATAAAACTATTTATAAGGATTTTAAAACTTCTGAGAAATGATTCATAAAACTTTAAAAATTGTAAATATTTTATAAATTATTTATAATTGTATAGTTTCATTCATAAGAGGCTATAACAATGTTATCAAATCAGAATCAATCGCAAAATATTATTTTCTTCACAAGTTCATCATTTTCGAAACTTTTTTCAAAAATCTCAAAAACAAATAAAAAATCATTTTGATTTTATCTAAAAGCAAAATAACCACAAAAATTATATCACTCATGAAAAAATCCAAAATAATATTATAAATAAAAGTATATTCATAGATTTATGTAATTTTTTATATTCTTAACTTTTATTAAATTAATAGAATTCACATATATATAGTTATGTTTCTTCTTAATAACTTTTGTGTGTTTATACATTAGTTGCAAGTGTGAGTCTTTTTGTCACATAAGTTCGTGTTTTGGATTTTAATACTTTTATGGACGAAAAATTTGATCTACAAACCAATTAAACTCTAAATATATGTTCTAACGATAATGTTATAAAGTAATTTAATGAAATAGTATTTTGTAAAAGATGTCAAAATCTCAAAAAAAAAACCGTCTTGATTTTATCTAAAAGCAAAATAACCACAAAAATTATATCAGTCATAAAACAATCCAAAGAATATTATGAATAAAAGTATATTCCTAAATTTATGAAATTTTTAACTTTCTATTAAATTAATAGAATTCACATATATATAGTTATGCTTCTCAATAATTTTTGTGTTTTATACTTTAATTGCAAATGTGGGTCTATTTGTCACATGAGTTCATGTCTTTGGATTTTAGTAATTTTAATGGACCAAAAAATTGATCTAAAAACAATTAAATACTAAAGGAGAGAGAGCATAGGAGAAAGAGGCGACGAGAGAGGAGAGCAGAGAGAGAGAGGAGAGAGGAGAGAGAGAAGGGAGAGAGAGGAGAGTCAGAGAGGAGAGAGAGAGAGCGGAGAGAGACGAGAGAGAGAGAGAAGAGAGAGAGAGGGAGAGAGAGAGAGAGAGAGAGAGAGAGAGAGGAAGAGAGAGAGAAAAGCGAGAGAGAGAGAGAGGGAGAGAGAGAGAGAGAGAGACGGAGGAGAGAGAGAGAGACGAGAGAGAGAGAGATGCGAGAGAGGAGAGACAGAGAGAGAAGAGATCGAGAGGAGAGAGAGAGAGATAGAGGAGAGAGAGCAGAGCCGAGAGGAGAGAGAGATAGCTCTCGAGCAGATAGCTAGAGATCGCGATATCTCTTCTCTCGAGATGCTCCTCGAGCTATCTTCTATCTCTCTCTCTCTCTCTCCTAGCTCTAGCTCTCTCGCTACTCTCTCTCTCTCTCTCTCTCTTCTCTCTCTCTCTCTCTCTTGTTAATGTTATAAAATAATTTAATGAAATATTGTTTTGTAAAAGATGTAAAAATCTAACTAAATACTACATAAATCATATTTAAGAATTTTAACAGTATAAATAAATAAATAAATAAATAATGTTTATTAAAAAAATAGTTACCATATTCACATTCATTTTAAGATATTAAAATATCTATACAATTTTAATTTAATTTAAAACTTTGACAATCATTATAGATATAGCTCCCACAAACACTCCTTAATTTCATATTTTTATTTTTTTTCTACAGTTTTGCTATTAAAAATGTTTTATAGTTTACTACTCAAAACCACAAAATGTTTATCCCTACTAATTAATTGAAAGATTATTTCTTCTTCTTCTCTTGACAAAACTGAATAACTAGTATATGTATATATTACATTACTTTTGATTCCACCCTTGATTAAAAACTACAAAAACGTTAGAAACCTGAAAATTAATATACCAACGTTTGTTTCTTCTTAAAATTGTCTGATAGTCGCCAGCTAAAATGAAAGTCAAACAAGGAAATAGAGTTTTAATAACGAAATTTGAGTTTTAAATTCTGCAATTAAGCGTACTAATGAGTATCTCCCATATGTATAAAACCGTTCCGTTGAAGGAGACAGAATCTTACGGTGAAAAATGAAGGCTCTCTGCCTTTTTCCCGTTAAAATAATAAATATGAAGGCCTTTTTGGTAAAATAGAAAGAAAATAAAAAAGAGAATTAGCCCAATGGCTACTGTAGAAAGTGATAAATGAGGCAGATTCAGAGGTGAAATCCTTTAATCCAGTTCTTCCAATGGCTTTTCTTTTGAGGATTTGGGTTCTTCCGATATTTTAGAAAAACAAATCAAAGAGACAAGACAAAGTCATTGTTTTATGTTTGTGTGAGAGAGATCTAGGATATAGAGAGAGTGAGAGAGAGAGAGTGAGTGCAGAGAACGTGAGATTGAAAAATGCGTTTCCCACTTGCTGAGAGAAGAGACAGAGAAGATTGGGGTTCGAGACTTTTCATGAGGCACTGAGATTTCTTTCGCATTCTTCGAGGAATACAACCCCCAAAATGTCAGATTCAGAATACCATTTGATCCACCTCTGCTGATCCCTTCTTCTTCTGCATGCTGGTAACCTTATGCACATTTCCCCCCTTTTTTAGCTCTCGTTCGGTCTAATTAGCCTTAGAAAGCATCTCAATTTCCTGAAATCTGGTCTATTGGTTTTGAGATTTTATAAGTTTCAGTTAGAAAGATTTGGCCTTTCTGGGTCTTTGATCTTGTCTTGTATTGTTTTCTTGTTTGATTCTGAGAAATTGCTTGTCGGCTTCAACCTATCTTGAAGGAAATGAATAACTCGCTTTTTTTCTATATCTCAAAAATGTAAAATGACTTGTTTGATTCTTGTTTCATTTAACCACCTGTTGTAGTTTCCTTATCTTTGCTGCTAAAGTTCTGATTATGAATCTGACACTGTTACTTTCTATAACCACAGGTAACTACTACCTTCCCCCTTTATGTAAAGCTGAAGTGGAACATGCAGTTAGTTTGTAAAGATGCTTCCCGAAGCTGAGGTCGACATGTCAGGAGATGATAACTTTGAGGGGTCGTATGAAGAGCATCAGATATTCAGGGAAGTTTTCTTTGCAAGTGATTCCGGAAAAGCTACTACTAAAAGATGTCTCGTTACTGGAGCCATTAACTTCGAGTGTGAGGATTCTAGTAAGAATGTCAACTCCTCTCTGAGCTCAAACAATGACAACTCTGTGGTCACAAGTGGACTAGAAGGCTCTGAGCCATCATCTGCTTCTAAGGATGGTTCAGAAGTTAACACTAAAGCTAAAAGAGCCAAGCTTTCTGGTAACAAGAATGTGGGCGAAAAGAGAGGTTTTACTGATTTCGCTAGAGAGATGATACCTCTCCATTTAGTCGAATCATCTAACCAGGGTGTCTCAACGAGCTCTTATTTGCTGAAGCAAAGCATAGAAAAGGGAAAAGAAGTTTATCTGAGTGGCATTGTCTCAGAAAACTTGAAAAAATGCGATGGAAAGGAGTTAAAGACAATTGAGTCTCCTGTTTCTCAGGAGAGCTTCGCAACCAGAGTGTTCTCTGCTGGTACATCTACGCCTGTTAGTGACAAGTCTTACTTCCAACTACAGTTAAAGGAGCAACCTAAAGTATCAACCATGTCTGAGACTTGTCTAAAGATTGATCCTAAAGAGGACCCTCGTCCTCTTCTCTACAAGTATGTTTGTAAGCTGCTTGCTTCTTCCAGATGGAAAATCGAGAAGCGCCAAAGATCCAATAGTAAATACCTGGAGACTGTATACGTATCTTCACAGGGACGGAAGTTTCGTGAGTTTGGGTCAGCTTGGAGATCACTGGGAGAGATCTTACTAGCTGATCATAAGTTAATGGATGCAGGTACTAAGAAATGGACAGGTATCAATGACTTCTGGTCTGATCTCTCGCTTACGTTGTTGGACATCGAGGAGAACATGAAACTATTAGATCTTGCAAACACACGGGCGCTTTGGTGGAGTACCTTAGAGCCCTTTGTGACTGTTGTCTTCGTTGATAAGAAAGTTGGTTCTTTAAGAAAAGGAAATAAAGTTGAAGTTGCGAGGAATTCAGTTATTGACAAGTTTAAGCAAGAGGATGCAACTTGTCTGAACTTGATCTCAGGCTGTCCTGAAAGTGTGCTGACAGTATCTGAGAGTAGTCTTCTTGTTTATGAAGAGAATGCTAACCAAGAGATTCATTCTGATCTTGAGAGGAAAAATGCTTCTTCAAGACAAGAGAAGCAGAAGAACAGTGTTGGCAAGGTCGTTGAAGCTTCACAACTGATAGCAGAAGGCATCCATGAAAGTCTTCTGAGAAAGAAGTTACACGGAAGATCGAGAAAAGGATCCGAAGCACCTTTGGACCCCAATAGCCTTGAATGCCAGGATAAAGATATGGGAAACATCCACTTCATCTCAGAGGAAAATGGAGATAAGAGGTTGAGGAACGATAAGATGAAGAATTCAAAGAAGGGAAGAAAGAAAGCTAGAAAGAACTGTAATAATCAAGATGATGACGTTATTAAAACCAAAGGTAAGGTTGGCTGTACAATCAGATCAAGCCAGAAGAAGAAAGCTCAGAGATCAAAAGCTAGAACCAAGAAAAAGAACAATAAGGGAGGGTGCAGGCTACTTCCCCGAAGCACGAGCAATGGGGAAAAACAATTTGGTCAAGGGAATTGGTCTACTTTAGGTCCAAGAACTGTGTTGTCGTGGCTGATAGCTACAAAAGTAATCTCTAAGGACGAAGTGATCCAGTTACGAGATCCAGATGATGATGATACCGTTGTAAAAACAGGCATCGTGACTAAAGATGGAGTGGTCTGTACATGCTGCAACAGGACTGTATCACTTTCTGAGTTCAAGAAACATGCCGGATTCGACCAGGGGTGTCCGTGTCTGAATCTATTCATGGGATCAGGAAAGCCTTTCGCTTCGTGTCAGCTGGAAGCTTGGTATGCTGAGTATAAGGCCCGAAGAAATGGACCGAGATCAGAGGAAGGTTATGATGGGGATCCAAATGACGATTCTTGTGGAATTTGTGGTGATGGGGGTGAGCTGATCTGCTGTGATAATTGCCCTTCTACGTTCCATCAGGACTGTTTAGCAATGAAGGTAACGTGTGGTATATAAAACTTAACAAATAATTTTTGTAAGTTGTAGGGCATTAGTAAATTACTTTTGCTCTATTCTATTCAGGTTCTCCCTGAGGGCAGTTGGTATTGCTCAAGCTGCACATGTTGGATATGCAGAGAGTTGGTTATTGATAATGCTCCTTCTGACCGCTCTCAGGATTTTAAGTGTTCCCAGTGCGCACATAAATGTAATGACCCCTCCCACTCGTTCACCTGTTATCAGTTCAATCATGGCGCATTAAGATTTTATCATGTTCGATGTCACTGTTCATCAGTTACAGTTACAGTTGCAGATGTTTGGTTTATTTGCTAGGCTTAGCTCTTTGCAAAACCAGTTATTTTGATTGGAAGCCTAGCATGGCTGATAACTGTTCCGTATTTTCGTTCAGATCATGGAGTATGTCTGAAAGAGATAAGTAAACGCAGAGAACCTTTTCCAGAAACCTACTTTTGTGGTAAAAGTTGCGAGAAGGTAGTACTCACGCCTAGTTCTCTAACATATAACAAGAGAAGTTGACACAGCTAGCAAGTTAGCAAATATCTAGTTTTTTTTAACAAGTAGCTGTAATGGCAGGTGCACACTGGTCTCAGTTCTCGTGTTGGGGTCATACATCCTAATGCTGATGGTCTTTCTTGGACGGTTTTGAAATGTTTTCAAGAAGATGGAAAGGCTCATTCTGCACGAAGGTTGGCGCTGAAGGCTGAATGCAACTCGAAATTAGCTGTAGCTCTATCAATTATGGAGGAATGCTTTCTGTCTATGGTAGATGCAAGAACTGGTATTGACATGATACCTCATGTGCTATACAACTGGGGGTAACGTCCTTACGTCATTTGCTATACACTTCGGTTCTGCTTTTCATATTGAACGATCCGTCTTACTGTTCTTTTGCTCTTTTGTTGCAATTAAAAGGTCAAAATTTGCCCGGTTAGACTTTGATGGGTTTTACACAGTGGTTGTGGAAAAGAACGATGTGATGATCTCAGTAGCATCAATCAGGTTAGTATATGAATAAGTTTTCAACTTCAGGCTCCAAGAAAGTGTTAATTGACATGGTTGGGAATGAAAACGCATTTTTACTTATACACAGGGTGCATGGAGTAAGTGTTGCAGAGATGCCTCTTGTAGCTACATGCAGCAAGTATCATCGTCAGGGAATGTGCAGAATCCTCGTGACTGCCATCGAAGAGGTACAATATTTAGAATTTGATCCATGTCATTGTTCTTGAGGCTCAATATACTAATGTCTAACATGACCACCCTTATGATGACCTAAGCTCTTAGCTCACATGATTTCTCTTGATACATAGGCTATCATAGGATAAGCTCATAACTTGCACTTATCTCATGCTCTGATTTTTGCTCTGTCCGTTCGTTTTGGGTGCAGATGCTTATGTCTCTCAAAGTGGAGAATCTTGTTGTCGCAGCGTTGCCAAGTTTAGTGGAAACATGGATTGAAGGTTTCGGCTTCAAAACCATGGATGATGAAGAACGTGATGCTCTCAAAAGAATAAACTTGATGGTGTTCCCTGGGACTGTTCTGCTCAAGAAAACGCTATACCAGTCCACAAAACCCAACACTGTGAATGGTAAAGCCAGCAAAGAAGCAGATCAAGACAAACCGAACAAAGAAGCAGATCAAGACAAAGCTGGGTTTGCCGTGGCGACCCAACTGGAGAGGTTTGATCAGATGGTTCCAGAAGGATCAGATGATGAACCTCCCTTAGGCTTACCGGTGCCACTTGGAACCAACCAAACAGAACCAACTTCAGAAACAGAGAATCCATCCCGAGAGAGCAATGCCGCAGATACGGTCTCTACGGGAGAAAAAGAAGATTGTTTGCAGAAGGAACTGTCAAAGTTTTCATCAGAAGGAGAAGAAGAAGTGAAGGCAAGAGCTTCTTCCTCCTCTGAAGCTGTAGAAGAAGAGAGGCAAGTTAGTAGTGTGGGAGTAGTAGCAGTAGTAAATAATGTTAGTGATGAGATGTTGCTTTGTGTTGATGAACAACTTGACTCTGATAGCTCTGAAGACTCTGATTGACATTAGGACTTTTATAAATAAAAAACACTACCACTTCTTTTTCCACTCTATTTTTTGATTTTTCTGTAGTCTTTAAAATCATCCAAACATTGGTGATTGGAGTAAAAGCGAAGCAGCTTAGCTTTTGTAAAGAAAGGAGATATCATACGATGATACTCTTATTGATTAAGGTATTATCATAAGCATGATTATTTAAGACATTATCCTGTGATTAAGACATCCTCTACATTTTCATTTGGACACAGATTTTTTTTTTTTTTGAATGAACATTTGGACACAGATTCACTTCTTTCTTTTTAATCACTTTTAAAACGTTCTGCTGGAAGATCTGAAAGCTTTGTTACAAGCTAATGAAATGAACTAGAGACTTGTAAGTTGTTACCCTTTTTAATTAATTACCATGCAAAAAACGCTTTCACCATGAATGCTATTTTGATTTTAGGTAGATGTTTATGTTTTCAACTGACATTAATTAGTACATTACTGATACTTAAGGACTAATATATTTCTATTTTCTTAGCATCTGGTCAAATCACCTGCCTAACTTATGTTATCATCATTAATCCTCTAAAATTGTTTTATTCATTAAATAACCTTCATACATAAAAAGATCTCTGATCTGAGAAAACAGAAAGTCCAACGACCGTTAAAACGAAATAACCTCCGAGAGCTCCCGAATAACTGGATCCGTTATCTGTCCGTTACAAAATCATGCCATCTTCTCCCAGGCTGAAGCTCTTCCACGCGCGTACATCACCCTCCACGCGCCGATCGACCTCTCTGATCGTCCTCACCTCTCTCGCGATCGGGTTATTCGGATTCATCTTCGGCCTCTCCGCCGTCATTTTCCCGAGCCGGACATGCCTCACGAACTCCCCTCCGAAGACGGTAAAGGTCGTCTGGGACGTCGCCGGAAACAGTAACGGTGGCAACGGCCTCAGCGGCGGAGTCAAGAGGCACAAGGTGATGGGATTCGTCGGTATCCAGACCGGATTCGGATCGGCTGGCCGGAGACGAGCGCTCAGGAACACGTGGATGCCGTCCGATCCAGAAGGGCTTCGACGGTAACGGTTCATCCTCTCTCAAATCTCAGATTAGGGTTATCTGGAATCAATTGAGATTTTAGATTAGCATTGTGTTAGATAGGGAATCTGAATCATCTGATCATAATCTCAAACATTAAAGAATCAAGAACCATTGGAGCTGAATATAGGCACTCACTCACATGATGTTATCTTCATTGATTTCTCTGCAGCTTGGAGGAGTCAACAGGGTTGGCTATAAGGTTTATTATTGGCAAAACCAAAGATGAAGCGAAGATGGCTGAGCTTAGAAGGGAGATTGCAGAGTATGATGACTTTATACTGCTTGATATCGAGGAGGAGTACAGTAAGCTCCCATACAAAACGTTAGTTAAGAGAGTAACACTTTCTCTGCATTCAAATCTTGTTTTGCTGGATACCATGAGAGGTTGACTCTTTTATATGTTTTTTCTTGTTATTGTGTAGTTTGGCTTTCTTCAAAGCCGCATACGCTCTTTATGATTCAGAGTTCTATGTCAAAGCTGATGATGATATATATTTGAGGCCAGGTAATTTGAATACATTCTCTCTGATTTCTTTCGCATGTCTTTAGGATGGTTCTGAGTTTTCTAAGAATGTGTTGTTTTCTTCACAGATCGTTTGTCTTTGTTGTTGGCTAAAGAGAGGAGTCACTCGCAGACATACCTAGGATGCCTGAAAAAAGGTCCTGTTTTCACAGATCCAAAGCTAAAATGGTAAGGATATGAATTAAGTTAGAATGAAAAACTAAACCGAACAAGCGAACTCATGCTTTTCTTTTGAGAAATCGTGATCATCTCTTGTGATTCAGTACGCCTGAAAATTGGGTCGGAATTTTGCAGGTATGAACCTTTGTCAGATTTGCTGGGGAAAGAGTACTTTCTTCATGCTTATGGCCCCATTTATGCTCTTTCTGCTGATGTTGTCACCAGTTTGGTTGCCCTCAAGAATAATAGGCAAGTTTTATTTGGCTTTGAAGTTACCATGAGTTATGTACTTTGATTAGGTCTTTGGCTTCGTTCTTGAAGAGGTCTCTGTTCCTCAGTCTTTTGCCTGTTAAACCTTTCTGTTTAATAAAGAGAGATATTTTCAAACTTCAGTTTTAGGATGTTTAGCAACGAGGACGTGACAATAGGTGCGTGGATGCTGGCAATGAACGTCAACCACGAGAACCACAAGACCCTTTGTGAACGAGAGTGCTCACCTTACTCCATTGCTGTTTGGGATATACCAAAATGCTCAGGTTCGATACTCACACTTTAGTAATACATCCAGATAAGCATTTCTACAAGAACTGATCACAAGTTGGGTTTGAATATGTTACTGGTGCAGGGCTTTGTAACCCAGAGAAAAGGATGTTGGAACTTCACAAGATAGAGAGCTGCTCAAAGAGCCCGACTTTGCCATCGGAAGATGACTAATCTTACCTCATATATATATCTCTCCTTTGATGGTTGAAGATCCGAGGCCACACTTCCGCCATTGAAGTTGCAGCTTCGCACAGATTGTACAAGACTTTCGTTCTTTTTTTTTTCACTTACTCTGGTCTGTACTTTAGGTGGCAATGCCAGAAAAGCGAGAATTGATCTTTCGCATAAACGGCATTAGGGTTTATAAAACTAGGGTTAGTAAATTTTGGATGATTCCTTGTTGTACAAGTATAAAGTTGAACTAATTGCAAGTTCGAACTCGCATTATCGATGAGGAAAGGGGAAAAAACCAAAAACAGTGTTAATCGATTAAGCTTCTTTTTTTTTTTATCACAGGAGAAAACTAATTTACATTTTATGTTAATATTAGCGGATGTAAGAAATGAAGAGTCAAAGTACATGGATTAATTTACATTCCTTTATAAAATTCACAAACTATTTTGGATCCCTATTTAATGTACAAACTAGTTTTTGCTGTGCTGCCTATTAAAACAAATTTTTTAAAATTCGTAAATTTTACATATCATTTTAAACGGTATTAACTATATTTAATGGAAGTGATAGCGATGTTAGTATTTAACTAAACACTTGTTTAAATTGTAAAAAATATTCCTTAAAGATATATGAACTAATTTTCATTAGCTAATAAAATACACTAACTATTTTGGATTCCTGTTTAATACACGAACTAATTTATGTTTCCCATTAAATACGTTTTTGAAATTTGCAGAGTTTACACATCTATTTAGACGATGTCAACTATTTTTAATATGATATAGACGATGTCAACTATATTTAACAGAAGTGAAGACAATGTCAGTGTTTAATAAAACATGTGGTTAAACTGTAAAAGAAAAAATCCTTAAAAATCCTCCCGATAGATTATATTGTTAGTTTTCTTCCACATTACGCTTCTATAGTGTAAATTAACACATAACACTAAATTAAACTAATTCCAAAATCAGAAACTCGTTTAAATTTACCTAGTTTTCTTTGTCCTTTTTTCACGACATATATAGAAATCGACTCCAATTCGAAGCCATATAAAAGGAAATCAAAACGAAGAAAAAGAAAAGAACATAGTTTGGAGAATAAAAGAGGTTGGAAGAGATTAGGGTGTCAAACTTGAATTGAAACTAACTTGAATTATGGCTCAATCGATTTGAGAGGTTTTGGCTGAGGTGATTGTGCTTTTCACAGTTTAACCACGTGTTTAATTAAAACTAACATCATTTTCTGTTAAACTAGTTGACGTCGTCTAAATTGATTACTAAATCTATAAATTTTAAAAGTTTGTGTATTAAATGAGAAAGAAATTAGTTTGTGTATTTTTAAAGAATTTTCTTTTCACAATTTAAACATGTGTTTAACTAAACATAACGTCATCATCATTTTCGTTAAACATAGTTCACGATGTCTAAAACTATGTGTAAAATCTGCGAATTTCAAAAATTTATATATCTAATAGACAATAAAAATTAGTTCGTGTATTAAAAAAATCCAAAATAGTTTGTGTAATTTATTAGCAAATAAAAATTAGCCCGTGTATTTTTTTTAAAAAAAAAAATCCTATAAGAAAAAAAACAGTAGATTAACCTCTATGATTCTAACGTATTGAATGATTTTAAAATATTTTAGAATGACATAATTGTTTTATTAGCTGTTATCATGTTAAGAATATAAACTTATTTATGCCAAAAAAGCTTGTTTTAGGGTCTGCAAAAAAAAAAAAAAGTAGGATATGAGAAGAAGCCGCAAAAAGGGTCGATTGTAAAGATTTTCAAAAGCTGTCAAAAGCCTTACTAACACCAAAATAAAAAATTATAATGAATCCATCCTTCACCAATTCGTTAAATTTTTCTTCTTAATTTTGCATCTTTCATTTTCCTGTTGTCAGCATTTTTTGCCTTTTTCTAGTCTGCCTAATTCACGCATTAAGAAGAAAAACATGACTAGGTGTGCCTTAACAAAAAGAAAACATCGCTGACTAGTCGTTCTGCTGTAAAATATTTACATATTTCCTCTGTTTCAATAAGATACATATTTTAGAAAAATCACACATATTAAAAAAATATCTTAATTTTTTAAAAAAAAACACATTATTTTTTTGTATTGAACAATTTCCCATAAGTATTAGCCAATCAAAATTTAATAAACACAATTAATTTTCTTAAAATTTACTATTTATCATTATTATATGCATTGAAAATGTAAAATATTAATCTTTTTGAAACAAAATTTTTCCTATAATATGGATCTTTTGGAAACAGAGAGAATATTTTGGTTCGATTTAGAGACACTTATATATATTTATAGCATTTATTAAAAAAATAAGCTGGGGGCACATGCCCCCGTACGTCATACACTCCGACCGCCTCTGGGTGAGAGAACATTAAAGAAAAACATTTTAATCATTCAATACGTACACGTACTTACTTTCTGTCATGCCTTATTATCAATGTCAACCAGAGACAATGATGATTGATCTGGCGTCATAGTTAGGAATCCAACGTTGAGTTGACGAAGACATCCATCAAATTGTGTTTAAAGGTTTTTTGAACATGCCAAATTAGTTAGAACAAACACCATTAGATTTGTTCGATGCAATGTATGTTTACAAGCCAAAAGTGTTTATGCCATGATGCCATCCATCTTTGTTTGATTTTCGTCTCTGAAAAATTAACATCAAAATAAAGTTTACAGAATACACAGTACTCTTTCGTTGCAGTTATCTCGAATTAAGTAATCAATTTATAGTTTACAAAAAAAAAAGTAATCAATTTATGTTATCATTTCGTGTAAAATGTCTATCTTGATCTGTAAGTATTCTGTTGGAAAATTATGTAGTTTGACTCGGATGGAATATTACTTGGCCAATCAAGCGCGTGCATAATTAAGTGCGTACGTACCTACTCTTATTACTAAATCTGGACATATTAATTACAACCACCAACATATAATCCAATAATCAGAAGTAGGTCCATGTGAACCTAACAAACAAGTTAATATTCATCGTCTATTATTTACCAATAGTGTTTTCGCATTTATCTTTACGCATCTCACAGCGGCAAGTGTACATGCTCTCTCTCTCTCTCTTCCTAAACGTAGTTGTTTTAAAAAACTTTGATCTTCCTATAAATATATAAAATGTTTTCATTTTTTTAGATAATTTTTATTTTATTAAAAACTGTATAGCCAATCATATTTAATAATCTATTTTATAATTGGTTGAATATCATTCATTTATAATTTCAATACTAATTTATAGACAAAAGTTAATTTTCTTAATATGTGTGTTTTTACCTAAACATCTTATATTTAGGTCTGAGCACAGATCGGATATCCAGGTTTTTGAAGATATTTGTGATTTGCTTCGTATGTCATGAATATCTAATTTTTCAATTTGATTTGCTTCGGAAAAATACGGATATTCAGAAAAACGGATATACGGAAAATAAATAGATATTCGCGGATATATACGAATACTTACGGATATCTCATCTGTTTTGATTAATACAAATAATCTTAAGAATTCGATACAGATTTGTTTTATAATTTTTTTTTTGCATAATATAAAAGATAAAATTAAAAGAAGTAGTTAAACTACATATTTTGTAAATTTTTTAAACTTAGTTAACAGTTATAATAACACAAAAATTATAGTTGTCACAATTTTTTATCTTCCTTTTATGTAATACTTCTTTATAGTATTAGATTTTTATATAAGTAACAATGTGAATATAATTTGTCAAATCATATGTTAGAATAATAATTATAAAATTTTATACATTTAAAACTTTAAATATAATCAAGATATACATGTATTTATATATTGTCGGATCGGATCGGATATCCGCTTCCCAAAATTTTAGTATTTGTGATTTGCTTCGATTTTAACGGATATTGATTTTTAGTCTTTGCTTTGCTTTGAAAGTTTACGGATATCCGAAATTTTCGGATCGAATTGAAACGAATAACGAATCGAATCAAATTTAACGGATAAAATGCTCAGCCCTAAATATACATACTATAGGATTCTGTTTTCTGGGAAACACACCACTGACATGTACGTATGCACGAACCTATTTTTACGTATTGGTATTATGACTACTTTTATTCGGTGATTGCTTCCAAATTTCAATAAAGAATAAGTAACAAATATTTAAATTTGTTGTGTTTCAGGGTTGTCCAACCTTTGTGTATACTGCAGAGCTACAAATAAGTAGTATAATACAAAGTGGTCAACTAAAACATAACAATTGTTTTAAAGGGAAAAACATAACAGAGTATGATACTAAACGAAGAAACAAAGATCCAGTCAAATAAATTTTGTTAAACATGTGGTAAATTGGGTTTTTATTTTATTTGTTTATAGATAAATACAAGGTAGTATTATATTGGCTATGCCCTTGCGAACTGGGGGTGATTAATTAATTAAGTTAATGACAATTGGTTAATGTCATAATGATACTGTTTATTAAGAACTACAATTGCATGCTTTTAGGAGCGTCCACGTCACTTCCCACGGTACGCGAGTTAGCTTTCAGATATTGTAAAAGAAAACGAGACAGTATAAAAGATGCCAAGACAAAAGACTATTTTAATTACTTCCAAATATTTATTGATAAGACATTCCTACGAGATTGATAAACACAAGATATATGTAAAATAAAAATGAATACGAGCCAAAAAAAAAAATGAATACAGTCTGAGCCTAAGAATACTGTAATAATTATTTTATTATATAAAGTAGTATAGTATAGCATAATGTTGAGCGCAATCTGCGAGAAGGATTCAGTCAAGACTTTGGATTTTGAATATTAAAAAATAGCTATAACCAAATCTTAAATTAGATACTTCTTAAAAGTTTTAGATCATAGTGTACATTAGTTTTCATTTGACTAGGCAAAATCTTGTGAAAATCAATGTAAAAAACACTTTATCGCATTTTTCTCTCAGAAACTAAAATTTTAAATTTATTCGTACGGTGTAAGATTTTTCTTTAATTAAATTACTCTTATTTTTTTCTTCATTTTCCACAATTCTAAAGCGGAAGAAAAGAGAGAACAGTTGAGAACATAAATTAAATTTTAAAATTATTTATTTTATTTTTGTTTCACTCGCTCTTCGTCTCCTTCCTCTCTTCTTTCTCTGAAACTCTGTCTCTCTCTCTCTCTCTCTAGAGAACACTCTCGCATTCATTCTTTTTTTTCTTGCATTGCTCTTCTTTTCCATCGCGAGATTCCCATCTCTCTCCGATGATGCATTGATCGGAATATGTAATCGTATAATCTTCTCCGTCGTTTCTATCTTGTTCAGTGATCGCTCTTGAATCCTATCCTCTTTTATAGAATCCACAGGGAAAGTCGAGGACTTTAGACGATTCTTTTAATCTTTGGTAATCTTTCTTTTAAGACACAATGCTGAAGCCTATAAAACATGTGTCGGAACCTGACACTGTCGCCGATAAGCTTCGCAGATCACTGAACATGACAAACAATAAAACAGACACTGTTCACGTCGAATTCGGATCGCCAATCACTCCGCTTCAGACACAACCGAGCGGACTCACCTCGGCGGCAACCACCACTTCCAACAGTAGTTTCAGTTCTAGCTCTTCTGGATCGGTGTCGGGTCGCGCCGGACATACTCCGGTTTCATCGAAATCCGACTCCGGCCGGTCAAATCCCTCCGCCGCTGCTCAATCTTCCAAGACAAGCATTCCCTCCGCCGCGAAATCTTCCAAGTCCACCACTTCCTCCGCCGCTCGATCCGGTTCTAGCAATCCCGCCGGCGGCGCTAAAGCAGGGTCGAACACGAGACCGGGTCGGGTCTCTTCAGCGTCGGACTCGGCGAAACGATCGAGCAAAAGCTCTACACCGCCGCCGCAGCCGGTGAAAATCCTCCCCGGCGGGAATCTTTTCCCGTCCGGGAAGGTCCACATAACAGGGATGACGACGACTCAAGGGGTTCCGAAACGCATGGTTCTCGGACCAGGTTCCAAATCGTACGGATACGGTAGCGTGATGCGAGGAAACAGCAGCAGCTACTCTGCGACGCCTGCAAAGCCGACAACGACTTCTGGTTCTTCTTCCTCCGGTGCACTCGTGATCTCCCGTTGCTCTAACGGTGGTGGCGGCTCCGAGGTAGATACGTCGTGGAAGAGAGTGATGAACAGTCCGAATCCAGAGGAAGTAAAGAGACTCGGGAACGAGATGTTCAAGAAAGGTTGTTTCGGTGAGGCGTTAAAGTTTTACGACCGAGCGTTAGAGCTCTCTCCGAGTAACGCGACTTACCGTAGCAACCGAGCAGCTGCTTTGTCTGGTCTAGGTCGGATCGCTGAAGCTGTGGTTGAGTGTGAACTCGCAATTAAACTGGATCCGAATTTTGCAAGGGCTCATCATCGCTTAGCCACATTGCTTCTTAGGTATATATACTGACATTGCTTAAAGATTCTTTGAATGAAGAAAGGATATTTGAGTCTTGTTTTGGTTGCAGATTAGGTCAAGTTGATAATGCTGGGAAGCACTTTTTCTATGTGGAGGAACCATCAGACCCCACGGTGGTGAAGGTTCTTGAAGAAGTTGATAGACACTTGAACAGATGCGCAGATGCAAGAAGACGAGGTGAATGGAATACTGTTTTGACAGAAGTAACTGCAGCTATGGAGTCTGGAGCTGATATGTCCCCTCAGGTATCTTCTTGTATTACCTTTTTCAGAATCAGAATCAAAAGTTTTTAAAAAGATGTTCAAATCTGCAGCTAGTCATGTGTAAGGTTGAAGCACTAATGAAACTCCTAAGGCTTGACGAGGCTCAAACAATACTAGCACTTGCCCCCAAGATAGAACTGTTACCATCATCTTTCACACAGATTCGGTTTTTCGATATGATCTCTGAAGCTTACACATATTTTGTAAAATCTCAGATGGAGTTGGCTCTAGGAAGGTAATATATTTTATTGACATATTGGTTTATTGTTATGTTCACTAGTAAAAGGCAGATGATGTATTCTCGCAGGTTTGAAAACGCGGTTACATTTGTAGAGAAAGCTTCAGAGATGGAACCACGAAACAGTGAAATTGAAACGTTTTATAGAAACGTTAGAATGATTGTTAGGGCGCGTGACCGCGGCAACGCTCTTTATGGCTCGGAAAGATACACTGAAGCAAGCGCAGCTTATGCAGAAGGTCTTAAGTTTGATCCATACAACGCTACTCTGTTCGGTCATAGAGCAGAGTGTTTCTTTAAAGTTGGGATGTGGGAGAGCTCAATAGAAGATTGCAGCCATGCATTGCTCATTCTACCGAGTTACACAAAGGCTCGTCGTCAAAGAGCTGCCTCATACAGCAAGGTAACATCTATATATATATATAGATATGGTATGACTTAGTTCTTTGCGTGGTACTTGTTGTAAGCTTATTCTTGTGAAACAAATGTAGCTGGAGAGATGGGCTGAAGCAGTGAGCGATTATGAAACCTTGAGAAAGGAACTATCTTATGATAGAGAAGTTGCTGAATCTTTGTTTCATGCTCAAGTTGCATTGAAGAAATCTCGTGGAGAAGTAGTTCTTAACATGGAGTTTGGAGGCGAAGTTGAGGAGGTTTTTAGTCTTGAAGAGTTAAAAGCTGCTCTGACACGTCCAGGTAAGTGGTATTTGAAACTTGTCTGCTCTGTACAGTCTTGATAGCTTATTAACTTCTTGTTGTATATATTTTAATGGTGGCAGGAGTTTCCATTGTACTTTTTATGAAAGTCTCTGATCAACAATGCAAAGAGATATCTATATTCATGGACGCACTATGTATTCGTTACCCATCTCTACACTTCCTCAAGGTTTTTCAAAAGAGAGCAAAAAAAGTTTAAACCTATGTATGTGAACAAGTAAAAACTTACTTGTGATGTTTCAATAGGTGGAGATAGAGAAATGTCCTGGAGTGGGTGATGCGGAGAAAGTGAGAGTAGTGCCAACATTCAAGATTTACAAAGTTGGGATTCGGATGAAGGAGATTGTGTGCCCAAGCAAGGAAGCACTGGAGATTTCAGTGAGGCACTATGGCCTTTAGCAAACTCAAAACACATTACATGGTTCATATGAAAAAAAAAAGACAGGAAGAGGATAATTTTGTTAATAATCTCTCAGAGTTAGGTGTTTAGGGCTAGAGAATTCCTTCTGATTTGGTCCATTCATTGCTCGGTTATTAGAGATTAATGTGTACATAGAGAAAATTTTGAAACCATAGAAAATAAACAGAGAGAGAGAGAGAGAGAGAGAGAGAGAGACATTCGTTCATGTTGTCAAAACATTTTTGCCATGAATAAAATATTTTTCCGGCAAATTTTTTTTTCTTGATAACCCAATGATGTCCAACGGATTCTAGATCTAACCGACTAATCTCTTAGGAACCATGTCGTATGGTTACATAAGCGGGTATATCTAAAATAATAAATTTCAAATCTAGGATACTTAACACCATTCGACCACACTTGTGTGGTTCTGCAAAAATGTTGTTGGATGACCTTTTTCTTAATTACACTTTTAGTGAATCAAGTATCGACTTAGATGATTAGAATAAACTTACTGAACACTGTAATATAAAAAAATGTGATGGTTATTCATTCGGCAATCACTGGATGATGATTTTGTATTGCAACGCACGCAACAAAAGCCAATGAGCGTATTTGTTTCCTCTTAAAATGATTTGTTTTAGTCGTCTTCTGTGCTTGTCTATGGGTTTCATCTCAACATAATGGTTTACACCCGTTTTAGGACGCACACGCATATGACTAACACTCGCTCCTGAGTTATATCTTTAGCAGTGTAGAGTGTGGGAACTGTATGCCATAGAGGTAAACGAAATACGTGCCGTGTGTTTTAAGCTGGATAGAAAACCGTGTCGTTTCTCGACGCATCTCCATTCTTTAACAGCCAAGTTCGATTAAACATGTTCAGGGACCACATTTTAGACTTTAGACGACATGCAAACTACACGTGTCGTGGAAATACATCGACAACTGTAAACGACTGTGGTATTGTGAAACAGAACAGAAACAAAAAGACAAAAAGATAAAAGTTTTAAGATTGAATTGAACATTGTCTCAGAAACAGAGCAGTGTTTAGTTTCATACAACGAGAAGATTAAAACTTTTCTCAACGGTGTGGATACACAAAAGTAAACTGTAATCCAACCGTAGTTACTTATTATTTTCGATTCAGAAAAAAAAAGAGATTATTCTTTAAAAGGTAAGACATAAAAGAGAGACTCAGAAGTTTGTTTTCTCTCAGTAAACTCACTCACTCACTTAACCGGTGTTTTGCAGTCCTGCGGCAATACCCTTCATGGTCAAGATGAGCGTGTCCTCAAGTCCAGGCGCGTATTCACTCGTTGGGTTAAGCTTGACGAGCTCTTGTGCCGATTTGCTTGATTGCATGATCTCTTTGGAAATATGTGGTCGCAGAGTCACGTTGTAGTTTGGATCACGGATTCTCTTCAACGTGTAGGCTTGGCAAACGTTGAGGGTTGTAATGTAAGAGTCACGCAGTCTAAGCCTCTGTTTCAAGTAAGGGTCTCCTTCAAGAAGGTCTCTGTGTCCAGCAGTCTGCAACGAATAGATTTTTAATGACACTGCAAGGAAAATGGAAAAAAGAAACAGAGGACTCTGTTTTTTGTTCTGTTTGTTCATACCTGGAGGACGAGGCTCTTGGTTTCTTCAAAGTTTGTTCTGAGTTTCTCTCCAAAGGCCCATAAATCTTCTGAGACAAGAAGCTTGTCATACAATGCAGCGATGCCAGGGTCTCCCTTGGCGAACACCATCTCAATAAGATCGATGGTGACACGGAAAAACGGCCAGTGTTTGTACATGTCTTGCAGCATATGGAGGTTCCTCACATCCTTCTTGATTGCATACCTGAACGCTGCTCCGAATCCTAACCATACAGGAAGATGGAATCTCGTTTGCGTCCAAGCAAAGATCCATGGGATTGCACGGAGAGACTCGATCCCACCGCTCGGTTTTCGCTTTGAAGGTCTGCTTCCTATGTTCATACGTCCATACTCCAGCTCAGGTGTAGCCTACAAACCAAAACCAACGGTTATGACACTTTGAACTATAAATCTTGAGACAAATGTGAATACTTACAAGGCGGAAGTACTCGACGAATCGAGGTTCTTGGAACACGACAGATCTGTATTCCTCAGTAGCAACAACCGCCATTTCATCAAGCAAAGCACGCCACTCTGGTTTTGGCGAAACAGGAGGGTTCATACCATGCTCAAGAGTAGCAGCTGTGAAACGCTGAAGTGTTCTAAAACACAAGTGTTCCTCTCCAAATGATTGCTCAATGACTTCACCTTGAACCGTTACTCGGAGCGAGCCATTAACTGTATCCGGTGGCTGAGACAATATAGCAAGATGAGTGGGACCACCTCCTCTTCCTACTGTGCCACCACGGCCATGGAACATAGTCAGCTTCACTCCATATTTCTTAGCGACCTTCACAAGCTCTTCTTGAGCTTTGTAAAGCTCCCAAGCAGCTGAGAGACGCCCAGCGTCTTTCCCTGAATCTGAGTAACCGATCATAACCTCTTGTTTACCGTTAATACGGTTTTTGTACCAGTCTAGAGAGAAGAGTCTCGAAACAGCTGCGGGAGCTGCTTCGAGATCAGCTAGCTTCTCAAAGAGTGGAACAACTCTAAGTGGCTGTTTCACGTGGCACTCGCGCTGTAGAAGCTCAACGGCTAGGACATCACTGGGTGAAGTTGCCATAGAGATGATGTAAGCACCAAAGCAATCTGAAGGCAGTTCGGATATGACTTTGAACGTGTCCAGGACATCAGCAATCTCTTCAGTTTTGGGAAGATCAGGTCCGAAAAGTGGACGCTTGCCGCTTAGTTCAGCTAGAAGCCATTCTTGACGACGTTCTTCAGACCAGTCTCTGTAGGAAGAACCGTCCAAGTGCTTGGTGATAGCGTCCAAGACATCGGTGTGGCGTTCAGATTCTTGCCTAATGTCAAGCCTCACGAGGGAGAGTCCAAAGGTGGAGACTTGCCTCAAGAAATCAAGAAGGCTTCCATCAGCTATTGGACGGTCACCACATGCACATAGTGATCGGTAACAAAGCTCAAGAGGCTCCAAGAACTGCGTAAGATAGAACAAATAACATGCTGTTAGAATCAGGCAACGACTTAGTAAAATAGATAGAGGTTTATTACCTCTTCCACATTGGTGAAAGTAGCTTCGGCAGGGATGTCTGAGATTCCGTTACTCAGCAACTGACGAGAGCGTTCACGTGTGTGATAGAGTTTGTCCCTCACATCACCAAGAATCACACGATATGGCTCAGTTGGAGGAATTGTCTTCCAGAACTCTACATTGAGTCAAAATTTTTAAAAAATGACTTTAAATTGCAAAAGCCAATACCATTGAAGAGAGTTTACTGATTCAAACCTATGTAATGTTTTGCAGCATCTTTCCTTGAGTTCCTGTGGATCTCATCAGCCTTGGCACGGAACTCGTCAGTGCAACGCCACATAGATAACTGCCAAGAAGAAAAAAGAATGAATCAATAAGATCTTGAGAGAGAGTTAGATCACTATCTTGTTAAGAAAGAAACCTCAAACATGAGATTCTCGATTTGGTTGTAGTAGAGATTGGCAGCCATCATTCTAGCCAACAAGCAGACATCTCTAGTGACCTCAGGTGTGACCCTCGGATTACCTGCAGAGTTCATTTACGTTGGTGAACAAGAGAGGAAACAAACAACAGAGAGATGTGAAAAAAGAGTTTGTACCATCACGATCACCGCCCATCCATGAAGAGAACTGAATCAATGGGGCATTGTAAGGAACACGTTCGTCAATGCCAATGTTCTTGAGAGCTGTGTCCACACGGCGAAGGAACTTAGGGACACCGTTCCAGATTGTCTCATGGAAGTAGCTCATTCCAGCTCTCATTTCATCTTGAGGTGTTGGAGGCGTTCTCCTAATCTCATCAGTGCGGAATGCAGCTTGAATCTCTCTTTGCAGAGACTCATCAAGCTCCTGCTTGTCATCAGGAGTAATGTCCTTTGCATACAGTTGAGCAAGACAGTCTCTTATCCTGAGAAATCATTTTAAAAAGGTCAGAAGAGTTGTCTCACTGATCTCTCCATATAAAAGTTTTTAAAAAGACTAACCTGCCGTGCTTCTGAAGCAAAGATCTACGCACAGACTGAGTAGGATGAGCAGTCAACACCAAATCCACGGTCTGATTCTTCAAAGCATCAAAGATCTCTCCAGGAGACTTGCCAAGATCACTAACAAGCCTTCTGAAAGTCTCCTCGATATCAGACTCAGTAGCTGCAGAGCTCTCATCCACGAAATCACCTTTCTTGAGCTTCTTGATCCTGCGGCGGTAAGCAATCTGGACCTCCTCGGCCAAGTTGGCTAAGTTAAGCATGTGGGAGAAGGCCTTGGAGATAACAATGGAGTCACCAGGGTCCAAACTCGTCAACACACTCCCTAGCTCCTCGAGCTTCTTGGGCTCACGTTTGCCTTCGTACTCAGCAGAAAGCTCGTATAGCTCTTGAACCTGTAACAAACAAAGAATCATCATCATAATACATAAAGGTTTGAACTTTTGGCGATTTCAGCAAATGGGTATTATTGATTTAAATTGAAAGGTTAAGTTTTTTTTTTGGGTACCGTTTCACGGAGATCCTCGCCGTGTAAGTCCTGGAGAATGTCGAGGAAACGATCGAGGAGAAGAGCATCGTACTCGATAAGCTTATCGTCTTCGCTCACTTTAGCAGGAACCAGTTGCCGAAGCTGCGCATCGATGGATGCCATCTTCTCTATGTTCCGACCCGCCATGATCGCCGATCGATCGCTCTCTAACACTCTTTCTGAGTTCTTTTTCTCTATTCATCAGATCAAAAGGGTTTTAGATTTTATTAAATGACAATAAAAAGAAAATGCAAAATCTGTTGATTAGTGACAAAAGTATCGCCGGTGGAATCGGGGACCATAACTGATTAAAAATCAAAACTTTGAAAACAGTTTTATGATTGAGTGAGACAACGAACCTCTAAGAAGACAACAACAAGCTCTTTATGTTTGGTCAGAATGGTCAGGACTCAAGAGGTTATTAGATCGGTGGAATCAGATTCAGAGATGAGTGCTAATGAGAACGTATACTCTGTTTATATAGAGGAAGTACGGTAGGCGTCAGATTCGCGCTTTGAAAGTGAGGTTTAACCTTTTCTTATTTTCTTTATTACTTAAAATGTTCTTTTCATTTTTTATCATACCATTTATTGGAGTATTACTTAATTTGTTTTGTAACACACTATCTAGTGAAAACATTATTCATAAAGTCCATCTTATTTTTTGTAGTGAAAAGGAATAATACTGACGGATATTCTGCATCTTTTTAAGTACAATTACAGTCAAATTACATACCATAATGAAAGAATCTTTTCATTGACTCCATTCCATTTCATACCGTAAACAAAAGTTTGTTAGTTTTGCAAAAAAAAAAATTCACTGAATGTATAATTGTATTCACTCAAATCTGTTTTCACAATGGTTGCATCTGGTTTTTTAGGGTTTTTTCTCTTTTACAGGGATATAATAGGCGTTTTGAATAAAAATTCATCATTTTTGTAATTTACTTAATTGTATCGACCGTTAGAATTATATATAGACTAGAAATTAAGAAAAATGAAACTATCAGTTATAAAACATGTTTTCTCATATAAACACGTTGGTGCTAAACTAGGTTGATATTTAGTCGTTCTCCTTTTGCAGATTTATACTAAGATTTATATTTATATTTTTATCATCATAAAAAAATTATCAGAGATAGTGACTTGATTGATTATTTGGATTCGAAATATAATCCAATGCATTAAGTAATTTATATTTAAGATTAATTACTGATCAAATACCTAATGAATCTTGATTTCTTAAGTTGTTTTAACAAACTTCTTCCTTGGTTAGCTAACTATAAAATCTAGAGCATGATTTATGGAACTACATCTAATATGTTTCTTTTTAATCTTATCTTTTGTGTGTTCGGGTTAATTCTTAGCTCTGATAGTAAAACATACGATAATCGATGTTTAGCTTATAAAACAGAAAAGAAGATCGTGTGAGTTCGTGCATGCACCTTGTCTAGGCACGAAGATGCACAAATCTCTGAGCCTAGACGATCAAGTTGACTTTTAAAAAAGTTATTAAAATTTCAAGACCAATTATTCATTTTATCCAGCTTATCATATACTTCTAATAAATAAATAAAATACTTTCCAGTGTAGGTTTATGTATTCTCATTGCTTAGCAATGGAATATTCCGAATTTCGAATCATTGAATTCGCCATTATAATATGTACACAAGTCAACCAAGTTTGTGATTTCTTAGCATAAAAAGTGTTATTGATCTGTATCCAACTTGGGCACTTGTCTATCTGTTAGAATATTTGGTTCAAAATGTAATTCATTTTCTTCGCAATATTACACAATCAGGTCCCATACGTTCCAAACGTATTAAAACGTATTAGAAAATTGGCTCTTGGAGAGACTGATTCGTTCGAACAAATTATCATTGACCCTTTTGTATTTTAATTATAGGTTTGATGAATAATGGCGTCCTCTTGATTTGAAATTTAGCAATAATGCTGAATTAAAATATAACAACTTTCTATAGTTTAATCCCTTTATATGCAAAAGAGATAGGAAGGTTCAGTTGGATAATATATTGAATGATAGCTAAATGGCTATTATAAAGTTTGTACAGTGGTCTGATGTGGGGTCAGTGTCGGTGATAATTGCGTTGACGTATTAGATGATTGGTAACGATATTTATCAGAAACATCCGGCGAGAGCAAGACAACAGTGACCGAACTTTTGATAGTTAAAAAAGTATAAGTGGGATGATTCACGAAAACAAACAGAGACGGCTATGGTAGTGACTATACATTATATTATATATTTTTCCTTTATTCGTTGCGATTTCATTTGACTTTACATCATATGAATTATCTTATAATCCTAATTTTTCAAATATTCAGCATCTTCTGAATTACTTCTTTTTTTTTGTTCTCATATTCAGTTATCAAACGTCATGTGCCACTATCCTACTACTTAAAATGTAAAAATGACTGTAAAAGTGAGTTATCAGATGTGTTTCAAAAAAAAAAAGTGTCTCAAAAAATGAGTTTTCAGCCCATAACAGCACAATGAGTAAAAAAAGGCCCATTACGTTATGCGTTTGTACTTTGTGGTGAATTCGGTTAAAATCTAGCAAATCTAATTATACTAACCAATTTAATACAGACTATGATCCGACTCTTCTGCATTTCGTTTTTTGTTTTTTTTTTTCAGTTCATGAGTTCAAAACAAGCTACTCGGTTTCACATCGAAGATACAACAGATATAGAGATCAAGAAAAAACAAACAGGGAAAATTTCAATGAGCAACTCAAGACACTGTTAAGGAGTTAAAACTAGGACAGCGTCGAATGTTTCTCGTAGGCCGTAGCAAAGTTACCAACTCTGGGACAGATTATGAGTCAGAAACAAAAGTCTTTCTCTGATTCCTGCACCAAAAAATCAATAGATTCAAACATATGTTCACAAAACTAAAATAACAAGGGGACTTGTCTCACCTGTCTACTCAACATTCCTCTCCTCAGGCAACCAGTTCAGACTCTGCAGGAACATGGTTTTGGAAAAACGTTTTGTAATCCAAGCTCCTCGCGGTTTCAAAGAAATGAGCCACGGCTTCCTCTGGCGTCCCTACCAAGACACCATGTCCTAGGTTGAGTATATGCCCTTTTGGTCCAGCACTCTTCACGACTCTTTAACACAAAAACAAGACATTTTTTTCTTTCAGTTTCTTGAACTACATTACTACCTTCAGCTCAACAAAGTAAACTACTCACCTATGAATCTCTTCGGTTAAAGCAGGAAGCGGAGAGAACAGATAAGCTGGATCAACATTCCCTTGCACGCTAACATCACTCCCCAGTCTCCTCCTTCCATCAGCCATATCTACAGTCCAGTCAAGTCCAATAACATCAGCTCCTGTTCCTTTCATCCGCTCAAGAAGTCCACCGTTTCCGTTGATGTAGAAAACTATCGGCGTGTCTGGACATCTTCTCTTCACAGCATGAATGATCTGACCAAAAAAAGAAAGAAAACGTTACCAATCTTTCAAGTCCTCAAAATGAAAAAACAAAACACTTAAACTATTACCTCTTCGATGTAAGGTTTGGACCAACGCTCCCACATCTCAGGAGTCAACTGCCCACCCCAAGAATCAAATATCTGAATGCAGTGAGCTCCGTGCTCGACTTGGTACACAACATACTCCGTGATGGCTTTGGTCAAATGAGACAAAAGACTTCTCAGCACATCCGGTGCAGTGTGGCACATACTCTTTATCACCGTATACGTCCGAGTCGTTCCTCCTTCAACAATATACGTCGCGATCGTCCACGGCGCTCCAACGAAACCCAACACAGCAGCATTCCCCCCGACCTCTCGTCTCAGTATCTCGAGCGAGTCTCCGACGAACCGAAGCTTGTCGAGATCAATGGGATGCAGTTTCTTGAGATCATCTTCGGTTCTGATGGGGGACTGGATCACGGGGCCTCTGACTTCCTCGATGTCGAAAGGGACGCCGAAGGCGGGCAGAGGAGTGAGGATGTCGGAGAAGATGATGACGCCGTCTGGTTTAAAGGCTTGCCAAGGCTGCAAGGAGATCTCCACGATGAGGTCGGTGTTCTCAGATCTCTCTCTGAAGGAAGGGTGCTTGAGAGAGAGCTTTTTGTAGACGGACATGTACCTTCCCGCTTGACGCATCATCCAAGCTGGAGGGCGGCTCACTGCTTGCCCTTTAGCAGCTTTGACCAATAGTGGATCTGAATTTCACATATGAGAGAGATTCATGAGGATTTGCATCAACTGGTGGTCCTCCTCTACCATTTCAATTTGAGCGATATAAAACTAGAAACTCTATCTCCTAGGAAGCAACATAGTTCAAATTTCAAAAAGCATAAAACTTGGAGAAATTGGATTGCAGGAGATACGAACCGGAGGAGGAGGAGGAGGAGGAGCAAGCTACAAATAGCTTCCGAGGAGCGTGACTGTGTCTTCTTGGGTAAGAAACCAATCCCACATTGATGGGACTTGATCGGAACCCTATCGGCAACGACAAGCCCGAGGAGTAACATCTTGACGAGCTGCAGGCACTGTATACAAGTCTCCGATTAGAATTAGCCAAAATAAGAAGAAAAAATCGGAAAAATTGAAACTTTATCGGACCTGGTTGGAGATGATAAACTCATTCTCAATCACACAAGAACCTGAAGTTCGAAGATCAACTGCTGTCTGATTTTTTCCCCCGCTCCTCCTTGGTCTGGTGTTTCCTTATCGCCGAGAGACTCGATGCGATTCAAGGTTTGACGTTTATAAAGTCAATCATCTCGACGGCTGTACTGTAGCCACGTAGGACATATCTGGATAATAGTAGGACCCACCTTCCGGATTTCCTTTGCTCTTTTGGTTAAAACTTCCGGTACAATTCGGCGGTTCGGTTATACAGCGTTTACCTATAGAGGTTTTTCAAATTTTACCTTGTCATAATACCGAAATTGGTTTACTATTGGATCTAAACGGTTCAGACACCGGTTAACTCTTATATGTATTACTCTCACAGTGAATAATTCAAATTAATTGCTTTATCAGTCTTCAACCCATGATAAACCGGTTCTATTACTACAGACTACAGAGTGTTTTTATTTGCGAAGTGATGAGCCTTATTTTTCATGTTTCGTTCTCCATTTGTCATTCATAGCGAGAGCGAGGTCTCTGCCTCTGGTCATATATCAAGCCAACAAGAGCTGTCTGATTAGATTCTGGAGCCCGTGGGTGCAGCTTCAGTGCTTTTCTTCTAGCAAACAGTTTCAAGCTTTTTTCATTACAGAATGGTGCAGTTGAAGCTACTGATGTTCCCGAAGGAACATTTCTCACTTGACTCACTTCCAACATAGTTATACACCTGTTGCGTGGCTTCCATATCCACTGACCACTAAGTTATTCTTCACCACCATAACCCCTTGCGCTTCTTGCTTGTTCTCCAGCTTGAATGTTCTCATCAATCCATTGATCGCAACTCTGTGATCTCTCCACTTCATTTAATTTAAAGGAGAAAAAGAGAATATCACATCTTAACAATTATCTTTCTAGTTATCACAAGCCATTATCATATCATTTGTAGCTATGATATATGTTCATTTCGTAAATCTGATTACTCTGTTTCTTTCTGTGAAACCAATCATACAAACGTAGCAAAACTATTTGTTGTATCTTTGAAGCAATAAATAGACACTATCTAACTTACAATTTTATCACATAGATACTAACTACACATTAGAGAATCACTGCAACTTTCTTCTTCTTGATTAGAAAACAGATTATCGATCAATTGCTCTTGTAATCAATTAGAGACTCCTCTTAGCTATGCACAACAAGTTTGTGTGTAAAAAAAATGAAGAAGCCTATTGAAAAAGAAACGGTTACTTAAGATAGAGATCGGTTGAGCATAGAGACTTGGCCGGAATCTCCATTGAGTAAGAAGACTTCAAGAGGAATGTAAGGAGAAGAAGAAGAGTTTGATCCAAACCTGTACGCAGGTTGCAACAACTTGCTACCTTTCGCACATTGAATCGTTAGAAGACGTGGCCCCGTTCTCATCTGCCACACCTGGTTTCAAAGTTCGTAGCAAAATCAAATCACGCCATATAATCAAAAACAACTAATAACTAGATTTTGACCCGTGCTTTTAAAGCGCCGGTTTTTCTTTGGATTGTAAACAAAGTTGGTGAAACAGAATGATGTACGTTATTATGTTACAAAGTTATTATATCAAAGAAAGAAGGATGTGTATTTAAAATTATATAATTTATGAATTAGTTTATATAAGATTTTGTATATAGACTAAACATTTTACCAGAACCAAAAAACCAAACCAAAATCTACTCAGAAGTATAGGTGTGGTTTGGTACAGGTACATGAACAGGGTAAAGTACATATTTGATTTTTCGACATGTGGTTTCTGTTTGATTTCTGGTCCTATCAGAGACACGATCGTGTATCAAAAGTACCTAAATTTTTTTTGTGTATATTAGGTATATTTTGGGTATTTCATATATGTTTTCGGTATTTCAAATGTGTTTTCAGTATTATGAAAACTTTTTTAAGTTTCGGATTTAGGTTTCCGATTATAGACTTGTGTTTCGGGTAAAACTTTAATTTCTTAAAAATATATATTTTGGGTGTTAGGAAATGTTTTTGGTATTTTCGGTTCCTCGAAACTTTTGGGGTTTTTTGGATATTTGAATATTTTAAGGTATTTGTTTGTGTTTTCGGGTTTTTTCGTGTGTGCTGTATTTTTTGAGTTTTCAGATACTTAGAATGATTTTGAGTCTTAAAATACTCAAACCAATTCAGACTCGTTACATACCCGAAATTATAGGTATTTTATAGGTATTTGAATTATGCAACCGGACCCGAAAGAAATCGACTCGAATCTGTACCAGAAACTTTTAAATACCTAGTTATGTCCAAATGTTTAGGACCCGGAAAACCTAAACCCGAAAGGAATGAATTCTTATCCGATCACAAGACCCGATGCCTAGACCTACTCTCTCACATTATATTTTGTGTGCATTTTATAAGAATTATATTTGTTGAACTCGTGAGACTTAAAATTATTTGGTAGATTTTGCATAATTTAATAGTATAGATTTGTAAGGTGTTTTAATAGTTTTTGAGCATTTATTTAATAACAAATTTTTTTTTTTACACTTTTATTAAGAAAATTAATGTAAAATATATTATTGTTCTTTTTTACATATGGTTTGCTAAAGTGTTTGTATGAAATTTGATTTTGTAAATAGTTAGAATTATACAATATAATATGACGTAGTATAATATGACGTATGATAACACTAACTTTTAAATGAGTTTCAAAATCTAGTAAAGTTAATAATTTATTGGATTTAAATAGCATATCTAACAGACTGTAGACTACAGTATGTTATTTTTTGTTTAGAATAAGTTGTATAAGAATTTTTAATTTTTTATTTGTTTTAGATTTGGTTTCCTTTGAAAATATAGCGAATGATATAGTTTTGGTGTAATATTTTCGTAAACTAAATTATTAGAGAAATATAAAGTAGATTATATGGTATAATGTTTTTGTCTATCAAATGATGTTGTATAATAAATAAGAAACCTCACGTCATTTCATATGGATCTCATATTATCTTATATTGTTAGAGAAATATTAGGTAGATCAAAAAATAATAAGTAAATGAAAGGATCTAACAAACTTTTTTTAAATAGTTTTTTTGGGTTAATTTCCTTTTAATAATATAGAAAATAATCCAATCTATCATAAAATTTTGAGTACTAATATTATACCACGGCACACCAAGATGTAAATATATTTATAACGATATGTAAATGATGTTTGACTAACGTTTATGTTGTTAAATTACTGTGCATATTTTGATATGGTTTGAAAACAATTTGAATCTATTGAATATTTTGTATAGTACGAAGGAGAAGAAGGCTTTAGGTACCATATATTTAATGAACAAATTCCACCAACAATATAGGAAAGGAATCTGGGTAAATATTTATTTACTGTTATTAACATGTTGAATAATTACTTTGGTCGACCAAAAAACATGTTGTATAATTAATAACGTTACTAATTTATTAGGACCAAAAACTAATAGTAACAAATGGGTGCAACAACTTTTTTAAGTAGATTTTTTAAGACTCCTCTTTTAACAGTATAGATTCGTTGAGAGAGATGACAAAGGTTACCTCGATGATGCCTTTGCGTGGTGCGTGAATAGCTAAGCATAGACAGTAATCGCTTTTCACCGGTTCTGTGTGAAGTACAGATTTTCCTTTATCTTTTTTGGCTAACATCTCCATGAACACGCAGCTAGCGTCACGATAGCCCTAAAGAAGAAAACTCTGTGAGCTCTCTTTAAGGAGAAAAAACTTAGTATGAAAGATGCTAAACGAACCTTCCATAGTCGGACAACCACTAGAGCTTGAGTGTCTAGCAGAAGTATACGACCAAGGGAATCCGTTATAGCAGCTAATGTACCGCTCGGGGATAACGTCAGCTTCTCGCCTTTCCTTGGGTAGTCCTTTATACATGTCAAGGATGATGCTGAGACCAACATTTTGAAAAAGGTTAAGCCATAGACTGAATGTAATGCTTAATAAGTGATCTAGTCTTGTGAATGAAACCAACCTCGAGCGAATGACTGAGTCTTGGCTTCTGGCTTTCGCTTTGGTGACTGATCATTACTTCTCCAGAGCAGTTTTGAAAAAGAAGCAATGGTTGAAGCAGCTGCAGGCACAACTTTTGATAGAATCGCTCCAACAAGCGATCTACCTCTATCCTCCGATAGCCTTTGCAAAGAACATAATAACTCTAATCAAACAGAAGAACACCAAGAAAGTAACATATAGAAAATGGTACCAACCTGTAAGCAGAGATAACAGCATCCTCTCCAATGGTCACTGCACAGTAATAACGCTGACTTGACTGTCACAGAATAAAAATCATCAACATTTTATAAACCAAAGAGTATCCTTCAAGAAAAGAAAAAAATCAAATAGACAATCACTAGTGACCTGATGTTCCAGCAAGGGAGGAGGCATTATGCCGGTGATAGTAGCATCAACGCACACACCATTCTTGTTGACATTCCATATCTGATAAGGTAATCGTTGGTGCAAACTCCCAGTATCTTCCGCCGGATCACCTTTTTTACTCTTCTGGTCCCAAAAGTTTGAATTTTTTTCTTGAAACCATCTCTGAAGCATACTCTAAAAATCATAAAATAAAAGTCTCAGAAAACTTAGCAGTTCCCATTTACGTGAGAACAATTTTTATCCACACTTAACCTGAAAGTTGGAGCCATCAAAACGAGCAATAATGCCAGGCAACACAATGATTATCTCCTCAGAGGATGTCTCTTGCATCAAATCCTTCTTAGTTCCACGTACTCTTAGTTTCAACACACGGCTCGGATGCACCAACTGTAACATATAAACATAAGATCACTTGAAGTAACCAAACTTAAATAACTGCCACAACGTGTTCTTTCGGACAACATTTTTATTTAAAACTCAACATCAGTTGTTAAGTGATGAAAACTTTTAAACCTGTTTATGAATCAGATCACCGGCGATAGAGTAAACCAGGAGATATCCACAGGAGGTACCGGCGACGACGACTCTGACGTCGTCTAACACTAACCACTCGATCGCCGTGATCGATTCCGCCTCGATGGGAGACAGATCGGGTCTGATCTTGACGCGAGGGGAGTCGGGATCAGCCCAGTTCACGATCAGGATGAGGAACCGATTGGCTAGGGCTAGAGAGTGGGAATCGAGTGCGGAGAGGAGGTTTGGATTGTTCACGAGCCACCCTTCCTTACCCGCGCCGAGCTCAGTGAGCTCCTCGCAGGCGATGCAGCCCAGTTCCGTCAGGTGAATCCTCTTCGCCATCGGGCAAGTTCTATCGGAGAAAGGAAAAAAAAAAGACAGGATTTTTAGTTAGTTAGTAATGATGGCTTGCGTGTCGGGCATCTGCAGGCTTAGTCGCTGACGTAATTATAACGCTTAAACGCTGCGTTTCATAGGATTTCGTAGGCTTTCGCATTCTGCTTAAAAACGCGTTCATAGGCTTAAACGTCGTCGTGTTCGTAGGCTACCGTATTCAGCTTAAACACAGTCGTATTCATCTGCCGTAAACGTCGTCGTATTCTCGGTGTAATATTATCTACGTTTCTAATCGTCGTCTCACTCACTCTCTCTTCGTTGATTCGCGAAGGAAGAAGAAATGTTTGGTCAAGATTTATCCTTTTCTAAAACCCTAAACCCTAGCTTCTCCCTCTTCCCTTTCTCCATCACTAAATCTCCACCCAACTCCTTCGTTCGAAGAACTCTATCGGTTTCACCCGTTAACGAGAGGAATTCTACTTTCAGAGTCAAAAGCTCCGACCTTTCCCTCGGAAAAGATGGTGTCTTCCGGCGAGACGTCCGCGCACTGGCTGGACGGAGCAAGAAGAAACCCGGAGGCTCATCCGGCGGGAGGATCGAAGGGGACTCCGACACTAGGAAGCAGGTGAAGCGCAACGCTCGCGAGAAGTCGAAGAAGCTAGCGGAGTCTCTGTTCTACCGCCTCTACAACAACCCCAACAAGACCCGGAGCGGCATCCTCAGCAGCCACCCGGACAAGTTCACGGAGGACGAGCTCGAGATGATCGGGCTCGGTTACGACAGGATGGTCCGGTTTATGGATAAGGACGACCCGAGGCTGCGTCATCCCCACGACTGGTTCAAGTACGGTGAGTTTGGTCCTTACTCGTGGCGCGGAGTCGTGGTTGGGGATCCGGTCCGCGGGACGATCTCTGACGAGTGTGTGACTATGTTCGGCGAAGTGGCGAATCACGAGGAGTTTGAGAAGATTGAGCAGCATGAGATGAATCTTGCGTTTCAGAAGAGGGTGAAGGAGTTGGATTCTGGTGTTGGGTTGAGGTATTTTTGGGTTTTCGTTAGGCATCCTAAGTGGAGGTTGAGTGAGTTGCCGTGGGAGCAGTGGACGTTGGTGAGTGAAGTGGTTGTGGAAGCGGATAAGAAGAAGAGGTTGGATAAGTGGAACTTGATGGGGAGGTTGGGGAACAAGTCGAGGTCTTTGATATGTCAGTGTGCGGCTTGGTTTAGGCCTGATATCGTGTACGTGAAGAAGCCTGTGTTTCAGTGTAGGTTCGAGCCTCAGGAGGATTTTTTTAACTCGATTATACCGTATCTTAACCCGGTGACGGAGGCTGGGTTCGTGTTTGAAGTGGATGATGATGACGGTAGGGTGGAGTTGAGTACTTACTACGGAGGGTTGTGTAAGATGTTGAAGGTGAGGCAGACGGCTTTTGTGGATGATGTGGTGAAGGCTTACGAGAAGTCTAGCGATGAGAAGAAGTCGAGGGTTTTGAAGTTTTTGCTTGGGAACCATCCTATTGAGCTGTTGCATCCGTATACGAAAGAGTGGAAGGCGAAGCTGGAGGAGATGGAGCTAGGTTGTGATGCTCCGGATGAAGACGAGGATGAGGTGAATAATAGTGGGAACTCGGAGAAGGCTGAATTTTCTGAATGGGTTGAAGATGAAGGTGATGATGATGATGGTGATAGCGAGATGGAGGAGGAAGATGAAGATGATAACATGGTTGTGGATGTGGAAGGAAACGTGGAGGAAGACAGTTTTGAAAGTGAAGTAGATGAGGCTGATCCGGAAGAGGATGAGAGGTATTGGGAAGAGCAATTCAAGAAAGCGACGAGCAACGCAGAGAGGATGGAGAAGCTTGCGGAGATGAGCATGGTGGTGTCAGATAAGTTTTACGAGAAGCAGTTAAAGGCAATGGCGGAAAGAGAAGATGGAGAGATGGGAGGAGATGAGTTGGAGATGAGAGGTAAGAAGGCAAAAGTGAAGCCAGAGGAATGGAAGACAGTAGGATATGGAAGGTGGATGAAGAAGATAAAGAAGAGTAGAATCCCACCTGAGCTCTTTCTTCGTGCTGCTGTTAGACCTTTTGTTTACAGAAACCTTGTGAAAGAGATTGTTCTGACAAGACACGCTATTTTGGAAGGCGAGATTGGTCAGAAAGAGTGATAACAACCAGTTCAGGTCTCGTCTGTCTTCATCATTACTGAAAGAATATTTTATGTATGTTATTGGAGCATCAGGAAGAGATTGTTTTATGTACGTTGTTGGAACATCAGGAAGAGATTATCCAAGAACTTTCCAACCTCTTGTGTGTAAAATGAGTCCGAAATCAAAACATTTTTGTTGTCAACATTCTTAGATCATTAACCTATGTAACGCTGATAAGTTAATGCTTAAATGGCAGTGCCATATACAAAAGAGTGTTGATTTAGATACAACTGACCGTGTCATATAAAAAGACTGTTAAAGACACACTGATGATATTTTGGTCACAAAAAGCATTCGTGTCTGACAAAACAAACTGCGAACATAACGCACAAGACTTATCCAGCTGAGTTCCCTAACCTCAAGCGATAAAGTACTCCTCCGGAGTAAAAAACTTCAATCCATTCGCCTGCAACCAAAGAAAGTAACTGTCTGTCAGGAAAGTCGCACAAATTATCTCGTGTATTGCTGAGTTGTTTGTAACAAATACCTGCGCAAATTTTATGTCTGCGTCGCTGTGATCGCCTTTTCTTCCGGCTGCATCCCCAACATAGAACGATCTGATGAAACACAAGTTAGTATAAACCAAACTGAAGTGTTCGAGAAAACATAAACGTTATGGAGTTTAAACAGGAAAGAAAGCTGATGGACAAAAATGTGTGTAATCTTCCAGCCTTGCAAGAAGTTTCACAGGTGAATCCAAAATTTTTAAGAGCAAGTTGGGAGGAAACTAACTTATCCATATCAATTTGAATTCCGGAGTTAAAGTGCTTCTTCATGAGTTGCCACATTCCAGGCTTGGGTTTGCGGTAAAGGTCATCTTTCCCACCAGAACTTGCGACTCCGCAGGCTATAAACACCTGCATCCATAATGAAATCATTACAATCTTCAGATATCAACATGTCAGGGAATTAACAGTTTTTCAAAACGTCAGCTTATGAGAACTTGCAAGACAGAACTAACTAAAACATAGGCTTTTGTTTGCATCATAATTTCTTCTAATTACTCTAAATAATAACTAGGATTAGTTGAAGCAGTGCTCTTGAGAATATAAATTGACGTTATTTAATAATGAAAAACCAAACCGCACTTCACCTGAATGGGGACCTCCACGCGCTTGATAAAACTGTTGAGGCGTCCAATTTTCGAGTCCACAGCAGCTTGTCTTTTGTTTTTCCACCGGTCAATGTTGGACTCATTTGTGAAAATCACCTGATGACCATTTAAAATCAGTAACTTTACAAACAAACTGAGGCAATCGAGTCACATAGCTTAGAGGGAATTCAGAGTGAAAAGAAGATACCAGCTTAAAGCCTTGACCATAAAGACTTTGAAGTTTCTCAGGAATAGAGGGATACATAAGTGACCATGCATCTGCACCTATTCTGAGAAAGAGGAAAACAAAAATAATATGTTCCATTAGGACCAAAATTTACTATGTGTGCACTGTGACAAGTACAAAAGCATTGTGTGATTGCCTTTCTGGAAAACGTAATCACTGAAGCAGACAAACTACGATGTCCAGGAAATCATAAATGGTCACTGTAAAAAGGTTGGAAACAGAGAACAGCAAAATTCTGAGTGACAAAATGGCTTCTTACTTTTTCACAGATGTGTTTGCAAGGCATCCATCAAAATCAAATGCAGCTATCTTCTCTGAATCCTTAAGACCATCATCCTGTTAAGATGCAGCAAATGAATTAGCAAATGAATTAATATACACTGCCTTATATTTATACTCGAAAGTAACATCATATCTAGATATTTTCTGACCCGCTCAAGGAATATTACAGTCTCAAATGCTTTCCACTTGGGTAATAGACTGGCATCCTGAAAAAAAAAGACAGTATTAGCAGCCAGAGACACAAAATCGGAAAATGAATAATATGCCACAGCTGCAAAGTCCCTAGGAATAAGATAAAGTTAACGGATAATACAGAACGTTAACCTAACACAAACTAAGATTGCTTACCCTGTACTTTTCCTTCACATCAGAAGCTGAAAGAGAGATTTCTGCTTCAGCTACGATCTGAGAAGTTGACTCATTGGTGTTCATCTGCATAACGCAGTGTTTAAAATAAGTAGGAGAATCTCTACATAAAGAAGAGCCTGGCATCGATTAGCTTGTGTTTAAATACATCTTATTGCTTGCATACCTTAGGTTTTCTAGTACTCGGTTGGTTCGCATTGGTTTGCAATTCATCTTCAACCACCATCTCCCCAACCTTCACAAAAACAATCAATTACAGGACAATGGAAATTCATCTTTTACAAAATTATACTAGAAGACGTGATTAAAGCTATTTAATAACCTGAGAATGTTTTCTTTTGTTCGTCTCCTCCGTTTGGTGGTAATCAGTTCCAGTCTCATCATTATCTTCGTCCATCTTCTGCCATCCCGCCAGGAAATGGAGTTTCAAGTTAGTTCAGAGAGGCCTCAAATATTGAAGTTTCGTAAGCGAAAGCAAATATTATGTTAAAGGGTTTTGCTAGTAAACTTACCAAGGTCTTGTTCACGCATTTTTGGACCAGTTCCTTTAATGCATCTTGATCACCATTCTGTTATTTGTAACAAATGAATCAAATATAAAAGATGTGTCAACACGACTAAGGCTTGTTATGGGTTTGGGTGTTTATTCAACATGACACTGACAATGATGTCATGCCATTGGTATATTTGAGAGTCAACGAGACAGTACTTTAATTAGTATTCAACATGACCCAGCTATGTTCAAATAACGTTATCTGTTTCATTTTATGATCCTAGTAGCCAGAGGACATATGCAATCAGCCAGTGTTCTATACCCTTAACTGGAAATTCTCAATCTATAAATACAGACTAACCTGCAGTGATGAAAATCCACCAATGTGCTCCACAGAATCAACTGGATCTGATTCAACGGGAAAACAACCCAAGTGGTGCCACTTTGTCATATCGAATCCCCGAGAATCTCTGGTCACGATCCCCAATCTTAATTCCTTTGCAGCAATCGGCTGAGAGCACTTCTTGCATGATGATCTGCTTGATTTGGCGTATTCAGCAATAACTTTTGAAGATGCAGAAGAACCTTTCTTCTCCTTAATCTTCTGCCCACTTAATTCATCTGATCCGGGATTGTTAATCTCTTCCTCCTCATCAACCTGCTTGATTTGACCGATACAAGCAGTTAAGAAAAGTAATTTAGTCTACATTCTAAATCCACATGAACAAACGAGAATGAAGTAAGTCCTTTGCTATCTACTAACCTGAGAATGTTTTCTTTTGTTTTTCTCCTCCGCTAGCCCTTTATCAGCAACAGATTCATCGGTATCTTCTTCCATCTTCTTCAACCCCATCATGAAATGATAATAAGAAGTTAGTAACGCTTAAACACACATTGTTATCATCAAAGAAAATAAACATATTTTTATCAAACAATGTTTTTGTTAGTACATCTAGAGAAGTCTTCTTCCCGCATTGTAGGACCAATTCCTTTAGTGCATCCTGGTCATCGCTCTGTTTAGCATAACAAATGAAGCATATATACAAGAAACGTCAGTCAGACAAAGATACTTATAACTTGATGTTTGGCAAGATATGACCCTCAGACCCATTGATATATTTGAAAATCAACGTGACAACACTTGTTAAAAAAAAAAACCTACAACCAGACCCGAAATAGAACTATCGGTTTCAATTTATGATCTTCGTTACCAAGTGACATATGCAACTATCCAGAAGTTCTATCCCTTTGACTAGAAATTTCCAAATGTGGATACAGACTAACCTGCAGTGATGAAAATCCACCAATATCCTCTACAGAATCAATCGAAACTGATTCAACAGGGAAACATCCCAAGTGATGCCATTTTGTCATATCAAATCCTCGAGAGTCTCTGGTCACCATCCCTACTCTCAGTTCTTTAGCAGCAATCGTCTGAGAGCACTTCTTGCATGACGATCTGCTTGATTTAGCATACTCAGCAATAACGCTTGCAGAAGCAGAAGAACCTTTCGCCTCCTTAATCTTCTCCCCACTTGTTTCATCTGATCCAGGATGTTTAACCTCTTCTTCCTTCTCATCTACCTGCTTCATTTTAACAGATAGAAGCAGTTAAAAGAAAAGAAAAGAAAATAAATCTATATGAGCAAACGAGAGTGAACAATCTTACTTCTTCAGCAGGCTCACCACACTGTTCCACCAGTTTCGCCAAAGCATCCTGATCATCTTTCTGCCACCATAACGCAAATGCATTAAACACAAATAACAGAAATGAACAATCTCGAAAAAGCTTAAACCTTTACTTCGTAGTCTAAAATGTAATTTTCCTTAGCAAAAAAAATAAAAATAAAACCTTTGGATGAGAAAACCCTAACCTCTAAAGCGGATAATCCTTTGACATCATCGACGGACGCAATCGACACCGAATCGGTAGGGAAACAATCCAGATGGTGCCACCTGGTCATGTCGAAGCCGCCGGGTCCCTTGCTAATCAACCCTACTCTCAGGGTTTTCGAGGCAATCGCTTTCGAGCATGCCTTGCACGAAGATCGGTTCGACTTCGCGTACTCAGCTACGATAGGCATCTTCTTCGCCGTTGTTCTCCAAATGTTACGATGGTAGAGATACTCTCCTCCTCGTTCTCGGAAAAAGAGATTGGAACAGTGGATGATTGAAAAAAGGGAAGAGTGAGAATAATGAGACACGAATGAGGTTAAAACCATATGGAGGCCATTGGGGGAGATTTCGAGAAAATTAGGGTATCAGTTCACATTCCCGCCATTCTGTGAAGTAGAAGAAGACTGGAATTGTAATTTACCCGGAATATAAGGATGTACAATACATTATACTGTTTTGATTTATTGGGCCGTATTTTTGTTTATTGGGCCTTTTGAGCTATTATGAACTTTCACACTATTGTAAGTCATTTTACTAACCATTAGTGCATACAGATAACTCTTAAATACAATTCACGGAGCTAAAGAAGATCAAGAACGAAGACTAACTTACCTCACGTTATCACAGAGTATCTGGGCAGGAATAGACAGAGGTAAAAAAATGGTAGAAAAATAAAATATGAGATAAAACAATCTTCCGAACACAAAAGAGTGCGATCAAGCACCATTGCAAAGAACCAAAAAAGTCGATCAGAAGAAGAATAATCATCGCAAAGGCTTTTGCGACACGTGTCCCTTTTAATTTTTTTTTTACATTTTAAGTCATTCTTCTTTTATAATATTACAATTTGGTCCAATATTTTATAGTTAAACATTTATTTTTTTGAATTGGTTCCCGATTTTTTAAGTCGTGATCCTAACCATTAATGCATACAAATAACTCTTAAATACAATTCAAAGCACTAAAATGATCAAAAATATTAGGTGTTATATAAAACATCCCATCTTTTTGTATCTCTAGATTAAAAGCTATCATAATTCCAGAGATCTAGATGATTGATTTTTTCAATGGAAAAGGTCTAGCAATTATCTAAATAGTTGTATCTTTATTTTTTATTTGATTAAAAAATCTTCAAACTGAATTTGTTATCATCGAATCTGTTATAAATGTAAAAACCCATAATTTTATATGTACAAAAAAATATTTAAAAAAGACTAATTTTTGGTGCATTACAAATAGCAAACAAAAACCAAAATGTCAGCATACAATAAAAATATTTCTCAGTAATCAAAATAACATAGTAATAGTAACTCAATAAAATTCCGGAGCTAAAAGAGATCAAGAACGAAGACTAACTTACCTCACGTTATCATAGAGTATCTTGGCAGGAATAGACAGAGGTGAGAAAATAGTAGAAAGATAAAATATGAGAAAAAACAATCTTCCGAACACAAAGGAGTGCGATCAAGCACCATCGCAAAGAACAAAAAAAGTGGATCAGAAAAAGAATAATCATCGAAAGGCCAAAATCACCACGAACCAGGAAGACACATGCCTAAAACACCAGAAGCAAAACCACAAGTTAAGAGGTAAGAAACACCTCATAAACTAGACAAGCACATACAAGGCGCTCATGCCAGCGAAGAACCACAAAGCTCTAGATAAAATAGACCAAAGCTCCAAGAAACTAACTCCGCACACCTATACCAAGTGAAGCAGGAGAAGAAGAGAAACAACATAAGGAAGGGAGAATGGAAGGCAATCACCGAGAAACCAGAGCCAAGCTCAATACCAGAAACAACCTTCCAAGTCTACAGAGCATACACAGAAGAAAACGCTATCTAAATCTGGAGTGGCAAATATGGCAAAGGGAGAACCACCAGAGACGGGAGCAGCGATGAAAGCTATAATAAGATGAAAGAACATAAAAGAAAAGGGAGACAAAATGAAATCAGCATACCATGTAACCGTCCTCAAACTATGAAAGAGAGCATAGAAGTCAGATCACCAAAAACTAGATCTTGAAAACCAAGATGAGCATAATCTATCGACGATAAGCAGACGACGAGGAAGACAACATCAAAGACTACTAACTTTGATCCAACCCAAGGAGATGCAGTCCCTAACATCAACCAAAATCTAAGGAAGAAGAGAAGCAACTAATATTGACCAGAACAATGCCGTGAGAAACAATCGTACAACTGGGAACTTATAAACCTAATCTACAACAAATACAGAGGTGAGTCTTTTTCCAGTAATGGAAAGGAACACCGCATACCGGAAAGGTAAACAAAATACATAGTTGGTGACGGTTCAATGTCAAAATATTTAGAAAGGACAAAAAATCTTAAAAGAATAATGTTCAAAAAATTAAAAAAAAAAATACAACTTTGACAGTGAAATCGTAAATCTTAGAACCAATAAATACCTAAATGCAAAGTTATTAAAATTCAATATACTTTACATTAAATGCTCATTTCACCATAAACAAGATACACACAACAATATATTGTTAAAAAAATAGAACACATGATATATTAATGTTACAGAATAAAAACACAAAATAATACTCTTAACAAAATAAAAACGACCATATAATATATCATCCAAAAAAATTATAGTTAACAAAAATGAATAATATTCCGCGCGAAGCACGGACACGCCCCTAGTGTTAAATAAAGCAAAGAAAAACTAAAATGACACGAAGATGTAAAATGGCTATGTCATCATCATGTCTTCGATTATTTGAATAAAATACTTATGAAGAAGAATCTCTTATTTTAATAGGGGGAAAAAGAGAAAGAATCTATTACAGCTTAACTTAACCAACCAAACAAAATGCTAGGAATCGACGCCGTGATAGGAGGACGCGTACCATAGCAAGTGTCTTCATGCATGTCTTCGATAGACATTACCACGCCACGTTCACTTCATGTCTTTTGTAATAATGTTCGCTGACCCTTTTTTTCTTTATCCACTTGGTCTAAAGAAACCAACAATAACCCATATCCCCCCCGATTCACGTGTATTTATTATTTTTTGTTTACAAAGTAACAAAAACTTCAATTAGTCCCATCTAATATTTCAAACTAATCGAAAAAGGGTAACATTAACAATAAGACATAATTCGACTCACATTGCAAAACCTGCATGCATACATAACACAAGAGTTTCCCACATTTCATAACCATGTAAAAACCAAACTCAGTTTGGAGATAACAAGAACATGGTAAACACATATAATTATTATCTAACAACTATTAAATCCTCGCAATTCTCATTAGCTTTTTAAAACCGTGTTGACAAGTATTTTAGACGTTGGAACTTCGACGACGGTCGTGGCTACTACCCCAACCAGAAACGCCGGTACGAAGCTCAGCCGCAGCGATAAGAAACTCAGCTTGTTGCAGCGGACTTAGGAGCTCCACCACACCTGTGATCGTTCTCAGTCGTAGATCATCGGCTCGATGAACGATCTCTGCTAGCCGTCGTATCCTCTGGTCGAGATTGGACACTATTCCCATGACGAGATCGCTCGCGTCGTCTTGCCACTCCGATAACTCTTCCGTTATCGCATTCTCTTCCTTTACCGTCTCACATTGTAGCTCACTCACCGTCCTGCCTTTGACAAATTTAAACCTAAATATTAAAATTTTAAATAATCAAAATGTATTTAGTTAGTCCTCCTGCTTACGCATCAAAGACAACATAAAATAACATATTTGCCATAAAACAAAAACTATTACAAACTACCAAAATAACAAACAGATAATTAAATTCTCATAACCCATGATCAAATGCGTTTTCTCTAATGTATCGTCTCAACAAAGAAAAATAAAGTAAATAATCAAATTAACAAAATATATACACGATCTATGACCATAATTTCTCTCTTTAATTTTCCCCTAATTGTAAATTTTTAATTTTAATTTACGCTTGCAACAAGTATTGTTTTGGTAAAAAAAAGTATTATTTGGTAAACACAGCTAGCTTGTTTCACAAAAGTTAAGAAATTTTGGAATATCTTTTCATAAACAATAAAATCATTACATATTACATTTTTGATTGGTAAACTTAAGTATCTTCTTAATTAGGGTTTTGGTAAATAACCTGAATTGAGAAGGAGATAGATCGCTGAGATCACCGGTACGAAACCCCCGGAGAATATCAACGATACGAGACTCGAACAGAATACTAGACTCGGTGTAAACTAGATGAAACAAGGTGGTTGGTCGCCAATCACCAACCCAATGGAGCGACCGTTCAAGCGCCGAAGACCAAGGAGCAGCCATAACTCCGACCACGTCTTTCTCCGTCGTGGCCAACTTCGCCCTGTGGTACTCTCTACAAAGATCCATCACTCTAGCCACCGCTTCCCTCAGCCGTTCCTCGTCACCGGTAGCAGAGTTACGGTGGTGGTTTTGAACGGAGCGTAGGTGGTTGAGGTGGTGTTGTAGCTGCTCTACCCATGAGTGTTGAAACTTCTTAAAGCTCTCTATCGCTGTCTCTTGGCTCATTCTTTTTTGGGTCCTCCCGTAGTGTTTGGGATGGTGGAATCATTTTATATTATCTCATACATTATGCTTTTATATAAAGATATTTTTATCACCGACTTTGTTGTATCTAACGTTTAACCTATTGATTAGTCAAAAGAAAAGTAAAGTTCTATCGCGTTGTGAATTAATTTCTGGACAAGTTACGTTACGTGTAAAACTGTTTCCAGTTGTCAAAATTGTAGAACTTGGGCCCGCTATATATAAATGATTCAGGTGTAAATGCTGGTTCGGTCTCAAGTTCTATTGCCGTAGATTCTATACCAAATCCTAGACAAAATGACACGTTTGAGATATTAGTACTGGTAACAGCATAGTGATACTAACCGGATTAGTTTAGGTATCAATCATGAATCAGAGAATAAACTGGGTGCATTTGCATTACCCACCGAGCCTGGACCCAGACGTGGTGGAGGCATAGGACTACTTTTGGGCCCATGAGATCTATCAAAAATATATTGGACCCATCTGATTATTATCTAACATATTTGGTCGGTGGACATATAATGGACCCATCAGAGACTAATGATCCTATTATCTTAAACATATTTGGTCCGTGCTTCCTTTTCATCTTATAAGATATCTCAATTCCACTCATACAACATTTTATTTACTTTCAATCATTCTTTCTGATGCAGTAATTGATATAATAATTCATATTATAAAATTACAAACATCATACACAACTTGAAAAATATAGCCCCATGGCAATAATATCTTATATTATTACGAATTATTTACATAGGATATAGAAGGATAGTGACGATATCTAAATAATTGATGGAGAACAGCTCAAAGATGCTTCTGTCTCTCTGATCAAATATTGACAAAATATAAAACAAAAAAAAAAGAGGCACAGACATCATACTGCGATCCTCCTCTTAATCCAACGGTCAGCAAATTTTTCTCCTCATTTATTTTCCTAAACACCAAAATATCTAAATTACATTAATACCCCTTGCCGGGATATTACCACCGTCCGATCACAGATCAACACGGCGTTGACTTCGAGCGAGAGAGGTAAACCTCGCACTGTATCGAAGTCTTCCCGATTCTAAACCCGGGAACCACAGTAAACGCAACTCTCGGCTCAGATTCCGACAACAAGCATTCTTCCGACACGCTCTTCATGTACACTTCCGAGAATCTGCACCCCTCGGGCACTCGAAAGATCGAAGCTTCTTCGTTTTCGAAGGAGAACGCGAGGCAATGCAGGAGCCAAACCCGTTTCGCCGTCTCCAAAAACGCGGCGCAGAAACTCGTCTCCGGGAACTCCCCGGCGGAGACCTGGTTCCTCACGTGAGAGTGTCCGAAGAACGCGAGCTCCATCTTCGGATGCACGAGCTGCAGATACTTCCCTCTGCAGAACCTCGAGAATCTCGATTTGGGACGCGACGCTATGTACTCTCTCGCTCTCGTGTTTCTAAGCTCCGTGAACCTCTCGAAGAACATCTCTCTGCTGCTTTTCTTCGACGATGATTCGGTTGAGAAGTAAGGTAGATGAAAGGCTTCGAACATCACTTTACACACGAAATGCTCGAAAGCAAAACACGTGTGGTCTTGCTTGTAATACAACACTACAGGCTGGATTGCATCAGCTGCTGTGTCGATGTCCCATCCAGCGAATCTCATCTGCTCGACCATTATTCTGACGAATCCACGGATTGATTTCACTGTGTGGTGAAGATAAGTAACGAAATGAGATGGACTTAGTGTGGACAGATGAAGGTTATGATCGCTCTGGTTAAGTCTCTTCTCCATCAACTTGTTCTGACTCACAGATTCTTGAAACTTCTCTTTGAGGAATATGATCTCAGAGTCTTTGAGCTTCAGCTGACACTCCATCTTCTTCCCCGTGATCTCGTAAGTCTTCAACAAGCTTCTCAGCTCTTGAATCTCGGCGAGAACGAGAGTTCTATCAGGGTTAGCATCAAACTCCTTCTTCAAGAAACTCTGTTTCATCTCAGACAATGTCTTCAGCTCCGACACCACCAAGCTGTCCGCTCTCTGTATCCCAGATGGATCGTACGGTGACTGAGCGTACTGCAGCTGCGCGTAAGCTGATTTTATGGAAGAGACCGTAGCGAAGAGCTTTGCGAGAAGAGCTTCCATGGCGAGTCTTTTCTCATACTCTTCCTCGAGCTTGTCGAATGACTCCGAAAGATTTGCAGCATTCTTCACCAAGTCTTTGTCACTCGTCTTTAATCTCTCTGCCTTGTCACCTTCTGGAACCACACCGGTTAGCTTTTTAATGTTGATAACTTTCACAAATGCGCGCCTGAGTTTTCCTTTTCCTGAAGCTACATCCAATAGGTTCACAGTCTCCATCTGCAAGATACACCACTAGTGTTGTTTAGTTAAAGAAGATAATGATAAGGAAGAAAGTTATGAATGGGACTTGGTAATGGATGTCAATATCTAAATAAAAAGAAAAAGTAAAAAAGCAAATTTAGATCTAGGACCATTAAGACTAAAAAGATGAAGAGCAGATAAGGAGCTTGGAGTTATGATCTCACTAATGGCTAACACTACACTTTTTAGACACAAAGGAGAGATGTATGCATATACATTTATGTATATAAGTACACAGAGAGAGAGAGAGGGGAGGGGAGATACATGCCTACAATATCAAGTGGACACAGATTGATCCAAAGTTGTGGGGACAATGTGGTTCATATATAAAAGAAAATGTGTTCTTCTTTAAAGGAATAAACAATCAAGAAATGTCCAAGGAAGAAGAATAAACAACTTGCGTGTGTAGTACCATTTTCTTTTTCATGATCCGATCTACTTTTCTTTTTCTTTTTTATCTCATTAATGTTCTCAAATCTTTTGGTTGCTAAATATGTAGTGGGGCTATATAGTCAAAATATGCTGCTATAGAATCAAACAAATCACATAGAATAAAAATTGTACCCAAATGGGTTATCTGCAGGAGAACACATGACACATGCAAATAATTCAACACCCCCCCCCTCTGTTCTCATTTTCTATTTAACCTTTTTTTTTCCTGAAAAGAAACAGTCAAGAAAAAAGTGCAAAAGAGAATACAAAAAGAGTAGTGAGTTTAAATACATGTAGATACTCAAAGTTGTTTATGAGTTATCAATTATGGAACACTGAGAAAGAAAGGATTAATCATAATAGCTACAAACCAAAATCAGTTTAAACTAGAATCCAAGGATCAAAAAGTGCCCCCACACACAAACACACACATGCCTGTATGTATATGATTCTCTTGAATGGTCATTTGATTCCACTCATTTGAAAAGAGATAAAGGTAGGACAGGCTCTAAGACCTAATACAGCTACCTAACATTTTGTACAGTCACAGACTATACTACTCGCAAAAACATTCATATTCTCTGTTTAAGTTAACCATATCACTTTTTTATTTAGTTTAACACAAAGATCTAGTGAAACGACATTTGTTAAAGAGAGTGATTAAGTAACCTAGAAACGAATCTCACTATATTTCTATGTTTGTTGTGTTGTTTTCTCACTTCATTTTAGAGTGAATCTGAAGAAATGAACTGGATAGAAATGACAGACCAACCTCTGCAAGATTCAATCAATCATATGAAACTTCAAATCACTACCTACTGAAAAGAAGATTGATGAAAAGGGTAGGAAATAAAGACCAGATAAAGAGAATGCGATACTTCTAATGTGCACGCAGTGTGAATTCAAGAACCATGGCATGGATTTTCAACGATGGGATTTTGAATAAGCCTCGCAGGTTACTTAATGATTGAAAACGAGAGATACAAAACTGCACCATTCAGAAGAAACAAAAACAAGATTTGATCAGATGTTGATTAACAAACCTGATCGAAGAAAATACAATCTCCCCGGTAATATTCTCTATGCGTTATCACCTAATAAACGACAATACGGGCAACAAAACAAGAAAGGGATAAAGATAGAGATTCCTTCACGGTTTCAAGACAAACCCGGAGCTCGAGAATGAGAAAAAGAAAAAGTGTAAAGCTTTGGAAGTTTAGAGAGAGAGAGAAAGGAGTATAGACTGGTAAGAGGAGTTGAAAGAGTAAATGACAGAGAGAGGAGAAGCAGAGCGAGCCTTGGGAAGTTCAAAAGACTTGACTTTCCCGATATACCCTCGTAACTTAAGAGATATTTACACCGACATTGACGCTTGACGCTGCGGAAACGTCGAAACGGAAAGGGTGTTGTTGGTAAGTATGAAGACAAATACAGATTTATGACATGTTTTAAAAATTGCTACTACTACGTACGTAGTCAGACAAAAACGCAAATACCATACGGTTAGGAAAGCTGTTGTTGTTGCGTGAAGACCGGTCCGGCCGGTACGAGTGTGGTTCGAAAAACGACACGTGGCAAACAAAGAGCGTAACGATTTCACATTTTGAATCGCTTTGCATAACTCAAGTTAATGGCTGATTATTACATAATCAACGAGATTTTGTAGGTTAGTTCTATTATTAATAAAATATTTTGTATACGTACATAACACAGAAGAGACTAAAAAGTAGCGCATCATTCCACAAACTTGTAATCAAATCTTAATTATTTTAATTATAAGAGAAGTCCAACTTGCATAAAGACAGCTAACTAGCAGGATTGGCATTTTTACTAAATACGTGAACAAACAGAACAAGTACAGTTGTAGTATGTCTTATCGATGGAAGCAAATCAGAGATGCTACTTGCCAAGTCCAACGTTTTAATTATCTTAAGAGTTACTATATGACTAAACAACTGTTAGTCTTAGTAGGGCTTAAATGCATAACTTATTATGCCATAAATACTCTTTTGAGTTATGAATACATGGAGTGGAGCTGCATATGTGTGTTCCATGGAGTGGAGCTGGTAACGGAAAAAAGTTGAGACAACTGAATTTCAATATTCAAAAGAAAAATTGAGAGCAATGAGCGAGGCTAGTACAAGTAGGCTTCCCTTTAGATTACCCTTTATTTGATACTTTGATACAATAGAGTGGTTTTCTAATTCACACACATATATATATTTATGGAGAGTTACTGTTGATCTACCTAGAACAAAACAGAGGGTGAAAAGGTATTTGATGTGATTAGACAAATCGAAGAAGTGCTTCTGATCTGTTCCAGCTTTTTTCTAATTGTTTTGTCTTTTCTTGAGGACTTGTAGTGGGTAAGCATTTAGCACCATCTAACGGGCGCATCCAAGGTAGGACCCTTAATGGGCTCAGTTATGGACCCTCTAAAAGGAGCCTAGTAACAGATCAGTAATAAAGACCATTTTTAATCTCTAGTAACAACGAATAAGGTAATTCCCACAATCCCTTGACAAAAAAAGGAGGTAATTTCTACAATCAAAGAGAACTTTGAAATCGCAGTAAGAAAGTAATAATAGGAAGTGAACACAGTAAAATTATTGCTTTGGAAAAGAACTGTTCCCATCTGCAAGTTGGGTTTGGTTTCACTCTTCTATCTAGGGTTTGATTCGAACATACGATTGTACTTGTGAAGCTACAAGAAATAGATGGGAGAATCTCAGAGCTTTACTTTGTCTTTTAAAGACTTTGTTTACTTTATCCATCGTGTTCTTTACTCTTCTTCATAGTTTTCCCATTCCATGCTCAAGTTGCTCCTCCTCCAGGCCAATTACCAACTTAACCAGGTGATTGCTCAGTTTGGTTTTAATTTTTATTTTTTCTCTCACTGGGAGTTTGATTGGTTCTTGCTCAATAACCTGCAGAAAGAAATGTTGTTCAGTTTGAGAATGGTTACTTGGTCGAAACCGTTACTAAAGAATAATCTTGTATTGTAAAATGGAGGATTGTTGATTTGTTTCAAACTCTAATTTGCTTTTCTTTTTTTTTGTTGTTGTTGTTAAAGAATTTTCTCTCTATGTGTTTCCTCTCAAATCCACAGCCTTTCTTCCAAAATATAAACCTGATCACCAGAAGTAAAACGACTTCCATTGGTAAGAATATCTGTGGCTGATTGTTTCCTGCTACTTGTTGCAGGGTCAGTGAAAGCTGAAAACAAGACCAGCGAAGTGTTTTCAGACCATGGTCCTTATAGTAAAGGTACGACACTTGTATCAAAATAGTTGTCGGTAGAATGAGAAGAATACAGTTTCGAAAGGAAAAAGAATTAAAATATAAAGGGCCCTACCGGGTTCGAACCGGTGACCTCTTGATCTGCAGTCAAATGCTCTACCACTGAGCTAAGGACCCTTTTTGTCGTTATCTGTGATAACTCAGATTTCAATTTCTTGAAATTTCACTGAAAACCATTGTGATTTCTCCATATGGTTGTCTGGCTTTGAGATATAGCTAACGCATGAATATGAATCTTGATTCACATTCAGTTCCTTTGTTATCTAACTAATGTAGAGATTGCTTGAACATTTAGTATTGCATACGTGTTTTGTTCGTCATGGAAGATTAATCTAAACGAATTCGTAGTCTGCCTCTAATCATCCGGTTTACTTGCTTGGATCGCACACCATCCCCTTTCTCAACCTCACTACCCCCTCTTTGATTTCACTCGTCGAATGCATCTTTTCTATTTATTTGTTCCTTAATAATTCGATTTATGGAGAGTCCTACTTAGTGTATTTAGAAAAGGACCTTTATTTTATTCAGATTCAAATATAAAATCAAACACGATAACAAATATGTTATAAACTTATATTGTTATTTTTCTATGCTTAAATGTTTCTTACTAGAGCATATAATTGTAAAGAATCTCATTCCAAGTATCTGGTACGCCAGAGAGACACCAGTGGCTGCAATCATTGCCGGTTCGGCCGCCTAGACCGTAAATGGAAGGGTGGCCATCTTTGCGAAGCAATGAAAGCATAGTAATGTCTAGCAAAGTCACCGGTTTGGTAATTTTCCCGAGTGCTCTCTTCAAAACTCCAACTTCTGGTGGCAATCCTCCTGGATAATTTGTCCCCAAAAGTGGTTCCTTCTGTCCCGCGCAACTATGCGCCGCTGGTTCACCCCATAGAGTTCCACTACCAAACAAACAAAATCAAAATTTAAAATATCTGATTGATTACCGATTAAGAAAATGTATATACCAACTTACTTGTAATGAGATGGTGAAATTCCTTGGAAAAATACTCTAGTTTTTCTAGTATCTACCACGGTATCGACCCATTTGCCCCAAGTTCCTAGTGCGATTTCGAATGCCGCCATGCGGTCCATGTCTGTTGTAACGTTACGTCCTATTTGAATATAATCCCATCTGCCCAAAACAATTCGAACATAAACGTCTTGTGATCAATTAAACCAAGAATAAACATAAGTGAAGAATTACGATTTACGGCTCCACCAATGCCAAGTGTTGAAAATCAGTGTATCCATTCCTAACCAATTCTTTCCATCGTTGATCGAATCAAGCTTCATCACTCTCCCAATCTTCTCACTCACTATATCTACCAAATACACATTCCTATCAATCTTTATTTCAACTCCGTACTCCTGAAAACATTAAGCATTTATGGTTTAGTTTGGTTTAACTCATCCCGGTTTTCTATTTGAGAGACAAATTCTACATAACCAGAACAAGTGTATTTTTATTACCTGGAATGTGAAGGTTGAGATAGTGCCTTGTGTGGTTATAGTATAGGGAGACTTGGGTACTGAAGAGTGAAGCATACATGTCAAAGACTGCCACTGATTTAGGCTGAGGGAGTCACCTACAAACATTATCTTTTTCCCTCTATTTTTCTGCAAAAAATCTACTCCATTGAACCTACACAACAAAACAATAAAATGATAATTAACGTTAAAATTAAGAAATATGCTGGCAGTGTGTATGTGTTATATATTCACAGTGATACCTTTTATACAAAATATCTAGAAACAATAACAAAGAAAGAATAAATATAGATTAACTGATGATACCTTGCTAATTTGCAGCCCTGTGGTTGCCATCTGAAGGTAGGGTAGTCGAGATCCGGCCGTCCATTTTTCTTGCAAGCGAACTCGCGTCTTATGAATGGGCACGTGGAGGGATCATAGAGAGGGTAGGAAGCATCCTTCACCCACTGTCCCGTGAACATATCACATCCCTTTGCAAGAAGAGGAGGAAGGAGCAGCAGCGATAACACCAATGCAGAGCCATAAGAAATGGCGTTATGTAAACCCATTTCAGCACAGACAAGGGCGAGAGATAGAGATTCAAATACTCACCTAGGATTTTTATACACCCACGCATCTTTATATTTATATTATGTATATAATTTTGTTGTTTATTTTTCTGAGTCAAACACATGAACTATAATACCATATTCGTTTTGGTAAGAAATCTTTTCTTTTTTTCTAAATGTTAGCAAAAATAAAGAAATCTTTTTTTTTTGGGTAAGAAATCTTGAAATCAAATATGAACAGTTCTTTGTATATATCTAGTCTTTAGTGACATGAACTTTCTATAATGTTTTTTCAGATGTTGGTTTTAAATATATAGTAACATAATATTCACGGTCAACAAATTAATGATATGACCTTTAGTGCAAAATTTATCATGTTTTGATCGGTTTGTTCGCACCATAAATATTTTGTGAAGACGTTTATTTGGGTTTTGTTCAGTTTAAAAGAACTTCAATTTGCACGTGCCACCCCGTGAATTTATTTTTGACCAAAAAAAATAATATTTAATCAATTTTAAAGTTTAGTTGTGACTAGTTTTGTATCAGAGTAATTAGGATTGGACAAAAATACTTGTTTTTCGGCTTATACTTGGTACTCGCTTTGTTTCTATCTTGATTTCAAGAACTCTTGGTTATCAATTCGGATATCAAAAAATATAATTTAGATATTTATAAATATAAAAAAATAACAAATATAAAAAAATTTGTCACTCAAATTGTATTACTCGTTACTTGTCTATATATATAAGATATTTTTGTTATTATAACAAATACTAAATATTCTTATATCGAGAGATTCATGTTTTAATCATTTTTCTTCTTTAGAATATACACAAATATTTAAACTAGAATATTTTTGTATTTTTAACAGAATAAACAAAATAAACTTTCATATTTCTTTTTAATCTCCTAGACATTATTTGAAAAGTGACTTGTCATGTGTCATTTTTTTGAATAAATGTTGAATTTTATTCAAAACGACGTTCTTACATAAAATGCAACATTAAAGCTGAAATGCAAAACTTTTAACTACTGCTCCTATTTGTTAAAAATTCTATCGAGTATCAAGCCACACTCTCGGCCCACTCTCCAACTTATGATCTCCTAGACTTTTAATGGTTGACAACCTGTTCCTCACATTCTTGTCTATGATTTTTGTCAACAGAATGTGTGGGAGCTCCTTCTCTCCATGTCTTCGACGATTTCTCTCCCTCCAGATTGAATGAGCAGTAGCCTGAAATGTATATCTCAACAAGAAAAGCTTCACTCTGTCTAGCCTTTTATCGAGCAAAATAGCTACAATCTCCTCCCATTTCTCAGTGTATCTCGTTAGTAGTAACCCTTTCATAAGCTTCCTCCAAATTTGACACGAGAACGGGCAAGTGTAAAACAGATGATCTCTTGTTTCAATATCTTGCTTGCAGAGAACACACTTAGGATCAATAGCAGAGTTCCACTTCATCATTCTATCACATGTTGATAATCTATTCTGTATTGCTGTCCAAACATGAAACGAAAATTTTGGTGTTGCATGTTTAAACCAGATGCCTTTGCTCCATGCTTGCACACTGTGTTCCTTTCTGATCATAAGCCAAGTATTTTTCGATGAAAAAACAGGCTTATAACTCTCTTTACTCTTGCATAAGGCAATATCTTCAACTTGCAGATTCTCAGATTTTATTCTCTCTAGCTCCTCTTCCCCTCTATTCAGAATCACTATGTGGTGATTTCTTCTTCTATGATTCTGAATAACATCAGCTACTGTCGAGTTATCAGATATGCCCATAGAGAGAGATCCTCTAGCTCCTAGTAGGTATTTTAGTGGTCCCAAACTGCTCCAATTATCATACCAAAAAGAAGTGAACTCTCCACTATTATTGACTTCTACCCAATGAAACTTCTTCGCAACTTCTCTTGTCCTTAGAATTTTTCGCCACATCCATGAACCTGCGATAGAGTTCTCCTTGACAGACCAGAAAGAACCTTTTCTTATTAAGTAAATCTGGATCCATTTCACCCATAACGAATTCTGGCAAGACAACATTGTCCAAATTAATTTTAGACAAGATACTTCATTCACCTCCCTTAGAGGCCTTATTCCCAAGCCTCCCTCTTCTTTCTTTCTACAAACTTCTTTCCATCCTACCTTTGACTTGTTTGGGTTTAAGTCAGGCCCTGACCATAAGAAGGCAGCACTCAGCTTATCTATTTCGCTCAAGCATTTTTCGGCAGTCTAAATGCTGAGAGCCAGAAATTAGTCAAACTTGTCATGTGTCATTACTACACTGATTCCGGAAAAAAATGATGACATGACATACTAACAACATAACTTCATGAATTAATTGTGACATTGATATTTATATTTAATATTGATTTATATTTTTGGTAATATTTTTAGAATACAGTAATAACTTATAGATCATCGTCAATATAAAAATAAATATTATAAGAGTAGTAATAGAAATATAATGATATTTTAATTTTTGAAATATTCTATTTTATAATTCTAATTATTAAAATAATTCTTCAAAACTCTATGCAGTTTTTAAAAAAATTCTAATCCCAATATCATTATTTTTTTAATATCTACAAATTTTGAATTATTATTTAGTTTTATGTTTTGATAATTATAATTTATATACCTAACAAAATTTCTTTTAATTTTATATAATTTGATTTAATATTTAACAAAATGAATAGATAAAAATGTTTCCAGCATTATAATTTTAAATATATACATAGATATTATTAAATAAAAATTATTTATTTTATCTTTATTTTGTATATAATTAAATTAAATTGTAAAAAGGAAACAAAACATGTTATCCCTAGATATTATTTGAGAAGTTATTTGCTATACGTCACAACCTCATTGATTTTAAAAGAAAAATAATGACATGACATAATAACAATGATGACATAGTTTGAAGTTAATTAAGACACATCATTTACTATTAATGTTGATTTATATTTTCTGATAAATGTTTTAGAGTATGGTAATAACTCATAGATCATCATTAATATAATAATAAATATCTACTAATAATAGCAATCCTGATTAAATCTAAAGGTTATGAATCTCATTAAGTTGAAAGGTTGTGTGTTTATTTTCAAAAGTTTTGACTATTCATTGAAAGTTTGTGTGTTTATTATCAAAAGTTGTGACTAATTATATCGAAAGGTTGTGACTATCATATTTAAAAGTTACAACTTTTAAGTCGAAAAGATGTGACTATTCAAACTAATTTTTGAATATCTATAAATATCCTATGTCCATGTATTTCCCACTTAATGTTGAAGGGTTGTGTCTTTCATAAAAATATTACTTTGTCTAAAGAATTATATATTTTTTTATAAAAAGTTATGTTTTTTCGTAAAAATAACTGAACTCTATTATTGTAATAGTTGTTGATTGTAGTCTTTAATGATAAATCATTATAACTTTTGTTATTAACTATTGAATCCTTTTTGTCCAAAAAAAAAATATTGCATCCTTTAAGCTAACCATTGCAATAATTATTTACCAACCATTGTAACCCTTAATACTTACTTGAAAAGTTGCATCTCTTAAGTATTTTTAACATGAAAAATCGTTGGTTGCATTGTAATTGGGTTTAGTGAAGAGGTGCATATGTTAAGGGTTGTGTCTTTTAGTTAAGTGGTTTTATTCAAGAGTTATAAGGAGAAAAGTTACAAATCTTCATTTGTGATAACACAACTTTTTATTGAAGAGATGCAATAGAGACGCAATTGTTCACTTGTAATGTTTCATTCTCTATTTAAACTCTTGTTGTGATGTAAAATAATAAGTTCAGCTTTCTATTCTATTAATTAATTAATTAATAAAAAGAAAATTTGCTAAAAGAGGATGAAATCGGTAGCTTTTGTCCCAATAGGATTTCTCCTTCTAATCAATGTTGTAGTAAGATTTTAACTTCATTTAATCCTTTTGTACCCTTATTTATTTTAACTTAATTACTAAATGAAATCAAATTCAAATAAAAACCCAAATTCATATTCTATGCCCGACGATTTCTCAGATTAGGGGGAAACCTGGATGAGCAATTGGTTTCGATAATTTCTACAAAACGGTGTACGTCGTCGTTTGATTATATGTGTGTTTGACAAGAAACTGTAATCTTCTCAAGATTATTTGGATGACCCTGCTTGTTCATGACATTTTGATTTCGATGATGTTTACGAGTCATGTAAACTCAAGAAATGAATAATTATTTTGAACCAGTTAATCGGCTCCTTTGCATACATCTATAATATATGCATTTCACGTTTGGTAAGATCTATTATTTAATTACTTTTTCAGGAATGAATGGAAATTACCAGATCACGCTCATCTTCTTCCTCTCAAAATCCTCTGCAAACCCCTTACAAACGCTCGCCGTCAACTGCTTTCAAACGCCACCGTCATCATTATTCTTGTGTTTTCCTACTGATTTTAGTGAAACTCCGCTGATTTCCTAACATGAAAAAACTATTTTTTAATAGATCCGATTACTCAACCAAATAACACCCAATCAGTGCGTATGCTTGCTGCCGAACACATGTCCGCCGTAAACTTGGCCGCGTACTTGGCGTTTTCAAACATAGGTTTTAACCCCTTTTTACGCTCTTTCTTTTTTCAGACGTTTGACTCAATGATTTAAAGAGAATTATTCATCTCTTTCAAAACCTAATAGGTTGTTGTTGGAATAATTATGCCCATTTCATAATTAGTTACGCATACGATCTGTATATAATATCTATGAACACATAATCGAGAAACAGTGAGCAAATTGAATTAGTGGAAAGGAAAGAGGGCGAGAGGAACAACGAACAATCAGCAGCCACGAGTGTCCAGCGATTTTTTTCTTTTTACCAGGTTTGGATTTGGAGGGCAAGAGACAATGAGCGAGAGAGAATCTAATGAATAAACTGCAAGTAAATTTGCAAAGTTTTTTTTAAAAAAATAAAAATAAAAAAAATTGCAAAGTTGTACAATCTATCTTATTATATAAAGCTTGGTTTTCAAAGTTACTAATTAACATGATCGCGACACATGTCAATTATATATTTAAGATTATGACATGTGTTAAATAACAATTTTTCTTTAAAAAAGTTTAAACCAAAAAATTTTAAAAGTTATTTTTACTTTTTTTTAACAAAAATGTAATGAAAAAAATGTAAAGAAACAAATATTTCCATATAAATAATTATTTAATAATAATATTTCTTTTTAAACGTGGGTTAAAGATAATTATAAGATACAAAACATAATTTTAAGATAAATTTCGTTACAAATTAAAATATTTACAAAAAAGTTTTTCTTATAAATATTTAATAGTATTTTTCCTGATAAAAAACATTAAACCAAAGAGAACTTGAAAACTTCTTATAAGTTAAATAAAAAAGTATTGTGTTAGTAATTTACAAAATCTATAAGTTTATTTTAATTGTAGTATTATTTTCATAAAAAACCTTATTTTCAAGGTCAAATAAAATATATATGGGTGTAAGATAATTACAAAATCAGTAGACATTGGTTTAAGATGAATTTTTTTATTAACAAAAATAATTATAAGATGAGATTTTTTTTATATAAAGTTTGACACCCAAAGTTGCTAATTAACATGATCGTAGTTATATATTTAAGATTATCACATGTGGTAAATAACAATTTTTGTTTTAAGAAAACTTAAACAAAGAGAATTTTAAAAGTTAGTTTTCCTTTTCTGTAAAATATTAAAAAAACAAAAAAAACTCAAAATAAAATAATTTCAATATAACTAATCCAAAATTTATTAAAAGTCAATTTTAGTTTAAAAAAAATGTAAAGAAACAAATATTTCCATATAAATAATGATTTAATAGTAATATTTCCTTTTTAAACGTGGGTTAAAGATAATTACAACATACAAAACATTATTTTAAGATATATTTCGTTATAAACTAAAATGTTTACAAAAAAAAATTTTCTTATAATATTTAATAGTATTTTTCCTGTTAAAAACATTAAATCAAAAAGAACTCTGAAAACTTCTTATAAGTTAAATAAAAAAAGTACTGGGTTAATAATTTACAACATCTATAAGTTTATTTTAATTGTAGTATTATTTTCTTAAAGAACCTTATTTTCAAGGTCAAATAAAAAAAAAAAATATATATATATATATATATATAAACTTAAACAAAGAGAATTTTAAAAGTTAGTTTTCCTTTTCTGTAAAATATTTAAAAAAACAAAAAAAACTCAAAATAAAATAATTTCAATATAACTAATCCAAAATTTATTAAAAGTCAATTTTAGTTTAAAAAAAATGTAAAGAAACAAATATTTCCATATAAATAATGATTTAATAGTAATATTTCCTTTTTAAACGTGGGTTAAAGATAATTACAACATACAAAACATTATTTTAAGATATATTTCGTTATAAACTAAAATGTTTACAAAAAAAAATTTCTTATAATATTTAATAGTATTTTTCCTGTTAAAAACATTAAATCAAAAAGAACTGTGAAAACTTCTTATAAGTTAAATAAAAAAAGTACTGGGTTAATAATTTACAACATCTATAAGTTTATTTTAATTGTAGTATTATTTTCTTAAAGAACCTTATTTTCAAGGTCAAATAAAATATATATATATATATATATGTGGGTGTAAGATAATTCCAAAATCAGTAGACATTGGTGTAAGATGAATATTTTTTATTAACAAAATAATTATAAGATGAGCTTTTCTTATATAAAGTTGGTACCCAAAGTTGCTAATTAACATGATCGTAATTATATATTTAAGATTATCACATGTGGTAAGTAACAATTTTGTTTTAAGAAAACTTAAACAAGGAGAATTTTAAAAGTTAGTTTTCGTTTTCTGTAAAATCTTAAACAAACCAACAAAAAACTGAAAAGAAAAAATTTAAATATAAATAATTATTAATAATGGTATTCTTTTTCTTTTAAACGTGGGTTTAAGATAATTACAAAATACACAAAATTATTATAAGATAAATTTCACTAGAGATTAAAATATTTACAAAAATATTTTTACTTATAAATATTCAATAGTATTCTTCCTGTTAAAAAAATATTAAACCAAAGAGACTGAAAAAAACTTCTTTTTAGTTTATTTTAATTGTAGTATTCCTTTTTACAGAATCTTATTTGCAAGGTTAAATAAAAACGTATGGTTTAAAATAATTACAAATGTAAGTTTGTTTTAATTGTAATATTCCTTTTGTAAAGAACCTTATTTTCAAGATCAAATAAAATATATGATTTTAAAATAATTAAAAAATCAGTAGACATTGGTTTAAGATAAAGAATTTCCTTATAAAAAAAAGTAATTATAAGATTAGATTTTTCTTATAAATATCTAAGTGATTTTCCTCATAAATATACAATTAATAGATAATTATTTTTATTTTTACAAAATTATAAACTTAAAAGATTTTATAATTTTAATCTTATATATATAAAGCTTGGTTTTCAAAGTTTCTAATTAATATGATCATGGCACATGGAAAGAAATATTTTAATATAATGACATGTCTTAAAAAATTCATAAATATGTAATAATTTAATAAAAACTTTTGATAGTACTTTTTATTTTTTGAATCCTAAATATTGTAAAATATATTTGAAAGTAATTTTTATTTTTTATTTTAATCCTGAACAAAAAGAATTATAAAAAGAAAACAGTAGTTTAATGTTTCTCATAGTTAGTAATAACATAATCAACTAACATTAACAAAAAAAGAATTGTTTTATACAATCAATATATATTGATCTATAAGTTTTATACAAATATGTAGTTACAAATAAATAAATCTATTATCAATGTACAAATAAAAAATATATCAATACATATTGATATATTATTAAAGTTTAAAACTAATTCATTTTTCAGGTTGTCAAAAAAAGTAATTTTTCAGTTTCAAAATAGAAGTAATGGTAGATCGTGAAAATGATTCTACACTTTTGTTATATTTGGTGAATATAATCTAGAGATAATTGGAGTAACTACTAAAAAAGAAAGCTTTATATGATAAACAGATAATCATATGCTAACAGTTCAAAATAAACTCACGGGAAAAAGAATTGGAAGAGATTAAAAACAAATTGCATCTAATTACGTGCAAAACTTATTTATTTGAAATAAAAAGTTAAAAAGAAAAATCCAATCTTCTTATCAAAGTTTTAAAGATTTATAAACACATAAAAGTAAATGTACTATATATTATGTTTGGTAATTTTTTATAACATGTTTGGTCGATTTATTATATAATGTAACTTAATACTTGAATTTTTTTTTGTTTAGTCAATTGTTATGGATAATAATTGTGGAAAAAACAAACAAAAAACGAGAAGAACAAAAGTAAAAAGAAAAAAAGTAATTTTGTTCTAGAAGAAAAAAACAAGCAAAATTTTTTAGATAAATTTGTAATATATGAATGTTGTATTTTCTTTATTTTCTATTCTTTTAATATCAATATATGTCTCTCTTTTTTCATTTCCTTAATATAGTTTCAAAAAAGTTTGTCACTACTATTCTCCGTATTATAATTTTTTGGTACCATTTTACTATTATCTTATTCTTCATGAATAATCATAAGAAAATTAAGTTTTTTTTTTCATGTTTGGGTTTATATGTGTTTGGTCATACAAAAATCTAAAATTTTAATTGTTTGGTCATTAAATTTTTATTATTATTATTAACGTTGTAACTGATTTGGTATTAAAAATCAAATTTTACGCATTATTTTATCACATATTCTGTTTTCTAGGTAGTACTTTTCTTATAATTCATTTTAGTTAAGTTGTTATAGTGGAAGGTAGCATCAAGACACAATGAACTCGGAAAATTAATTAAGACTGAATTAGTTTAATAAAAAGTCTTTATTGTTATTATAAAGTGAGAAGCAAATTATTTGAAAAAAATAACAAATTAATACAAATATTATATTAAGAGCATAAGAATGTGTATGCTGTTCTCATCAACTCGATTGGTTCGATTCAACTTTGTAAGTCATTGTATTTCACTCTAATTCATATTTTTGGGGTTGGGTTTGATTTAAATTTTCGGGTCTGGATTTTTTATCTAGCCTAAATACAAAGTTTCTAATAACTGCTTATGCACTATAGTTACAGAAACTAAAATACCAATCAAAACTTACGTGGAAACACAAATTTTTATTATTTAAATAAGTTTCACATAATATATACAAAATTCTACAAGTGCAATAGAAAGTTTTCCAATTTTATGTTTTTCATGAAATTAAAATATCAATCAAAACCCGTGCAACGCACGGGTCCATACCTAGTTCTACTAATAAGTTTGTGAAAACAGACGACGGTTTCGCACTTTGTATAAAGCAACGCCATTGAAGAGCTATGAATTGGTGACCATTGCTCAAGTGGAAGATGACCTCATAGTTTTATCTTAAACAAAATCTTATTCGGAAATTATATATTCAAAACAAATTCCACCCTTGGATCTTTATTTTTTTCCTATTAAAAAGGAATGACGTCAGAGGTACAAAAAAATCAGATTGTCATTATATATAGAATGTTTTTTTTACACACTTAATAAAAATGTTGATATCGGTGAGTATATTTATCAGGTTTGGAACTGGAACAACAAATTGACAATACAAGTCAATATACTTTTGGAAATACTATTGGTGCAACCATTATCTATGGTTTTGCACCCATTGTTGGATCATATACCAATTTAGTTAACTAATTGTTATGAAAATCTAATTTTTGTATCTCTTAAACGAACAGATGCGAATTTTTGCAATGTGTATTTTGGTTGTGCCACATGTATATATTTCCATATATATATATGACATGGAAAAGAGAGAATACAAATGAAAACATTTACTGACTTTTTTTTTTTTTTCTCATGATTCTTACATCGATTTATAAATTAGATTATAGTCATTTTCATCATTAACCCATACAAATGCATGGCCCAGCGTTCATACATTCATTTCTAAATCAGATTCTAGACATATTTACCCATTCAAAGGTACGTTTGCACATTTTCCAAAAAACTTATACATGTACAATGTGGTAACCAAATAATTATAGGCGATAACAGTGCATTTTCTATAAATATTTCAGTTTTATATATTTCCAGAACTTATACGTATTCCAGCATTTAGTAAAATTTATTGTTTATTCAAATGTATTTTTTTGTTTGATTTGAGTTTCCATTTTTTTGTTTTACTGGTCTAAGTTTCTATAATGGTAAGAAAAGCTTCCATTTCTTCTATGAGAAAGAAAAGTTTACATTTTCTTCCCTTTATATTCCATATTTTCGTATATTGTAAATAATTCTTCTTCAGTATTCCCTCCGTTTCATTTTGGTTGTCTTTTTGTAGTAAATTTTTTATTTCAAAATAAGTGTCTCTTTAGAGTTTCAATATAAAATTTATGAAAAATATTATTCGATATGTTTTTCTATTGGTTGAAATATGGCTAAGTGCATATGTAATGATGTTTTTATTTTAGAAATATGTAAAATTAATTTTTTTCTTAATCTGTGTGCATAAACCTAAAACGACAAATAAAATGAAGCGGAAAAAATATTAAATACATCATTTTATAAAATAAACATTGTTTTTAGTAAAATAAACATTGTTTCAGTTAAACAATATTTATTAAAGTTTCGATGAATTTTCAGATAACCGAAAGAAGAACCGAATGATACCTGAAGATTATTCAAATATTTAGGATATAAAACACTATAATATAACCAAATTTAAACCAAGTACAACCTACTTAATTAAAATGAAACCTGATGAAAATTAACCGATACTCTTTGGATACATGAGTCTAAAATTCTCTACTACGTAAAATTTTCTTCTTATTTTTTTATCACAGTCGTAAAATTTTCTTCTCATACTAATAAATGTTATATTATATTTGTCTAGATGAAAAATTGTAACTATTCTAATTGCATCATTTGGTTATGGACCATTGCAATCTTTGTTCATGAACCATTGTAATTATTTATAATTGTAGCTTTTGGTGAAGAGTCCTTACAACTTTTGATGTTAACGTAACTATTAGCTAACCGTTACAATGTTTGGTTGTCTAACCCTTGCACTTTTGGTCTTTTTTTATATAAAAAATTGGCTGCGTGACATATTAATTTAAGTGTCTTTTTAGAGTTTCAATATAAAATTTATGAAAAATATTATTCGATATATTTTTCTATTGGTTGAAATATGGCTAAGTGCATATGTAATGATGTTTTTATTTTAGAAATATGTAAAATTAATTTTTTTCGTAATCTGTGTGCATAAACCTAAAACGACAAATAAAATAGAAAAAGTATTAAATACATCATTTTATAAAATAAACATTTTTTTAGTAAAATAAACATTGTTTCAGTTAAATAATATTTATTAAAGTTTGGATGAGTTTTCAGATAACCGAAAGAAGAACCGAATGATACCTGAAGATTATTCAAATATTTAGGATATAAAACACTAGAATATAACCAAATTTAAACCAAGTAGAATCTACTTAATTAAGATGAAACCTGATGAAAATTAACCGATACTCTTTGGATACGTGAGTCTAAAATTCTCTACTACGTAAAATTTTCTTCTTATTTTTTTTATCACAGTCGTAAAATTTCCTTCTCATACTAATAAATGTTATATTATATTTGTCTAGATGAAAAATTGTAACTATTCTAATTGCATCATTTGGTCATGGACCATTGCAATCTTTGTTCATGAACCATTGTAATTATTTATAATTGTAGCTTTTGGTGAAGAGTCCTTACAACTTTTGATGTTAACGTAACTATTAGCTAACCGTTACAATGTTTGGTTGTCTAACCCTTGCACTTTTGATCTTTTTTTATATAAAATATTGGATGCGTGACATATTAATTTAAAAATATTAAGTTGTATTCAAAATTTTAGAATAACTTACCTAAAATAATATAAGAGATGTATCTTAATCAGTATTGACGTATTTGTATTTTAGTTATAATCTAAAATATAAAATATACATTTAGTATTATTTGTACAAATGAATATAAACACATGTAATCTATATTTTTATACGTTTTTAATAAAAAAAGTAAAACTAAGAAATTTTAATATAGAACCATAAGATATGAAGTGGTATATTTAATATACATTTAAAGAATCTTAAAATATTAACGTCTAACCATAAATTGGAGATTTTTTTTCTTTCATTTTCATAATGATTTAATATACATTTAAAGAATCTTAAAATATTGACTTTACAATATTCTGTCAATCCGGTTTTGTTGGATAATTCAATTCTTTTTATAATATTATATATTTACAACAATAATATATTGTTTTTAAATTATATTTATGCTTTATAATATTATGTTTTTAGTTTCGGTGTATGTTTATTTGGGTTTCAGATAAAATATCGAATGTATTTAGATAATTTTTTGAGAAATTGCCAAAAATACCATTTCCCTTGTACCACTTTTCAATTATACACTAATCAACTATACCACCAGATTTTTAATTGAAAAATGACCATTATACCCTAGTTAATTAAACCTAAAACTAAGAACGACGATGACTGTATCTTCTTCCTTTCTTCCTCGATGTGAGAATCCAGCAAGCTCCGGCTAAAGATGACAATCGGATATGTGAGATGTCGGCGGATTGCCTTTGTGATGGAAACGAGGACATTGGGATGAGCCAAGTGAGGCATATTCGCCACGATTGCGGTAGAGTGCCTCGGCGGCAGGACTGCTGAGATTGGCCGTGAAATATGTAAGTCTGGTGGAGATTGACCTGTCGAACGCGACGGAGATGAGGGATGCGGCAGCGGCGGTGGTGACCATTGTTTTATTCTTCTGTACCATTGATCCAAGGTAGATTCTTCTTCTTCTCAATTTCTCCAGGAGCTTTTTGGGTTTCACTTGTCTTGTTTTCTGCGATTTGTTTCACGGATCTATCGTTAATCTGATTGTTTAGCAATAAAATTCATTATTAATGGGGATGTTCTCGCTAAGATGCGGCTAAATACTGTACAAGCAACACAGCTAATTTTGTGGTGAAATCTGATAGATATTAAAGGTTATGTGTGTGTTTGTTTTATGGATTTGTTTCTACGTTGATGGTTTCTTTGTATCTGGCAGTGAGAGAATTAGCTTAGATTATTTGTTTTCTGTTATTGCTTAGTATGCTAATCAATGTTGAAATCATGGAAATGGAGACTTGTTCTTTGTGGGTGTTCAGTCTCAAAATGGATCTAATTTAGTGTTTTGTAGATTGAATAGCTTTGCTGGGATATATTAATAATGGCGAGAAAGCAAGCAGGTTCAACACGGCGTGTAGGAGATGGTGGAAGCTTCCCTTTCGCTGGAGCTTCCCACTCCAAGTCTCGTTCTTCTCCTCTTTTATCTATTTGCCTTGTTCTTCTGTTAAATGTTCTTCAGTCTTTTCTTGCTCTATAAACTCTTCTAACTGATTTATAAACACTTCTTAATTTATTTATAAACTCTTATAAATTGTGTTATGAGGATTATTAAATTCTTATAGTCTTTTGAATAAACCCTTATAAATAGATTTATAAACTCTTATAAATAGATTTTACAAATGCAGAAAATGCTCAAGTACAATCCTGCTGAGAGAATTGCATAAACCCTTATAATTTGTCTAAGAAGAGATATTCTTTTCTGTTTTATAAACCTTTATATATATATATATATATATATATATATTATTCAAATACAACTTTATGAAAACTTATCAATTTTTTGATGTATTATTAGAATATCATAAAATCCAGATTTATAATAATATTAGTTTTAAAAGTGACATAAACTGGTTTATAAACTATTTAAAAACCCTTATAAACCCCTCATAAATTGGTGTATAAATTTTATAAATTGTTTTCATAAAATTTTATGAATGTTTTATAAACTTTTTAAATGATTTAGAGTTCTTCTAACTGATTTATTTTACCTTTATAAACCCTTATAAATTGTCTAAGAAGAGATATTCTTTTCTGTTTTATAAACCTTTATAAATATATATATATATTATAAAACTAAAGAACACGTGCAGGTTTTGTAAAAAGATGATGATACGTGGCAGATTCTGAGGCACATGCGGACAGCAAGCAAGGCTCCACCGCTTCAGAAATTTTACATACCTTTATAAATTGTTTTATAATCCTTTATAATGGTGTATAAACTTTATAAATTATGTTTATAACCCCTTATAAAGTATTTACATACACTTATAAATCATTATTTACATACCCTTATAAATCTTTATAAATTATCATACAAACCATTATAAATTGTTTTATAAGGCTTTCTAAATGGTTAGACTATTTTAGTTGATTTATAAACCTATACAACTCTTATAATACCCCTTATAAATTGAATATAAGCTTTCATAAAGTTTTTATAAACCCTTATTACTTGTATACATACCCCTTATAAATCTTATATAAACTTTTTATAAACATATTTAAACTCTTTATAAACATTTATAAACCCTTATAATTCTATATAAAATCTTTATAAACACATGTAAGTGATTTTGTGAATCCTTTATAAATTCTTATAAACCATATCAAATGATTATAAAGCTTTCTAAATGGTTATAGATTCTTTTAGTTGATTTATAAACATATACAACTCTTATAATAATCCTTCTAAATTGAATATATGCTTTCATAACGTTTTTACAAACTTTTATAAATAGTTAATAAATTGCTTTTATAAACCATTATAAATTATTTACATACCTTTTATAAACCCTTATAAACTATTATATAAGCTATTATAAACTAATTATAAATGTTAATCAATCGGTTATTAGAAGAGAATATCTTAAAGCTTATGATTTTATCTATCCACTCATGATTTATAAATAATTATAAATTATTTATAAACAGTTATAGTGTTTATGCAAGTCTCTCTCTCTCCCTTTTGTTTGTATATGAATTATGTGTGACTAACTGTAAACGAGTTTGATTTCAAGTAAAAATAATTGCGAACTGTATATATGCAAGAGATTTAGGTAATTTAAATTCAAAAGAAACCATAAAATGAATTGCAAAGACTTATAAATCATTTATCAGGATTCATAAACCAATCTGTGAGGGTTTATAACTTATTCTATAAAGATTTATAAATTAGCCATAACAATTTATAAGAACTTATAAATTCTTTATAAGAGTTCATAAATATGCATTAATCATTTAAGAGATCTTACTACTCAGCTAAATATTTATATATCATTTGTAATGATTTATAAATCAGTTATAAGGAAAAGAGTCTTATAAATAATTTATAAGCCTTTAAAAAAGGTTATAATGATCTAGTAAGTCTTATATATAATTTTATAAATTCTTATAATTTTTTTTATAAACCTTTATAAACTATTATTAATGTATTTATATACTCTTATAGATAATTATATAAGGATTTCTAAATTGTTATAAATATATTTATAAACCCTTATAAATTGTTATAAATATATTTATAATATTATAAACTCTTACAAATGATTTTATAAAGTTTTATTTTTTTTATAAACCATTATAAATAATCTTTTATTTCTTATAAAAAATTTACAAACATTTATAAACATTTATAAATATTTATAAGAGAATTATAGACACCTTTTTCAACATTTTCATTAGCCTCATGGGCTTAAAAGAAGTACAAAGATGACATTTAAGCCCAACACGTGAACATACACAAAATGACAATACAAATAAACACGTGTAACTTCTAAACGAGATTGTTGCTACGTGGCAGAGTCTTGGTGCACTCACATGACGCGTCTGATTTCACCTCTTTGACCAAATAGATTTATAAACCTTGTAAATTAATTTGTAAACACTTATAAATAAATGTATAAACTCTTAAAAATATTTTATAAGTTCTTGTAAATAGTTTTATAAACCCTTTTAAATAGTTTTATAAACCTCTAAAAATAATTATATAAATATTTATATGTGTTTTATAAACTTTATAGATGGTTGATACAAGGTTTTATAAGCTCTTATAAAATTTATGAATGCTTCATAAATGGTTTTATAAACTCTTATAAATGATTTATATACAAAACTATTTCATATAGCCATATGATTGATTTTATAAACCTGTATAAACATATATGAATAATTTTATCCTGAGAACCAGACTAAAGGTTAATGAACTGAGAGAACAGTAGCTTCGAGATTCCACTTATAGCTTCATCAAGCTCTGATGGTCTGTTTGTTGCAGCAAGTACCATCACCCTCGCATTCGCTACAAAGAAACCATTATAATCATTTAAAAACTGGACAAATTCACATGTATAAGTGATAATACAACATAACCACTTCAGCTCTCTCTCTCTCTCTCCATTTACATTAAATGAAAAAAACACAATCACGTACTAATGGCATCAAGAATATCCAAGGAGATAAAAAAGGGCAATGCATTTAAACAAGGCATGTTGAATACTAGGGACCAAAAAGAACAGTCTAGCTAGATGCATCACAAACGTGAAACCCCTTCTCTTCAGAGTTTCTAAGCTAGACCAAATGCTTGAGAAATCAATATCCACTTTGATAAAGCTTCAAGCTTTGGCTCAATTTCTAGATGAAAATAAACCAATCAAAGACATGAATGAAGCTAATCCAGAGCCTTAATCTCACAATCAACAACTTTTGAGATCCATTAACGAGATAGGTAAAATGCTAGATTTAGATCTTTTAGAGAGCCAGTCAATCAAACAAGTTTGCAATCAAAACGAATTGGATTCAGAAGAAACTAACACAATTGCTGCAAAAATATACGAAAAGAAATATAAGATCGGGATCTGGGTTGTGAACCTTTCGATCAAAACGTTTCCTACAGAATTTGCGAACAATGACGGACACAATTGTTTTTTTTGATCCGACGAAGATTTTGACGATAAATCTCAACATAGAAGGACGATGGATCTCAACGGAGAGGGACGACGGAGAAAGATGGATTTCGATGGAAAGAGATTTATTTCGACGGAGAGGGGCGATGAGTCTCGACAGAGAGAAAGAAAAAACGCGATGGAGAAGAAGATTGGATTAGGGTAATTTAGTCTTTTACACATTAATGAATGTGGTATTTATGAAAATTCCATTTGGTTGGTGGTAAAGTTGAATAGTGGTACCAAAGAAAGTGTATAAGTAAAATTTCCCCTAATTTTTTTGATTAATAGATAAGTATTAACAACATGTAAAAAAAGAAAAAAAATATTTTAATAATATGTGCATATTTTAATTTATGCTTGATTTGTTATATGTGTTATTTAATCACTAATTACACTTAATGGAAAAGAATTGCTGGAGATTCAAGTGAATCTTTGAAACCTTTTAAGTGAACTATTACAACTGTAAAGATGAACAATTATAACCAACTAAATGAAACATTGTAACTGTTAGTGGTTGCAACATCAGGTGATGGACAATTGCAATCTTTGGTAATGAACAATTGTAATTGTTGGTAAATGTAACTTTTGGTGATAAGTCATTGCAATTTTTGGTGTTAACCATTGCAATTACTAGGTAGCCATTGCAATGTATGGTTGTCACCCATTGCAATCCTTAGTTTTCTATATATATAATTATGGACAATGACTATTATAACTATACATAGAATAAAATACAATTTACAACAATCACAAATAGATTAGGAAATAGAAATATTCATTTGTCAGATTTCATCAAAGATATTGGAAAAACATATAAACATGGAAAATTTCATTGATTTTAAAACCTGAATAGACTGTAGACTTCAACTTATGATGACAAGATGCAAAAATTAAAACAAATACAGTTTATATATTCAAAAGTAATCATGATCAAAAACACTTGTATTGTTAATTGGTTTGACAACTTTAATTATCTTGAAAATTTTAAAATTAAATTAATATATAATACTATTATTTTTAATTAACTAATCTTTAGTTGAAGTAATATGGTAAATGAGATTTCATACTTTCATAGTGTAAGCATTAACAAACATTCACTGTGGTGGAATTTTATAATTTTAACTTTTACAAAACTTTGGCTACAATATCATTATAAAAGTAATTTACATTCAAGGTTGAAGATTTTACATTAGAAAATGAATAAATCAATAGAGATGACTTTTATCATTCCTTATGTGAAGAGAAAATTAAGATTGAAACAATAATACGTATATTTTATAGTTTCAAAAAATCATAAATATCTTACTTGTCATTATAAAATATTTTATTAAATTTGTAATGATTAGCTTTCTATTTGTTTGCTTATTTTAATTAGTTTAAAAATACTAAGCTGTATTAGAATTAATTACCTAACTTTATATAAGATGTATATCTCAACTGATATTGATGTATTTGTATTTTAGTTATAATTTAAAACTAAAAATATATATTCAAATAATCTATAAATGAACATAAATACATATTATTTATGATGTGACATGAAAAGTTTCTCAAAATTAAAGTTAATAATTTTTATATAAAAATATAAGTTATAAAGTGTAGTACATCTATTTTATATGATGAGTTTCCGCGCGATATCGCGCGGGTTCCTTACCTAGTTATAATAGTAGGAATAGATATAATGATATTTTTAAAATTTTCAAAATATTATTTAATTATATTTTTATAATTATATAATTTTTATTACTAAAATAATAATTTTTTTCTTAATTTTATAGAATTTGATTAATATATTTAACAAAAAGAAATAGATAAAAATGTTTCTAAGATTATAGTTTTAAATATATACATAGATATTAGTAAATTAAAATTTAAATAAATATTATTTATTTTATCTTAATTTTTATATATAATTAAATTAAATTGCAAAAGGCAAACAAAATATAGTAAAGTTTGCCATATGTCATCACCATATGATTTATATTTTTGGTAAAGTTTTTAAAATATAGTGATAATTCATACATCATCATTAATATAACAATAAATATTATAATAGGAGGGATAGAAATATAATGATATTTTACCTTTTAAAAATATTATTTATTTCCATTTTTTATAATTATATAATTTTTATTACTAAAAACAATTCTTAAATTTTTATGCAGTTTTAAAAAAAAAAATAATTTTATAATCCCAATACCATTAATTTTTAATATCTACAAATTTTTAAAATATTATAGTTTTATGTTTTGATAACTATATGTCTAAAAATTTCTTTTAATTTTATAGATTTTGATTTAATATATTTTAACAAAAAGAAATATATAAAATCTTTGCAAGATAATAATTTTAAAAATATACATAGATATTTATTAAATTTAAATTTAAATAAATGTTATTTATTTTCTTATTTTATATATAACTAAATTAAAATTTCAAAATATATATTGTAAGAAAATAATCAAATATAGAAAATTAATAAAATTTTGTTTTAAAATATAATTTAAATTTTAAAAAAATTATTTTTGCACATTGTACGGGAAAACACCCAGTAGATTATTATTTAGTAAATAATTTTTAAATACTCTGAAATATTTGCAAGTAACTTACAAATACTCTCAAATAGCGAGTAATCGAGCAGAGTAAGTAATTTGCAAGTAATTTGAATAAATACTCGAAATAACAAATATTTATTTTTGGTAAGGCAAATACAAATCCAAATTTTTACTATTCATACATAAACAAGTTGAATATCAAATATATAAAAAATGGCAAGTATCCAGCTTATGCTTTTTTTTTTTTTTTGAATTTCTAGGAGGTTCAGGCCGAAACTCTAATCTCTTTAGACTTGTGCTTTGTATTGCTTCTAAGAGTAATATTCTAAACGGCAGTATAGATGGATCATACTAAACGAATACAAGCCAGTTCATTTGTGAAGGTACAGATGTTGTAAGAACAACAATACTATCTCCATGTGGGTGTCTACATTAAACAATCCTAATCATTTTGCCACATCATTACGGCCCGGCAATCATCTGGCAGCAAGTTAAAGGTTGAGGCCTATTCTTATTATTTTTTGAGGCCCAGTCGTCATCTTGCAGCTTCTTTCTCTTTAACCCTAGGAGCTTCAACTTCCTCCGACATCAAGCTCTCGAAATCGATTGTCTATCTCCCTCCTCCAGAACAACGCATGTGTCCTCACCAATGAAAAAATCAGAGCCCAAACTTCAATGCTCCTTAATCACCCTTCAAGACGAAGCTTCGTCTACCTCTCTACATCCCTCCTCTCAACTAGTGATTCTAATGGCTCTTCAAGTAACCATCATTACTCACTCATTAGAAACGTCCAACTCTCTACGTTACGCTCCTCAAACTACTTATACCCCATCCATCTCTTTATCAGTCCCAAAAATCCATTGACCCATTCCTAATACCATGGCTACCCGACAATCAGAGACCACCGCCAATGCCCATGTACTCTTCTTCAGTCAGGTGTCACCTGCAAGACCATCAATTTTGAAGCTGCTGTTAATGCTCATTAATTCATTCCTGGGAAGCTCGCAACCATGCCAGCCAAAGGAGGCATACTATTTAGCTTTCTGATATAAATCAATCCTGTGTTCATCGGCTTATTATTCTCTGTTTACCATCTATGTTTGTTAACACCATATAATTGGCATGCTTCTTCGATACATTCACTAAATTAGTATTTTGATCTTATCAACAGGGTACTGTGGCACAAGGTTTCACTGCTCCAAACCGTCTCCAGCGATATGGAAGTCGGCTCAAGCATGGCTCCATCTACACACTCCAACAGAACGGCCGTTTTGATATTAGTCCAACAGGAAGGTGGTTTTGGTAGTGTTTATAAAGTCACTATTTTTTTTTTTTTCAATGAAGTTTATAAAGTCACTATTAACGATCCCACCGGAGGAGATTCTCATTCTATTCTACTTGCTGTCGCTGTTAAAAGATTCAAAAAAAAAAAAATTCGACAGGTATGTAAGCATTGGTTATGCCTTGGTTATGAAAACAATAGTATTGAACTTTGTCCAATAAAAAAGGTTTATGTTTGATATTATTGATCCTCTGTTTGTAATAAAAGGGCACAACCAATGGCTTGATTTAGTTATTGGGCGTAGTTAATCACTTAAACTTTGTGAGGCTCTTAGGATATTTGCTCAGAGGACACAAATAGTCTTTTGCTATGGAAACAAAGGCTTGAGATCATGCTCCGTACAGCTCAAGGATTGGCTTATTTCCATGAACTCCAGGTGAATCAACCAAGAATCTGGTTTTACAAAAGACCCTTTTGATTGCTTAATGCATTAACTGGATGCATGTTTTTTGGCCAGGTAATATATGAAGACTTCAAATCATCAAACGTTTTTTTCGATGATGATTTTAATCTCAAATAATCGGACATTGGTCTGGCTAAAGAAAGGTCCCGAAAGTGATAGTACTCATTTTAATACTGGCGTAAGCCAGTATTAATTCACATTTTACGGCAGTATTAAAATTTAGAATATTGTTAGTTACTTCTTCAATAAGTAACTAATTCACATTTTCAGTTTTCCATGATTCTCTTAACAGAATACCGGAAGAAATGACTATGCATACCGTCATCTCAGAGTATCATTAACCCAAAAATCTACTTTGGGTCTCTTAATAATTTTTAAATATTAAATAATACTTAATGAACATTAAAAACAGAGATAATTGAAGCCTGTGTCAATGAACATTAATAAAAGAACTCTTTCTTTTTGATTAAAGAGATTAATCTATATCTCAATGAAGCTGATGGTGGAGTAAAGCAACGGCTCTAGATAATAGCCCATGGATCGAGTCAGGGCACAATTGTGAACCAACTTCTTCCCTCCCATTATAATTCCAGGCTTGTACTTCAATCGTGTCCCTGCCACAGGACAAAACCATATTAAGACCAGTGACCAATACAGACATTAAGACCAGTGACCAATACAGGTCTGCTATGGCTGGTCATTTCGTGTATATATATGAGAATTCTATACCTCTCGGTCTGAATGGTTCTTTTTGCGAGCATGAGGGTAAGGAAGACAGGGACCATAGCAGCGCACAAATGTTTTATAGAATGCCTACTAAGGATATGATGCGTCCAGCTATATATTGGCCTATCTGCAGCTTCTTCCAGTTTGGCTAAGAGATAGAATCCTGCAAATTCCAGCCAATAAAACCTAAAGTCAGAACCAGAGTTATGATGCAGCAAATGATCCTCTGCTCTTGGGAACGCATCGATGCTCCTTAGAGCCTGTTTCACACCCATCCTAGCAGCTTCCCTCAAATACCATACTTTGAAAACGTACACGAATCGAACTACAAATGACCCTACCAATCTACAAAACCAGCATCAGATATATCAAAACAGAGACCACTTCAACATCAATTATGTTTCATCTCGAACCCAATTATTTTCTATATTTTCTCGATGTAGCTCAAAATCAACACCTAACCCATCCAAGCAGATGCATCTTAAGATTCAAAGGAGATAGCTTTTAAAAAAAAAAATCAAGCTTAGACTACAAGCCTACAAACCTTGATCAAAATTCAGATTTCTAGTATGATCTTCACCGACCCTAGAGAAAATCCAAGATGATTTCAAAAGGAATATAATTTTGAGAACTCAGTTTCTGGAAATCTAACTCGAATCGAGGGTGGAAGAAGAAGAAGAAGAAGAAGAAGAAGAAGAAGAAGAAGAAGAAGAAGAAGGGTTATGAGAGGCAGGAGAACTATTTTTTTGTTTTTTTTTTAGAATAGTATAGAATATATAGTTTTCTCTACCTAATTTTACAAAACAAAACGATATCTTAAATGTGCATTAATAAGGATACTGCATCAGTTATTCCTCAGCTAAACTCTCAATCACATATATTTATTTTGGGGGTGTTTCAAAAGTCGAAAAGACTCACATCAAAATTTCTCAAATGATACATTAAACCGTTAATCAGACAGTTAATATACTGTACTTTAACCGTTTCTTTTGGAAATAATTCAGTTATTGTTTTGAGCAAAAAAGGCTCCCAAATGGTACCTATTTCGCTATCATGTATACCAATATGAATATGTATATCTGAATATAAAATGCTAATCTAAACAAAAAAAGTTATACTTTTCTACGCATCATTTCCTTTTTATAATTACTTTGTTCTTTTTATTTTTGGTACAAATGTTAAGAAAATACAAAACTTTGTTTCTTTCTTAGGTGGAAGAAATCAAACACATCTTATGTTTATGGACAAATTGGAAATGTTCCAAATCTTAATCCAACTATTTCTATATAAAACCAAACTCTAAATTATGTTCTACAGCACGAAAGCAACTGTAGATTTGATTTTCCGCTACAAAGACTTTTTTTTTTTTGTGCTAAAGGATTCAGCTACAAGACTTTTATACTGAATACATTCTCTACTCAAAATGAAACTAATAATAAGTGCATTCACATATAACTTCGTCCATACTGCTATAAAAATATATAATTAAGTTCAATTTTAAACCACAAAAAATGTAACTCCACCAAAATTACAATATGTGTTTCGTATAAAAAGTAGAGTTATCAATTTGATTAAGTTACAATAAATTACGATTAGATGCTTTTATAATGGTTTGAGAATATATTTTTACAACCACATATTACATTACTACAATATTATACAAAAATTAGTTATAAATAATAATTAATACACTATATAGTATTACATTAAATACATGTAAATCACGCATGCATCCATCCATCAATTCTTGAGTATCAAAATAGAAGAGCAAAATTATGTTAGTCAAAAAATCCATCTTATTATATATATAAAGGTTAGAAGCCAACTTAAAATTAACATATTTTAATATAAAATAATTAACATGATATATAATAACTATTTTAAAAGGAATAAAAAATCTTAAATAACAAAAAATTGTTTTATAGAATGTAACTTTTTTCAAAAATGTATTATTTTCAAAGAATTATGTATATAAATTAATATAAAATAGTAAACCATCAACATAATTATTTATATAAAATTAAATTGATATCAGTGCGACTTATTTGAAAGCTAGCATCAAACAAATAAAAAACAATTATAATAGAAACTAAATAACACTCAAAATTATTTCAATAATAATTAATGTATTCATGTTTTACTATGTTAAACTCTAAAACAGTTTGTACTGATTGATTCCTTAATTTTATGTTTTCATACAACACATTTCAGTTTTAAAAATTTACGGATCAATAGACTGAGGAACTAGTTAATAAAGAAAACAAATTGATATTTTGTCTTTACATCTAACTTGTTTAGGACATTTTGATTCCTTTCAGCAAACATATAACTCATATTCTGCTTCAAGAAACATAATCTTCTATTTTTCTTTAATTTATCACAATTTTTTTTTGTCAACACCCATACTACAAAGAGTAATTTTTTTTTTTGCTTAAATACAAAGAGTAAATTTTACAAAAAGGAAAACAAAAAAAGACATAATTACTTTTTGAAAAAGAAAAGACATAATTACTTTCTCCATAGTTTTTTTTTCTTTTTGCAAAAACATAATGCATAACTAAACGGCCCTAGAGTTCCAATAAGCAGAATCCGGCTTAAGCGGGTAAAGATCGCTGGCGTTGACCGTGGACGTAGAAGACGACGTGAATGGTCCGTCGGTGCTGATAGTATGATCCAACATATTTATCTCCTCTTCATTTATCATCGCGTAATGTTTCTTCATCGCCTTCACGCTCTCTTCGTCTTTCTCGTTTCCTTTGTTGAAGGAAGCTTCTAGAAGCTTCTCAACATTCACCGTGGAACTTCCTTCGAGCATGCTCACCACCGTCGACATCGACGGTCTTTCCGACGAAACCTGACTGGTGCAAAGGATACCGATATGGATCATCGTCAATGCTTCTTCTCTGTTGTAATCTGTTCCAAGCCTCGGGTCTACTACTTCCATCAGTTTGTTTTGCTCCCTTAAAACGTGTACCTTTGTAAAGACATTGAGATTCAGATCACAGGAAAATGTGTTTAGGTTTTAGGGTTTAGGGTTTTAGAGGTGACAATGTTACAACTTACCCAGTCAAGAAGGTTGAAGGTATCAACTTTGGAACGTATGATCGTGTTGCTTCTTCCGTGAACGATTTCTAAAGCAACGACGCCGAAGCTGTAGACGTCTGCTTTATCTGTCAAATGACCTCTCATGGCGTATTCTGGAGCCATGTATCCGCTGGCATAAACATATTTGTTTTTGTTAAAATAAATCTAAACATACAGTAGCTGAAACAAACTTCGTCATTATCAATTTATCAGTGATTGATTGACTTACTATGTTCCTGCGACTCGTGTGCTAATGTGTGTATTTTCTTCTTCATCAAGCTTAGCAAGACCGAAATCCGAAATCTTTGCGTTGAGTTCCTTATCTAGCAAGACATTAGTGGCTTTGATGTCTCTGTGTACGATCTTGAGTCTTGATTCCTCATGGAGATAAGCTAATCCTCTTGCTATTCCAACGCAAATCTTCTGCCTCGTTGGCCAATCTAGTCTTATTTGAGTCTCTTGAGGACCTTTTAAGAAACAAAATAAAAATTGTTATGGATGCATATAACGTCTTAAAGCTAAAGATGTTTTTAGAGTGTGCACTAACCGAAAAGTGCTCGAGCGAGACTGTTGTTTTCTAAGTACTCGTAGACTAACAAGAGCTGGTCACCTTCGACACAACATCCATATAATTTAACCAAATGTGGATGTTGTAGAGCAGAAATCATAGCAATCTCGTTCAAGAACTCTCTGTTCCCTTGCTTTGATTTCGCTGATAGCTGCTTCACCGCCATTACGGTTCCATCTGTCAATGTTCCCTTAATTCATACAATAGAAAACCTTTAGACAACTTCTCTCTCCGGAAATGGCAAAAAGTTTATTTTAAAAAGAAAGACATTTATGTGTTCAGTACATTTTATATGAATTAGTAATAGTAAGTTGCAATTTAAAAAACAAATTAATTGTAACCTTAGTCAGTTAGTCTAAAATCATGAAGAACATATCATAAATCATCAAAATCACTTATTAAATAAATAGTGTAGATCAACAAAATCAATTTTGAAATAGATTGTAGCCATTAAATTTCTATTAGTTTAAATTATTAAAATAGTTAATACCAAAGAATGTATTTATTATCGGATTTTAATATTTTTAGTATGCATAAAACACATACTATTTATTTTTAGAAACAAAGGAAGTATTGTTAATCACTTTGTTACTTTTTCTCATGACAATGTCAATTACATTATGATGCTAACCTTGTGTACAGGACCAAAGCCACCTTCTCCGATCTTGTTTGCTGGATCAAAGTTGTTTGTAGCAACTTTGATTTGCCTCAACGAGAAGGAACTTATCTGGTAATCCAAGTTCTTGAAATCTGAAGGTGAAGAAGAAACACCGTTAAGTCTGGGAAGAAACCTAGACTTTTTAACTCAAAATCAATCATGTCTTGCTAAAGTACCTTTTTCCATCTGACTCTTGGGTCTTAAGCAACCTCTCCACCATAAGATACCACCAATTAAAAGCACAAGAAACACCGTCGAAGCAACTACAGCACCAACCAACGTGCCAATAGAGCTTCCACCACCACTTCCAGTGCCAGCTTCCTTAGGTGGAATGAAATCTACAACAAGATCATTAAAGATAAAAGTCAAGAAACAACAACAACAAAAAACATTCAAATAAATGTGACCTCTATGTCAGATAGTTTCAAGTTTAGCAAAGTTTACTTGGATCTACAGATACAGCCGATATGAGAGCACCATATACACCTCTTGTAGGAAGAGCTTGAGTTCCTTTTCCAGCCCAGAACAATCTTATTTCAAGTTTCCCATCAGTAACCATGACCGGGAAACTCTTAACCACAGCTCTTCCAACACCTTTTGCCTCATCTACTATATTGAAATCCTTAACCTCAAGTTTTCCCTGCACATTGATTTGAAGCATTACAATCTTTTCAAACATGCTTTTAGAAAAGTTTTAAGTAAGTTACCTGAATGTATATGTCAAAGAATCGTCTCCCCAAACTGCTAAATGTTTGGTTGCCAGTGAACATAATTTCAGCGAAGTGGAGATTAACAGTGTAGTTTCCTTGTCCAAGACAAAATGCGTAGTAAGTGAGGGAAATGGCAGAGAGACGTGCATGTGTATAAAGACTAGGATGTGCTATCGTAAGCTCTGACTTATTTTCCCATAATGTTGTTCCTTCGGGAGACCGCTCATCATCCAAGAACTTCCCGGTGTTGCTTATAACCCAACCGTTTATACTGTCGGAGAAGATTGGTGGTCTATCCGATGTATCAGCATCAAACTTAGTCCCATTGATTGTGAGTTCAGTACCACCACAGTTTATATGAAGGCCATAGAAAGCTTAAGAATAACAAAAGATTAATCAAATGCGCTGCTAGATTTTTGGCGATATGGTTTTGTGCAAAGACTTACTTTTGGGACATTTATAGCTACTTAGACACGAAACGTTTGAGCTGTAGAAAAACATAACAACATAACATCAATATTATAGTCAGTGTTAGAGAAGTAGCCATAGTCTTATGAACTGAGAGTTGGTCTGACTGCTTTAACTATGGGCTTACGACTGGTTATTTGCCACTAAAGGGCTTGTGCTTGAAAACATGTTCCTGTAAATGAAAAGAACCAAGGAAATGTAAGATGCATATTGATATTTGAAGGCACATGAAGTTATGAATTGTTTAATCTTCTTCTTACACAGCATTCTTCTGACATTCTGCAGTTCTTAGATCTTTATTAAAGTGATTGTAAGTAAGATCACTGCAATATAAAAACCAAACAAAATGTTATTCGGGTGTGTCACTACAAAGATTTTGTTAAAAATATCGTCGAAGAAAAGTCACATCATCATATCTCTTTTGTCTACCATCCATCTTGGTACTTCCCCATTTAACATGTTACTTGTAAAATATCTGGAAGATTAGAACAAAATTGAACTCATCATTTAACTTTCATCCATAGATTGATTTTAAACAAAAAGAAAAAGAAAAGAGGAGCAGAGGTTCATACATGTTATCTACGTTGGAAAGAGCTGTATCTGCTACTGGAATCGGTCCACTTAGCTTATTAAAGCTAAGATCTCTGCAAAATGAGTCTCGCAATGTCATCTTGAATATTTTTTTCTTTTTCCTATTTTATGCTGGGCCAAGAATAAAAGAGTTTACTTACAAGAGTTGTAATAATTTGATCGCTCCAAGATACGCTGGTAACTCTCCTGTAAGATTGCAGTTCCTAAGAATCCTGTAAAGGAACAACGAGTGGAAGTAGAAGTTAAGCTCAAATAAAGTGGAGAGAAACTATTACTGAATTTGTTTAGTCTTAGACTCAAACTAACAATATCTTCAACGATCTCATGTTTTGCAGTGGCGGAAATGGAGACTCTGGTCCGCTCAGGTCACTGATCCTCCTACAAAAAAAAAAATAAAGAAAAGAAACAATACTATTGATAATGAATCTACTAAAGGTGACAACGATGAATCTCACACACAAAGTTGGTGTACTTACAAGTCTGTTAACTTTGTAAGAGAACCAATGGTACTTGGAATTGGTCCGACTAAACCACTTGCTTGAATAACCCTGTTGCATGCAACACAACAACATTTCACTCATTTGTAAGTCACCAGTACCCATACAAGAAAGGAAAGAATCTGATTACGCTAAAAGAACTGCTTACAATTTTCCAAGGTTTGTCCAGTTCTGGATCAAATCTGGTATAGTTCCGGTGAACTGGTTGTCACTTATACGGCTACAAATCAAGAGAATAATATATGTATATATATATATATATATATATATATATATATATATATATTCATATATATGTAAGTCAGAATCTCCAGCAAAATATGCATTACGAAATGGAAGAATATCAGAGGAAGTCATACAAATCAGTCAATGTTGTAAGTTTGGAGAATGTACTTGGGATGTCTCCACTCAAGTTGTTCGAGCTAAGAAGCCTAAAAAGATAAAAGATAGCCTCAACACTAGTAAATTTTCTGAAAGTTTCTGTAGATTGTAAAAGAACTTGGACAATGATTCTTACATTCTGTCAATGTTTGATAGATTCCCAAGCTCTGGAGGTAATTTACCTGAAATCTGGTTGAATTCCAAGGCACTAAAAACCAAATGTTCCACAAAACAAAAATCAAATCAAGACATTATCACCAAACTATGACTAATCTAAAACATTTACATTTTTAAAGCGAGAGAGAGAGATCAAAGAAGTGTACTCACAGTTCCATAAGGCTTGTAATGTTTCCAATCTCTTTTGGGATTGGACCAGTTATTCGGTTTCCAAGTAAGGAACTGCATTTCATCATCCAACAAATCAATCTACACATTCATGCACAAATGTAGAGTGTATATAAACAGAGGCACGCATATATACATACACGTTTTTAAGTGGCAAAGCTCCCCATTCGGGAGGAATTGAACCATTGAGAAAGTTTCTAGACAGATCACTGCAAAGAGAAAGAAAAGAGTATCAGTTAACTTAGTTAATGAAAGACACAAGTTGTGGCAGATATCGAAATAAAGGGAGTGTTCTATGGATAATATTTACTCTTCTTACATCTCCTGCAGAAACGGAAGTCCTGCAAACTCTTTAGGAAGAGATCCAGTAAGGTCTTGTCCCCTGACAACTCTGGCCAAGATTTAAGAGGAAAAAGAAAGAAGAGCTTTCAAATACCGTTAGCAAATTACAGGCCCATTTCTTTTTCGCGCACTACTATTCAGAACGAAAATAAGTTTAATCTGCACCATGTTTAGATTTTTTAATATTATATTTAGATAATAAATAATATGTAAAATTGGCTTTTAATTTTATTATATTTATATTCATTTTTGATGTTTGTTAAATTCTATTTCTCAAAATTAGTCAAAGGATTTTCCATCCGATGTTAATAGAGTCATGAATAACATAATACTTAATAGTTTATAGAAGTTTTGTTGGTCGAAAATTTAATTCATACAAAAATTGTGTTTACAAAGTCGTTACGAGTAGATTATTATTATTAAAAAGTTTATGAAAACTCATATACATATTAATATATTACTTTGTCCAAATTGTGTGATTATACAATGGTGTTTTAATTACAATTATTTTTCCTATTTAAAATCAAATATAAATAACATTTAGGCATATAATTCACATATTAAAATTAATTCATTTGATATTCAAAAATTTATTCAGTATTATTTTTTTGGTTGTAGAAAAAATATGAACCGTTTAAATATTTATAAAAACTTGGTTTGTTTCCAATTGTTCTTATATGCTTTGGAAAATGAGACTTCGTACTTCAAAAAGTCTTCTTTATATATTTTTGAGGGCAAAGTCGAAAATGTGGAATATCAAAAAGTCATTTGTTCATGCTTGATATTAAACCTGATCATGGAAATGGAAATTTTATAAACAAAGATAAAAAAAAAAAAGATAAGAATTTTTTTAAAGGGAATAAAGAGAGAGGAACGCACATGTTGGTGACATGGCAAACGGAGGAGAGGCAGCTACAAGTAACATTGTTTACGAGGTTCTTGTCGGTGTAAGGAGTTCTCCATCCTCCTACGGTTGAAGCGACGTCGCATGGATCCACACTGAAATCCCAGTCATTTTGGTGTAACACCTTCGCTACGGCTCTTAAAACGTCCACTGCAACAGAGAAAACTAACATCATTATGGAACTGTCGAGTGACGATACGTACGTAACGTACACACACATTAATATATGTATACCTTCATCTCTGGCTAACTTTTGAGAGGAAGCGAAGCCGAAGAGGATGAGAGAGACGAGTACGTACATGAAGATAAGTCGGGTTAACGACATTTTCTTTTTCTTTTTATTCAGACGTGTTATTAATTTGTTTGTGTGAGAGAAGAAAAGATGCGATGAGAATGAAGTATAAGAAGAAGGGGTTTGTGTATGTGACGACGAATTGGTAAGACTCAAAGAGAGACTTTTACTCACAAAGACATTTGAGAAATAGAAGAGAGAGGAAGAGAGCACAAGGATAAACAAGTCAACATAGTAATTTAATAGGAAACAGGATTTAAATTTGCAACTTGCATATAAAGATAAGCAAACCTGGCGAGACAGAGAAATACCAAGGGCCCCTAAGCATTAAAATCATTAATTGCTTCTTGCTCAGTAGATATTATTTCTTGATTTTTCCGGCAGACGTCTTAATTTAGGTAGAAAAACAACAACAACTATAAAAAGGTTGTTTAGTTTTATTTTCTTTTGAGACAGACATATGTGTGAATATTACTAGTCCACGATTGATCTTATTAATTTTATTGGCTAATGTAGTAGTATATGCATTTTGGAGTTTCATAAGAAAAATGATAGCCAGTAAAAAATATAATAAGCAGGAGACATAATATATTTTATCGGAAGTATTATTATGTAATATTAATTTCTTTTGTTTCTAAAGTTTAATAATTTGTATAAATATTGCAAATTCTATATATATATATATATATATAATTGCGGTTAAGATTATGTCTTTTTTTACTAAAGTTATGACTATGTTTTGGTTGGCTATATTTTAGTGATGGGGCCAAGAAAATATTATAATATTATATCAGTCATTTATTTATTAAAGTATTATATTAGTATAATAAAAATATAAAAAATTATAATGGTTTTAAACGTAAAATTTTGTAAATAAATTTTAGTTGTCTTACAAAATTTAGTGGAAATAAATATGTATATAGCAAAAAAGAAGAAAAATAAAAGAACGAGGACTGACAAAAAAATAAGAAAGGACAGAAAATAATTTATAGAAAAGTCATTTCAAAACATATCTAAAAGCAATTACATTTAAAATTTTGGTGGGGTCAGCTGGCCCCCCTCCCCCCCCCTCCCTCACCCCCCCCCCCCCTTCTCACATATAGATGGTTCATGGCTCCACTCATGCAGACCGTGACCACTGACCAGTATTGTTATTATCCCAAAAATGAAATATGTGAACCAAAGTTCAACACTTCAACCATTATTTAAGAATATTAAAAGAAAAGAAAAATGGTGAATATCGCTTACATATCTCAAAAAGTGCATAACTTTTTACGGTAACATTCTAATTTATGTATATATAAGTATATGTTGATTCCTTTGTCTGATTTTATCATTAAAATACATTTATTTTTAAGTCATCCGTCTAAACAAAACTATCTGTCTAGGGCTGGGACGGATCCGGATATCCGGAATATTCGGGGTACCCGAATCCGGATCCGTACCTTCCGGATATCCGGATCCGGATCCGTACCTTCCGGATATCCGGGTTCCGGATATCCGTCTAGATATCATGATATCCGAGAGTATCCAGATTCGGATCATCCAGATTCGGATTCGGATCCGTCAAAATAATTAAAAAATAATAAAAATATTTTTTGAAATACAAAAAAATATAGAAATATTACATAAATTAAATATTTTTACAAAATTTATAAATGTATTTATGCATATAATATTATTAAAATTAAAATGTAATATTATAAGACTAATTTTATGTATAAATATTAATAAATCAACTATAATTATTAATAAAAATTTAAATTTATATATATTAAAAAAAACGGATCCGGATCCGGATCCGGACTCGACGGATTCGGTATTTTACTATCCGGATCCGGGCGCCCCAAATATCCTATTTTCGGATCGGATCTCGAATTGGATCCGGATCTCGGATAATAATTCCAGCCCTATATCTGCCTACCTGGTTAAATGCATCTATCTTATTAAAGTAGAAGTACTTTAAGCTTTTGTTTGGATATAAGAATAGCAGAGTTAAAAAAGATAGTTGTTTGGATACAAACATAACATCAACCTTACTAAAATTTTAATGGGCTAACGTATTTTCAAAAAATTGACAACAATCCTAAAGCTACCTCTACCACATTATTGAGCCTAAATAATAAACTACACATACCACGTTGTCAAGTTCGACAGAACCATAATTTGTTGTGCAAGTTTAATATCTCTAAGGTATCTGTCGACATAATTACTTATCAAAGAGGAATATTCTACTATATTGAACTATAACTTACCTTTTTTTAAGGATCGTATATATTTGTTTCCCTGGTTGCTTTCTCCTCATAAAATCCACGATCACAATCCTATTCCCCACGCAAATAGATATATGCAAATATATCAATAACAACTCAATTTAACTAATTAGATCTACCAAAATCTACAATTATTATACTTTTAAATGTTTTTCCATAACAACCTACCTCGTCGCAAACTTATTCTCCAAGAATATCTGTTCATTTAAAACAAGATCACAATCTTATTCCCCATGCAAATCAGATATATGCAAAGATATGAATAACAACTCAATTTAACTAATTAGATCTACCAAAATCTACAATTATTACGCTTTTAAACGTTTTTCCTAATATATAAAGGCGAGACCTCTAAGGCTTATTTTCTACACACACATTCAGAACTCGAAACAAAAAAAGATGGCAAATAAGCAAAGTTATGTGTATGTTCACAATGTCAAACCGCACAAGGATGCTTGGAGAGTGCACGTGAAGCTAATCCATTCATGGACTCAGAACACAACTTATGGAGGGGAAACTCTAGAGTGTGTTCTTGCAGATGAAACTGTAAGTCAACATGGTATTAAAGTTTGGATTATTGTTTTATCTTTGCTTACAGTTTTTATATCTTCTATAAAAATGTGTAGGGAGGAAAAATCCATGCTACTTGCAAAAGAAATCAGATGTTTCGTCTGAAACGAAATCTCCCTCTTGGTGAATGGAGATTCATTGAACACTTCAAGGTTTCTGCTTCTGGTGGTAAATATCGACCCACTCCTCTTCCTTACAAGATCAATTTCACCGGTGACACCAAGGTAACTCGGTCAGTGTTCGTGGACGACAATCCATGTCTTACTCTTGTGAATTATGAAGATATTGGTAAAGAAAATTCAGATGAAAATGTCCTAATCGGTATGATCCTAACTTTATCAGTATATTGTATATATATATTTATTTGATTTTTTTGTAACATTTGATTTTGATTACTGTTTGATATATATTCCGTTTTGGCTCAGATATAATTGGTGAAGTCATCGATCTTGGAGTTATTCAAACCGTCCAAGTTCATGAAAAAGACAGGAAAAGACTGCATTTTCGTCTACGTAACACAAAGTAAGCTGATAACATTTTTGTGGAAATTTGATAGTACACTGTTTAGTACGATTAATTTTGTGACATACATCTACATTATTATACAGTGGTCGTGACATTGCATGCTGCTTATGGGGGAAATATGCAGAACAATTTGAATCCACTATCGAAAATGGAAGTGATCAAACTCTCATTTGTTTGATTAGGTTTGCTAAAATCAACTTCTATAAAGGTATATATACATTCGATCCATAAATTAGTCTCTTCAAAAAATAATTTGAAGAGAGAAAATTAATCTATATTTCTTTGTAGGTGATATACAAATCACAAATGCATTTGATGCTTCTGAAGTAACTCTCAACCCAACCATGAAAGAAGCCATCGAGTTTAAAGAAAAGTAATTATGCAATATTATTTTTTTATTGTATCATAATCGAGTTATATTCCTTTTATTCTGTTAATCATGATTTTCATTTTTTTATTTTCAACTTGCAGACTGTTGCAAAATGATCTTCCTCTTGCTGTTATTGACAAAAAGATTTTCAATAAGATGATTAAGCAGGAAAAAACTGATTGGGACGATGCACAAGTCAGATCCATCGCTGAGATATTGGTTGCACTTGAGGTTGTATAATCACATTGTATAATACATTTATTTGACTCATATTATATAACTCTCTAACAATGTTTATATTGATATTTTTTGGATCATATTGCAGGTTCAAAGTTGCAAAATAATATGTTCTATTGAATCTGTTGACACAGATTGGGGTTGGTTCTACTTTGGGTGTATGGGCAGCTGCAATAAGCGTGTCACCAGGATTCATAGGAATGATGCTCAAGATGAAAAACCACTATGGTATTGCGAGAAATGTCGCACAAATGTCACAAAGGTTGAACCAAAGTAAGTGGTAACTCATATATCTTATGAAATTTTGTATGTGAACCTGAATAATCATTGTGTCCTATTTTCTTTTTAAATATAATCAGGTTTAAGCTGCATTTGAATGTGAAAGATGACAGTGGTTTATGCAAATTGATGATGCTTGACACAGTTTCCAGTACCATTGTTGGAAAAAAAGCTGTTGAACTTTGGGATGGTTCATATGAGGAGGCAAGTTTTTTTCTTTCTGATTCCTTATAAGATATATTTTAGTATCATCCAAATTTTAAGAATTACTACTAATCTATTTTACAGATAGAAGATCCTGAAATAATTCCCATGGCCCTCGAAAGTGTAGTTGGGAAGTCTTTTTGTTTTGGTATTTCAATAGCACAGGGAAATCTAGATAATGGATCCAACACTTTCTTTGTCAAAGAAGTCTGGACTGGTGATAATCTACATAAACTAGAGTCTCAATCTGAACCTGTTTCTGCATTAGAGACAATTTCTTCTACTCTTTCCAGTGGAGAGGTTTGTGATTATTATTTCGTTTCTTAATTGCTATGCTAACTTATAGTCGATGAATAAACATAATTTTCCCAATTGTGTGTTTTGCTTTCTTATTACAAGGTTATGTTGCTCAAACCAAATTCTGAGAGTTCATCTGAAGGTTTTACAACACCTACTGTTAAGCGCAAAGAAGAAGATGCTGAGCTCAAAGACATAACCTCTACCTCTAAGAAGTTATGCACTAGGACAGTGAAGCTGGATGAAGACTAATTTTGATTAGATTCAACCATTTTGCTATTAGTTGCTTATTTGGAGTTTGCGTTTCTGTTTTTGTTGTCATGGAGTTTTTACTTATGTTTCATCCTGCTTATGAATTGTTTTTCCATTTCTGAACTGTTTACTATTAAGTTTTAATTTAATCACTTTTGCTTATAAGGCGTTGCATTTAATTTTTGTTTTTGAGATAAATATTAATTGATATTTAACAAATTAAGCCATCATAACCGGTTGAGTATTGTAAACTATGGTCTAGACAAACTATAATTCCACCTCCTATTCAACCATACAACTTAACTGTAATTCTACGATCACAACCTATAATTTGAGAATTAGGTGCACAACTTACCTATTATGTCCATGTGGCCGTTAGTTGAACTTCAATATTGACTCTCGCTTTTATCTGCAACCTTCAATTCGCCTAAAATCATAGAATATATAGTTAAACAAACATATCTATATTTAAAATTGATATTCAGAAACTAAACGGGATATTTTCTAAGAATTAGTCTACTAAATCATAAAATCGAGCCAGCTATGATTAAAGCCACGATACCATAAATAAATATATATTGGTTTGATATCTTACCAAAATCGAACCATTTTTATTTAGTAGATATTCTGTTGCTATTATAATTTCCAAATTAACTAAACACCTAAAATTTGGCAACTTGAATTATAAGATATTTGGCAACTACAAAAAAATAATTTCGAGATCTTCCAGAATCAAACCATCACCTTCATTTTCAACCAGATTTCACAAACTCAAGAGTTGAGGTTTCATGCATAGCAACTAAAAATAACCAACGTTTCTGATTGCTACTCACTATGAAACGAAAACGTGATCAAGGCGAAGGTGTATCGGACAAAGATAATAAGCGTCCTCATACAAATCTATCTAAATCCACTGCTGGAAAACGAGTCAGTAGCAGATGTCGAACTACAAGACTGCAAAGGGATAATGTGACAGTTCCATTATCGTCTGTTTTTAAGAGGCTTTATGAAGCTGTTTCTAACAGAACAGCTACTAAATCTACTGGTTCTATATATGAGCAAACCGCAGACACTCCCATTAACAGACGAAATACATTTCTAGGTAAATCTATCTACTATTGCTTATTAAAGGTATGCCTTCGGTGGTATTATATCAAAAAATATACTGATTAAAGACTAGAGTTTTGAACTGAAATTTGCAAGGTTTGGGAAAAATGTCAAGTGATTCTAACAATACTCCAGAACAGAGAAGTCTTGATTCTGCATTATCATGTAAGTAAAGGAAAGGTTGCATTGATATTGTATTCACAATATAGTAGTTTCAAACACTGAACACATTTGATAAATTATTCTATTTTTCACATTTATAGCAAGAGATTTAAACACAACCGAAGCAAATGATGATCTGAATGCAAAGTCAAAGAAACGGAGGACAAATCAACCAAATGTGCCTCTCAGTCCAACTATGTGTTTGTTTCGTTCAACTGAACAACGTATAACAAACACTCCTAAAACACCAGCAAGCAAGCAAAAGTGGAAGATAGGTAATCGGAGTCCTATAATTCAGAAATTAGTAATTTAAATAATGCCAAAGGTTTACTTACTTTTATTTTGTGACCCTGTGATTCATCTCAATTGCAGCGAACATTACTCCAGAACAGAGAAGTTGTCTCACTTCAATACCCTGTAAGATAAGTAACAAAGATTAGATTTTTTTGTTAAGACGAATCATAATATCTACAACCTTTGGAGTCTATGTCTAATTATGTTATTTCTTATGTTGACTTCATTAGCAAGAGACAGAAAAAATGTAGGAGGAAATGATTCGCAAGTTCAAATCTCAAAGAAACGAAGAAAGACCTCTCCATCAGTATTAAAAGACATTACCAGTATATCTCATAACTTAGTAACTGACAAGGGAAAGAGCAAATCAAAGACAGTCGATGATACATGTGAAGATCATAACAGTGACGATGATGATGCAGACGACTTGAACAATATCGACTTCAGAGGTTCACTGATTTGCTATTTCGCTAAATTTTATGTTTTTCTGACTCACATGTTTTGATTATTAATAAAATATATGCAGGAGTAATTGAAGAAATTGATGATTCTCTAGAGTTCGACTGCAGTTCCCAAGAGAGTTCAGATACAGAATTTGAGGAGAATTCTATTGCTGAGGAGAGTTCTATTGCTGAACAGAATGAGCCGGAAATATGTTCAGGCCCCAGTGAAATTAATATAGATACGATTATTGCAAAAAAGAGTGCACGTGCAACAAAACAATCCACAAATGGTCGAAAGGAGGATGGTGAGAATTCACTTGATCAAAACATGCTAACTTTCTTCACTAGCTATTTCTATATTGCGGACTAAGAAATGTTTATGGTTTACATAATCTGAACATTTTTTGTTTTTAATGTCTTTTATACAGATTACATAGATGAAGGTGATCCATCGTATACGTGCTCTCACTGTTCTGCTATTATGTGGTATGGTGAAAGGATAAACAGACGTAAAAATAGCAATAATCCATCCTTTTCACTCTGTTGCGGACAAGGTCAAGTCGTCTTGCCTTTGTTAAAAGATCCACCAACAGAACTTAAGAGATTGATTGAAGGAGATGATCAAAAAAGTAAGCATTTTCAGAAAAATATCAGAGCTTACAACATGGTTTTCTCATTTACTTCGCTTGGTGGAAAAGTTGAGAGATCACTAAGAAAAGGAGTGGGGCCAGAGATGTTTCAACTTCAAGGAGAAAACTACCATCTGTTGGGTAGTTTAAAACCACCCATTGGTAATGAAGCCAAATTTGGGCAAATGTACATCTGTGATACTGAAAACGAAGCTGAGAACAGAGCCAATTGCTTAAGGTAGATGTTTCCTTTTTAAAAAACAGATTGAAGTGAACTAATACAAAGAGGACCATGCCAATGTTTAGTTTTTGATCTGTGCGTTTTTTACATGATATAACCACGTTATTTTATCTGAGCAAAAATATCTGATTTATTACTTTTTTTAAACTGCAGCAAAGGAAAAAGGAGTTTCAAAGGCAAGCAGAAAGACAGATTGAGAAAAGAAATTATTAATGTTTTGATGAACATGTTAAATGAAGTGAATCCGTATGTTAAGAACTTCAGATCAGCAGGAGAACGATTTGATACTAATCCTCAAGAGGCATTTCATATGAGGATTATCAGTGATCGTCTAAAGGACGGCAGAACATACAACACACCAACAGCATCTGAAGTTGCAGCTTTGATTCCTGGAGATTTTAATCTTGATATGGATAAAAGGGATATAGTTCTTCAGCAACATTCTGGAAAACTTCTGAGAATTAATGAGATACATCCCGCATATCTGGCACTACAGTATCCTCTTTTATTTACGTATGGGGAAGATGGTTTTAGGCTTGGTATTCAGAAGGGAGTAACAGAAGCTACTAAGAAGCTGAAGAAGCAGACAATTAGTATGAGGCAATATTTTGCTTTTCGTCTTCAAGAACGTAGGAATGAGTCGCACACTCTGTTATATGCTAGGCGTCTGTTTCAACAATTTGTGGTGGATGCCTTCACAACCATTGAGTCTAACCGTCTACGATATCTCAAGTTTAATCAGTCTACTTTGAGATCTGATAGTTATGACTCTATCAAAGAGTCAGAGAGTGCTGGAAAAATCGATATGCATGACCAAGGAACTGAGTTTGTGTTGCCAGCTTCTTTCACTGGTGGTCCAAGATATATGAAGAACAATTATCTGGATGCTATGACCATTTGTAAGCATTATGGATTTCCGGATCTGTTCATCACATACACATGCAATCCTAAATGGCCAGAGATCACCAGGTTTCTAGAGAAAAGAAAATTGAAGGCAGAGGATAGATCAGAAGTTGTTTCTAGGATCTTCAAAATGAAACTTGAATCATTGATGGATGATTTAACAAAGAAGCACATTCTTGGGAAGGTGGTTGCATGTAAGTAGATGTTTTTAATTTCTGTAATTTCAGCATATCTGTTCGATTTTTTTATCCTATGTTATTACATACACTAACTGATATTTTTGCTGAATTTTACAGCTATGTACACTATTGAGTTTCAGAAACGTGGTCTGCCACACGCACATATTTTGCTACTCATGCATCCAGAATCCAAGCTTCCCACGACAGATGACATTGATAGGATAATTTCAGCGGAAATCCCTAATAAAGACGAAGAACCAGAGCTTTATGAAGTGATTAAAGATATGATGATGCATGGTCCTTGTGGAGCTGCTAATATGAATTCACCGTGCATGGAGAATGGACAGTGTTCAAAGTTATATCCCAAACCATATGCTGCGACGACTACAATTAATAGAGAAGGATTTCCTGTTTACAGAAGGCGCGAGCAGGCTGAAAATTTTGTGCTAAAGAATGGGATGAGATGTGACAATCGATGGGTAATTCCTTACAACAAGAAACTCTCTCTTCGTTACAGAGCTCATATCAATGTCGAATGGTGCAACCAAGCTGGTTCTATTAAGTACTTATTTAAGTACATTAATAAAGGACCGGACCGTGTGACAGTCGCTGTGGAACCACCCGACCATGTAGTTATGAACCAGCTGGAAACCGCAGGAGAAAGTGTAGAAAAAAAAAATGAATTCAAAGACTTCTTTGACTGCAGGTAATGGACACTGCTATATTTACATAGAGCTTTTTCGTGGGAAAACTCTTTGTTGGTCAAATAGTGTGATTTGTGAACAACCCATTTCTTTTTTGTAGATATGTTTCAGTATGTGAAGCTGGTTGGAGAATTTTTCAGTTTCCAATTCACTACCGATCTACAGCAGTTGAGAAGCTTATTTTTCATCTACCTGGAAAGCAACATGTTATTTTCAAAGGGAAAGATAAGATGGAAGCTGTAGTCAAAAGGAAGCTCATCGAGAATACTATGTTCTTAGCATGGTTCGAGCTGTGTAAAATTGACGAGTTTGCTAGAACTCTCCTCTATGCGCAACTCCCCAACTATTATACTTACCAGAAGAAGCTAAAGAAGTTTACTAGGCGGAAAAGAGGATTTAGCATTGGCAGGATAAATTATGCTCCCCGTAAGCAGGAAGATGCTTATTATTTGCGTGTGTTGTTGAACGTTGTTAGAGGGCCTACCAGTTATGATGACATTAAAACCTTCAATGGTGTTGTATATCCTGAATACAAAGATGCATGCTTTGCTCGTGGGTTATTAGATGAGGATCAAGAGTACATTGACGATTTGGTGAGGAGAAGTTTTGAGACCTCTGCAAGTGATCTACGACATGTGTTTGTTATGATGCTGGATAATAGTACCTTATCAATGCCAGAAACAGTATGGGAAAATACTTGGCAGTTGTTGTCTGAAGATGCAGAGTATAATCGTCGGATTTATTTCAACAGACCAGGTTAGAATTATGTTTTTTTTTGCGGCAATTTCAGTGTCTGTTTGATTTTCACCACTTCCTAACGAAATGGGAGCTACATTATTATAACACGCTGTGCTAATTTATTTTTCTGATCATTTTTGTAGATCTTTTGTTGAGTGATGAGGAGAAAAAAAAGTTTGCTTTACAAGAAATTGAGAAGCATCTGAGGCGAAATGGGACTTCTCTTGCAAAATTTACTTCTATGCCACAACTTCCTCCTACAGATAAAACTGATTCAAATGTTCTGATATTAGATGAGCGAAGTTATGATCGTCAAGAACTTCAGGAAACTCTTGATAGAGACGTTCAAAAGATGACAGATGAACAGAGGAAAATTTTTGATGAGATTTTGGATGCCGTGAATGAAGGAAGAGGTGGTATGTTTTTTGTTTACGGATTTGGTGGTACTGGGAAAACTTTCCTCTGGAAATTGATATCTGCAGCTATTCGCTCTAAAGGAGATATTGTTCTTAATGTTGCATCGAGTAGAATCGCCTCTTTGTTGTTACAAGGCGGAAGGACTGCTCATTCAAGATTTGGCATACCTCTAAGCCCTGATGAGTTTTCTACATGTACTATGGCTCCTGGATCAGATCAAGCTAATTTGGTTAAAGAAGCATCTCTCATTATATGGGATGAGGCACCTATGATGAGTAAGCATTGTTTTGAAGCTCTTGATAGGAGCATGTCTGATATTCTTGGAAAGCATAGAACTAAACCTTTTGGAGGGAAGGTTGTAGTGTTCGGAGGTGATTTTCGACAGATTCTACCTGTAATAAATGGAGGTGGTAGGGCTGAAATTGTTGGTGCCGCACTGAATTCTTCTTATCTATGGGAGCACTGTAAAGTCTTCAAACTCACAAAGAACATGCGGTTATTGTCTGGTGATTTGACACCCGAAGAGGCAGTAGAACTTAAAGAATTCTCCGAGTGGATTTTAAAGGTTGGAGAAGGTAAAATTGCGGAGCCTAATGATGGTGAAGCTGAGATCGATATTCCTGAAGAGTTTTTGATACTCGATTCTGATGATCCTATAGAAGCCATAAGCAAAGCTGTGTATGGGGATATTGCTTCTTTACAACAAAACAAAGAGGCTAAATTTTTCCAAGAGAGAGCTATCCTATGTCCTACTAATGAAGATGTCAACAGGATAAATGAATACATGTTGGATAAGCTTGATGGTAACCTTTCCTTCTTTTGCTCCTTAACTAACGAAAAATTCATTTTATCCTAAATTATGTGCTAATTAAGATTTTTCAAATTCAGGTGAGGAGAAGATCTACATCAGCGCAGATAGTATTGATCCAATGGATAAAATTTCACTTAAGGATGAAGCTCTCGGTCCTGATTTTCTGAACACTATTAAGGTCTCTGGATTACCAAACCATAGTCTTCGACTCAAGGTTGGTTGTCCTGTTATGGTTCTAAGGAATATCGCTCCTACGGAAGGATTAATGAATGGTACGAGGCTGCAGATCACTCAGCTAATGGATTTTATGGTTGAGGCTAGAATCATTACTGGAGAAAGGGTTGGGGAGATAGTATATATTCCCAGATTGTTGATAACTCCATCAGATACTAAATTGCCTTTCAAAATGCGCAGAAGGCAATTACCTTTGGCTGTGGCTTTTGCTATTACTATAAACAAAAGCCAAGGACAATCATTATCCGAAGTTGGTCTCTTTCTACCAAGACCTGTATTTTCACATGGACAGCTATATGTGGCAATTTCTAGAGTGACATCAAAGAAAGGACTGAAAATATTGATTCTGGACAAAGATGGTAAGCCTCAGCAGAAAACCATGAATGTTGTTTATAAAGAGATTTTCAACAATCTTGAATAAATCGAGTGATGAGGTATGTCCTTCGAAAAGTAACTTTCCCTGAACTACTTAATTTTTAAAAATCGTTTATTCTTTTTTGAAATCTATGTTTTAAATAATATAGATGCACGGTGCTTTAGTCTAACACAATATTTGATCACTGCAGATTGTATATCAGCAAGGATGTGGACTCTACGAAAATAAGTTAGTTAGACTACAATTATCTTTTGTTGCTAGCCACATTGCAATTTATTCCCGAATAACTTAATTTTTACAATAATGCGTTTGTTTTTTTATTCACTGGATTTTGGTTATTCAAATTGTTAAACTACTTAGAAAGGACTATATCAATCACAAGAATTGGAAGAAAGTATAAATATCATTCAAGCGGTCATAACATAAACAATACTTATATAGTTATACTCAACTCAAATCTATTTCTAAACGATTCTAATTTACATTCTTTAACGAACTAATAATCTTTAACTATCAATTCTACAGCCATGACGAGAAGAAAGATGGTATATTACTAACCTTATTTTTGTTCTGATGTTTTGCAACTGTAAAGTTCTCTGTCACCCGCCAGTCAATGATCCTCACACCATACTCCCTTGGTCATGGCTGTCATGTTTTTCTTCGCCGTGGTTCTCATACGCAACATTTGAATAAGTGAAAGAAAATTTGATAAGTAGATTGCACAAGTACCATGCATGATTAATCTATACTATGTAGAAATAATAATGCACAACAAGTTTAAATGGACAGTAAACAAATTCTTTTTGTTTAAGATAGATAAACCCCTAGAGAATCACACAGCAACACAATTTCAACTCAAACAAATCCGAAAACTAATATATTACTCCAAACTGTGACTAAGATTGGGATTCTTACAGTAAAGAAGGTTCACTTACACAATATTGTAGCCGAATCATCTTATTCTAGAAGTTTCTGGTCAGTAACAGAAGTAGGATTCTGTACAAGCCGTTTGAACAATGTACAGAAGTTTTATCTTTTAAGCAACCCTGCCTTGGCGCATCTTCGAGTACTGTTCTGTTCCTGTGGACATAGCATCATCACGTCGTTAAATTATTGCTATTCAGTTTCATTATTCCACAAGATAAAGATCAAAACTTAAAACACACAAACATGACTTGTAACTTACAGCATCTGTCTGGACATGGCAAACCTTGATACAACTTCTAACCGAGAGAAACTCATTCATCGAATAGACAACCATAGCTGAATTAGCAAACAGTTAAATTTAAAATTGTCAACAAACATCATCATGACTAGACAGCTACTAAAGAATATACGTTTTCCTGAACAGTTAACAAAGAAAAAACCTGCGCACTTTATTCCTAATAAATCAAATCCTCTTTATGTTCACAGTTCATCTTTTCCCCTGAATCTGGTTTCTATGGAGGTGGGTGGTTATCAAAAGTGCTTATAAACCGTGCTTTTCTTTGATTGACCGGTGTCCTGTTCTACATGATTCAGATCAAGAAATATCAGAATCTAATACTAAAAAGAAAAACCTAAAGAGCACCAAAAAAATAGATCGACTGAAAATAAAAATATAATGATTCAAACCTGAATATGCTGTCGTTTTTCAATTACGATCTGTTTACATTTTCTCAGTTGTGATTTGGACGGAGGTCTCTATGCTCCTCGATGATGCCGCATGATCTCTTTATCATTGAGATAAGAAATAATATTTTTTTTTCCTGCGTTGACAAAAAAGTGGTTGGTTTGTTCCCGGAAAAAAAAGTAACAGAAACCTAATGGGTTTTTGAAACTATATAATTATCAGGCCCAACGCACATTTATAGCCCAAAACACCAATTCATATTTATAAGCTTGTATATTTGAGTTTGTGACTATTATTTTATTTATAAACATTATAAACGAAAATATATACATGTTATTAAAAATACGGTAATAAGTATTTTTTTTTCTTCTTTTATTAGTAAGTTACATTAAAAAAAACCTTTTCATCTAAGTGATTAAGTGGGCCAAATGGACATCAAAGACAAGATAAACATGGGCCAGATTCAAGGTAATATAAATTTAGGAATTATATATTCTATAACCCACTTCTGTAAATAGTAGACATTTACATTTTTTGTATAAATCAAATGTCCAAATAAATAATTTATGATTCATTTTATGGTTGACTTATTATAAATAACGATTCATATAAATTATAGTATGGTTTTAACAAATTTCAATAGGTCTTCTAATTTAGAAATACATAAATAAAAAGCAAATGCTAAATATATTTTAATATATTTTAACAAGTTAAATCAAATATACAATGAAAAAAACATATATACTAAAGTATTAGTTTTTTTCGTGTTCCAAGTGCATTATATGATAGCAAAGAACGTTGATCATACTTTATAAAACCCAATATTTTATAATTAAGTACAAATTGATAATTGTTATTATCAAAGAAAACACCCGCCCAGTCGGACGGGTCAAGATCTAGTATGAGTTAAAGTAGATGAAAGATGCTTTATTATCAAAAAATAACTTTTGATATTGTGTAAATGAAGTCAAAGCAAAGAAAAAAATTGTGCAGTGATTATATATATTAAACAAGTATTCTAAAAGTTAATGCACTGGCCACTGTACTAGTGAAACTTACGGACTGAGAAAATATATAAAACCAACATTATTTTGTCTTTATAGTATAATTGTTTTTATAATCCCAGAATTGACCTTCGATTAATCAATAAATACATTTTAAAAGTATTTAAATATATATATATATATATATATAATATAACTTTAAAAGTGTTTGTATATATATCAAAAAATCAAAATATACACATTTTAGGAAGTTAGAATTATTCTTTTTGTAAATATATAAAAATGTTGAATGAATATATGTGTGTGTGTGTTTGTAAATATATCAGAAAAAAAAATATATGTTTGTAACGTTTTAGACAAGTACAAATATTTTTAAAATATATGTATGACCAGATATACACGTTTTAGGAAATTAGAATATTAAAAATATTTTTAGAATATTTTCTTAACTAAAACTTCTTTATTTTTTGCAAAAATCAGGTTTTCTTACATACGTACGTAATGTACGCACTCTTTTTTTTGTCATCAAACTAAACACAGATTCAAACCGACTCTGTGAACCAAATTGGTATCTCCGCATCCATGTGAACGACAAGGACGATTGTTTCCTATCACTGCGTGTAAGACTATCCGCCTTTAAATTCAGCGTTCTTGGTACATGAATGATCTCTGAGCTAAAGAAACTTTCTTTCAGGATCTTTATGTCTTCAAGATGATTTGCAAAAGCTAGCTATTCATCCGGTTCCGAAACCATCTTCACCAATTGAAAACAATCTGTTGCACACATAATTCGAAACTGACGCAAATTCCTCATACATTCCAATGTCCAAATTAAAGCCTCAATCTCATAATGAAGAGGAGATAAACTAGCCCTGACATTTCGTGCTCCCATCAAACCATCATAATCTTCTAAAGAGCTATACCATCCCTATCCTGAAAAAGCCTCGTTTATTTTCCAGGAGCCGTCTGAGAAACACCATCGTCCTTGAATTGACAGGATGCTCGTATCCTCTGCCGGTCGTGCTGTCCTCTGTGTGTTCAAAACTTGTGCCTCAGACCATAGTGTTGACTCCGTTTCTGCCAATTTTAACGTTTTTTGTGGATCAATATCGAGATTGCCAAAAGTTTTATTGTTCCTTCCTTTCCAAATGTACCATAGTATCCATGCAAATTGATGATTATTCATTTGTGGATGGACTCTCCAGAATAAGTGATCCATATTTGTGAAGAGAGCATGGGTGGAAAAAACATTTGGATTCGATGGTATCTTTGAGAGGACCCAAATTTGACGTGGTGGGGGACATTAAAAGAACACATGGTTTGTCGATTCCCCTTGTAAACTTCTCGCTTTGCAAATTTTTCTTGACTGCTATGTATCCTAACACTATTTGCCGCAGAAAATGGTTTATTTTTAGTGGGCACCGTACTTTTCAGCAGAACGCTTTTCAGTAAATCAACTGTGTGTCCTAAGAGTACTTGTGGTTTTTCCTTGTCTGGATATACCCTTTCCACGTTGTAACCTGATTTTACTGAGTATTTCTCATTTTTAGTAAAATGCCATCTATCTCTATCTGCCATATTGATCCTACTCAGTGAAGTACTTTCAATGATTTTATATCCTGAGAATCCACTAGAATCTATTGCCTGCGAATCCCAAGTTTTCGAAGTCGAATTAATGAGAAAATCAACTGTAAAATCAGGATAATATATATATATATATATACTTTATCTGTTGCTAACTTTTGAGGGAGACGAGTATGTACATGAAGATAAGCCTAGTTAACCACATTTTTTTGAGATTGTTATTCCTATTAATTTGTTTGCGTGAGAGAAGAGAATATTGGATGAGAGTGAAGTATAAGAATAAGGGGTTTGTGTATGCGACGTGGGACGACGAATTGAGAAGACTTGGAAAGAGGGGTTTGTGTATGCGACGTAGAGGATCTGAACGGTGACAACATATTATTTAAACATTATTTGAGAAATATTTTTTGAAAAAATTGTTGTCATCATAACATTTATTCTCATGACGAATGATATGATTTAGTACAAATATTACATAGATTTTTAATTATGATATATACAATTTTATGATAAAAATTGATTTATGGTAAAATTCTTAAACAAAGTTGATGAATAAAAATTTAAATAATGTCAAGAATCCAAAATAAAATATAATTAATTTTGGCTAATTTGATTTATTGTAACACATAAATATATGGAAATATTCTAATTTTACCACAAACTTGATAATGCTTTTCAAGTTTATTTTTAAAGAATAACCATTTCCATAAATATTTTAAATTTTTGATGAAAAACTATATTAACCCTTTCAAGTCATTTATAAATATTTAATAATCATTTAAAAATTTTATAAATCCAAACTCACCCTTAAAATATTAAATTCTAAATAATAATTACGAAATCCTAAACCTAAATGTTAAAATATTATTGCTTGGAATTATTTTGAAAAGTAGTAGGCAACTTATTATTTTCAAGTATTTTCTCTAAATATATTAGTGATAAAAATTAAATCATGGAAAAAAATTTAAATAAAAATATAATTGAATCTGGATGTATTCCATAAAAGACATTTAATAAAACCAAAAATTATATTAAAACATTGGTAAGCTATATAGGAAACAACTAAATAACATAATCTTCACTTTCCTGCCTACAATTGGAAACGAGATATACAGTGGTGGAAGAATCAAATAGAAGACGTTCAAAACATCGAACAAGCTGGCGAAGGAGATGATACATGATTCTCATATATTTATATTTAACTTTTATGTCCCATCATTCCTTACAAATGTACACGATGACTATGTTCAATCAGCTTAAACAAATGCAGTGTTTTTTTAACATGATTACCAAAAAAAAAAAGGAAAATTATCATTTAAATCACGAATTTTTAAATTTGGTTGAAAAAAAACATGAATTTTCTTTTGGACAATTTAAAGCACCAACTTAATTTAAATAATCATTTTAAACATCAATTTAGTTTGACTAAACCAAATTAGACACGACATTAACTTGGATAACAGATTGATTAGACGGGGTTAATCACCGTCAAATCCAAACGACGTCGTTTTAATTTTTTTTAGAAATTGCATCCAAAGGAAATCGAACCCGTGACCAAAGATACACTCATTGCAAAGACGAACCAGTAGACCACTTTCAATTTTACTAACTTGGATGAATACTAATAGATATTATTACAAAACCTCTAATAAATCATTTTCTCCCACCCTAAATTCCTAAATGATTTTATAAATATTAAAACTTATAAATAATATAATAATTAAAAAATCTCGTGAATATTATTAAAAAAATAAACTTATAATAATTATTAAGTTATTTATAAGTATTATTAAAAATATTAAATAATGAATTTTTTTAATTATTAAGTATTATTAAATATTAATTTTTTCGTTATTATACTTAATAATTAATCATTTATATTCAATAATTAATAATTAAATATTAAATAATACTTAATAATTAAATAATTAATAATTAAATATTTATTTATTCAATAATTAATAAATACTTAGTAATTAATAATTAAATATTCAATAATACTTAATAATTAAAAAAATTTGTTATTTAATATTTTTAATAATACTTATAAATAACTTAATAATTATTATAAGTTTTAATTTTTTAATAATATACACGAAATTTTTTAATTATTAAATTATTTATAAGTTTTAATATTTATAAAATTATTTAGGGATTTAGGGTGAGAGAAAATAATTTGGAGGTTTCATAATAATATCTATTAGTATTCATTCAAGTTAAGAAAATTGCAAGTAGTCTAGTGGTTTGGTCTTGCAACGAGATTGTCCTTAGTCATGGATTCGATTACCATCAGATGCAATTTTTTTTTAAAAAAATAAAACGACGTCGTTTGGACTTAACGGAGATTAGAGACGGTAATTAACCCCGTCTAATCAATCTGTTACCCAAGTTAATGTCGTGTCTAATTTGGTTTAGTCAAACTAAATAGATATTTAAAATGGCTATTTAAATTAAGTTGATGTTTTAAATGGTCTAAGGGAAAATTCATGCGTTTTTTAATCAAATTTGAAAGTTCGTGATTTAAATGACAATTTTCCAAAAAAAAATGCAGTGTTATAAAAAAAAAACTAAATAATATACGTGTGTGCGATTTTTTGTTAACCACGCTTATTATGATGTGTGCATGTGTTTGCGGTTTTCCTGAATTACTAAAATTCTACGTGCGGATTACAGTTCAATTTTTGTCCTTTTTAAAAGAGAAATATCTTAAGTTAGCATTAAAAAGAAAAATATCTAGAATAATACTCAAAATATTATATCACAGAAATAGTCTTCAAAATTAAAACAAGTAAAATAAGTTTCTTAAAAAGTAATATACTTGTTGCACAAAAAAAGTAATACAGTTATACTCTTAGGATTAACTAATATATATTTAAAGTTTAGATTTGGAAGGTGAGATTTAGGATTTAAAATTTTAAATAACAATATTTTTACTTATCATCTTTTGAAATTTCTAATTTTTCTTGTATAACTTCTAACCATCAACATGTTTGTTTATTGAATATCAACCTTCTAAAAAGGAAAAAAAAAAAGAATATCAACCTTCTAATTTTTGAACCAAACAATTTATCGTTTGATCGAATACTACTGAATCTCGAAGACAAATCAAAGAGGCCACCTTATTAGACTCGAGACTGAAATAGACTGATTCAAAATTACGAAGAGACGACTAAGACGATTCTCTCAAACTTTAGTCATTAATTTTTTGAATGAGACTTTTATTTTATAATAAATAGAACATATCATGTTATAATAATAATACTAGTGTTTTTTTCTGTAACTGTATTAATAATACTAGTGTCTACGATTTAAAAATCGAACCATGTTTAAATCGAACCATGTTTTTTTTTTCTCAGTTATCTCGTTGTATAATCCAAACATCAGACAATATGGTTTTCGTGGCTCAAATTTCGTCAAGTTTATAAACATTATTATTATAAATGAAATGTTTGGTACTAATATGTTTTGTCTATTAATTACTATTTACTTTAACCATTTTTATTGCATGACATTGAACTGGTTTCCTGACTGCTTTTCTGTAAAAGTTGTAATTGTATTAACTTTCAAGAATGATACAACAGAGTTTATATACAAACGGTATCGATAGTAGTTTCCTAAAACAGAGGAGAAGAGGATATTTACAAATGATTCTCATATTTCTTACACGTCCCCTTAAGACAGAATGTGCGCAGTAACTCCAATCTTGTATAAAGTTACCCTACTGAGAATAACTATTTCTTGCACAAGTTAGTATCACATTAATTCCACTTTTAAATCTTTCTAAATTGTGTTCATTCGTTTTTAATAACTTACCTTATTGTGAAAAAGAAATATTCGACATTCTATGACTACTAATATCTCATATGCTCTTATAAATAAATTTTATATACTCGACATTCTATACATCATATTTCGCCAAAGAGGTTACAATCTCCACTCTCTATCTTCTGTATTATTATGTTATTAGTAGGTTATACAAATTGAGTATGAAGGTTGATTTTTATCTTTGTCAAAACATAGTATTCTTGAAGCAATGGAAAGCATGAAGAAAACAATTTCTGAAATTATTGAAGCAAGATCGGTAAATATTTTATTTTTTTTATTTTCCCAAGCATTTTCATTTTTTTAAAAAACTAATTCAAATATGATTTCACCACAAATTTATTGGAACTTAAATTAATCATAATAGGCTGGAACGTGCGTGGTTGTTGCTATAATTGAGGCTATTGATTTGGAAAAACCATGGTATTACACTGCCTGCAATTTTTGCAAAAGAAAAGTGGTCAGACAAGGAGATGCTTTTGAGGGAAATGTGCAACATCTTCAACAGAACCCTCTATACAACTGCAAAACATGAAAAAAGGATGTTCAGCATGCTATTCACTGGTATGGCCGTTTATATTCATTAATCTTGCTACCTTTCTAATCTCATATTATTATATGTTCTGAAACAAATTAAAATTGTTTATTTTTTAGTTACTACTTGGTTGTACGTGTCTCTGATAAATCAAAAGGAGAAGCCAAGTTTTTGCTTCTATACAAAATAGCGAAGAAACTCATTAGGAGACCTGCGTTTGAGTTAGAACAAGAGGCTGCTGTTGATTTAGTGGTTGACGATATACACTTAATTCAACACTTTGATCCACATGTAATATTTGTTTATAGTTATAACTCAAAATTATTTATAGGCCGTATATGTTCTAACCAAATAATTGTTTTGTGCAGCCACATATTGTGATTTTTAATGATTATGAGTCGGAAGAAGACTGAGTATTTAAGTGGTGATGGTAATCCAAAAGAGAGGAAGAAAGTTGAAGTCCATTATGCACGTGAAAGTGGAAGAGTTTAAGAAATTATTTGTTTTTGTTGTCTTCAAATTTCCTTATTTTTTCCATTGTCTCTGTTTTTGGTTTTATAGTTATGAGCATGAATTATGAACTGTCACTTGATTCGTTTTTATAAACAACTCCTTTAATCTATTTTTGTTTCCACATTATAGCAAATTTATTCCTTGGTGGTAAATTTAAAAACCAATCACTAGAAACTGTTTTTCACATGGTTTTAATTCTTTGGTTTACAAAATATAATGAATAGAATTTACTCAACCAATAATTAACACTGTTAATCTTATTATTATTCTTTGGCTTAAAAAAATATATCAACCTACATATAAATAGGCATGGCAAATAGATTTATTGACTATATCTAAGGTCATAAGATAAGGTTAACCTTATATGTTAAACTTCCAAAAAGATTATAATAAATCATGAAACAATGTAAAAGAAGATAGACATCGAGAATTGTACTTCATAATATATTATTTATGGATAATATTTTGAATTTTATTATATTTTCCTTTAATATTTTTACATTAATTTTACAATAAATTTAAACATAATAATATTATACACCTAAAATTAGGAATTACAACACATATACAATACAATTCTAATTAGTGATAAAATAAAATCTGTTACTTCTAAAACTATACACTGTTTAATCAATATTTTGAATAAAAGTATCTTCTTAAACACACAAATTAAAAATCAACGTTGCAATTATACATACACACAATAACTGCCTCTTCATACTGAAGTTACTTTGTTCCCTCTCGTCCATGTCAAAGGCGGAGTAGCAGCATTTCTCCATAGCTGATGCTTTCTCCCAAAGATGGTGGTATTATGATGTAAAATCCGTTACTTCTAAAACTACACACTATTTATTCCATATTTTGAAATTTTTATGCCCGCACAGGGTGCAGACCGATCACCTAGTTTACTCTATTAAAACAGAAGTACAAATAGAACTTACCTCGTTTTCAACAAGTTTTTACATTAATTGTCTTTTCATTTTTCACTAAGTTAAATAACTTCATATTTATATTACCTTAACAATACATCATATCATTAATTATATTTCCATAATAATAATATTGCAGATTTTTTTATTAATTAATCAATATTAACTTTATGTCAATTATAAAAGTCAAACATGTAAAATAACCGAGTTTTGCACATGGTTAATAGTTCGGTTTAGTCTATTTACAAAAAAATTTGATTACCTTAACTTCAATTGGTGAAAATTACGTTGCAAACACACATAATTCAATACCATAGTTTAAGTGAACAAGATAATAACTTGAATCAAAGTAATTAAAACGTATTATATACATTTATTGTCGAATACGGATAATTAAATCACCGTTTATTGGGTTTTCCTAGTCAGAGACTGTTCACAAATATGAATTACTTATTTTGGAGGGCTTCTCCATATATGGATGACCATCAGTTTGCATGGATCTTATGATACATCTGGAAGGGACGAAATAACAAGGTTTTCAGTAATATTGATGTAGATCCCAGAGATACGCTGAAGTTGGCTGAGACTGAGTCCTTACTTTGGTCTGAAGCTCAGGCATTGGTTAAAAATGAAGTTACCCAGCCGAATGGGACTGCACAGCTTACACTACCTCTAATACCAGGTCGTCGGTGCTTTACGGATAACTCATGGAAAGATAAAGAGATGTTCTCAGGACATGGTTGGTACAGTACACTAGAAGGTTTCGAGGGTTTGATGGGAGCAAGGAATACGAGAGCAAGTCTTTCGCCTCTACATTCAGAGATGGAAGCTCTCATATGGGCAATGGAAAGTATGAAGAATTTACGTCAGTATCATGTTACTTTTGCAACGGATTGTATTCAATTGGTGAAGATGGTTTCTCAGAGGAATGACTAGCTTTTGTGAACTATTTGGACGACATCAAGCTTCTTCAGAGTAGTTTCACACGCTCAGAGATCATTCATATACCGAGAACGCAGAATATCAAGGCATATAGTCTAGCAAGAAGAGCTAGAAAGCAAACATCTTTCGTGGTTCATATGGATGCAAAGCTACCGAAGTGGTTCACAGAGTCTTCTTAGAGTCTGTTTTTAGCTTATGACAAAAAAAATAATTAGATTCTGTTTGGATAATATAAATTTATATGCGGATTTCGAGTTGGATTCTTTTAGATCTAGATGAATTCGGTTCTGATATAAAGAAACATAAAAATATCTAAATCAATATATTTGAAACGGTTATGATATTTGTACCAAAAATAACTTTATTAGTTGATTCGATCTGAATCTTTTGTATACAGTTTATTATACGACGACATATCTAAAATATATAACACAAATCATTAACAAAAACATAAGAAATTAATAACCGCATCCCCTAAAATTCGTGCGGACGCGCGGATCAAGCATTACTAGTAACTTAAAATGAGATTATATCCTGAAAAGTAAAAATCCAATCATACATCGACTGAAAAGAGAGCATAAAAAAAGATGCTAACAGAAGAACAATAATTTGTCTAACTCATACCACTCATGTAAATTGTTTTAGACCTTTTGATTATCTTAAGCAAAAATATATCTCTGGTTATGTTTTTTTTTAACAAAAACCTATTCTATTCAAAACAGTTCAGCGAATCGATTGCCAAACCATTGGAATTAGATCGGACCTGAATCATTACTAAAAGGAGACAGACTAAGAAACAATATGTAATTGTCATATATAAAATACTGATAACCTCCACAAAATTACAAAAAGGAACAACAGACAAATATCTGCTCCACAATTATTATATTTTCATAATTCATAACTTTTTTTTGTTCAAAATTCATAATTCATAACTAAACTCTAGAGTTCCAGTAAGCAGCATCAAGCTTAAGAGGATAAAGATCGCTGGCGTTGGTCGTTGACGTAGAAGAAGACGTGAATGGTCCGTCGGTGCTAAAACTCTGATCAGCCATCGCGTAATGCTTCTTCATCGCCCTCATGCTCTCTTCATCTTTCTCGCTTACTATGCTTAATGAAGCTTCAAGAAGCTTCTCAACATCCACCGTGGAACTTCCTTCGAGCATGCTCACCACCGTTGACATCGATGGTCTGTCCGACGGAACCTGACTGGTGCAGAGGATCCCGATATGGATCATCGTCATTGCTTCTTCTCTGTTGTAATCTGTTCCAAGCCTCGGGTCTACTGCTTCCATCAGTTTGTTTTGCTCTCTTAAAACGTGTACCTTTGGAAAGATATTGAGATCCTCAGTCATGACTTTATTTAGAAATAGGTTTAGTGTTTAGGGTTTAGAGATGCACTGATAATAACTTACCCAGTCAAGAAGGTTGAAGGTCTCGATTTTGAAACATGTGATCGTGTTGCTTCTTCCGTGAACGATTTCTAAAGCAACAACACCGAAGCTGTAGACGTCTGCTTTATCTGTCAAATGGCCTCTCATGGCGTATTCTGGAGCCATGTATCCACTGCATAAACAAGTTTTTTTTGTTACAACTTATAAGAAATCTAAATAAATATTTAAACACACAAAAAAAATCTGAAACTTCTTGTTTGTGATTGATTGACTCACTATGTTCCTGCGATTCGTGTGCTGATGTGTGTGTTTTCTTCTTCATCAAGCTTAGCAAGACCAAAATCCGAAATTTTTGGATTTAGTTCCTTGTCCAGCAAGACATTAGTGGCTTTGATGTCTCTGTGTACGATTTTGAGTCTTGATTCCTCGTGGAGATAAGCTAGTCCTCTTGCTATTCCAACACAGATCTTCTGCCTAGTTGGCCAATCTAGTCGTATTTGAGTCTCTAGAGGACCTTTAAGAAACAAAATAAATTTTGTTACTGACTAACACAACGTTTTAAAGCTAAAGATGAAAGAGTGCACCAACCGAAAAGTGCTCGGGCGAGACTGTTATTTTCTAAGTACTCGTAGACTAGCAAGAGCTGGTCACCATCGACGCAACATCCGTACAATTTAACCAAATGTGGATGTTGTAGAGCAGAAATCATAGCAATCTCGTTCAAGAACTCTCGGTTCCCTTGCTTTGATTTTGATGATAGCTGCTTCACCGCAATTACCGTTCCATCCGTCAACGTTCCCTAGATTCATACAATAGACAAACATTTAGACAACTATATTTCAATACTCTTTTTCTCACAACAATGTCAATTACATTATGATGCTAACCTTGTGTACAGGACCGAAGCCACCTTCTCCGATCTTGTTTGCTGGATCAAAGTTGTTTGTAGCAACTTTGATTTGCCTCAACGAAAAGGAACTTATCTGGAAATCCAAGTTCTTGAAATCTGAATTTGAAGAAGAAACACTGTAAAATTTGGGAAGAAACAAAGACTTTTTAAACTCAAAATCAATTAAGTATTTCTAAGTACCTTTTTCCATCTGACTCTTGGGTCTTAAGCAACCTCTCCACCATAAGATACCACCGATTAAAACAACAAATAACACCGTCGAAGCAACTACAGCAACAACCAACGTGCCAATGGAGCTTCCACCACCACTTCCAGTGCTCGCTTCCTTTGGTGGAATGAAATCTACATCAACATTCATTAAAGATAAAGTCAACAAAAAAAGCACTCAAATGAATGTGATCTCTCTATCAGATAGTTTCAAGTTTAGCAAAGTTTACTTGGATCTACAGATACAGCCGATATGAGAGCACCATATACACCTCTCTCAGGTGTAGCTTGAGTTCCTTTACCAGCCCAGAACAATCTTATCTCCAGTTTACCATTTGTAATCATGACTGGGATTTTCTTAACCACAGCTCTTCCAGCACCTTTTGCCTCTTCTACTATATTGAAATCTTTATCCACAAGTTTTCCCTGCACATTACCACACCGAAAACTAATTTAAACATTACATTTTGTTGATTTTGGAAATGATTTAAATTTCAGTGTACTAGTAAAGTAAAATGCCACATTCGTTGAACGGATCAAAGTATCTTTATATTTGCCTTTTACAATTAGGAAAAATATTAATCGAAAAGGAATATCAAAATTTGAGGTAGTATAAATATGGATCTGATTGATTGTAAATATTATGTTTTGTCTCCAAGTGTTTTTTTTTTAATGCTTGATTGACGTTTGTTCACAACACAATCTTTTCAAACATTTTTAGAGATATAAGTAAATTACCTGAACATATATGTCAAAGAACCGTCTCCCCAAACTGCTATACGTTTCCTTGTCACTGAACATAATTTCAGCGAAGTGGAGATTAACAGTGTAGTTTCCTTGTCCAAGACACAACGCGTAGTAAGTGAGGGAAATGGCAGAGAGACGAGCATGTGTATAAAGAATAGGATCTGCTATCTTAAGCTCTGACGTATTTGCCCCGAATGTTACTCCTTTGAGAGACCGCTCATCATCCAAGAACTTCCCGGTGTTGCTAGAAACCCAACCATTTCTACTATCGTAGAAGATTGGTCTATCCGATGAATCAGCATCATACTTAGTCCCATTGATTGTAAGTTCAGTACCACCACAGTTTATATGAAGTCCATAGAAAGCTGAGAAACAATTATTAATAACAAAACATAAATTAGATATGCTGCTAGATTTTTAGAGACATGGTTTTGTAAAGTATATGTAGCTTCAAAGACTTACTTTTGGGACATATATAGCTACTCAGACATGAAACGTTTGAGCTGTAGCAAAACATTAACAACATAATATCAACTAAGAGTTGATCTGACTTTTTTTTTTATGGTAGAATATTTCCGAGATGTTTATAATTAGCAAGACGATTTTAAGACTTATAAGAGGAAAAAGGCTTACTAGTTATTCGCCACTAAAGGGCTTGTGCTTGAAAACATATTCCTGTGAATTAAAAGAACCAGGAAACTGTAAGATTTATAGTGTCTTTTCAAGGCATAAAAAGTTTTGAATTTTTTTTTTGTTCTTACACAGCATTCTTCTGACATTCTGCAGTTCTTGGATCCTTGGTAAAGTTATTGTAAATAAGATCACTACAGTATAAATAACCCAAATTGCAGTGTGTCACTACAAAAAGTTGTGTTGTATATATATCGTTGTGGAGAACTCACATCTTGTCTCCATTGTCTACCATCCAACTTGGAACTTCCCCATTTAACATGTTACTTGTAAGAAATCTGAAAGATTAATAAGTTCAACGCATTAACTTGCATCCATTGATAGATTTTAACAAAAAAAAAGAAGAGCAGAGAATCATACATGTTAACTCGCGAAAGAGCGCTATATGTTACCGGAATTGGTCCACTTAGTTTATTAAAGCTAAGATCTCTGCAAAATGAGTCTCACAATATCAGCTTGGATTGTTTTTCATATTTTACGCTGGCTAAAGAAGAAAAGAGTTTACTTACAAGAGTCTTAAAGATGTGATCGGTCCAAGATACGCAGGTAACTCTCCTGTAAGATTGCAGTTCCTAAGAATCCTGTAAACAAACAACGGAGTGATATAGAGCTCAAGAAAGGTGAGAAGAGACTATTATAATTTTGTTAAGTGTTAGACTCAAACTCACAATGTCTTTATCGATGTCATGTTTTGTAGTGGCGGAAATGGGGATCCTGGTCCGCTCAATTCACTGATTCTCCTACAAAAAAAAATTTGGAAAATAAACAATAAATATCATTGACAGTGAGTCCACTGGTGACAACAGGGAATCTCATAAAAAAAAGTTGGTGTACTTACAAGTTTGTTAACTTCTTGAGAGAACTAATGGTATTAGGAATCGGTCCGACTAAACCACTTGCTTGAATAACCCTTTATCATGCAGCAAAACAACTCATTCTCTTATAAGTCAACAATAATCTGATTAATCTGAAAGAATTGCTTACAGTTTTTCAAGGTTTCTCCAGTTCTGAATGAAATCTGGTATAGTACCGGTGAACTGGTTGTCACTTATACGGCTAAGAATCAAAGAAAATATATATAAAGTCAGAATCTACAGCGTACAAAATAGAAGAAAATCTGAGGAATACTTACAAATCAATCAATGTTGTAAGTTTGGAGAATGTACTTGGGATGTCTCCACTCAGATAGTTCGAGGTAAGAAAGCTACAAAAGATAAACAGAGGCTTTACACAAGTAAATTATTTGCATGTTGTGTAGATTATGAAAAAATTTGGACAAATGATTCTTACATTCTTTGAATATTTGGAAGATTCCCGAGTTCTTGAGGTATTTTCCCTGAAATCTGGTTAAGTTCCAAGATACTAAAACAAAAAGAAGCTGAATCAAAGATATTATCACCAAAGTATGAATTACCCGAAAAAAAATTAGATTTGTAGAGAGATAGGGACCAAGGACATGTACTCACAGGCTAATAAGGGTTGTAATGTTTCCAATCTCTTTTGGGATTGGACCACTTATCCGGTTTCCAAGTACTGAACTGCATTCTCATCATCCAACAAATCAATCTACACATTCATACACAGATGTAAAGTGTGTATGAAGAGAGATAACACATATATACATACATGTTTACAAGTGGCAAGGCTCCCCATTCGGGAGGAATGGAACCGTTGAGATAGTTTCTAGACAGTTCACTGCAAAGAGAAAGAATAGAGTGACAGTTAAGTTAGTTAATGAAAGACATTGGTAGTTGCAGATGTATTGTAATAAAGAGTGTCCGAGGGATAAATTTGCTATTCTTACATTTCCTGCAGAAAAGGAAGTCCTGCAAACTCTTTAGGAAGAGATCCGTTAAGGTTTTGTGCCTTGAGAACTCTGTCCAAGATGAAAAAGAAGAAGAAGAGCTTTCAAAATTCGGTTTGCAAAATATATTGTTTTTTTTGGGACAAATACCATTAAGCACGAAAACTAAATAACCCTGGCAAATTAATTAATTTCTAGATTCACGGACGCGTCAAAAAAGAACAGGTCAGGGACTGACTTGTCTACATTCAAGCATCTAACCCCCTTTTTTTGGTCAAAGACCCAAAGGCATCAAATTATTAAGGGAAAATTAGCTGACTTGGGGAAAACGTGCTATTTTCTCACGAGAAGTATCGTATCCTCTCATATGTCTCCCAAACTATGATCTCATTCCAGATGTTTCTGAAATAAAAGTTCGAAACCTATTTTCCCATGAAACTATAGCATAACTCTTATATCTCCCCGAAATAAAAGTTCGAAAGCTATAATCCCATAAAATTAAATTACTCGATTTAAACCTATAAACTAAAATTGTTTTGGTTAATTAAACCAGTTTTAGACCAATAATGATCCGGTTAAGATCTGATTACAGCAATCAAACCAGAAATTATAAAGAATGACTCTATAATTTATAATTTCTGGTTTATAATTTCTAGTTTGATTGTTGTAATCGGATCTTAATCGGGTCGTAATTGGTCTAAAACTAATTTAATTAACCAAAACGGTTTTAATTTGTAGGTTTAAACCGAGTAATTTAATTTTATGGAGTTATAGCTTTCGAACTTTTATTTCGGGGAGATATAAGTGTTATGCTATAGTTTCATGGGGAAATAGGTTTCGAATTTTTATTTCGGAGATATCTGGAAGGAGGTCATAATTTGGAAGACATATGGGAGGATATGATACTTTTCGTGGGAAAATAGCACGTTTTTCCGCTAACTTGGCATATTCAGAAAGAGTTCATCCATTTATACCTTTAAACATCTTATTTTGTTTCACTATACTTTTGTTTTTATAATTACGAAATTAACCTTCTACCTAAATAATAACCAAATTTTGTTAGATGTAAATATTAACCACATTTATGTTTATTAATTTTATTAAAAACTTTAATAACTAAAGGTTTCTTTGTTTTCTCTGTCATTGTCATGAGAAGGACGAACAACGATGATGTTTTCCAGTTTTTCTCCGGCGCAAAATAAAATTTTCAGCGTGATATAAATTATTATTGTAATTTTTTTCACACATTAAGATAAATTTGAATAAAATTAGTTAGAATTACTTCCTAATTTTTCTCAGATTTAAAAACATAGAATATACGAAAATATAGAATACATATTTTTCAAAAGATAAAACATAGACAAAAGGTAAGAATACATATTATGAATAGCACAGAGAAAATGTTAGAATTTAAATTCTACCATGTTTAGAACATATCATATAGGTTAGAACATGATGTTTTGTCTACTATATATGATAAGTAAAAGATAAAACACAAGTTAATGTTTTCTACATTTTTCTACAATAAGGCAAAAACCTACAATATATTGTATTTTATAAATAACAAATACATTTGGTTAGAACTGAGACTGTCGTATTTTGTATTTGGATAAATCATAGAAAAGACGACGTTACAACACGAATTGTAATAATTCTTATAAAACGTACAAGATAAGTTAGAACTTCTATTTATCCATGTAGAAAGGGTTATAATATACATTCTAACAAATTTAGACCAACATATTCAATTTTTTTTTGGATTTCAATTTTGGTATATCAAAAGATGTATATGTTCTCATGATGGTACTTTTTCTTATTTTTAATTTATATATAATTTTAATAATAATTATTTTTATTATGAAGGTAATTGTGTCAAAAACTGATCAATTAATGTAAAGGTATAAATAGACAAAACATATTTTGCCAATTTCCCCATTATTAATTAAATTTTTTAATGGGCTTAGGATTCAATAAACCGTTCGAGTATCTAAAATTTTAGATAAAAATATCTTATAATTAATTTGTTTTGGGTCATTCAAATTTTTTGGATAATTCATAGAGAGGGGAACGAACATGCTGGTGACGTGACAGAGTGTAGAAGAGCAGTTACAAGTAACGGCGTCTTCGAAGCCCTTGCCAGCGTTAGGATTTCTCCAACCTCCTACGGTTGAAGCGACGTCGCATGGATCCACACTGAAATTCCACTTCTTTTGCTGTAACACCTTCGCGACGGATCTTAAAACGTCCACTGCGACAGAGAAAAATAACATCATTATACCACTGACGAGTGACGAATACATACGTATGTAACGTACTACGCACACACTCATTAACATATACATATATATATATAGATACCTTCATCTCTGGCTAACTTTTGAGAAGAAGCGAAGCCAAAGAGGATGAGGGAGACGAGTACGTACATGAAAATAAGTCGAGTTAACGACATTTTCTTCTTCTTCTTCTTTTTCAAACTGTTTATTAATTTGTTTCGGTGAGAGAACCGAAGATGCGATGAGAGTGGAGTAGTATAAGAAGGATTTATGTATGTGACGAGTGACGACGAATTGAGAAGACTTGAAGAAAGACTTATTCACATAGACATGAGAGAGAGAGAGACAACATTATTATCATTTGACTGGAGAGTATTTGCTACTTGCATAGAAAAATCAGCAAAACTGGGCCAGATTCAGAAAAACAGAAGGACCCCATGCATTAAAATAATTCATTGCTTCTTGCTCTGTAGATGTTATTTGTCGGCAGCAGGGATGAACATTTTATTTGTTAAATTTGATTTGATTCGTTATTCGTTTTGATTCGATCCGAAAATTCCGAATATCCGTAAACTTTCGAAGCAAAGCAACTACTAAAAATCAATATTCGTTAAAATCGAAGCAAATCACGAATATTAAAATTTTGGGAAGCGAATATCCGATCTGATCCGTCAATTTATAAATACATGTGTATCTTGATTATATTTAAAGTTTTAAATGTATAAAATTATATAATTATTATTCTAACATAAGATTTGACAAATTTTATTCACTTTATTATATATATATAAGTATTACATAAAAAGAAGAGAAATTTTTATAACAATTATAACTTTTTCTTAAGGTTTGTGTTATTATAGTTGTTAACTAAGTTTAAAAAAACTGACAAAATATGTAGATTCACTACTTCTTTTAATTTTTATTTTCTATATCGTACAAAACAATATCTTACAAAATAAATTTGTATCAGATTTGAAAAATTATTTATCAAAACAGATGAGATATCCGTAAGTATTCGTAAATATCTAATTATTTTTCGAATATCCGTTTTTTCGAAATCCGTATTTTTCCGAAGCAAAGCAAATCGCAAATACTTTAAAAAAATCTGAATATCCGATCTGTGCCTAGCCCTAGTTGGAAAATATTATTTCTTTTAATTCCAGCAGACGTCTTAATTAACCTCCTTCGTCCAAATTATTTAACTTTTCTATATTTTTATATCTTATAAGATAACTATCCTTTCATTGAAGTTGTGTCAATTTTAGAAAGTCCTTTAAAAATTATATTTAATAAATAAGATTTTATAATTTTGGTAATGTAATGTACAAGTGACCTAGTCCCTGATAGGCCGTGCGTCTACTCGTGACCTTGTTCCCTCTGTTCCTAAATATAAGATGTTTAGGACAAAACACATATATTAAGACAAAATTAATTTTTGTTTAGAAAGTAGAGTTAGAACAATAAATTAATGATATTCAACCGATTATAAAATAGATGATTAAATATGATTGGTCACACAGTTTTAAATAACTTAAAAGTTGCCTAAAAAAATGAAAACATCTTATATATTTGAACATCAAAATTTTTTAAAACATCCTATACTTAAGAACGGAGGGAATATATGACTAGTGTTGTTATTATCCCAAAATGATATATGTGAACCAAAGTTTTCCCAGTTTCCAAGAAATGCATGGGACCTTTTTTATACATTCCACGTAATTTTTGTTGGTTATTAGTCAAGTAGGTAATTTCCCCGTGCTGAATAAATATTTATAAAATAAATATATTATAATAATTGATTGATATTTACTTTTAATTTTAAATTAATTAATAATTTGTATGTATAATTTATATTAATAATATTATATTACTTTAGTTATACATATGATTTTAGATATTTTATATCTAATCGGTTTTGTTGTTTTTACAGTCGATTTAGTTATCATTTGGACGTATTGGATTCCATCTATTTCTTTGAATTCAATTATAATATTTTTTATTCTAAAATTATTTTTTATTAATTTTTTTTATTTGTATTTAGGTTTATTGTTGTCGTAGATATATAAGTATAATTTAGTAAGATTATGTATAACTTAAGATATATTGTGCTTTGAATGAAAAAGTAAATAAACTAAGGTGTCTCATTCCAAATTACATAAATTAATATAATGATAATATTCTAAAGTCCCATGCATATATGTAAATTTTATAAAAGAGCTAAATTGTTACAGTGAGTAAATATTTTATCCTTAATTTGTTAATATAATTTAAGTCATCCTATAATTTTAATTCATAAAATAAATATATTATTAATTATATATTCTTATAAAATAAATAAATTATATATTCTAATTTTAGTTAAATCTATAATTTTAGATATAAGTTGGATTAGTCGAGTCACTCATGTTGTAGTTATTTGATCAAAAGATGTTTATTGTTAAAAAAAATTTATTTTTTAAATCTCTTAAAATATGCAGTAAAAAATGATTGTTTTGAGAAATTATATTATATAAGTAAAATATATTTTATATTTTTTGATGTGTTTGTAAGATATTACAGTCAACTAAATATATGGAAAAAATATTTCAATAATACTAATTATAAATTATTTTTTGTCAATTAAAATATCAGTTTATGTTTTAATTATTTTATGTAGTAATCTAAGAAAATAGACATATAAAAAATTCTATTATATTGAAAATATATTTATTTGTATTGTGTAAAATTATGTTTTAAAAGAAAAATATTTCTTTTTCTAATATCAAGATCATCTGTGTGAATGTTTTTTATGAAACCATATTATATACAAATATTGTTTTCATCTAAGAAGATATAGATACAAGAAAACTATTTTATTACTTCAAAAGTATATTTTATGTTAATGAAAAATATATTTTACATGAAATATTACTATTTTGTGAACTTTCTTTTCTTATGAAATCATATTATATATACATATATTTTCGTTTTTAAATTAGTTTTTAAACTTTATAAATGTTTCCTTTCTTATTTTATATTGTTATTTGGAAAATTTAAAAAATGAAATAGTATTGTTTAAATGTAATTTTTTAATTCATTAAGGATATCATAGTAATTAATTACCGTGACAATAAGTTTAGGAAAGTGACTTCTCAAATAATATTATGGAGATTGTGAAATAGGTAAGATTACGATTCTTTTGAAAGATCAATTTTCCTAACCACTGGTCGGCATTCTCATACCATGCACGACATAGAATATTAGGCCCGCGACTTCGGTTTTCCGAAACCAAACCGAACCGTCGGTTTCCGGTTAACCGAAGTTTTTAAAAACAATTCCGAAATAAACCGAATGAAATTTTGGTTCGGTTTGGTTATCGGTTTATTTCGGTTTTCAATTTTATTTCCGAAAATAACCAAATTTTTAAATTTTTGGTTAATTTTGGTATAATTTTTCCAGTATTTTCGGTTAAATTCGGTTATTTTTGGTTCGGTTTTTCGGATATTTCCGGATATTTTCGATTTTTAAAATTTTAAATTTGAAAATCAAAAAACCGAACCGAACCGAAAACCAAATTAATTTTTAAAACCATACCGAATTGAACCGAATTGAAAACCGAACCGAACCGAAAAAACCGGTTCGGTCCAGTTTCGGCCCATTCGGTACGGACAAAAATCCCATGCCTATAGAATATTATGAAAGTTACGATAATTTTTTTTTTTTTTTAAGTTACGATAATTGCTTCGCTTATCTATTTTGTGCTCCTATTTACTTTTAAAATTTTAATTATTTGACTATATTTTGAAAATTTTGCAATGCTATGATATAGTATAAAACTATCACGTTAGTGACATTGTGACACGTTTTCTTTTTTCCTCTTTTTCTGAAACTAGCACGTTTTCTTCTCATCTCTGAAAATTATAATTTATCTTGTATTAACATTGGTTCGCTGTATTTCGTTTTTGCTAAAAAAAAAATTAAAACAGGATCTATTAAAAACACATATCTAACCCCGTCTTGGTTCGCTATATTTTTTCATAAAGAAAAAACATTAGTTCACTGTATCAACCAAACAATTTATCTTTTGATCGAATACTAGATCTCGAAGACAAGTCAAAGAGTCGAGACTAATAAAATACTCGACATTATTGACCTGTCTTTTCTAAACGTGACAAAAAGGATTCTTATCTAATCCTTAAATATTGTTCATACAGATTTTTGAACTATGGCTGGGAAAAAAAACCTGGATCCAAAAAACAGAACCGAATTCAATCTGGAAAAATAGTACTGAGTCCGAATCAAAATTCATTAAATAACGGAACGGATTCAAAATTTTAGTATTTATAGAACCGAAATCGAAATCGAACCGAAGTATTTCGAGTACCCGAATATATCCAAAATAAATTTATATACCTAAATATATTAACTATTTTTAGACTTAGTGTATATTAAAACATCCAAAATATATAAGATATTTTTAAGTTTTCCAAAATACTTGAAAATATATACAAATAGTCAAAAGTAAATGTCTAAAATAGCTAAAATATACTCAAAACACCAAAAATATTTAAACAATCTATTGTTTTTTTATACAAATTTTCAAACCAAACTAATCTATATATTAAGTTTAAGTATTTTGACATATATTATTCAAATTTATTTGTAATATATTATTTTATTTATATTTTTTGAGAAATTTAAAGTATATATTGAATTTTAAAATTTTAAAAATAATTTAAATGGGTTATCTGAACTCGAACCGAACCTGCAAAGATCCGAACCGAAATTTAGAAATATCCGAATGGAGCTAAAATCTTTGATTTTTTATTTGTTGGTAGTCAAAGAAACTAACTTGCGGGTTAACCAGTCAAACTACATTCTTTCACACATGTGTACATGGAAATATGGCAAAGCAGTCTTTTCACACATATGTACATGAGAATAAGCTTTGCCTTGGTATGTATACAAGAGAAGAGATCCAGAACTCAAAAGAGTTATTAAGCTGGACAGAGAAAGAGAAAGAAGGCTGGCCAATACTTGCTGCAAGAGGATCAAGTATCAGCTCTAACATTTATCCCCGTGCGTCCGTTGTTGTCATTCCATTACGACCTACCAAACTGCAGTTTCCAATAGCGAACACAGAGTGGTTAAGTTAGGGTCGTGAAGGAAACATAAACGGTTCAGGCTTTGACTTCACATAGCAAGGAAAAAAAGAAGACAAGTTTAGCTTACAGATACAGATGAAAATTCTGAAGGATGTGCGTTGAGTGCGTAGCCGTATATCAAGTTCAAGTCCTCCCTCAGCGAGTGTATCACTTCCGCTTTCATCCCGGGGTTGCTTCCACCAAATGTGGGACATACACTGTTCCGGTCATGAATCTTCTAAAACAAATTCATTCTTGGTTTAGGGTGGACAAATTTAGTAAAGAAAAAGCTTTTACCTGAGTTGAAGTGTAGGCTTCATTAGTAGTCCGGATCTACGCCATGACAATCCTTGCGAAACTTCCAATGAGAAAAATTTGTCAGGCAAATGTACAATTGGTGTGATTCTAGTTCCACGAGGTTCATGATTAGTTATGATCTCTATCTAACCTTACAAGAGTAACTAAACCTCACATCGCCTGGATACTGACCCTGTGCGTGAAGAAGACCACTACAGAAAGGCACAAAGGTACTTATTGTCATCCCTTCGCCATATACATATGTCAGTTGCCCGTTTGGGAGCTAGGCGTCGCTTTCAGTCGAGAGGAAAATTGGGTTTTTTCTTTATTATCCTAAGCAAAAATATATCTCTTATATGTTTTTCTAACAAACCGGTCGTGTAGATCCGACATGAATCATTATTATAAGGAGGCAGCATAGTAATTGTCTTATATAAAATATTCATAACCCCACAAAATTACAAAAAGGAAAACAGACAGAAATAATTATTTGCTCCATAATTATTATATTTTGTTTTGCAAAAACATAATACATAACTAAACTCTAGAGTTCCATTAAGCAGCATCAAGCTTAAGAGGATAAAGATCGCTGGCGTTTGCCGAGGACGTAGAAGACGACGTGAATGTTCCGTCGGTGCTGCGATTCTGATCAGTCAACGCGTAATGCTTCTTCATTGCCCTCATGCTCTCTTCGTCTTTCTCGTTGACTCTGTTTAACGAAGCTTGAAGAAGCTTTCCAACATCCAACGTGGAGTCTCCTTCGAGCATACTCACCACCGTCGACATTGACGGTCTTTCCGAGGGAACCTTGCTGGTGCAGAGGACCCCTATCTGGATCATCGTTATTGCTTCTTCTCTGTTGTAATCTGTTCCAAGCCTCGGGTCTACTACTTCCATCAGTTTCTCTTGCTCCCTTAGAACGTGTACCTTTGGAAATATATTGCCATTGAGAGAGTCACGAATTTTGTTTCAGAAATGTGTTTAGGGTTTTAGGTTTTAGAGGTGAAAAGATAATAACTTACCCAGTCAAGAAGGTTGAAAGTATCAACTGTGGTACGTGTGATTGTGTTACTTCTTCCATGAACGATTTCTAAAGCAACGACGCCGAAACTGTAGACATCTGCTTTATCTGTCAAATGACCTCTCATGGCGTATTCTGGAGCCATGTATCCGCTGCATAAACAAGCTTGCTTTGGTTATAAAGTAAATAGAGCTTCTTTATCAGTGATTGATTGATTGACTCACTATGTTCCTGCTATTCGTGTGCTGATGTGTGTGTTTTCTTCTTCATCAAGCTTAGCAAGACCAAAATCTGAAATCTTTGGATTTAGTTCCTTGTCCAGCAAGATATTAGTGGCTTTGATGTCTCTGTGTACAATCTTGAGTCTTGATTCCTCATGAAGATAAGCTAGACCTCTTGCTATTCCAACGCAAATCTTCTGCCTCGTTGGCCAATCTAGTCTTATTTGAGTCTCTTGAGGACCTTTAAGAAACAAAATAAATGTTGTGTTAGTTGTTACTGACTAACATAGTGTTTTAACGCTTTTAGAAAGAGTGCACTAACCGAAAAGTGCTCGAGCGAGACTGTTGTTTTCTAAGTACTCGTAGACTAACAAGAGCTGGTCACCTTCGACACAACATCCATATAATTTAACCAAATGTGGATGTTGTAGAGCAGAAATCATAGCAATCTCGTTCAAGAACTCTCTGTTCCCTTGCTTTGATTTCGCTGATAGCTGCTTCACCGCGATCACGTTTCCATCATTCAACGTTCCCTGCATTCATACAATAGACAAACCTTTATCATCTTTCTTTTTCCTCATAACAAAAGTCAACTACATTATGATGCTAACCTTGTGTACAGGACCGAAGCCACCTTCTCCGATCTTGTTTGCTGGATCAAAGTTGTCTGTAGCAACTTTGATTTGCCTCAACGAGAAGGAACTTATCTGGAAATCCAAGTTCGTGAAATCTGTTGGTGAAAAAGAAACACCGTTTAACTTTGGAAAGAAACCTAGAATTTTTAACTCAAAATCAATTGTCTTGCTAAATACCTTTTTCCATCTGACTCTTGGGCCTTAAGCAACCTCTCCACCATAAGATACCGCCGATTAAAAGCACAAGAAACAACGTTGAAACGACTACAGCACCAACCACTGTGCCAATAGAGCTTCCACCACCACTTCCAGTGCGAGCTTCCTTTTGTGGAAGGAAATCTACATCAATATTCAAGACAATAAACAAAACAAAGATAAACACCAAATAAATGTGATCTCTCTGTCAGATAGTTTCAAATTTAGCGAAGTTTACTCTGATTTACAGATATAGCCGATATGAGAGCACCATATACACCTCTTGCAGGAACAACTTGAGTTCCTTTACTAGCCCAGAACAATCTTATCTCCAGTTTACCATTTGTAATCATGACCGGGAAACTCTTAACCACAGCTCTTCCAGAACCGTTGGCCTCATCTACTATATTGAAATCCTTAACCGCAAGTTTTCCCTGCACATTACCACACACGAAAACTAATTTAAGCGTTACAATTTGTTGATTCTAGAAGTGGCTTAAATCTCAGTGCACCCATATGTCACATTCGTTGGACCTGACAAAATACGTTTAAATGATGTCTTTTAGGATTACAAAACGTATCTTTGATAATAAGAAGTAATAAAACTTGGTTTTTAAGGTAGTATAAATACGGTCTAGCGGGTTGTAAATTATGTATCTCAATCTGTTTTGTCTCTAAGTGTTCTTGTTTTCTCCGTTCTTGATTCATGTTTATTCAGAACTGACAATCTTTTTCAAACATTTATAGAAAAGTTTTAAGTAAGTTACCTGAACGTATATGTCAAAGAATCGTCTCCCCAAACTGCTAAATGTTTGGTTGCCAGTGAACACAATTTCAGCGAAGTGGAGATTAACAGTATAGTTTCCTTCTCCAAGACAAAATGCGTAGTATATGAGCGAAAGGGCAGAGAGACGGGCATGTGTATAAAGACTAGGATCTGCTATCTTAAGTTCTGACGTATTTGCCCATAAGGTTGCTCCTTTGGGAGACCGATCATCATCCAAGAAGTTCCCGGTGTTGCTAGAAACCCAACCGTTTCTACTGTCGTAGAAGACTGCTCCATTCGATGTATCAGCATCATACTTAGTCCCATTGATTGTAAGTTCAGTGCCACCACAGTTTATATGAAGGCCATAGAAAGCTAAGAAACAAGTATTAACAACAAAAGATAAATCAGTTGCGCTGCTAGATTTTTCTGTAAAGTATATATAGCTTCAAATACTTACTTTTGGGACATATATAGCTGCTCAGACAAGAAACGTTTGAGCTGTAGTAAAACACAAAATATAATTTCAATAGTGTAAGTTTACATAAGGCATCTCCAATATCTCCAATCTATAACAGTATTTTAGTATCAAAACCATACTGTTTTAGTTTAGTTTCAACACTAAACAAAAAAAAAAAATTCCAACCACATCACCAAATTTCATGCTAAAAATTATTTTTATATTATTATTATTATATTTCGACTTTATTATTATTCAATATTTAAAATATGAATAATAATTATTATATAATGATATTACATAACAATACATTACAACAAAAATATTTGTTAAATAAAATAATATTTAAATAAATTATTCATAGTTTAGTATAAATATTTGATTTATTATTTTATATGTATATATATTTTATTTGTTCGTTCCAAATAAATATTTTTTATTTTTTATTATTTCTTTTTATATTTTATTAATAAAAATATGTGAACGGTGTTTAGTATGGTGAATAGTATCACAAGATTTTTGTTAGCTATAATAGTATTGCACTAAAATAGTGTGACTTTTCGTGTTGAGGTTATTGTGTAAAATCACTCTAAAATAGAATTTAAATATTGAGTTGAAGATGACTTTAAAATCTATGAGAAAAAATTGACTTACTAGGTATATGCCACCAAAGGGTTTGTGCTTGAAAACATATTCCTGTGAAATTAAAGATAAGATTTATTGTGTCTTTACAAGGCACAAAATGTGTGACTTTATTGTTCTTACACAGCATTCTTTTGACATTCTGCGGTTCTGAGATTATTGGGAAAGTTATTGTAATTAAGATCACTGTGATATAAATAACCAAACAAAACGTTATTGGGGTGTGTCACTACAAAGAGTTTAATTTGTTATATAAATATCGTTGAAGAAAACTCACATCTTATCTCCAACGTCTACCATCCAAATAGGTACTTCCCCATTTAACATGTTACTTGTAAAATATCTGAAAGATTAGAAAACAAAGTTCAACGCATTTAGCTTTCATCCATCGATAAATTTTAACAAAACAAGAAGAGCAGAGAGTCATACATGTTATCTGCGTCCGAAAGAGCGCTATATTCTACTGGAATTGGCCCGCTTAGTTTATTAAAGCTAAGATCTCTGCGAAATGAGTTTCACAATGTCAGCTTGGATTCTTTTCACATTTTACGCTTGTTACTGTAGTGAACACTGAGTTTTAAAAGCTGGAAAAAAAAATTCCTTAAACTGTCTATATACCAATTGTGAAATATTACATGAAGTTGTACAAGAACTGTTATAGGAAGCGAAATTGTGTAGTTAATCTGAAGATTGGCATTGGAACCGACCAAGAACTGAATTAGAGGTTACTTGGAGGCCAAGAAACCAAAGATTTACTTTTTAGAAATATTTCATAAGGGAGATTGAGAATATCTCTCTTCCTCAGGGAAGTAAGCTAAGGCTAATCACAGAGAGGCGTGCTTTGTGCTAGGCAGCACCTTAAACATAAAGGTTTTAGGGTTCAATATAAGTGGAAACAAAGCATAAGGGCTAAAGGGTAGGTATTCTTGGGTTGTGTATAAATCTTTGAAACGTGTTATGCTAGTATTTATGTAAATAACTTAAAAAGGAGATACTAATACATTTCAAAGAAACCTTCATTATTATTCTGCTCACATTAAAAAACATAGTAGTTGTAAGTCTTACTCTCTTTATCAGATTCATCTTGCGCTTTCAACAATGTCCAATGAAGAAAAGAGTTTACTTACAATAGTTTTAAAGATATGACCAGTCCAAGATACACAGGTAACTCTCCTGTAAGGTTGCAATTCCTAAGAATCCTGACAAACAACGGAGTTAAGCACGAAGGTGGGAAGAAACTATTACTAATTTTTGTTCAATCTTATACTCAAACTCACAATGTCTTTAACGATGTCATGTTTTGTAGTGGCGGAAATGGAGATCCTGGTCCGCCCAATTCACTGATTCTCCTACGAAAATATTGAAAAAGAAACAATAATTATCTTTGATAGTGAGTCCTCTAAAGATGACAACAAGGAATTACATACACAGATTAAGTTGTGTACTTACAAGTTTCGTAACTTCTTGAGAGAACTTATGGTATTAGGAATAGGTCCGACTAAACCACTTGCTTGAATGACTCTGTAGAATGCAACAAACCAACATTCCACTCCTTTATAAGTCATCAATACTGATATGAGAAATGACATAATGATGCAGCGAAATACTTTTAATATTCTAAGTTATGTATGTCTAAATAATTATATTATTTATTTTAATACTCATCTTAATTCGTTAGAACTGTTTTAAATAATTTTAATAGTTTTAAAGTTATTTGTTTTCCTATAACTATGTTCTTTATGCATATAGTTGTATTTAGTTGTTGATTATTTATCAGATAAAGATACTTGCAAAAAACTTTTGATAAGCAATGAGAAAACCTTTGTTTCCGGTAGATATTTGGATCTCAACACATCTATGAATGATTTGATTTTTAAGTATTTTTAGACAAAATAAGATTTTTTTGCATCTATCTAGAGTCTATATATCTTAATATCGGAGCTTCTTTAAGTTCTTAATCAAAGACTGATAATGAATGTCATGTTGATTGGTAATTGCTATACTTTTGAGGACAGAAATTTTTGTCGAGAAAAAATACCTTAAGATCTATTGAGAAATCTATGGTGATATATATACGACATATATGGAGACAATTTCTATGTTATTGACTTCATCTTCAAAGAAATTCTTGTGATAATCTGAGACGTGTAAATTTTGTGTGGAAATGAATATATCAAGAATTCAAATATAAACAAAATTCATACAAAAATCATGGAGATTTATATAGTTTCTGTGTCAAGAACGCAACTGGAGATTCAAATATGAATATTTCTTGGCCGGCGAGATCTGATGCAGCGAAGTATTTGAAATATTCCAAATAAATATCTTTATTATTCTCAGTTATATATCTAGATAATTATTTTGTTTATTTTTATAGTTATCTTAATTAGTTAGAATTATCGTTAATGATTTTAACAGTTTGTAGAGTTATTTGGTTTTGCATATAAATATTCTCTTTATGTTTACAGTTCTATTCAACTGTTGATTATTTAAAAAAAAATAAAGAGTTTTTGATAAACACTGAGAAAAATATTTTTAATCCTTTTTGGTAGATCTATGGATCTTAAGAATCTATAAATATATTGATTCTTAACTATTATTAAACTAATAATATTCTTTGCATCTATCTAGCTGCCACTTACATAATATGATTAATCTCAAGGATTTGCTTACAGATTTTCAAGGTTTGTCCAATTCTGGATGAAATCTAGTATGGTACCGATGAACTGGTTGTCATTTATACGGCTACAAATCAAAAGAATATATACAAAGTCAGAATCTACAGCGAGATATGCATTACGAAATAGAAGAAAAACAGATGAATACTTACAAATCAGTCAATCTTGTAAGTTTTGAGAATGTACTTGGGATGCCTCCGCTCAGATAGTTCGAGCTAAGAAAGCTACAAAAGATAAACGGAGCCTTAAGCACAAGCAAATTATTTGCATGTTGTGTAGATTATGAAAGAACTTGGACAATGATTTTTACATTCTTGTAATGTTTGGTAAATTCCCGAGTTCTCGAGGTATTTTCCCTGAAATCTGGTTAAGTTCCAAGATACTAAAATCCAAATGTTCCACAAAACAAATCAAAAATCTGAATCAAGGTATTCACCAAAATAGGATTTATCTGAAACATTTACATTTGTGGAGAGATAAGACCAAGGAAGTCTACTCACAGGCTATTAAGGGTTGTAATGTTTCCAATCTCTTTTGGGATTGGACCACTTATCCGGTTCCCAAGTACTGAACTGCATTTCATCATCCAACAAACCAATCTACACATTGATACGCAGATGTAAAGTCTATATGAGCAGATATACAAATATACACATACACGTTGACAAGTGGCAAGGCTCCCCATTCGGGAGGAATGGAACCGTTGAGATAGTTTCTAGACAGATTACTGCAAAGAGAAAAAAAGAGTGACAGTTAATAAAAGATGCCGGTAGTTGCAGATATTGTAATATAGGGAGTGTTCGAGGGACTATTCGGCTTCTTACATCTCCTCAAGAAAAGGAAGTCCTGCAAACTCTCTAGGAAGAGATCCTTGAAGGTTTTGTGTCTTTAGAACTCTCTCTAGGAAGAGATCCTTGAAGGTTTTGTGTCTTTAGAACTCTGTCCAAGATTTACGAGGAGAAAGAAAGAAAGAAACTTTCAAAATAAGGTTTGCGAAAATATAGGCACATTATGTTTTGGTCCAATTACATTCAGCACAAAAGCTAAATAACCCTGTAGTTTTTAGATTCTGACGCGTCATTAGAGGCAAGGTGAGGCCTGCTTCGTAACTTGTCTACATTCAAGCATCTAAACCTACTTTATAATAAAATTAGGTGTTTAACAAATACTTCATAAAATACTTATTACATTAAAAAAAAAAATTAATTTTTTTTTAATAATAAAAAGTGTATAAAAATATATTTTAATATTTTAACCAAATTAAAATTATAGAAATATTTGATTTTTATCATTTAAAATATGATATATACTTTTAAAATTTTAAAGTTAAAATATTTATATTTTTTAATTTAAGAGACATTAAAATATAATTTAATCTGGATATATGTTAAATGAAACTTCACGCCCATAAGATTTTATGATTATTTTGCATTTTGTTATAAAAAACAATTATTGATCAAACAAATTAAGAGAAAATTTTACACTTTTATATTTTATATTCGTTTTTAAAAATTCAAAATATAATATACAAAAATGTATAAATTTTATTATACGATTGAGATGAGTGTTAAATATGTTTAAAAATATAAATCTAAACAAAAATGATACAAGGTAGACAAACTGTTAGTAAATTTTTATTATTCAAAATTATTAAACGTCATATATATTTTAATCATATTAAATAATTTTATAGTTTTTAAGGAAATAAAATAATTTTTAAAAAATTACTAATTAATTTTGTGGTTATTTTAATGAGAAGTATACAATATATTTTGATGGAACATATTTCTTTTAATACTCTACGAAGCATTCTAGTAATAATACATATCATAATTCATATTTTACAATGTTTTTCATTTAATACATAAATGATAAGCATACTGAATCATGGAAAATACCCTACAATGATACTAAAAATATATTTTGCCACCAAATAGCCATTAAATGTCAAAATGATCAAAAAAGTTTCATCTTTGTAAAAGAACATTTCTGCTACTGGTTAACTAAACTAAGGAACTTAGATCTATAGGTAAGTTTACGGTATGGATAATAGAGTTTAAAATTTATGATTTATGTCTTTGTGGCATATAACTTAAAATAATACTTTAAAAATACATACAGGAAATATCAAAATAAATAAACAAAAATTCAAATAAAAATCAAAAGAATAACTTCAAATAAAAACTGACAACAAAATATTTGATTACTTTTAAAAAAATTATTTGATTTTTTATTTTTAAAATTTTAATTAATTTATATATATAGAGAGAGAGAGAGAGAGAGTAGGGTACAAATTTCTTTTATCACTTAAATAAAATATATTTTGGAAAAAAATTTCCTTGTATTTTTTTATCATAAAAACATTTCAGGTCTTTTTAGGAAATTTGTCAGTAATTAAATTAAATTAATATATTTGGGATTCAGTTTTCAAGTATTCATGAATTTTATTTTATTTCTTTTGTTTTTCAAATATATTAAAAATGCAAATCTCTAAAACCCAAAAGAACATACGAAAATAGTCAAATGACACATATCATACCCTTTGTGTGTTTTTTGGCTAAAAGAGAACACACAAAAAGAAAAATGATCGAAAGAAATTTCATTAAAAGTATAAATGACAACCATAGTCTTATTATATACATATATAAATATTAATATTTAAATAAATAATAAAACTCTTATTCAATATTCTAAACTTTATTTTTCCATTTTAATTAAAATAAATATTTTGAAATCTAAATGTTTTTGAAAATATTTTAAAAATTTTAAATTGTAAACTCTATCCTTAAAACCCCACTCTTCAAATTTAAACCTGAAGTTTTGATTAGTTCATCCTATGATTATAAATGTTTTTTTTTTAAACACTTGAAACCTAGGTTGCATGGAAGCTTCGTCGAACGTCCGCTTCCCGCTTCGGAACCGGAATCGGAATCGGAAGCTTGTGGAAGCTCTCGGAATCTCGCTTCCAATGCGCTTCCAAAAATACCTCTTTAAAAACACGTTGGAAGCTTACGATTCCATTTTGGAATCACGCTTCCGTTTTTAAAAAAAAATACAATGTCATAAATAAATAAAAATATAAAAAATATTGTTTTTGTTTTTATATAATAGTGAAATAGAGAATATAAATATACAAGCATTAAAACTAATACTATATATTATCTTTATGCATTGAGGGCTTATTAGAGATATACCGTCTATATTCAAATATATTGTGTTAATTATTTACTAAATATTAAAAATAATTAGTATAATAATATCTTATAAACTTAGTTTATGTATAGTTTTAAGGTTTTAACATAAAATTATTTAAAATTATTATAAATGAATAAATGTTTTATTTTAATATGAATAATATATTTTTAGTCATATTTGTAATTTTAATATTTTAATATATATATATATATATGTATATAAATATACACTTCCGACACGTTTTCGCTTCCTAATTTTTTAAAAAATCTCGCTTCTACGCTTCCACACGATTCCGCTTCCGCGTATCCGCTTCCGTTTCCATGTAACATAGCTTGAAACACCCTATGAGTATAAATGTATTTTACCACTTTAATAAATATATTTTGGTCATTTTTTATCATTTTTTGTTATATTTGTGATAAAAATTAGTATTATCATATGGCATTTATCATAAACAAACAGTTTGAAAATCTATAAAATATGGTTTATTTTGGTTGGATTCTTTAAAATTTTGGTTTGATTTGAGTCCAGATGATTTAAAACTGGCTAATATCTATTAAACATCAGGTCCAATTTATTCTGATTCGGTTTTGATTTTTGGATAGTTTCAGTAACTCAAAGACAACTATCTAGTAATTCGAGATATTCATATAAAATATCATATAATTTTAAGTAGTTAGGATAAAACATTAGATAATTCGAAAAAAAGGAACGAACATGCTGGTGACGTGGCAAACGGAGGAAAAGCAGTTACAGGTAACAGCGTCTTCGAAGCCCTTGCCGGCGTTGGGATTTCTCCAACCTCCTACGGTTGATGTGACATCGCATGGATCCACACTGAAATTCCACATATTTATTTGTAACACCTTCGCTACGGCTCTTAAAACGTCCATTGCGACAGAAAAAACCTAACATCAAACCACAGACGAGTGACGAGTACATACGTAACGTAGACCCATGATTTATCTACATGTATGTACCTTCATCTCTGGCTAACTTTTGAGGATAAACGAAGCAGGGGAAGATGAGAGAGATGAGTACGTAAACTGAGATAAGTCGACTTAACGACATTTCTTCTTGTTCTTGTTACTAATTTGTTTGTATGGGAGAAGAGAAGATGCGATTAGTGAAGTATAAAAAAGGTTTCTGTATGTGCTTACCAGTAGAGAAGACTTTGACCATCTGGTAAAAAAAAGAGAAGACTTTGACCATTACTAATGTATTCTTTTTAAAAGAAAAAATAAAGTACTTTAAAATAGAAACAAATTTCTTTCCAATGTACACTTTTATTTTAATCTCTATAATGGAAAAAATCTATTTTTATTTTACAACAAATATTTAGGAAAGTTAAAAATTAATATGATATCATTTTATTTATTCAAAATTTTCATAAAATTATAACTTCGTTTAAACTAAAGTTTCCTTGAAAACTATCATGTAAATAAAAAAATGTGATTCCACTTTTACAAAAAAATTGTATTTCCCTGCATAAATAGTTGTTTTAGTTATGATTATAAAAGTTTTAAAGTTAAAATAACCATTTTCAAAAAAAAATATATATATGATTTTATAATAAAGAAAATACTATTTCTTCTCTTTTTGTCATTTACTAGTTCTCCTTTATAAATGAGGAAAAAATAGCAATCTCAATCAACACCTATCAATTATCATCCCATTCCCAAGTAGTCATGACTCGTGGCTGTTGACTACAGCCACTCAAGAGCATGAGCATTAGTGAACCTCCCTTTGGGGTTCACAAGTTTTTTTAATATTTTCTTGTGGGTTCATGAATAGTTTAGAACCTGTATTTGTTGTTTTCTGCATTGGTGAACCTGAAGAACGAGTTCAAAAGAATAAAATAATAATATATATATATATATATATTTTTAATTTCTAATTTTTCAGAATACATGAAAAAAATAATAAAATATATTATAAAATATTTGAAAACTTTTTATTCAATACATTAAGAGTAGATTACATAAATCGAAAAATTGAAGAACATACAAAGCTTATTCATCTTCATCACCAAACTTTTGCCAAATATTTTCCATTAAATCAGCTTTCAAACGAGCATGTTTCTCTGGATCTCGAACTTCTCTGCGCATGCCTAACATATGAGGAGCATGAATACTTTCTCTCCTTGTCACCTTAGAACTTCTGCTTGACTGTCCTGTCTCGAACTCAGAAGTATTAATTTGAGCGTATCCGTGTCGTTCGTTCTCTACTATCATATTGTGCAAAATGACACAAGCTCTCATTATCTTTCCTATCTTTTCCTTGTCCCATTGTAGAGCTGGGTTTTTAACAATTGCAAACCTCGATTGCAATACTCCAAAAGCCTGTTCGACATCTTTTCTGGCGGATTCTTGCTTTTCTGCAAATTTTTCGGCTTTAGGACCTTGAGGAAGTGGGATGGATTGGATAAATGTTGCCCAGTTTGGATAAATTCCGTCAGTAAGATAGTAGGCCACACGTCAGTAAAAAATATCCGCGATATTAACTAATCTTTGAACACGTTGTCTAGAGAGAGAGAGAGAAAATCGCTCCCAGACTCTACTTTCGAGACTGGTCTTTACCCAACGGTTTTTTAACTCCTTCCCGGCGAAAAGTACCTGCAACTTTCTGCAACTCTCTGATCTTTCAAATTTCTTAGCCTTTTTTTGGCTAGAATACAGAGGTTTCTTCAAGGAACTGTGCTTTAACCTCCGGGTTCTTCCCCCGACCCGTGGTCGGAGGGACCGCCGTCCACCATGTCCGTAGCTCCGACGACCGGAAACGCAAACACGAAGACAGAACTCCAGCTGTTGAATGACCAATGAGTCTTGCTCGGAGTTTATATAAACTTTTCTGAAACAGGGAGTCCTGTACTTTCCTGTTCATTCTCTGCTCATCTCCCTTCTTCTAGTACGCAATCTCCTCTGGGGGAAGGTTTGTCCATCTTTGGAAGCCCCTTCTACATCTCACCCACCTCAGAAACACATTGCAGCTGCATTTGCAAGATGAATATGGAGTCTCTCCTAGTGGAGACATAAATTTTTGAAACAGGGGTTCCTGTACTTTTAGAGGTTTCTCTGCACACTACTCCCTCTTTCAGGGTTAGTTTCACGGAGGAAAGACTCGTCTGACTACTGAAAGAGTCTCAACCTTACTAATCTCTTACTCGGGTACCATCCCCTCTACAGACCGAGACAAAGAGCTCATTCCCTACTCTCATCAGCAATGAGCAGAAGACTTTCCCGTGAGGAAAAAGGGAAGAACCCCTGCTTTGATGCACACCAAGCTCGGCGGAAAGCTCGAGTTAAAGCGCAACTCCCGGATAACACATAACTCGACAACAAGTTCGGTCTCACCCTGATAGGCAGAGTCAAAAACCCCTCTGCCCAAAAAGATCTGGCCCCTTATCTCTTTCTTCACAGAACTATGGAAATCCGACGTGAGACCAGTTGGTGCTGACCTAGGCAATGGATTGTTCCAGTTCCAGTTTGAACGAGAAGCTGATCTACTACAAGTTCTCGAGAGAAGACCTTATCATTATGCAAGGTGGATGGTGATAGTCTAGAGATGGGAACCCACAACATCAACATCCTTTCCAGCGCTGATCCCCTTTTGGATAAAAGTGCAAGGCATACCAATCCATCTATGGAATGAAGGAACTGTTAGGAGCATTGGCGAGAATATTGGGATCTTCGAAAAAGCTGAAATTACTCCTCTATCAGTCAAGATGAGAGTACAGATAAATGGCCTGCTTCCCTTGATAACTTCCACGGTCATAGAGTACTCAAATGGTGACGAAGTGGTTGCAACATTGAAATATGAAAGACTAGAGAGACACTGCTCAAAATGTTTCCGCTTAGACCATGAGCTAAAGGACTGCTTAGAGGCGAAACATCAGAATAAAGCACGCAATGCAGAGCAAGAAGCAAGTCATCACAAACAGTTCTCTGACTCCTCTGTTCAGGAGATCCGAGATAATCGTGATAGGGAACCACGAGGACACTTTGCGTTTCAGTCCTCTGCTTCCAATAACTCAGAGTCACGAGAAAGGAAAACCTATAAAGACTCGAGGGAGATCTCAAGCCACAGAGCCTATAAGACAAAACCCAAAGAATGGGAAGAGAGAGGCTCCCTCCGACGCTCCCACCAATCAAGAGAACGGATAGATGGAGCGGGAAGCAGATACTATCGCCCACCAAGAGAACAAAACCAGAGATACCTTGTCAATCACGGTAGAAGTTACTACAGAGAAATCCCAAGGAACGAAACCAGGGATCTGGGTGCGCCACCTACAAGGCCTGGTTCTGAAACATCTGCAAGAGGGGTTCCTCATCAAACATGCCCAAATGACTTACCCCCTGATGCAGTCCAGAAAGCCTTAGGGGAAGTGCGAGAGGCAATGTTACAATACACTAAGCATGCAAATCCAACTGATAGTGAAGCTCGTAAGGAGCGTATGCGACAAGCTGAGGAAAACGGAGAATTGGAAGAGACGGTGACCCAGATGGTTCGCAATTCTTTAGAGGCCGAGGCTGGAAAACAGAGATTGGATCATGTCACCTCTACCCCGGAACGAATCCCAGTGACTCAAAGACTAGGACCCTCTACATCGCCACATAGCGGGGGGATTTACTCATCAGGGAAAGACCAACTCCCATCCTCACAAGATCGAATCCCTGTGTTACAAAGACTGGGAACAGATGGTTCAGCCCAGGGAGAAATCACAACTAGAAACTCAATGGAGGTCTCTCCAGCATTATCGGAACGTCTACCAGCCTCTCTTAGGCTTGGACCCATCGTGGAACTCGGGAGCCCCAGGGAAATAACTGCTGCACCTGCAGGAGAAAAGAAGAAACCAGGACGCCCCCTGGGCAGAAGAAAGGTCCAAGGCAGTCCAAAGTTATCAATCGGCTCCGGCTCAAAGAAGAGGAATGTCACAAAGACTAAACCTCCTAATGCTATAAGAAAGCTCCCTACGGATCAGAATGCAGCAACAAAAACAAAAGACAGGATCGGATCAAAGAGGGGGAAAGAGAAAGCTACAAACTCAGCAACAAGCTCGGAGAATAGGCCTCTCTGCAACATGATCCCAGCAACCTCACGGAAGAGGACGGATTTTCGGACTCCGTCCATTCCCGGTCCTTAAAAATTGTGAGCTGGAACTGTCAGGGGTTAGGGAATCCCCGGACAGTTCGACGTCTAAAGGAGATCAATAGATCCATATCTCCAGACATCTTATTCCTCATGGAATCCAAAAATCCCGATCTTTTCGTGCTCAGCAAAACGGATCAGCTAGGCTTTGAGCACCATCACCTCGTCTCACCTACGGGACACGGGGCAGGAGGGTTAGCGATTTTCTGGAAGCAAGAAATAAAGCTCCACATTTTGTCTTCCAATGCAAACTTCATTGATACTTGTATTGAATATGAAGGGAAAACTTTTTTCGCTGCATTTGTGTATGGAGATACTAATATTGCAAACAGACGAGTGTTCTGGAGACAAATGGCATCCCTAATGAACAGCAGAGAAACACCATGGATCATCACGGGCGATTTCAATGACATTCTTAACAATGCTGAAAAAGAGGGGGGACCTGCAAGAACTGAAGGATCATTCGGAGATCTTCGATCTTTCTACTCGGAAGGAGACCTTTATGATCTCCCACACTCGGGGGACCTGCTCTCATGGAGGGGCCAAAGAGGTGATTACCTGGTTAGGTGCCGACTAGACAGAGTCGCAGCGAACAGCATGTGGGCTGAACTCTTCCCGACCGCGAGAAGCCAATATTTATCCTATGAAGGATCCGACCACATGCCCTTGGTGACGATCCTAGAGCCTGAAAATAAAATACGAAAGGGCATGTTTCGCTTTGACCGCAGATTAAAAGATAACCCTGAAATCAAGGATCTGATCAAAGAAGTATGGCAAGCTGCAAGCGGTAAACCTATAAGAGAAAGAATTGCCTTGACAAGGACAGCGATTACTGAATGGAGTAAAAGGCAATATCGCAACAGCCGAGTTATTATTGAGGAGAAAAAACAGGAACTAGAAGCGGCGCTAACAAACCTGGAGCAAGACGGGGACCTGATACAAAAGATCACAGCTGACCTTGATGCGGCATACCTGGCCGAAGAGGATTACTGGAGGCAGCGCAGTCGTCTGCTATGGCTGAGATTAGGGGACCGTAACACCGGTTACTTCCATGCCGTAACTAGAAACCGACGACGAGCAAACTCCCTCTCAGTGTTAGAAGATAGCACGGGTGCAATGGTGTACAAAGAAGACGCGATAACAAAGGTCATTGTCCAGTACTATGAATCTTTATTTACCTCAGTGGAAGGCGAGAGAGCGGACACAGTGACTTATGCACTCCAACGCCGAGTATCGGATGAGCAGAATGAAAAACTCATTAGCATCCCATCAGATCAAGAGATACGAGAGGCAGTGTTCTCCATTCATGCGGACAAGGCTCCGGGACCGGACGGGTTTTCGGCTAGTTTTTTCCATTCCAACTGGGAGACTATTGGACCTGATATAGTCAGCGAAATCCGAGCTTTCTTCGAGACAGGCACCTTGCCACCGAAGATAAATGAAACCAACATCAGACTCATTCCAAAGATTAAGAGCCCACAAGCGGTTACTGATTATAGACCCATTGCACTATGCAATGTGTACTACAAAATAATCTCCAAGATTCTCACGAGAAGAATGCAACCCCTACTTGCAAATATCATCTCGGAAAATCAGTCCGCATTTGTCCCCGGGCGAGCCATCTCCGATAATGTGCTAATCACACATGAAGTACTTCATTACCTAAAAACCTCGGATGCAGAGAAGAGATGCTCGATGGCCGTGAAGACGGATATGAGCAAAGCCTACGATCGGCTTGAATGGGAGTTCATCGAGCTAGTTTTGCGACGGCTTGGCTTTCATGAAACATGGATCACTCGAATCATGGCATGTGTATCCACTGTTACACTCTCCTTTCTCATCAACGGCACGCCTAAAGGAAGGATAAAACTGAGCAGAGGAATCCGTCAAGGAGACCCTCTCTCCCCATACTTATTTATTTTGTGTGGCGAAGTGCTCTCGGGACTGTGTAACAGGGCAAACGAGGAGGGTTCCCTCAAAGGAATCAGTGTTGCAAGGGCATGCCCCAAAGTCAATCACTTACTCTTCGCTGATGACACGATGTTCTTCACCCGAGCAAATAAAAAAAGTAGCCAGTGCCTCAACAACATTCTCCAGCGCTACAAGGCAGCATCTGGTCAATCAATCAATGCTGAAAAATCTTCTATATCCTTCTCAAGGAAAACACCCGCTGCGCTAAGGAACCTGGTCAAAAACGAGCTGGGTATCCAAAAAGAAGGAGGCGTTGGGAAATACTTATAGGACTACCCGAACATTTTGGACGAAGCAAGAGGGATCTCTTCACTTCCATTGTTGACAAAATCAAGCAAAAAGGAAAAAGCTGGTCAAACAGGTTCCTATCAAAAGCTGGAAAAATGACTATGATCAAGGGGGTTCTATCTCCTATTCCGTCGCACGCGATGCAATGCTTCAAACTACCGGTATCACTGTGTAAACAGATCCAATCTGCTGTCACTAGATTCTGGTGGGATGACAAGGACGGACAACACAAGATGGCATGGGTCTCTTGGGACAAAATGACTAAACCGAAGAGCATTGGTGGTTTAGGCTTCAGGGACTTTCAGGCCTTTAATGATGCGTTCTTAGGCAAACTGAGCTGGAGAATTCACAACAACCCGGACCTCCTCCTCTCGCGAATTTTACTTGGCAAGTATTGTAACTCCGAGAGATTTATGGAAGTGACGGAAAAGTCAGCATCATCACATGGATGGCGGGGAGTCCTAGTGGGTAGAGACTTACTCAAGGAAAACATGGGGTGGGTGGTAGGAAATGGAGCATCCATACGTATCTGGGACGACCCATGGCTTAGTCTCACAACACAACTGAGACCCACAGGACCAGCGACCGAAGCATCAGCGAGATATACTGTTGAGGACCTGTTTCAGGACAACACAAGGAAATGGGACAATGAGAAAATAAGGCGTCTGCTTCCACTCTGGGAAAAGACCATTAAAAGTATCAAGCCAAGCGAAACGGGAGCACCAGACAAGCAGATTTGGCTGCACACACCGACGGGCGTTTACACGACAAAATCGGGATACCACTCTGCGATCAAAAGAAGAACAGAGGAAGCAGACCATGGGGACACAGAGGAGGAAGTGGAATGGTTTAAAGGTGTATGGAGTTTACATGTATCACCCAAAGTAAAAATGTTCCTATGGAAGCTTTTTCAACGGGCTTTACCTGTCGGCGAAGTGCTTGCGATGAGAAATATTTCCACTGATAATTTGTGTAAGAGATGCGGAACACCTGAATCTATAGATCATCTTTTTTTACACTGTCCGTTTGCAGAGCAAGTATGGAGACGTGCCCCTTTTGCAACGACAATGGAGAGTAGCGGATTGATAGATTTAAGAAGTGTTTGGCTGAACCTATGCGGCCGAAGCTGTCTACCTCCCACGGGGCTGGTATCTGGACAGCTTGCACCGTGGATAGTGTGGCAAATCTGGAATGCAAGAAATCAATTCATCTTTGAAGGAAGGACAACATCTGCAGAAGAAACCCTCACTAAAGCTGTGAGCTTAGCAAAGGAATGGACGGCGAGCCAAGAGAAGCAGAAATCACCATCACCAAAACGAAGACCGCTGCGGGAACAGATAGTGCCGAATTGCTCGATTGTCAATACGGATGCAGCCTGGCGAGCTACAAGCCAACTTGCTGGACTGGGATGGACGATAAGGAACCAGGAGGGATCTCCAGGTTCTGCAGTAGCGGCTCACGATGTGGGATCTGCATTGATTGCGGAAGGCATGGCGTTGAGAGAAGCTTTATATTACTGCAAGGAGAAAGGAATCAAGCGCTTGCTCGTTCGCTCGGACTCAATGGAACTGGTGAAAGCAATCAACTCAGGAGAATCTTACCCAGAGTTATATGGGATTGTTTCTGATATCCTTGAAATATCTAGTTTTTTTGATGTTTTGTCTTGCTCTTGGATACCGAGAGAAAGGAACAAAGAGGCTGATATAATGGCCAAACAATGTCTGATTGAGGAAGAAGCCTTTATGGCTGGCACCTAACTTCTTCATTGCTTTAATAGATGTTTGTGTTTCAAAAAAAAAAAAAAAGATAATTCGAAAAAAAGGAACGAACATGCTGGTGACGTGGCAAACGGAGGAAAAGCAGTTACAGGTAACAGCGTCTTCGAAGCCCTTGCCGGCGTTGGGATTTCTCCAACCTCCTACGGTTGATGTGACATCGCATGGATCCACACTGAAATTCCACATATTTAGTTGTAACACCTTCGCTACGGCTCTTAAAACGTCCATTGCGACAGAAAAAACCTAACATCAAACCACAGACGAGTGACGAGTACATACGTAACGTAGACCCATGATTTATCTACATGTATGTACCTTCATCTCTGGCTAACTTTTGAGGATAAACGAAGCAGGGGAAGATGAGAGAGATGAGTACGTAAACTGAGATAAGTCGACTTAACGACATTTCTTCTTGTTCTTGTTACTAATTTGTTTGTATGGGAGAAGAGAAGATGCGATTAGTGAAGTATAAAAAAGGTTTCTGTATGTGCTTACCAATAGAGAAGACTTTGACCATCTGGTAAAAAAAAGAGAAGACTTTGACCATTACTAATGTATTCTTTTTAAAAGAAAAAATAAAGTACTTTAAAATAGAAACAAATTTCTTTCCAATGTACACTTTTATTTTAATCTCTATAATGGAAAAAATCTATTTTTATTTTACAACAAATATTTAGGAAAGTTAAAAATTAATATGATATCATTTTATTTATTCAAAATTTTCATAAAATTATAACTTCGTTTAAACTAAAGTTTCCTTGAAAACTATTATGTAAATTAAAAAATGTGATTCCACTTTTACAAAAAATTGTATTTCCCTGCATAAATAGTTGTTTTAGTTATGATTATAAAAGTTTTAAAGTTAAAATAACCATCTTCAAAAAAAAAAATATATGATTTTATAATAAAGAAAATACTATTTCTTCTTTTTTTGTCATTTACTATTTCTCCTTTATAAATGAGGAAAAAGTAGCAATCTCAATCAACACCTATCAATTATCATCCCATTCCCAAGTAGTCACGACTCGTGGCTGTTGACTACAGCCACTCAAGAGCATGAGCATTAGTGAACCTCCCTTTGGGGTTCACAAGTTTTTTTAATATTTTCTTGTGGGTCCATGAATAGTTTAGAACCTGTATTTGTTGTTTTCTGCATCGGTGAACCTAAAGAAGGAGTTCATAAGAATAAAATAATAATATATATATATATATATATATATATTTTTTTTTTAATTTCTAATTTTTCAGAATACATGAAAAAAATAATAAAATATATTATAAAATATTTGAAAACTTTTTATTCAATACATTAAGAGTAGATTACATAAATCGAAAAATTAAAGAACATACAAAGCTTATTCATCTTCATCACCAAACTTTTGCCAAATATTTTCCATTAAATCAGCTTTCAAACGAGCATGCTTCTCTGGATCTCGAACTTCTCTGCGCATGCCTAACATATAAGGAGCATGAATACTTTCTCTCCTTGTCACCTTAGAACTGCTGCTTGACTCTCCTGTCTCGAACTCAGAAGTATTAATTTGAGCGTATCCGTGTCGTTCGTTCTCTACTATCATATTGTGCAAAATGACACAAGCTCTCATTATCTTTCCTATCTTTTCCTTGTCCCATTGTAGAGCTGGGTTTTTAACAATTGCAAACCTCGATTGCAATATTCCAAAAGCCTGTTCGACATCTTTTCTGGCGGATTCTTGCTTTTCTGCAAATTTTTCGGCTTTAGGACCTTGAGGAAGTGGGATGGATTGGATAAATGTTGCCCAGTTTGGATAAATTCTGTCAGTAAGATAGTAGGCCATACGATAAGTGTGGTTGTTGACCTTGAACTTAACTTTAGGTGCTCGACCATGTAAGATGTCATCAAAAACAGGTGACCGATCAAGAACATTGATATCGTTGAGGGTATCTGATAAGCCGAAAAATGCGTGCCATATCCAAAGATCTTGTGATGCCACGGCTTCTAAGACAATTGTCAGCTTTCCTGAACCACGTGTGAACTGACATTTCCAAGCCGTTGGGCAGTTTTTCCATTCCCAATGCATACAGTCGATGCTGCCTATCATCCCCGGAAACCCACGTACCTCAGCAACATCGAGTAATCGTTGAAGATCCTCGGTTGTAGGTCTTCGTAGATACTCATCTCCAAACAATTGTATTATTGCATCAGTGAAATTTGCCATACATAAACGTGCTGTACTGTCCCCAAGTCGGAGATATTCGTCATATGTATCTCCCGATTGACCATATGCCAGCATACGTATAGCTGCCGTACACTTTTGAAGTGCAGATAGCCCGTTCCTTCCGTGAGCATTTCGTCTTTGCTGAAAGTACGGAACTTCGTTACTTATACGTTCGACAATGCGAAGGAACAATGGTTTGTTCATGCGAAAACGCCTCCTAAACATTTCCGGTGTGTATGTAGGATGATCAGAGAAATAATCGTTCCATAGCTGATTGTGTCCTTGTTTCCGATCTCTTTCGATATAAGCCCGTCTTTTGGACTTGTTGGGGTGAGCATGAATCACTGAGTCGATGAAATTATCAACAACTTGGTCGACCATTTCTTCTAAAGCTTCATCCACTTCATCACTTGATGAGGAAGACATTGGTGAAATTTTCCTCCTAAAATGAGAAAAGGGGATTTGTCATTATTCTATCAATTTTTTTTCATAATGTTTTATTTTTTTCATTATTGTATCATATATTTCTTAATCTTTAATTTTTATTATAATTATATCATATTTTTTTCTTAATGTTTTATTTTTTTCATTATTGTATCATATTTTTCGTCTTTTATTTTTATTATAATTCTATCAATTTTTTTTTCATAATGTTTTATTTTTTCATTATTGTATCATATATTTCTTAAACTTTAATTTTTATTATAATTCTATCATATTTTTTTCTTAATGGTTTTTTTTTATTGTATCATATTTTTCATAGTCTTTTATTCTTATTATAATTCTATCAATTTTTTTCATAATGTTTTATTTTTTTCATTATTGTATCATATATTTCTTAATCTTTAATTTTTATTATAATTCTATCATATTTTTTTCTTAATGTATCATATATTTCATAATGTTTTTTTTTATTATTGTATCATAATGTTTTCACTTACCTTGTGTTTGTTGAGAGGCTACTTGTTTGTTGAGGTTGCTTGAATCTTGTTGAGGTTTGAATCTTGTTGAGGTTTGAATCTTGTTAAGCTTGGTTGAAGTGTGTTTTATAGAGCCACGATTGAGAAAGTATGGAGAAGAAGAGACGATTGAAAGAGTATGGAGAGACTTGGAGAAACAAGAGGTGATGTTAAAAGAGAGGTGATGTTTTTATCATCTTTTTACAACATAGTTTTGAGAGAGCAACAAACATATACTTAAAAGAGAGATGATGTTTTTGATACATAATGAGAGAGTGCACACATGACATTATATAGAGAGTTTTGAAAGAGATAAGAGCATCCTACAAGTACATCCGTGATACATAATAATAGTGTAGCTACAAACAAAATGCTACACTTTCCCGTGATACCTACTGCAAACATCCTAGTGCAAACATCCAAACCCGTGAACAGCAAACAGCCAACCCGTCACCTCCAACCCGTGACCTGCACTCCCTGTCCTGCAAAAAGATAAGCAAACAGATTCAATAAAGCTTAACCAAAGCTTAATAATTCAATCACTGTCAAGAAAAGCAAACAGATTCAAATATCACATACACACAACCTCAATAATGCAATCACAGTGGAGAAAATGAGATTCAATAAAGCTAACAAACATATGGAAACACACGTTCAATAAAGCATTTCAAGCATTAATAAACAAGCACTGACCAACTAAAGCATTTCCGAGATGAGTTTTGTCTTAAGAGCAAGTTCCTGATCAGAAAGAGTTTCATCTTTTTTGCCTAGGAGGCGATCAAGAATCTTTTGTTTCGAAATTGTATTTTTCTGAGCTAAGATGCCCTGGATTTGATCAAAAGCTGCCTCATTTGGCTTCTTTCGCTTCGCTGCTTTGCTGGCCTTAACACCGGGCGGCCTCACGTTCTCCTCCTCAGGCACCACATCCGCATCAGCTTCCTTCATTTTCTCCTTCGAGATAGCGTGGGATCTCCATTTCTGATCGAACCTTAGTTCCCTCCAGCAGTGTTCCATTGTGAACTTGGCTTTGTAGTCATTGAAGAATATGTCATGGGCTGACTTCATGACATCGTTCTCACTGTGACCATTAGCCTGCTCCTTCAGAGCCGCTTCATGGCATCCAACAAATTTACAAACCTGCTCATTCACTCTTCCCCACCTCTGCTTACATTGACTGCACTCTCTTGGAAGGGAGCCAACGAGGTGAGGACTAGAAATGAAATATTCTTCAATTCTCTTCCAAAACGACCCTAGCTTCTGTTCATTACTGACAATGGGATCTTTGCTGGTGTTCAACCAAGCACTGATCAACACATTGTCTTCCTTGATAGTCTACTTTCGCCTTTCAAGTGGTTTAGCTAACCCGGGAGAGCTAACGGGTGCCTCAGCAGAGTCTAGGTCTATGGGACTGCTCTGCGAAGCTAACAGGTTAACAAACCCGGGAGAGTTAAGCGAAAAAGGGTCCATTTTGTGTTTTTGGTTTGTTTGGTGTCTAGAGGTTTGAGTGGTTTTTAAGGTTTACTTGTTTGTGTTTTTTTTAAGTCGATTACGTATCTTTTAAACTACTTTCCATTTGGTTTATTACACAACAACAACCACAGTAATTACACAACCACTAAATGTAAATACACAACAACTAATGCACAGTTTGCATTCATTAGACATCAAATCAGTTTTAAAAAGTGGAACTATTTTTAACTTAAACCAACAAACAGAACAATGAATGATATAGCTGAACCTACTTCACTTCTAGTACGAATCCTATTCTAGGTATTTCAGTTCATTTAAAGCTATACTGAACCTACTTCAGTTCTACTTAACGTCTAACCTACGAAGCAACCAAACCGTGTTCTTCAGTTCTAGTTAAGTTGAGATGGAGTCTAACCTTTGGTGGTTATTCGAAACAGAGCTTCTCCAGGTCAGCAACTTGCACCGTGAGGTTATAAACCTCTGCAGTTAGGCGATCAACCTGCCGAGTGAGCCCTTTAGCCTGTGCCTATACATGGAAACAACAATGAAAATGTCACATTATAATTATTAAAATAATTAAGAACAAAAAGTTGAAATAAACGTAGAGAAAAATAGAGAAATATCTTGAGAAATATGCGACTAACCTCCAGTGTCTCAACCTGGATTTTGAGACTCGGCATCAAATTCAACAGCTGCTCAGCCTCCTCCAGTCGCTTAGTCAAGCTCTCGATCTGCTCCTGGACACCAATCACCCAAAGCTGACGGTAGTGAAACCCATCAGCCTTGTTTATAAACAAAAAAATATCAGAAAACGATTTTCTAAATACATAAGTTAATCGAATTGGTCTGAACTGTCTTACCTCGTAGTTGGCGCAGGTGAAGAACCTCTTCCCAGGAAGAGTGTCGTACTCCTGCTTCACTCGAACTTCGTCTATGATCCTCCCACCACAGGTACAGCGTTTTGGAATTCCGTATTCCGAATCGCAACAGTATGAAAGCATGTTGATGTACTCCTTTTGCTTCTTTGCATGACTTATCTCTTCAGCGGGATCCATCTGTAGAACAAATCGAATATATTTAGAACTTTATAATCGAAACAATATAATTAAACGACCCATGTATCGAACCCTCTTGAGGCTTTACAACTATCAAACGAAACACCGAATCAATTTAGAACCCTAACTCCAAACCCCTCTTATCGATTTGAAATCTCACAGAAACGAACCCTAAATGAAACGAGCATGCCGATTTACATCAATTAATCGAAACCCAGAAACCGATTTACATCCCAATCTCGAAAACCCCAAATTTTTTTGAAATCTCACAAAACGCTTTCGACCAAAATCGACAAAATTAAACGGTGAATCTACTCGATACTCACCTCAGGTCGTCGAGAATACACTCCGGCGTCGATTACAACGACAATACCTCACATACTCGGCGTCTCTCGTTCAATCGCCTTTCACACACAGACCCTAGCTTTTTTTTTTTGAGATGAGATAATGAGGCGAGACACGGGGAAACCCTTCTTTCCTCCCCCTCTACGCGATTTCTTTCTTCCATTAAACGCATGACGCGTGGCTAAAACCGCTTCATACGGGATCAGCTGTAAGGCCCGGTTCGTCGAAACACACCCATTTTTAATTTCTTTTTAATCATCCGGGCCTTTAGAACTCCAGCCCATGACCCTCTCTAAATACGTTGATGCGTATGCTCTTATTCCTATTAATTTGTTTGTATGTGAGAGAAGAGAAGATACGATGAGAGTGAAGTATAAGAAGGGGTTTGTTTTACTGTGTATGTGACAAGTGACGACCAATTGAGAAGACCTAGAAAGAGATGTAAGATCTGAACGGTTACAACATAGTATCATTTAAACATTATTTGAGTAACAAACTTAAAAAAAAAACGGTTAAGTGTCACATTTATTCTCATGAAAAAATGATATGATTTAGTACAAAATATTACATAGTTAATTTATATTATGACATATACAATTTTTATGATAAAAATTGATTTATGGTGAAATTCTCAAATAAAGTTAATGAATTAAAATCTAAATTATGTCAATGATTCAAAATATATAAACTATAACTAATTTTGTATAATTTGATTTATTGTACCACATAAATCTATGGAAAATTCTAATTTTACCACAGATTTGATAATGTTTTTCAAATTTATTTTTAAAGGATAAACATTTTCATAAATACTTTAAATTTTTGATGAAAAAAATAAATTAACCTTCCCAAGTCGTTTATAAATGTTTAATAATCGTTTATATAAGTTTTTAAATATACCCACTTTTTAAATTTTAATTTATAAATAATAGTTACTAAACTCTAAAGTTAAATGTTACAAATATTTTTGCTTGAATGTGTTTTCGACAAGTGCTAGTTAACTTATGGTATTTTAAATAATTTCTCTAAATATATTAGTGATAAAAAGTAAACTATGAAAATATTTTGAAATAAAATATAATTAAATCTGGCTACATTCCATAAAATAAATTTAATAAAACCAAAAATTAAAGGAAATTAAACATTGGTAAGCTATATATGAAACAACCAAATAACATACATGTGTGCGATTTTTTTGTTAACCACACTTATTATGATGTGTGCATGTGATTGCTGTTTTCCTGAATTACTAAAATTCTGCTTGCGGATTTCAGTTCAATGTTTACCTTTTAAAAGAGAAATGTTGTAAACTAGCATTAAAAAGAGAAATACTTAGAATATTACTAAAAATGTTTCATCATAAAAACAGTTTCCAAAATCAGAATGAGTAAAACAAGTTCACTAAAAACTTAAAATATACTTATACTTTTAGGATTAACTATTATTCATCCATTCTTATAAAGATTATCATTTTAACATTTTTTTCTTATTACACAAAAAGTGTCACTTTATAATTTCATTGTAAATTATACTTACTTTCAACATAAAAGTAACTGCAAACTGCATTGATCTTATAAATAATTTTATTTATCGCAGAAATTATTGGTCAAATATATGTAATTAGTAAAAATTTAAATATATTTTAATCATTTTTTAATGTGTGTGAAAATGTCAAAACGACATTTTTTAAAAAACAAACGAAACACCATTAAAAATCAAATCACCTCAAATGTTAGATTGAATACATCCCCTTAGAATTTAGATTTGGATAATGGAGTTTAATATATAAAAATTAAAATAACAATACTAAAAATTCTAATTTTTACTTATCATCTTTGAAAATTCTAATTTTTCGTGAATGGCTTACTAACCATCAACATTAATAGTTCATTGAATATCAACCTTCTAATTTCTCAACCAAACAATTTATCGTTTGATTGAATACTGAATCTCGAAGACAAGTCAAAGAGGCCATCTTATTAGACTCGAGACTGAAATAGACTGACTGGAAATAACGAAGAGACGACTAAGACGATTCTCTCAAACTATAGTCATTAAAATTTTGAGAAAAAAAAAACTTTTTGAGCGAGAACTTTTTTTAATTATAAATATAACATGTCTTTTTGAGAAAATTAACATGTTATTTATAATACGAGTGTTTACTACTATTTTTTAAAATCGAACCATGTTTTTTTCTCAATTATCACGTTATATAATCCAAAACGCCAGAAATATAGTTTTCGTGGGTTAAGTTTATAAACATTATAGTTACAAAAAAAAAGTTTATAAACATTATTTTCTGACAAAAGTTTATAAACATTATTATAAAATGAAATGTTTTTATATGTCTATTAATTATTTCAACCATTTTTATTGCATGACTTTGAACTGCAGTACTGTACTCTTTTGAAAAACCGACAATATTGAATTGTTATGTGCATTATTCTACATGCAGACAATATAAAAGTGGATTTAAAACATTGTCGGGTTTTCAAAAGAGTAAATTGTAAATTACAGTTTTTATCAATATTAACGTGACAATATTGAACTGTCTTCTCCAAAATCATTTTAATTTTATATTGTTGTCTGTTGACAAGCCCGGTTCAAATATTAGTTGGGCGCAATGCTACGTTTTAACTTCTACTATCTGCTTTTTTTTATGGCAACCAAAAAGCTTCTCTCTCTTCTCTATAGAGAGAGATAGCTTCTCTCTCCCTTTTGCCAATTCCATATCTTTCAGAGGGAAAGAGATTATGGTTTTTTTTTTGTTTTTTTCATGTGTATATCTCGATCTCTTGATCGAACTTAACCTTTCGCTAGGCGATTCTCTCTTTCGCATTTTGGAGTGTACTTCAAAATAATTTAGGGTTTGTTCTTCATGCTTTAATCTTCCCCTGATTTGTTTTGAGTGAAATAAAGTTTATGATCTCCTCTTTGGAAAGGAGCATTTAGATACCATTTGTTATGTGTTGAGCTTTCTTTTTCTTCACAGACTGGCACCTAATCCTCTCCAACGAGAGTCAATCTTTACTCTTATATGTGTGAAAGCCAATAAATGGCTTATGGGTGAAGTATCTCAATGGAAAGGAAGCAGTGGTTATGGACTCAGTCTTGACTAAATATATGGAGATTTAGTAGAGCCAGCATCTCCTCTAGCTTGAAGATGGTCTGGCAAAAAGTCTCTTTTCCAGTCATTTAAGAGTTCCCAGATTTTTCATCTGATGGAGGTTAAAATGCTTAATACAGACAAAAGATGAGGCGGAAGATGGAGTTCGGGGAGTCCTAAATGAAGAAGATGCAATTTTGTGGCAGCGAGGATGAAGCTTCTGCAACGGTGGTTCATGATTGCCGGGATTGCCGGAGGCGGAGCTACAGTTTTTGATTTGCATGTTATCGTTTAGCCACGTGTTATATATCTTTTGTCTTAAGCTAACACGTGTGAATAACGTGGACACCCTAAATTGTACTCCTTTTAAGCCTTTTGGGTTTTTATAAAATTTAAAGGTTGACAAAAAAAAGTTTTAACTTCATTATTTTTACAAATTTAAAAACTATACCTCTGATATATGTTTAATAAATTAGGACCTTAGCAGATTAACAAATTAGGACCTTAAGACCCTAACTTCTTTAAGAAATTTGCTATGTGCAAAACCACTTTTAACACGTGTTCAGATAGCCGGTATTATTTGAGAAGTGAATTAGCCGGTACTGTTTTGTACTATTATTTGAGAAGTGAATTAGTTTATTTGTCATATTTTCCATGATTTTAGCTGAATCATTAATTTTAATAAATCATTTTAATTACAGTGATAAATTCATATACTTATTTTGTATTTATCTACATTTTTCTTTCATATTTGGTATTTATTATAATCAGTAGCATACATAGGCATATAATAACTAGATTTATCATTATACTATAATATTAAAATAGGTTTATTAAAAATAACAAAAAAAAATTATATTTGTTTGTAAACAAAAAGTGTCATGGCATATTTATTTCTAAATTATTAAATTTATTTTAGTATTAAAATACTAAAGAGATATATAAGCAATAACAATAATTTTGATTTTTTGTTACAGTGATTTTTCTGTTGTGGTATTTTTCATTTTTATTCTTAGTATTATTCAGTTGCAAGAATAACATTTATTTTTATTTAAGTTAAAGATTAATATTTCTTTGTTTTTATTTTTTCTAAATATTTTTTCTTGGGAATGAAATTATCTTTTAAAAATATTTTCAAAATATCTGCCTCCAAAATAGAATATTTTTAAAATATTATTTTTTATTTACAACAAGTACCTTATATTTATAAAAATTAGAATTAACTCTATTTACTTTTATTTTTTCAAGAATTTCACAGAATTATAACTTTGTTTAAAATAAAATTTCTTTATTAGACTATTATGTAAAGAAACATGTGAATCTATTTTTTTTAAAACTGTGTTTCCAAAATGCTTTGTTTTAATTATTATTATTAAAGTCTAAAAACGTTAAAAGACCATTTTGAAAATAAGAAATTATGATTTTATAATAAATAAATACTATTTTATAAGAAAATAGCAATTTTTTATTTTAAAAGAAATAAAGAGATGGACTATAGTATATTTTCTCTATTATAGCATTTATAAATGAATACACCAATAGATAAAATGCTTTTATTTTATATATTCTATATTAATGTTTTGTTTGTCAACGTAGTTGGTCTGTTGAGTGTTTATTCAGTTATTATGGGAGGTATTTCACAATATAACTATACATATATCAATACTTTTATTTACTTTGATTAATATAATATGTAAAATTGGGTTTGGTTTAACATTCTTGTGCTTTTCATTTTTTTAGATTTTGTAGGTTTTGATAAACATCACTTTATATTAATTAACAACTATATACTCCCTCTGTTTTTTAAAGTTATATATTCTGGATTTTTCACACATTTTAATAAAACACATTAAATTTGCATAATTTTTTTGTGTTTATCTTTCTTTTATAATTTTAAGCCAATAAAAATTCAATAAGTGCAATGAAGTTTTTTGAAATTTGCAATTAGATAATAAAACATGCATTGAAAATGAAAAAAATAGATCTTTTTGAAACAAAATTTTTTACTAGAATATATAACTATAAGAAACAGAGGGAGTACTTGTTTATTTAATTAGATAACAACATAATTTAAAATGATATACTATTTTTTCATCCAAAGAATCTTTTTAAATCATTTAAGTTAAAAATTAAGAAATTAAAAGATTCATAAAATTTTGATCTTTAAAGTAATAGTACATTTATTAATAAGCACAGAATTATGCTCGCATGTGCGGGCAACAGACCTAGTTGTTGATAAAGGAAGGAAGCATTTCAATTTTAATACAAATTTGATACTTACTGTTCCAAAATAATTGATGTTTTAATTCTACATACAATAATTAAAAAATATATTTTTCTCAAAAATAGCATTTAAAAATATGAACTAAAAGTAATTTAACCAATTATTAGAAAATTTATAAAAGATCATTGGTCACACAAATTTCAATAAAACTGAAAATAATATAAAAATATCATTTTGAAACATCAAAAACTCTCTAAAATATCATCTATTTTGAACAGAGGGAATAGTATTTTTCAAAGTTACTTTTAAAATAATCATTTACATAAGTATTTTAAATTTGTGATAAAAATAATAAATAAGTTCACCTAAATTTATAAAACGTTTATAAAAGTTTAGAAATCCAACCCACTCCATTAATGCTAAATCCTAAATAATAATTAATAAATCTTAAATTCAATTTAAAATGTTAATGTATTACTGATTAAGTATATTTAAAAAATAATAGCAAATTTTAAATATTTTAAATAATTTCTCACTACAAACATGATAATTTTCCTGGTTTTTGTCTTGATTTTTTATTTGATGGGGTTAAAGACACTAAAACATTACCAACTGCATTCTATTTTTATCTATTAAATAGAGTTTATACTAAAAGTGCTTCGACCTTATTTTATTTTCTACTTTACAACAGAGTAAAAAAATAAATTTACTCAGTAAATCATTTTTTATCACCCTATTTTGAAAGAAAAAATAGAGTGATCTATTGGAGACGGTATAACTTGCGTGCGGCTTATCTACTTTTGTACATGGAAATGTGGCAAAGCAGTCTTTCACACATATGTACATCAGTAGATGGGAATAAACTTTGCCTTATTATGTATATACAAGAGAAGAGATTCAGAACTCAAAAGAGTTATTAAGCTGGACAGAGAAAGAAGGCCGGCCAATACTTGCTGCAAGAGGAGTATCAGCTCTAACAACTATCCCTGTGCGTCCATTGTTGCCATTCCATTTCGACCGACCAAACTGCAGTTTCCATTAGAGAACACACAGAGTAGCTACGTTAGGGTCGTGAAGGAGACAGAAACGGTTCAGGCTTTGACTTCAGATAACAAGAAGAAAAAAAAGACAAGTGTTGCTTACAGATACAGAGGCAAAAGCTGAAGGATGTGCATTAAGTGTGTAGCCATATATCAAGTTCAAGTCATCACTCAGCGAGTGGATCACTTCTGCTTTCATCCCGAGGTTGCTTCCACCAATTGTGGGACATACACTGTTCCGGTTCATTTATTTTGTTTTTAAAAAAACAAATCCATTCTTGGTTTAGAGGAGACAAGTTAGGTTAAAAAAAAGCATTACCTGAGTTGAAGTGAAGGCTTCATCAGTAGTCCGGATCTACGCCATGCCAAGCCTTGAGAAATTTCCAATGAGAATGATTTGTCAGGCAAATGTACAATTGGTGTGATTCTAGTTCCACGTTTGTTCTGTTCCACGAACAAAGAGGTTAAACAAGAAACATCAATGAGAATAAACTCCAAAAAGGATCATGATGAGTTACGATCTCTATACTAACCTTACAAGAGTAACTAAATTTCATATCGCCTGGATATTGACCCTGTACTTGAAGAAGACCTCCACAGAAAGGCGCAAAGGTACTTACTGTCAGCCCCTCGCCAGATACATACGTCAGTTGCCCGTTTGGGAACTGCAAATCCATAAAGGACTGTCCAAAGCCAACAAGTTCAGGAACTCGGTTCCGCCGAAAAGTAAGAACAAAGAAAAAGTGGCTTACGCAAGATAAAGGGTTGAGACATAGCATTGACATCATAAGCCACCTTCGATGCTTTGACCATACAGCTGGGCAGAGCGAATGCATACCTTTCTGCAACGAAAATTCAACACAGTTTTGGGATAGAATTGGATAAAGAGAGAACTTTTAGTGAAATGTGTGAAGTTTATTAAGCATATACCTTCCTGTCATATCCATACCAGAGCAAGTGTTGTTTTGATAAGTGTAACGGTAAAAGAAGAGTTGAATCGCGTAGAAAAAGAATGGGTCCAAGCTGGAGAAGAAAGAGAGACGAAGTTCCATCGCTTGCAGTAGAACTGGCACTCGAAGCTTCTAGTCTCCATAAGTCTCCCCTGGCTGCCAGTGAGTGTTCCATACCGCTTGTTCTACTATCATAACTCGATGATATATCAATCTTTCCCTGCATTTGGCCGATAACAATCTACAGTTACTAGATCAAGAAGCAGAAAGAGAGAACAAAACACTAAAGACAACAACTTTAAAACCCACATCACAAGACACAACGTATACCTTTGATCTTCCAAGGAAACCACCCGTTCTTAAATAAGAATCTGCAACATCCTCCTCAGACATAGTAACAGAATCATCTGTCTTAGAAAAGCCTGAGTCTTTCAACCGTTCTGCAGCTAATCCCAAATCATCTTTTGTATCAACATAAGCCCTATGGCTCCTTATACTCTTACCACTTTCCACACAGACAGCAAGCTTGCTATGGTCGTGCAAGAACGGTATAGGCAACCTCCTGAAGAATTGCTGGACCATGAGGTTCAATCCAGAACCGAAATCAACACCAGCTTGACCAATCTTATTCCCAACATCGAGAACCGCGGCGACACCGTTGATGGGTTGGTTGATAATACCAAAACTATAGTCTCTAAGAGCATCGAATTGTTGACTCGGGAACTCGAGATCGAAAGGTTTCGCCGGAAAGGAAGGTGGGCTAATCTGAATCAAACCCGTGAATCCCTGAGCAAATCGATCGGCTAAATCTTGGCCTTGTCTCTGAACCTCTTCCCAAGCTTCGAAAGATCTCTCCACCGACATGTTTATTCAACTCTCCTCATGCGAAAGCAAACACGGATAGATTCTCTGCGGAATCAGTGGGGAAAAAAGGTTTGAACTTTACCTAAAGATCGTAAACAGGGGAAACAGAGCAGAGCTTTGATTCACCTTACCAGTTACCACCACTTTGAAAGCAATACACTTGGCTATTGATGATGATGATGATAGGCCTCCGCCTCCTTAAAAGATCAAATCTTTGTCCCTTCGTTGACAAAACCATACGCAAGTCTTCTTCCTTCACACGGAGCCATTATTTTATGATATAACCGGGGATCAATCCGGATCCAGAACCGGACCGGTTTGCCACCGATTATATCTTCGGTTTAACCCAACCGAACCCATAAAATTCGGGTCTTTATTAATACAAAACGTCCATCGGATCTGATATTCTTCGATCCAGCTTCTTCCACCCGTAACCTTAAAACAACTCCTCGGACCCTCCGATTGTTAAGTCTTCAAAGATTCTCTTTTATAAACAAAGGTGCCGAATTTTGTAATAGCTTTTATCAAGACGATGTGTTTGGTTTTGATATAACTGTACAATGCTATGGGAAACTAGTTTAAGCATCAACATTGTTTCTTATTGTTCTGTCTTCATCTATCTTCTTTATCTTGACATGAAAAGAAAAAGAATTACAATAGGAACAGAATTACAATAGGAAAAGGAATCTATAATGATAGTAAAATAAAACTCAAATAAATCTGTAATAATATTAATGTAAACAAACATGTGTTTCGTCGTAGAGTGCCAAAAGGAGTAAATGAATTACATGATAAATCAAATCAAATTATAGTAGAATCATTACAGTGAAACTACCTGCAGGATAATAATATAACAATGAACAGAGAAAGAGGAAAAGTGTGTGTATCTTAACGAGAAGAGGCTTTTACGTTCTCTTGTTGGGTTCGAAGACGTATTTGATCAACGAGTCTTTGATGGAAAGCAACTCTGGAAACTCCTTGCTGAGCTTAGCACCATCCATCTCGTTGTTGCTCCGTGGTGCCACAATGACCTTAGCCTGTTCTTCCAAAGTGAAGTTGGACCATTTGAAACCCGGCTCGATGTAACTCTTGTACATCTCTAGTATCTCGTTGTGACTCACCACTCCTGGATTGGTGAAGTTCCATATTCCCCTCAGGTTCCTCTTCGCCATCTCGATTGAGATTGGTAAGAGTTCGTCTAGTACGGTCATGCTGTTTGGGATGTTCACCACTTTGTTGTAACGCGAGATCTTGGTGATGAAGTTTCGTGGGTTGTTCAGGTCGGATGAGATTGGCATCCTCACTCTCAAAGTGCATACGTTGTCAAACTCTCTTAAAAGCTCTTCCACCTGGTGAAAATGAAAACAGAAATTTATAGACAAGAGTTTCCAGAGATTGAGGATCAAAATGCGGTTTGGGTATGTGATAGTTTTATTACCATAGCCTTTGTTTTTGAGTAGAAGGAACCGGTGAAATTCGGTTTGTCTTCTTCCTTGAAGCCAATACCTGAACCTTCTGGATGTGCAGCGTCATACTCAAATATACAACCGGTGGCAAAGTTCATCATCAACAGACCATTCTCTCTGCAAACATCTGCCAGAGTCAAAGTACCAGCAACGTTCACTCGGATGGTCTCTGTTTTGTGAGACTCACACCAGTCTACATTGGGTCTGCCCGTTAAACCGGCTGCATTGAAGACATGAGTAGGTTTGACTCTGCGAATATCCGCCAGAAGAGAAGCTCTGTCCTCTAGTCTCCCTTTCCCATACTCGTATGGAATCCCTTGCTTCTCACAGAGCTTTCCTAGAAGACCACCGAGCCACCCAGTCTTGCCATAGATGAGGAACTTGAAGGATGTTTTGTTGTCTCCAGAACTACCAGTCTTGGAGGGAGTAACCACGGTGAATGTCTGATTACCATCTGCATCCTTGTGCTCGTCACCGCTATCACAGAGTCTATCACCAGGCATCATCAGCATCCGTGGATGAGGCAGCAGAGCTCCAGAAACATCTCCCCACCACTCAGGGTTGGCAGTGTACCATTCCATCGTCTTCTTCAGCCCTTCCTCCCAAGTGGTTCGTTCAGCCCATCCCAGTTTCTTCAGCTTCTGGTCATCGAGGAAGTACCTCTGGTCATTAAACGGCCGGTTCTCCACAAACTGAATGGTGGAGTCAGGGTTTATCCCAAAGAGTTTTGAGATGTCGTTCGCCACATCAATCACTCTCCTCTCTTTCGTCGTCCCAATATTGTACACATGGTTCACTTCCCCTTTGTGCAAAACAACCTCAAAGGCCTCAGCAACATCTTCGCAGTATAGGTAACTCCTAACATTAGACCCATCTCCGTGAATCGGAAGCGGCTTCCCATTCATAGCCAACAAGATGAACTTAGGAATCAACTTCTCAGGAAACTGATTCGGACCATAAACATTGTTCCCACGGGTAGTTATAACCGGCAACCCATAAGATCTCCCATACGCCATCACAAGCATCTCAGCTCCAGCTTTGGTAGCGGAATAAGGATTCGTAGGGAGCAGCTGAGAAGCCTCGTGATTCCCCACGGAAGCATCCTCATCAGTCTCTCCGTAAACCTCATCAGTACTCACATGAATAAACCTCCTGATCTGCCCCGTGACTTTACAAGCTTCAAGAAGGACGTGAGTGCCGTAGATATTGTTCTTGGTGAACTCGAAGCTGTTGCCGAAAGAGTTGTCGACGTGGGTCTGCGCGGCGAAGTGCATGATGGTGTCGATGTTCTCGGTGATGAGAAGGTAGTTGACGAGGTCGGCGCTGGCGATGTCTCCCTTGACGAACTTGAAGTTGGGGGAGGATTTTGAAGGGTTGAGGTTTTTGAGGTTGGAGCAGTAGTCGAGCTTGTCGAGGACGACGATTTTGTAGTCGGGGTAGGTGCGGACGAGTCTGTTGGCGACGTGGGAGGCGATGAATCCGGCGGCGCCGGTGATGAGGATGTTCTTGGGCTTATATGTAGCCATCGTTAAATATCTGCAACATGCAAAAAACCATGAGATCTCATTAAGCAAAGCACTAAGAAGGAACTTCATCGGATCAAATGTAGTTTTAGATTTTAATCAAACGGAAACGAAACTGCTACTTGAAATCGATTAAGCTAAAAAAAGTGGAAGGAAACAGCAACTCATTCAGATCTATCGCCACATGCTTTAGAGTTCAATAAAAAAAATCATGAGATTCAGATCAGAAAAAGGCAGATCTAGATCCATAAATATGCAAAATGTGCGAGATCTCCCAGATTGAGCAGCAGATCCAGTGGTAAAACGATAAACAGGTCTCACAGATGATAGATCAAAATATGTATTGCATCAACGAAATAGCTCAGAGAGCATGGATAATTGTGTAACAGAAAAAGTTGGGGTACGTACCGGTGAAGATCAAGCTAAACTTGGAGAAGATCTGGAGATGTGTAGAGAGGTGAATGGGATGGAATATAATAAGAGTGAAGACGAAGACGAAGACGAAGACGAGACGAAGAAAGAGAGGGAAGGGATCTAACGGGGAAGCGTCGTAAAACACTGTGAGCCCTTCTTTTTTATTTTATTTGAGACAGTTACGGAGAACCACCTTCTAGTTACTATATTGCCATTACTCGACTACGGTTCAATTTTTTTAGTGTTTTATTGCGCCACGGTTAATTTAATTTCTTTATTGTTTTCTAAATTACCGACCCCGATATAGGCAACGCACAAAATTCAACATGTCCGCTTGAGTTTCGGTTTCCCATAGAAAAGGAAATGGAGAAAAGGAGCTTTGCTGAACTTTGAATTTGACTACAAATCAATCAGGATGATACTAAATTTAATAATATTAACGTAATGTTTAATGTAAAAGAAAAAAATATGCAAAAACATCACGTTATGCAAAAGTTTGAACGTGCCTTTAGATATTCGATCTCAAAGGCCTTGTTTGGGCCTTAGTTATCGCTAATTAGTTTATCGTTTATGTGCCTTGGACTCTCTCATTCTCAAGTATTTAAAAGGGCTCACTGGTGCCAACCCCAGATATATTTGTATATTACATCATTTCTATCTGATCAAAATCAATTAGTATCAAAACATATAAAATATACATACGTGTATTCGGTTAGAGAGAGGATAAATAATCTATTCGAATTGTAGAAAATTAACATAACTAGATAATATGATTAATTTTGACGTGTAAACGAAAGAAAGGAGAGTACACATCTTTGGAAGCCCTTTCTCAAAAAAGAGAGAGAGAGAGAGAGAGAGTACATGAACGTTTTGATGTTTGGAAGATATATTTCAGATAGTAATAATACAGTAGGCTTTTTCTTTTTCTTTTTCTTTTTAAGGTAATAAAAAGAGAATCCATTTTAGTTGAGGATCATTATTTGTGGCCCAAATGGCATTTTACGTATGAAGTTGAGATTTCTTCATTTATTTCGTACCATTTAAGTATCATCCACATGTATATAAATGTTCTGTTTTCCCTTTTTACGGCTGAAATTAATCGTGAGTAAGAAGCACTTTAACGTTTACAAAATCATTATAATAATTAAAAAAATATTTCTTGATGCTTACGTGACGATCCATTATCCATATTTCCTCTTATAGTTGCGTAATGTTGGCGGTAAATCATATTCATATGCATGGTATTAAAAATGTTTTGCGTAAGTTGACAACTAAAGACCTGACGATTATTTCTCGACTTATGCAGTTTTGCCTTGCGTTGCGTTTCTAAGTGATGATCGTTAAAGTAATAGAGAAACACAATTTTACAACAAAAAGAGCACAAATTTGCAAACGAATATGACTGATGATATATATAAAAGCATTGGACTACTTCGTTGATGAAGAACGTATAAGTTGCTAAATAAATGTTACTACTTAACATTTGCACCCTGTTAGTTTCAAAAAAAAACATTTGCACCCCAAAAATTGGTAAATAATGTCAAATCCACTGAATACACACCACATTTGCAAATAAATTTTGATGAAGAACAAAAGAATAATATATTTGATGAATAAAAGTACTCCTGATATTTGCGTAACCTTATATTTAAAAAGAAAAGATTAGTTGTCTCACGCTTTGTATATATATATATAGTCAACTAGTTATTGATTACATGCAGCATGCATGAACATTAAATAATTAATTCCTCAGTTTTCTTTGGTAACCCAAGTCGTCCGACTAATTTCTAGTCCAACTATTTAAAATGTTTCTTATTTAATTTTTCACATGTACGTAACTTTCCTGAATGAATTTTAAATTCAGGGTACTTAACTTTTTAAGTCTGTTGTTTTTTTTTTTTTTTTTTTTTTTGCCATCTAAAGAGATTTATTAGAAAAACCCAAAGGCCCGAAACAGTACAGGTCCAACAAAACCGAAAATGCCAAAGCTGAAAAAACAAAGCCCAAAAGGCCTATCGAAAAGGAAAATATAGGCCCATGCTACAAAACCCAAACGATTGGGTGCGTTTCCACGCGTCGAAGCCACCGTACACGTGTTAAAAAAAACGCTCCACACAGGAGCACGTGTCACGAGCGCTTCTAGTTGACCGTCACCACGACGGAGCAACGCCGGAAAACACGATCGACCCCTCGTTTCGTCGGAGCAATCCGAATCCTAAAACCTGAGACTTGTTCTCCGGAACACGCCGGGACAGAAACTTCACCCATCACCATCGCCTTAACTCTTTGAACGGAGAGCATCAACGAAACCAATTCCGAGATCTCATCCAGAGCCAGCGAAGTCTTCATCTTCTACACCATCGCTTCCTTCACCAGAGGATAATCTCGATTCGTCAAGGTCTCCTCCTGAAGCAAAGCCGCAAACACCACCAAGTCACAGTCGGAAACCGGAATCCAACCAAAGCCGCCATCGACCACGGAAAGATCGTACGACGCAGAACCATAGAGCCGACCGCTCACCCTCAACGAATAGGTGCAGCGCCGGAGGCATAGCCGACCGTCCACCATGAGGGAGATGCAACGTCGGAAGACAGAGAAGAGAAACAAAAAACCAAAGAAAAAAAAAACAAAGAGAACAGAGAAGCCGGACCGACGGTGGCTGTGGGAGCCCACGCCGTCGGCCGGTGACAGATACTTTCACGGTGATGCTCTTGAGAGAAGGAAGAGAAGCTTTTAGAGAGATAAACTTTTTTTTCTATAAGTCTGTTGTTAGATATGGGTAAAAAAATTTTAAAATTGTTGGGTAAATAGTAATTAGATAAGACAAAAAAACAATAATCAAATGATTTATTGGATAAGGATGAAATCGAACTTTACACGTACGGTTTTATCCGACAGCAAACAGCAAGTCTGCAACGTTCATTTATACATGCAAAATGAATTTATTCACAAGTGGGCGATTTCTAAATGATTGATTTGTTAAATGTATTGTATTTTTATTATTCCTGGATTATACCAGACGTCTGGGACATCAAAGATAGTTAGAGCCTAGAGGAACACCGACTAAGTATAATTAAATTCAAAGAATATTTTATATATATATATATATATCATTGCGTGTTTAAAGTATGGTTTTTGTTAGGTCAAAATTTCAAAATCGTAATTAATTTTGCCGTGGTTATACACTTTTATGTCCAGGGGCCATGGCTGTGTGATTATTAAAGTCAAGAATCAAATTCCTGCATAACTAAAAAAGCTATAAGAGATAAGGATCAAGAAGGGTATTAAAATGCTAGTATTTAATAAACAGACATACGTATGAATAGCGTTTGAGTACAAGCTTTCAAATTTTCAATCATCTTCCTGGTGATCTAATCTTCGTTATCCGGTGTCCACATTTCATATTCATCAATCCTCGCCACGAAAGTATGTTAACAGATTTGGTCAAAGATGTTCAAGCACAAACTTTCAAACCATAAACAAAATCAAAATCAGCAGTAATAATAAAAGCCAGACTACTAACTAGAGATGTTCTAACTCCAATCATAACATCAAATTTGGTGTTGAAATAACATCAAAATTGGTGTGAAAAAATAAATAAATTGATGTTCTGTCAATTTTTTTTTCATTTGTAATCACAACATCAAATTCTTCACTAATATACAGTTTTTAATTTAATACAATAGTTATTTGTAATTGACTAATTATCATTTTTATTACATTTGTATTTTTTGTTTTACTGTTAAAATTTTGTATTGTTATGTTTTCACAGTTTATTAAAAAAAATTTAGTTAATTTATATATTAATTTATTTATTCCATGTAAAATATTAATTGATTTAAAATATTATATATTAAAAATTAAAATTACAGAATAAGAGATTTTTTATTTTAGTAGATGATATATGGTGTTTTATACATCATTGTATATATGTTTTCTAATTGGTTTTCAAGTCTTTATCGAGTCTTTCTAGTCCTTTTCGAGTCATTACAGGTCTGGAGTTGCACTGGATGGGAGATGGACCTGTTGGATCGAAAGAGGTAGAAATCAGTGCAGTTTGGTGATTTTCATGTAGAACAGTCTGATGATTGTTCCCGATCAAGCGGAACAAGCAGACGGAGTGATCCCGAGGTTGTTCCCGACGAATAAGGAAAATACAACATCTCGGAATTTGCCCTAATTACCTCGTTTTTCTCTCTGACCGCCTGTGGCTTGGATATAACTTCTTTTTCTATTTTTCTACATCATACTACGCTTCTTTTTCACAGAGAAACAACTCTAGAGCTTTGATACTTTTGGATTTGCTAGTTTGTAAAGGGAGAAGGATCTCTACACCATTGAGAAGAATCCTGAACCCTATCTTATTATCTTATTGATCCATCATGTTTTCTTCATCTATTGTCTCTGTGATTTCTATGTCCATGGCTGAGTAGTCAGATTGCTTAGTCTAGGGTGTTTGGGTGTTAGATCTGTGAGTTTGACATAAATAAGTTATAAATCGGTTGTCTTCATTCACTGTTGTTCTTAAAGCTTGCATTAAACTAGCTACTTAGTGTCTGATTCTAGGTTTAATCTATTCATCAAAAGTGTTATAGGTTGCTAGACATAACTTGAATGAGCATCATATCCCTAACCAGCGAAAGTAGATGTTAGGGTGTTTTGTGAACAGATCGGACTTGATCTTAATGTTTGTCATCGCGTCTCAGTCCAAAAGACAGTTTAGGTACTGAGATCGATTGATAAAAGGTGAAGCACCACGACAGTGGGCTGATCTATCTTAAGTGATCCGAGTTCTAGACTGGTCTTTAATTGAACTTGAATAATTGTTTGGCTCACACTTATTTAACACCCGATCAAACCATCCTAGGCTAGCAATCTCTTTAAATTGAATTTACATTTACATTATTTTATTTGCTGCTTGTTACAACACTCAAAACTCAAAACCCCCATATTGTTTTAGCTTAATATTGATCCAATAAAGATAAAGTGTAATTGTTGGTCTCTGTGGATTCGATCCTAAAGTGTTGCATCGACATACCATTCGATTGTGGTAGTGTGCACATTAGGTTAATTGGTGTGCGTGTATACGTAAAATCAGTAGAATTTGATGTAATTCATAATATTAATTTAGTCTATTATTATTAAAATAGAAATAAAATAATATTTAGTAATGTAAAAATAAAAATAAACTATTCAAAAAGCTTTATATGTTTAATTTAAATAGTTTAAACTAAATCATATATTAATGTTACTATGATTAAATAACAGTAATAAAATATATTACTTTAATGTTTAATGTGATGAATAATGTTATACTAAATTTTGGTGTAATACTTATTCACAGAACACCAAATTTGGTGTAATAGTGTAATTTTTGGAATCTTATTAGAATTGGCCTAAATTACAACTAGATTTAAACGATAAAACATAACATGTGTACTACCAGATTATTAAATGAAGATCTAAACGTTAAAAGCAAAAGTTAACAAACTTTCTAACATTAATGCGTAATTTGTTTTTCTTGAGAAATTTTTCTTTCAATCCTAAATATATTTGGAAGTATTGTCTGGCCGTGCATGGAAATGTTAATGGGAAAAAAAAAAACAAAAAGAAGTTTTGTGAACGCATCCCCTTGGAGTTGTCATTCTCGGGACTTTATCGAGTAATTCAGAGCCAGTCACGCATGCACTGGACCACTACTAGAACACACGAGCCAGCAAATGTTACTATTTTATTATTTTAGAAGTCTTGTGTATGGGAATGTGATTGTCGAATGTAAACCACACAAAAAGCTCTCAAAACACAATCCAAACATGGAAAAATTTTGATTGGACAGCAATGATCTTAGATAACAAGTGGGGTTCACTGTCGACGGAGTGCAACTTTTTGAGCTCAAGCTCAATCGAGAAGACATTTACTTTAAGCGCCCCTTGGACATCGTTTTCACATGCTACATGATACTGATCTCTAAATATTCGTTAAAATGAAATATCCAAAGAAAATATGACAAAGTAAAATCAGTCCAAACAAGTACCTAGCAGTTACACAAAATCATTTATTTTATTTTAAATGACTAAAACCAGATTTATATAAATTTTAATCTCAAAGTAAACATATACATAAATGTTGTTAACTTTTCTTTTTGTAACTGAAAATGTTGTTAATTTGTGCTGATAGATGATTAAGTTCAAGTTTCGTCTCAAATCCACTGTCACATTATCCCGTTTATTTTACAATGTGTAATTTATTACGAGTATGTAACATGATGTAATTTTGTAGACAGTTTTGGGATTTGAAACCCTTAACTTGTTCAAATCTTTTACAATCTATTTCTAATACGGAAAATTATATTTAAAGCATAATCAACGAGATCAAGCAGGTCTTACTAGTCAAAAATCAATTATATACAGTAGAAAGGTTGGATGGATTATGTGCGCATGTGTATAATGTTTGCACTTTGTTTAACAAGTATGTAACTTCACGACACTTTTTGGTTTTGTTTGAATGATTGCAAGATGGTAGAAAAGTACACAGTTAAATCTGGACCGCATATATATAAAGTCGTACGCATTCAATCTTTTGGTCCTTGCTCTTTAAAGAAACTCTTCTTCCCTCTACAACTCCTATTTACTACTTCTGCATCCATAAGAGCAGAACAGAGCAAACAAGAAAAAGCTGAAGCTTTGATCTTCTGAAAGAAAAGCAAGGGTACTTTGACAGAGAAGCTTTTTATGGATGTTTTTGCTTTCCATGGTTCTTTCTCTATGTGGAAAGATGTTGCTGGAATCGCAGGTAAAAAACTTTTCAACCTGCTTTTAATTATGTTGACTGTGTTTTGTTTTGGTAAGTTTTAAGCTACTTCAGGGATAGAAACCTACTTTCTTTTTTATTTCTTTTTAGTTTAATGAAGATACATATATTGGATCTGGCTTTATTGCCATGGATATCCCCAAATCAAGAGATATGTTTGACCGTTTTTTTTGTCTGTGCCTTTTCTTCTTTAGCACTGAAAATATTCAAATGTTGCTTCTGAACATTTTCCTAGAAGAAAACAAGAAATATGCTTCTGTAGAAACCGAATTGATGCTTGCTATAGTTATTATTACTGATTTGCATCTGTTACATCACTTATTACTGTTGCATCTTTGTTCTGTTTCAGGCAACGTATTTGCATTTGGACTATTCGTTTCACCAATGTGAGCTCTTCTCTTTATTCATAGACTAATCCTGTTCCTTCCTTGTAATTAAAGTAGATTTATTCTTATTTTTCTATGTCCCTTGTGGGTCTCTGTTTTATTTTTCAGGCCAACCTTTAGGAGAATCTTGAGGAACAAATCAACCGAGCAATTCTCTGGTTTACCATACATTTACTCTCTCTTGAACTGCTTGATCTGCCTTTGGTACGGCTCACCTTTCATATCCCAAAGAAACCTCATGCTTGTGACTGTGAATTCCGTTGGAGCCACTTTTCAGCTTTGTTACATTATCCTCTTCATCATGCACACAGACAAGAAGAATAAGGTTTCTTGAGTGATTCTTTACATGGTTTTTTTGCTAATGTAAACTCGATTTTAATATCGTTCTAATCAAGATCTTGGTCATGGCAGATGAGGATGCTAGTTTTGCTTCTTGTGGTGTTTGCTGTGGTCGGCTTGATTGTAGCTGGAAGTTTGCAGATACCTGACAAGCTCACAAGATGGTACTTTGTTGGCTTCTTGAGCTGCGCTTCTCTTGTCTCCATGTTTGCCTCTCCTTTGTTTGTTATTGTAAGTTCACACAAACGCCAACCAAATATTTTCATGTGTGCAGCTTCTTGATTACCTAACATGTATGGTATTCTGCAGAACTTGGTGATTAGGACTAAGAGCGTTGAGTTTATGCCGTTTTATCTCTCTCTATCCACGTTTTTGTTGAGTGGTTCCTTCCTCCTTTACGGCTTATTCAACAGCGACGCCTTTGTTTATGTAAGTTGTATGTCTTCAGTAAGTGCCATTGAAACTTGTGTTGTCTCTGTTAATAGTATTAACAAAGATTTATTGTTTATTTTTTAAAAAACTCAGACACCAAATGGAATAGGAACGGTTCTTGGAATTGTGCAGCTATCTTTGTACTGTTACTACCACAGGAATTCTATAGAGGAAGAAACAAAAGAGCCTTTGATTGTTTCTTATGTGTGAGATTCTTGCAAGGAAGCAAATCTATGGTTGGGGAAAAAGAAAACAAGAATGTGGATACATACAAGATTCTTTGTTGTTTTTTGTAATTATTTGTCTATACATTGTGTTAGCACCTTGTGTCTATATCTACCGGCTTTCGTTCTCTCATGGCATGAAGATGTTTATCCTCTTGGCTTCTGTCATGGTCGAAAGATGGAGATTTTTTTTTCAGTATGGCTCCATTGCTGAAGATTATCTGAGACCACATGAAAGGGTTCGCTTTTTTCTCGTGTGATGGAAATCTATGGTGGGTATATTTGAAGAACATTTGTCCATGTATTGTATGTTTTAGAAGATTATATGTTTGTTCATAAGATTTTACATCTTCGTCAAAAATATAGAATAAACTTTGCATATTCTTGTAGCAAATTGTTTGTTCATAAGATTCTGTTTTTCTTTGGCCTATCTAAGCAATCTAAACACACACGCAAACGGAATAAGATTTGCCTCCACATAAAATAAGACATTGTTTTACATAACACATGTAATGTTTTTTGGGTTCTTGGAATCTTACTTTTCATGGCGGTTTTAAACTTGTTATACACGAAACTCCAATAGACTTGCATAGAAAACAACTATGCAAAGCAAATATCTAAAATTTGTCGTTACTAAACTCTGTTTAACCTGCAAAACAACAACATGAACTTATATCCATCTCTTACCAAAAACATTTTTGTTGTTGTTTAATGCAGAAAAACTGCGAACTAACACTCACTTCTTGAGATTGAGGATGATGAAGAGGATGATCACGTTCATCATACAATATTAAACCGCAAAACCGTGCCAAGTTACACCCATCAGAATCGGTCGCTGCCATATCAACCCCATTAAGACTACTTTCTTTAACCACAACACTATAAAAGCGGGTGATTCCATGTTACTTCCGACTTTTTTTTTAGGTAAATCATATTTTGATCATAGCAATATGTACTACAGCTAAGCTGTATAATGTTCATCTCTTTTTTTTAATGGTTGATTTACTTAGCTTCTTCTGGTTGCATGTACTTCAACATTATGATCATTAACCCTAAACACCACAGTTTTTTTAATGACATCACAAGCCACATAAGGTTTGTTCATGTTCTTGTTGGGTGGACCTATGGAACCACAAATTAAAAGTTTTCGGAACAATTTGAAAACATCCCGAAGTAAGTGGGTGAAAAAGGAAAACACGAAAACTAAAAGGAATAAATCGGACTTTAATCTCAAATGGGACAAATGGCTAAAAAAAAATCTACAACCACCTATTTTAATCTATACTAGATTTTGACCCGTGCGTCCCGCACGGGTTTTGAATTTTATTTTTAGTTTTGAGCAAATGTAACGACCTTTGTAGACTGAAAGTTTAAATAGTATACTTTTTTAGGTTAGTCTTGGTTCATCTGTTTGAAAGACTAATCTTCTAAATACTACTATTCTGTGAATTTAAATATAAGCCTAATCTTCTAAATACTCGAGAGATTCAATTAAAGGTTTGGATTTTTCATTTGTTTGATCTTATTTCAGTTTAAGAATTTTTGTCGGATTTATTAAATTATTTTGTCGGATTTATTAAATTTCAACCGTAAGGTTTGATCTTCTAGGTTTTGACCCGTCTTTGAAAGGGCGGATATTATTTTTCACTTTTATAAAATATATTATTTATTTGTAATTATTGAATGTATTTTATCTTAGTAAAATTTCTTTATAATAAATTTGAAACATAGAGTCTCTCTAGTAGAGTATGTGTTTTTCTGGCTTTGTTTTATTCTCTCTCCAATCAACATATTTATTTGGCTTGTTGTTAAAATAAATGATTTTAGAACGTCAATGTACAATACTTTTATATTGATATTTTGTTTAAACAATGCGACATATTTCTATATTAATTAAATATTTACATTGTAATTTAAATTTTGATACAAATTAACATATTTGTGTAGTTTGTTGTTAGAAGAAACGATTTTGAATCCAAATGTACAGTACTTTTATATTGATTTTTTTCGGTTCAAATATATTTATTTCAGTATAAGCTATATAAAAAATTAGTCAACTAAAGAATCTATAAATTAATAAGATCGATATATGAATATCGATTTGTTTAGATAAGTTTTGAAATTTCAATTAATTAATTTAAATTGATTTTAAATACAGTTATAGAATTTGTAAATAAAAAAAATACAAAAGGAAGTATCTAAAAAAAAATTTCAAAACCTAAAAAACGTATACCCAAAACGATCCATACCTAAATGGGTACCCGAATGTCTATGCATAATTGACTCCATACACAAATAATTTTTTATTATTTTTATGTGTTTAACTAAATTAAGCGAAATATTAATTTTTTTATTTAGTAATATTTGTACAATATTAATAATGATCAATATATGAATATCGATTTTTTTAGGTAAGTTTTGGAATTGTAATTAATTAACTTAAATTGATTTTAAATATAGTGATAGACTATGTAGATAAAAATAAATACAAAAATAAAGCACCTAAAAAGAAATTTCAAAACCCAAAAAATCTATACCCGAAAGAAACGACTTGTACCTAAATGGGTACTCGAATATGTATGACTAAATGATTCCGTAAACAAAAAAAATTATGTGTTTGGCTAAATTAATACATGAATATCAATTTGTTTAGATAAGTTTGGAATTGTAATTATTTAGTTTAAATTGATTTTAAATGTAGCGGTAGAATATGTAAATAAAAAAAAACACAAAAAGGAAGTACCTAATTTATTATAAATGAAATGACTAATTATGTAAATAAAAGAAAGTATATATACTACTATCTATGTTTCCAAACAATTCTCAATTAATATTGTTATTCATGTTTCCAAACAAACCTCTTTTTTAAACTGCAATCCATGTTTCCAAACACTCTAATTTTGTACTTGTCCTGCGTTTTAAAAGCGCAGGATCGATATCCTTTTAAATTTTAATTTTTAAAATATTTGTAAAATGTAATTTTTTCAGAGGTTTTATCTTTATTTATAATATAAGTGTGTTATATAATTTCGTTGATTGTTTATATATTTTTTTCAATGATTATCTTTATTTATAAAATAAAAATAGATTATTAAATACATAGAGTTGGTTTTCTAATATACATATAGTTGTAGTGCTTTCAACGTATGTAAGATTTATGTTTTAAAAGATTTTATAACTTGCTGTGTATGGAATAAAATAAAGGAACACCCGTCAACCCATAATAAGGAGCTCACATAAATTCTTACATCTCATAGACCTTTGATCATTGAGAAACATGTTGAATAAATGGTGTCTCATATATATATCAAAAATGCATGTGATATATACCAAGATAGACCACCCGATTTCCTTTCTTGTACTTCCTTTGAGATACTATGTCTCCAGAAAAACATGGGACCTTTTATTACTTTTTGTGACCTCTTGTTCCTTTTATATTTGACTCTCCCCCCACTTAACAGGATCCCCAAAATCCCATGAACACAAGTAAACCATTTAATAGAATAAAAGAAAAAGTATCAACCATAGTGAATCAAGTGAAGGAACCTCAAACGCATATCCAATAAGCCAAAAAAAAACTGAACAGAAAAACCTCAAAACAAAATGCATAAAGAGAAAAACTACTCCCGACAGATTTGTTTCTCGTCTCTCAAAATCTTTTCTGCAATATAATCTGGAAAGTATATGAGAAAAACTCTTTAAAAACCATTCATCTACCTCAAACCTATCGTAGATCCCATGGATCTCTAGAACCACCTCAATGGAATTCTCAGAAATATTAAAAATCTCGAGCTACTTTTACAATATGAGTGGTTTGTCTAAAAATTGTTTAACAAAGCCATATTTATAATAATGAGAAATCGTGTACGTGAAGTTAGAATTAAGATTAGCTTTAGGAACATATGAATAGCATATTCCAAACTTGAAAGATATTGTGTATCAAAATATAAGTATATTTATTATTCTCCATAAATTGTGGATCTTAAAGATCTCGAGTTAATTTATATTTCAAATGATGTATTAATGATTTTGATTGTTACCTAAGTTTGAAATATCTTAAAATTATAAAAGGTGTTTTTTATTTTGTAATAAAAAAATTATATATGACCAAGTAAATTACAAATTAACATGAAACTTTAAATTCATAATTTTTGATACTCAACATATCTTCAAAATGATAATATTTTGTAAATTGTAAAAATATTTTTTTAAATGCAAAACTTTTGAATAATGGTTATTGGAAAATAATTTAGTAAAAATCAATTTTTGAATATATATATATATATATATATATATATATATATATATATATATATTTTGTTAATCAGTTTTTATATAATTCAACTTTAAATTATTATTTTGATTTGATATATGTATATAAAGTTTAAATTTTGTTTTGTGATTATTTTAGACAAAATATGTTTTTGGGTAATTAGATTGGTCTGTTTTCATTAATTTTAACGATATCCCATATAGATAGTTGATCATAATATAATGAACTTCTAATTTTTCTTAATCATAAGCCCATTGATTTTCTTATTAATATACTGCAATCTAAGTTTCCAAACAAACTTATTCTTTAAAAATGCTATCTATGTTTCCAAACAAATTTCATTAAACCTACTAATCAAGTATCCAAACATATTGATTTTGTACTTCAGCTTTAATAATATAGATGAAACAATAACTAGAAAATTACCATATTATCCTTAATGAAAGAGCAATATAAACCATTAGATTCTCTTTTGTCTCTTTAAATCAGAACCGTCGGATTATAAGGAAGGAAGAGAATATGATATTTACAAAAATGCCATTAATGAAACATCAACCATAGCCGTTAGATCATCTATCTACGATTTAATCTTAACCACACGATTATATCAATCTTTCCTTCTCTCTCTTCCCTCTTAATCTCAACCACATGATCATTTCTTTCTTCTTTAATTACAATCACACGATTTTCCTTATCTCATTCTTTCATTCGGCGGGGTACAACTAGTATAACTCGTACAACTGAACATGTTAATAAATTTTATAACTGGTATATAAATGTTATAATCTATGTATAATATGTAGCTACTATAATTAACACGACCAATAAATCATGTTTTACTTATGAAATAAACAAACAAATATCCTAATTAGTATAAAACGACAAAATTTCATATATTATATTTGAGGTTTATTAACTATATTAGTCATATTATTATGATAAACAAACATCAAGCATATTTTTACAAAGCTATAAAATGAAAATATTGGTACAATCCCTAAATTTTAGACATAAAAACAATTGATATAATTTTTATTATATATTAGACGAATATTACTGGTATAACTAGTACAACTTACACATTTCAAAAATTTGACAAAACTAATTTGATATTCCATATGAAAACAAACCAAACAAATATCTCAATTGGTAGGTACTCATAAAGTTTCTCTTAGTTTATTTGAAGTTTTGGAAATTTATTTGAAAATTATTACAGAACTCCACAAATTTACATGATCTACCTTATACTTTTAAGGTTTGTTAACTTGTTTGTCCACTTAATTTTTGGAAAACATACATGAAATGTATTTTTACGAAATTGATGATTGCATTGTTACCGGGCAAAGACATGTAAACATAAATAAGTGGTACAACTGAGGTAGTTGCATTTATTATGTGGTACAACTAATATTTTTCGATTTCACTGGCAAAGTACAACTATGCACAAACTGGTACATCTCAAAAACTAGTACAACTATGTACAGTCTGTACAACTAGAAAACTGGTACAACTACTTGTTATCTATTTTATTAATTCAGAAGTACACTTTAAAAATACCCCTTAGTTTTTCAACTTAATTACAATGGCATGCCACTAAGACTATTAATTAAATTTCCTATTTTAATGCTTGTCTTTTTCAGTTCTATTAATGTGTTGTCTTAAAATAAAATTTAACTTCCCTTCTCTAATTAAATCAATTTCAATTTTATCTTTATTATTAAATAGTTTTCTAATATTTCCTAAAATAATTTTAGCATTAATATGACGATTTAATAATTTCCTAAAATAACTATTTGTTATATAATTCACTTTTATTAATTCTTTACAAATCTTAAATCAACATTTTAATATATTATATATCCATAAAATCTGAATAAATGAATTGATGTTACAAAATCTATACTTTATTTATCTATTTCATGTATCTTACTAACTCATAGTTATTTATTTCGACATATTTGAAATTATCGAAATTGAATAATATATTTCATATATAATGGATCATTAACTATCTTTTTATTTATTTTCCGTATTCTTTATATAATACTAAATATTCGTGACACATTTGATTGTTAATAAAAATGCAAAAAATTCAATGTAATAAAACTAACTATTACAAATGAATCATTGGTATAAGCAAAAAAAAATAAAAAATAAAATAAATACCCGCCCGGTCGGGCGGGTCAAGGTCTAGTTTTATTTAATGTAATTGACTATACTACCCTTCATGAAAACTGCATTCTAAACCATTAGATCATCTCACCTCTCCTTTAATCCGAGCCACACGATCTTTTTTCTCTTCTTCTCTCTTTTGGCTGGGACCCACTTCCTCTTTCTCTCAATCCTAAATCATTTTTACCTTGTTTGATCATGGCCACACGATTTCTCTCATTTGGATGTGTATAACGGGTACAACTAAACATGCTAACAAATGATATAACTAGTATAACTGATATAATTGGTATATAAATTATATAATTCACATATAATATAATATACAACTGACATGGCTAATAAATCATGTTTTCCATATGAAATAAACAAACAAATATCTTAATTGGTTAATGGTGACAAAATGTCATCTATTTTAGTTGAGAGTTTTCAACATTTTGTTTTATTTACTAAATGGAAATGCGGTTTCACTCTCGCGGTTCGAGTCTGCTTGGTTGGTTTTGACGAGGACCACTGTGGACACCACCATCAAGCTTCCTCTTCTTCGCCACGACTTCACTCTTTTTTGCCGCATCTCTCTTCTTCTACACTGTGTATTTCTTCTTCTTCGTTGTGAGACCTCTCTTCACAGTATAGTCTTTTTTGTTCATCGCTGGTGAGTCACTCTTACTCATCGCCAAGCTCCCTCCTTTTTCAGGTGACTTTTGTTTTTTGGAACCATGGTTGAATTTTTTTCAGGCTCTGCATCTACCTTTTTGGCCTCGAGAGCAAAAAGATGAAGATGATTTTTTTTTTAATAGTACAACTTGTATAACTAGTACAACTCGTAAACAAATCATTATCCAAATCAAATACTATTAGAAATATACTATTCATGTATTCGATACATGAAGGTGGGGAAGATTAGACTAACATGTCTTCTTGGTTCTACATCATCTTCTTTTCTATCATCTTCATACGCTGAAAACAAAAAAAATAAAAATTACCGTATTAAGTGAAAAGTTGTACTAGTTATACACGTTTTACTTGTATCAGTTATAATGGTTATACTTAATCTATTTATACTAGTTATACTCATTATAGTTGTACGAGTTGTACTAGTTGGAGTTGTACTAGTTGTATTAGTAATACTCTGCGTTAATCTTTATCTTGAATTTCTTAAATAAAAGATGAATTTTGATTCTAGATAAGATATAATTGATTAAACATGATTATGGGTTGATCGATTTGAGACAAGAAAGAGAAATTTGGTAGATGGTTAAGAAAATTTTTGATTTTGTTTTAAGGTTGAAGAATATTAATGGAGAAGAAAAGAGGAAGAAGAAGAAGAAGATTAGGGTTAAAATTGGGTCGGATTTTGGATCTGGATCCGGGTCAGATCTGGGTAGGATAGTAATGACATAAATTAGTAAATATGTTTAAGTCCTTAGATCTTATGGTCTTTTATCTCCAATTTTGATTTATTTTTAATTTATTTTTTAATTAAAAATAGTAGAGGTCCATTGCAGATTTTTTTGACCCTCTTTGTCCTATTACAGCATTTGTTCCGAATAAATCCGAAAACATTACTATTTACTTAAGCGACCTTCGTTCGATCGATCCCACACTTCCGGCGAACTATAATCTGAGAGCAATCGGAGTTCCTACACTTCTCCGTAACCCTAATTTATTTCCTCCGACGCGATAAAGCCAGCGCGTGATTCCGAATCTCCTTTTCGTCAGATCATCAATGTCCGGAAGAAATCGCGGATCGTACGGCGGCTTACAACCTCCGATCAACCAACCGCCTTTCGTCAGAGGCTTAGGAGGAGGAGGAGGACCTCCTCATCCTCATCCTTCTCATCCCTTAGATGACACCAGGGAACCCCAATTCAGAGGCCACCCGCAACACCATCCCATCATCATCGAAGACCGAATCGCAGCTCAGAACCAAGACGTGCAGGGCCTGCTCGCGGACAACCAGAAGCTGGCCGCGACGCACGTGGCGCTAAAGCAGGAGCTGGAAGTAGCTCAGCACGAGCTGCAGAGGATGGTGCACTACATCGACTCCCTGAGAGCCGAGGAAGACATAATGACGAGGGAGATGTACGACAAGTCGATGCGTTGCGAGGCGGAGCTTCGCCAGGTCGACGCGATGCGGGCCGAGGTTCAGAAGGTTAGGGCGGATATCAAGGAGCTGACCTCGAGCAGGCAGGAGCTGACGAGCCAGGTTCATCTGATGACTCAGGATTTGGGGAGACTCACGGCGGAGCTGCAGCAGATACCGACGTTGACGGCGGAGATTGAGAACACTAAGCAAGAGCTGCAGCGCGCGAGGTTTCTATTTCTTTTAGATTAATGTCTTTGTTCATCGTTGTGTAAGATGTGGTTAATGTTATTATTGTAGAGCGGCTATTGATTATGAGAAGAAAGGGTATGCGGAGAATTACGAGCACGGGAAAGTTATGGAGCAGAAATTGGTTGCGATGGCTCGGGAACTGGAGAAGCTTAGAGCAGAGATTGCTAACTCGGAGAGTAGAGCTCATGCCACTGGTCCTGTTGGGAATCCTGGTATGGTAAACTTGAATAACTATGAATTAATCATGACAATGGTAATCTACAGTTAAGCTTAATACAGAAAGTGTGTGTGTTTTTGATCAGGTGGAGTTGGTTATGGTGGTGGTGGGTATGGAAACCATGAGGCTGCTGGGTATGCTGTGAATCCTTATCAACCCAACTATGCCATGAATCCAGTAAGTTACATCTTTTCTTCATTTTCTTGTGGGAATCTCTGGTTTAAGGTTTTAACAAGAAGAAGAGCTTTGCGTGGGATTATAGTAAACTTGATGATAATATGCCTGAATTCACCATAGTTGTGTTTAGACAATTCAATACTTGAGTTTGAAGTTTGAATCCTTGGATATGAATGAAGCTACATTAGCCAATAGTTGAGCCTAAGGTTCAAGAAAGTCTATCTGATGTAAGCAGAACTATCTTAATGATTAGACCAATCTCGGGTCACTTATCATTGGAGATGTATTTGATGAAACCAATGACAGAATATCTAATCTGAACGACTAGTATTTTCGCATATCTCATGTTCTTGTAGAGTTTTAGTGCATACATATATATATACACACAAACACATCTTAAGTAATGTTTCTCAAATGATAATTCAGGCACAGGCACAGGGAGGCGTGGAAGGCTATTATCCTCCCCCATATGGAGCACCCGCTGCGTGGGCTGGTGGTGGCTATGATCCGCAGCAGCAGCAACAACAACAGTATTATCCACAACAAGGACAAGGACAGGGATGAACATGTCAAAGTCGTCTATTTCCCCGACAACAACTCGCAAATTTTAAAACAAAGCAAGCCTCCCTTTTGTAATCTTTGCTGTGTTATTTTTTGGGTGTACAAGCAAAAATACTGAACAAACCAAATGTATTAAGTTTCTTAATTCTTATTATGAAAAAAAAAGGATGAAAGTCTACAGTGATTTTTAGATAAGCCCATTAGTATCTTAAAAGGGCCGAATTTAGGCCCACTGGAAATTACAAAAATTGGCGGGTAAATTTCTAAATTTTAATTTTGGTTTAATGAGAAAAAAAAATTTCAAAGGGAATAAAAGTTTCAGAAATGTGGCGGGTATAATTTCCCACTCACTGTTTCACTAAAACGGCATTACGAAAACAATACAGGCGGCAAAGTAATGATTTCGATTCCCCTTTTTAATATCTCTGCGATCTACATGACTGTTTAACACAATCCCTAATTTTCATTAGAGATCTCAAGTAGAAAAAAAAAGCAATGGATGCTGCTCAGTTTCAGAACTTGCCTCCTCTCAAAAGGTTACGATTGATGCAGCGAGATCTCGAACTTGCCCACCAGCAACGGAGCCAATCTGAGGTGAAGCCGCCGTCGCAGTTGCCTGGTAAGAAGAGGAAGCATTCTCGCGTTGACTACGATGACGATGGCGACTGCGAGAACTCCGCCCCCACCCAACGTTGTCTCCCGGCGAAGAAGAGGATCTGGGCGATCGATCCAGATCTGCTCTCCGGTAATCCATTTTCACCTTTCGATCTGAATGTTGAGTATAAGCACGAGGACGGAATCGAGAAGAAGAATCCAACTCTATTGGTTGAATCGAGTGAAGACAACGACGATAACAAAGAGAATATAGATCCTCTGGGGGAAGAAGAAGCTTTAGATCTCTCTGATTCAAAGCATGAAGAAGTAGAAGAAGATGGTATCATGTGTGCTGTATGCCAAAGCACAGATGGTGATCCATCGAATCCGATCGTCTTCTGCGACGGTTGCGACTTAATGGTGCACGCTTCATGTTACGGTAACCCTCTGGTTAAGGCCATACCGGAAGGTGATTGGTTTTGCAGGCAGTGCACTGCGTTAAAGAGCGGAGAAAAGCCTTTCTCTTGCTGCTTGTGTACGACCAAAGGTGGAGCCATGAAGCCCACGAAGGATGGTCGGTGGGCCCACATCACTTGCTCCTTGTTTGTTCCCGAAGTCTACTTTGAGGATCCGGAAGGAAGGGAGGGGATTTGTTGCAGCGAGATACCGAGTAAGAGATGGAAAGATCGGTGTTACTTGTGCAAGGTTAGACGCGGGTGTGTTATCGAGTGTTCGGAGATGAGGTGTCGGTTGGCTTTTCATGTTACTTGTGGGTTGAAGGAAGATCTTTGCATTGAGTACCGTGAAGGCAAGAGGAATGGTGGTATTGTCGTTGGGTTTTGCAGTGAGCATACCAAACTCTGGGAAAGGGTAAAATTTGAAACCTACTTTATCTCCAGTTGCTTTTTATGTTCTGTTCAGCTGTGTATATATGTGCAGGGCTCAGTTTTGATGATGGTTTTTGTTTGTCAGCAACAGGAAAGTGGAAAGTACAGGATTGTTGCCAGAGATGAAGCTAAGAAGTAGAGCAGAAAATTGGGAGGCCATAAGCACTCTTTTGTTTGCAACTCTGAGGAGCTTCATTTAATTATGATTGTTTCAGAACAGTTTTCTTGTTTTCATAGTTATCTGATGAGTACTAGCTGGTTCTTCATGCTTGTCAAGTTTATGTTTTTTTTTTCTTCATGAAGCTATGTTATGTTCTGTGTTGACTTGTTTTAAGCTGCACAAGGCTAACACTTGGTCAATCTCTAAGTTATACCTCGTTGTATCTTTCCCCGTTTATGTCATTAATAAATCATAATTATATTTTCTTTTGGAAGATAGATCTGGATGTCTTGTCATGTTATGCTCTTCGCTCAGATAAACAAAATCATGGTGATACATCAAAAAAACAAATTTTAATGAAATACATCCTTATTAGTAAACTGAAAGATATATCAAAATACAAATTCAATTGTTAAGGTATTTAGGTATTGCATATCTACAATTTTATTAGTGTGATGATTTGGTAAGCCTCTTTACTCGAATGATAACTATGGAGTTATATCTCTTTCTTGTCATGAGGATCGTAAGTAGGTTCATTTCCATCGATAGATCAAGATATTGGCTATGTTGTGCTCTTCAAACTCAGACTCAACACGATGGAAGTTCAGTGGCTTTGTTGTCCTAGACTCCTAGTCAAGTTTAGCAGATTGCACTAGACCTAAGATCTTGGCAAGCAAGTGCCTCAAACTCAAAGAGGTCTGTTTCTCTAAAGAACATGTTAACCAAATTAAAACTACCAAAAGACCTCTTCCTTCAAATTCTTCTTACATAATGGCTACAATAAATCCTCTGAGCAACTAAACTGCAATGTCAGAACTAATTCCGTTGGTTTACCCAAAAACTGATAACCTAACCGAAACCTCGTACCGGTAAACTACCTTGACGACGGGCGTTTGTGGCGCCGTCTCAAAACGAACAAACAGAGAAAAACAATTTTCTCCAACCACCGTAGCTGCAACAACGAACTAATCTGATTGTCTTAGCCTATCAAATTTCAACTCCAGCAAGATTAATTAGCCAGAACCCTGGTATATCAGGCTCTCAGAAACGTACAGTTTACTCTTTTAGCGCATCGAAAATGTCAGCTCTGATTCAGAAAAAAAATTTGGACCATTTCTAGAAAAAAAATTTGGACCATTTCTCGATTTGTGCGTGTCATCCTTGCGCAGGGGCCATGCTAATCTTCTCTGTATCGTTCCAATTTTATCGGATGTCCCGAAGGGACCATCACCTCCGCGACTCCATCGCTATATAAACAAAGCTTCTTCTTCTTCTCCTGAGCGATGTGGGTTCTGTAGAAATCGTGAACAGCTTAAACGGGCCTGTTTATCATAAGGCTCACTTACTATTATTAGTACTAAGCCCATTAACGTTATCTTCCATATTCTCTTATCTATCAAGTAGATTTTATGCTGTATATAAGCTCAATTTCAAATAGAACCGGAAAGTGGTTATATGAGCTCGAGCCAAAGCATTACGACGGTTATGTAGTGATGTCTAATGTGTATGTAGATGCTGGGAAATACGGTTATGAAATTAGAGACAAAGGAATGTGAAGAAGACACCAGATAGCTGCTGGATTGAGAGGTCAATAGTGACTTTTTCAGATATTCTTTACCGTCGATAAGACTCGTCAAGAATATGAATCTATCCACGCTTGGTTAAGTCTGTTTAACTTTTCATGTGTGCATATGCTGCTCGACGACTATAACTAATTTTAGCCTAATGTAGACATAAGATCTTTATGTCAAAGCATAACCATAAGATCAACTCTTGAGTATAATTTGATATTTTATGCTGTGTGAAAGGCAACCGTTTCTGGACTAGAAAACCTAGGAACCAACAACAATTTGGCCATTGCTCTGTATTATTAGCCAAGAGACATGTGTGGTTTGGGTTAAAACTGAACTTTTCTTTATTATTACAAATCTCAAATGTGTTCAAGTCAGGCTTGATCGAATAATACTTACATTATACAATGACTAACATGGGGGAATCAATAACGTGACACCAAACAAATTTACTAAATTCTCAAGACATGCCATACCCAACCGTGCCTACGCTCCGGTGTGCTGCTACTGCAACCGCGGCGGCTCCAGCAGGGCCATACTGTGATTGTGCATGCAACAGCTTAGCATCAATACCCACCTTTTGCTGTTGCATTGGGTGGGAACAAACTGCGGTTTTGGCTGAGACGCAGCAGCTTCTGTTGTCCCACCACCGCCACGCTTCTCTTGGTTCATGGCGTTGGGATGGAAGAAACAGTTGGGAGATACGGTCTGTTGTGGAGTGCTTCTGTAATATGATGTCCTTGCATCATAGGACGACTGGTTCCTGCTATTCTCATAAGTTACAGATGATTCCACGGCCCGGCCTGGTCTACCTGTTGGTATCCTTGGAGGAGGTCTTAAAGGTTTACCGGGAAGGCAAGAGGAGTGGTGGTATTGTCGTTGGGTTTTGCAGTGAGCATACCAAACTCTGGGAAAGGGTAAGATTGTTTTTTTTTTCTTTCTTTCTGTTCTGTTTAGTTATGTATTTGAAGTTTGAGTGTAGGGCTCTCAGTTTTGATGATGGTTTTTGTTTGTCAGCAACAGGAAAGTGGAAAGTACAGGATTGTTGCCAGAGATTAAGCTAAGAAGTAGAGCAGAAAAATGGAAGGCTATAAACAATTCTGTCAAGTTTCTGTTTTTTTTTTTTTCCTCGAGGCTATGTTCTATGGTTGAATTATTTTTGCCAAGGGGTAAACTTGTTCAATCTAGTTCTACCTCGTTGTATCTTTTCTCGTTTATGTCATAATTTATATTTTCTTTTGGAAGATAGATAAGGATTCATAAATCAAAAACACTTTTGAGTGAAATACATCCTTATTATTAAACTGTAGAAAAAGATATCAAACCACATTCGTTAGACTAATATCACCTGACTAAACATGTTCAATTGCTAAAGGTACTTGAGATACATATCTATCAATTTATTAGTGTGATAGTTAGCAAGTCTTTTCACCGGAATGATATCTGTTGAGTTATATCTATTCCTAGTTCTTGTCATGAGCATTATAAGCAGATTCATTTCGACCCATAGATCAGGATATTGACTAAATTATGTTCTGCTCTTCAAACTCAGACTCAACATGGTGGACTGGCAAGCAAGTGCCTCAAAGACTCCTGTTAACCAAATTTAAACCACCAAAAAAAACCCAGACCAACTAAACAGTACTGTTCCGTTGGTTTACTCATAAACTGATAACCTAACCGGAACTTTGTACCGGTTCTAGTTTGACAACCGGCGCTTGTGCCGCCGTCTGTAAAACAAAACAAACAGAGATAAAACAAAATTTTCCGACCATCAGAGCTGCAACAACGAACTAATCTGATTGTCTTAGCTAATCAAAAGTTCAGTTCCAGTAAAATTAATTAACCAGAACCCTAGTCTATCAGGGTTTCAATAAAGCGTAGTGATTATTTTTTCGCGCAGATTTGCATCCAGAACGTTAGTTCTGATTCAGAAAATGAAGCAATCGAACCAAGAAGAAACCGATCTAGAAAATTTTCAAAAACATTGACACTTTCTCATTCGCACAGATTTGCTTCAATAGCGTCATTTACAGACCCGAGAGCAGAAAGTAACCCTAGAAAAAAAAATTTGGACCATTTCTCGATTTGTGCGTGTCATCCTTGCGCAGGGGCCATGCTAATCTTCTCTGTATCGTTCCAATTTTATCGGATGTCCCCGAAGGGACAATCATCTTCGCGACTCCATCGCTATATAAACAACGCTTCTTTTCTTCTCCCGAGCGATGTGGGAGATTCTTACATAGTTAAAACCTTTAATGGCCTGTTTATAACCAGGCCTCATTTTCTGTTGTTTGTACTGAGCCCATTAACTTATCTTCCATATTCTTTTTACCGCCTTATCCAATTAGATTTTATGCTCTATATAAAGCTCAATTTCAAATAGAATCCGAAACTGGTAACATGAGCTCGAGCCAAAGCATTGCGGTGGTTATGTATTAGTGTATAATGCATATGAAGATGCTGGGAACTACGAGCAAGTTTTGGACGTTAGAGACAACAGAATGTGAAGAAGACACCAGATAGCAGCTGGTTTGATGTCACATACTCACCAATAATATGAATCTATCCACGCTTGAGTAAGTCTGTTGACTTTTCATGTGTATGGTGGTCATATGAGCATAAGCTGCACGACGACAATAACTAATTTTAGCCTAGGCAGACATAAAATCCTTATGTCTTGCAAAACCATAAGATCAACCCTTAAAGATTATAATTTGCTATTTATGTTGTGTGAAAGACAACCATTTCCGGACTAGAAAAATCTAGGAACCAACAACAATTGGGGTCATGGTTAATTATTAGCCAAGAGACATGTGGTTGGGGTTAAAACTGAAACTTTTCTTTATTATTACAAATCTCAAATGTGTTCAAGTCAGGCTTGATCCGAATAATACTTACATTATACAATGACTAACATGGGGGGAATCAATAACGTGACACCAAACAAATTTGCTAAATTCTCAAGACATGCCATACCCAACCGTGCCTACGCTCCGGTGTGCTGCTACTGCAACCGCGGCGGCTCCAGCAGGACCATACTGTGATTGTGCATGCAACAGCTTAGCATCAATACCCACCTTATGCTGTGTTTGGACATAAGGGTTTGGGTTCAGCTCAGCTGGCTTTGCCGAGTTGCATTGGGTTGGGACAAACTGCGGTTTTGGCTGAGACGCAGCTTCACCGCCGCGCTTCTCTTGGTTCACGGCGTTGGGATGGAAGAAACAGTTAGGAGATACGGTCTGTTGTGGAGTGCTTCTGTAATACGATGTCCTTGCATCATAGGACGAGGACTCTTTGAGGTGGTTCCTACTATTCTCACAACTTACAGATGATACCACAGCACGGCCTGGTCTACCTGTTGGTATCCTTGGAGGAGGTCCTAAAGGTTTACCTGAAGCCGATGGAACTACTACTCCGTTTCTTGAAGGCTCAAATGAGACACGTCGACTCTCTGGGACAGGTTGAGTATTGGAGGTCGTCACTACACCAGGGTGAACTGTGGACCGTGGAAGTGACGCATGCTTTCTCTCTGGAGGTATGATTGGTCCACTTTTGCCGCTATTTTCTTCTAAGTACGCAAACTGTTTCCTCAGATGACCAATAGCACTGCAAATATCAAAATCAAGAGAGAGTTTAAGGTCTCAAAACATTTATTTTGCTACAAATGGTTCAAAAGAGGAAGTAAGTAAGAACCTAGGGTATAAGAAACTTGAGCCTTCAGAACCGTTCATATAATCCTTGAGCAGCTGAGGATGGTATTCTAGTATCTCCCTGTATATTAACTCTCTAATGTCATCCTTTGTCAACCTCCTTCTTTCAAACTCAAATTCCATCTTCGAGATTGGTTGACAAGAAGGTTCTCTCTCAACCTTAGCGAGACCTTTAAAGTAAGGATCCGCCAGCGCCTCTGTAGCGGTGGGCCTATCCTTTGGATCAAAAGCCAATAGTCTTTGCAACAGGCGCAATGCTGAAGGATCTGCGTTAGGAAACTTTTGAGAAAATGGGACGAGACTTTTCTTCCTCATTTCTCCCAAGTATTTTCTAGCTTTTTCGTTTCGAACCTGCATCATCAGAAGATCTCTATCATTAGTTGTTCTACAATGCATTCTACCAAGCAAAACTTGGTAATGTGGAAGTCAGAAAAGAACATACTCCTGCAATGGTCTCTGCTTTTGGTGTCCCAAGAAGATCGGTAATCAACTCTAACTGATGGACCACACTTTTCCCAGGAAACAACGGCTTCCCTAATAATACCTCCGCAAAGATGCAACCAATGCTCCAAATGTCAATCGCTGGAGTATACTGCAAAGGTTAAAAACTAAAAGTCAGACTATTAAGCAAGTGGTGTTGGGATTTTTAACTCCTGGCATTGCTCTTAACTTATAGAGGACCACATAGAAGAAGAAGAAGATAACAAGTACCTTTGAACAGAATGATCCACAGAGCTCAGGTGCCCTGTACCATCTTGTGGCAACATAATCCTGAAACAAGAAAGACAGACAAGGAAAAATTCAAACACACTGGAGAGATATTACCAAAAACTGAATCAAGAATCAACAGAAAGGTGTGCAGACCGTCCAAAAAACTGTTGTAGGCGTATCATTAAACGACACTCTTGCTAATCCAAAGTCGCAGACTTTCAACTTGCAGTTTGCATTAGCAAGTATGTTCTTCGGTTTAAGATCACGATGGTAAACATTAGCTGCACACAACCAAAAAAAAAACAGAATCCAGTTCACTAACAAGTCTTACTAAAAATAGCAAAAAACTTTAAAAATGCCACCTCACCTGTATGCATATACTTCAAGGCACGGAGCATCTGATAAAGAAAAAACTGGTGGTGCTCCCTCGTCAAGTCATCGTTCGCTTTGATGACCTGGTGCAGGTCCGATTCCATGAGCTCAAACACGACGTAAATGTCTCTGAACTCTCTTTTCGAAGGCGGAAGCATGATGCTTTTGATCTCGACTATGTCAGGATGCCTCAGGAGCCGGAGAAGCTTGACCTCGCGGAGGATACGGAGCGCGTCGGAGATGTGTTCGAAGACGTCGTTGATCTTCTTTATAGCGACTCTCTCTCCCGTGTGGGTGTCGATAGCTGCGCACACGACTCCGTAGCTTCCTTTCCCAATAACTTCGAGAATCTGGTAGCGGTTGGCGTCACCGTACTCGGTGAAAAAGTCCACCTCTTTCATGTTCTGTTTTGCAAGAAACAGCACAGAGTTAAATCAAGAATCCAAGAAAACAACTCAAATTCATCGAAAGGACAGTACTTTAAGAGAGAGACCAAACCTTTTTCCCCTGACCTTGTTGCATCGTTCTGAGCAACCAAATAGTATAAAGGTGAGCACTTTCGACCAACCCAGATAACAATACAGCTCAACAACCGTATCCTCTTCCTCAGATTCAAAAACCCTTTAGGGACCAAAGAAAATGGCAATTCTTCGAATCACTAAAAAGAACAAGAAACCAAATGGTATTCAAAAAAAAAAAAAAACCAAAACCCTGACGAGCCTCAAGAACGGAGAAGAAGAAGAAGAGAGGATTGAGAATCTGAAGAAGAAGAGATGTTTGGTTTTGTTTTATATAAAAAAATAGAGATTGTGATTCTCTGTTTCCGTGTTAATTCTAGTTTTAGCAATTTTCGTGGTACTTATTTGCGTACGAGAGACAGGTCACGCGGAACAGCCAATGGCATTATTGTAATTGTTTACAACTCTGAGCCTTGTTTAGTTTCCGTTAGGTCCACTGTCGGTCGGTGATCTCTTTCCGTTGTGAGGCAACTACCCCCATATGATGGCCGTTTTTTCTATTTAAACATTTCTACGTTGCAACCCTCAGACTATTCATTAATTAAAATGTAGTCTCTCTTTTTATCGTATGGATAATTTAGCCCCTATGTGTTAATGATTTCTGGGTAATAAATTTGCTTTCCAGCTGTTTTTTTAACCGAAAAGCTGTTCGCTTGATCTTTTTCATTGATGTTTCAGTCAATAAATTTGATCAGAACATAATAAATTCAACACGTTTATATATACCAGCCGTAAGTTTTACCTAACCATTGTAAACGTTTCACGTAGGTCTGGGCATCCGGGTACTCGGGTCAGATTCAGGTCGGGTTTTGTCGGGTCCCGGTCCTTCGAGTCCTGAAAATTTAGATCTATTTAGGTATCCATAATTTTTCGGATCGGTTCAGGGTCGGGTCTTGCCGGATCCGGATCGGTTCGGGTCTATAATTAAAATACCCATAATTTTCGGATTCGGATCGGGTCCGGATCGGGTTCGGGTATTTAGAATATAAAAAGGAAATGAAATATTCAAATTCCATCAAATTTAGTCAAAATTTATCATATATATCTAAAATTTTACAAAATAACTTAAAACAAACTATTAGTAGTTAAATTAGAACATTTTTAATTCTATATTTTACATTTCAAACTTCATGTTACTTAGAAATGTTACAAAATAATGACAAAGATTGTTAATAAAAAATATTTTAAAGTTTTTAAGTCGGGTTTGAATCGGTTTTTATCAGATCAGGTCTATTCGGGTCGGGTTCATTTCGGGTCCGGGTCTATTCGGGTCGGTTATTTTCGGGTCCGGGTCCATTCGGGTAGAAAATTTTTGGACCCAATAGGTACTTGTAAATTTTTGGTTCGGTTTCGGGTCATGTATTTTCCGGTCGATTCCGGGTCGGGTGTTCAGGTTCAGGTTAATATGCCCAGGCCTGGTTTCACGAGTTCACACATGTCGCAGTTTGTGTTTAACTTTAAACATAAACAAACGTTTTGGGGTTTGTCAGAAGTCGTCTAAAGATACTATAATAATACTAGCAATTAGGATTACATACTCTAAACAAACGAGATGACTTAAGTGTCAAACCAAAAAAAATAAAGTAGGATAATAAACACTATCGCAAGCGACCTTGCTGTTGTTACCGCTAGGACATTAGGATCAAATATAATAAGATGGCAAGTCTCATTGGTCTCTCTGACTCTCTCTCTTTCAAGAAAAGAATGAATGATAAATACTTTAGAATACTGGTGAAAATAACAGATTTATTTATATATTATCTTCTTAAACTATAAAATCTGAAGTATTTTAACATATGGGTGAGATGCAAAGTCGGTCCATTAGCTAAAAGCATGAGAAAGACAGTTTTACATTATCACGGATGAACAAGAATCTCACATCTGTAAGCCACACAAAATTAGTATCAATTTAATATAACAGTGTAGGGCGAGGTGTCACAATATTTATACATTTAAACTAAAGTTGATCTTTCGTTTTCCATCACACTTTCTTCATTGTGGTGACCATTTCTGTAGACTGTAGTAATATACAATTTACGAAGCTCACTGGTCTCTTTTGTTTTAATTTATAAATAAGCTATTATCAACTGTACTATATTGAAAACGTGTAAAGTCGGTATCTATATATCACTGCACAAATAAACAAAGACTGATAAAGCCTCCCTAACCAAAAATGTCACAAGTTGATATTAATCAAATTTTTGAGTTTTTCAAGTTTAGGTTTCAACATGACATATAAGTCAATCCAAACATTTTTGTTGACGACCTGACACATATTTAATATTCTTGACCTGACACAGATTTAATATTCTTGAAGTTCTTTTAGTACGGGTTTTGAAAAGCTAGATTGTGTCGTTTCGCATATTCATTTTTAGAGTAAACCGTGATTTATTTTCAGATTTCTTGTTGTAATTTAAACACTGCAAAGGACAGCCTTCACCACACGAAACATGGCCTTTACTTGGCTGTATTATAAAGTGGTAATTACATGAGCAGAAATATCTCCGCCAAGCAGATTTTGTTTCTTGATTTGTTTGGTAGCCTTCAAAAGAACCAGCGAACCTAATTTATAGTTCAATATTAAAAACACATCATTATCAACATTATTATGCTAATAAGTTAGTGTCACCTATTACATCAAATCAAAGAGAGTATCTTTTGATGCATAACACCAAAACAACTTTTTCAATATTTTTAGACCAGAAAACAGAGGACCATAAGTTTAATATAAACAATTTTCTGAGATTCAGTGTAATATTTTATCTTTATTATTTACCAAATAATAGTGCAGATATTATATAATAAAATATATAGAGTTGATAAAAGAAGACTATAGAGGATGCTGCACTATATCCAAATAAATAATGCATGGTATAGTGGTCCAGTGGCTGACAAAAAAAAAAAGGTGGTCCAGTGGGAGTGGCACAAGAAGTTGCATGTGGTTAAGGGCACATTAACAATCGTGTATGTCTCTATCTTGTCCAAAAGGCAGATAACAGAGAATCCACACTGAGTTTTTAATATCCGAGTGTTAATGTGCCCTTAACCACATGAAATGTTGACGTGACTAACACATGAAATGTTGACTACAAAAGGTCAACATTTTGATCATTTGAAGACGACAGAAGCAAGAGGTGAGGCTTTGGGACAAGACTAGTTCTTTACCAGTGATTGGTTGGGCCGTGGACAGGGTGACTGATTCAAGAATCTTGGCGTTTGCAAAAACATGCCTCAATACTGATATAGTTGCGGCTCTCGCACTTTGAAATCCTTGATATGCATGCAGAACTTCGAGCATTGCTCTAACGCATTTCGGTTGCTCTATTCGAACGCAATTCCATAACGAACTATGTTATAGTTATATGACTTACGTGGATGGTGAGCATTTCGAGTATCGGTGCGAACTTGAGTGAACTGATAAGAAAGCTTTGAACAAAAGTTCAGGGGAAGATGTAATAACTAACCTCAAGACAAAGTCATCACGCATGTCATATATGAAGCTATATATGCAGAAGCCAGGAACCTCAGTCAAGTTACTGAGACTGATCAAGAACAAAATGTTTCGTAAACTTTGTGTAACGTTCCCGGAGAATGTGCCTTTAATTTCCAGAGCTATTCGGCACGTACACTTGAACATCTCAAAGACCCTGAGAAACGGAGAATCTCTGTGTCGGTTCTAAACCGTCTGTATATGAACTCGTTTTGACGTGGGACGATGCATTGATTTTTAATCCCTGACAGCCAAGAAAAAAAAAATCAAAGAGAAGTACGAAAAAAACGTTAGTGAACCAAAAAAAAGAAGAAACAATGTAGTTTTGATAGTAATAAAAAACATGCAATGTAATCTTCAAATATCATGCAAAATACCAAATCTATGAGACATTCAGACATGAAAGAGAGACTTTTAAAGATTAGAGAACAATGTACGGACTCTTCAACTCTGCATGGACTTGTCTCATTCTCTCCACAGCTCTATCCGAAGACTCCAATATATTCTTCGAGCTGTCTTCCTGTTTCCTCAACCATTTCTCTTGCTTCCTCTTCCCAGGTTTCTTCCCATGGAACCCATGACAAAGTTTCTTAAACGCTTCTTTTTCAGTCATTATTCTGCCACATTCATCCACCCTATCAATCCTAATATCATTAAACGCATCTTTGAATCTGTCATCTTTACCGTGATCCTCCGTAACACCCACACGCTTGCTGCTGCTGCTTTTCTCCTTGAAAGTTCCTTGCTCTCTGAGAAGCTCTAACGCGCCAGATAATCCTGCACCGACGTTAACCTCACGCATCACTCCATCTCTAACCCTAGATTGATCATGGTTCCCATGATCAATCTTTTCATGATCGGATTTGGAACCCCTTTGATCAAACACATCTCTTTGTCTCTCTGATGATTCAAACCTCTTTTTCTCGTTCTTTATTGAAAAACCAAGATCCTGATCAGCTTCTTTCTTTACAGCAGCGATATTAATAACAAACTTCTTATTCTTCCTCATCGAATTCTTCTTCATGGCAATATTGAGCTGAGACATTCTTATGAAAATCCCACACAATTGTGAAATAATAATAATCCCCTATATAGATCCAAACTCTAATAATTCTATATACTTGTGACATATATATAGACCACAAGAGAGATCTAGCTTAGGTTACAATCCTAATACATATCGAAAAAGGAAGATGAGAGAAAAGGCAAAATATATATACAAGAATGATAGAGAACTTACGAGGTGGCTGGCTGCCGACTAGAAGAATTATTCTAAGTTTCTTGCGCTGCACGATCGGAAGCCCTAAACTTTTATTGGTCAATCCCTCAAGCTGTCTATATTGACTTTTCAACACCTAAATTGGCCCAAAACTGAGTCAGAATAAAAGGCTTTTAAGTAAATAAAGCCCATTAAGAAGCTTTGTTAGAAGAAAACTCTTCCCATCGGTGGTTCCTTTCTTCTTCTAGTTACTTTCTGAATCAGCAGAACTAACTAAAGGTACTTTTTCGATGATTTTGAGGATTCTTCTTCTTCTTTGTATTTTTTGCTATTTTTATTAGATTACTTAGCAGTCTAAGTGGATTTACTTCAAAGTTTGACATTACTGCATGTATATATCTAAGATTGAATTGAAATGTGACATAGTCCATAGAAAATGTATAAACTTTTGCTAGTATAGATATCTCAGGTTAATGCATGGAATGGTTGATAGTATCATCAAGTTACGATAGTAGAACAAAATGGAATGTAACATTATTTGAAAGCCCAGGAAAGATTTCTTTAGTGAGTAGTTTGAGTTCTACTCCTGCTACTCTGGTCTGGATATGATATGCTTTAAACAAAAAGTAAATTTAAATAATGGGGAAACTTCCTGTGTTTTTATTCTCTTGTGGTAATGCAATTATAGCTTGTGCAGGATAAGAGGAGCACCAAACTGTGGGTGAAGGGTGAAGACATTGTAAGGAGCATGAACATAAGAAGGTGAAATCTCGAAGGAGAATCTCTGTAGTATCAATGCCATTGCCATCTTTGCCTCCAACATTGCGAAGTTCTGTCCTATGCATATCCTCGGTCCCCAAGCAAAGGGAAGGAAGGAGACTTGGCTCTTTGTCGCCTTCGAGACACCATCTTTGAATCTATCTGGCTTGAACTCTGCTGCGTCGTTTCCCCACAGGTTGGTATCTCGCTGGACTAGCATAATAGGTAGACTGATGTGAGCGCCACCTGGTAGCGTCAGGTCACCTAGCTTCATCTCTTTGTGAATGGCTCTTGTGAGCTGGATTACTGGAGGGTATAGCCTCAGGACCTCATACAATATCATCGTCATCTGTTGGAAACATGTTAGTAAAATCAGCAAAACACACACTGAAAGTGACCTGAAGGTTTTTGATTTGGTTTTACTTACAACTTTGAGCTGGTTAAGACCTTCAGTATCAGGTTCTTTATCACCAAAAACTTGCTTCACTTCTTCTCGTGCACGAGCCTGCCAATCTTGGTGTTGGCTTAGCATAATCATTGTCCAGACAAGAAGTACTGAAGTTGTCTCTTGCCCGGCGAAGTAGAACAACTTGCACTCCTCTATCACATCCTCAATGCTCATTCCAGTTCCTTTAGCTTGTCCTAAATTCGATTCAAGAAGTGTACCCAGCAAGTCTTCGCTTGGTGCTTCACCAGCTTCTCTCGCCCTTAACCTTCTGTTAACGATCCCTCTCAGTATATCTTGGACTTCTCTTGCTGCTGCTTTCATCCTTCTGTTACCCTTCGTTGGGTAGTATCTACGCAAACAAAAGAACAACATGATTCATGTCTCCTATAATAGAAAAGACCAAGATTCAAGCCAGACAAGTTGAAGTTTCCTTACCTGTATCCAGGGATGAAAATTCTCCGAAAAGCTTGTGTGAGCAGCTGTGCTAACTCCCCTTGGAGCTCAAATATCCTCTGCCCTTCTTTGTAGCTGCTACCAAAAGCAGTACGAGAGATCACGTCTGCAGTCATACTCACAAGCCCTGGCCACACGTCCACTTCACAGGACAGCCCTTTCTCCGAGACCAACTTGTCCCATTCGCCAACAACCTCGCTGCAGCTCTGGTGGAAAGCAGGTACCATATTCTATACATAGAAGCACAAAGGTACACATTAGAACATACATTACATAAAGAACGGTTCAGGACTATGAAATAAGGAGGAGCCTAGACCTTGATCTTGTCAAGGTGGAAAGCAGGGTTGATGATTCTTCGGTGTTTTGCCCATTTCTCACCATCATAACTAAAGAGGCCAGTGGCTATCAGTCTGCCCAAGGGGAATGAATGCGGCTTCTGGAAATCATAGATTTTGTTAAACACTTCCTTGATTTGCTCAGGATCCGTAATGGTGATGGTTGGTATAGGTCCACGCCATGTAAAGTATGTCTTTCCTGTTACACCCACACAGTGAATATAAAACTTGAAAACCTTTTTGTATAGACCAGGTACTCTGCAGATAGGAATCAAGAAACATACCGTAAGTCTTGAGCATGTGCGAGGGGAACGGCAAGACACGTGGGATGATATCATCCGTTAGATTGATGGGTTTGGACCTTGCCTCCACTGACATGCTATAATCCCTTCTCACATCACCAACGAGTGGCGTGTACGGACTACCGGAAAGGCCTTGTCTTCTCAGGTAACTCTCAAGCATCTTTGGTTTAAACCAAACCCATTTTAGAGTTCTCCATACCCACCACAGTACAACAGCTATGGCTACTGAAACTGTAACCGACGCAACTGATGTTTCCATTTGAGAGAGAGAGAGAGATGGATAACCTGCTGACATTCTTGGGATCTATATATAAATGGATGTGGTGATGACATCACCACTTATGTCATAGATAAGATATTTATATTTTGCGTCTCCGATAATCAATTCTCTTTTGACCATTGATCTTTTTCATTATTTGGAGCCACAGCATATGCCACGAAGCAACAAGAAGCAAATTTTGACTTGTGTGGAGATGGGCTATAACTTGCGTGGGAGAAAAGAGGCATGACTTGACCTTAACCTTTTTTACATTTCTTTGTCATTTCATCAAAGGAAGAAACATTAGTCCGCTTAAAGTGAATGCTAGTGGCTATGCGATGACGTGTTTTTCCTTTCTATTCTTCTCTAAAAAAAAACTAATGTACTAATGTTTTATGAAACGTGTTAGGACTTGCCAACTGGTAATTGAGTTGGTTCATGCCTTCTTTATCAGGTTCTTTATTGTTAAACACTTGTTTCGCCGTCACATATCCTGCTACATACACCGTGAGTTTGGAGCAGTTGCTTAAGGTTTATAGGCATGAGACGTAGGATAATATCATCTGTTAAGCTGATGGGTTTGGTTCTTGCCTTCATCAAAAACTCTGAAACTCCTCAAATCTCCAACAAGATATGTTGTTAGGAGTTCCTGGTTGACCCTGTCCTCTCAAGTAACACTCCAGCATCTTAGGTTTTTGCTAAAACCACCCCAGAGTTTGTCCATGTCCACACCACATCAGAGATAAGAGTAGTTATTGAATATACAACAGAGATAAGAGGCAGAGAGAAGGAGAACAAATATAATTTTCAAAACGTTGTTGGTCTTGTAAATAATGATAACTGAAGGTGGTAATGTCTTAGATGGTTTAAGAACAAAATTTTATTTGATTTTTGTATTATGATCCGGGCTCAGTTTCATTTGTGTATTACAAGTTTCTTTGACAACAACAAAACAAAAGGGGTTTAACCGTTATGAGACTAGAGCTTCTTCAGGATAAGATGAGCACCAAACTGTGGGTGAATTGTGATGACTGTGTAAGGGGCATGCACATAAGAAGGAGATAACTCGAAGGAGAATCTCTGCAGAATCAATGCCATTGCCATCTTTGCCTCCAACAGGGCAAAGTTCTGTCCAATGCAGATCCTCGGTCCCCATGCGAAAGGAAAGAAGGAGACTTGGCTCTTTGTCGCCTTTGAGAGACCTTCTTTGAATCTCTCAGGCTTGAACTCTGCTGCATCGTCGCCCCACAGCTCGGTGTCACGTTGAACTAGAAGGATCGGTAGACTGATTTGAACACCACCTGGTAGTGTCAGGTCTCCTAGCTTCATCTCTTTGTGAATGGCTCTGGTCACCTGTGTCACTGGAGGATATAGCCTAAGGACCTCATACAATATCATCGTCATCTGCAAAGAGATCAATCATCATACCATTCAGCCAAAAAAAATAAAAACCAAAACATGACAAGAGTAGTTTAGTTACATGAAAGATTTATACTTACAACTTTGAGTTGGTTCAGACCTTCTACATCAGGTTCTTTATCGCCAAAAACTTGCTTCATTTCTTCTCTTGCACGTGCCTGCCAATCTTGGTGTTGGCTTAGCAGGACCATTGTCCAGACAAGAAGTACTGAAGTTGTCTCTTGCCCGGCGAAGTAGAACAACTTGCATTCTTCTATCACATCCTCATTGCTCATTCCATTTCCTTTAACTTGTCTTAAATTCGATTCAAGAAGTATACCAAGCAAGTCATCACTTGGTGCTTCACCAGCTTCTCTAGCCCTTAGCCTCTTGTTTACTATCCCTCTTAATATAGTTTGGACTTCTCTCGCTTTTGCCTTCATTATTCTATTTTCATTCGTTGGAAGATACCTTGGAGATTATGACAACACGTATCAAGAGTCAAGCTCTAAAGTCCTTGTAATAACACCAGACAAGTTAATGTTTTAATATATTACCTATATCCAGGGATGAAGTGTTTTCTAAAAGCTTGTATGATGAGCTCAGCTAACTCTCCTTGGAGCTGAAATATCCTCTGCCCTTCTTTGTAGCTACTACCAAAAGCAGTACGAGAGATCACATCTGCAGTCATACTCACAAGCCCTGGCCACACGTCCACTTCACAGGACAGCCCTTTCTCCGAGACCAACTTGTCCCATTCGCCAACAACCTCGCTGCAGCTCTGGTGGAAAGCAGGTACCATATTCTACACATAGAAGCACAAAGTGTGTTAGCCTAATGATACACAAACCAATCAAAACTCTGTTTCACGGAGCTAATACCTTGATCTTCTCAAGGTGGAAAGCAGGGTTGATGATTCTTCGGTGTTTCGCCCATTTATCACCATCATAGTTAGCGAGTCCAGTGCCTATCAACCTGGCCAAAGGGAAGGTATGTGGCTTCTGGAAATCATAAACTTTGTTGAAAACTTCCTTGATTAGCTCAGGGTCCATTATGGTGATGGTTGGTATGGGTCCAAGCCATGTAAAGAAAGTCCTCCCTGGTCCAATCACATAAAGATTGAAAACATTTTTCTAGACAGAGAGGAATCAAGAACTATAACCCAACCAAGAAACATATATATACCATGTGTCTTGAGCATTTCCAAGGGATAAGGCACGAGACGTGGTGTGATATCATCCGTTAGTTTGATAGGTTTGGATCTTGCCTCATTCAACATACTAAAAACCCTCTTCAAATCTCCGACGAGAGGTGTGTAAGGACTACCGGGAAGACCTTGTCTTCTCAGGTAACTCTCAAGCATCTTTGGTTTAAACCAAACCCAGTTCAAAGTTCTCCATACCCACCATGACACAACAGCTATAGCTATTGAAACGGTCGCCGATGCGACTGAAATCTCCATATTCAGTCACAGAGTAAAAAAAAGAGAGACGTAGGTAAGAGAGAGAGATGGATAAGTTGCTAACATTCTTGGCATTTAAAGATTTTAGACTTTCGGTAAAGATATTGGTGTGGTGATGACATCACCCTGATGTCTTAAATACTTTATTTTTGGTAATCGTTTGACCAATGGTCTTTTACTGTACTTGGAGCCAAACAGTTGCATGCCACGAAGACGCAAGAAGCACACATTTGTCAAATGTATTTGTCATTAAACTTGAGTGGCAGGTAAGGTGCGAACGTTGTCAAATTCTTGACGTTTCTTTCTTGATAATGCTCAGTGACGGATCTAGGATGAATTTCTATCCGGGGCAAAACAACAAAACACTAGTAATATATTTATAAATTCAACTTTTCATCCAGGGTATTATAAAAAATTCTAAGCAAAATTTAAACCCAAAAAAAAATCATGGGGGCAGCTGCCCCACCCACTCCCCACCTAGTTCCGCCAGTGATAATGCTACCATCCATGCCCTTTTCGGTAAGTCTTTTTCTTCGAGACGTGACTTCTAAAATATTTTGTTTTATTTTCCGAAAGTTTCCTTATTTTTTTTTATTTATTCAATTATTGCTCAACTAATGGGAGAAAGGGTCTTCCATGAGTTTATGGATCTGACTTGAATACATAACATGATTTGAGTTTAATTTTGTGTTATGACCTGCACCCTTGGTAAGTTCATTGGACAACATACGCACAGAGCTATAGCTTGCGCAGGATCAGAGGAGCACCGAACTGAGGGTGAAGTGTGACGACAGTGTAGGGAGCGTGAACATAGGAAGGAGATATCTCAAAGGAGAATCTCTGTAGAATCAAAGCCAGAGCCATCTTTGTCTCCAACAGAGCAAAACTCTGGCCAATGCAGATTCTTGGTCCCCACGCAAACGGAAAGAAAGAGACTTTTCCCTTTGTTGCCTTCGAGACACCGTCTTTGAACCTCTCGGGCTTAAAGTCCGCTGCGTCGCTGCCCCATAGCTGTGTGTCGCGATGGACTAGGAGAATAGGTAGACTGATCTGAGCATCGCATGGTAGTGTCAGGTCTCCTAGCTTCATCTCTTTGTCAATGGCCCGTGTCAGCTGAGGTACTGGTGGGTATAGCCTAAGGACCTCATATAGTATCATTGTCATCTGTAATAGATCAAAAATATTCAACACAAACACAAAGTCACCTGAAGGTTTTTGAGTTCTTTTTTTTTTTACTTACAACTTTGAGCTGGTTAAGGCCTTCTACATCAGGTTCTTTATCGCCAAAAACTTGCTTCACTTCTTCTCTTGCACGAAGTTGCCAATCTTGGTGTTGGCTTAACAAAACCATTGTCCAGACAAGAAGTACTGAAGTTGTCTCTTGCCCGGCGAAATAGAACAACTTGCACTCCTCCATCACATCTTCAATGCTCATTTCATTTCCTATAGCTTGCCCCAAATTAGATTCAAGAAGTATACCAAGCAAATCATTACTTGGTGATTCACCAGCTTCTCTAGCCCTTAACCTCTTGTTAACTATCCCTCTCAGTATAACTTGGATTTCTCTAGCTGCTGCTTTGATTCTTCTATTACCCTTTGTTGGGAGATAACTATACAAAAAAAAAACAGAGAACATTGAAAAAAATATGATAGCCATGTCCACTGTATTAGATGCAGACAAATTGAGGTTTTATTTTATTACAGATATCCAGGGATGAAAGCTTTCACAACAGCTAGTATAATGAGCTGAGCTAACTCTCCTTGGAGCTCAAATATCCTCTGCCCTTCTTTGTAGCTGCTACCAAAAGCAGTACGAGAGATCACATCTGCTGTGATACTCACAAGCCCTGGCCACACGTCCACCTCACATGAGGATCCTTTATCAGAGACTAACTTGTCCCATTCACCAACAACCTCTTTGCAGCTTTGGTGGAATGCAGGTACCATGTTCTACACATAGAAGCAGAAGGCATCAACACAATTTTTTTGGAGCAAAAAAAAAAACATACATACATACATACATACATACATACATACATACATACATACATACATACATACATACATACATACATACATACATACATACATACATACATACATACATACATACATACATACATACATACATACAGTTTATATATGAAACAAGAAGATTAAACCTTGATCTTGTCAAGGTGGAAAGCAGGGTTGATGATTCTTCGGTGTTTAGCCCATTTCTCACCATCATAGTTAACGAGTCCCTTGGCTATCACGTTACCTAAAGGGAAGGTATGTGCCTTCTGAAAATCATAAACTTTGTTGAAAACTTCCTTGATTAGCTCAGGGTCCATTATAGTTACGGTTGGTATTGGTCCAAGCCATGAAAAATAAGTCCTTCCTGTTTCAGCAGCACAACGAAGTTGAGAATCTTTTATTGATCAGGTCAAAAAAAAAAGAAAACATCTAACTTACCGTGAGTCTTGAGCATTTCAAAGGGAAAAGGCACGACACGTGTTGAGATATCATCAGTTAGTTTGATGGGTTTGGATCTTGCCTCCATGGCCATGCTAAAAGTCCTCTTCAAGTCGCCGACGAGTGGCGTGTAAGGACTACCGGAAAGACCTTGACTTCTCAGGTAACTCTCAAGCATCTTTGGTTTAAACCAAACCCACTTTAAAGTTCTCCATGTCCACCATGACACAACTACTATAGCTACTGAAACAGTTACTAACGCAACTGATATCTCCATCTTTTTCTCCCAGACTGTTGCTACCGTTCTTGAGATTCTAATGATTGAGAGCGTCGGTGAAGATATCACCGTTGCTTAACTTGGAGAGCTTCACAATAATCACGTGCGACAAGGAGCAAGTTCCTATTTGTGTGATAAGCTATAGATAGCCGCCATAAATGGTATTGGCCATTAATACTGTCTTGTGGGGGCGGAAAGGCATGGACGTCAATTATTCTACGTTTCTTTTTTTTTTTTTGTAACAATTATTTTACGTTTCTTTCTCAATCATTCATTTCAATTTCTACCAAAACGTTGAAATGTTTTTGGTTTTTTTTCTTCTTTGTTTACCTTTTCAATGCCACTGTATAAACTATAATCTTGTAAATGAAATTATACCTGATTACGACCTCTCCACTAATTCACTTTTCCTATCATAAGTGTTTGATATGGGTAAATCGAATAGATATGACTCATAAACAAACAAAAGAGTAGGTGGAGTAATAATGTTTTCTTTTAATAAACAAAATGCAAAAATGGAAAAGGTGAAATACTGCATCGACATTAAGTATTATAAAGAAAATTTAACCATCTTTTGTTTGCAGATGATACCATGTTCTTCACCAAGACAGATCCCCAATGCTGCTCGACACTACTCGACATTCTACAGAGCTACGAGAGAGCTTTAGGTCAGATGATAAACAAAGCAAAATCTTCTATTTCTTTCTCTGCAAAAACATCACAGGAAATAAGAAATAGAGTTAAACAACACCTGAATATAGAAAAGGAAGGAGGGGTGGGTAAGTACTTAGGCTTACCCGAACATTGGGGGAGGAAGAAAAAAGACTTGTTTGCCTCTATGATAGATAGAATGCACCAAAAAGCAGTCAGCTGGAACAACCGATTTCTCTCCACAGCAGGGAAAGCTACAATGCTTCAGTCGGTCTTGTCCCCCATTCCCACCTTCGCTATGTCAGCCTTCGAACTACCTGTGGGAGTCTGCAAAAAAATCCAATCAGAGCTAACACGATACTGGTGGGACGATAAAGATGGAAAGAAAAAAATCTGTTGGAGGGCGTGGGATCAACTCACTCTGCCTAAACAACTAGGAGGCCTTGGATTCAGAGATATCCAGCTCTTCAATCAAGCTCTCCTAGGGAAAATAGCATGGCGTCTGATCACTAAGCCTGATTGCTTACTCGCCAAGGTATTACTGGGGAAATATTGTCACAGAACACCCTTCCTAAAAGCCACACATCCTCAAACGTCATCCCATGGTTGGAAAGGGATACTTCATGGCAGAGATCTACTCCTCACTCATCTGGGGAAGACCATAGGAAATGGAGAAGATACGAAGGTCTGGTCAGATTCCTGGATACACCTGAAGCTCGATGTGAAACCCTTCGGACCACCACTCGAGAGGGACCAGGATCTGATGGTGGCTGACCTGCTATCAAGAGAGACAAAGGAGTGGAACAAGGCAAAGCTCGATGAACTCCTACCAGAGCTCTCGTCAATCATACTCGACATCCACCCCAGCACCAAGGGAGCTCCCGACACCTACATTTGGACACAACAAGAGTCAGGTACATACACAGCTAAATCAGGATATTTCACGGCTAGAATAGAAAAGGTTCAATCGACCTCACCACTCTTGAACCTAGAACGGTGGAACTGGCAGAAATTCATTTGGTCTCCAAAACTGATGCTGAAGCTTAAGTTCTTCATGTGGAAATGTATTCAAAACATCTTGCCTACAGGAGAAAATTTACGCAAACGTGGCCTTCTGGTTAACACCCTTTGTACTAGATGTGGAGCAGAGGAATCGATTGAGCATCTCCTATTCCATTGTAGCTTCGCAGCGGAGGTTTGGAGACTCTGCCCTTGGACTTCAGTATGGGACCCTACGATGCTCCCCTCCGTAAAATTCAGCCTCGAAACATCCTCCACCAAGACGAACCTACCACCAATTGGAACAAGCGCCAACCTTTTCCCCTGGATCTGCTGGTACCTTTGGATTGCTCGCAACCAACGGATCTTCCAGAACAGAAACATGACAGCGGAAGAAGTCATCACCAAAGCGTTAATCGCAATTAAGGAATGGGAGGTGGCTCAACCACAAAACCCGATCATCTCACTCTCAATATCGCCCGACCTCCCCCCGTTCTCCATACCCGAAGAGAGCTTGATCTGCAACACCGATGCAGCGTGGTCTTCTGATACCAAAACGGCTGGTCTTGCTTGGATCTTCTCCGACCAATCTTCAACAGAGATCGCCAGGGGATGCAGCTACAAAGAACACGTCGCATCCCCTCTCATGGCGGAGGCTCTCGCAATAAGAGCTGCCCTAGAACATGCGGCTTCTCTCAACCTCTCTCACATCTGGCTTCGATCAGACTGCAAAGGGCTCATACAAGCCATCAACTCGAATCGACGATCTATAGAGCTCTCATGGGTTCTAGCTGACATCGAATCGTTCACCTCTTCTACTTTCAGTTTTCTCCTCTTTTCATTTGTTTCTAGAAACCTAAATGGGGTTGCAGATATGTCTGCAAAAGCCTCTCTCTGTAACAAACTTTCATTCTGGGCCTAGCTTGCTACAGCTCATTTCGTTTTAATATATGCAGTTGATCAAAAAAAAAAATTTAAAATAATTTGAACATTATTTTTTATTTTTATTTTTGTTTTTTACATTAGGTTTTGAGTTTAAATTAATTTATAATATATTATTAGCCAATATAATTAAATTAAATTTACTGGAGTTGTTCCAACAGAAAAAAAATCCACTGGATATTATTCGATATAGATTTTGAATTTATCTTATTATATAAAGCTTGGTTCTTCAAAATTAGTAATTAACATGATTGTGACACATGTCAATTATATATTTAAGATTATGACATGTGTTAAATAACAATCTTATTTTTTCGTCAAAACAAAAATAAAAAATTTCCTTTTAATAGTATTTTCGTTTTTATGTTTTAAACAAAATAATAAAAACAAAAAAAAATTTCCATGCAAATAAATATTTAATATAAATTTTCCGTTTTTATATACAAAACAAAGAAAATTGTAAAAGCTATATGAAAATAATTTTCCTTTCAAAAAATCATGAAGAAATAGAATTATAACAGTTATTTAATAGTATTTTTCCTTTTTAAGTTTTAAACAAAATATTATAAACGAAAAAAATTCCATACAAATAATTATTTAATAAATCTTCTCTTTTTTTTAAAATCCAAAACAAATAAATTGTAAGAGATATATGAAAGTAATTTCTTTTCAAGAAATTCTAATTTTATTTTAAAAAAAATTCATGAACAAACAGAACTATGAAAGAAAATAGTAGTTTAAAAATCTTTAAAAACAAATTAGAAAAACTTAAGAATGCAACAGATTATTTCTCCTTATTAAAATTCTAAACAAAAGAGAATTTTTAAAATAATCTTATTATTTTATTATTATATAAAACTTGGTTCTTCAAAGTTAGTAATTAACATGATTGTGACACATGACTATTATATATTTAAGATTATGACATGTGTTAAATAACAATCTTATTTTTTTGTCAAAACAAAAATAAAAATTTCCTTTTTAATAGTATTTTCGTTTTTATGTTTTAAACAAAATAATAAAAACAAAAAAAAAATTTCCATGCAAATAAATATTAAATAGAAAATTTCCGTTTTTATATACAAAACAAAGAAAATTCTAAAAGCTATATGAAAATAAATTTCCTTTCAAAAAATCATGAACAAATAGAATTATAACAGTTATTTAATAGTATTTTTCCATTTTAAGTTTTAAACAAAATATTGTAAACGAAAAAATGCCATACAAATAATTATTTAATAAAACTTTTCCTTTTTTAAATCCAAAACAAATAAACTATAAAAGATATATGAAAGTAATTTCTTTTCAAGAAATTCTAATTTGCATTTAAAAAAATATGAACAAACAGAACTATGAAAGAAAATAGTAGTTTAAAATCTGTAAATAAGAATTAGAAAAAACTTATGAATGCAACAGATTATTTTAATAATAAGATATAAATATTTCTCCTTATTAAAATTCTAAACAAAAGAGAAATTTTTAAATAATCTTATTATTTTCCTTTAATAAGATTATTTTCTATGGAAGTCCCATTGGTCCATGTTTGACTAAGGGTTAATGTTTTTACACTATGTAGTTTAGATTTCGAACTTCAGAGAAGGCTAATTATTAACTTATTAAAGAAAAGGTTTATATAATATTTTCAGCATTGTGCAAAGAATACCGTTTGGTGTGGATCTTAAGAAACAACTCATGGTAATGTAGTCAGACATAAATTTTCATAAAACTTGTGTAATTATTAGATGTATCTACGTCTATATAATGTTTCTCATAGTTTGTATTAATATAATCAATCATATATTCGAAATAAAATTACGAAAACTTCTTAGTGATTGTGTTGTGTCTTCTTCATGTCTATTACAACATGTACTACACGTATTTTTATAAACAATTACTCACACAATTGAGATTCAGAAACATGATCTTTATCATACAAATATTTTTGGCTACAAGAATCAAAGCAGTATCAAACTGCATAAAGTATGAATAGTTTCATTACCTTAAATTGCATGATAAAAATGTTGATCCATAATGTTATCTATTGATTAAAAAATTAAGATTATTTCCAATTCACCTATATATTCATATCTATATTCTCTTCTAAAATAGAGAAATTATATTGTAGACATGAATTTGCTCCAATGCATGATTATACAATAGAGTTTCTCTATTTTTAGAAGAAAATATAGAAATATGCTATTTTGTTTCTAAATATAGAAATAAAAATATCGTTCCATTACATTTTTTTCTTAAAATATAGAAACTCTATAATAGAGTCGTACAATGGAGAAACTCACATTTATAATAGAATTATCTATTTTATGAGTAAAGATAGAGGATTATATAGAGCTGGGAATTGGAAATATTTTAAAGATGAATAAACCATGTAAACCAAAATGTATAAATGATAATAAATGCACAATTTTTTTTTTGAGATCTTATAATGACAACACAAACATTTTTAAATTGTCATGGAAGCATTAGAATATGTTTGTACAAGAAGAATAACATAGAAAATTAATACAAACATTAAGTTAAGAGCTTAAGAAGTGTATGACGTTGTTATCAACTCAATTGGCTTGATTCAACTTTTCAAATTCTTTGTATTTTTTTCTTATTTGTATTTATTTACATTGGGTTCGATTTGAATTTTTGGGTATAGTTTTTTTTTCTACTCCTATATATAAAGTTGCTAATAACTCATTTAAGCGTCGTAATTATTGAAATAAGAGTACTAACCAAAACTTATGTGAGGAAAAAAATTCTTATAAATAAAATAATTTTCACACAATATATGAAAAAATCATACAATTGCATTAATTTTTTTCTCATTTTCCATGAAATTAAAACATTAATCAAACCTGTGCAACGTACCGATCTATATATATATATATATATATGTATGTGTGTGCGCGCGCATTATCTTAATAATAATATCACAACTTTTAAGTGTGCACTATCCCAAATCATAAATTAGTCTAAACTTTGAAGTATTACACTAATTGATGGAGTAGTTATGAAGGAAGAGTTCAAGAAACATGATACTATGAATATGACGTTGATTCGTCCCTTCTTCTACGCAATCTTGTTTCCCTTGTATATAACAAGTTCATTTGATATCAACACAACTTCATAGCTTATTTAGGATAAGATGAGCACCAAAATGTGGGTGAATTGTGATGACTGTGTAAGGCGCATGCATATAAGAAGGAGATAACTCGAAGGAGAATCTCTTTAGAATCAAAGCCAGAGCAATCTTTGCCTCCAGCAGAGCAAAGTTCTGACCGATGCAAATCCTCGGTCCCCATCCAAAAGGCAAGAAACAAACCTGGTTCTTTGTTGCCTTTGAGATCCCATCTTTGAACCTCTCGGGCTTGAACTCCGCTGCATCATCCCCCCAAAGCTTAGTGTCACGATGGATTAGCAGAACAGGCATATTGACTTGAACACCAGCAGGTAGTGTCAAATCGCCTAGTTTGATCTCTTTGTGGACCGCTCGGTTCATCTGGATGAGTGGAGGATATAGCCTAAGGACTTCATAAATAATCATCGTCATCTATAAAAAAACATTCAACAAAAATCATTATAGTGGCTATAAAAGAAGAGTAAAATCATAACTTGAATTTATTTATTTTTTGCTTTGGTTTAATACTTACAATTTTAAGTTGGCTAATGCCTTCGATATCAGGTTCTCTGTCACCAAAAACTTGCATCACTTCCTCTCGTACTCGAGCCTGCCAGTCTTGGTGCTGGCTTAACAAAACCATTGTCCAAGCCAAAAGTACTGAAGTGGTCTCTTGTCCTGCGAAGTAAAACAACTTACATTCTTCCAAAATTTCTTCAGTGGTAAGTCCATTTCCTGTAGCTTGTGCTAAATTTGATTCAAGAAGTAGACCCAACAAGTCGTCACTTGGCGCTTCTCCAGCGTCTCTCGCCTTTTCCCTATTGCTAATGATCCCTTTTAGTATAACTTGGATTTCTCTAACTATTGTCTTTATCCTTCTATTATTCCTTGTTGGGAAATGCCTGCGCAAAAAATAAATAAATCACAACTCTACATTGACAAATCTCGAGTAATAGTAGTTCATACAAGCCATGAACCATCATCACTCACTGTCTATTGATTTTAAAAACTGGTTAATATATACATAGTCTAATTACTCTATCCAAAAGTGACATTTCCAAGATGAATCTAGTATGTTAGCTAGAAATTTCATGTTGAAAATAAATAATTACTATTCAAGTGTAATGGAGGCCACAACCTATGGCAAATAGAGCGATGAAATTCTTACTTTATATAAGAATGTTGTAAATTGTGTTAGAAAGCGACAGTCATGCTAATATTAGACCAAGACAAGTCAAAGTAAAGTTTATTACCGATATCCCGGGATATAATTCTTCCCTTGAGCTTGCATGATAAGCTTTGCTAGTTCCCCTTGTAGTATAAATATCCTTTGTCCTTCTTTGTAGCTGCTACCAAAAGCGGTACGAGAGATCACATCACCGGTCAAATTCACAATCCATGGCCAAACATCAACCTCACAGGAGGACCCTTTATCCGTAACTAGCTTCTCCCACTCGAACACAACCTCACTGCAACTTTGTTGGAACGTAGGGACCATATTCTATACACAACGTCATAATCAAGGTACAAAATGGAGCATGATCATCTCATCAGCTAAAGCAATTTAAATTGGTTTTGATGGTATTAGAGAAGATTATATGAAACCTTGATCTTCTCAAAGTGAAATGCCGGGTTGATGATCTTCCGGTGCTTAGCCCACTTGTGTCCATCAGCATTAGCGAGTCCATCAGCTATTAACGCAACCATAGGAAACGTGTGCGTCTTCGGGAAATCATAAACTTTGTTATACACTTCTTTGATCAGTTGTGGATTCATTATTGTGATGGATGGTACGGGTCCTAACCATGTGAAAAAAGTTTTCCCTGTTGCAGCCACGTATATATATTATAACATATACAAAAAAAAGAATTCAAATTCTATAAGCCAAAACAGGATACATATATACTATACCGTAAGTGTTGAGCATGTGAAAGGAGTAAGGCATGACAATTGAAATGAGATCATCCGTTGGTTTCATAGGTTTCGATCTTGCTTCCTTCAACATGCTAAAGTTCTTTCTCATATCTCCGACAAGAGGCGTGTAACGAGTTCCGACAAGACTTTGACTTCTCAGAAAACTCTCAAGCATCTTAGGTTTAACCCAAACCCAATCCACAATTCTCCATATCCACCACAATACAGCAACTATAGCCAACGATGAAACTAGTATCTCCATTTGCTTAGTTGTCTCTTCGAGAATCTTGATTTAGAAATGCATGTGGTGATATGTCTTTAATACTTGTAGAATTTGTGTTTCGGTCAATAAAACTATATTCTTGTAACCGTCGAACTTTTGCCTTTACTCAGGAGCCTCACGAGCTCTGGCCACATCTGTCTTCCATGCCTCAAGTCTTTATTCTTTGGAAACAATTAATTACAAATGCCATAATTGCTATAATGTTGATATGTTACTTGAAACACGCAATTAGATATCTTGACTTAACTTATAAATTTTTGTTTGAAATAGTAAGAAATATATTTCAAGGAAATATATGTATTTTCCAAATAAATTTCAGGTATTACATGGAAATTTAACAGAAAATGTTGACCACATAACAATAAATAAATTTCACATCTGACTGTATCAGATGAACCGCACTCTATAACATATTCTTCTTTAATCTACATAATTTGTTTTTTAGATTCAAATTTTTTTAATTTACATAATTTATATTTTTTGGGATTTGAAACTCAGATCTCATAGTAGAAAAGCATTAATAACACTTATTAAAATCATTAGACTAAAGAGGCTTCCACAGATAAATACTAATATTATTAGGTAACTAGATTTTTGTTTCAAATATATCTTAGGAAATACATTAAAAAGGAAATAATAGGCAACTAAGTTTTTCGTTCGAATAGATAAAGTGAATTTATGACATTAAAAACTAATTTAAAATCTTTAATATTTTTAATAAATCTAAAATACACCTGGGGCAGAATTTGCATGGTGAGCTTTGCTCAGGAGTATTATTCTTTTCTTTTTGTAAATTAATTTCAATAAGTTTTTGGGACGACAATGTCACTGTTCGTAGTCATCTTGAATGGCTTCTTATTGGTGACGAGTGAAAATAAGTAATATCAATATGTCATGTGTTTTTTCTCTTCAGAAGGTGGTCACTTGTCGAGAAGTCATAAGGAATAGTTCAAACTTATCCACAAGTCTTTGTCCGTTTATTCGGATTTTCAATCAAGTAGGGTGAGATTGATGAAGTATGTGACTATGTGTTCCTATCTTGTCACGCTAATTAATGCAGTGGTAAAGTACGGTATAGCATGCATCCACGTTACTGCCCCTAAAATATCTTATTTCGGAAAAACCACAAGGGGAAATGTTATAAGATGCCTCACATGCGCGAGACCTAATCGATATTTGTGCCCCACAAGAACACATCCGCATATTAAACCCGAATGCATTATTATTGCTGTACGTGGAAATCTAGAAACGAATGATCTCTTGCCTTTGTCCACGTATAAGTGCATGCATACACAAAACTACGGGCATAATGCATGTGTTCCTATCTTGCCTTTGTCCTCCTTGTTAACAGTCCGAAATCTACCCCTTCTGGTGTTATAATACCATTGTGGCCTTAGGTTCTTTGGAATCTTTGAAAGGCTCAGAATCAGCTGTGTTTCGAGAATAGAACTTTCTCCGCCATGGAGATCACTACTAAATCAATCTGCTGATGCGTTGGAGTGGCAAAACGCTCAAACTGCTGACCCTCTGCAGAACAATGCTTGCGGTCTTTGGTGCGTCCCTGTTCCAGCTATCGCCATCACTTCTACGCCAATGTACCATGTCGATGCAGTTTGGGATTCCCGAACTGGAACCTGTGGTTTGGGAGGAGTTTTTAGCGGTCCTCCATCTCTTGCTCGTCTTCCCCAAATGTCTGAATCTCAGACTTTAGTCTCTTCTGCGTTAATGGTTGAGGTTAGGGCCGGCCCTGAGATTTCAGGGGCTTGAAACAAAATTGAAAATGGAGGTCTATATATTATGACAAAAAAATAGTGAAATTGTGTTCATAATTTGCAGGAGGTGATCGGATGGAGAAGATGGAGAAAAGAAGAATTTTAAGTTTTTAAACAAAAAAAAAGAAGAAAACTTGCACGTGGCTAGAAAAAAAGAAACATTAAGCAAATCGATTTTTAGTTTTATTGGGTTTGGTACTTGGCCCATTCAATTGTTTATAAGTTGTAATCTTATAAACTAGGTGGACCGCCCGCACGCATGTGCGGGCATTAACGACTTATAGGTTTTATATATAAATATTATTAATATCTAATCAAATTATTATATACGTAGAGATTTGTGTAATCACATTTTTTCTATATTTTTTTCTTTGCATCTTACTCGCGAACTCATTTTGTCTATCTCTCTATATCTCTCTCTCTCAGATTTTATCAGTGTTGATGAGTGTTTAAAAAATTAAGATTAAGATTTTAACATATTTTTATTTTAAACATACGAATCAATCTAATTCCTCTCTTTCTCTCATCGTAAATCTTTTATTTTTTGAAATAGATTAAAAGATAAATCTTTTTTAATTTACCAATTATCTTATACTACCAGTATTTTAACTTATATGAGAATATTTTCTAATTTAATATTTTATCATAAGTTTTTCTTGGGTTAACCAATTAATAATAGTTTCCTAGTTTATATTCAGTTTTTTTTTTTTCTAAAAAGAAAACAAATAATAAGAATTTGTATTATGTAATCATGTGGCAAGGTGAGAAAATCCATTTCGTAAAACAACCTACAAAAGAATTGTCCAAAATCACTCTCTTTAACATATTAAAAATCATTCAATCAAGGAAAACATGTTTGTTTGTAGTACCTTGATCAAGTGATATATGGCTTCAAGAAAGTATTTGCACTTATAATAATTCATCTGCATATATTACAAATTCTAAATCAGTAAACCGAGGAAAATATATATAAGCTTAACATTCAAAACATGATTGATTCAAAAAAATATAGAGCTATTAAATCAAAAACACAAACATTCTACAACATAAAAAATTCAATGACTTCGTTTTTCTGTTGAGTCAAAGATCTCAGCTCTATTCGAATATTTTTAAATTTTGGTTCGGGTTTGGATAACTATAAAATTTATATACTTTAAATTTCTCAAAATCTATAAACAAAATAAAATATTACATATAGATTTGAATAACATATGTCAAACTATCTAATTTAACATATACATTGGTATGGTTTGAATACTTGGATAGCGAATCAATAGATATTTTAAATAGTTTTGGTGTTCTCAGTATACTTTAGGTATATTAGACATTTACTTTTTACTATTTTATATATTTTAAAATATTGAGATATATTGATAGGTGAAACAGAGAGAAATTAAATATTATGATAGAGAGAGAGGCTATGAGAGAAACCTGGAGACATATAAAAGGAGATGAAACAAGTGAAATAGAAAGAAACTATAGGTCGAGAGAGACTAATAAAAATAAAGAAAACTCAAAGAATTATAGAAAAGAGTGTCAATTAGTTCAAGACGCAACATAAGACAAATCCTTCAAAGCATCTTTCTCGAGCAGCTTTCACCACCCCGAGATGGTTGTTGAGATTGGCCACATCAATAGGTGTCTTCTTGTCTAGGTTTTGCAGAATCATGCAACCACACACACATACACAAAAAAAAACGTCATGTAACTCAAATCTTGAAGAAGTTTTTCAATGAAGTCGTTTATTTATAACTGTTATGTTCTGAGACTTACAATATTGTTGTGTGATGATATCAACTTCCTCTGCATATCACAAGCACCATATAAGTATGACGTTTTTTTGTTGAGAGTTCATCTGCATATAAAAAAAATCACAATCAACAAACCAAAAATATATGTATAAATAATTAGCTTGACATCAAAAAAGAGAGAAATCCACTAATCAAATCATGAAAAGTATTCACTGCACACAAAAAAACTCAATGGCTTCGTTGTGTGTTGAAAATGTGTTATTTATAAAGTAAATTGGTTGACGTTTTAAATGACCTAGCTTCTATGATAAGCAATATAAATGAATATTCTTTAATAAAATTTCCAAAAGATTTTAGAGTTATAAGATAAGATTATTTTTGGAATACTCTTTTATTAAAGTTAAAAGAGAATATCTTTGGTTCACATATCCTATTATCAATATTTAAATACTAAATACACGAAATTAGGAAATAAAATATATCGTCAATTGATTCCAACAGCTTTTTGATTGATAGGTTACGACAAATATTTAAATATTAAATGAATAATAATGAAAATAATATCTAGGGAGTAGATTGCAACAACTTTTTGAGAGATATATTCCATTATAGATAATTAAAATATTATATAAATTATTTTAAATTAACATTAAATGTTATTTATATTTGAATATGTACTTTCATAGCAACTGTACTTATGTTTAACCAAAATAGTTATATAAAATATGTTACAAATATCATATTATAAATTCATAATACATTTATAAAATAATATAAATCATAATTTATGAATTAAATAGTAATATATATAAATCGTATATACAAAATTTTAATTTATGCATACAATACACTGATAAAAAAAAATTTAAAACTATAATTTATGAATATGATACATATAGTATATATAATTTGAAAAAAGAACTACCTTCACAAATCTTTTAAAACCTTGGTTGACCTCCAAAAAGAAAGTTTTTGATGTATCTCCATGGTAATCCTGTTGCAGTTTCAAATCCACAAACATGTATTAATACACTTCTATCTTTAACTGAATAAAAGTGCTTACATATTAGTGACTTACATGCAAGTAAACTGTGCAATCATCGTTTATTATATCCTCAATCTACAATAAGAAGTAATAGTTAGTGGATGTCAAAAAGAAAATAAAAATGATAGTTCGTGAATATTCATTCAAAATCTCTTCGAATTTAAGAACAACCATACGATACATGTAGCTGCAAGTAACCTTCTCACAATACCCCGATTCTTCTCTTTGAATATGAACTCAAACCTGCATATACAAAAAATTAAAATCAGCAAACCAAAAATATATGTATAAATAAAAAGCTTAACATTAAAAAAAAATAGAAATCTACTAATCAAAAGCAAAAAAGTATTCGCAGCACAAAAAACTCAATGACTTCGTTTTTGTGTTGAGAATGTCTTATTTATATATTAAATTGGTGGAAGTTTGCTTTCATGATAAGCTAGTAAATTAGTAGACGTTATCAAATGATCTAGCTTCTATGGGAAGCTATAAAATAGAATATTATCTAATAAATATTATGCTTATAAGGTAAGATTATTTTTGGAATATCTTGTTAGTGAAGGTGAATTTGAATAGGAAAAAGAGAATATCTCGGGAATAACTTGCACCATAATTTTAATTGAGAAATCTTGATATATATGTATATATTTAAATATTAAATGCATGACATTAGGAAAAAAATATCTCGTGAGTTAATTGCAACTGATTTTTGATTAGACAAATCTCACTATAAAGATTTAAATATTAAATAGTGTTTTTAACACTAAAACCCCTCAAGTAAATTTCATTCGGGTAAAAACCCCTCAATTATATATGTAATGTAAAAACCCCTCAAGTCGTGTTTTTTAACATATTAGCCTCTCCGTCTACAGTGAGTCAGTGACGTTAAAAGCTGAATATTTGCCGTTAAGTTCCAACGCTGCGTTTCAGATCTTTTAGAAAAACATCACGTTTTTCTATCTTCTTCTCAGACCAAAAATCCTCAATCTTCTTCTTCTTCATCTGAGTTCCTATAGATCTCCAATCTTCTTTATTTATTCTTCGTTTAGGTAAGTTAGGATAGCTCCATATTTTGATTTCTGATCTTTTGTTTCGAATTTCGAGGGAATTTGCTATTTCTGGTTTTATATTTTGACGTGGAGCGATTTGGTGAAGACCAAGTGTTTAAGTTGGTGCTCACGTTATTTGTAGCTTAATTTTTTACATTATATGTCATTTTAAGAGATACATATTGTTAGTGATTTAAAGATACAACAAAAACATGATAACATCAAAAAAAGATTGTTTTATTAAGACCTGAAACCAGTTTACATGAACTCCATAATAGTGATGGGTTTACGAAAATCTGAAAAAATTCTAAACAATATGGCTCTAGTAAAACCTTAACCGAGTTAACATGGAAAATCAAATAAGAAACAGAGTTAGCAACAAAATAAGATATAGCCGAGTGCATCTGTTGTCTAGCCTAGTCCATCCATTGTCTTGCCAAGTGCATCCACTGCCTTCGGTTTCTTAGAAGTCTTCCTGGTGGTAAATGATGGCTTAGGAACGAGAGGCAGCTTGCATTTTCGTTTGTTGTGACCGGTTTGGTGACAATTACCACATGTCTACATATGAAGAACACAACATATCAAACCCAAACAACATATGAATTACTCAAAGGAACAGACGATTGCAACAAGTTTAGTAATGATTTATGTAGAAAGATTTCTATCGTTGTCAAGACTCGTCATCTCCAATTTGCGTTGTTCTTCTTCTTCTTCAATGGCGCTGAAGCTTCATCAACAGATCATATCAGACCTTGTCAAGGACTCTGATGGCGGACTAATAATCTTCAGTCCTCTTCATTCATAAAGTAGTATTCTTCATATCCAAATTTAGGGTAAGATGAATTGGGGATTTTTTTTTTGCTCGATATGATGATTGAAGTACCGTTGTCGTATCGTTTTACAACATGCTTGTTGTTTTTCTTATAAAAAAAACAGTACACAGTATTTTATTCAAACGTCATGTAGACGGAGAGGCTTATAACATTAACAGACTATAACTTGAGGGCTTTTTACGTTACATACATAATTGAGGGGTTTTTATCCTAATTAAACTTACCTGAGGGATTTTAGTGTTAAAAATCCTATTAAATAATAGATAATAAGGAAGATAAATATCAAGAGTAGTTGTAACAATTTTTTGATTAACAAATACTACTATTATATTTAATTTTAATTAAAAAGATCATATAAATATGTAACAAATACTATTTTCTAATTTTATAATACATACTTACACATATCATATCATATAAAAATGTTACACATATCATATTCTAGTTTTGAATTGTATACAAACTTTATTATTTGATAAATTGTATAAAGTTATATCTTATAGTTGACATAGAATTATATAGTTTATATAAATGTGAAATTTATAAAATATACATTTTATAATATGATAAAACTGTATAAAATCATATTTGAGTACAAAGTTGTATGTTAATAATATTACAAGAGTAGTGGTAAGATTGTATATAATAATGACCTAGTGATTTGATAATTTTATAGTATTTGAATAATATATTGTGTTTGATTACATTTAGTGGGCTTTTATTTATTATTTTTAAATCAAAGCCTTTTGTCAAATCAAATGTCAAATCGGTCTGTTTATTGATTAGCCAATGAGATAAATAGGGATTTAAAAAAGAAAAATGGTTAATTAAAGCCTGAGAACGAATAAAAAAAGACATATCAGCATTTCTAAGTAGCTATCTTCACATTATGAGAGTAAGCAACCAATCAGCTTATAAAGTTTTATTTGAGCGTATTCGCAAATAATAGTGTGATAGAAAAATAAACCTAGTATATTAGTTTAATTAACAACTTTTTAAAAATATATTTCATATAATTTATAAATAGACTATTAGCGAAAAATGAAAGGATGAAATATTATATAGAATTTCCATAATTGTTACCATTTGATGCTATAAATGATTATGCATAAACTATATAAATAGTTTGGCAAGTAACCTTAATTGGTTCTTCGATTTCCTTTTTTAGATTTGATTAAAATAAATAAAAATTAAAAATCATCGACCAATGAAATTATAACGTTTTTTCTCAGAGTGCATGTATGAATGACACGTCAGCAGAAATCAATAAAGTGACTTCTCATTTAATATATAGGAGGATATTTGTTTTTTTTATTTATTTGGAGACCTATAAAAATGAAGGTCTGAAATAATTATTTTAATAGGCTTGACCCAAAGCCGGTCCTGATTGAGGTTCTTGCTGTTTGTTTTGCGGTAATGACGGCTGCGTTTTCAAACACCAAATCCTTAGTGATCCGGTCTGACTCTCTCACTCTCATCACTCTGTTGAAAGGAAAGGAATCAAGACCTGGATTGTTTGGAATTCTGTTTGATATTTATCACTTTAGCTCCTATTTCGAACTTATTTCCTTTTGTTTTATTCCTTGCCTTCAAAACGTTGAGGCGGATGGTGTTGATAAATCGCGCTAGCTGATGCTGTTGTTTCTTCCTCCCGTTTGAGAGCGTAAAACTCTTTATGAATGAACGAAATTTCTGTTTGCTCAAAAAAAAATGCATTATATGATGCGCACTCATTTTGAAAGGTCCCTGGTACATAATAAAGCTACATTTTCTTTCTTATTTTTAGAGAATATATTACATGCATAGATGCTATTCTTTATGGACGAATAATTCATGAGAATTTTGCAGTAAAATTCTCATGAACTTCTCCGTGTTATTATTTGGGTATTATATATGCTCAAATCTTGAATCGTGATTTTAAGAAACAGAGGATCTTGGAAAACCTAGTTTACTGATCTTGGAGCATGTGGAAGATCAACGGAGCACCAAACTGAGGATGAAGTGTAAGAACCGTGTGAGGTGCGTGAGTGTACGATGGAGACAGCTCGAAGGAGAATCTCCGCAGTATCAAGACAAGAGCCATCTTAGCTTCCAAGAGAGCAAAATTTTGACCAGGACAGAATCTTGGTCCCCATCCAAACGGAAGAAACGAGACTTGGTTCTTCGTTGCCTTTGAGATCCCTTCTGCGAATCTCTCCGGTTTAAACTCATGAACATCTTCTCCCCAGAGCTCAGGATCACGATGAACCATAAGAGTAGGAATCACTACTTGTGCACCACCTGGAAGTGTCACGTCCTCATCTAGCTTTGTTTCTTTCTCTATGGTTCGACCAAGTAGAATCCCTGATGGGTATAGCCTCAACACCTCGTTCAATATCATGCTCATCTGTTTAATAAAAAACCGAGGAAACGTCAGTCTAAGTTTTGGACACAAAAGTAGAGAAAAAGCACACAAGATTTAAGCATCCTAGCAAAGCTTAGAAGTCACATGACTGAATGACGCTTGGGACAAAAGTAATATCACATATTATGGTTTCGGATCTGGAGGGGCTATGAGATTATCCAGAACCTTTTGGCGTTAAAAAAAGAAAAAAAAAAAGATTTATGTTCTTACTATTTTGAGTCGAGAGATTGCATCAAAATTTGGTATGTTGCTCTTCCCAATGACGTGTAAAATCTCTTGTCTAGCTTGGTCTTGCCATTTCTGGTGATGGCTAAGCATAATCATAGTCCACACGAGCAGTTCCGCAGTGGTTTCTTGTCCCGCAAAGTGAAAGAGTCTGCACTCTTCTATCACATCTTTGGTACTCATCCCATGATCTCCAGAATTTGATTCCAAAAGTATTCCCAACAAATCATTCTTTGGAGCCTCTCCTGCTTCCATAGCTCTCTGTCTTTTCTTGACGATCTCTCCCAATCTAGACTTTACTTCTCTGTCTATCTGCTTCATCCTCATGTTGTTCTTAGTCGGTAGAAACCTAAACAATGAGAAGAACAATTAATATATCCATGTTTCTACGAGTGAAAGTAACATGAATATTGGGATTACGTAGAACTTAACAGGTTATGGACTTTAATCTCTAAAGAGTGTGTGTAAGAATATAAACTTTCACATTGGGAATACCGATTGGACATGACTTGTATAAGAAATTTGGGTAATTTATTTACCGCCATTTGGTTTTAAGTTGGAAGTCTATAAAATTTAGTAATGAAGAAGATTGGTTACCTCATTCCAGGTATAAAAGCCATCTTAAGAGCTTTTGAAACTCGCCGACCTTGTTCTTCTTGAAGCTCAAATATTCTCTTACCTTCCTCATAGCTACTACCAAAAGCAGTACGCGAGATTACATCTGAGGTTACATCCTCCAGGTATGGCCAAACATCAATCTCAGCTGATGACCCTTTCTCGCTCACTAACCTCTCCCACTTGCTTATCATCTCTATGCAGCTATGGTAGAACGCAGGTACCATAATCTACACAATCAAAGAAAGTAGCCAGCATGCAGTTTAAGAACAAAGGTTAAAACCATGAGAAGTGATGTAAGAAGAAAAGACCTTGAGCTTTTCTAGATGAAAAGAAGGGTTTATAATCTTCCTATGCTTAGACCATTTCTCTCCACTATACACCGCGACTCCAGTCGCAAAAAGCTCAACGACTGGGTGCAATGGCGGCTTTGGAAAATCGTTAACTCTGTTTAGAACTTCTTTGATGTGTTCTGGTTTCGTAACAATCACACTCGCTGTAGGTCCTATCCACATGTAACATGTCTCCCCTACACAAACAACCAAACCATAGTTAAAAACAGAGGATCTCTGTTTTGAGTTCAAATCAAACCGTTAGCTTACCATGATTCTTAACGGTTTGTAATACCATAGGCATGACACGTGGCGTGTAATCTTCAGTTATACTGATGGGTTTAGTCTTTGCTTGCTCCACCATACTGGCTTCCCTTATAGCGTCACCGACAAGAAAGTTGAAAGGAGTTCCAGAGAGACCTTGTCTCTTTAGATAAGCCTCATGCTTCTTTGGTCTAAACCAAGCCAGATTCAGGCCTTTCCATATCAGTACTGTTACTGCCACAACCGCAGCCGCAACTCCAACCGCTGATATATCTGGTTTACTCATAAACGCACTTCTTTGGGATATCGTTAGAGGTGTTTTTTTCTGAAATGATGAAGTTACCAGATGAAGATGCTATGTATATATAAGATAAATCTATTGTTTATTTGCGTATGCGTCAAGTAAATCATGTGTGAGGCAGAGGAAAATTCAACAGACTATTCTAGACTTTCCAAGTCCATACAACATTTTTATGTTATGCTTTTCTCATATTCTGGTTTGTTTTCTCTTTAGCTCTGTGACTAGTAAGAGAGAAAAAAACGATTGGCTCTTCTAGAACACATCCAAAAGATGGTAGAGTTGAAATTGGCTTTGTATTATAGACTTTTCAAGATTAATAATGCAGCCACACTAGAAAACGACCTTAGACTTGGACTGAAGAAGACATTTCTTCAAAACCTAACGTAATAAACAAGTCTTTCTAGATTTGCTTTTGTTACAGAGTTATATGTTGGATAAGCTTGACTTTAAAGTTTCCTTTTCTTAATTAGTTTCATGATTATCTATAAGATTAGGAAATATGATTTGTGTTAATCCTATTGATATAAGGATACGATAAGTGATATAAATATGGAGATGCATTGAGTTGTTGCATAACATATGATTTGGTGATGGAAAGCTTTGTTTTTGAGCTTTGATATTGAATAAGAGAAGGACTTCTTATTGAAATCTAGTGATTCTATATTTGGTATCAGAGCCAGCAAAACAAACATGAGTGACGATAAGAATGATGAGAAGAATGCGATCGTGCTACACAAAAATGCCGGACCAGCCTCCATAAAGTATCCGATGCTAACAGCTTCAAACTACACGGTGTGGGCTATGAGAATGAAAGTAGTACTCAAGGTCAATGAGGTTTGGGAGACCATAGATCCTAGTACTGCAGATGCTAAGAAGAATAATATGGCTACCGCACTCTTGTTTCAATCTATCCCTGAAGCACTGATATTACAAGTCGGCGAGTTGGACTCAGCAAAAGCAATCTGGGATGCAGTCAAAGCAAGATACGTAGGAGCGGAACGAGTAAAAGAAGCTAGGTTACAGACACTAATGGCAGAATTTGATAGGCTTAAGATGAAGGATGGTGATACAATCGATAGTTTTGCAGGAAAGTTGTCTGAACTTACGTCAAAATCAGCTTCTCTAGGAGAAATAATCGAGGAATCCAAGATTGTTAAAAAATTCTTGAAAAGTCTACCTAGAAAGAAGTACATTCTCATTGTTGCTTCGCTTGAACAGACGCTTGACCTTAAGACAACAAGCTTTGAGGATATTGTCGGGAGATTAAAAGCGTATGAAGAAAGAATTGCAGATGAAGAAGAGGAATCAAGTGAGGAATCCGGAAAGCTGATGTACACCGCAGAATCAAGTTCCGAAGGCTATAACAATGGCCGAGGACGAGGACGCGGCCGATCATCTTGGAGGGGAAGAGGCCGCGGACGCGGAACATTCCATCAACAAAGAGAGGCTTACAAACAAGGACGAGGTGTGGATATCTCTCACATCACTTGTTTTAAATGTGACAAGCTTGGGCATTACGCAAGCGACTGCCCTGATAAACTCTTGAAGGTCCAAGAAGTTGTTGAGAATAAAGACGGAGATACCGCTGAAGCTGATAATCTTATGATGCACGAAGTGGTGTATCTAAATGAAAGGAAGGTGAACCCGAAGACCTTTGAAACTGAGTCTGATACAATGGATGTGTGGTATCTTGATAATGGTGCTAGTAACCACATGTGTGGTAATCGTGTGTTTTTTCACGAACTTGACGACACTCTTACTGGAAAAGTGCGCTTTGGTGATGACTCTAAGATCGACATAATGGGGAAAGGCTCAATCAGGTTCATCGACAAGTCTGGAACAAAGAAAGTGCTGAGAAACGTCTATTACATACCGGCACTACGAAGTAACATCATCTCTCTAGGACAGGCTACTGAAGTTGGTTGCGAGGTGCGCATGAAAGATGATGTCCTGAGCTTATATGATCGACAAGGAGTGCTGATGGTAAAATCAACACGAGCTAAGAATCGTCTATACAAAGTAAAGATGGAGGTAGATCAGGTTCAATGCTTGCAGATCAAATCAAACGAAGAAGGAATTCTATGGCATGCTCGCTTAGGTCACATTAATCAAGAAAAGATGAGAATGATGGCCAACAAGGAGTATGTCGTTGGGATAACATCTACAAATCGAAGCAATGAAACCTGTGTATCATGCCTGAAAGGAAAACAATCACGAAAGGCTTTCCCACAAGCCACCAGCTATCGAGCATCGGAAGTTCTTGAGTTGATTCATGCCGACCTCTGTGGTCCCATTACGCCGTCGACTCCATCCCACAAGAGATATGTCTTTGTTCTGATCGATGACCACTCGCGCTACATGTGGACTGTACTCTTAACTCATAAGAGCGATGCGTTTGAAAGGTTCAAACGATTCAAGCTTCTTGTCGAAAAGGAAACACGCAGCAAGCTGAGAAACTTCAGAACAGATCGAGGAGGAGAATTCGTCTCCAACGAGTTCAATGCCTACTGTGAAAAATATGGTATCAACCGACACCTGACTGCACCATACTCACCACAACAAAACGGAGTAGTAGAGCGACGAAACCGGACTCTATTTGAGATGACTAGAAGCATTCTTAAGCACATGAACATGCCAGATCATCTATGGGGGGAAGCAGTAAGGCATGCTACATACTTGATTAACATAGTAGCAACAAGATCACTACTCGATATGACTCCTTACGAAGCTCTAAAGGGGAGAAAGCCAAATCTCTCACATATTAAGGTATTTGGTTGTGTTTGTTACGCTAGAACCGAGTCAGCTGGAAGAAAGAAGCTTGATGATAGATCTAGAACTCTGGTTCACCTCAGAACAGAGCCGGGATCGAAAGCCTATAGACTGGTTGACCCTGTGACAAAGCAAATCATCGTGAGCCGAGATGTTACTTTCGATGAAACGAAGCCATGGAATTGGAACAGTATGGAGGAACACGATAAGGGAGAACATGATCTTAGTCTAAGGCAACTATGTAACAGTGGCCAAGATAACGAACCAGAGGATATTAATGAAGTAGAAAACGATGGTGCCACCGTTCATGATGAAGATTCCGACGAGAACGATGATGATGGTGATGACGGAACCAACGATAATGCACAGCCACTGAGACGATCAACCAGAGTAACCCACAAACCCAGCTACCTCGATGACTACATACTAATAGCAGAAGACGAGGGTGAGCGCCTACTAACTATCATAAACGATGAACCGTGGAGCTTTGATGAAGCAAAAGATTTGAAATTATGGATTGATGCTTGCAAGGATGAAATCTTCTCAATAGAAAAAAATGATACTTGGGATCTCATAGAACTTCCTGCAGGAGTAAAACCCATTGGACTCAAATGGGTTTTCAAAATCAAACGTAACGCCGACGGTACTATAAGCAAATATAAGGCAAGGTTGGTAGCAAAGGGATACGTTCAACGGCACGGCATAGACTACGATGAAGTATTCGCACCAGTAGCTCGTATGGAAACAATCAGGTTGATTATCGCACTAGCTGGATCACATGGGTGGGAAATACATCACCTTGATGTCAAGACATCCTTCCTTCACGGAGAATTAAAAGAGGATGTTTATGTCACCCAACCCGAAGGTTTCATCGTCAAAGGAGAAGAGCATAAAGTCTATAAACTTAAGAAAGCTCTCTACGGATTACACCAAGCACCGAGAGCCTGGAACATTAAACTCAATACGATCTTGAAGTCACTGGGTTTTCAACGATGCTCGAAAGAACCTTCTCTCTATCACAAGGGAGAGGGAGAGAAATCTCTTCTTGTGGTTGTGTATGTGGATGATCTGCTGGTTACAGGTTCTTCATTGAAGTCTATATTTGAGTTTAAAAGTGAGATGGCGTCGAAGTTTGAGATGAGTGACCTCGGGAGATTAACCTACTACTTGGGAATAGAGGTCGTGCAACATGATAAAGGAATTATTCTCAAGCAAAACAGGTATGCTCAAAGAATACTCGAACATACAGGGATGAGCTCGTGCAATTTGACTCATGTGCCAATGGAGATCAATGCAAGTTTTTCTAAATCACCCAACGAAGCTAAGATTGACGAGAAGGAGTATCGCCGTACCATTGGATGCCTTCGCTACCTCTTACATACGAGACCAGACTTGAGCTTCTCTGTTGGAGTTCTCAGCAGATATATGCAAGAACCGAAAGCGTCTCATGGTGCAGCACTGAAACAAGCCCTAAGATACCTCCGTGGTACCTGCACCCTTGGTCTTCATTACTTGCGCGGCAAGGGAGCAAAGCTAATGGGTTATAGTGATAGCTCCCATAACGTTGACATAGACGACGGTAAGAGCACCTCGGGTCATATATTCTATTGCGGTAACAATCCTGTAACTTGGAGCTCGACTAAGCAAGAAATAGTGACTCTATCCTCATGTGAAGCCGAGTTTATTGCAGCAACAGAAGCTGCAAAACAAGCTATTTGGTTACAGGAACTCTTAGGCGAAGCAACTGGAGAAGACATCAAAAGTGTAGTGTTGAAGGTGGATAATAAATCTGCGATTGCCTTAACTAAAAATCAGGTGTTCCACGGTAGAAGTAAACATATTCACAGAAGGTTTCACTTCATACGGGAGTGTGTTGAAAACGAGCAAATCGAAGTCGAACATATTGCAGGAAGTGAGCAACGGGCGGATATCCTGACCAAGTCACTCGGTAGGATCAAGTTCAAGGAAATGAGAGAGCTCATTGGAGTTCAAGAAGTGTGTGGAGATGGCTTCAAGCTTAAGGGGAAGATTGTTGGATAAGCTTGACTTTAAAGTTTCCTTTTCTTAATTAGTTTCATGATTATCTATAAGATTAGGAAATATGATTTGTGTTAATCCTATTGATATAAGGATACGATAAGTGATATAAATATGGACATGCATTGAGTTGTTTCATAACATATGATTTAGTGATTGAAAGCTTTGTTTTTGAGCTTTGATATTGAATAAAAGAAGGACTTCTTATTGAAATCTAGTGATTCTATATTATATACACAGAGACAGTTGATGACAACACACATAATCAGAGCTTGTGGAGGATCAGATGAGCTCCGAACTGAGGACGAGTGGTCATGACTGTTTGAGGCGCATGAACATAAGAAGGAGAGAGTTCAAAGGAGAATCTCTGCAGAATCAAAGCCATTGCCATCTTTGCCTCCAACAGAGCAAAACTCTGACCGATGCATATCCTTGGTCCCCATCCAAAGGGGAAGAAGCAGACCTGGTTCTTTGTTGCCTTTGAGAGCCCGTCTCTGAACCGCTCTGGCTTAAACTCCGCTGCATCACCTCCCCAAAGCTCAGGGTCGCGGTGCACAAGTGCGGTTGGTATATAAACCTGAACTCCAGCGGGAAGAGTAAGCTCTCCTAGCTTCATTTCTTTGTTGACAGCTCTTTTGAGCTGAGCCACTGGAGGATATAGCCTCAAAACCTCATTGAAGATCATAGTCATCTGTTTGATAAATCAAAAACTTCAAGTGATTGTTGGTAAACTATGGATGCAGGAGAAGGTGAGAGATGTTTTTACTTACCACTTTGAGGTTGCTAAGAGAATCTATATCTGGTTTACTATCACCACCGAGTTTTTGTATCACTTCCTCTCGTGCCTTAGCTTGCCAGTCTTGGTGATGGCTTAATAAAACCATAGTCCAGACCAGAAGTACTGAAGTTGTCTCTTGTCCCGCGAAGTAAAACAGCTTGCACTCTTTCATCACTTCTTCTACGCTCATACCATTTCTCTGAGACTCCTCTGAGTTTGATTCAAGCAGTATCCCCAACAAATCGTCGTTAGCCGCCTCTCCAGCCTCTCTCGCCTTCTCTCTTTTGCTTATAATACTTCTCAGTATTGTATCAATCTCTCTGTCTATTGCTTTCATCCTTCTATTGCTCTTTGTTGGGTAAAACCTAACACCAAACAACAAGTTCTCATAAGTCTCATAAAGTCATAATCTTCAAGTGTACTAGACGGAATGTTCAATCTGGTAAAACCGAATCAATCAAAACCGAAATAGAGAAAATAATTTAGATTTTGATAGTACCGAATACACTGAATGGAAGGTATTTTTAAATACCGTAGTATAGGATATGGTTCAATAGATAAACCAATGAAACCAAATAAATCAAAGAAATCAATCTATTAAAAATATTAGTATACTTATATAAATTTTATAATTAAATTAATAATATATAAATAATTTCTTTTATTAATAAGATATTAATACTAAAACATTGTTTTTAATAATCTTTTATTTTCTTTTAAGTTAAAAAAGCTATTTCTGCTAAAAAAGTTATATAATACTATTTTCGTCTTCATTGTAATAGTTAAATAAAACATAAATTATTATTTTTTAAAAGTTAGAATAAAAAATATATATATGTGTTTTAATAAATCTGATTTTTTATCATATAATCTAAAATTTATTATAAAAATATATATATAGTTATGATTTTTTGGTATAAAACCGAATAAAGCTAAAACTGATACTATATAAATGAAACAGAATTAAATTAGATATGATTCCAATATAATTGCTAAATTTTATAAACTAAAATATCGAAATACTGAAAAAGTAGACGAAATCGGATCGAAATATGGATTGAACATTCTAGTACTAGTTTATTAACTAACACTTTAAGTGTTTATGTAACCTCAATCCAGGGATGTAAGATTTCTTAAAAGCTTGTGCGATGAGCTCAGCTAACTCCCCTTGGAGCTGAAATATCCTCTGTCCTTCTTTGTAGCTGCTTCCAAAGGCAGTATGTGAGATCACATCTGCAGTCAAATTCACAAGCCAAGGCCAAACATCGACCTCACAAGGCGATTCTTTCTCCGTAACTAGCCTCTCCCATTGGCAGACAACCTCACTGCAACAATGGTAGAACGCAGGGACTATGTTCTGTAAAACCAAAAAGCAGGTCGCTATAAACATGTTCACACACACATATACAGTCTAACTTGATTCAGACAAGAAAGAAAAAAACACAAAACCTTGATCTTCTTGAGGTGAAAAGCAGGGTTGATGATCCTCCTGTGATTTGCCCACTTATCTCCCTCATAGCTAACGAGCCCGCCTGCTAACAACCTGACCAAAGGGAATGTAGCAGATTTCTCAAAGTCGTAAACTTTATTGAAGACTTCTTTGATATGCTCTGGATTCGTTATCATAACAGCTGGAACTGGTCCAATCCATATAAAGAAAGTCTTTCCTGTTCCACCAACATAACTTTCAATCAAGTCAACTTCTCAAGCTCTAAGAAGAAAGAAAGCCAAGGGAGAGAGAAGTAGTACCGTGAGAATTGAACATCTTCAAGGTAAGAGGAAGGAGACGTGGAGTGATGTCATCAGTTAGATTGATGGGCTTAGATCTGGCCTCCATCAACATATTAACATTCCTCTTCATGTCTCCGACCAGAGGCGTGTAACGCGTTCCTGCGAGTCCCTGCCTTCTCAGGTGACTCTCCATCATCTTGGGTTTTATCCAGACCCACTTCACGAACCTCCATGTCCACAACGACACAGCCACTAGCAAAGCTGCTACTACTATTGAAAAAGACATCACTGGTTCTTCTCTCACTCACTTTGGATTCTGAAAGGTTGAGACCCTTTCTTCTACCACTGCAGTTTCAATACTATATGTCTTCTTTTACTGATATGAAGTTGCCAGATAAAAATGTTATGTATATATAAGATAATTTTATTGTTGATTTGCGTATTCCTCAAGTAAATCTTACGTGAGGCTGATGAAAGTTCAACAAATCTTCTTGATTTTCTAAGTCCATATAACATTTTTTATTGTATGCTTTTCTCGTATTCTGGTTTTCTTCTGAAACTCATCCAAAAGATGACCTAACTTGAAATTGACTTCTTCATTTTTGTTTTTGGTAAAATTGATTTTTTTTATATTCCTTTTGGTACTCGGTAAAATTAAAATTGAACCATCAATGGATGGTGACATTACACATTGAATTTTTTTTTATATTCCTTTTTAATGTCAACTTTTTATAGTTGTTGGGTTTTAATTATTTCTTAATTATTTGTATATGTGTGACTTTTTTCATATTGTCAGGTCACTCCTCTGACTTTGTAATTGTGCTCCATAGATCTGTCGGTCTCCTCTACCCTTTTCCAAAGATGATTCGTTGCATGTAGCCCTACAGCTTCCGTCACTGCCTTGCTCTCCACTGCAATTTCCAGGTCTAGTCATAAACCTAGATGTTGATTTAAAAAAAAAAAACATAAACCTAGATTATAGAACACCTCCAACCCAACGGAGATTTTTCAGAGAATTTTTCAAAATTAAAGAATAAAAATTAATAAAAAAGAGAGAAGTTCTAAAATAAAAATTTATAGAAACTCATGAGATGTTTATTAGTCATTTGTCTCTTTTATATTAATTGATTTTTAAATGAGAGATACGGTAGGATAGTTCTAAAATCTTTTTTTGTCACAAATATAGACTCAAAAGATTAAAATGACCAAAATATTTCATCAGAAATTAAATATACACTAATAACTATATGATTAACTAATATAGATTTGGGGTTTAGAGTTAATAAGTGGGTTCTGGGAATGAGGTTTACAATTTTTAAAAGTAAAAGAAAAAATATATTAAAAATTTAAAAATAAAAAATAAAAGTTTGAAAATAGTTTCAAAAAAATATTTTCGAATTTTAAAAAATAAATTGAAAAAAGAAAAAAATATTGGAAAAAAATATTTTCCGAAAAAGAAATTTTATAGAAAAGTTAAAATTTGAAAATATATAATTCGAATCTATAATTTTTTTAATTCTTTTATTATCATTATTATTTATTTATTTGTATCTATATATCTAGCATATAAAAATCGTTTATTTTTATAATGAAATATATTTTGGTCATTTTTCTCTTTCGATAGTTTTTTTTGTGACATAAAACTTAAAAATAATCTATTCGAGAGAATTGCCCTTTTTAGAAAAAATAGTTTAATCAAATTACATCTGTTTTCAAAAGTAAGGTTTTCTGAATTTTATTATTGTTCTACAATTAATTTTCTATATTTTAAGATATTTTATATACTTTAAAAAGTATTTAATGAAAGTATTTGAATTGATCAAATATTACTGGTTAATAATTATCGAAAATATATAGTAATATAAATAATAAATTTAATTGAAATATTTATTGTATTTTTAAAATGTGTGAATGCTCTAAATTATCTGATTTATAGAAAATCATTATTTTTATTTTTTGAACTGAGAAAATCATTATTTGGAAGGGAGAGAGTAATATTTTATTTGTTCAGAACCCCATTTGGGATTCTCCCCCATAGAAGACACTTCCAATAAAGAGTAAGGACTAATTTCTTGGAAACTGAAATCTTCCACACCTATGAGTACAAATACATTTTTTGTACAATTTTACTTGTGTTACAGAATAGAGATATTTGATGACAGCACCTAGGAAGTACCAAAATCAGAGCTTGTGGAGGATGAGATGAGCTCCGAACTGAGGACGAGTGGTCATGACTGTCTGAGGCGCATGAACATAAGAAGGAGAGAGTTCAAAGGAGAATCTCTGAAGAATCAAAGCCATTGCCATCTTTGCCTCCAACAGAGCAAAACTCTGACCGATGCAGATCCTTGGTCCCCATCCAAAGGGGAAGAAGCAGACCTGGTTCTTTGTTGCCTTTGAGAGCCCGTCTCTGAACCGCTCTGGCTTAAACTCCGCTGCATCACCTCCCCAAAGCTCAGGGTCGCGGTGCACAAGTGCAGTTGGTATATAAACCTGAACTCCAGCTGGAAGGGTAAGCTCTCCTAGCTTCATTTCTTTGTTGACAGCTCTTTTAAGCTGAGCCACTGGAGGATATAGTCTCAAAACCTCATTGAAGATCATAGTCATCTGTTTGATAAATCAAAAACTTCAAGTGACTGTTGGTAACTATGGATGCAGGAGAAGGTGAGAGATGTTTTTACTTACCACTTTGAGGTTGCTAAGAGAATCTATATCTGGTTTACTACTACCACCGAGTGTTTGCCTCACTTCCTCTCGTGCCTTAGCTTGCCATTCTTGGTGATGGCTTAATAAAACCATAGTCCAGACCAAAAGTACTGAAGTTGTCTCTTGTCCCGCGAAGTAAAACAGCTTGCACTCTTTCATCACTTCTTCTACGCTCATACCATTTCTCTGACACTCCTCTGAGTTTGATTCAAGCAGTATCCCCAACAAATCATCATTCGCCGCCTCTCCAGCTTCTCTAGCCTTCTCTCTTTTGCTTATAATACCTCTCAGTATTGTATCAATCTCTCTGTCTATTGCTTTAATCCTTCTATTGCTCTTTGTTGGATAAAACCTACACCAAACAATAGATTCTCACAACCTTCAAGTGTACTAGTTTATTAACCAACACTTGTGTGTTTATGTAACCTCAAACCAGGGATGTAAGATTTCTTAAAAGCTTGTGCGATGAGCTCAGCTAATTCCCCTTGGAGCTGAAATATACTCTGTCCTTCTTTGTAGCTGCTTCCAAAAGCAGTATGTGAGATCACATCTGCAGTCAAATTCACAAGCCAAGGCCAAACATCCACCTCACAAGGCGATTCTTTATCCGGAACTAGACTCTCCCACTGGCAAACAACCTCGCTGCAACAATGGTAAAACGCAGGGACCATGTTCTGTAAAACCAAGAAATGCAGCAGGTTGCTAAAGGATCACACATCATATAAAATCTAACTTGATTCAGACAAAACCAAAAACCTTGATCTTCTCTAGATGAAAAGCCGGGTTGATGATCCTCCTGTGATTAGCCCATTGATCTCCCTTATAGCTCGCTAGCCCGCCTGCCAACAATCTGAACAAAGGGAACGTAGCAGCTTTCTCAAAGTCATAAATTTTGTTGAAGACTTCTTTGATATGCTCTGGATTCGTTATCATGATAGCTGGAACTGGTCCAATCCATATAAAGAAAGTCCTTCCTGTTCAATCAAGTCAACGTTAAGATTATACACAATTCACTTTCCTAAAATCAGAAACTCTCTCCACAGGATCGGATCTCTCAAAGTTCTTAAGAAGTACCGTGAGAGTTGAACATCTTCAAGGCCAGAGGAAGGAGACGTGGAGTGATGTCATCAGTTAGATTCATGGGCTTAGATCTGGCCTCCATCATCATTTCAACATTCTTCTTTATATCTCCGACCAAAGGCGTGTAAGGAGTTCCGGCGAGTCCCTGTCTTCTCAGATGACTCTCCAGCATCTTCGGTTTTATCCAGACATACTTCACGATCCGCCATGTCCACAACGACGCAGCTGCTGCTGCAACCACCACCAAAGCTGCTGCTACTAATGAAAAAGACATCTACAGTTCAGATCCTTTCTTCTATCAACTTGAGCTTTACAGTGAAGATCCTTTGCCGCCAAAGGGTCTTTGTCTCTACTTGTCTGTTCTTATCTAACCGCAATTTTTTAATCTTAAAAAGACATCCACTAAGCAGCATGAACAAGCATGCTTTCGTCTCTTTTTGCAGGTGAAGGGTAAGCGCGTGTGTTCAAGACGCACACAACTCAATGGAGAAACATCGCAACAAAGACCAGACTGAAGAGAGTGTTGCTTGTTCAATATAAACTTTAAAGCAGTAAAAGTGTGGAATTTATTTTATCATATCTAGAAAACAAAGTTGATAAAGATGCAAAAATTTGAAAATCCAGGAGAAGATAAACTCCAAATGGTGAGTTTGATCATACTGAAGAACACGAAGGCTAAGCTGATGGTTGAAAAGGATGAGGAGAATCATGTAAGATTCGGTTTTATTACATGAAAAGGTTGGGCTTTGAAGCCTTGTACGTAGTCTTGAGCTTCCTGGTTGGTGGCCTGACCTTCCTGAAAACAAGAGGGAACTTGATCTTGGAGTTGTGGAACTGCTTGGTGCTCTCTCTCTTGCACAGCTTTGCGGGGACTGTGGCGGTCTTGATGATCTGAATGCAAGGGAACCTCACTCTATGGCGAGAAGCCATCTCGGTGTACATCTGCTCGACAGCACCGTTGAGCGTGGTGTCACGGAACTCCTTGTACATGTTGTGGTAGCCGGTTCTGCTCTGGTAACGCAGCCAGATACCGTAGTTCTTGATCTTCGTGGGGTTCTTCTCGAAAATCTACAAGAATAGAACACGGTCATATATAATATACCATCTATACAGCAATGGTTGAAAATGAGCTGTGGAATGTAATGCATACATACCTCATTGATGGCAAGCATTTGTCCGTTGCTTTTCTTAACCTTCTTGAGCTTCCTCAGGAAGTACCTAGGTAGGTGCAAGCAGATTAATTTACGATTAGTGGGAGTTGCACTAACAAAACTGGCATCGAAGACTCACCAAAACTTGGACTTGGCACGGACTTCATTAGTGGCCCATAGCTTCATCCGGTAAATCTTAGGCTGCACATCTTTCTCTGTTGGAAGTGCTCTCCCAACCACTTGATACTGGTGAAACTGCTCAAAGAAACAAATGTGCCAATAAATCAAATACATTATGCAATAAAAAAAAAGACATCAGCTTTTACAAACCCTTAAACAGGACCAAACCTCAAACTTTAGATCATATCTGTTACTCTCTCTAGATCACAAAACTTAAAATGTTCCAACAGATAATACCAATATAAAGTTTCCCACTTTCTCAACGAACTAAAACCAATTAATCCCTACTATACATTCTCTTGACCAAACCTAGTTAATAACTATCCAAGCAAATGTTCGAAACATCTCAAAAAATTAGGGAGAATAACTGTAAAAAATTCAATGAAGGATGACCAAAACCCAGAACCACTCAGTAACTCAGCGACGTTTACGATAGAAAGAACCAAACTTACCCGGAAGGCAACCATTTCGACGGGGAGATCAGCCAAAGAGGAGACGGAGAGAGCTAGAGTTAAAACAGAGGCGCTGATGAGAAAACTATAAGAGAGCCTCTACGACACAAAACCCTAAGCCGTTTCTGTGGGCTTTTCGTTTTCCACCTGGGCCCTAAATTCATCCTTTCTAACCCGTGTACAATTTCACCGCGGTAAATTTAAATTACTTACTAGTATCACACCAAAACTGATGATGAATCATTTTGCCATATTTATGTGACGACCTGTCTCGTGGAACTACCCATCTGTCTACCCAGTCTCACAGCGCTGCAGCGCATCGATCTCAACTCCTCCATTATAAGTTCTCACTAACTCTATAATTAGATTATTGGTGAGTCTCGAACCCATGACCTCACCTTTTAACAATCTTCCCACAAGACAAACTGTCACCAATTGATCTTTGAAATGATAGTGCAGAAACAAATTTAATACCCATCTTTTTTTTTTCTCATCTATTAGATTAAAGGTAGATTTGCATCAATTCTTACACAAAGCCAAAACTGTCAAAGATATAAAACCTTTCTGGAACCACAAGCCGGTGTGAAATAAGATACATCCGGAGACAAAGATGGAACTAAACTGACTGCACACACTTAAGAAAATAAAGGAGAGAAGCAGAGGCTAAAAGCATACCGGAAATTAAGCATAAATTTCAAGAAAGATGAAGCTGATCGAAGCCGGAAACAGGAATGAGAGAAAAAGCAAAACAAGTCTATCTTATTAGAATTGAGCTGAAATCTCCCGAAACCATTCCCTTGGGAACCATACCAGCAACCAAGACACTTACCATTTCCTCAACAACAGAAACCACTAGAGAACAAGCCTTCAACTCGAGCAGCCTTGTTGTAGTCGATCGCCAGAAATTTAATGCCCATCTATAAACGTACTTTGAAACATTATTCTTTGAGATGACTATTATTTCTGACATATTCTTTGAAATGATGTTTTAAGTACTTCTTTATAGAAAAAAGGTACTTAAATCAAATCACCAACAAATTGGTAGATATTTAACGGTGATTCAACGTCTAATGGGCAAAACATTTAACTAGAAGTCTAAATTGTTATTTCTGCGGTCTAATTTTAGAAGGTAACGCCGCTTAAACAGCTTCTTAAAAATACATCTTAGAGCGAAAATCACACACAAAGCATATATATAATTTTTTTCCAGTAACAAAGACATTACTATGGTTTGGAAAAGAACATTTTTTGGTAAGTATACAAATGCCATGCTGTAATCTTCAAACAATATACATTGAGGTCTTTAAGTAAACACACATGCACAATCTTCTTCTTCAGCAGTATCTCAACTCCCTAACCGGTCACGACCGGATTAAGAAAGTCGCGTCTTCACTTTATGACCAGACCCCTGATCCTCTTACGGCTCCAATAACTATGAAAATCGTCGCAATGACAGCCTGTTGGCCAGAGAATTGATTTAGTGTGATCAGGAAAATAAGAAAATGTGTATTGCTAAGTGAGATATACACAGAAAATGAACTTACTCCAATTGCACAAGCTATGTATCCAGGTCTCTCACGCGGGTTTCTAGAGAATAGAAAAAGGAAAAAGCCGATGTACCAGGGGATGGCACCGAAGAAGAAACCAAGGATGAATCTTCAAAAAAACAAACAGAAAAAACATATGTGGGTTTGTGTACTTATGCTCAGAGATTGAAAAGAATGTAGATGATCAGAAAAGAAGGTAAAAAAAGATGAATTAGACTCACAATAACCAACCAATGCCTATGCCACAACAAGGAAGACGATCGTGCTCTGTTACTCCATTAACAGCATAACCTAGAGAAACCAGAACGATCATTAGAACAAAATGACAACCCTTTTTGAGAGACTAGACTTGAGCAAGAGAGTTTCGACACATAAGAGACGATAATTGTTTGTTTGTATTTGCATTTAAGTTAATATTTAGTGTGTGATATTATTCCATATGAACCCACAATCTTGAAAGTAAAAATTCATTTGTCAACTGGTAAACGTATACGCCAAACCAAGAGAAAAGCTTCCATTGCATCTAACATTTTCTATATCAAAAAACCTTTAATATTTTCCTTATGAACATCAATTAGTGTCTTCATTCTCAAGTGATCTAGCATCTTGATTTTTCTCAAAAGCAGAGACACGGTAAAAAAAAGTAACAATAGGTAAAAATTCTCTTTTACAATTTACTACTACAAAGGATCTCACAACATTCTATAATGAGTTAGATTCCTATCGAATGCGAATTTTGGCGGCTGTAGTGGAAGTAAAATACCAAAGATCCAAACAGAATCATCAAAAGGATATTCGATAGGATATATCAAGAAAAAAAAAAGAAACAAAAAAAAAGAAACCAAACAGCTGATCTGATTATTTCGACATGATGTCCATACAAACGAAAACACGATGGAAGAAAGTTACCGGAGACGTAGGGCTGAGCCGGCTGTGGATAACCGGGGGGAGGTGGTTGGTGCTGCTGCTGCGGAGGTGGATAGTTGGAGACACCTTGAAACGGCTGAGGATGAGGAGGAGGCTGCTGGTGTTGATAATCAGTCGCCACTGATCTGTTTTTCTCGTCTTCTACGCCACCGCTAGTCATCTCTGTCTTACAGATCAATAAACGAAAAACAATATTTCTCTGATTATGGATTTGTTCTCTGATCTGATGAGAGACGGTGAAAACAAGATTTCAGTTTTTGTAAGGTTATGTATTTTTGAGGTAAGCGCGTGCCACGTGGCGGTTTCCGTGGTTGGTCTGATTTCTCTATAATTTGAACTAACGTAACCCGAGGGGAAAGACTAGCTTCGCTGTATAAACCTTTTTACTTAAAAAAATAAAACACCGACGGAAATAAAAGCAAGGAAACCATCATTAATCACGTTTAGCTTCTTTTCTTCAGATTTCCAACTATAGTCTATAAATTAATATATGATGCAAGGAGCAAGATCAGAGGTGTAATATGTTGTCTATGACCCACCCCACTTCTTAAAAAATTTGTTTTTTTGGGGGGTAGAATGTGTATTTGTTCTTAATGAAAAGTGTATTTGGTAAAAAGTGTATTTAAAAGTGTATTTGTTTCTTAATTGGTTTCATTTACTAAACATACATTTTTAAGTATTTAAAAATCAAATGATATATATTAACTATTAATATTTTTGGAAATTTATATACCAATATTTCATTTTTGGTATGAACTTATGAGTTATGACTATGACCTGCTCTGCGTCGGTTCATACCAACTCCTTTCTCTTAAATGACAGTAGGATTTTTTTATTCGCGAGTTGACATCATTGGCATGAAACATCATAGTAAGTCTCATTGTATATCCTCAACACGTGCCTAACACGCTTGCACACTTTCTGGCGGTTGACGCGTTTCTCCTTCGCAGAAGATGATGATGTTTTTTTTCTTTTCCCAACAAGTCTCTTGTTTCCGTAGAACCGGAAAGAAACGATAACGTTTTGTGCTTAGCGGACGAGAGAACAGAGTAAATATGATCGCCAAGTAGGCTTTCGTTGTCATTGTCTCTCGGTCCCACTTAACTAATCAAACCACCAGAAGAAAGAAACATATAAAACTGCAACCGTTCTTCCGTTGACTTTTTTTCGAACCAAAGACACTCATCATCATCATGAAAAACAAGAACTTCGAGTCGATTCAGATGGTTTCTTCTCATGAGATCATAATTTGATCTCCTTGGTTAATTAAGAAGACAAAACAACAATCTTCACTTGTGTGTGTTCCGTGAACAAGTGGAGTGTTGTGTATTCCGTCATGTGGTCATTGTGTTCATGTTCCTTTGGCTTCTATCTTACTTGAATCGATCCCACGCCCTTTTCTATCTCCTCTCTCTGCTTTATCTCTACTTGGTATCGTTTCTTCTGCTTATCTCTCTCTGGTTGACTTATGTTTCCTTTGGGTTTGTTAAAGCATTTCATTGCCGCTTTGTTGTGGAGGGTTTCTTTTAGGTTCATGAACGTTATGTGAAGAGACTGAGGAGGAAATTTCAGTTTAAAGAGAGGAAGCAAGCTTACCAGAGACGGGTAGTTCTACCCTTTATATATTATGCATTCTTCCTTGGAGAACAAGATATCTAGTGCATTGTGAAACTCATTAGTTTAGGTTTTGTATTGAAAGATGTTCTTGACTTTGGCTTTGTTAGGTTTTGTCCGAATCTGAATCCGTGCGGTGGCTGAATCATGCTGCGGAGATGACATGGCCGATTTGCATGGAACAGATTGCGTCTCAGAAGATTCTGCGTCCCATCATACCTTGGTTCTTGGACAAATATAGACCTTGGACCGCGGTAAAACATACAAATATGTTACTTTTTGAGTATTTCATTAGGAATATTTCTTTGGGTTCTAAGGAAATGAATAGGCCACTTACTGTATCACTTTTGTACAGTCATTTAGTATAACTGATGGTATGATCATTTATGCAGAAAGAAGCATTGATACAACATCTCTATCTGGGAAGAAACCCACCTTTGTTGACTGGTATAAGGGTGCTTCGGCAATCTACTGGTGATGATCACTTGGTATGGTTCCAAAAACTTTGGTTTTCATTACCATGGTGACACCTGGTGTTTAGTTTCATCTATAGAGGAAGTAGAACTTATGCTGGAGTGTATTCAGGTACTGGAACTTGGAATGAACTTCCTCGCAGCAGATGATATGAGCGCAATACTGGCAGTGAAGCTAAGAAGAAGACTTGGTTTTGGAGTGTGGACAAAGTTACATCTGACAGGAATGCATGTTGAAGGAAAGGTAATGACTTCTTTCTAGTTTATTCACATCCCCACATACTTTTTACACACTCTCTTAAGTGGAGTACTTTGCTTCATTCAGTGTACTTTTAACTATTATAGGTGTTGATTGGAGTGAAGTTCCTTCGTAGATGGCCGTTTCTGGGGCGTTTGCGCGTGTGCTTTGCCGAGCCACCTTATTTCCAGATGAATGTAAAACCAATCTTCCCTCATGGACTTGATGTTGCTGTGCTTCCAGGGATTGCAGGATGGCTAGTAAGTATTGACTCCTGCTGAGCTTGTAAATTTAAATAGTGTTTCATCTTCTAATGGCTTCACCATAGTTATTATTTTCCCATTCAGGACAATCTCCTGTCTATTGCATTTGAGCAGACTCTTGTTGAGGTAAGGTTTCCCTCATGGTAGCTAAGCAAACATTGTCATTGCAATGAAGCCAGATAAATGAAGCTTGTGTCTTAACTTGCAGCCAAATATGCTTGTAGCTGATATGGAGAAATTTATTAGCCCACGATCAGGAGGTAGGATGTTCAGAATCCATTACTCATATCTTTGTATTTCTTTTGATGGGTTACTTGATGTTATCAACATCTCTGTAACAGTCCATATGGATTACTATTGTGTGCCTGTGTTTGCTTGTAGAAAATTGGTTCTTTGTTGATGAGAAGGAACAAGTTGCACACGCTCTAGTTGAAGTTGTTGAAGCATCTGATGTCAAACCATCCGATCTAAATGGTTAGTTTCCTCTACTCTAGTAAGTTTGAACGGCATTTTATGAACTGCTTGGATTTGGATGCTTCAGGTTTAGCTGATCCTTATGTGAAAGGGCAGCTTGGCGCTTACAGATTCAAAACCAAGATACTAAGGAAAACGTTGGCTCCCAAATGGCAAGAAGAGTTCAAGATACCAATCTTGACATGGGACTCTCCAAATATACTTAACATTCAAGTACAAGACAAAGACAGATACAGCGATGACAGACTTGGTGATTGTTCAGTAAACATTGCAGAGTTCAGAGGTGGGCAAAGAAGGGATATGTGGTTGCCTCTACAGAACATCAAAACGGGGAGGCTGCATCTTGCTATTACCGTAACTGAGGATGAACCAAAGGTAGGATTGAGCTTCTGTGTTATTTCCCTGAACATAGAGGTTCATTACCAAGTCTTAAGCAATGTGTATCTGATTCTTTTACAGTGGAATCATGAACCGTTTGAAGGAGTAACAGTAAGTAAAGAAGACATGTGGGCTTCTTTTGCTTTAGAAGATGCAAACAAAGGTTCCTTCTCTTCAGTGACAGCTGATAAGTCTCCAAGGGTTCTTGATAATTTGGAACCAATTAACATTGAAGGACAAGAAGAGACTGGGATCTGGATACATCAACCAGGAACTGAAGTCTCACAGATTTGGGAACCAAGAAAAGGCAAGAGTCGATGCCTTGATAGTCAAGTACGTGATGCTTCTGCTGTAAGTAACGAAAGCAGCAGCCCTGATGAAACTCAGGAAGGTAAGAACACAATGAGGTCTTTTGGTCGAGGATTGAAGAAAGTTGGTTTAGTGTTTCGTAGGTATGGGAAAAAGGAAGAATCAGGGAACATGGAGGAGGATGTCAGGTCTCCTAGGATTAACTTGAAAGGTTTAAACCGAAAGGATGTTGGGGTTAAGTACATTGTTGAAGACCGTTTATCAGGGCCTCTCACGGGAAGAAGTCCAAAAAGTGAGAGCTTTGGTTCTGAAGATAGTCAGAATAAGGGACACATGAAAGATGTCGCAAAGAGCATTCTGAAACACGCTGAAAAATCTGCAAGACACATAAAGCAAGTGTTTTCGCCTAGAGGGTCAAGAAAATCAAGGGATAATGAGTGTTTAACCGTGTCAGAGCAAGATGCTGTTCCTGAATCTGAGTCTGATACAGAATGTCAATGTGTATATTCTGATTCCGATGATGAATCTGCACTTAGTAGTGTGCAGGACCTAGGAACACCAAAACCTGTAAAATTGTTAGGTCATGCGGAGATGTTCATGTAAATACATTTGTAAACTCTAAAGAAGATTTTAAAAGTGTTGCAGACATTCCCAAAAACAAAGAAGCGAAGGTACAGAAAGTAAATCCAGCAAACTTGGAAACAACACATATGGAGGCCAAGAACTCCTCTGCTAGAACTGAGAAAAGATCATAGGTAATCAAAGGCTTGAGGACGGATATTTGAGTATGTTCAAGTCAATGTAGTCGTAAATTTACGACAAAAGGATTCGTGTATAGCCTTTGCGTTTCAGTCTATGTCTTGGTCAACAACTTTTTGAGTCTCTGTCTTTGCTTCTTCCGCCTCAAAGAACTGTGAAAAGCATGTTCTATCTTTCAAACAAATGTATAAAACTTATCCATTAGTTTCCTGGCGACCAATAATGCGATCCAAGTCTGCTTGAGAGTCACTACTCTTCCCCACTACGCAGCCAACAACCTTCCACCACATCCCCGTTTTCGGAACAAAACCATGGTTCACCATCTGCCTCAAAACCCAATCCACTTCCGCAACCGACTTCGTCTCACAGAGCCCCAGAACCATCTTCTTGTACGACAAGAAACTGGGCCTCATACCCCAAGAAACCATCTTCCTCATCATCTCTCTAGCTTCCAAGTTCCTCTTCTTATCCATCAAACCATACAACACCTCCTGATAAGTCCCACTATTCGGCTGACACCCTCTCACCTTCATCCTCTCCATCACCTCAATCCCTTCCTCAACCCTACCTTTCCTCCTAAGCCCCGAGATCAAAATATTAAACGTGATCGCGTCGGGTTCGATCCCTTCCTCCTTCTCCATCCTCTCCAACAACCGGAACGCTTCATCAAACTCTCCCTTGTTGCAGAACCCACGTATCAAGGGAGAAAACGTCATCACGTTGGGTCGTGACTTCTGTTGAGGAAATTCGTCGAGCAGTTGGAGTGCAGCTTTTAGATTCCCGCTCTCGCACAGTCCCTTGATGAGTATGTTCAAGCAGCAAGCGTCGATCTCGACGCCGAGCTTCGGAGCGGTCACGAAGATCTTGTGAATCTCGTCGAAGAGCTTCGCCTTGACGAGGAGGTTCAGTATAAAATTGAAGCTTTTGGAGCTCGGCCAGCATCCGAACTCCGGCATGGAGAAGAGTGTTTCGATCGCTCGGTTGATTCTCCCGGCTGAGTTGCCGTAAACCTTCATGAGGTCGTAGAAGAAGGATTCGGAGAAACGGCACCGTTTCTTCTCGAGGTTTAGAGTTTTCGCGAGGTGTTCGATTTCGTCGAACATCTTGGCTTGTCCGAGTTTGTTGATGATGAGGGCGTAGAGAGATTCTGTTGGTTGGTAGTCTTTGCGTTTGGAGTAGTGATTGTAGGCAGGGATGAGGGAGGTCGGGTCTTTGACGTTTTCGAAGATTTTTAAAACCTCGTTGGGGGCTAACCAGTCCTTGTGGCTTAGCCTGGCGAGTTTGGAGTCGTCGACGGAGTGTTGTTGCGGCGGGGTGGATCTGTCGGGAGATGATGAGAGGAGACGTGTGGCGGAAACAGAGAGTTGTTCGCTTTTTCTGAGATTTGAGTTTGCAGACAGAACAAGTCTCCGGAGAATCATTCTTGTTTCTGTTTACTTAGAGACTGACGCCTTTGACACTCAGCAGTTATATATGTATTGGCGGCGACCCAACAGTAAGTTGAATCAAGTGGTTTAATGTTTTATATAGTTTGGACCGGTATATCTTAATTCGGCTTTGTTACTTGGTTTGCGAGGATTAAAAATTTAAAATTGATTTTAGTTCGGTTTATCCAGTGTGAGAGGGGAAAAACAATTAAATCATACACAAAATTGATTGAGCATTCCATATATTAATACACTGGGAGATTTTGGATTTCGAATTTCAAACAAAAAAAAATTGATTAACAATTATATAGGCTAATAGAGAAAAATTTACACAAAATCTTCTTTTTATGTTATAATTAGAATAAGTCTTAATGTAAATCTTCATAAAACAGATGAAAATGGTGTAAATAGAATCATACAGATTTATTGGTTATAAAAACATATAATGTAATAATTCTCATTTTTTGTAATCAAATAATATTAATGCGCTTCAACTGAGTCAATTTTGAATCGGTTCAACCGGTTTAAATAATCACCCTTGATTAAATAAATCGTGAACATCGGTTAAATATTTTGTACGTATCAATAGAATTTTTGTACAGAGAGCAATTAATAAGTGAAGTAGTTACAAAGATGTACAAAGCAAAGAGGCGTGGAAGAAGAAAGGAAGAGAAGTCTATTTCTTCTTCTTCCCAGCAAGAATAGGTTGAATCTGAAGCCTTCTGTTAAAAGCTTCGTTGAAGAGAAACCGCGTCTGAAACGCAGAAATGATAGGAAGCCATGCTAAGATAGCCATTGGTGCAAACAGAACCACGCCCATTCCGTAATCATAAGCTCTAGCTAGAACCTGTGCGAACTCCCACAAGCTCGTCCCTTCTATCTTTGGCCTAACAGCTTGTGCAATCTGCAAACAATTAAAAGAATCTGAATGTGTTGTGGCTTTAACAAAGAAAAAAGAGTTGGATTGGGAAGAGGATTGGTTACCAGAATCAGACCCCAACCGGTAGGCAAGAAAGCTAAGCAAGAGACTATAAGGTCCTTGATAGAGAGGTGGCAGATGTTTGATAGTGTGATAATGACCGTAAGAATGCTCACGAAGACGAACACTTTGAAGAACCGATACACAAGGTGCTTTCTTGTGCTGAACAGTTGCCTCCCTAGGTCAACGGCCTTAACTGTGAGGAATGTGGCGAGGATTACGACCCAAGAAAGCGCGTAAACTATAATATTGGTGTTGCTTTGGGTGATGTCAAGGTGATAGACCAAACCATACTGATACAAAAAGAATCTGAGGGATAAAATGATCTCCAAACAGCGAGCACCGACACCAGAGCCACGAAGATGGGCTTGCTCATCGTTCCACCAAGACTGCCAGCTCTTGTCCTGCTGAATCCCTATCCCGCCTTGCTCTTTGATCCACCGGTTCCAATCTCTCCAGTCGCCGACTATTATCTCCCAGGTAAAGCCTGAAGGGTTGAAGAGAAACGGTGCGCATAACCAAGTAAGTGACATGAACCACACTGAGAAAGTGATGAATGAGTAAGCCATGTTGCTTTGAGACGTATGCTTGAACAGCTCGTAGACCACCAGTAGAATGATGAGCTCAAACCCTTTGATGAAGTGGCTCCGCGAATATAATCTGTAGTTCTCGCTGAAGTTGGCGTGGAACACCACCACTTTACGCCCAGTGGGTCTGTACTTGGCGCCTCCGTGGAGGATCGTTCTGCCGAAGTAATGCGTTTTGGTTCCTAGAGAGAAAGTGAAGAAGAACGCAGCGAGCTGAAGCTGCATGAGTATGAAATCTTGAATGGCTATGAGAAACCCTTTCTCCAATCCAATCTCCATCACCATTGGTAAACCGGTTAAGAGACCTAGCTGGAGAAATGATTGAGAGGCAAGGGCTGTCTCTAATGACTTTATGTTCTTCACCTTGGCTTCAAGAATAAGTGTCTTCTGCAATCCACTGAGCACGAGGTAGAGTTGACCATAGAGATAAATATAAATACCAATCACCGAGATCTGTAAAAATATCATCAAAGATTAGAGCTCATTCACAACTGAGACGTTATTATTCAGCTGGAAGTTTCATGGACGTTACCAAGCTACTGAAGTAGAACCCAATGGTTGTGAAATAACAAGACAACATTCTGAAGAAATCAAAACGTTGTCCTAAGCGGTATATGTCACGGCTAATAGTCTGCTCACTGTTTCCGTTAGCTACCTTAGCCTCAAACTTTGAGATCTGATTGAGGCCAACATCACGACCTTTTCCGACTTGAAGGTACTCGTTGTAGGTTATGCATCCACGTCGTAGGGTTGTATTATAACCTACATATACAAGGAAGAATGTAACTACAAGTAAACCCTTACCAAAAGGAACTTCTTAATGTGAGATTTCATACCGGCGAAAACGTCCTCGCTTAAGTTAATAGTTCTTGATGCTTTACTGATACCACCCCTTGTTATGTGAAATATTCTGTCGAAGACATCAGGATGCCCATAGTGAAACCGGACTCTGTAGATCAGTGAAAGAGAAAGTTCAGTTTCTGTGGTGGTCTCAGCAAATGGAAACTGTTACTTTTGAAGAACTTAGAGATTATTGCCTGAGAGGATTAGCAAGAAGCCTTTGACCGATTGTAACAAAACTGGTTTCTTGATATGACATGAACCATGCTAGAGAAGAAACACTGCAATATCATAAAACTCAGTAAACTCCCTGCTTTTGACTGTGGAAGATATATATATATATATGTATGTATGTAACTTTGGCACAAACCTTCCAGTGAAGATGTGTTCCCTTAACCCAAGTATTGTTGGAGGTCTTCTTCCACGGTTCCGTAGAAATTCTTGAAGGAGGTTTCTCATTTTAAAAGCCTCTTCCAGGTAGTTATCCTAACGTTTATGTGAGAAGCTTTAGAGGACGAAAACGTGGTTCATTAATTGTACATCCAACTCCAAGATGGAGAGAACTTACTTGGTTCATGTCAATCGTCTGAAGTGCTTCACCTCGAGTGAAAATTATGGCGTGGTTTTGATTCTCAGGCTTCCCCTCTCCGATGTTAGGTGGTCCAGGAAGTTTGACCCGGTATATTTCCTACATTATCACAACCATGTTACCATGAGCCCAAGGTTTTACAAGTTCCATTTGCACATCAGATTACAAAGTATTGTAGAATAGCGTCTGATACCTGATCGAATCCGTTGACAGCTTTCACCAATATAGAGTAGTAAACCTTCTCAGGGTTATCCGACACGATTTCCTCCCTCTCCTCAACGTATGCAACACGTAGAGATGGGTACCTGAACGCAAGTCATGTAACGTGGCTTTAGGAAAGCTTGTACAAACTCTGTGTTCTGAGTCTATCTGAGATCATGTGTAATGACAGCTTACTTTATCATCAGGTCGAGTATGTCTTGTGCGTGAGGATCCCCGGCTGATTTTTGGGCTCCAAACATTTGGCAGGAGACAACATATGTGAATTTCATATCTGCTAATGCATCAAGTTGTGCAGCTAAAGGTCGGTTACTTCGTTCCACGTCGTCATATCCTTCAAGAATATCTAGAGGAGACACCGGTAGACTGCATTAGGATCAGTTTTCAAACAGAAATTTGCAAAGATCAGAGAGGAGAGTCAAGATGACAAACCCTCATCATCTGCCATGTCAAGGAAGGCCTGCAATTTCAGAGCTTCTCGGCAATACATCATTCCACGAACTGTGTTCATGCATGAAAACAACATAAAGTTTGTTAGGTATAAGAGTGAACAAGATCAATTAGGCAGTTTACACATATTTGTTATAGTTTCTCACCTGTTCTACTCAATGTTTGTCCACGAAATGATGCCCAGTTTCGAAGCTCTTCTTCTTTACCCTCTCTCTTTAATGCATCCAAATTCTCACATCCCATTCGCTCCAGGAAGTTTTTCCACTCATCTAAAGATTAGACAATTTTGAAATATGAACAGAGAAAACATTCATCAATCAAAATGAACATGATATACCTGGAAAAATCTTCTGCATATAAAATATGATTGACACGCTGGACTTGGCGGAATGTAGTTCCTTCGTTGAGAAGTTAATATCCTCCTGATAATGCGGTGTCAAGACACTGCAACCAAAGTGTTAGTCATCAGTTTATGATCCAAGGACCTATATATTGTTCTTAGGGAAAGTTGTGAAGGCAGACCTGAAAGACATCATATTGCGTACTTTAGGAGCGTCTGGCATATCCATGAAAAGCGAAGTAGCAAAGAAAGATATGCGTCGTCGAGCGTCTAAGTTCTCTGGTATGTCCATTGCACTATCTTTGACGGTTAACAACAATAGGAATCGCTGGATCTGCCAAGACCAAACTAGAAAGATCAGCAAACTGCAGCATTTTTTTCACAGACTATCAGTGTACCTGTTCACTCAATGAAGCACTATCTGGCAGTGGGAAATGAATGCATCTCCTTTCTCCATAGGATTCAAACAACTGTGGTTCTATAACCCTCATAAAAATTCCTGTGTCTTCTTCTGAATCCTCCAGAGGCTCGAGCAAATCCAGAATTCTAAACATGCAAAGAATTATTAAGCAAGTTTACCTTTTCACAGAGAGAGAGAAGTAAAAGATCTCTTTAAAAATACACAGACAGAGGCTACAACAGCTTCGAAATTCACTAACCTGTCACCATGTACCATCATATCATTTGTCACAAGCTCAAAGATATCTTGAAGAGCCTTTACAAGTTTACTATGCTGCTCTTCAATTTTCTCAACTGGGAGTTTCTCTTCACTCCCCTCAACCTGGAATGTACAGAAGAAACTATTGGAACCAACTCTAGTTTTATGAAACGAAACAATAGAAAAAAAATATATTTGCCACAACAGAAGATCAATTACCAGAAGTTGAACCAACTCAATACACTTTTTATGCAACGTTGGAAGCTCTTTCAACTTAAATTCTTCAAGCAAACTTGACTGTCTGATGCTTTCCTCTATCTCGTTTATTATTCCAGATATGATCCTGATAGATATATATATATAAAAAATTACACCAAAGGCAGGAGAAAACGAAGTAAAGCTTATAACTAGAAGAGGTATAAGGCTTTACTTTTTCTCGAGATCACCAACAACAAGAATCTGAAGGATGTACTTCAATGACTCATAACATTCTTTTACTGCGTAGTACATGTACTCGTCCCTCCGAATCCTTCGGTAAAGAGCCTCATCCTTCCCGTTAAAACCTTTTGCAATGCTCAGAGCTGTTGAAAACTACTAAGATGGGGTAGCAATATTTACCAACAAACCGAAATTCCCACCATAAACAAATAGTGTATAAACATTTTCTTTAAGCAATGTACCTTATTTGCAAGGAGGAAAATGGGCCAACGGATGATCCCTGATAATACCTCCGATGACATTGGCATTGTCATCAAATCTAGTTCCCTGATGATATAATATCTATTTATATATGCCAGAACTTTACATTGATAACAAGACAATGGAGGGAAATTTACTTGTTACTTATCAGATCTTCTGTTCTGAAACTGTTAATGACTTGGTTCCATACCAAGACAAACTTGGCCATACTATTTTTCTGGCCATCAGATCCCTGCAAAGGAAAAAAAAAGGGTACTTCTTAATACAGATTTCAAATATACAATTTAGAACGTGTTTCATTCAGAAAACCTCTTACCCTGCAAAAATTGAAGGGGAAAAAGCCTCTTTGATTTCTCCTTTTCTCATCTTTCATTGAGTGTGGAATAAGGGATGCATTGAAAGCAGATGGTAAAGTATGAAACCGGCCTCTCAACATGCCTAAAGTTCGAATCTGAATAGAAAGAAAAAGAACATATTAACCTGGAAACAGCAACACCTGGCCAGGAACTGGATAAAAGGACAACTGTCGCATTGAAGACATGTGTGCTTACCTCACCAAGATGATGCAGAACTCCATACAGCCCACCAAATATAGTGCAAAAAACTGAGTACCATATTTGTGTATCCATGAAATAGACCTGAAAGTTCAACAATAGTTTCAGAATACAAGTAAAGCGATAGTTTGTCATAAACACTCAATCTCTAGTAGTTGCATGGAGCTAGAAACTCACCACCATGATTGGCGCCCATACTGCAACAATTGCAGCAGCATTACTCTTCACTATCAAAGGAGAAAACAAAAGGTTCTTTAGTGCGCCACAATCCATACTTTAAATCAAAAGAAAAGAAGTTAAAGGTATCAGAGTAAACCTTCTGGAAAAATTTCATGCCATTCATAATTCCGCACGCCAACTTTCATAATCAGTCGTGTAGGTTCTATTAGAGGCTTTATCTGCATTTTCAAATAACAACAAATTTAAGATACTGTTTAAAATGCATACAACATCAGTTAATAGTGGGGCCTTATTTGGAAATGGCATCAGTTTCAGTTACCTCAAATGCATAGCTGAAAGCAAACTTGGTCAGGAGAACCAGAATCCAAAAGAAAGTGTACCTGAAAAGAAAGAAAAAAAATTCAAAATCACTGAAAACTAGAAAAGACATGATTGACAGAAGAAACTCTGTGGAAATTGCGCATAAGACATACTTGAATTGTGATATCTGAGTTTCTTGCACTCCTCGCCCAATGAATAACCTAGGCTGCAGGAAAACAGCTAGCACTTTATAAAGTAATCGGATGATAGCTTGTAAAGTGAGTTTGAAATACACCAAAAGTAAACTGAAGAAACTGTTCAGCACATTTAATCTGCTTAAAACCTCAACCATGAGTAATTACACAAAACTACTAGTTTCTGAGACAGAAGTACCTGTCCCCACCAATACAAAGTTTTGAAAAAGCGGTGATTCGAGGTCTCAATGTATTTGCTGATAGCAGGAACGAAAAACAAGACCAACTCAACCGCACTTCCGGTCAGGTATAGAGTGACTGCCACCATATACGGAGAAAAACACCATTCACCAAGCCAAGTTTTGTAACTTGCGAAATAGCAAATGTATTTCCTTCTTGAGTGAGAATACAGAACTGGTAGAATAATTGTCCACATCGCAGCGAACCCCAACTTCACCAGCTGCTTCTTTTTTTCATTGATCGGCATTGTGGTTCTGGTTTTCCACTTGAAGATTATGTCAAGAATACCTGCAACAAGTCCTCCAAAGTGTCAGCAATAAGTACTTGTATCTTAGTTTATACATTAACAAAAATTCTTAATAACCTTTTATAAGCTTTAGAAATGCAGAAGTAATGAAAATGCTCATGACATCTTCAAATATGTTGGCGTTGAAAATTTGGAGCGGAGATCCCACATCGTGACAAGCCATAATGATTAATGCCTGTAAGGGAAGTAAGAATTTCATAACTCGTAAATGTGTATACTTGAATATAATCTGAAAGATAAGAGCAGAAGAAGAGGAACCTGTAGAGACAAAACAAAGAAACTCCACATTCTGTCAAAGCTCCGGAATATCTGCCAGAAGGAACGAATCTCTACAAAATTTGTCTTCCCCAGCCATCTTTGTGTTGGTTTAATTTGTTCCTCAGTGATAGGCTGCAGTAACGAGAACATCATATGACACGAGGAAACAAACACATCCGAGAGAAGCAATGCAATTTGCTGAACCTAAGAACGTTATTCCTAGTGACAACCTAAGTTTTTTTTCTTTCTGAACTTTGACTCTGGAAGCAGTTAATACACGAATAGACCGATTTGAATAATGTGCTTACTTAGATTTTAAACGATAATATGCTCTGTAGTCTCTTCAACAAGCTAGGAACACCATACTGCTATGACACAATGAACAAGCTACTGATTGAATACATGTTTCATTATCCTTTAAATTATTTAGTGCGCGTCTATGCAAATGCATAATCAGGGGAAAAGATGTAGCCATAAGTTCCAAGGATATGTACCCCAAGTTCTTCGTCATCCTCCATTTCTTCATCTGTTTTCTTCGTCTGCTTTCTAAATCTAAGCTTTTCTCTCCATCTCCCTGGTTTACTGGTATCTAACGGTTCTACACAGAAAAAGTCATGTTCTGAACGCATTGGCCAGCCTAATTCGAAGCATTCAATAGACCTGTGGAAGACGACATGTATGATTAGTGATATTACATGCTTGTAAACATAGATATGGTAGCAGAGAGGCATAAGATAGTGAATGTTCGGACCAGAAAAACTCGTTGAGATCATCGTAGTTTCTCCACATAGAGTGATCAGCAGTTCCATTCTTGTTCTTCTCAGCTTCCTGCAGGCATATAAAGCCATAAACTTTACAATTGACTATTCAATTTTAAGTTGAGTCAAGCACTCCATCAAATAGAAGATCACCTTTTCGATAACTTTATATATTGGGGTAACTACTTTCTCAAGAAAAGTTTCGTTTCCTCCACGATATGCTGGAACTACCTTCTCCCCAGTTATCACGCTAACATCACCAGCTAAAACTCCATGTAATTCATATGCCATCTGAATTAACATCAACATCAATGTTGCAGATACTGATTAGATTGACTGATAGACTTCTGAAGAAGACGTACTAAAAAGCATATAAACAGAAGTTTTTCATCATACTTGATGGAAAATATAACACAAGCACTCTGGCATGAACCTCAAGTTCGAGGCTTCTCCCCATATGAGAAGGTAGAGTCCTATGTAGAGTGTTTTATATTGCAGGGCTTCCTTTTTCACACAGGGCAACCTGCAGGTGGATTGTGAGGCCAGACAGTTAGATATAAACACGGCATAAAGAGATGAAACGACACAGGATGTCAATAGATAGAAGAAGAAAAAAGATATTGTGAGAATACCTGATGTTATTTTTTCTCCCAAGAAACTTGCACCAGCTTGTGTAGTTCTTGAAAAATTTCTTCATCAATGCATCAACCGCCTCATCACCAGACTGGTTACATGAATTAAGATTATTTTCAGTTTCAAAGATGGAGTAACAAATCAATTCGACAAAAGAAGGCAAATAATAACAACACCTTTGGTTGTGAAGACTGTTTCTGAGGTTGCCTTATAATGGTGTTACTGAGTAGTAGGATCATATGTTCTCTTTGATTGGCTACATTTCCACTCTAGGAAGAAGATAAAACCGAAAGTTTGGTCACCGTATCTAATTACAGTCTTTACAATACGGATAAAAAGTTCCTGACAAGTACCTGAAAACCAAATGCGTACTGCAGAAACTCAAATAAATCCACAAAAGGCTGGTGTCTCTGAAAGTCCTCTGGAGGAGGCAACCCACGAGTGTTACGTACAATTGCAACAGCAGCTTTAATCTGTAGTATTCGAGACAGAAAAGAACATTTCACATGACAGAAACAATGCATACTAGTACATAATAACTCAGCTCTCCACATGAGGCCATATATGTTTGTTATACCTCAGGCAGATGCATAATTGCTTGGTGTACTCCTCCTCTGTCAAGAGGAAGAATGTTATACGGCACATAGAATTCAGATTTTGCACGAATGCTTTCTCTATTAGCAATGGCCTATACATCAGAAACCACAATTTCAAGGTTAGATACACAAAACAGATTCAAGTGGAAAGAATCGAAAAAAAGAGTCCAGAACCTGAGGGCCAGCGCCACTTGTGACAGTCTTAAGAACTTCATACAAAACAGAAGCAATTCTCCGTGCGTTAACCAACTTCTCTCGCTGACTATTTAAATCCAAAGGATTAGTAATTTAGTATTGACTATCTGAAACTGATCAGTACAACTATAGTTAGTGAGAAAGTCAATACCTATGATCCAAATTGAATGTAGCACCATGTTTGATAATATACTCTTTGTAAGCATGATAAACACGTTTGAGTTCTCGAACATCACTCTTCTCCTTTCTTCTTATCACAGTAAACTCTTCATCCTAAAAAAGGAAACCCAAAAAAAAAAAGAAGTCAGACTAAAAGTACTAATCTAACCCGTCATATATCTTTGACACAAGAAGAAGCATAAGACTCTGCCTGTTCAAGCCTTTGGAGAAGAGAAGTTTTGAACTGCCGCACACCTCTTCCCGTGGAGTTTCTGTCCAAGTGGTGAGCTATCTCAAACGCATGGAAACGGCCTACCAATTCAAAAAAAAAGTTTCAATTTTTAGACTGCAGAAACGTTTGTATTCACGGAAAGTCTCGGCCTTTAGGTTGCAGAACGTTTCTATTTATGGAAAGTTTCAATTTTTAAGTTGCAGGAGAGAGATGGGAACTCACATAGATAAGCGATACGAGGTTCCTCGGACTCGACCAAGTTCGCAATACGAAGAAACCTCTGAATCTCGGAGGCTAACGTCGCCGGAAGCCTCTCGCTGTCGAAGGGCTCCGACACGTGTTCCCGGAACGTGAGGGATCTCGTGTACTGGTGTTGATGTCTTTCCGGCGAATCTTCTCGGTCCAGGTTCGGGCGTGAGTAGCTCGTGCTCGGGACGTCGATGGGGTCCACGGGGACGATTTCGTGAGACATGGTTTGGGAGAAACCAGACGGGAGCTGATTCTTCGACTAGGGATTTTTGGAGGGAAGCATTCGGGAGGAGATGAGTGGAGAATGATGGGGTTTATTATATAAAGGTGTTAATTGCTTAGCGAGGTGAGTTTCCATGGCGGAAATTTTTGAAAAAGGGATGATTTTTATTTTTTTGGGATGATGGTGCGATTTCTTTTTGCTTTTCTTTATTAGTTTGGAGACGTTTCTTTTTTGGAGGGAAAACGGTGATTAAAAATAAAATAAGTTGCGAAATAATACTATAATTAAAGGCTCAAAATAATATTTTAATAAAATGAAAATATTTTTTTGTTTGACAAAATAATAATGAAAATATTAAATTAACTCTATCCTAATTTAATATCACTCAATCACATACATATTTTTAACATGCATATGTGAAACACTTGGTAAACCTGGAATTTCAAACAAATCTATAATTAATGATTCTAAAAAGTATGTCCAGAGTTTGATTACTACATGTTGGTGATAGATCAATGAGAACATTATCATACACAGGCAAATATGAGGGATTATATAAGAGGATAAATGTTAATTAGCTTGCACAATTGGTCTTAGATGTCATAAAGATTAAAGTGGAAAATGACTTTTTAATTAACTTAAGTAAAGCTTTTTCTCCAAAAGAAACAAATTAAAGAAATGGGTAAAGTTAAAGGTAATAGGATATGCAGAGACAGAGATTCGGTGTATGTAGTTTTCTTCAAAAACAAAAGTTGTTTTATACTAAATCCTTGCTAAAGAAACTAACACAATGGGGTTTCACTACAATAGTTTACACCATAATACCAACGTGCATGGAAAAAGAAGAAAGAAAAACATAGAAAAAGTTGATTGACTGTAAAGCAGCCAAATCTTATAAATAAATAAATTGGACTGTTAAAGCATATACTTCCGGAGTTGATTTGCATTTGGGTCTATTCCTTAGTCACTAAGAATATACCAAAAGATCATTCTCAGTATAACTTACCAAATCAAACCGATTTGTTTGAACTAAGTAAAACAAATTAACAGAAAAATACAAAACAAAACTTTCTATTTTATTGATTGGGTAAGAATACATTTTAGAAAAACAACAAGACTTTGGATTACAGATGATGTAGCTTCTTTCTGCTTGGTACTATTAACATTGGCGAGGAGGTGTATATTATAGTCCTTAGAGCTCTCTAGAGTGAAAGTCAATGACTGGTAGTTTTGTACTAACAAAAAAAAAAGGTGTAGCTCGATTGTGTGATGATTGATTGGGCCTAATATTTTGAAGAGACTGTTAAGCCTATTCGCCAATATTTGTAGAATGGCTTTTTTAAAGCCCATGACCCATTGTTCCCCATATTTTACGTTACTTAATTTCTGACTTACTGTATGTTATAAATCACCTGATAATTTGATGCTTTGTTTAATTTGATATCACAATGACATTGCCTCTCTTTTTAACAAAGCATCAATTTATAACATAAAATATGAGAGTTAACCAACACACAATAGTAAATACAACTGACTTGGGCTTGGGTCCAAGTTAGTCCATTAAATGACTATTTCAAAGGCGAAAAATCAATACTATTAAAACAAGAGAACTTTTTATCTACTTACAAATCAAAACACTACTAAAAGCAAGATATCAAGTCTTCTTAAGCTGTCCACATAGGATAAATATTCCTAGCTAATCATTTGTCCATGTCACCAAAAATTGTTTGGGTCACAAATCTATGTTTTCATTTGGGTGTGTTTACATTTATAAAAGCCCATGCTGTAACCTATTAATAGCCTTCCCTTTTCCAGCGTTGACGGCCTAACTCCTCTTCTACCTCACCAGAAACTCTAACGCCAGCCGTTGAGAAGCTTCGGCTTAACTGCACTGCTCTGATTGGATTATTTAAGACACTCTTAATTTCAGTAGCATTGCCAACGGACCCTTCAGTTCCCCCACCTCTACAAATATCTATGTATACTCATGTCTTTGGCTCCTGACGTATTCCATAGTACCCAAACCAAACCAAATCACACCACATCAATTGCTGACAATCTTCGAAATCTACTACCACAGTCCTGGAAGCTGTTTTCTTAAACGATGTTGTTCTTAGCGAAGCTGATATTCATAGGCATGCCATGAAACAGAGTCCATAAAATAGGTAAATAACCTAAGTTCTGATGCAATATGCTTCGTTTCATTTAACTTTCTTCAGATTCTGTGACGCAACCAAGCAGAAGCCATGAAACAGAGGCGAGATTCCAGCACCATAAGAAGGTGATATAATTTTCTTTCTTCTTCTTCTTCTAATTTGGGCAAATTATGATTCTCTAGGGTAGACTATAGAGCTCCGGGTCTGGATTGAGTGAGTAATCCGCAACAAAATTTTATGAGAGGATATGAGACACAAACTGGCCCAGTCAATTCTGTATCCAAATGGTCGAGGTATGGAAGCGAAGTCAAGCTCGACTCCAACACGTAACGTGCCATGTGCTCCGCAAATAACTATCCTCAGCTAAAATGAATTAATTTTATCGACTGGCCTACTCATTTTCCACCAGAGTGTAAGGTGTAGTTTTTAAATTTCTGTTATTATTATCTGTCCATTTTAGTTTGGTTAAATCGTTTTTTTCTCATTTTGATTCTCAGACCATAACTCCTGATTGTATATTTGATCAGATAACTTAGCGAGTCAAAATACATGTGCAGAGAAAATGGTAACTAAATGTTACAAATTTAACCATGAGCTATTGTACTGTTTGAGTTGGTATAACTCCTAACCAATTTGAAAATTACAGCAATGCATGTTCTCCGAGAAAACACTTTCTTATGACAAGGTAACGTGGATTTCAATTGATAAAGAACCATTTTCTTTTTCTTTTCTTTTTTGCTTTGTGCGGTACCATCAAGTAACTTTCTCTGTGTTTCTCTAGGGAGTTCTTGCTGAGATCTTACAGCTGATTATGGGAGAAGTGTTGATACCAGCAGACCTAGATAATTGGAGGTTAAGAAGAAGAGGTAAAGTAGGTTTGTAATGTCTGTGTTTTAGATATTGTAGTGCTTATGGCATTAATGTTTTGTCATTTTTAATTTGTTTTGCAGCTAAAAGCCGAAAACTCATAAATGCCTACATTGTATCTAGAGGTTGTGGAAAATATATTTAGTGTCTGTTCAGAAAAAAATGATACTCAGATCTGTGGAGCTTTTCAGAGAGAAAGACGTATCAAGCGGAGGGGACACAATCAAGCTGGATAATTTCTAGAGTCTGACTTCTTCGCATTATAGAGCTTACCGTGTTCAACTACGAGTCTATGACTTTTATTCTATCACAAACAGTCCCATGTCATATACTCTTCAACAAGTTTTACATAGTAAGCTGGCCTGTTCTTCAATTTATCTTTTACATCACATGCGGTTTATGGAACTCTTTTTTTAAGGTAGAGCATTTCTCTACTGTCACGTCTTATAATATCATTTTGTTGGCATGTTCCTTTCAAATGTGATGGCCTAAGTATATGGCTCACATGTTTTTCCTGATGAGACTGAGAGGTTTGTAGAAATTACTAAAAAAACTACTACTTCTTACTTTATCAATTGAGTAGCATCAAAGTTGCTTTTACTTGCATAGTGCATTCTCCGAGAGATTGGTTCGAGTATATGGAACTCAAAATTAAATAAATCATGGAATTCGTCTGAAAAAGAAAATGACGATAATATTTATACTGAATACAGCCACGTTTGTAGTAAGGATGTGAGAAATAAATAATATGCAGTTTTCCCATAACTCCACTAATTATGTGATTTAAGACCACCTTTGCATAATTTTCCAACGGTAAAATATTGAATCCAAGTTATTTATCAAAATTAAATAAAAAGTAACTTGCAGATATATTGGTAAAAGAAAGAGTTGTTTAAATTTTTTGAAGTATTTTGTTGTCAGCATTCAAGTAACTATTAAGGATCGTGAGTTAGCATTTTTGGGTAGAAAATGAATAATAGTGTTAGTATGAAATCTGTTAAAATACATATTAACAATCAAAATATGTATTTATAATATAGTAGAAAATCTGGTGCATGGCATCAGAAAATTAATAGTATCTTTAATCACAAATATTAATATGCTAAGTTAAAGAATTAATAACAAATTAATTTTTATTTCCTTTCAAAATATCTATGACTATGTCTTTTTACCAATCACTCGATTTCTTTATCGTTCACAAATAAACTATAACATAAATCTTTTCAAGAGAGCCTATTCTACCCCTACCGAAAGGTTTAAAGATTGGTTCTTAACTGAGTTACTATACCGCAAGAAGAAAAAAACACCTCTCAAAAATTGAATCGGTTTCTTACAACTAATTTTTGTGAGTTAGCTAAATAAAATGTTCACAAAAAGCCTCTTTTGAAAATATGAAGATTGTAGTATAAAACAACAAGTTAACAGCTTAAATAAATTATTATAATTATTTATCGTAAAACAAAATGAATATTTATGTTTTGTACTTAAAAACAACACTAAAGACTCAATAAACATACAAAAAAACTGACTAAAATTATTATCAAAGATTCATCTTCTTAAAAGAAGAAACTTTAAAACAAAATAAAATTTACTAATTCAAACAACATTTTTTCGTCTTTATTTTTGGCGTGTTATCATCTTATATTTTTAAAGTATAAGATTAAGTCATAAAAATACTTTTTAGTTTCAAAAATTGAAACAAAACCAATTTTTAGAACATAATCCGCGCGTAGCGCGGACCGGCATCTAGTACAAATAGTCTATGTTGGACCATAACATTTATTTAACTTCATATTATTTCTCTTACTTAGTTATAATTAAATATATTCCATATCTAACCTATTATTTTAATATTTCAAAACAATATATCTAAAAAAATATTCTCGAGTATCTTTTTTAAGATTGCATTTTAATAATATATTTTAATATCTTTTTATTTAAAACTTAAATATACATCTCTTTTTAATATTTACTTTTTAATAGTAAAATTCGTAATTAATATCAGCTATAATAATAAAAAAAAATATTAATTCATTTTTTATTTATAGAATAAGAAATAACATCTCCATAATATTTATATATACATATTTTATATTCATAATTAAATTACTATAGCAGTTAATAAATATAAAGTAACTTAATACATTTATCTACTTATACTTCCCTTAATTATTATTAAATATATACTCTAACCTAAAATTAAGGAACAAAATAACAAATATATTATTTTTTAAAATAATGAATAAATTTATAAACTCACTAAATTGAAGTAAACAATCAATTATGTTTTATTTAGAGATAAAAAATTATATACATACTAATTCATTAATATACAATTGTACTTTAATACAAACGCATGAAATACATAATAATGTAATTCTTATATATATACTATTAAAATTAGATATCTATATATATATATTTGATAAAATAAATATTAATATTTAGTTACTATTAATATTTAATGATATGATGGAACATGTTATTATGTTATTATTGATATTTTTATGTGTATAGTTTTACGGGGTACTCCAATAAATAGGTAACATATTTTTCGAATATAAAACTAATTGAAGAAAACATAAAATGTACTTTAATTTATGCTTGACCATTCAGGTAACTTTTGGAATACGGGTTGGGTATTTTGAATTTTGGTTCTAATTTATATCACCTACTATGTTTTATTATGATAAATTTGTAAGTACGGATCGGGTTTGGATATAACACATCGGCATTAGTTTAATTTAATTTTTAGCAATATTAACTCATACAAAACATACAACAATTTAACTTTTAGCAATATTCATTGTTTTATCTAAACTCTTGATTTTAAATATTAACGATCGAATGAATAAATATAAATCGCGTATCATAATTTGGCTTTAAAACATTAATACCATATAACCAAAAAACATATGGAGGAGAACAATGAACTTATAAATATCTAATGTCACAATTATAATCATCAAAATGCAAACTTTTAAGATTGAAACTAATCTCGGATATTAAACAAACATATAAGACATTACATAAAAGTATAACAAAAAAAATTATTCCGCCCTTTGAAAGCGCGGGTCAAACTCTGGTTATTCTTAAAGTCCAATAAATTATTCTTAGTGTTAAATGTCAAGCTCATGTTGATGTTGTTCCTAAATCATATTCCAAAGGACTTTTAAAATTATTTTGGATCATACATATTTTAGATCTTGTTCACGTCAACGACTATTCGTTAAATCATGAAAATTCGTGTGACTGAATAATATATAAGAGATATCTAACTCATGTTGATACATATGCTAGTTTGGTAATTAGTCTTCTCAAGTGATCATAACATTATATATATAATCAACTGATATTGAAACAGCTTTTGTCATATCAGGATTAAAACATAACTACATCATTATTATTCTCTTGCCACAGAGAAATACTTGGTTCCTCAAATGTAAGTCCATAGTTAATATGAGAATAATAATCACTACCGTCAATCTCAAGAACACTACTATCCACACCATCCATGTACGAAAGTTCCGTACACCATTTCATCATCTCATCATCATTCTGCGACGAAACCAGACCAATATCAAAGTCGTTAAGCCACCCGAAATCATCTTCGACACCGGGTTTTGTGATCTCTTGCAGATCCGTTTTTTGAGATTCTATGGTCGGAGAACTCATGTTGATCTCCACTTCTAACGATCTAATCACGCGGTTTAGTTTCTCTTCTTCCTCTTCGTTAACGCTGTTGTGATTTTCAGCGGGAGATTCTTCTTCCAGGAACGACATGATCATAAGCTCATCGTTGAAAGTCTCCATGCGTTGATCCAAACCATATTGCTCAGACGCCATGAGAAGAGAGAAAGATTTAGGAAGAGAAATATATGTGATATATTATTACTTGAGCCAAAACAAGTCTTATATATAGGGGAAGGTTATCATTAATTAATTAGGCATATTATTGGCGTATGAGATAAGATGTCTCCCCACACTACACGACTACACGACCAATCATGTGATCATATGTAATGTGAAATGATGATGATAATAACCTTTCATAATAAAAGAATAAGAATGGGATGCCTAACTGATAATGGACCATCGAGGAGACATGACTGAATGAAATTAAATCATGGACATAATATTGTAATTAGAAAATTAGTTGAATGTCAAATGTCAAGTGTCCAAGTGGAATATGCGTATAGGCAAAAGATAGTACAGTTTTGGTTATAATTCGTAGCCCACTAATAGGCATGGTTTAGGATAGGCGAAGAAACAAAGCCGAGACATCTACTTTTATCGTGTTTGCATTTAATTTGTGAACAAATCAACGGACGTAAAAGGAGAACTTTTAATATGCTACGGATAATACTATGTAGGCAAAGAAAACACCACCACTATAACATTTCCACAAAGTTGTAAAAGATTTTATTCTTGAGTAATTGATTTCAACTGAAAAATTGAATGAAATGCCAAACTTTGATTCATGATTCTCTATCAATATTTTTTTTATTAAACAAAAAAAAATAATTGGTAAAAACTGAACTATTTGATGTATATATGCTTTTTCACTGGAAAACACGTATACATCAAATATTTAGCTTATTAAACCTAATCGTGAAGCGAAGAACTTCTTTTGTTTTTAATTTTATTCATTAAAGTGATGAAATGATAAGATGACGAAATTATTCAACATAATCACAATTCTGCGAAATCATGTGATTAGTATTAGAAAGTAGGAATCAAGTTATTTCATTAGTTAATAGATAAAGCTATATTAGCAAGAAAGGTAAATACCAAAGGTAAGTGACGGATTATCTTAGTTCTATTGAGCCCTGGTCAATCTCTTTTGAAAGGAAAATTATTTATGATCAGCTATCTAGTTTTTTGTTTTAATCTCGTTCCCAAATCAAAATCTTAAAATAATAGGTTTGATATGTATAAGTTATCTCATATTTTGTAAAAAGAAATGTATATACATGTATTTATAACAAATAACACAAACTAACTAAGACCATCTCGATGGCACTCTATAATTTTATCTATATTTTATTCAAGAATAGAGTAACTTTATTATTGAGTTAAATTTGTTCTAATGGTTTACTCTATAATTGATTTACTTTATAATAAAATGAAATATAGAGGAATATTAATTTTTTCACTCCAAAAATAGATTTTAGAGTAAAAAAAATAACATCACTCTATATTTCACTTTATAATAAATTAACCCTATTATAGAATAAATAATTGGAGTAAATTCAATTCTATAATAATGTTATTCCTATTTATAGTGGAATAGAGAGAAAATTATAGAGTTTATCGGAGATGCCCTGATACATAATGTATTTCTAGTTTCTTGTCTCTGTACGAATGGAAAATTACACTCGTGTAAAACGGTTCGGTGCATATCTAACATTTATATTGGTTGGAAGTACATAATATAATGAAGGGTTGTAATGCAAATGGATGTCACATTTACAGTACACGTACCGACACTAAATTTATATTAAAGATATGAGACTTTAATTTCGGGGTCGTTTACGATTTTGATAAGTACGTGTCACATGTGGGTGTTAGACGTTGGAGAAGAAATGATTTGACCGAATAAATGAGATTCGAAGCATTAGCACGAGTGGTGGTTCTTTCAGTGGACCGACCCACCCCATTTTCATCGCATCAATTATCGATTGGTTCACATGTCTCCACCTCTGCTTGCGTCTTTACTTAATGTTCTCTAATTATTCTCCAACATTTGTTGAACTATTCTACAATATGTATTTGATTCAAATCTTTGTATTCTGAGGATATTTTTTCATCAGTTTCATGAACTTTTTCCATTCGTAGTTGTTAGAGGGCAAATCATATTCGTTTTGCATTCGTCAGCAATAGTGACAACAGGTTATAGCGATCATCAAGAACAACCAGTGGCTAGATTATATTCATTTTACAGTCACCAACGCATTAACTGACTTCAAAAGTAACGAATTATAGTAGTCAAACCCAATAGTTGTGGATTACCAAAAAAAAAAAACAATAGTTGTGTATTTCAATACAACACGAATCTTGAGTTGATGGCAAAGTCGTTTTGTATATATTTACAAGCATATTATATCAAACCACGTCAAATCAACATTACTATTATTATTATTATCGTAATCTACAATCTTCTTTTGTTCCCTTGTGACCTCTCTTAATGACTGTAAATCGATAAATTCGGTTCTCTTTATATACTAATTATGCTCATGTTGTTGCATTCTTGGAAGCACCCCAGGTTAATCAAATCATTCAAAGTTTATCTCTTGATAAAATCTCATCCATAGTTTACTTTAAAAACTTGATTTATATTCAAATTCTTCTTTTTAGGGGGTAAAAAACTCTAAAAATATAATTTGACAAAAAAAAAAATAGATAATGTTCATGTGTTGAAATATAATAAGCAAGTATTATTCTAGGAAAGGAAAACCGGGAAAAGAATAAAACACATTCCGTAAACCAGGAAAAGAAATATATTGATGCTTTATTGAAACCTTCTAAACTAGCTGGAAGGTTTTACCCGTTTAGAACCCTACATGCTTCCCGCCATTTCCTCCTCGATAGGCTCATATGACTACTAACTAATTAATGTGGGAGATTTAGACGACATCGCTTTCTCTGCAAATACTCTTCTATGGCGTTTTCTCTTCCGAACCCCTAGTCTCTTTTCCTAAGCTCATGTCTGAAACTTAGAACTCACGCAATCTTCCGAAACATGCATTGTACATCTCTATAACTGATATATGGTTGTTTCAAAGATAGGTTTGGTTTTGTTTCTCAAAAGTTGAGACACGAGGAGATGCCAGTTTGTCAATTCTAGCACCTTCGCTCGCTCTTATGTTCATTTCTCGTTGGGAGATTTATGTTTCAGTGTCAGCTCCTTCACAATGTCTTGACTAAGGATTAGAAAACGCATCATGATGCTCTAGGATCAGACTTCACAAACTCTGTACCTGAAAAGTCAGTTTTTATTTCCAGAATTTCCTGTAATAAGTAAATACTGGTCGACGCATTTAGTTATTCAAATTATTATTACAACTTACGTTATATATATGAACATATAGATCGTGACTTTTCATCCAACGATTTGTTGAATATTCATATTATCTTTGTTTATACAAATTTAAAAATAACAAGAAAGACGTTGACCTTCATTGCTTCCAATTCAAGAAACCTATTAAGATCTTCACATGCTCTTAATGGGCAAACCCGATTATAAAATTGCATTGGAGAAAGTGGATCAGCAATGGCGACTGTTCATCTCAGCTCATCCTCCCTCTTCACACAATTCACAGGAAGAAGATACAACTCTGTATCCTCCGTCGAGAGTCTCCAAAAACGCAACGTTTTGTCTATCTCATCTGCTCTCACTTCACGAGGTGGAGACATGATTACACCACATGGTAAAGGCAATGATCACAACTACACCTTTGACTTCAAGTCATACATGATCTGTAAAGCCGAATCCGTAAACGCGGCTCTAGACATTTGCGTACCGCTTCTGCAACCCCTCACGATTCAAGAGGCAGTGCGGTACTCATTGCTAGCTGGTGGAAAACGTGTTAGGCCTCTGCTCTGTATTGCTGCCTGCGAGCTTGTGGGTGGCGACGAGGCTACAGCCATGTCAGCAGCTTGCGCGGTGGAGATGATCCACACGAGCTCTCTTATTCACGACGACCTTCCCTGCATGGACAATGCTGACCTCCGCAGAGGCAAGCTAACCAATCACAAGGTGTGTTGTAAATCATATGAAGGCTCAGAGAAATTCTCACTAGCTTATCATGTTAAGTTAGATGCACTTCTAAACTAAAATCAATTGGTGATAGTAGATTGACTCACATATCTTATATATTAGTTAATATCTCTTCAACTTTCGATATTTGTCCTTAATATATCCTTCCTTGATGCTAATGTTTGCTAACTAGTAACGAACCATTTTCTGCTCAAACAAGGTATATGGAGAAGACATGGCAGTTCTGGCGGGTGATGCGCTACTTGCTTTGGCTTTTGAGCACATGTCGGTCGTGTCTAATGGTTTGGTCGCTCCTGAGAGAACGGTCCGCGCTGTAATAGAGCTGGCAAAGGCCATAGGGACAAAAGGGCTTGTTGCTGGGCAAGTGGTTGACCTATCCAGCGAGGGAATAAATCCTGACGACGCTGGACTGGAGCGTCTAGAGTTCATCCACCTTCACAAAACGGCTGCATTGTTGGAGGCAGCTGCGGTTTTAGGGGTTATAATGGGAGGTGGAACCGAGGAAGAGATCGAGAGGCTTAGAAAGTATGCGAGATGTATTGGGCTGCTGTTTCAAGTGGTTGATGATATTCTTGACGTAACAAAATCTACTGAGGAATTGGGTAAAAGCGCGGGGAAAGACGTTATCGCCGGAAAACTGACGTATCCGAGGTTGATTGGTTTGGAAAACGCTAGGGAACTTGCGGAGAAACTGAGCAGAGAAGCAGAGGCACAACTTCGAGCGTTTGATCCGAATAAGGCGGCGCCCCTGGTGGCTCTGGCTAGCTACATTGCTTGCAGACACAACTGATCTTTTGCATTAATTGTATCATATGCTCAATGCGTCTAATGTCTGAAGTCCAAAACAAGTTATTCGTTTTGTTCGCTTTCTGGTCTTCTTTCTTATGAAACTAATAATACCATGTATATGACTCTAATAAGAACTACAGTAACAAATATTACTTACACTTGATATTAGACAAACCATGAATTGTAACAAAAGAAAACAATGCATCATACATCATTCTATGTCACCGATCTGGTGCACTGCTGATAATATGCAAAAGAAACTAACAGGCGAGACAAAAAAAAATAGAAAACCAAGTCAATCCACAAAGCAAGAAAGAAACGAATTAAACATCTAACTTTATAAACTTGAGTAAATTGTGCACCCTGTTGGCAATCAAAATACTTAATCACCTCCACAACCACCACCACCACCATCTCCACAACCGCCACCTCCTCCCCCTCCTCCACAGCCACCACCACCTCCCCCTCCCCCTCCTCCACAATCACCACCTCCAGCCCCACAACCACCAGAACCACCATAGATAACGGCTCCAGCAACTGATATGGCGGTGCCAGCGTCTGTCAGAATTACCATATCTCCATCTTTGGTTCTATACACAGGCGTCCTGAGCTGATGTGGCTGTGGTGGAGGTGGCAGTGGTGGCGAGGGAAGCTTAGTATTGCGGGTGATGATGCAGGCTATGATGATAATCGCTACTGCTAAAACCGCGCAGGCTACTAGTCCGATGACCAAGTTGGACATTTTCTTAAATTTGTTCCCTCGTTCCTTGAATCAAACTAATGACCAATTTACGTATTCCTTCCTAAATAGTCCCTTCTAGTTTATAAACTCATTTTTTATATAGAGAGCTTGACCAGAGTTATATAATCTTACAAGAAACTCGTAACAACAAAAAATGGAGACTCATTCTCCAGCGTCAATTCATAACAATCTTATATTCTAAGCGAAACTATTGACCATTGACATATATATATATATATATATATATATAGTTTAGTTTATCATGAGCTGGTTTGAAGACAAGCAAGCTAGTACTCTTATACATTGTTATTTACAATGTGTTCCCTTTTATTTTCTGTCTGATGAATAGATACAGTAGCACACAAGATATACGTTACACAATTAGAAGGGGAAGAAAGGCCAAGGAGATATGGAACAAATAGAAAATATTTTTGACTGATGCAAGCGAATCAGGGTTAATCATATCTTGAAGGTGAATGTGAATCATACGACCTCTGTGAACATGAGACCTCGGTGAACCTGAAACGTTTAGTCTTGGAAGATGAAACTGATGAGGATGACATTGAGGTTGTGGTTCCATTGACTGTCTGAGATACCTGCAGTTCGAGACCGTGACCTTTAAGTTTAGCTCTGGAAGACGCTGCAGATTCTGACAGTCATTGATTCTCAGGTTTCTTAGAGCGTACGGACCATATGAATAATCCTTCGAGAGCTGAAAAGACTGCAGAGATATACAGTTATCAAACTCAAGCGTGTGGAGGTTGGCGAAATGACCTAAAGGAAATGTAACGAGAGAGTCACAGCTGCTTTTTATGCTTAGCGTTTGAAGACTCCCGTAGCTGTACTCGTGGTGGTCTGGTAGGAAATCTAAGACCCCGCATTTATGGATGTGAAGAGAGATCAGAGAAGGAAGAAAGGTTGGTAGATTCCCCGTTAGCTCCGGACATCTTAGTATGGAAAGTTTCTTGAGAGAAGGGAATAAGTCTCCATTGGTGATCCTTATGTCTGACCAGTCTTCCAAATCCGGCAGGTTATCAAATCGGAGCGTTTCAAGTGACTTAAACGGCTGTTGGTTCTGATCGCGTAGTGATGAACTTAAGTAGAACCCGGAACCTATGCTTCTAAGCCCGACCATTCCTGAAATGTAAAGCTCTTTGAGACCTGGTAGTTGACCAAGAGATGGCAAGGAGGAACAGTTTCGACATTCCCTGAGGCGTATGCACACAACTCTTGAGAACGAGGAATCACTTAGCCAATCTGGAAACTTTTTTCCGTTGTATCTTTCAATAGCGAGTTTCTCGATACGACGATGTGGGCGTAACTTCTCGAAGACCTCAGCTTCGTTTTGCGTCCGGTGAGGATTTGTGTAGCTCTCTGAGCTAGTAGATCCAGTTCTCCAGACAAAATCTATCTCCTTCAGATGTTTCTTTCTGTCTAAATTTTCTCCTGCAGCATCAGCAACATCCACAACTCGCTGTAGCTCGACTATTCTAAGTTTTCCATGAAGTTCATTGAGTTCTCCAAGTTCACAAATCCTTGCCCCATCACTAGCACTCACGAAGAACGTTGTTAGAGTCTGGAGGCTCTTCAGTCTACTAAATCTTTTCGACATGTGTTTTAGCTTCGTCCCAATCAGATCAAGATACCGCAGATTGATGAGGTTGCAGATGTCTGTAGGTAGGTCCTTCAGACTGGAACAGTAGAACAAAAGAAGTGTCTGGAGATTATACATATAACAAAGGGACTTCGGAAGCTTGTCGAGTTCAGTGCGAGAGAGATCCAAGAACCGTGCATGGCTCAAGTTCCTGAAAAAGTCTGGAGGTAGCCTTGCGATCTTGTAATGAGACAAAGACAAAACACGCAAGCGGTTAAGCGTTGGAAGTAGCTTCTCGCTGACCATTGTATCTAAGCAGCATGACCTTGAAGAATTTGTGAGGCTGAGTGGTAGAAAAGTTCTGAGAAACTTGACCTCACGAAGAGCTTCAAACCTCATGGGTTCACCATAATTATCTCGTAGGTAGGATAGATACCTAGTCTTTATTGAAACCTGAAGTTTGTAGCCATTTTCAAACTTGGAGCTGAACTCTCCTGAAGCAAACTGAGAAAGCTCATTGATAAAATCATGCATCATATATCTCGTCTTGGTCTTTTGAAAAAGCTACCTTGATTCCAGTTCTGAAAAATACTCATCCCCAAACTCTTCTAGATTCTTACTGCTTCTCGTCTGCTGCAAGAAACCTTCTGCCATCCACAGAAGAACTACCTTTTCCTTCTCAAACGCATGCCCTTTGGGAAATATCGAGCAATAGGCAAAACATTGTTTCAAGTGAGCTGGAAGATAGTAGTAGCTTACCCGTAAAACTGGAAGTAGATTGCTCTTATCAGCTGGAAGATCCCAAATTCTGCTGCTTAGAACCCTCTCCCATTCTACGACGTTACCTTCAAACCGTAAAACACCACCAAGTGTTTTCACAGCCAAAGGCAGGCCCTGGCACTTGTACACTATCCTTTCCGCAAGATCTCCAATTTCTTGATCTAAGCACGGATCTTGATTAGGAAAAACAGTTCTCATAAACAACGACCAGCAATCTCCATCAGATAATCGCTGAAGGTTGTGTACATGGACAGAACACATAATGGATGAAACGCGTTGGCTTCGTGTTGTCACAATAATCCGGCTCCCTTGAGCAGCAGATGTGAAGGGTTGGCGTAGAAGATCCCAGTCCGCAAAGTTTTCATTCCATAGATCATCTAGAACAAGCAGAAACGGTCCTATTAACCTCTCCTTCAATTTGACTTGAAGTACATCCAGGTCGGTGAACTCGCAAGGCCGGGAAGTAACGGATTCATAAACCTTTTTGGTGATCTTGAAAACGTCAAACTCCTCTGAGACATGAGCCCAGACCCTAGTTCCAAAATGACTCTGAACACGCTGATCGTTGTATAGGAGTTGTGAAAGTGTGGTTTTCCCAACCCCACCAATTCCAACAATAGCTACAACGGTTGTCCCGATATCATCCCCGTTCTCAGGAATCAAGAATCTCATGATCTCATCTTTATCATCATCTCTACCAAACACTTCAGATTCATCCACAAGAGATGTAGTTGGCAACCTTTGTTTGGGTGTCATTGCAGTTATCTCTTTCAAACCCAAGATATTTCTTTGCGAAGCTAAACGCTCGAGCCTCATCGTGACCTTCTCGAGCCTGGTCTCCAAATGATCACTGTTCCCTTCCAAAAAATCTCCCAGGGTTCTGACACGAAGCTGTCTCAACCTATTGGAAGAAGATTCAGCTCCTATGTTGAGACGCAGAGCTTCTGTAGCAATATCATCAAGAGCATCCTCAGCATGGTAAACAACATCTCTCAGCTCGTTGACCCATTTTTCCACCACAGGGTTTGTAATTTGTTTCTCCTCCGCATCAATCAGCACCGCGCTAATTGTCAACAACGCAGTGTTGAGCCTCTCTAGTACACACTCGTTCAGTTCTCGCCTCTTGAAGAAGGACTTGAAAGGAGCAGACATCAACGTCTGAAAGAGAGCTTGTAAAAAAGCCGAGAGAACCATCTCTCCTACAATCATATTGTCTGTCTTTGCACACACAAATCCCTCTAGGAAAACAAGACAAACAAGAGAAGAAATCAAGGATTTGAAGATTTATGTCTCAGGAAATCAATAACTTCACAGCAAGATATTTATTTATCAGTTTACACTCACAAAATCAAATATTCCAATAAGTAAGAAACTAGAAGGCAATTGCTCACAAGTACGAAAAATCAGAGAAACTAACCTTAACTAAACGTGATAAAACAGCAGGAATCATGCCACCGAAGTATATTCTACCATCACCAAGTGAAATTACCACGAAAGTGACTGGAAGCTGCCTGCATTTTCATAGGGAAACTTGAACATGGGTGAAACGGACCAAAACTTTTATGAAGATGAATTAGTCAAAATCATTTACCAAGATTAAAATAGCCGAGGAATTCGCCGAGTTGACTTGAAAAATTACTCTGAAAAATCTGATTAGCTACAAATAACAGTTCAATAATAGGTAAAAGGAGACTTCAAATTTTTAAAAAATGCATCGTCCACAAACGAACAAAATATTAAATTCGAGAATGATTCTCTTATGAGCTGGCACCAAACTGTCTTGGTCTACCAACTGATACAAAGTCAATCTTACACAAATGCAAAACCGTGTGTTAAATCAACGGATGTACATTTTTGGAGTCTTCGTAAATGTTTACTTAGGCCTTTAAATGCTTTTGTCTTCTATATGGTGAAGGCGTGACGGGTCTACAGTGTCCTTCTGGAGCTCTATTGGCTTAAGCATAACCCCGATTAGACATGAGATTTAAAGGATTAAACTTCTAAAAATTGTGATAAACTTCTAAGAAAATAAACATCATGGCCCAAATGAGAAAGGTAGTTTTAATTCAATTTTTCTTCCATCTGTCAAATCCTAAACGGATCATTTACATCAATTAAAGAAGATAATAAAATAGATGGTGTAAGATACAAGAAAACTTACGCCTTGTAGTATTTATTGGTCGAACCGAGACATTGGCAAGACCTTTTCTTCCCTGAGCTTTCTTAAGTCTGAATATTATGCAGCCAAACCCTATTTTGCTTCCTCGTCTGTTCTAAATGCCACACACAGATCCAAAAATCCAAACACAAGGCTGGCCAGAAGAGAAAAAGTAAGAATAAGAAGACAAAGAAGCGTGAAAATTTTGCTTCACGCTGTATTTGGAAATAGGGAAGAGGAAGGAGACAACACAAGAAAAAGGCAGAACTCATAGTGCAGGTTAGAATCACCTTTATTTCGTCCTAAATTTGTTCTCTTTTTCTTGAATGTAACTTATTGAATGCTCCATGTTCCCTGCAAGGAAATTTTAATAATAGTTTAGAAAATGGAGATGTATTGTCACAGTTTTATGCAAAAATGTCTGTAAACTTGTGAATCTCGTGATGAAGTGGAAGACAATAGTCTCTAAAATCTTGACATTATTACCACTTCCTGCAGGCCAGCTGACAAATTGCAAAAGGAACAGCAACCCTTTCCGCTTTGCTTATTCAAATAATTGACTTGCGTTTTTCCTGAGTAACTGGGTGCATCTCCTTGGCTCCAACAAGCTACGAGGGAAAACATGGCGAAGTCCTATTCATCAAATAGCGCGAACGTGATGATTGAACGGATTAACAATTCTCAAGAATTGGTTGAACTATGCAAAGGAAAGTCCTCCAGTGCATTGCTGAAGAGATTGAAGGTCGCTTTGGCCACTGTCCACCCGGTGATTGCGGACGCTGATCAGAAAGCAGATCATGTCCGAGAAGTAAAACATTGGCTTACAGGACTCATAGATGCTATCTTCCAGGCAGAGGATGTTCTTGATGAGTTACTAACAGAGGCTTTGAGAAGAAGAGTAGTAGCTGAAGTGGGAGGATTCGGAGGACTATTCCAGAATCTTATGGGTGGTAACGAAGCCAACAAGAATAAGATCGAACGAAAGATGGAAAACGTAGTAAGACTGTTGGAACATCATGTGAGACACATAGAGATTATTGGATTAAAAGAATATAGTGAGACTCGAGAACCACAGTGGAGGCAAGCGTCACGGTCCAGACCTGATGATCTTCCACAAGGCAGAGTGGTGGGCCGAGCAGAAGATAAAGAAGCATTAGTCCACTTGCTGCTTTCTGATAATGAAACATGCATTAGGAGACCAGCTGTGTTTTCAATTGTGGGTATGCCTGGAGTTGGAAAGACCATCTTGACGCAGATAGTTTTCAAGGACGACAGTGTGACCAACCATTTTGATGTTAAAATGTGGATTTCTGTTGGGCTAAACTTTAATGTCTTCACGGTTACAAAAGCCGTTCTGCAGGAGATCACTTCAAGTGCAGTTAACACTGAGGATCTACCTTCACTACAACTTCAGCTGAAGGAAGCACTATCAGGGAAGAGATTTTTACTTGTTCTGGATGATTTTTGGTCTGAAAGTAGTACAGACTGGGAAAGCTTCAAGGTCGCCTTTACTGATGCAGAAGAAGGAAGCAAGATTGTTATAACCACACGAAGTGAAATTGTCTCCACAGCCTCACAGGCTGACAAAGTCTACCGAGTAAAGCTGATGACTAATGAAGAATGCTGGGAGCTGATCTCTAGATCTGCTTTTGGAAATATTTCAGTCGGTTCTATCAACCAAGAACTTGAAGGAATTGGCAGAAGAATTGCAGACCAGTGTAAAGGCTTGCCGTTAACTGCAAGAGCCATCGCATCTCATCTCCGGTCAAAGCCAAATCCTGACGATTGGTATGATGTATCAAAGAATTTCTCGACCTACACCAACAGTATCCTTCCAGTTCTTAAACTGAGCTTTGACACCCTCCCTCCTGTACTCAAGCGATGTTTTTCCCTCTGCTCGATATTCCCCAAGGGTTATGTGTTCAACAGGGAGGAGTTGGTGCTCCTATGGATGGCAATAGACCTCTTATACCAGCCAAGGAGCAACAAAAGATTTGAAGAGATTGGTTACGATTACATTGATGATTTAGTTGGTCGATCTTTCTTCCTGAGGTTGGATATCACCATGACAAGCTTCGTGATGCATGATCTCATGAATGATTTGGCTAAAGCTACTGCAGGAGATTTTTGCTTCAGACTGGAAGATGACAATATTGCGGAGGTACCAAGCAAGGTTCGACATTTTTCCTTTTCCAGAAGCCAATGTGATGCTTCCATGGCTTTCAAGTCCATCTCTGGAGCTGAGTTTCTTAGAGCCATTCTTCCGTTCAATGTTCCAACCGGTCTTGAATCTCTCCAACTCACAGAGAAAATTTTGAATCCATTGCTTCAGGCACTGAGCAGCCTGCGAATACTCAGCTTGTCTCAGTATCAGATAACTCGCTTGCCTAAATCATTAAAGGGTTTGAAGCAGTTACGGTATCTAGATCTGTCAAGCACCAAAATAAAAGACCTCCCTGAGTTTGTGTGTACACTCTGTAATTTGCAGACACTGTTACTATCAAACTGCCGTTACCTGACTAGCCTGCCAACAAACATAGCCGAACTCATCAACTTGCGCCTCCTCGACCTTGTTGGCACTCCCGTGGTAGAGATGCCACTAGGAATAAGAAAGCTGAGAAGCTTGCAGAAGTTATCTAATTTTGTTGTAGGAAGGCTGACCGGCGCCGGACTGCATGAGCTCAAAGAACTTTCTAATCTCCGAGGAACTCTTCGCATCTCTGAGCTACAAAATGTGGCCTTCGCCTCAGAAGCAAAAGACGCTGGTTTGAAAAGGAAGCAATTCCTTGATGGTTTAATATTGAAGTGGACAGTGAAAGCTTCAAGCTTCGCCCCTGGTAGTCTTAGTACATTGTCTTGTGACCAGAAAGAGGTCCTGAAGATGCTAGAACCTAACCAAAACTTGAAAACGTTCTGCATTGAGTCTTATCAGGGTTCAGAATTTCCTAAATGGTTGGGTGATTCTTCATTCAATGGCATTGCATCCGTCACTCTCAGTAGCTGCAACCTCTGCATATCACTACCTCCACTTGAGCAGCTGCCTTCACTCAAGTACCTCAGCATTGAGAAATTTAACATTCTGCTGAAGGTTGGTCTAGACTTCTTCTTCGGTGAGAACACTTCTAGCTTTATACCGTTTCAATCCTTGCAAACTCTGAAGTTCTATGCCATGCCGAGATGGGAAGAATGGACTTGTCCGGAACTAGAAGGTGGGATCTTTCCTTGTCTCCAGAAACTCATGATAGAAAAATGCCCCCGCTTAAGGAAAAACTTTCCAGATGGACTCCCTTCTTCAGCTGAAGTCGCCATCTCTGACTGTCCCCTAAGAGCAGGTGGTGGAGGAGAAGGTTCCTCCCCAGGGAATATTAGCATAACGGAACCACCTTTCCCTGCAGAGAGTCCAACGTTGGTTGCAAATCCAAGTTCTCAATCAGATATAGGTACAAGTAGTCAGACTAATGATGACACTGAAGTAACTTCGATGTCAAGCATGTCGTCTTTGCCAAAGGTGGAGCAATATATAGCTCAACTTGAAAGCCCACATCGGCATATTGAAGAACCTGCTGTGATATCTGCAAGGTTCTCAGAACTCATCTCCTCCGCTGATCTCAGCTCCCTACTGTCACAATCACCATTTCGTCCAGATCTCAAAATTGAAGGTTCTGGTCACCCTGGAAGTTGTAGCAACCGGAACCTGCAACAAGGAAAGCCAATTGCTCCAAGTGGACAGTCTAGTGACAACGGTATAATCGGGCCTTTGCAATCTAACGAAACAGAGATGGAATACTTAAAAGTGACAGATATCTCTCACCTCATGGAGCTTCCCCAGAACCTGCAGTCACTCCACATTGACACCTGCGACGGCCTAACTTCTTTACCGGAAAGCCTCTCCGAAAGCCATCCAAATCTCCACGAACTCCTCCTCGTTGCTTGTCACTCTCTACAATCCTTCCCTCCAACCACATTAAAAACCCTGTACATACGAGACTGCAAGAAGCTAAACTTCCAAGAAAGCTTACAACCGACGCGTAGCTACTCACAGCTCGAGCACCTCTTCATCGAAACCAGCTGCAGCAACAACCTCATCACCTTCCCTCTCTCTCTCTTCCCGAAGCTCAAATCCCTCTCAATCACAAACTGCGAAAGCTTCAGAACCTTCTCGATCCACGCCGGACTCGGAGACGACCGAATCGCACTCGAATCCCTAGAAATCAGAGACTGCCCAAACCTAACAACCTTCCCGCACGGAGGCCTCCCAACGCCGAAGCTCTCCTCGATGCTCCTCTCAAACTGCGAGAACCTCCGAGCATTACCGGAGAAGCTCTTCGGCCTCACGTCTCTCCAATCGCTCTTCGTAACCAAATGCCCACGGCTCGAGACCATCCCCGGCGGAGGCTTCCCGAGCAACCTCCGAACGCTCTGCATCAACCTATGCCCCAAGCTGACGCCTCGGATCGAATGGGGACTGCGAGATCTGGAGAATCTTCGGAATCTCGAGATCGAAGGAGGCGGCGAGGAGGTCGAGTCGTTTCCGGAAGAAGGATTGCTGCCGAGAGGTATTTTTTCTCTGAGGATAAGCCGTTTCGAGAATCTCGCCACGCTGAATCGCTCAGAGTTTCGAGATACGAAGGGTTTGGAGACGATGGAGATCAACGGCTGTGATAAGCTGAGGATAAGCTCGATGGTGGAAGATCTTCCTGCTTCCTTGTCTTGTTTGCGGATAAGCTCTTGTTCGTTGTTGAGTGAGAAACTTGCTGAGGAAGGAACAGAGTGCTTCTTCACCGTTCCGTATGTGGAAATTGACGGCCAGATTTTCACTTGAGGAAGTGTTTATGTTTTTTTTTTTTTTTTGAACACAGTGGGAAGTGTTATGTATAACGTGCTTTAAGTGGGTTAACGTGCTATTTCCAAATGGTTTGGTTAGATTTTTTTTGGTTTAGTTGCTTAAAATTGTTGGTTTATAATTTATATAGTGGATAATCAAATTTCAAAGTATCAAATTCAGACAAAAATAAGTTAACCGGGTGTTTGTGGGTGGTGATTAACTTGAGGGTGAAGCCAATATGGTAAAGCCACTAGGGTTCGAGTTCCGGTTATGGTTCGCAACTTTTAAACCTAACTTGATGATGCACACTAATTGTAAAAATAAAAGAACTTGTGGAAAGCCAACAACTTGTAGAAGCAAATGCTCCAAAAAGATCCAACAAAGATGATGAAAGAGAGACAAGTTTCTCAGTCTGAAAAAAGACAGAACCTAACAAGAACTCCAAACTCAGAAGCAGGAACATAGTGTTTTCCAGCTACTAACATAACTGGAGATAACTGTTGCTAAAACATAAAAAGATAACGAAAGAACAAAAGTTACTGAAGGGGAACAAAAAGTTTGCAAATCATCCTCTTCTGGAAAGCCAGGAAGCTTAGTCAGATCTGTCTCTAGTTTGTGGATGGTGGTCGCGTGATCCGTGGCCTTACCGGTGTCTTCGAAGGACTTACCCTGAAGAAAAAACAGAGATAGGGTCATATATTGATCATCCAGTAAACAAAAGCTTTAAGACATTGCATAGGTAAAATTTTTTACCTTATGGGTTGGGATCCAATGACCATCCCGCTGCAATTGAGCGCCCTAGTTGCACTATCCGCCTGTTCGTTTGAAAAATAAAACATATATAAGTTTCTGAGTCTACAAGAGAGTAGACTTACAACGTAAAAAGCTACACGGCCTACACCCATAAAGAAAATTTACCCTTAGTGGATAGTTAAAGAACTTACCAGAGCAAACTCAACAAAAGCAATGCGAGTTGAATGCAGTTGATCCCCAAGAAGCCTTAGACGAGTTACCTGCATATATTTGGAAAACAACTACAGCATTGATCACTCCTTAAAAGAAAAAAATTCAAGTCATTTAACAACTTATAAGGAGAGAGAGAGGGAGGAAGAAAGATCAGGTAGGTCTAGGTTCTGTTCTGACCTCACCACATGCAGACTCAAAGAAGTTTCTCATATCAGCTTGAGAAACCTGCAATTTTCGAAAACAAATCTCAAACCAGGAAATAATATCAAGACATACAATAAGTGTGTCATAGAATGGTCAGCATTTTCACCTTTTTGTCGATATTTGTGCAATAGATTGTCCTTGAACACATCTCCCTTTCATCTTCAGACTGAATCAACACCAAACTTAGTAGACATCAAAAAAACTTGAAACTCAAAGCAAATTTGAACTAATGGAACATGTGTGCTTACCCTAGGAAGAAATGTGGGATTCACTGGAAGAATAGCAGTTTTGGAGGGTAAGACCCTCACGGGATAGTACCCGAGCATCGTTCCACCAAGGCTTAAAGCTTCCTGTGCGCCCTCTGTGGAAACAGTTTTACCATGTACATGTGGTTATTATGGGACAAAGAGTGACATGGAAACTTTTTTTGTTATGGCCATTTTGAGATTCTAGAACCCAAACTTACGGTCATCAGCAAACTCGACAAACGCAAATCGAAGAACTGAATGTGGATCCCCACAAATTCGACAGTCAACAACCTTCACAAATGTTAAACTACGTCACACACCAATTATATACCACCAAAGAAACATATATAGATGATAAAACGTTATTTGCAGTAACATTTAAGTACATAATCACAGATATAGGCTTTTAAATTTTAATCTACCATTTTTATAGACTCAAAAACTTTGTCTAAATTAATCACATTGTTCAAAAACCACAAAGGGGTAACAAGTATTTAAAAATATTAAGGGGTCATCTTACTTGTCCACAGTTGCTAAACAAGGCAGCAAGACCCTCCTCAGTCACCTAAATCACACAAACCAGCTTTACGTTACATTGATGCAAATTAACTCGAATTCTATGTTGAACCATCAAGACAATTTAACAAAAGAACTTACACTCTGGTCAATGTCAGAAACATAAACTGTTCTTCTAATACTATCCTCTCTCTGAGCTTTTGAAATTCTTCCAGTCAACCTCCTCCTCCCTTGGCTATAATTGTTTCTTTTCTGTAACACAAAACAGAACATAAAAATGTTTACACAAAACAAACCTCTTCAACCAAAATTTACAGATTTACAACAACAAAAAGATCAGATCAATCTTAGATTATCCAATCATAATAAAAAGGAAGGCATCAGATTATACCTTCCGGTTATTGTCATCCTTCTTTCCATCAGAATCAAATTCTTCACCGGATTGCTTCTTAGCCGTGGGGAAATCATCAACGGACAGAACTTGATTACCTTTTGCAGTTTCACCATTCTTCTTGGGACTGTAGTAAGAGGGAAAAAACTCCTTAGCCAAAGGATTCAGTTTCTTGAACATAGCCACCAGCTTTTGCATATCTAACTCGGATTCAGGTTTGAGCTCGGGCTCGGTCTCTTGTTTCAGGTCTGAGGTCATCTCAGTTTTGCTGTCATCGATGATCTTTTCAGCATCGTTGTCGATACAAATCTCATGAACATCTTTGACAACAACATCAGTAGTGGGATCCTCAGTGATGGCAGCCATTGGATCAAATTACAGAAAAAAAAAAAAAAACAGAACTGCCAAAAAGCTCTGCTTAGAAAAAATCAAACACTATTACAGAAAATGATGAGCAAAATTCAAAAATGTTACTATTAATTGGAACCCATTTTAAGAAACTCCACCAGAGTGCATGATCTCGTAGATATCGTATGAATCAGAAGGTGGGTCAAAAATGTACTAATCAGCTAATTGGAAAAAGAAGAGTTTGCTATTACAGAAAGCTTTCTTTTCTCTCTGTTGTTGTGTGGTTATGGCAATGAGCAAAGGGAGGAGATGGAAGTAAAAAAAGAAAAGAATGATGAGACTTTTTTTGCTTCCGTTTTGGCCGCTCTCTGTTTTGGCCTTTTCTACGTGTTGCAAAGATGCTAAATTTTCATAAATGCTATTTTTTATTTGTTGTGAGGACTCGTATTTTAATTGTGTTTGCAGCCCTCTATCTTCTTTTTTCTTTGTAAAAAGTTCTTATAGTTTATAATTGTCACAAATTTCGATGTAATTCGAGTCAATTTAAATTGATATTTTATTGTGTGAGGAATCATATAAAGGGACGAAATGGACCACCCACTTTTATTTTTATTCCATTTTCTGATTATATTCTTCTTCTTTATTTTCTTTTATAGTTCCATTGTGTTCTTCCACATTTTTGCTTTTTTTTTTCAAAACATTTTTTTTGTGTCGTAGACTTGTTAAATAACTAATAAGTCTGTTGCCTGCTACTACTGCTGCATAAATCTTTGAGTTTGTTAGGATTTAATCTTCTCTTTTGTATAATAAGTTTCGTATCCTCGTTCCTCTCCAGTATTTTTTATAAATAATTTATATGCTCAATTCTGAAAGAATATAACTAAATATCTATTATTCAGCAACAGAATCCACCGTCTTCGTGGTGAGTTTATAAATGTTTATGTAGTTTGAAATTCCATGATTTTTCTTTAACAAAACAAAAAGAAAAAACTCCGTGGTGAGTTTGTAAAAACTTGTTGGCTACATTTGCCGACAAGACAATAAATTTGTCATAATTATTACAAAATTTATTTATATTTTTGTGTTTGTAAAACTTGTTGTATAAACAATGTTATCATGTTTGACTGCACAGGGATATGTTCTTACAACTTTAGAAATGATAAATGGTTATAACGAGACACAACTATTAAATTTTGTTTAAGAAATAAAATGGGAGGCCAAATATGATATAAGGTAGTTAGCAAAAAAAAAAATGATATAAGCTAGCAACTTGTATTTCATTATTTTATGATTGCTAATAAGCACGTTTTCTCCCGGTTACGTTTCTTGCAAACAAACGACTCGACATGTCACAACAGTGGTAGACTGGTAGGATCGTCCTTCAAAGATACGCGCTTTGTCTACACATGTCCGGGAGTTCCAACGTTTCAGGCCCATTTAGACCCATCGGTGTTTCTCCTAAACTCAATATGACTGGAATGAGGAACTTACTATTTATATAGTATTTTAATAGTTAGGCCTAATGATATATACACGGGCCAATTCCCGCGACAATATCGTGTTCGTCGACTAATTGACAAACAACTTACAGCAACTATTGTTACATGGAGCTTAAGTATGATGGTAATTGGTAAGACACTGATGAGAAAAGCATGATGGTAAGACACTGATGAGAGATGTCGATTAAAGTCACACATTGGAAATTTAGACAAAAAGTGTCAAATATATAAAGATACTAGGGTCGGTCCGCACTACGCGCGGAATGTGACGTATTGTTGTTGTTTATGATTTACATTTTTAAAGTGTTTTTTCGTCTGATTTGCATTTGGATTATTTGAAAACGCTTGGTCTTCTTTACACCAGTCTAAGTCTAGTGAGTATTAGTCGTACATTTACAATTTAGTATTTTGGGTATATTAACTTAAACGTTAAGTAACATGGAAACATCAAATTGGTTCTGAAATAGCATATAGACCTATCAGTCCAAATATTCTTTTTTGTTAAAAGATGGAACCATTTCAAACCTGATAAATGTAGTCTCGATTGGAAAGTTGTCGCATCTCATCTAATCAAAGTGACTATGTGCATTATAAAGCTATAGAAATGCTATAATTGTAGATCATATCTGCAATCCATTTTAAGTCCATCGCCTCAAGAGCAATTGAAAATAATATAATGAACAATTGAGAGATATTATTTTAATTAAGATGAGTTCTTACGTAGACCTATCATTGCATAAGAATCATGAACTATTTGGCCGGTATCTCCAAATTCACAGTCGTTGTGAAGAAACTTGGATTTAACGAATAGATTTACATCAATTTCTAAATATGAATTCTATGATAAGATTTCATTTGTATGATTTTCATTTGTAAATTACTGTTAATCTTGATTCTACTCGGTTTTTGTTGTTTTATATATGGATTAGCAAGGCATATTGGATTTTCTTAATTGTCAGCCTCTCAAGTGGTGGGATCCTAGTGAAACACATAGATCACAATTCCTTGTTAGTTTGAAGAAATCATTTAAAATAATATGTATGTAATCTCTCTTCTTTTAGACGATGTTGAAGGCGAGTTTATGCTCTGTAATGGTGAGTTCCATACGGGATAGAAACGACGAACTACATAGATAGATAGAGAGAGTGAGAGTTAAAGAGTTTAAAAGTATGGATATATGATTTCACTAAGTTGGGTAAAACGATCAAGTAACAAATCTACGTGAACCTAGTAAATTAGCCAACCCACAAATAAAGACCCAAAAAATGTAAAATAATGTGTCAGTGAGAGTTTTTTTATATTTTTTTGAAACACATGTCTCTGAGAGTTTAAATAATTTTCTTATGGCTTGTTTGGGGCTAAACCCGAAATTATCCATATATTCTAGTTTAATTTAAATTATCGTACAATTATATTTGAGTAAAACAATTTAGCTTGACAAAAAAAAACTTAGCAAAACATGAATGGTTTTGTATTATTTGTTGTCATAGTATATTTATAATTATTAAATTTTTTTTTGGTCAATTATTAAATTAAATTATTTTTTTTGTTTTTAGTATCAGAAAATATAAAGATGGTGAGCAAGTTGAATAAAATATTAGGACTTCAATTGCATCGAGTTTTTCTCATTCTCTTATGTTCTGCTTTTAAACTTGGTGTTCATTTTTCTACCACTCTGGTTATCTTCTCATTTTTCTAGTATTCAATAGTAAGTCTATTTTCAAAAAAAAAAAAAGAAAATTGTATAAAATAATTATAACAATATAACAAACCATTTGTAGACAAAACAGAAGTATAACAAACACTCCATATGTTCTCAAACAACGGAGTACGAATCTGTAGCTCAGTTGCCTCCCTTACATTTAGATTCATATAATTCTTTGGAAAGTGGACATATTTACTCTGTCCGAAGCACTTGAATTCAAAGCAACGAATGTTTATGCACTTGATCACTCTATGATAATTTCAGTGAGTTTGTTAATGAAGAAGGAATAAGCCAGGATGGTGAAGATGACACTGATCGCTTGTGTTACTGATGCGTTGCCCCTATCTCAGTTGCCAGATTCAGACATGCATAAGCAACATTTCTAGTCTCTCTTTAAGAATCTTTCCAGAGCTGACAACGAAGCTTCAAGAATGTCCGTTGAGACAGGCCCCTATTGTCTTATAGCATCAAAAACATGTGTTCTTTATTTGCCTCGCAAAAGCTGTGTTAATGAAAAGCTGGAACGCAAGCATCTCCATCTATTCTTTCTCACGTGATCAATCAAGACCACATAAATATCTTGCATACATTTGTTGTAATCAGGAGAGCTAGAAAGTTGCTTGTATACCAGCTTTCATAGTGATTATTGTTTTCTGCTTATCAAATAGCAACCTTTTGTCCCCAAATCTAACATAAATATCAAAGAAGCAACCGTCCAGGAAAACTCATCCTCTGTACTAATAAGAAACTGATGATTACTAACCTGATTTTTGATATCCATATCGTCAAACTCGTGAACGCAACATATTCCATTATAAGAAGAAAAAAACATTAATCACCAGCCTGTTAAAGAGTAAGATGACATTAATCAGAAATTCTAGGTTACTTGGAAGTTTCATTGCAAGGAACCATTTATCAATGCAAAATTCACTCATTCCAGGTTCTTTAGCAACAGATGCAATCAACCCAGCTGCAGAAGAGGACTTTCTAGATGTATACATATATCTTCTTAGTACTATGCCTATGGTGTACATGCATCAACAAAGCAAATACGGAGGGACACATATTTAAGAAAATCTAAAAAAACAGCAGCAATTAATATACAATGGAACCAATACCTTAGGAATTGGTATTAAGAAAGCTGGGATCCTCAACAATACAGACCTTCGTTGTCACATCTAAGGTTGATGCCTTCAAGAATGGTCTTATGCCCACCACTCGAACGCATAAGTAAAACTGCACGCTATGTCTTTATGTCCAAAAATGATTACTAAATTGTTGAAGTAATCATTTACTGTTGTGAATGTTTTAGGTCTCAACTCTTGATCTGAGCTTCAAGTAGTCCTCATACTTCTCCAGTCACTTAAGAGAAAATAAATCGAGGACAATCTCAAAGTTGAGGTTAATCCTTGACAATTCATATCTATATATAGAGAGAGGGAAATACCTGCAAGTTTTTAGCTGATTGATTTGGATCCATTGTTGCATAACTATGTTTTCTATATTTCTCAGCAGTCTTAGCCATTCCACTAATTCATACAAACAAATGATCACTTAACAGAATCCCAATGTATATCTACCAAACTCACTGATCATATCATTTCAACTCATCCGAAAGCCACAGAACTCTTTAGTCATAAATACCTGCTTCATATAGTTTACCATTGTTGTTGACATTCTTATTGTGTAAACGTAGTTGATGCAGACAGATGAAGAATGCAGGAGATGAAACATTAACCTCTGTGTTATCATTGTACTCTAGATCTCCCTTCTGCTTTAATGCCATCGAATTTGAGCAACAGCCTCATGAGAAGCTTTGCAGCCATGTCAGCCTCCTCCACCGCAACTTCCATCCCTCCATTTACAGAAAGAAATCAACTTAAACCAATCTTTCATCCCCTTTTTCGTACAAAATAAAAAATAAAAAAAGATTGCAGCTCTTATAAACTTACCATGTCCAAGAGCCTATCGACCTCCCATGTGAGAGCTTGAACTGTAGCAATTGCTTTTGATCTCTCTCTCTTCACACTCTGTCACCTGTTCCATGGCTATCCATCTTGATCTGCCCATCACTTGGTCCATCAGCTCTTCGCCGCTTGCTCCGTTAAGTGGACGATGTCAATTGTAACTCGACGCTAGGTTCCGAATGGCTATGGTTCTAGTCACATCTGTTCGAAAGCTAAATAGAAAAAGTAAGCAGAAAAGTGAGGAGAGCGATGAGATTTGGGTGTACTCTACATCACTATTTATAGTATTAGAATTTGAGAATCGCAGAGAAAGTGTGTAACGTTAATTAATGAATACGTAGTGGTGATTCAGGTGGGGAAGACATAAATGAGGGAATAATTAGTTGGTGTTAAACCTCAGAGTAGCCGTTTCGAATGGAGGATTTGCAGAGCCTAGAACGGCGAAGGTTAAAGGTTGGAGAAGAAGTTTATGAGCCAAACAGATTAGGGTTACGTATTAACGTTTCGGAGGATTAGAACAGTGTTACCTGTTATTTTACGTCTTGTTGGGGAAAGTATTCTAATTTGACCTAGTTGAAAAAAATTCATTCTCATTACCCTACCAAAATTCTATCAACCCTACTTTTTTTTCCTATATTTCCCTTCTCCTTATTACCCTCAACTATTATATTATTATCCTTTTTCAGTGGTCCCCACATGCTTTATGTTTTTTTTTTAAATCGATCTGGCTTCCCTCCTCATAAAGCCAACCTTAAATCCAACAACCTAACAGCCGACCCCACATCAACCCACCTCTCTCCTTCCAACAGCTGTCCCTCGTGTCTCCTTTCTCCCATCATGTTTTTCTTTCCCCAACCACCATCGAACTTCTTCTCCCCTTCCACTTGAGATTGACGATTTTGAAGCTTTTTTGAGGTAAAATCATGCATTTTTATTTTACGAAATTTTCATAATAATATACTACTTATGTTCTATGTATTATGTGTAACGAAAAATGAAAGTTTTGCTGTAAAATTCGTGAGAGTTTTAAAGAAAAATGAAAATATTAGATTTTAAAAAAATATGTATTTTTCTCTATTTTTAACACGGTTTTGAAAGAAAAAAACATGAAAATTGTGTTAGACGATAATCTGAGTTATGTAACACGTTATGAGTTGATTAAAAAGACTTAAAAAGATGAAAAACTAAAGTTTTAGGTAAAAATAAAAGTTTTAGGTATTTTGTTATGAAAAAGAATGCTTAAGAACGATTTTGTATATTTCTTCTTTTTTACCACTGTTTTAAAGCAAAATAATGCATTACAGTAGTAGTATACGGTACTGTGGGTTGTATAACACCCTTTTGGTCAGTTAAAAGTGTTAAATAGACAAAAGCAAAAATTTATAAGAACTACTGGAACTACTGGTACTACTAAAGTGAAACGTGTATTACTTGTATTACTGGAACGACTCTGTACCAAAGATCTTGGACAACTTAGATTCTTTAAATGGTTAACTAATCATAATTTTATTTCTTTTCAGGGAATTATATGGCTTCTCCTATTACAATCATATGTTTTGACTATGGAGGAAGTTACATCAAGGATGGGGCTGAGATAAAGTGGATCTCGGGAGAAGATCAAATTCACACTCTAGTGATGAAAACATCTGTGGAAGAGGTTACATATTCTGAATTGGTCGAGTGTATATGCAGAAAGATTAAGGCAAATGGAGATGGGATGGTGAAGATTAGTTACTTTCCATTGGTATTGTATTCCAACAAGCCATCATATATTTGGTGTGATGAAGACGTTTTGGGTTATCTCATGCAAGTAAATCATGATAAATGTAGAAGTGTTTTACATGTGGAGATCAGCAGTGACATGGATGATACATATGGTGGTATGCCGCTTTCAGAAGATGATTATGGAACTGATGATGAAACTGATGATAGCTATGTTGGTCTTTCTGATGGTGTTGGAAGTGATACATACATAACTGAAGAAGATGGAACCGAGGAAGATGGGACCGAGGAAGATGGGACCGAGGAAGATGAGACCGAGATAGATGGAGCTGAGCAAGATGGAACAAAGCAGGATCATGAGATTGGGGGCATGATCACGCCTTACACAGCTGAACAACATGAATACTTTGAGATGCATGAGGATTTAGAGCATGGGTATGAAGGTACAGAAGTCGGTATGGGAGATGAAGCTGTAAGAGCGGGAGTTGAAGCCACAACAGTAGTAGAAGAAGAATGGGATGATGGTCTCGATTTGGTTAAGGGTCAAGAATTCAGAACTAAGACAACCATGCAAGTTCTAGTTCAGAGGGGTGCGCATAAGAATGGTTTTGAGTATGACACAATGAAGTCGGATACTGGGAGATTTGTGGCAAGATGTCGAGCAGCGAAAGAAGGTTGCAAGTGGTATTTGCGTGTAGCAAAGCTTAAGAATTCAGATCTTTGGACGGTAAGAACTTACATCAAGTCTCATACATGCTCAGTGGTAACTACAAGTACCCTTAGAAATAGAAGGAGAGGCACACCACAGGTTGTTGCATCTGTTTTGGGTGAAGAATATCCCGGTAGATATGACACACCAACACCAGCTGATCTGATCAGTATGGTTATACACAAGGTTGGTGTTGATGTATCATATGCCACAGCATGGAGAGGAAAAAGGATGGCTGCTAATGAAGTGCGAGGTACTCCGGAAGAGAGTTATTCTTTGATACACTCCTATATGCACATGCTTAAGTTGAAGAATCCTGGCTCGGTAAGTTATGTTGAAGTGGATGCGGCGAAAAGATTTAAGTATCTATTTTTCGCATTTGGAGCTTCCATAGAAGGGTTTGTAGCGATGAGGAAAGTTATCATTGTGGATGGAACACATCTTAAGCATGTTTATGGTGGAGTTCTGCTTGTTGCGACGGCTCAAGATCCTGATCGTCACCATTACCCTATTGCATTTGGTGTAGTTGATGGTGAGAAAGATGAAAGCTGGACGTGGTTTATGAATAATTTGAGGTCAGTGATATCAGATGTAGACGGATTGGTGTTTCTTTCGGATAGAAATATGAGCTTGATCAAGTCAATCCGTGAGGTGTTCCCAACGGCTTCACATGGGTATTGTATCTGGCATTTGGCTCAAAATGTCAAAGGACATGTATTCAACAACAGAGACGTTTGTGCAAGCAAGTTTAGAGAATGCGCATATGCTTATACAGTGGCTGAGTTCGATGTTCTCTATGCTGCTTTTTCCAGAAAGTATCCTTCTGCTGCCGAGTATCTAGAGAAGAGTGTTGAAGTGGGAAAATGGGCAAGATGTTACTTTGAAGGAGACAGATACAATGTTGACACGACCAATGCAGCAGAATCTATCAATGGTGTTCTTCGGGAAGCGAGGAAATACTTCATGCTACCGATGATTGATGTTATCATTAAGAAAATGGCTGAATGGTTTAACAAACACAGGAAGAAGGCAGCTCAAATACCAGCCACAAAGAAGCTTGTGCCTAAAGTGGAAACCATGTTGTCAAAAAGATGTTTGGAAGCGAGGTGTTTAGATGTGGTTGAGATAAACAGCTTTCTCCATGAGTACAATGTCGATGGTAAAGACGGAAAGATTTATACGGTTGATTTGCAAAGAAAAATGTGCAGCTGCAGGTGCTTTGATATAGACAAAATCCCGTGTGTTCATGCATGTGCTGCTGCAAAGTTCTTGAGTGTTGGAACGGACCTCCATCTACAAGAGTTTTGTTCGAAATACTATACGGTGGAGCTTTGGGCGTTGGCATATTGGAGGACAATTTATCCTGTGCCACATCAGTCTGAATGGGTTATACCAGATGAAATTCGAGCACTCAAAGTTCTTCCTCCATTATATGATAAAAAGAAAGGACCCACTCAGAAGCAAAGGTTTCCATCAGCCGGAGAATTTCGTGGACGAAGAAGAGGACGAGGAAGGGGAAGAGGAAGGGGAAGGGGAAGGGGAAGGGGAAGGAGCAGAGAAATGAGAGGCGGACGTTTGTATGAGTATTTTGAGTGTGGAAGTACTTCTGCAGCCGCGGAGTAGCATGAGACTCTTGTACTTTGAACTAGCAGGTAACTCTGAACTACTAGGAACTAATGGAACTACTATGTGTAACGTGAACTGCTAGTACTGCTAGAACTACTATGTGTAATATGGACTACTAGGAACTACTTTGTACTACCCTCAACTACCAAAAACTACTTCGTATTACTATTTGTTATGCATGTTTCTAAGAACCTTAATTTTCTTCTTATTATTTATTTTTAAAAAATGTATCTCGTATATTACGTGATTATATGTCCACACATGTGTTTATTTGTCAAACTAGACATAAAATACTCTTAAAATCTCAAGTTGGTAGAAAACTTCTCATTTCAATAGAAAACATCCTTATACTTCCTAGTTAATGTCTTAATGGGAAGGCCATCATGAGATGAATTTCAGAAAATACATATTTTCTGAAAATTTATTCTGCCAATGTGTTATATACAGTATAAAACTGTCTAAATATATTGGTATTACTAATTAATTTAATTTAATGACGTTGTATTACTAAAAAATGTTATAATTTGCAAAAATATTACTATGAAGAGTGAAATATTACTACTACCTTGAGTACTACTAAGAGTAAGATAAATATCACTTTAATATTCAAACACGTTTTAGACATGTGCCATATGTATTTTTTTTTACAAAGTGTTGATAATGTGTTACACGTTTTAGACATGTGTCTTAGGTTTATTTTTTTTTTCATGAAGTGTTGACAATGTTTTTGTCTTAGTAATACATAATAAACCTAGTAGTACAAATTTGCTTTCTTAGAACATGGATTGCCTTGTCTTCAATTAGACCAACCCTGCTTCAAGACAATCACACAACACAAAGCATCCTACATAATAGCATCTAAGTTTTACAGACCAACAACCAAAAAAAAACATAGCATCCTACATAAGTTCACAACAAAGCCGAGATAAATATTAAACATAACATCCTACATAAGTTCACTAAGCCTCTGTTCTAGGCTTCTTCTTGCGCCCTTCAATCTCGTCGGTGTCGGCTTCAGTGAAAGGAGAGGAAACCCACCGTGACCGTGCACGTGTCCTTGTTGTCTGTTCTGGCGTTGTGAACTTCTTTGGGTCAGTAGACTTTCTCGGTCTATTTCTCACCGCAATTGCCTTAGGCCTATGCTTCACCCCAATACGAGCAGGAGCTCCCTCATTCATCTCATCAACAGCAGGAGCTCCCTCATCTACAACAGGAACTCTCTCATCCGTCTCATTAACAGCAGCCGCTTCCTCACTCTCTGAAACTCTCTCAACCGGCTCATCTACAGCAGGAGCTTCCTCATCTACAACAAGAGCTCCCTCAGTCGTCTCATCAACAGCAGAAACTATCTCAGCCGGCTCATCTACAGCAGGAGCTCCCTCATCTACAGCAGGAGCTCCATCATTGCTCTTGCAAAGTGAAAGAATCCAGTGTTGTTGTTTCTCTTCCTCTGTGTATTTATCAGCCTCTTCATCCCACGAAAGAACAAATCTCTTACGTGGTATCCAATTCTCTGATGATCTCCTCGCGGCTGCCTTAGTCCTACCACGTGGTGGTGTAGGAGTTTCCTTGGGTTCCTTCGCAGCCTCCTTCTCTAGTTTCTCAGGAGAATTCTCTGTTTCAACCTCTTCTTCAATCTCATTGTCGTGGTTCAGCTGAGATTCTGTCTGTTCCTCCATAGTTGTTTCCTCACTCTTTTTCTCATCTTTCTCAGGCTCTTTCTCTTGCTCAGAACCTTTATCTTCCTCCATAGCCGCTTCCTCACTCTCTTTCTCATCTTTCTCAGGTTCTTTCTCTTGCTCATAACCTTTATCTTCCTCCATAGCCGCTTCCTCACTCTCTTTCCCATCTTCTCCTTTATCACTCTGCATCTGTTCCTCTTCATTTCTATCATAAGACCTCTCATAACCCATGTTTTGGTACATGAAATCCTCACGGTTCTCATTCCTCTTCATTTCTTTCTCAATGCCATCAAGCTTCTCCTCCATCGTCTTCTGCTTACTGGCCTTCTTTTTTAAATATCTCTGGCAATATTCAACGCCATCAAGCCTCTTCTCCATTGCCTTCATCCTCTTAGCCCTCCTCTTCAAAACAACTTGGCTCTTTTCCATGACACCAAGCCTCTTGTCCATTGTCTCCACCTTCAAATTCACTTCACTCAAACTAGTCATCAACCTCTCTTCAAACCCTTTCAGAAGGTCCTCCAAACCATGACTAGAGGAGGATACTTCTTCATTCACTTTCTTTTTGTCTTTCTTCTTAGTAAACTCCCTTGCAGCCACATCTAACTCATATAACTCTTGCCAAAAGATAGGCTTCTCCTTAACAGTAAGCCATGTGCTCCACGCATTGCTTACTCCTTCCTCATTTTCATAATCTGGCTCCCCTTCCACTATGCGCGCTAAGAGGGATTCTTCATCAACAGTGGGAATCAAAACACTTGTAATAACCTGAAAATAAAACCAACACAATCACTTAACAAACGCAATAGTATTCAACTCACTTAATAAAATCAGTAGGAACCAGAAAACTAAAAACATACCTTGGTTTCTCCAATGGCGCCATACAAATCCTCAAGTGGATAACCCTTCATGCTGTTATTTTGGAAACGCCTCTTGCACATCCTCGGACAGTTACTCAGACAACCATCTACTCTTTCTCTGAATTGTGCACTCAGAGCTGGAATACACTCAAATGCCAAGATCTACAAATAGAACTCGTCAAAACAGAATATTCATAAAAACAACAATTTGTCTAAAGAAAGCAATAATTTACCTCTAAAGGAACTATGAATCCGGGAAAGTTGACAGTGCTTTTAGGTTTCCCTTTGAGTTGCTTCATCACGTGATTGATGGACCGGATCGCATCATCGAACGTCAAGCGACCCCAAGGAAAGGTTTTGCAAATTTCCACATTGTTGACGACTCTTAAAATGAAAGAGTCAAATGGGGCATTATACCTTGCCTTCGCTCTGATAACTGTGCCTAGGAAGTAAAGCACCGCCATCCTGAGTCGATCCCCACATGCACTCATACTCAACAACTTCTTCTTCACAGATTCCATTGTTATCTCCTTATGCGAGTCAAAATGCCTATCTACAAAAGCAAAGCTCCCCAACTTCTCATACTTATCCGGGTAGTCACGGCAGTCCAAGCCCGAGATGAGTGCATGCTCTCTCATTGAATACCGGATGGGCACGCCATTAACCGCAAACCAAGCTGTGTCCTCTCCCTCGTATAAGGGAATCGTGCGCAGTAGCAGCGTCCACATACCCAACAACCTCAAGTTTGGTTCATCGGGCATGTGGAAAATGTGGCAGAACTGAGGGTGGTTTTCGAACCACTCCAACTCAGGCTTAAGCTCCTTCAAGAACTCCACCGTGGAGCTCACAGAGCACTTGCTCTGTATCTTACACGACTTGGTGAATTCCGTGTTCTTGAAGTATAGCTCATCAGGTGGCAATGGTTGGCATTCCTGCAAACCACATCAAATTATATTAGCACTTTATTTATTAATTTGTCTTAGTAAAACCAGTAATACTAGTAATGCACCAACAATACTAAAACCAAAAAAATATTGCAGAATGATGATCAGTGAATCTGAGATGTTGAGAAGGCATACCTGAGATGTTGCAGAATGATGATCAGTCTGAGTCTCATTCCCGCCTGAGAACTCTTCAGCTATTGGAGCAGGGTTGTGTTCTTGAACCTTTTCTCTTGTGGAATTGTTTTTTTTCTTATTCTGCCTTTTCCCTCCCCGCTTACCACGGCCTGTCATGATCTTAATCCCCTGAATATACATAAACAACATATATTCAACAACAACAGAAGCTAACAAACCCATTCAATATCCACAAAAAAATCTCAGAACAAAACAATTTACTACTAGGCTTTCAATTAAGTTACACAAAGATAAAACAATTTCTCCCAATAACAAATCGATTCAACAAAAGAATAACTTTAAAAAAATTCAGATTCGAAACAAAAATTGTTTCATTTCTTTAAGCAGAACAAGCACACATCATATAGGGAAACACACATCAAAGCCATTTGAAGATATGAAAAAGGCATTACCTTTTACACGCCGATTTCGAAAACAGAACAAGAGGATGAAAGGAATCTGACGCCGGAAAATATGGTGGTTCTGATGATGAATAGGAGAATACAAGGTGGTTTTCGGTGGGTTTCGGTGGATTTCGGGGGATTTCGGGTCGATTTTGGGAATGCTTCGAGTTCGTCGGGTTCTAGGGTTTTGAGGATTGATTTCCTTTCGATTTGGGGGAAATGAGAAACATAGGAGAGAAAGAGAGGGTTTGGTCCGAATTTGGGAGAGAGATACGCGGGTCACGCCCATGGATCCGGGTCGTGTGAATTGGGTCAAATAGAGAGAGGTTGGATCTGTAAATATTAGATTTCATTAAGGGTAGTTTCGTTTTTTACCACGTTTTTTATTAAAATATGATTAAAAATATAACATTTTTTATTAGTGGGGTAAGATAGAATAACGATAGGAGTGAGTGGGGCATCTTAGAGTAAAGTCCTCTTGTTGGAGATTGAAGAAGAGGATGAACCCTAAACTTTTCTGTGAAGTCGAGGAAGACGAAAAGCGTTTGGTCTGTTTTGGGCTTGAATTTCTTAGTTAACAGAAAACCCAAAAACAAAGCCCACAAATATTAAGAACAATCGTAAATGAAACGCAGCATACTATGAGATGGGACACGTGTCAAGCTCAGGTTGAACGAATTGATGACGTGGCGGTCTCTTGAGAGAGTAAACTATAATTTATATATATAGATAGATGTCTAATTCTAATTAGTATGAGATTACGAGACTTTTTTTATAAGGAACCCAAAAATAAATATATGTGGGCTTGCTTTTTAGATCCAAAGTGGACAATATCGTACTAATCGGAAAATAGAGAATTGTACTGGACTCACTAAATACCAATTGCAATTGGTATCAGAACTAGATTGACGAAGATATGCAAGAAGCTTGACTTTTATTCCCAAAATATGCAATATCGTACTAATCAAGGATAATCCAAAAGAAAACGATAAAAATATTTTTTGGAAGAAAAAAACATAAAGAAACTTCAGTTCCCTTAATTCCAAAATAGAGAGAGATTATGAGTGAATTGAACGTTTTCCATTTAGTGGGGGTTATTGGTTCTAGTTATTTAATGGATTTATAAATCCTCCTTAGATTTATAAATCTAATGATTATCAAATCAAACAAGTGGATTTGAAAATTATTGATATGAATTTCAAAATCAAAATAAGTGTATTGTTATAAATCAATCAAATTGATTTGTAACTAAAAATAAATAAAGATCTAATACTAGTTTAAGAGAGAAGATGTTCGGTTTAATCCAGAAACTAATTTTTTTGTGGATTTCAGTTAGGTTTGGTAATCGGTTAGTTCATGTTTCTAAAAAAGTTACAAACAGTACTAACCGAACCATTCAAAATCCAAACCGAAATAACCAAAAAAATTTCAAAATTTATTCAATATTAACCAAAAATCTAATCAAACTAATCACAAAGCCAAAATCTTCGACAAACAAATTTTTGAAACTGAGCCAAATTTTTTCGGTTTAATTCGGTGGAATTTCGACCAACACGGACTAACCAAATTCCAAACTAACTGAAGAAACTGAATCCGCATGCCTATCTAAAACCACTAGTAAGTTAGGCATTGATTTAGCACCATAAATTGGATAAGTTTTCTCGGTTATCCTCCTAAAACTATCATGGATATGAGATATTGGCAAATATAATTTGACATCTCAGTTGAGAAGTTGGCCAGATAGTTATCAATATGAGAAATTAACAAGTTGAAAAGTTGTCATGCACATGTTTATTATAACAAATCTAACCAGCACAATACTTAAAAACTTTTCCAAGCGTAAAAGAGTTTTTTTTTAAACAAAATAATATAAATCCAGTCAAAATAACAAGGTTCAACTTAATATTTGCTCCTTTGTATTTTTACCCTAAAAAAACTTTAAAATCCTCTCAAATCGAATTATAAATCAAATCCATAAACAAATTCTTACTATTGAATAACACTTGATTTTGAAATCCATTTAAAAATCATAGAACCAATAACAATGAATTTGAATATGAATTTAAAACCATATAACCAATAACACTGAATTTGACTTAGATTTCCAAATCCACTAAAATACATAAACCAATAACACCCTCTTAAACAGGTTTCATAAGTTGAAATTAAGAAAAGAAACAAAAAAAAACCTGCGTTAAGCTTGAGATCCAGGGTGTTTGTCCCAGGAAATTTTTTTTTGAGATGCATGGTAAAATTGATCTATGTCATCGGCCCAGCCCAATACGATACTCCCTCGTATATATAAGAGAGGCATAAGTCATATCGCTAAACTTAAATTAACAAAATGTCAGAATACGAAGGAATCATCGCCGACAAAGTCTTTATCCTGGAAGATCTTTTCGACGACGAACGCATCCCTACATCTTTGGTGATAAACCAAAGTAAGATCTCTCTATCTGAACTATATTTCATCTTAGCCTAGGCGTCGTTGTGTATATTGTATATATATTATAACACATTTTCATACAAATTTATAGTTTTATATTAAAATGAAACAGAAACTGCGCTTAGCGTGCGTAGCTAATAGATAAAAATATAAAATTGTGGTCGCTTAAATTATTAAATAGAAAAATTATTTAAAACAAATAGTTTTGTATAAAGTAAAGTAAAAATATGTAATCTTTATATATAAAACAGTGTTTTCCTACTTCCTGATGCTGTCAAGTCATTAAGTAGAGGGAGGAAACGTTGCCACGTGTCTTCTTAATATCTCGATTTCTTTGCTTTCGTTTCTGGACTGATCTTAATGGGCCTAAACGAATATTTTTTTTTCTTTTCTTATGTTCTTTATGGAAACGGGCCTTAACGAGTTCTATTAATTTTATTTGGGCTCAGAAAATAAATAAAAAATTATAATTCCATCTTCACATGCCTTCTTGATTCGTAGGGTTGGGCGTCTGCATCAGCTCCGATTTTGCCGAACAACCATGGCGGTTAAGGATCTACGAGTCATCTCTTCGTGTTGGATTTCTGTGTCGTTTAACGTTCCCGTTGTTTCGCTTGCGTATGATCTCCATCACCATTAATAGCATTCTTTAATCCTTAGACCCACACCAACCACAACCACGATTGATCATTCAATGTTCCTTATCTCTTTCATAGTTGGTGGAATTTCACATCTAAAAGGCCAGTCTTCTTCCCATTAACGTCATCTTCACCATTCCTATTCAAGAGAACCTTCTTTTTCAGTAACGTGGTATCCAAAGTTGTGCTTAATGTTCTTGAGTTCCTCACCGATGATTTCTCTGACATGGATGTGCTCGAAATCTCTGGTGAGATCTTTTTGTATGTTATTGTTTTGATTAAAAAAACACTTCCTTTTAGCTTAGAGACATCTTTCTTTTTGGCTTGAGACTTAAAAATTCTAGATTTATTGGTCAGGTAATTTCTTTTCGGACAAAAGCCTGCAGCTCTAAACTGGATCGAGGGACATGGAAATCTGTTGTTTGTGAGGTAGTAATCAGAGAAGAGAACATGTTGAAAATGAGTGTCGCTGCTTTAGTGGAGCTCAATATGCTCAAGAACCTCACATGCACTGCTGTTGCAGGCTCTCTAGGTGGATTTAGCGCTGACGGCAGAAACATAGGCTTTAATGTATTTATAGCTACTTGCCAAGATCCAACTCAAAACGTTGAGAGCTCTCGGTGCATCACAGTGATGGAAGCCATAAACGGCAAATATATACATATCTCTATCACTACGCCATCTATTGAGGTAATTGAACAAATCTGTCTCTTAAGTTCTTTAATTTGATTTGATTTATGTCTCATGGTTAACATTTTCAGGTTGAGACAACGAAAAGATAAATGAGTATAGTTGAAATTTTTACTTTTATGCAAGAGAAACATTCGACTTTCCTATTGAGATACAGTTTCCAAGCAGTTATTCATATGCTATGGCTAGAGAGGAACGCAATAAGAGTTGGGAAGCCAATGCAACCAACTACTTGCCTAACTACTAGGCTGGATAAGTTGGTGAGAAACAGAGTAACTTCTCTAAGGAAGAAGAATGGAGTAAAGTATGAGAAGGCAATGGAGATTTGGTTTGGAAGAAGATAAGCATAGAGTAAAGATGTGTCTTATATTCTTTAAAAACTTTGCAGTATATTCTCTGTACAAAGGTTTTTTTTTAGATGAATAATTTAAAATTCTTTCAAAAAAAAAATTTACTTTTTGTCATCAAATTAAAACTCAGATAAATTGAAAATTTGATTGTAAACCATAATAATAATTAATACATAATCAAAATAAATATTTAAAAACTTACTACAGAAACAAAAAATTATGCAGTAATCAAAAAATAACAATTTAGTGGAACACATAACAAAATATATATATATATATATATAATACAAAAGATATAATTAATAAAAATAACCACTTAAGAAATACATTTGCAAGAGAGTAATTTATTGTATCTTAATAATTGTATTTAAAGTTTTTTACGTTTTATGAATTCAATAAAAATATTCAACCTTAATTTCACTACTTAAATGAAAATAATATATATATATATATATATTTATTTATTTATTTATTTATTTACTCAATATGAACAAGAGACACAATAAATAACAATATGTCAATGAAAATATAAGAGCAGAAATTATAAGAGTTGATAACCTAAAATAAACAAACATATCAAAAAAAAATCTATCCAACAAAATAAGATATATAGAACATATACATCCTCATTAAAATACAAAATATACTTAATTGCAACGAGAAGGAAGTTAATACCCTATCATAAAACATTTCAAACTGAAATGAATGATAAAATAAAAATAATAATTTATACATAATATGTAACCAAATAATTTTAAATGAAAATTGTCTAACAAAATATATAAGTTTTCCGCGCTTCGCGCGGACCTAGCCTAGTTTAAACAAAAATTAAATCCTTAGATGTATGCACTAATAGGATTAGATGTTAAAGTCAATAACCAAAGTAAACCAATTACATATATGAACATCTATTGATTTAAAACTAACACCATGCACAATCTATATATTATATTAAAACACACACTAATACTATACATATAGAGAAAATATATTATATCCAATTAAATATGTTTTCAAATATTAACCATAATTGGATAATCTTATAATCTAATTTAAAAATTAAATGAAGATTTGAGAAATATTTCTTGGTCTTGATAGTTTTTTTAATTTTCTTACAACTAACCTATAAATAAACTATAGATTTTTAATATATTCAATAAAGAATTATACATGCAAAATAATTTGGTAACACATATATTTTATCTGAAAGCAGTAATATGAAATGTGGCGTATTTTTTTCAAAATAAGTTCCCGTGCAATATCGTACGGGTTTCTTACCTAATTATATTAAAATCTTTCTATTTTTAAAGTTTTGTCTCCAAACCAACTAATCGTCTAATCTATTAAAATTAGAAAATAAATTAAGTTAATAGTATATTTTAAGTATCAGAAACTTGAAAAATGAAGAATATTTTCTTTCAAAATTTAAAAATCTAAACCTAATTTGAAATATCTGGATCCAAACTAAAATACCCGAACTCCATACAAAATATAAAAGTATCTGAATAGGTCTTACATATGTATACCAAAATACTCAAAAATCTAAAATATCTGATTCGAATCCAAACAAATACTCGAATGTCCAAACCTTTGTCAAAGACAAACCCGTTAAAACAAATGGGTTGTCACCGCACCCCATAAAATATAATAAATTTAAAAATGCATGTAAAACTGTAAAGCTTCAGCATCACGTATAGTTCAGATGATACATTGAACCCTCGGGGTTCGACGCCAAATGACTCCTATATAATTTTTTTTCAGTAGTGTAGTAGTGGTTTGACACCGATTAAATTGAATTTTGGGTCCGCACTGTTATTGTCACAAGTTGTTGTTGGATTATATTATAGAGAGGAGAGGGATTAGATCAAATATTCTTAAACGATGAATTATTTATCAATGAAAAGGAAAATAAAAATTGATGCCCGAAGCGAACCAAACAAACTTGTTTTTTTTTTAAGTAATAGTATACTACGTATATTAATACAATCATATTCCACTGATCTTTTAAAAAATGAAAAAAAAATATTCCCGAATTATCTGAAGAATTCTAGAGTGTCAAAACAAAATTCGAGTTGAGTTCTTATTCACTCTGTCTTTGCATATCAAGTTTATAAGAAACTTCCTTCAACACTTCTATTCTATGAAAGCATATTTTTATAGTTAAAGAAGTTTTGACCAGAAATGGTAGGAGAAACCGACATGTATGTTGAAGATGCATAATATATCAAGGTGGCCCATCATTTTCGCTAATTACATATTACATGTTTTGTCTTCTAATAATTTACATGAAAGAGTTGACATCCAATTGCTTTTCGGTTCTCTCTTACACCAAACTTAACGAATTTAATCCATAAGAACGGTAGGAGTGTTTATATAACAACTGTAAAAATAATGAATATTGTGTTACTATAGGAATGAGTATACTGCTACTCGTGTTTAAAACAGCATAATATATGTTTTTTTTTGAAACTTAGCATAATATATGTTGACGAAGGAATATGAACATACTGATAAAGTTGTGAAGATTTGTATCAGCAAATACAAAAAAAAAAAACATTCTAAAATGCTAATGATAATGGACTAGTGGTTTTATTCTGTTGAGGATATTCCTTGTTAATTCAAACCAAACGAAGCTCAAATAATTTCCATTACTTGGTCATCTGTAAGCCCTTAAATAATAAGGAAAAACTATTTTTATGAGTTTCGGGATTTTGTGAAGGTAGAATATCGCCCATCAATCAAAAATTCAGACAGATTACATTGCAAGTTTTCAAAAATTTATTAAATAATTATCCGACGAATCAAGCTCATAAGCTAATGAAAATAGTAAAATATATTTATATGGAAAAATATTATCCGTTCGATTTTCTTAACTTCGTGGTTGGTGGTTTGGGGATTTGGATGAGATTTCGATGTGATTGATGGACGCTCTTTGTTGAAAGGATCCTAGACGATGAAGGCATGAGTTACAGCTTCTCTCTGTTGCGATTTCGGCGTCATTCAGTTCTCCGGCATTCTCTCCGGATGAAGAAGGTGGAAAGATAAGTGGGACACGTGTTCTCCGTTATCTGAGGACTAAACACGTGTTCTTTGTTATGGCAAAATTCGATGCGTATATCGTTAATGTTTGATGGACTTTGAAACCCAAGTGTCTATATCTCTTTTTTGTTTTTTTGGGTTAAGCTTTCGATTTTGTCTCCTTTGTAAGATATTAGACCTTGTATTTTTGGGCTTGGTCTTTTAATAAAACTCAGCTGGCAAAAAAAAAACTACGAAAATAGGACTCACGTCTTCTTTATACAATTTTAAATTTATCCCATCCAATATATATTGTTCAGAAAGAAAAAAAATCGCACCCAATATACCATAAGGGAACATAGTTTGATACTTGTTAACTTTAACATAATTTGGTCAAGGAAGTAACATTTCATACACAGTTCAGAATAAAGTAACGTTTCATATGCATCAGTAAACAAATGTAAGCTAAATGGTTTTGTTTTTCTATGAAATCTAAATAAATATTTTTGGGTTAAACTGATAATTAGAGAAGATGCCATATTAAAAGGGATTCGTAATTAACCAAGTCTTTTTGACTTAATAATAAAAAAGTTTCTGTTAGCTGCGATTTAAGTGAATTAATCATTCACGTGTACCTGCTGGATATAAGATTTTTTAGAATTAGTTTTTGAGTTTAGAAGATATTTGAGATCTCCATCGGTTATAAAAAAAAATTCGGTTTTATCACATAATTAAAGCAATCAGAAGTTTCAACTCATCGAGTGCGCGGTCGGTTAAAGCACTTTGATTGACCGTTATAAACGCGTCAAACCGAAATCACATCTCGCCACGTGTTTGTAAGTTTCATGGTGAGACAAACACGTTTTTTCCAACGTCTGTTTTCTGTCGGAACGATGATGTGTCTCTTAATTAACGGTATCGTACATGCTATGGCGGCAGTTTAGAACCTTCTTTTTTCTTTCTTAAATTTATTATAACAAAGTATTATCATCAATCACCATATGTAAAATGCCCTTTTCGTCCACTTTCGGGTTTAGCGCGATGTTAATTTGTGTCTAAATAAAATCAGGATATAAACTTCGGTGATGATGGTTTACAGTAAATCAGTAATGTTTGTTGATAATTATCCATATGACTTAATTAAAAGTATATTAATTTGTCATCTTATTTCGAGAGTCTCATAAGTCAAAATATTTTTGTTCTCCTCCAGTATAGGAATAATTATATTAAGTAGATATATTTTTCAAATTTTAAGTAAAAGAATGTAGATATATTATTTATTTTGAAATAGACTTTTATATTATTTAATTTACTTTTAACTTGGAATCTTAAAATAGGTAGATATTCAACGGCAAGCATTGATTGGACAAGTTGGATGAAAATTTATTTTTAAATAGTTTTTTGCAACTAAAAAAACAAGAAGAGATGGACTGGGACAGGAAAAAGGAAGTTCGACTGTAAGAGAGCTATAAAAATGAAAGTGAGGTAGTGAATGTCTCTATCTCTTTTTTTTTTTTTTTTTTTTTTTTTTTGCTAAAGTCTCTATCTCTATCTCTTATTTTACGCACCTTCTTTAATCATAACTTATTTTTGTCATCTCTCTATAAGAAAAGTCGAAACAATGCGGAGGTTATGTTCGTTATACATATACTAGTAATTAATAAAGTATCCAGTAGAAACTGAAATACTCTGAAACAAAAATCCGAATCCAAAAAGAGATTTCTTTGATATACATAGCTAGTCACATCTCGCCAAAAATAAATTTGTTGTTTATTTGGATTTAAAAATAACTTTTTATTTATTTTTGTTATTTAATAAATTTGTTGGTTATTTGAATTTAAAAATGATTTTCAAAATAGTAATATTTGTGATTTGTTTCGTTTTCTATAGATATTACATATTAGTATTTTAGTATTTGTTTTGTTTTATAGAATCACGGATATCCGGATTTTTTGGTTCGAGTCAATATGAATATAATTTGAATTAAAATCTACGCATATTTTTTTTCTAGCATTACACCCTCCATAAAAAGGAAAAACTAAATGAAAGAAGAGCAGAAAAATATCCAGGGAAAAAAACAGCGTTTTATTGTTTCGGTGATATTGAAAAAAAATATATACACATGGTTACAATAACCAAATTATCATGTTTTTTTAAAAAACATATATATGATTTAGTTTGCCCTTTCCAACTAAATATAAGTATACATATGATACAAAACATCATGTTACAACTCTTAAACTTTATAGCAATATCTGACTCTCCAATTGTTTCTATTAATTTTTATACGTAGTAGGCCAAGCTTTATCAACATATTTTTCAATAATTTTATAATTTGAAAACAATTAAGCCATATCATATGAAAAGTAGTCTTTAGTTATTCAGAAAGTGTGATTAAGTATACCGAACCATAGAATACAAAAGATCAAAAAGAAAATAAGAAAAAGTTTACAAAGATAAGGCTCCACTAAAGACTAAATACTATATTAGGCCAAACAAAGGAGTATTACATACTAAATCTATAAGTCACTCTTGGCTAACTACGAATAAACTAACGACAGCTAAGCTCTTGGAGAATGAAGATGTTATTTTTGTCACATCTCTTATAGTTTGGTTGCTCACACATACAAAAAGTTAAATTAGTAATACATATTCTACTTATACTTTTTATTGAACGGGCTTTACGATAAGGCAATTCCAATTAAATTAAAGAGTGTCAACAAGGTTCAAAATCGAATTTTAAAAACTGTAATCTATGGAACTTTATTAAAGAAGCAATAGATACAATAAGCAACAAAGACATAATTAAATCATAAAGAGAGCAGAGATCAATATGACCTACAATAGAGTCCCGAGTTGATCATAATACCATACGAGGCTTGTTCCAAATCTTTCATATGACCATCAACATCTTACACGGTTACACGTTATAGCATTTAGAATAATTAAAAAAATATAGAAAGGAGTGGAAGTTATGTATAAGTGTTGTTTGGGTAAAATAACACTTATACATGACTGAAAGTATTAAATAAAAACAATGCGCTCACCACGCATATATATAGAAAGTATTAAATCCGTGTGGTTCAAAACAATGCGCTCGTCGCCCAGCATCAACTGAAAGTATTAAATAAGGGGATGTTAGGTATTATAAGTGTTGTTTGGGTAAATAACAAAATCAGGAACTAACTAGCAAACCCCACTCCAGAAATTAATTATGACTATTTATATATTATTTCGATGTTTTGGGGCTTTTGAAAGTGAACACGGTTTCGAATGAGAAAGCTAGCTCACCACGCATATCTATAGAAGAACAACGATTCGGCGGTCGGAGTATCTTTTTGCGTTTAGAAAGAAAAAAAAACAAATTATTTGTGTTTTTCGTCTCTCGTGCTTGTGGTCGTTAAGTTCGTAGGTCGTATTTACTAATTTCCGCAACGGTAAAATGATCTCTTTTCTTAAAAGATGCAGTAAAATTGTGTTTTTGTGTAATAAGGCTTAGAGCATCCGCAATAGGAATCCTTAAAAAAAAATCTTTAACAGTAAATCATTATAATAATATGTGGGATCCATAAAAAATTAAGGATTATTTCTTAGAAATACTTAAATAAAGATCAATCTTTAGTAATATTCGAGGGCTCTACGACACGGGACGGTCCGCGATTGGTTGATATTCTCTATTTTTTATTTGAAAAAAAAGAATTAAAATTTATTTTTAAGGAATCCAATAGATAACACCATTGGAGATTTCTTAGATTCGCATGTTTCATTTGTCGACTACCTTTCAATATTTATTCCTCCAGTAGCGTCATATATAATTACTGTATAGAAATTGTATAGTGCATAATACAAGTGCCCATATTTAATGGATTTTAGTAGAATTTAAAAATAAACATATTGTTATTTTCCTACTAATTTGTTGTAATTCAACTGTTAGTTTTATTCTCGTACCACGTATTTTGCTCATGTGTTGTCGGATAAAACAAAATTTAAAAGTTCAGAAATCTGTTTAACCTCTCCAATCCTATGGTCTTAAAATGGAGATATGGTTAATCAAACATTACTTTCACTAAAAATTATTTTGTTTTAAATAATTATATTATAAAAGATGAGATGAATCATAATATTCTTGATTAATTGACTTGTTATTGCCTATCACTATAATAGTCTTTCACCTCTTTAATTTGTACTGACATGTTATTGTAACGAACAAATTATGGAATGTCGAGCTTACTATTTAAGGTTTCCGGATATGCTATATCGATAACAATAGCAAGATAGCATCAACTCGAGTTCGTTAGCTTTTAAAATTCACTAGGCTTAACCCGCGGTGCTATTTTGATTCTCAGATGTTAACTGGACTATTTTGATTTTCAATTATACGTTTGTGTGAATACATAAATGCTTTCTATATATGATTTCCGTAATATAAAGTTTTCGTATTTTTTTAATGATGTTTTAATTTTGTTGTTGTTTATATGCTTAACCTAAGTGATATTGGTTCTTAACCATTTATTTTTTCTAAAAATAAAAAAAAATAATGGCACAATGAGTAACATATATCAAAACATATCTAACTACACATATTGTATATTTATACATATATCCTTAGAAAAAATCATAAAAACAATACATTTCTCAGATAAATGTTTAATGTAGTTTTTCATTTCTTATTGTATATTTACTTACTATTTAGCTTTTCTTATAATGTATATTTATGTATTCTAATTTTTTTGCATTTATATCAATTGGTAATATTACGATAGATATTTAATGTAATATTTCTATTTCTTATATTGTATATTTAATTATTAATTTATTCTACTATAAATTTTTCAAATAGTTATCTAATGTAGTTTTTCTATTTCTTATATTGTATATATACATATTATTTATTTTATAACATTGCATATTTATTTATCTAATATTACGATAGATGTTTAATGTAACCTCTCTATTTTTATATTTTATATTTATTTATTATTTATTTTACTATACATTTTGAAGATAGATGTTTAATTTAGTTTTCCATTTTTTATATTGTATATTTACTTATTCTTAGTTCTTGCTTTATATCAAATTATAATATTACGATATATGTGTAATGTAATATTTCTATTTCTTATATTGAATATTTAGTTAGTATTTATGTTTTTCCTATATTGTATATTTACTTATAAAATATTTAGAAATAATAAAAATTTAGTTTTTTCATTTCTTATATTATATATATAGTTGTTCTAATTTTTTTGCTTTAATATCAAATGGTAATATTACGATGGATGTTTAATGTAATATTTCTAAGTATTATATTTTGTATTTACTTATTATTTATTTTACCATATATTTTTCAGATAGATGTTAATGTATGTTTTCTATTTCTTATATCGTATATTTACTTATCATTTATTTTTTCTAATATTATGATAGATGTTGAATCTAATTTTTTTATATTCTACTTACAATTTATTTTACTATTTTTCAGATAGATGTTTAATTTAGTTTTCCATTTCTGATATTGTATATTTACTTATTGATTATTTTTTCTTATGTTGTATATTTATTTATTCTATTTTTTTATTTTATATCAAATGAAAATATGACGTTAGATATTTAATGTAATATTTCTATTTCTTATATTATATATTTACTTAATTTTTAGTTTTTCTTATATTGTAAATTTGTTTATTCTAATATTATGATAAATGTTTAATATAATATTTCCATTTCTTATATTTTATATTTAATTATTATTTATTTTATTAAATATTTTTGAGAGAGATGTTTAATTTAGTTTTCCATTTCTTAATTGTATAATTACTTATTGTTAATTCTTTAATTGTGTATTTACTTATTATATTTTCCTGCTTTTATATCAGATAATAATATTATGATATATGATTAATGAAATATTTCTATTTCTTATATTGTATGCTTGTTTTTATTTTATTGTATATTTACAAATAAAAATATTTAGAAATAATAAAAATGTAAACCTATACATTTTTTAGATATATGTTTAATGTAGTTTTTCCATTCCTTATATTGTATATTTACTTATTATTTATTTTTCTTATACTGTATAGTTACTTATTATTATTGTCTTGATTTTATATCAAATGAAAATATAATGATAGATATTTAATGTAATATTTCTATTTCTTATATTGTATATTTACACATTATTTTTTTAATTTTATATTTACTTATTCTAATATTATAATAGATATTTAGTGTAATACTTTTATTTTTATATTGTATATTTAATAATTAATATTTTACTAAATATTTTTGAGAGAGATGTTTAATTTAGTTTTTCATTTCTTAACTGTATAATTACTTATTGTTAATTTTTTAATTGTATATTTACTTATTATATTTTCCTGCTTTTATATCAGATAATAATATTATGATATATGATTAATGAAATATTTCTATTTCTTATCTTGTATGCTTGTTTTTCTTTTATTGTATATTTACAAATAAAAATGTAAACCTATACATTTTTCAGATATATGTTTAATTTAGTTTTTCCATTTCTTATATTGTATATTTACTTATTATTTATTTTTCTTATACTGTATAATTACTTATTATAATCTTTTTGATTTTATATCAAATTTTAATATTATGATAGATATTTAATGTAATATTTCTATTTCTTATATTGTATATTTACACATTATTTTTTATTTTTATTTACTTATTCTAATATTATAATAAATATTTAGTGTAATATTTTTATTTTTTATATTTTATATTTACTTATTATTGATTTTACTATACATTTTCAGATAGATGTCTAAATTATTTTTTCTATTTCTTATATTTTATATTTACTTATTTTCTTTTCTTGTATTTTATAGTTAAGTATTTTGGTTTGATTTTATATCGAATTGTAGTATTATGATAAATGTTTAACGTAATAATTCTATTTCTTATATTTTATATTTACTTATTATTTATTTTAATATACATTTTTAAATAGATGTTTAATGTAGTTTTCTATTTCTTATATTGTATATTTACCTATGATTTATTTTTCTTGTATTTTATATTTACTTATTCTAATAGCATAAGTTTTAATATTATTGTTTTATGAAATTGTTGTAAAGTATTTTGGATGATGTTGAGGAGAACACTAAATTTTGTAATGATTTGATGGAAATATATATATGACTTTGAGTTTTAAATTTTTCCATCAAAATTTTTTTTGTAAGTATAAATCAGATTCATAATTTTAGAATAAAAAGAATAACACTTCTAACACCATAATCATGAGTAATTTAGTTTGATGTTTTTTGTATTCTTTGTTCTTTTATTTTTCGTTGAAACTTTCAATAATATTTACGAAATTGTTGTGAAATATTTTGGATGATGTTGACGAGAACACTAAATTATGTAATGCTTTGATCAGTTTTAAAAATATAACTTACATGGTTATATATATATATATTAGGATTTTTGCTTTGATAATTATTTGAAAAAAGATGTTGATTCATTCCATATAAATAGTAGCAAAATCGTGGATCTGTGAGTAATTTATTCATTTGAACTTCATCTTCACTAAGTGTAAAAGAATTATGGTGTCTATATCAACCGAAAGTTTTGGTTCACCTATTTCTTATTGTAACAATCTAGCTAGAAAAAATGGTTTACTTGGTTAGACTAATAAAGAATTTTGGTATATATCAAACCAATTTGCATAATCATACTTTTTGTTAGACTTATGAACCTAATCAATGGGTTGAAATAAACCAAGTAATAAGTATGTTTGTATTTTGTTTTGAAGTCGGAGGACAATAAAATTTTTTTAATGATTTTAAAACTAAAACAAAGTTTAAATCAGTTCTAAATTTGACTACGTAACCATCTATAAGCAAGATAATATATGTAGATGATAACTAAGATTTATTTATTTTTATCCAGTTCCTTATCATCAAGTTATATATAGTTTTCAATAACAAAAATAGAAGAAACTTAAAATCACCTAGTGTGTGAGTTTCAGTGGTTTTTTAGACCACTTGAAAGCACATCTTAATCAGCTGAAGCATGCTGGAGCTCACCTTACAGACTCAACTATTACAAAGTCGCTCCAATTGTAGTACTTTAAGCGATATAGATTCTTAATTTAACCTGCCAATTATGTTTTGACCAAAAAAGAAAAAAAAGCCAATAATGTTATTTCTGAATACATAATGCACATATATATTTTTATAACATTTAATTATAAGACAGAAATTAAATTATGAGAACGCAAAAAAAAAATGATAGAAACATATAGTATTACATTATTGGGAATAGTCTTACATGAAAAAAATATTTTAATACTTTATCTACAGTATTTTGTACCTCGAAACCTTAAACTCGAAATTATTTGTTCTTCCTCTTGGAAGCTACTTTTTTTGTAAGCAAATGAGTTTTGATATATATATACCTCACGATCTGAAACCACTAGGGAGAGGTGAAGAGAAAAATCAGGTAAAGCACATCCAACTATAGTTTAAGATATTTCAGTGGAGGTTTTTGGGTTTGCTTGGAATTAAGTCTCGACGAAGCGGTTTAGCAATTTATATACAAACAATGAAGAGAAGTATGTAGAACAAAACAATAAAGAGACATTAAAGAGCATAATTGATTTATAAGAGCTTGAGGTAACGGGGTTAGAGACGAAGTGGAAAAGACGGGAAAAGATGAATTCTGAAAGCTTCAGACGATGTTCTCTTTTTTTTTAGCAACACTAATGTTATGCAAGATTGGACTTTCTATGGACCGTAAATAAATGTAAAGACAGCCCAAAAGGAAGTGCAATTTCGAATTTTGTTCTTTAGAAATAGTAGTGACATGAAGAAAATCTTGTTTGTCATTGGTTGGTTTTTTTTAATGACGTGGACATGTTAAGAGTTGAGGATATTCCTCTTATATTGACGTGGTTTTTTTTAATGACGTGGTTTTTTTTAATGACGTGGACATGTTAAGAGTTGAGGATTTTTCAGATATATGTTTAATTTAGTTTTTCCATTTCTTATATTGTATATTTACTTATTATTTATTTTTCTTATACTGTATAATTACTTATTATAATCTTTTTGATTTTATATCAAATTTTAATATTATGATAGATATTTAATGTAATATTTCTATTTCTTATATTGTATATTTACACATTATTTTTTATTTTTATTTACTTATTCTAATATTATAATAAATATTTAGTGTAATATTTTTATTTTTTATATTTTATATTTACTTATTATTGATTTTACTATACATTTTCAGATAGATGTCTAAATTATTTTTTCTATTTCTTATATTTTATATTTACTTATTTTCTTTTCTTGTATTTTATAGTTAAGTATTTTGGTTTGATTTTATATCGAATTGTAGTATTATGATAAATGTTTAACGTAATAATTCTATTTCTTATATTTTATATTTACTTATTATTTATTTTAATATACATTTTTAAATAGATGTTTAATGTAGTTTTCTATTTCTTATATTGTATATTTACCTATGATTTATTTTTCTTGTATTTTATATTTACTTATTCTAATAGCATAAGTTTTAATATTATTGTTTTATGAAATTGTTGTAAAGTATTTTGGATGATGTTGAGGAGAACACTAAATTTTGTAATGATTTGATGGAAATATATATATGACTTTGAGTTTTAAATTTTTCCATCAAAATTTTTTTTGTAAGTATAAATCAGATTCATAATTTTAGAATAAAAAGAATAACACTTCTAACACCATAATCATGAGTAATTTAGTTTGATGTTTTTTGTATTCTTTGTTCTTTTATTTTTCGTTGAAACTTTCAATAATATTTACGAAATTGTTGTGAAATATTTTGGATGATGTTGACGAGAACACTAAATTATGTAATGCTTTGATCAGTTTTAAAAATATAACTTACATGGTTATATATATATATATATATAATATTAGGATTTTGCTTTGATAATTATTTGAAAAAAGATGTTGATTCATTCCATATAAATAGTAGCAAAATCGTGGATCTGTGAGTAATTTATTCATTTGAACTTCATCTTCACTAAGTGTAAAAGAATTATGGTGTCTATATCAACCGAAAGTTTTGGTTCACCTATTTCTTATTGTAACAATCTAGCTAGAAAAAATGGTTTACTTGGTTAGACTAATAAAGAATTTTGGTATATATCAAACCAATTTGCATAATCATACTTTTTGTTAGACTTATGAACCTAATCAATGGGTTGAAATAAACCAAGTAATAAGTATGTTTGTATTTTGTTTTGAAGTCGGAGGACAATAAAATTTTTTTAATGATTTTAAAACTAAAACAAAGTTTAAATCAGTTCTAAATTTGACTACGTAACCATCTATAAGCAAGATAATATATGTAGATGATAACTAAGATTTATTTATTTTTATCCAGTTCCTTATCATCAAGTTATATATAGTTTTCAATAACAAAAATAGAAGAAACTTAAAATCACCTAGTGTGTGAGTTTCAGTGGTTTTTTAGACCACTTGAAAGCACATCTTAATCAGCTGAAGCATGCTGGAGCTCACCTTACAGACTCAACTATTACAAAGTCGCTCCAATTGTAGTACTTTAAGCGATATAGATTCTTAATTTAACCTGCCAATTATGTTTTGACCAAAAAAGAAAAAAAAGCCAATAATGTTATTTCTGAATACATAATGCACATATATATTTTTATAACATTTAATTATAAGACAGAAATTAAATTATGAGAACGCAAAAAAAAAATGATAGAAACATATAGTATTACATTATTGGGAATAGTCTTACATGAAAAAAATATTTTAATACTTTATCTACAGTATTTTGTACCTCGAAACCTTAAACTCGAAATTATTTGTTCTTCCTCTTGGAAGCTACTTTTTTTGTAAGCAAATGAGTTTTGATATATATATACCTCACGATCTGAAACCACTAGGGAGAGGTGAAGAGAAAAATCAGGTAAAGCACATCCAACTATAGTTTAAGATATTTCAGTGGAGGTTTTTGGGTTTGCTTGGAATTAAGTCTCGACGAAGCGGTTTAGCAATTTATATACAAACAATGAAGAGAAGTATGTAGAACAAAACAATAAAGAGACATTAAAGAGCATAATTGATTTATAAGAGCTTGAGGTAACGGGGTTAGAGACGAAGTGGAAAAGACGGGAAAAGATGAATTCTGAAAGCTTCAGACGATGTTCTCTTTTTTTTTAGCAACACTAATGTTATGCAAGATTGGACTTTCTATGGACCGTAAATAAATGTAAAGACAGCCCAAAAGGAAGTGCAATTTCGAATTTTGTTCTTTAGAAATAGTAGTGACATGAAGAAAATCTTGTTTGTCATTGGTTGGTTTTTTTTAATGACGTGGACATGTTAAGAGTTGAGGATATTCCTCTTTTAGTATTGTTAGATTAGATTAGATTATTTGAGAATAATTTCTAACTTTTCAAGATTAAATGATTTATATTTTTACTCTGGAGTTTTTACATGGCGGTGGAGGTGGACTATTTTAAATGGTTATCTAGTAATTAGCTAAATACGTTGAAATGAATTCTTAAATATTGTCAGTTTTTTTTATAAAATGGGGTTAATGTATCTTTTGTGATTTCAACGGTATGCACAACTTTCTTTTTATTTGCATGCTAGTAATCAAAATAATCCACCCGATGGAAATTTAGTGGCAGACGAAATTTAGATTGCTGATTAGCATGGATTTGAAGGCAGTCCACTATGCTTCATTACACGATTATATAGATATGAACCCATTATTAATACTCTTTTAAATATCTACAGAAAAAAATCTATTTCTATACTACACTTCCTATTAGAGATTAATCCAGTCACTTTATAGGTTCAGGAAAATCCCAGAATAATAATAAAAAATGTAACGAAGATATAACATGGAAAAATGTCCGATAAATGTCAAGCATTCAAAAATGCCACACTGTATATTTTCCAAAGAAAAACACATGCTTACGATAGCTAAGGCAGTGTTTGGAGTAGGACCCTATATTGTGGCGTTTTCTCTGCAACTCTTAGTAGCAAAAGAAACCTGATTTGTCACCTGCCAAAACATGTCTTCAAGTCTGTTCCCCGAGCTCCTCTCTCCAAGTTGGTTTTGGTCAAACTTCCATTATTGCCATACCCACATATTTGGCTCCAATTATTCCCATTCGTATATAAACATGTGAAAGATTTAGATATAATAAAAGTATATATTCTTTGGTCAATTTGATTACAAAATTGCAAAATAAACTATGAAACTGCAGACATGGTAATCGAATTCTGTTAGATGTTAAGGTTCTTTTGGTTGATGCCTTAATTGTTCACAGGCGTGTCAAATCGCTGTTAAAATCAGATTGGTACAGTATACACAAACAAAATGGATGGTGGGTCAAACATGTTAGATAGTTAATAATAAATTCAAAAATATTTATATGTTCAAAAGAATACATTGTGTCTTGTGATATATATACAATGACAAACATTCAAAACAAAATCATGTGACTCTGATTTTTTAATAATTTTATTGGGTCTACAAATTTAAAATACCAGTGATACATTCCTTTGGGAGTACTATTTTAAAAATGCGGTGAACTTTAGGGCTTTACAAACACTTACTATATAATCTGAATTTTTCATTATATGCGTACGTTTCCTTTTTTTTTTGAACCACATGCGTACGTTTCCTATTAGTCACTATTATATTGAAAAGCAAGATATATGTCTCGTGGTTACCAGTTACAGGAAATCATAGCAGATAAAGTAAGTTTACATATAAGAATTCAAATCTTTACAAACCTCACTTTACCGCACCACCATTAATAATAACAAAATGTCTATATATACCTATATATTTATATGTTTTTGTTACTTTTAAAACTGCATTGCAGTTGTTCCACATGTTGCCATTAGACCTTAAATATACTAGTTTCTCGATGTCATTTGAAACCTCTACCATTCGTTTTTTGTAAGCACTGAACCTATCATCTAATAAACATATGATAACTACATATGAAAATATGTATTATAATAAGGGGGAGAGATAAAAATACACAAATGTGCACTAGCAAAAGCGGTGGGGAAAATATCTGTAAAATTCGATTCGATCCGTTATTCGTTTCGATTCAATCCGAAAATTCCGGATATCCGTAATTTTACAAATCGAAACAAATTCTAAAATTCAATATCCGTTAAATAAGGAGCAAATCACAAATACTCAATTTCTAAAAACCGGATATCCGATCCGATCCATAATGTATATGTGCATATACATGTATATATAAAATTATATATAATTTTATATCTTTATATAGATTTTTAATTATTTATCCACTATATTAATTATTTGGTCATTAAATTTTTAAAAGTATGTAGTTTTTAAATAATTTGTAATGAAATATTATTATTTATATTATTTTTTTCTTTTTTAAAATATTTTTCAAAAAAAATGATTTTTTATTATTTTTTACCGGATCAACCGATCGAATCGGATATTCGGTAAAATATACTGATTTTTTCGGATATCAGTAACATGAATATCCGGAAGATTATGGATCGAATCAAATAAAAAAAATCAATTATTCATACGGGACGGATCGGATTACGAATATCTTTAAAATATCGGATATCCGCTCGGTGTCCACCCCTAACTAGCAGATGTACGTGAACTGCATAACTGAACCCCGATTGGTCGGTCGGCGCAAGGCTAACAAAAAGTCAGGGACTCAGGGGCCAAATATAGAGTGGAAACTTCGATCGGGTCCCACACGCAGAGACTAATGTGGGTCCGGAGATCCACGGTCGATGTTTTTTTTTGGTTAATATAGAGTGGAGGTCTTATTTTATCATGTGCTGCCTTTTATCTCCATATTGTCCAATAACATGGGAATAGCCATCGCCAATCTAAAATAAAAGTTAAATAACTAAAACTCTTATCCATTTAGAATATACCCAACGCTTGGACAATGGATATCCATAAATTATTTATGCGTATCAAAAACACAATGTATAATTTAACTTCACTTCTAATTAATATTATCAGAATTCGTTTACTTTAAAGATTAGAAACAAAAAATAGTATATTTTGAAATTATTTAAACAATTGTGATAGTTGATCACTAGCTATGCCATTTATTAGCATTCTAAATTTAAATTACTTTAGTTTCTACTTTAAATTAACAACTAGGTGATATCCGCGCCTTGCGCGGAGTGAATAAATTATAGAATTTTAAATCTATAGATATTAGAATGATAAAAGTTTTAGTCACAAATATTACATACATGTTATATAATGAAAGATTGAAGGACATTGTGCATATTATAGAAAGTAAGCTTCGATATTTTTTTCAAACTTGTGTAATTGGTTAGGTGTAATTGAAGTAAATTTTGTGAAAGTAAATCTATAAAAGTAATTTACAACTTGTGTAATTGGTTAGATTTTTTTTAATTATTTGAAAAACTTGTTTAGTAATGTTTTTCAAGTAAATCCCCAAAATTTTGCGTGTGATTTTTAATTAGTTATGAGATTTAAATAAATTTATAGTAACTTTTTTTATATTAACCGAAACCAAAATGCGTTATGCTGATTGCGTATATCAGTTTTCTATTTTTTCGATATCGCATAAATTACGGTCAAATTTAGATTTCCTTAATATCTATCTTTTCTTAGAATAATATTATTTAAATTTGCATATGAAACTTAAATTTAATATTGAATCGAATTTGGTTAAATTACGGTTAGAACCTATCTTTTTTATTCATGTGCAAATTGATGAATAATAACATTATTAATCTATTAAAATTTATTGAGATTTTTTAATCTCAAGGTCTTGTTGCTTAAGTTAAATGATTGCAATTTATTATAAATTTTCATTTTGAATTTTATGTACTTCGTAATATCAATTCATAATATTAAGAATATTAATGACATAATTGACATTGTGATTAGCCTAAACACATAAATTTGAATTAATATAGACGCAATTAATGACATGATTATGATTTATAGCGATGATGGTCATTACCATAATGACATGATCATGATTTGTAATGTATTATAGGAAAGAATAGGTGTCTTTATTTCGGTCAAAAATATAGAGTTGCATACCAAGTTTAGTCAGAAAGAGACTGAGATGGAGTAAAAAACACGTAGAACATGTATTATATAGGTCACTATCTTTTATGATAACAAATAGATTGATATTCACATTTTTAATATTTTTTAAAAAAATTTGTAACTAATACTTCTAGAATTTTTTTAATTTTAAATATAAATTAAAATAAATAAATTTAAAAATTATCGACCAAGTAAATTATTATTTCAATATAATTTATAATATTTGGAAAATGATATTAATTGGTTCTAGAATTATTTTTTATTTCCTTAGTAAATATTAACGCAAGAACATATTAATAACTGGCAGGGTTAAGTTCACTTCGATTTGAAAGAAAACGAATATTCTATCGCCAAAATTTTAATCCAAATAATACCTAACTTTTAGTTTATAATTAAAAATTTTTTAAAAAGTATTATAAGTAAAAACCAACAAATATGAAACAATATTAACTATGAGATTTGACCATATTAAAGAATCTAATAATTTATATGGTCAAAATTATTTGTCTATTAGCATTTATGTTGATTACTTAGTTAAAAAATCTTGGGTTTAAATTAAGGGATTGTCTATATATATATATATATATATATATATATATATATATAGTATTCCCTTATTTAGTTTAGTCGAATATAAAAACTTCGAGTGTTTAATTTTGAAGTAAATAAAATATCATAAAATTAATAATAACTCATTGAAAACTAATGCAAAAAAAATTAGTATATTATTTCATTTTAAAATAAATTTCAAAAAGAAAAACATGTTAATATATGAATAGTACAGTTACATCAAATTGCATCAGGTTATAGATTTTTAATATAATATTATGTGAAAATAAAAAATATTATAATCAAATATCTAAATTATAAAATAATATATTCTACTCTATATATACATTACAAAATATAAAAAAGTACATGAGATTTTCTTAAAAAACCAGCAGTTTATGAGTTTACGTTGAACACAAATTAAATCAAACATCCATACGGAGGCGCGGATCAAGTTCTAGTTTATATTATACTTTGGACAGTTTCGAAATTAATGTTTCCATAATATCATACAGAGTTTTATAGTATAAAGTATAAAACGCTCGACACTTTCAAAATTTATGTTTCCATAATATCATACATATCTTGACCACATATAGATTTTTTTTACCCACATATAGATTGAATGATTACATGCCTGATTTCTTGTTATGTAATGCAAATCTTACTAAAATTTAAATGATTATAATTTTAAATAGAAACCTTGCATTGATTTTGAAAATTTTCAAAAAGAAGTTAAATGTGAATAAAAAAACGAATGTTAGCAAAACTGATTCCACTGGTTCCACGTAAGACTTACATTGTATGTTTTGAATATGAACAAATAACATGAATAAAAAATGGATTATATATATGCATTAATATAATTTACTGACCAAAAAAATAATGTCACATATCAAAATTTTAAAAACAAAAAAATAGTGGCTATATCATGACCAAGTAGACAATATCACATATTAATTTTTTTAATAACATAAATATGAACAAATATATTATGGTTTTAGGAACAGAGTATTTTACGTATTATTATTTAGGTTATATATTTTTGCATATTATAAAATAATAAATATTATATTTGTGTGTTTCAAAAGCAAAGAAAATAAAAAGATGAAAGCACATTCGATGGGATCAGAAAGCACTACAAAGGTGAGATTTGAAAAATATTCTATAATGTGTCCGATTAATTCACATAGTTTCCTTAATCGGCGAACCGAAACATTTTTTTTAAACATTCTATAATGTTTCCGACTTTTATGTATGAATCATATACAATAAGAAGGGGATATGACAATGGCATTATATGTAAATAGTCTAGGCAAGGATGTCTTATTAAATAAAAGCTATGAGGATGATTCTCATGGTGACACCTAATAATGACATTATTGTTATTAACACACGAGATAAATATGAGGATGATTCTCATGGTGACACCTAATAATGGCATTATTGTTATTAACACAGGAGATAAAGGTTGTTTACTAAAAGTTCTCCTCAAATAATAAGAAGGGGATTAATACAGTGGAATGTTATTTTTCATATTTACATTTAGTACTATTGAGAAAGTGAGAATTTTTTTATCTCTTTCTTCTTTTTCATTTATTTTATTTCTTCTCTACCTTTTACTCTTAAAATACCAATCAGATCTATATTGTAATATGGACGGCATTATTCTGACCTTCTTATGAATTAGGGTCTGACTGGTGTAATCGCAGCGGTTGCGGGTGTGGTTATGGGATTTTGCGGATGTGGGTGGTTGCGGTTTTAAGTGTTTTCTAGAGATTTGTAGGACTGGTACAGCGGTTAGAAATTGGTGCGTTTGCGGAACTTTTATGACCGGTAAACTTACAAATGCAACAATTGTTAAATAATAAATTAACAATATTTACATTTTATATAATTATAAAAGTATTAAAAATCATAATATTATAATAAATATAAAAACTATATTTATAAAATCATAATATTAAACTTTTAAAAATTTTAGAAAATATTTTTGTTTTAAAGCTTTATAATATAAATTAAAATATAATATGTATACATTTTAAAATTTCTATTATTTTAAGTTCAATTTTTATCTTTAGTTTTTTATTTTATATATTTTTTAAAAAAAATTATCATCCCGCAACTGTCCACAACCAGCTTTTGATTTTAAGAGATTCGGAGTGGTTTGAATCAATTTGTAGCATTTTTTATGATTTTTTCAAAATGCCAACAACGGCTACCAATCGTAAAAACTGCGTTTCTGGCTGGTAGCGGGGAACCAGTCAAGCTATTAAGTAGTTATACAAGTTGCATGTTTTAAAGGAAAAAAAAATCCAAACAGCGCTAGGACATTTCAATGTTTTATGGTCTGCGAGGAGTGTGTGCAAAAAAGAGAGAGCCGAAATGTTTTGTCGATTAGATGATACCCAATAGATAATGTACGTGTGTCAAGGTCTGAGAAACTTTGACCCTTTGACCCAAATTGTATTTTGTTGTGGTTCCCAATTCTTTTTTAGATTATGCACTTTAAGGAATTTCGTTAAGGTTAGACATATTTTAAGGGAATTACTAATCAAAAAGTTAATTTCAAGGATCTAAATCTATTCGTTACAAAAAATTTCTGTTATAATTAAGGTTAACAATTTATCCGTTAAATTTTATTTTATTTATTATTCATTTCAATTTGATTCGTTTTTCATTTTGATTCGATTCGGTTTGTTATTCTTTTTGATTCGTTATCGTTTCTATCTAATCAGAAAAATTCAGATATCAATAATTCTTCAGAACAAATCAAATATTTCAATATTCGTTAAAAAGAAAACAAATCTCATATATTAAAAAATTTCAGAGATGAATCTCAGATTTGTTCTGATTTTTATACAAATAGATGTATATTTACAATTAAATTTATAGTTTCAAATATAATTTTTATATAATTATTATTTTTAACATTTAATTTTATTTACAAAATTACTTATAAAATTTTTAAATTAAGAAATAAATATAAAATCTTTATAAAAACGACAATTTTTTCTTAAATTTTGTACTTTGTATAAAATAATTTAATTTTAAAATTTTATGAAACATATGGTTTTGTAATTGTTCCTTTTATTTATATTAGGTAAAAAATATCTTTTGAAATCAAACTTATATACTCCTTATGTTTCAAATTGGTAATTTAGTTAAAACACAAATAGTTATTTGTTAAAAAGTATCATCTAATTCTAGTATATAACTTCAAAGAATAATAAAAATACAACACAATTTAATTGATCACACAATATTTAATAAATATAAATTTTCACTGAATTTTAATTTACTTAAATTATGAAACAATTTTTTTGCTAAAATTACTTATAATATGAAACATAGAGAATAGTTTTTCTAGATTTACTTATATTGAACAGTGAATGATATATCCATAAATACTTTATATCTATAAAAATTTTGTTCGAAAAGTTAGATATTCATATTTTTCAAAATAAAACAAATAGTCAATTTAGATATTCGTAAAACACTAAACAAATCATAAATACTAAAATTAAAGTATATTCGTTCTGCGCTCATCCCTACTTACAATATAGTATACATAATATATTTATTAATTGGATTCACCAAAAATACTGATTATTTTTTATAAAATAAACAATAGTAATATGCTCTTTCGTTAAAGAGTAACGATGCCATGTTTACATTTGACTAAATATTATAAACCGGAACCAAAAAAAAAAAATTTTACCTCACAAAAGTAGTAAAACTAAAATTGTAAAAGTGGTTCACACCAAAAACATAGCTCAATTATAGGCAGAATTGAATGCCCTTTTTTCAAAAAAAAAAAAAATTATAGGCAGAATTGTTATATCGGATATAATTGGACCACACAATTATTAATGTGACATGTGACGTGAACTAGTCGACCTCTTTTTTTTTTTGCAACTTAGGCTTACAACTAGTCGACCTTTGACCCACAAAAAAAATAGAAACCATGTAACCACGTCCAATCGATTAGGTTCTGACAATATTCCATTCTAAGGAGGATAGGATTTATTTATTTTATTAATAGTTCTTTGAATCATTGTATACTGCATCCGTTTTAATGTTACATTTCTTGTTTGCATCAGTATTCAGATTGTTCCATTCAAGTGTTATAATATATATTGATTCAAACTCATTACATGTTGCTTTCGATTGTGTCAAAATGTAGAGCATATAATGTCCCTTTTCTTAGTATCTTGACGTGAATTGAATCAAATCGTCCGGTAAATGCAGCATCTTTGCTATCTTGCCCGAAATCATGTTATGCATACATACAAATAGTATACGAATCGTGTGTACACAATAAATCCTACTATATATAGGGATTGATCGGTTGAGTTGTAGCTTTAAAACCTGTGTTGTAAAAGTACATCTGTAGAATTTTTTAATATAGAGATACATCAACTGTAAATGTAAAAATTAAATTGGAAAAATAAAGAGACTAGAAATATAATTTTACAGCTATATATTTTTCCTTCGGCATAAAAATATGGTATTAGTAAATAAAGGGTTTTTAGCCACTTTTATTTTTATTTTTTGCTTTATCTTTAAAAATTGACTTAAATCATGATTGACAATTTTAAAGTTTATAGATAAAAATTAAAGCTAAAACATGTATCTATACCCCAACCAATCAAGAACAATTAAAAAAAAATCATTTGAGTGTTTTTGTTTAGGTGTTAATCATATAGAGAATTTGAGAAAAAAATATTATAATTTAATTGGTTGATGACATTTAAATTTTATTTATTTTAACTATGTTCGAAAAGGAAAGTTTTCTAACTAATTAATGTTATTTTTCAAATAACTAATGATACTTTACATAATGATTTATATTAACTAATTAAAATGTTGATAAGAGATCATGATAATCAATTAGTTGCCATTGAAATATCGTTAAATTTGACTAGTTGATCATCAAACCAATTAATATAAGGAATACAAGCTATATTCTGAAGTTTATTAGCAAACACATCCAATAATATAAATAAAAAGCTTGGTAATGAAAAAGGTAAATGTGAAAATTATTATTTAAAAACAAACTAAATTTTTAGAAAAGTAAAAGATCTCATTCAAACATTTTACATCTTTCTACATAAAAGAAAGAATCATCATATCAATTTTCGAAACAAAGTATATATATCAAAATATTAATTTATTTGAATAATTTACATTTATAAAAATTCATATCAAAGATACAATATCATTTATACAATTTTAGATTGTAAGTACTACTAAAGATATATTAACACTAGGTGGTAGGATTTTGTGGCAAATACATAATGATTTTTAGTTATAATCTATTGATTTTGAAAATAAATTTATAATCAAATCTTTTTTAAATGATTTGATATTTGGATTATGTAAAACTTAAAATCCAAAATTATTTTTATAAAATTTAATGTTACTGAAAAACTTCATAATATTTCTACTTACAACGATGATACTTAAAAAGTTAATGTATACAATTAATGAAAAAGTTGATGGTTTTAAATTCATAAAGAAACCCATATAAAATATATATGTCAGTTATTAGTATTGTACTTCCTATAAAAATTGATATACAAACAACAAAGAATCGATACAAAGATGCTAAACAAAAACTGTACTTCCTATAAAAGTTGAGTTCTTACCACATCAGCTTAATACATATATATATAAAAATAATATGTACATATATTTACACTGAATCTAATATTAACAATTTACTCGACATGTTATATGTTAATATTTTTACATAGTTGAATCTTATATGGTCTACTTTTAAAGTGTTACTAGGATCGGACCCGCGCCTTGCGCGGGATGAAGTAAAATTAAACACTTAAAATATTAGCATATGCTTATTGATATACAATAAAATATAAATAAGTATAAAAGATGAACTATTACACATGAAAAATATCAGTGCACAAAAACGAAGTTGTTTATATGTTAAATTGGATACTTGATCTTTCTTCGTAGTTACAAAGATCTTGTCTCCTTGCAAAAAAAAAAAAGATTTTGTATTAGATAGACAACTATTACGGTGTTAAGATCCATATAAGTCTAGTATCAAGATTTTTTAAGAGCTTACCTTGGAATCAACCAACACCATCTCTATTATCTTTTCCACAGCACTGGAATACTGTTTTCAAAGATGCCCAATTTTCACCCTTACTTATCACATAGATTTAAAAGGCTTCAAATCAGACACAAAATTCAACAGAAGTCATTTGAAACTATTGAATATAAAAAACGTTAAAAGCTGAATTATTTTTTTCGACTGAGATATAGGGTGTATATATATATGTGTATAATCTAATTAGTGCTAAATAAGAGTATACCAAATTTGGAACATTTGTATTGAATTAGATCTATAGACACACAAAGTTGGAAATTTGCTTCAATCATGCACTAATGACATAATAAATCTAATTTATTAATTTAGGGTCCTATTTTTATCTACTGTTAGAAGGTTGCCATTTAAATTTGAAATGGTTCTACAATATAATGTAACAGTATTTAAAGCATTATAAATCTAATTTACTAATTAAAGGTAAATTTAATATCAAAACTAAATATGTAAGGAATAATAATTTGTTATTAGCAACTAAACTATCTAAAAGGAATGTTTGAAGGCTGATACTATAATCCCGGAACAAAATATTGAGCCAACCAAAAACTATATTATTTAATTATTTTATTTATCAACTTAAAAAGAGTCCAACATTAATATTTTTTTTAGAACATCGAATTCTAAAAAATCTATGAAAAATTGAAAACCTGTCATTAAATTACAAAATTGTCACGTTGTGGTCAATACAATATTAGTCACACTTTTTTTTAATCAATATTAGTCACACTTTTATAAAATCAAAATTCATGTATGTCAGTCGCTCGCCGGTTTGGTCATGATCATCAGTGTTAGTTTTTAAAAATATATACACCCAAAATTGTATGTCTACACGCAAGTTATAAATTTTAAAATCAGTTTCAAATAAAACTATATTTCACATATATGTTGTATAATGGACTGTATGCAAAACCAAAACAAAAAATATATATCTCTTTTAACAAAATAGACACTTTTTAAAAAGAAAATTATAAATTTACAAATACATGAAGAAAAGTTTGTAAATGTTAACATTCATAAATAGAAAAAACTTCATCCGCGTTTCAAACGCGGGTTGAATTCTAGTAATTTTTAAAATTATCACGGAAGTATTGCGCCATAAATTATATATTCATACATATACAGAAACAAAGGATATTAGGAAAGTAAAATTTGCTTCAATCATGCACTAATTACATAATCAATTGTTTTTAAAATTGTCATGCAAACATTGCGCCATAAATTATGTATTCATAAATATACAGAAACAAAGGATAGATGAAAACTAAAATAGTATTTTCTAGGTTAATATCAATAACGTGAAAATCAATCATAATGACATGATTGATATTCGAAGAGTAATTATAGGAAACAGAAAAATCGATAATTTTGTAATTTAAAAAAAACACACTTAGTATGTAAACTTTACAAAATTGATATTCTATTAGTCAATCTTTTTGAATTACATAACCGTGATAGTTATAAATTACGATGACTGGAGTGGAACTATACATAAGAGAAAAAATTCTGATTGGCAATTTTTTATTCAAAACTTATTTGATTATAAAAAAGTTGGATCGATAATATGTTTTATAAAAAAAAAAAATTCTCTTGTACGTGGAAATAAATGAAAAACATAACAAAACAAATTATTCAAACAATCAGTTTCAGGGTTAAAAAGTAGAAATTAAAAACATAACAAATCACAATGTATAAGAATGTGAACTCATACACATAAATTAGAATATAATGATTTTTAAAGCTTTATTATATGCAGGTTCAAACTGATAATATATTAAATTCCATTGCTAAAAATTAGAAAAAATAAGTGTCCAAGAAACAACAAATTCAACAAATTGTATTTGTAGAACAACCCATGGATTATAAAAACAGTTTTGGAAATTATTTAACAGTCAACATGTTATATTCTACGAAATATTAAGCACACATTCTATGATATTAATAAAAAAAATTATAGTCCATGAAGCATCAGCTTAAAAAATCAACCAACTAAACATGCAACGTATGTTAATATTATAATATTCTGGTCTTATAAAATTCTTTCGACTAAATAGATTGGTCAGAATAACCCTGAAGCATGAACCCATAAAAGTTATGTAAAGGATGATCCGTCATTCTCTGTTATGTTTATATATCGGAGGAGATTTACCTTTTACTATAGTTTTCATCCAGTATTGCATTTGTTTTATGCATGTACTTATAACATCATACAACAAAAGTCGGTTGTATAACTCACGTCAGCCTTTTTTTTTTTTGTGTAACGTACAACTCACGCCAGCTACACTCTAATTAATAATATAATATATGAGGCAATATTTCATAGGAATACCAATGGCATTCATTGGTAATTATTCTAGTTTTTTAAGGATAATTTTAATAGATGGCTGAAGATGCTTGAAAATGAGACACATCATCAAAATGGCATACATGTAAATAGTTTACATTTTAAAGGTTACTCTTTTATTTTGCTTCTCTATTAATAAGAAAGGGATTTTTATAGGATATATGATATTTGTTTAGGATGCCTACAGTTATTTTACATATGTAATATTTGTTTGATGTACAAAATATGAGTTTTATTAATCTTTGATGTATGACAAATAAGTAAATAAAAATTTGGTTTCTTGGTTATTTTCATAATGTGGCTGAATTTATTCATTTGTGAAGTGACTGGATTATTTAAGTGGAACTCATGTATTGAATTGCCCAAAACGGTAAAAACTAAATATTAGTATTATTAGATTTAAAATGAATTTGAGAAGTATTGCAACCTTTAACTAGTTGTTTTATGATTTGATAAGGCTTGTGATGGAGAGGTATTTTTTGTAATGATAATATTCTTAAAATTTACATCTAAATGAAATTACATAATAGACTTTTAAAATATTTTTATATGTAGGGTAAGCATTTTATAACGACTGGATTTTAAATTTAAAAGTTTAAGTTATCCTTGACTCAAATATTTATATTGTACTACTAATTATTTTGTTGTTATATCACCCCAAATAATTTTTATAAGTTTGACTATATATTTAAATAAAATTCAATTTAATGATTTTTCTATCGACAGGTCTTTCATCTATCAAAATTATATATACTTTTTGATACTTTTATTTTCAATTTATTTAATTCAGATAAAAGAATAGAAAGTAATCTAAGAACTAACTTACATCAATTGCCAAATAGCTCAAACAATGTTACATGCAATATATCTGAAATTGATACGTATTTGTCTCTAAATAGATTCAATAATAATATAATTTTAAAAACTACCAAACTAATCAAAAATTATTTATATATTATTCATTTATAAATATCTATCACCATAAAAGGTAATGCAATATTGAATTAATATTTTAAAATTTTAGACGAATTTGAATACTAAAAATATATTTAATCTTATAAATTTAGATACTAAATATAACATTATATTTAAATTTTATAAAATGTATTTATATCCACGAGTTCGCGTATATCTATCTAGTAAATATTCAAGTGATAAGACACTCAATGAGAAATGAAGTGTCGATAAAACTGATGTGGCGATAACTCATGATATAGTTTTTGTATGCTTTCCATAAATTATAAAACTAAAAAGAAATGACTAGATCACGAGCATCTGCTATTAGTATAATATCAAAAGATGATCGAATCAACCGTTAATCATATATTATAAGTTGTAATTCCTGTTTTTTTTTTCAAAAAATCCCCCTCACTTTTCATCGGCTTTTATTGTGTTTGTATAATTGATGACTCTAATCAAAGGAGAATCCCATTTAGACTTATTTTTTCTGGATTTTATAGTATATAGCTTTAAATCGCTATTTCTTTTTAGTGACAATTTTTTTTTGAAAAAAAAAGAAATTCAAATTAAAAAAACACGTAGGAACGTGCAAATGTATGGTTTATCAAACCATAAGTTTGAGAAAGTATGATGAGACAAACCTCATATTTAGCTAAGTTAGAAAAAAAAAACTTATGATATATAAACTTAGTGCGACAAGAAAATGATGAAAAACCTAGGAGGTTGGAAGACGGTATCCATGGACCATGTTTACTCGTTCCTCGTACCGTTTTCCATTTCATATCATGATACCGTTGGAGTGGTTTGATCGGCCTTCCACCTCTTGACATGCATGAAGTGAAGTGAGAGTTGGAGCCCCTGGCTATAGTTACCTTAGAATGAGTGGAATTGTTAACTGGTGTTGAAGATCCTCTGGCTCAACACCCTCTTGTGATTGCAACTGTTCAATCTTGTCTCGTACTCTCGTTAATATGTTCTAAAGTCTGGACCATAGGTTCAGATTTTTCAGCTGAAACCAAACTCGCTCCTGAATTTCCAAGTTGTAACACGACTTAGTCTGATGGAGCAGTGAACTGAGTTTGGACCATTTCCTCTTCAACCCCTAGTATTTCAGCAGGCAGATCCTCTTGTTTGGAACTTGTTTCCACATTCGTTGGGACAGCTAGAACGAGACATCTTTTTTGGGTCAGGATTTGATAGATAAACCTATGTACTTTGCAATGTGACATTTTAGCATTTAAATGATTATGTAACTGTGATCATATAATACGAGTACAAATTATAATTAATTAGCATGATGTTATTGTCGTCAAATAAACCTAAGTCTTCATATTTTCATAAAATACTCATATGTTATAACATAGGGTCACATAGAGTATATATATGACATGTTATATATATTTCCGTTTACATCAAAATCAAATCTATTTTTGTTATTAGTTAATTATCTATTTATATACTGAACTCACACGTACACCACCTCTCCATGAAATTCAGATAATAACTTTAACTGTTTATTAGTTCATCACTCCTTTAATCTTATTTTTAAAGTAGTATTTTTGGCCGCTACAAAACTTTATATATGCATGTTTAATTCTTTTTCCTTACATACACTACATCTATACATATATTTCTATAAATTTACATGCATGCAGAGTCGAATATATGTTGAACCAGAAGCAGGAAAAAAATTTGGATCTCTTTTGACATAACTGTAAAAATTTTAAAAATAGTTTTGAGGAATCAAATCCGGATAAGTATATTCTCAAGCTAATGACGTATTGATAGAACTACATAACGTTTTCGTACTTATTGGCCTTTTAAAATATTTATCTTTTTTGGTCCTGTAATACATGTTCCATTAGCTTCTACTCAGGCTCGATTCTGCATGCATGTTCCAATTACATTTCAAACTCATGAGTCATGATATGCTTCAATAGCATCAATTATGGTTGATGGAAACAAATTAAAGAGGCGGCATCATTAATTTGGACCTTTTTAGCATAACAGAAAATGTGGTAATAATACAGTGAGCAAGGGAACATGAGTGGAGGAGACACTAAACACTTCCTTTTGAAACAAAAGGAAGATGTATTTAAGAAAAGTTGAATACAAATAACATCTACACTATCATACGTGATGCACCGTCTAGAATTGATTGGTATAAGGGGCCGGTCTGGTTAACAATGCGATGCAATATCAAATGTGTAAGGAGCTTTTGAGTGGAGATTCTCCCTCAGACGCTCATCTAACGTTTTCTCTCTTTTCTAAAACTAGAAATTTCATAGAAGGTGGAGCTCTGCGGCTTCTAACACCTCCAATGAAGTTTGTTAGGGTTTCTCACTCCCTAGAAAATGCGCGAGTAAACGGACCGGTCAACTTCATGTAGTTATTTGGATCTCTCTCTCTCTCTCTCTCTCTCTCTCTCTCTCTCTCTCTCTCTCTCTCTCTCTCTCTCTCTCTCTCTCTCTCTCTCTCTCTCTCTCTCTCTCTCTCTCTCTCTCTCTCTCTCTCTCTCTCTCTCTCTCTCTCTCTCTCTCTCTCTCTCTCTCTCTCTCTCTCTCTCTCTCTCTCTCTCTCTCTGTTGCGAATTGGAAAGGTCTTCGTAGTGGTGGCCCCTAGTAAATCTCCTCTGCTCTGGTGGCTCTTCGGAATGATGGTCGGCGCTCCCTGTTAAAAGGACGATGGGAAGACTATCAGAACCCGCCGAGTTAGTCATTGGTGTGAGTGCTTGTTTCTGATGGTGGAGAAGGTATTTGGTGGCGACGATTATTCCAACTCTGATAGCAGTTTATCTAGATTTGCTTTTCGCCATTCCAGATCCTTCTCTTCTACTCTATGGAGTGTAAAAGTATGTAATTTATAGGTCTTTAGAGGCGGAGAAATCTTAAACAGTGTGCAACAACTACGATTTTGGAACCGGATCTTTAATCGACGTCGGTATCATCCTGTGGACGGGTGATGGTATTAGATACAAAGTCTACCACATCTGTAGTTGGAAGGGATCCTTAGTAATATATAAGGTAGATGAGCCAATTCACTTAGAACCAATTGATTTTATGTTGGAAGTTCATCTAACTTAACATGGTATTAGAGTCTGATCCAAACAGTCCAACCCGATCCACATCGATCTGGTTCAGACTTGGTCCATCGATCCTTGTCCAAACATTCCGAGTTGACCCATCGATCCTTGGCCCATCGATTCTTGGCTCAAAGAGCTGTCATCTCGAGTAAGCGTATTAGAGATAGAGTCTCCCACATCCGTAGGCTGAAGGGATCATTAGTAATATATATTAGATAAATGGACCAATCCACTTATCACCAATTAGTTTTAGGTTATAAGTCAATCCAACTTAACATAGTATCTATATATTGCCAATTAATTTTAGGTTGGATCTCTTCAAACTACTGATATGAAAGACTTTGTTTCTAATTGACGGCTTTGTCTCTAATAGACGGCTGTTGACGGTGAATCTACGTTTGGGCTTGGACACCCAAGATTTGGTAAATCCTAAAAGTCATATCTCTCACTAGTATTCGCTGGAGTTGGAGACTTAGGTTCCTTTGTCTTCTTTCCCATGGCCATAATCTTGCATGTTCATATTATAATCCACTCTCTCTCTCTAGAAGCCCCTCTCTCTCTAAAAAAGAACTCTCTCGACAAAAGCTCTTTCTCCGGCGTACGGCGATTAGCGCGGCGTCGTTTAGTTTTTTCTTTTCTCGTTTTGCTTCGGTTATCTCTGCCAATCACTTGCTGATATGTTGAATCTCTGGGTTATTGATTGGTTCCGGATCTCAGATCTATCCATGGCGGATCTTCAGATCTGGTTACCGTTGGTGGTTCTGGTGGGACAACGAAGCTTGTTGAGGAGTAGTGGTGACCGGAGTCGGCTTTTAGATACCTTGCTCGCAATTCTCGGAGGTTTTCCATGTTCACCGGTTCTCTTGCAAGCTCTGGCGGCGGCGAGTGGGGGTTCCTTGGAGGTGTTCTTCCTCAGATCTTTAGTTTGGGTGCTTCTTGGTGTGGGAAGTCCTTCCTCAAACTCTCGGCTTCTTCGTCTCTCGTTCATGGAGAGCCGGCTCTCCTTGATGGTGTTTCAACCTCTGGAGTTCTTGTGCTACAGTAGACCGACGGTGGTACTACTCTTCAGGGGAAGAGGCAACCTCCCTGGTTCTCAGAGGAGGCTCGTGTCTGGCTGTGGAAGTCGCGGGTCTGGTCAACTCGTCACTTCCCTCCTTCGGCGGCGCGTGTGAAGACAGCTCATCCCAGCTCGGAGAAGACCAGATTTGGTCATATCAGTGGAGTTTTCTTCTTTGCTTCTTTGCAGGTTCCTTAGACACACTGTAGCTGCTTTCGCCAAGGTATCGTCTTCTGCTTGGTTTCAAAGGCGTGACCATCTCTCTTCCGGTGGAGGAGTGCCAAGTCGAAAGCGAACCGCCGTCTTGCGATGTGATGGTGAGTTTCGGGTCTGTTTGGCGTTAGGGTTTCGACTCCTCCGTCCCGTGTCGGGCCACCGTCTTGCGATGTGATGGTGGCCTAGGTCTCTGTTCCGACGGCTTTTAACGTATAGTAGCTAGTTGGTTTGGAATTGGTTTAGGCCGGTTTTGGTCCGTCTTTTTTATTATTAATGAAAATAGTTTTTTTTTTTTAAAGAATTTATATTAAAAAAAAAAAGAATAATAATAATCTTGCATGTTCTGATCTGTTTGTGTTATTCCTTGTTTTTTCTTTACTTGTATTTTAGAGAGTACGATTTCTCAGGTGTGAAGAGATTGTACTGTTTTATGAAAGACTGATTTGGGATAAAATTTAATAAAATTTTAATTTGAAAATGAAAGAAATTTTTTTTGTAAATGTTCGAGTTCTAGTCGATTACAGAGACTGTAGGTCAGAAATACTTCAAAATATTTATGATGCGTAGAAATTTGCTTTTAGATAACATAAAATAGACTTTCAAAGTTTATGATGCGTAGCAAAAGTTTTTTGAGGACATAAGATCGTGTGAATTCCAAATGGAGTTTTCTCAAAACCTAGTTGTCGACAAAACGTGTAATACCCATTAAATAGATTTTAGAACATAGTTATATATGAGTGGTTTCCATAAAAAGAATAGATAACTGAAGATTAATTAAAAGTCTATACCTAACTCTGACGACGGTTTAAGATAATAACTAACTACTTAAAAATAAATAAAGTACTGATATTTCTTTAAGATTTAATATGATGCTTCGAGTATTTTTTTTTTTTGAAATATTAAACTCGTTGCCTTCAAGTATTACTTTCACTATATCATTTTATTTTAGTCCTATTATATGTCAATTATAAGTATTATTGAGGTGGAATATGTAATAATATATAAGAGGTGTGCTAAAATTGATTTATCGTCAGATAGGTTTAAATTACAATATTTAACAAAATTTAATAAGATAGTATAACTGAATTTGACTTGTACTAAATACATAGAATATGTACTAAATAGAATATAGTATCAATTTCAAAGTGTTGAGCTAAACCTTCGATTCGAGATGAATCAGAAGTGATTTGATTCTCCTGGAACTCGTTGACTCTTCCTCAGATCCGATCGCACAAACGAACACACGAAAGAGAATCAAGATAACGAATCAAAGCGAAAAGAAGATACACGATTTGTTAACCCAGGGGTATCTCTCCGATGTGGAGAACTAATCCCCTGGAGCCAGACTCAGCCAGCAAAATCCACTAGAACAGGACGTCGATCTCAAACTGAGACGGTGACGAGCACTCGGAGATTACACGACTCTGACCTCTCTTTCTTTTCTCTCTTAGCTCAACCCCACTACTCTCTCTCTCTCTTATCCTTTTATATGAACCAAGGATGTACAACGCTAACCAGCAATCAATTAAACTAAACCCGGTTCAATACTAAACCAGACTAACCGAGAGATATAAGAACAACTAATAGAACCGAGAAAGGATACAAGAGCAAGGTTAGATCATATACCAACATACTCCTCCTTGAGCTAAGCTTGATCTTCAAAAGCTTTCCTCTGTTCTCTTCCGTGGATTTCACTGCTAGGCCTACACCGTCTGGCGCAGTCCAAGCTTATCAGGCTTGAATGACCTTGAGCAAACTCAACGCTGCATTGAACTTGCTCACTGGAACCACCTTCGTCAAAATGTCAGCTGGGTTCCGACTTGTATGAATCTTCAAGACTTCAATCTCCCCTTCATCGATGATGTCTCGAATGAAGTCATACCTCACGCGCATATGCTTTGTGCGCTCATGAAATACAGCATTTCTGGACAAGCATATGGCGCTTTGAGAGTCGCACCACACTTGAACTGGCCCATGCTTTATTCCAAAGTCTTCAAGCAATCCCTTAAGCCATATGGCTTCCTTCACTGCTTCCGTCAGAGAGATGTACTCTGCTTCGGTGGTTGACAGAGCCACAACAGGTTGAAGACTGGATCTCCAACTCACCACGTTTCCACCTATTGTGAATACATAACCAGATAACGATCTGCTTCTATCTCTATCACCTGCGAAATCTGAGTCGCAGTAGCCTTGAATTTTGAAATCCTTCTCTTGAGTAAATGTAAGCTGAATATCTGAAGACCCCTTCATGTAACGCAGGAGCCACTTCACTGCTTCCCAGTGGATCTCCCCAGGTTTGCTCATGAAACGGCTTACCAGTCCTACTGCATAAGCAAGGTCTGGACGCGAGCCTACCATTGCATACATGATGCTTCCCACAGCTGACAAGTATGGGATGACATTCGTATCAATGCCCTCCTCCTTTTCCGTTACAGCTGATAACTTGAAATGAGCTCCCATTGGCGTAAGTGAGCTCTTAGCACCATCCATCCTGAAGTTTCTAACCACCTTCTTGATGTATTCTGATTGAGATAAGCGAAGCACACCCTTGCTTCGGTCTCTATGGATGTCCATTCCCAATATCCTTCGAGCTGGCCCCAAATCTTTCATTTCAAAAGTGGATTCCAGCTGAGACTTGAGCTTCTGAATGTCGCTCATGTCCTTTGCTGCCAAGAGCATATCGTCTACATACAGTAGTAGATATACTAAACTCCCATCAGATCCTTCTGTTGTATAGACGCAAGCGTCACGACGGCTCCTCCTATACCCGTGTAGGACCATGAACTCGTCGAAGCGCTTGTTCCACTGACGGGGGGACTGCTTTAATCCGTAAAGCGATTTCTTTAACAAACATACATGATCCGGTTTAGACTTGTCTTCATAACCTTCTGGCTGCTCCATGAAGAGATCCTCCTCTAAGTTTCCATGTAAAAATGCTGTCTTCACGTCCATTTGCTCTAGTTCCAAATCCAAGTTTACTACGAGAGATAGCAAAGTTCGAATTGAAACGTGCTTTACCACCGGAGCAAATACTTCGTGATAGTCTATGCCCTCCTTTTGAGAGAACCCACGAGCCACCAGACGAGCCTTGTGTCTATCAGGTTCTTCCTCAGTAATCCCAGGCTTGATTTTGTAAATCCATTTGCAGCTGATGACCTTTCGATCCTTGGGTCTTTTCACTAAGTCCCATGTACCATTCCTTTTCAAAGAATCCATCTCATCATCAGACGCTGCATTCCATTTTTTCCAATCTTTACTTGCTTTTGCTTCCGCGTAATCCTTTGGCTCTTCTACATTCATCAACTCGAACATAGTTAGTGCGAAAGCCACTTCAGAGCAGTCGTAGTCATTGTACTTCTCTGGTGGCACAATAGTTCGTCGAGGTCTGTCCCTTGCCAACTGGTAATTCGATAACCCTGATCTTGCTTGCTCAAGTTCATCATGCTCAGAATCTTCTGAGTCACTTTCAACTGGTACGCTTGGTATTAGAACAGCTCCTCCTTGACTTGAGTTTGATTTAACTGTATGCTCTTCATTTATGGGAATCTTCACAGACGCTTTTCCAGGTTCAGATGCGGTAGCTGGCTCCTCTGACTTCCCTTCGCTCTTCGGTATGTCTTTGAACATTATATCTTCGCAGAACCTTACATTTCTGCTAACAACGCACTTTTCATCATCCAGCAACCAGATCTTATACCCCTTCGTGCCTGGAGGGTAACCGATAAGAATTCCTTTGATTGCCCTTGGCTTAAGTTTTCCTTGATCGATATGAACATATGCCACGGATCCAAATTTCCTCATGTGCTTGTACCCGGGTTTCTTGCCAAGCCAAATCTCTTCTGGAACTTTGAACCCTACTGCTGATGCTGGAGATCTGTTGATAGTGTAGACTGAGAACGCTGCCGCTTCTGACCAGAACTCTTCACCGAGGCCTGACTCATTTAAGAGGCATCTCACCTTCTCCATTATTGTGCGGTTCATTCTTTCTGCCACTCCGTTTTGCTGTGGAGTGTAGGCACACGTCCTATGCCTCACAATGCCATTCTTCCTGCACAACTCATCAAACGCATGGTTGCAAAATTCTAGACCGTTATCGGTCCTAAGGCATTTTATTTTCCTGTCAACCTGATTTTCTACAAGAGTTTTCCATTCACTAAAACTAGCAAAGGTTTCATCTTTCGTCCTAAGAAAACAGACCCAGACTTTTCTAGAGTGATCATCAATTATGGACAGAAAATACCTGTTACCTGACAATGAGGGATGCACGTTTTGAGACCCCCACAGATCTGCATGAAGATACTCTAAAACATTCAACGTGTTATGTTTACCAGTACCAAAGCTTACCCGTTTGGTTTTCCCCATTATGCAGTGCTCACAGAAGAAGTCTGTGCCGACGTCCTTCTTTGTCAGTGTCCCATCCTTCACAAGGACCTGGAGGTTCTTGTAACTCATATGTCCTAAACGGCTGTGCCAAAGGGGTACTTTCAACTGAAGGCCATCCGAGTTGCAGGCTTCTGGAAGGATCGTCTCACCATCCAGGATGTATAAGCCATTTACCAGACTTCCCTGAAGCGAGACCTTGGAGTTCTTTGTGAAAATGATCTTGCCACCACCTCCATTGTGTTTAAATCCCAGCTTATCCAGAGTACCTGTAGAAATAAGATTCCTTCGCAGTGATGGAACATATCGCACATTTTTCATTACCTTTACGGTTCCACCGTGAGCGTTTATCCTCACAGTACCAACACCACGAGTCTCCACAGTGTGATAGTCTCCTAGCAGAATCTTGGTTGACTGTATTTCCTCGAAATCAGTGAACCAGTCGCGACGTGATGTCATGTGATGAGTACATCCTGAGTCGATCACCCAGTCATTGTTTGTCTCATCCCCAGTGGTCACTAAAGCATCATGAGCATCTAAAGGACCGATAGCAACAGCTGCCTCCCCATCACTGTCTTGCTCCAATTTTTTCTTTCTTGCAAAACAATCTGCTTTGACGTGACCTTCTTTCTTGCAGTACCAGCAGGTAACCTTCCTGCCCTTCGACTTGCTCCTGCCTCTGTTGCCTCGAGAATCACCGTTGTCTCGTCTTCCTTGTCTGCCTCTTTCGGAGGAGTAGAGAACAGTAGCATTCCCTTTCTCAATTTTCCCACTATCTTGAATCTCCCGTTGCTTGGATCTCGCAGCCGATATGACTTCTTCCAACGTGAGGGAGTCTTTTCCGTACTTAAGAGTATGCTTAAGTTGATCATAGCTGGCAGGTAAGGAGCTCAAGAACACGATCGCTTGAATCTCATCAGTAACACTGACACTCAAGCTTCCCATCTCTGCAACAATTTTCAGAAAGTCATCTACGTTTATATCAATAGACTTTGAGCTATCGCATTTAAACGTATAAAACAAAGATTGAACAAAGATGCGGTTAGGTAAAGACTTGGATAGATACAACCTCTCGAGAGATGACCACATAGAAGCTGCAGTAGTGCAGTGCTTGATCTTGCGGAGAACCTGATTCCCGATGTTTAGGATAATCATATCCTTCGCCTTCTCATCTTTCTCGAGCTTGATCGGATCCAAGATCATCTTCTTCTCCGAAGAACTTGAATCATCATCATCCTCCGTCTTTCCTTCCTCTTTGGTTGATGGAGCTTCGATCTCGAAGTTATCGCTGAGCACTACTTCCTTTAATCCCGATACGCCGAAGTGAGCCATCATTCGAATCGTCCATAACGAGAAATCACCGGTGCCGTCGAATAGTTCTACCTCCGCTCGTATCTTCTTCGTCGTCATCGGAACCCTCGGATCTTGATAGCCGAGGCTCTGATACCACTTGTTGAGCTAAACCTTCGATTCGAGATGAATCAGAAGTGATTTGATTCTCCTGGAACTCGTTGACTCTTCCTCAGATCCGATCGCACAAACGAACACACGAAAGAGAATCAAGATAACGAATCAAAGCGAAAAGAAGATACACGATTTGTTAACCCAGGGGTATCTCTCCGATGTGGAGAACTAATCCCCTGGAGCCAGACTCAGCCAGCAAAATCCACTAGAACAGGACGTCGATCTCAAACTGAGACGGTGACGAGCACTCGGAGATTACACGACTCTGACCTCTCTTTCTTTTCTCTCTTAGCTCAACCCCACTACTCTCTCTCTCTCTTATCCTTTTATATGAACCAAGGATGTACAACGCTAACCAGCAATCAATTAAACTAAACCCGGTTCAATACTAAACCAGACTAACCGAGAGATATAAGAACAACTAATAGAACCGAGAAAGGATACAAGAGCAAGGTTAGATCATATACCAACACAAAGTAACTTAATTTTATAAAAATAAATTAAAAGTTACCTTCTTAAAATGTATTATAATTATAAGATACACACTAATTCCACATATAAAACTAATGATATTGGAATTATATAAGAATCATAAATCAATAGGAAAAAGAAATAGAATAAGAGCAGTAAATAAAAATGAAGTAATGCAGTAATTATTAATTAACTCTAAATTAAAAATTGTAGAAGCTATATATATAACTGAGTTATATATTACGTGTGTATAAGAGGAAAATTATAATACTTAAGATGGATCCACATAATCTTGATAAGCGTTGGATTCGACTGTAAATTCAGTTTTTAATGGAGTTTGATTATATATTGAAGTACAGTTTTGTTAAACTGTTTATTAGGTTTTTGAAGGAAAAGGTTTGTTAAGAAAATCAAAAAGAAGTTGACAAAAAAAAATCAAAAAGAAAAAGAAAAAGAAGAAATGATAAATGAAGAAGATAAAAAGACAAACAAATAAAGCAAGCGTGATGGAGAGAAGAATTGAACAAAGAGAACAGCGCCACGTGTTTTATGAGAGAACTTCGTTATGAGACAAATACGCGGGATATCTCTAAAACGTGTCCTCTTCACTAATGACGTACCAAAACAATTTGATTTCACTTCTCTAACCAAACCAACAAAAAGGAAAGAAAGTTACACAACATAATGGTCCAATAGGAGATTAGCGAGACAATACAGACCCAAATGTCCTTTTATTCATATTTTTACGTGTTATTTTCTGCTTATTTTATCAATTTTCTAAGACTTTACTTTTCCTTTTCAAAATGTCCAAATACATTCAATTTTATAATGCAACGTTTTGTTGTTACACGAGGCCATATATATCATGATTATACAAAGCTGGTTTGGTGAGGGGATTATGCTTCTTTTCTATTAAACTATTAGGTGGAGTTTCTAGAAAAATTATACGTGAAGTAAGTTTTTTCCGTTAAATAATATGCGAAGTTTGTTTGGCTAATTTATATATTCAATGATTCATATGTGGTCACATATAATACCCACAAATTCAAGACTCTTCTAATTCTAGTATAGTCTCATATTTTTAGTATGACTCGAATCATTAATATAATAGAGTTAAACAAGTAATTCCATGATCGTGACAAAAAAAAAAAACAAGTAATTCCATGTTCATACTCGAGGTCCTAGGCTATGATTATTTATACAAACAAATAAAAACAATTTTTTCAGATAACCTTTTTAAGCTTTTATCACAAAAATAATCCTTAAAAAAATTAAATGACCAAAATAGTCTTTTTTATTTTGAAATTTTTAATATCTATTTTTTATGTTTTGAAAATTTGAAACTTCCTCCTCAGAACCACTATTTAATTCTAAACCTTAACTCTAGATTAATTAAGTCAAGGGATATAAATACATATTTTACCCTTTAATAAAATCTCTTTTGATTATTTTCCTCCTTAAAAATTATTTTTGTGAAAATAAACTAAAAAAGTTATCCAAGAAAATTTCTCAACAAATAAATATATTTTGCTTGCGACTTTTTAAGGCACTATCAATGTTTTTTTTGATCAAAAGGCACTATCAATGTATACATAATTTCAATCTATAAATGGTGACATAAATAACATATTTAAACAATAAAAATAAAAATAGAATAGATAGAGGAGACAAAACAACATAACTCAAACATTTTATTAAAACAGCGTTTTGAAAAATAACTCGGTTACTATATGCTGCCAACAAATATTTGGGCACATTTATATCAACATAATTGGAAGAAATTGATGACAAAAGAACAAAACATAAATGTAAGAAACTCTGTTTGCGTGTTGACCGAGTAGAAAAAGGAGCGGTCGAACATCTCTATAGATCTCGTCATCTAAAGTGTAAGTGAAAAAAAATAACGCTATGACTTCAGACAATTCAAAGTTAACATCTTATAGACCAAGTTATATGATGTAACACATCGACTTTTAATAAACTGCGTGCGTAAAGCATCAGTGTTTTTTGAAATAACTATTTTGTTCATCTCTGTAAGTTGTGATTTTTAGGTAACTGGTTTCAAGGGTAATTAGACGATTGACTGAACTACTAAGTAGTGGTCCAAGTGGACGATGTTTTTGTTGTATACGAGTAAATATAGAACGACGATACACAAGGAGTTGTCATGTTGTGTGTTGCTTTTGCTATATTTATTTCGGTTTTCAAAAGTTTCAAACTTTTTAAGTTACAAAATGATATCAGAAGTGGAATTTAGAAGAGATAATGTAATGTTTTATTTGCGTTTGCTATTTTGTTGTAGGTTTTCAAAAGTTTCAAAATTTTCAAGTTACAAAATGATATCAGAGGTAGAATTTATATGAGAATATGGAATGTTTTTTTTTTTGCTTATGACCCTACAATTAAGAACTGTCGGACACAAACACTTGAGTCAAGCTAAATAATACTCCGATACTAGTATTACTTTCGTCTTTCAAATTTTAACACCATAGACCGTATCATGTACATCATATAATGCACAGTGTTAAGATATTTCCATGTGGAGATGAATAGGCCAAGTTGGAGTTCTCAAGCGAACAAGAACCTATTGAGTCAAGTTGGTGATTGTAATTAATGAAACATCGTTTTGCCAATAAATGCCTAATAAATACTGTATTTTGTTAGTTATATAAACATTTCCCTTTTATTTTGTCAATTTCCGAAGACAAATTTTAGACTACTTTAGAATTTGTTTGCACACTAATCACAGGAGGACTTTTCACAACCGATGTATCTTCGAGTTTAGTTTGGTAGCTTTTGTTAACAAAAGAAGAATCAACAAAACAGACAGAGGGAGTTTAAAGAGTGAAGTGGATGCATTTGTCTTTTTTTTTTTGAACACATGGATGCATCTGGGTCCTCGGATCCTCGGATCGGATTTTGTCAGGTCCGGGTCCTTCGGGTCATAGAAATTTAGACCCATTTAGAATTTTTCGGGTCGGTTCCGGGTTGGGTCGGTTCGGATCTGGGTCGGTTCGGATCCGGATCGGTTCGGATCTATAATTAAAATACCCATAACTTTTAGATTCAGATCGGATCCGGATCGGGTTCGGATATTTAGTATATAAAAAGGAAATAAAATACTCAAATTTCATCGAATTTAGTCAAAATTTGTCATATATATATCCAAAATTTTACAAAATAACTTAAAATAAACTATCAATAACTAAAATAAAATATTTTTATTTTTATATGTTACATTTCAAACTTCATATTGCTTAAAAATGTTACAAAAATAATAACAAAGATTGTTAATAAAAAGATATTTTAAAGTTTTTAAGTCGGGTTTGAATCGGTTCTTATCGGATCGGGTCCATTCGGTTCGGTTTTTTTGGGTCCGGGTCTATCCGGATCGGTTCTTTTCGGGTCAGATCTAATTCGGGTAGAAGAATTTTGGACCTAATAGATACTTGTAAATTTTCGATTCGGTTTCAGGTCGATTCCGGTTCGGGTTTTCGGATCCAGGTTAAAATGCTCAGGCCTAGTCTCAACTTTGAATAACACATTGCCCTGTTTTTATGTTTGTTCCTAAAGTACCCTTTCTCTTACTATTACCCACTCCATTCCTCTCTCTATCAATAATTCAACACGTGGCCACTCTTGTTGGACCAACATTCCCCTCCCGGTTTATATAAACCCTTTGACACTTCATCCCTCTCAAACCAACTCTCTCTTCTCTCTTCTCCACTTCCACAAGAAAAAAAAAAAAAAAAACAGAGCCTCTGCTAATCTCAAAATCGAACTCTCATTTTTAAGCACCAATACTGACTACTCACACTTCAAAAATGGCTTCTTTCACGGCGACTGCGGCGGTTTCTCGGAGATGGGTCAGTGGTAATCATACTCATCCACCATTATCGTCTTCTCAAAGCTCCGGCTTGAGTTATTCTTGCTCCTTACCCATGACAACTCGTGCCCAACGAAAGCTCAATGTTTCCTCTGCGCTTCACACTCACCCTGCTCTCCATTTCCCCAAGCAATCCTCCAACTCTCCCGCCATTGTTGTTAACCCCAAAGCCAAAGAATCCGACACTAAACAGATGAACTTGCTCCAGAGAGCGGCGGCGGCGGCGTTGGACGCGGCGGAGGGTTTCCTCGTGAGCCACGAGAGACAGCACCCGCTTCCTAAAACCGCCGATCCTAGTGTTCAGATCGCCGGAAACTTCGCTCCGGTGAACGAACAGCCCGTCCGGCGTAACCTCCCGGTGGTCGGAAAAATACCGGATTCCATCAGAGGAGTGTACGTGCGCAACGGAGCTAACCCGCTTCACGAGCCGGTGACTGGTCACCACTTCTTCGACGGAGACGGAATGGTCCACGCCGTGAAGTTCGAGGACGGTTCAGCTAGCTACGCTTGCCGGTTTACTCAGACGAACCGGTTTATCCAGGAGCGTCAATTAGGTCGACCGGTTTTCCCCAAAGCCATCGGCGAGCTTCACGGTCACACCGGTATTGCTCGACTCATGCTATTCTACGCCAGAGCTGCAGCCGGTTTAGTCGACCCGGCTCACGGAACCGGAGTAGCAAACGCCGGTTTAGTCTATTTCAACAACCGGTTATTAGCGATGTCGGAAGACGATTTGCCTTACCAAGTCCGTATCACTCCATCTGGAGACTTGAAAACCGTTGGCCGTTACGATTTCGACGGGCAGTTAGAATCCACAATGATCGCCCACCCGAAAGTCGACCCGGAATCCGGCGAGCTATTCGCCCTAAGCTACGACGTCGTTTCCAAGCCTTACCTGAAGTACTTCCGCTTCTCCCCGGACGGGACGAAATCACCGGACGTCCAGATCCAGCTCGATCAGCCGACGATGATGCACGACTTCGCGATAACAGAGAACTTCGTGGTGGTGCCCGACCAGCAAGTCGTGTTCAAGCTCCAGGAGATGATCCGCGGCGGCTCTCCGGTGATCTACGACAAGGAGAAGGTCGCGAGGTTCGGGATTCTCGACAAATACGCGGCGGACTCGTCGGAGATGAGGTGGATCGAAGCTCCGGACTGCTTCTGCTTCCATCTCTGGAACGCCTGGGAGGAGGCGGAAACAGAGGAGGTCGTCGTGATCGGGTCGTGCATGACTCCGCCGGACTCGATCTTCAACGAGTCCGACGAGAGTCTCAGGAGCGTCCTCTCCGAGATCCGTCTGAACCTCAGGACCGGAGAGTCCACTCGCCGTCCGATCATCTCCGACGGAGAGGAGCAGGTCAACCTCGAGGCAGGGATGGTGAACCGGAACATGCTCGGCCGCAAAACGAAGTTCGCTTACCTCGCGTTAGCCGAGCCGTGGCCTAAAGTTTCTGGCTTCGCGAAAGTCGATCTCTCTACCGGAGAAGTCGAGAAGCATCTCTACGGGGAAAACCGTTACGGTGGAGAGCCTCTGTTTCTACCCGGAGAGGGAGCAGAGGACGATGGACACATCCTCTGTTTTGTTCACGACGAGAAGACTTGGAAGTCAGAGTTACAGATAGTTAACGCCGTTAGCTTGGAGGTGGAAGCGACCGTTAAACTTCCGTCAAGGGTTCCGTACGGGTTTCACGGCACATTCATCGGGGCCAGTGACTTGGCGAAGCAGGTGTAGTAAATATACCCAAGAATATACATAGTACGTGTGAGATGATGAAGAAGCTTCTAGAAGAAAAAAAGAGAGAGAGAGGGATTTACCAGTGGGATGCTCTGCATATACGTCCCCGGAATCTTCTCCTCTTGTGTGTTTTTTTTTTTTGGGTTTTGCTCTGTTTTTTTTTTCATCTTGGGGTGCGGTTTGCTAGTTCCCTTTTTTATGGGGGTCAATCTAGAAATCTGAAAGATTTTGAGGGACCAGTTTGTAGCTTTTGGGCTGTAGGGTTAGCCTAGCCGTTCGAGCTCAGCTGGTTTCTGTTATTCTTTCACTTATTGTTGTTGTTCATAGTGAGAAGTATATAGATATATATTATATTAAACACAAATCTTTGTTTATATGTGTATGTTTCTAGCAAAGATTAATTAAGCAGCATTGTATTCGATTTTAATTACCGTTTTGCCTATGTTTTATTTGCATCAGTTTTTACTTATGGAAACGTTTCTGGTTTGTGTCATCATCAAGTGATTTTGTCATTGGTAAAAATATATTTCCAATGATTATACTTCTGAAAAATGAACGAATGAGAGAGAGACAAGACTCGAGTAAACTTTTGGACGTTAAAACAAAAGCTAAAAGTCAAAACACACGCCGTATAAGTTTAGGTAGTCAATTTTTGGTATTTGCATGGAAGAGAATCAGTTCAGTCAATTTTTCGAAATAGAAACCAACGAGTGAAGTTAACCCACGTCAAAAAGAGTCGGTATGTAACTTGAATATGACTTGTTTTTTTTGGGCAAACGATTATGACTTCTTGTTATTTACATATGTGAAGATTAAAGGGCATTTAGTAACCGGTCGTTGTCATAAACCTATATTAAAGAACGTAATGTTATTTTGGTAAGCAGAACCGTAAACATTGGATGTGCTAATGTGAGTGCCTGAGTGGTGGGTGGTACCACAGTGGAGACACCAATCAAAACTAGTGGAATCGTGACGAAATTAACGGCATTCTTATATTTTAAGTAATAACGCATGTGTTACTTTTTCTTAGATATATTTAAAATTTAATACTGGTGATCTTTGATTGTTTACAGAAAATAAATTCATAACCAAAAAAAAAAAATTAATAACCAAAGAAGGGTTTGTTGCAAAAGTAACTCACAACTCAAAGTCAAACACAAAACTAACCTCTCCTTCTTTGTTGGAAATGGTTAGCTATATTCAACCCTATTTGTTCACATTATTCACGAAAATGCCATTAATTTATGTTTTTTTTTTTTTCGAAAATGGCTCTTTTACTCTCTCAACCTCATCACCTTCACAAATTTACTTGATTGCCATTGCCATCAATACACCAACCACAACAAACTACCAATTTGGAGCTCTTAATGCCCCCCTTAATGCACCTAGTACGATTTACACTCTCTCTTTCTCAATTGTTATGAACTAAAAACAACTTATCTCTCACTTTGCCTCAATATTCATCCAAAAAACTCAAGCTTTTGATTCAAAACTTTTTATGGTTGATAGAGCTATTGAAGCATACTATTCAACGTGGGTTACTTTCGTTTGAGGTTCTGGGTGGTTGGAGAAGACTCTGTGTGCTAAGGAAGTCATCTCACTAGTTTAAGGTAAGAAATTGAATTTTTTTCCAGAACTGTTCGCGTAGAAGACTTACCCGTAAGTCTTCTGGTCCAACGGACGACTTAACTAAAGTCGTCCGGCTTTGTTCTTTAAAAAAAAATCGTGAGAATACCCTAGACGACTTACCAGTAAGTCGTCTAGAATAAACGGGTTAATTTTGCATTTGACCGAATTGTGTCAGATATTTGACTTTTTCTGGACGACTTAATGGTAAGTCGTCCCAAGGAAAACAAAAATTTCAAATTTTATTAAATCTAGACGACTTAACTGTACGTCGTCCTTGGTTACTTTTGCAATTGGAAAATAAAACTTAAATATTTAACTTATCTCAGACGACTTACGGGGAAGTCGTCCTGGAAGACGACTTAGTTGAAAGTCTTCCAAGATAAGCAAAGTCGTCCAGATTTACTGGTAAGTCGTCCCAAGTCATCTGGTCAAACCTTGGTTATCTTGGACGACTTTCTCCTAAGTCATCTGCCAGGACGACTTTCGTAAAGTCGTCTGGGTAAAGTTAAATAATTAAGTTTTGTTTTTCGAATTGCAAACTAACCGTAGAAGACCTACAAATAAGTCGTCTAGCTTCAATTAAATATTGTAATTTTTGTTTACCCAGAGACGACTTACCCGTAAGTCGTCCAGAAAAAGTCAAATATCTGACACAATTAGTTCAAATGCAAACCTAACCCGTTTATCCTAGACGACTTCCTTGGACGACTTACTGTTTAGACGACTTACGACGACTTAATGGTAAGTCGTCCTAATTAAAATTCAATTGCAAAAATGACCTGTTTGGACGACTTACTGTTTAGTTGTCTAGACAACTTACTGTTTAGTCGTCTAGACGACTTACTGTTAGTCGTCTAGAAGACTTACTTTTTAGTCGTCTAGACGACTTACTGTTTAGTCGTCTAGACGACTTACTGTTTAGTCGTCTGCCTTAATGTTTAGTCGTCTAGTCGTCACTTACTGTTTAGTCGTCTTCTATGTTTACTAATGTGTTTTATTTTGAATTTTTGCAGATGATGCGTCAGTTACATGCAGTGTATGGGGAATGGTTGTTAAAAGATTGCTGTTGGGATTTTGTGGTTGATAATGCAAAAGGAGCGAGAATGTTTTTTTTGAGTGAAGGTTCGACGCATGCGGAACTTCTTGCAATGGCTCTAGAAGATTTTAACCTGGACATGAGTACAGAATCTGTGGAGATAACCTACTCATTACCAGCAGAAATGATGATGGCTCCAGACACCCTTCCTATTCATGTTACAAGTGATAGACAAGTTAGAAACTTGCTCGAGATAACCAAAACGCATAGTGTACGGCTTTGTGTATCAAGCCGTAGCAAGGTGCAAATGGTTTCAGATGATGAAGCTGATGAATGTTTTGAAGAGGATGATGATAATTTGGTTGAAGATGAAAATCATGATGGGGAGGAGGATGATGGGGAGGATGATGGGGAGGATGATGGGCAGGATGACGATGGGGAGGAGGATGATGGGGAGGAGGATGGTGATATCTCTATTAAAACTGAAGCGGACAAGAATGGTGAGGATTACAGTGTTTATGGAAAGGTTGAAGATGAGGATGAAGAAGATGATATATGTTTTGAAGAATTAAAACAGATTGAAGGTGGAAGATCGAATGGTAACAATATCTATGTCAACCAGAGTTTTGGTAGCAAGGATGCACTGCTTTCAGAACTGAGGTTGACAGCAGTGAGGCTTAAGTTCACCTTCAGAATATACAAGTCAACGAAAACTCTCCTTGTGACAACATGTCCGGTTAGTGGTTGTGAATGGAAGGTCAGAGCAAGTGTGAAACATGGGACAGAAACGTTTTGGGTAACAAAGTATGTGGAAAAACATACATGTTCAGTGGGAGATCGAATCGCTCAGCGGAGACACTGTACTCCTAAGTATGTTGGTAGGCTTTTCATTGATCGTGTTGGAATCATTGATGGGTTGAATCCGCAGCATATCACTATTGCAATGAAGAAGATGTTTAGCATGAATCTTGATTACACCACTTCATACAGAGCACTTTTATATGCACAAACATTGGTGAGAGGAACAACAGAAGATGGGTATTCGCGTCTGCCATCATATCTCGAGCAAATCTCCTTAGCAAATCCCAATTCTATCACGGCTATAGAACTTGATTCTATGAATAGATTTAAGTATCTATTTCTCTCTTTTGGAGCTTCTATCAAAGGTTTTAGATATCAGAGAAGGGTCATTGTGGTGGATGGGACTCACCTAAGTGGGAAGTATGGAGGTGTTATGCTAGTTGCAACCGCACAAGATGGGAATTTTCAGATATTTCGTAGATGCTGAAGATGCACCTTCTTGGGAATGGTTTTTCACAAAATTGGCTATTTGTGTATCTGATGACCAGCCTCTAGTGATAGTCTCCGACCGGCACTTGGCCATTAAAAATGCGTGTGACAAGGTGTTTCCTTGGGCAACCCGAGGAATATGTTATTATCACCTTCAAGAAAACATTGTCAAAAAATTTAAAGGGAAACATCTCTTATACTTGGTGAAAGGTGCTGCTTATGCTCATACGGTTTCAGATTTTGACCGGTACATGGATGAGATACGGAGTGCAAATCCGGACCTTGCAACATATTTGGAGGATGCCGACGTCAGCCTATGGTCAAGGGTTCATTGCCAGGGGGACAAGTACAACATAAAAACAAGCAACATCGCTGAATCTATTAATTCCGCACTGAAGCGAGCTAGAGGATTTCCGATTCAGTTCATGTTGGAGTTCATAAGGGAGAAGCTAGGAAAGTGGTTTTGGAAAAGGAGAGAAGATGCTTTAAGTCGGCTGGAAAGTCGTCCAGAAAATGCTTCACAGACGACTTAAATTTAAGTCGTCCAGAAAAGTCGTCTATAAAAGACTTCACAGACGACTTTTCTGGACGACTTAAATTTTAGTTGTCTGTGATTTTCTGGACGACTTTCCAGCCGACTTAAATTAAAGTCGTCTGTGAAGCATTTTCTGGATAACCGACTTAAATTAAAGTAAGCATTTTCTGGACGACTTTCCAGCCGACTTAAATTTAAGTCGTCTGCGAAGTTTTAGGGACTGAAGTTTATATACCTGCCTCAAGATGGCCTCTTTAAAACATCGGCGTCCTTTGCCACCCTTGTAAGCCAGCAACGGTGGAGTCGGCCTGTTTGGTTGGGGATTCCCAAAATTTGCACCTAAATCTGGCAGGAAGTTGTACACCCACACCTGAAGAACTTGAATAAAGCCATCAACAGTGTATGAATTTGCTTCCAAATTTGCTGCCTTCACAGAAGCTATCAGCACCTTGAACGCCACTCTCCCCCAAGGATAATTCTCAAAATTTTCTAAATCCATCACTAGCTTTGCAAGACTAGCACGTATAGGGGTTGAGAACTTTCTCCCTTCAATGAATCCGGCTAAGATAGCAAGGTATCCGAGCCGTATGCGATCTTCCCGCGACCACTCTTGGCATCTCTTAAATGCTCCTATTATCTGATCAACATTTGGCCCAGCCTCGATATCAACACCCATCTTGTCCCAGAAAACAGCCATCTCCTTCGTAACCTCACACCTTGGATTTTCGAGGTCCTTCATGTCCGCGCAGTTCAGACCAGTGAGGTGTTCAAACTCTATCAGTGAAAACCTCATCGGTTCTAGACCAACGAGAGACCAGAGCTCATATTTCTTCTTGATCTTAAGCTGGAAACCGAGTATATAATGCACCAGCCTTGAAGCCCAATTAAAATTCAGCTCCTTGAACTTGATGAACACTCCCAACTTCGACTCCTTCAGCTCCTCGTATTCGTCAGCTCTTAGACCTTCACTTAGAGCAGCAAACAACTTCGAGTTATCAGTATGATACGAAATGCTCTTCATTGCAGTGGGTTCTTTCCCAAACGTATATATCCTCCGCGGGAGTTCTGGTAAATCCATTTTTCCTTGCAAAACAATCAAATACAATCAAATACAAGCATCAGAACAAGCAAACTATTCTAAATACAAATACTGCATGTAAAATATAGTGAGAAGACTGCTCAGACGACTTCCAAGACGACTTCCAAGAAGTCTTAAGTCGTCACGACTTCCAGTAAGTCTTCTAAGGACTCTTATTACAAGATGGATGGATGAATGACTTACGGTAGGAGAAGATAACGACACCAGCGGTTACAGATCTGCAAATATCGACGAGAAAAGAAGAAGGAAAGAATCAGAGAAGATGGATTTCGCCTTCGTTGTCGCCTAAGGAGAGAAACGGCGCTAGGGTTTCCAAAATTTGTGAAAAAGGGAAAAAAAATGTATTTATATGTCCGGTAAATTATTCGGTTAGGCTTAAATTACTTTGTTAAATTATAGGTTCGGTACGGTTTGGACGACTTAAATGTAAGTCGTCTACATTAATTATTCAACAGACGACTTATAATTAAGTCGTCTGTTCCCTAAACATAACCCCTAAACTTAATTAACTAACTAGACACTTTAAAAAATCAAATTAAACTTAAAAAGTGTTAACTATACACAGAAATAAAGACATATAAGTAAAAAATATATATTTTAGAAAAAATCCAAGCTTTCCAAAATCTAACCCTAAGAATACATACAATACTACAACATATGTTTTCAAACCCTCAAAACCAAAGAATATCATGATTAACTACTTTCACTCATCTATGTTGAAAACTATTCATTTTTATTATATGTTAATTTACATCATTTAAAACTGTTAATAATTACATGATTTTTATTTTTCACTTGTCCAAACATTTTTTTTAATTTATAAATTATTTTTAAGCTCAACAGAGCCAGACGACTTAGTTTTAAGTCGTCTGGACGACTTAGTTTAAAGTCGTCTGTACAGACGACTTACGTGGGGTAGAAGCGTAACAAATATTCGGTTTTTTTGTTTGTTCACAAGGGGTTAGTTGTAATTTCAATACCCTTTTAGGTTACTTTTGCTATTGATTCAAGTTTGGGTTTACTATTGTATTTGAAATCATGTTTTGAGTCACAATTGGCAATTTTCCCACCAAAGAAAGCAGAGTCAAATAAACAGTGTTACGGTGTCTTGAGATTAAGACATTGCCAAAGAAATTGGTAGGCAATGATTTATAGTATTTGTTACTATCATTTAGCAACTTTTGTTTGGGAAGAGCAGCCTTAATTAGGTTGCTTGCACAGATTTATTTATTTCTGTGTGTATTACGTACACGTTAATCTATATGTTTTAAATTTGGCTAGTGGCGATTGGCGATTGGCGATTGGCGAAAATGTTAACGGCTATGCTTATTAAAGCACAACACCAAAATAGAACAGCCCTTAAATTGTTATTCTAGGTTTATATTATCCTCTTTTTTTTTGTTAAATAGCTATAGGTTTGTATTGTACAATAATGATTGAAACTTGAAAGAGTAAAAATTTAAAAGCTTTGTGGTTAAATACCAAAGAATTAGCTTGTTGTATGTATTTGGGCAACATACATTATAGAATGAGGGAAATAGTAGAGTGAAAATGGTGTGCGAAACAGCGAAAGAATCACAAACTGAACATTCTATTAGTTAATGCTATAGGGATCAAAAACACATAAGTTTACTTTCACTTTCACATTTACACGAAAATATCTCAAACACCAAACAGTAGTAAGACATAGAATCATACATGATACTGGAAAATGTCAAAAATCATTATTACTATGTGGCCAACTTGGAGATATCTTCACATGGTGGGTTTTTAATTTGTTTGCTTGTTCACGTTCTCTTCCAAAATTATAGAAACCCACTAATAATGCTTTTGTTGGAATCAAATTATAGTATAACTTCATTGGATACGGCGAAATGTTACGGTGGGTTCCAGTGGAATTATAATACTTAAACCGTTCATTTCTGCCTCCACGTATCATACTTTTAAACGTTTATAATAACCAAAAAACCTATATGCAATGGAATATATTGAAGCCAACGATCAGATGTTCACTATTTACCCAAAGTAGAAGGTGACTTTTCTCCCAACGAATTCTAGCCTAACTACTTTCCTTTAGTGGAAGGTTGGCACCTATGTTTAATATATTGTCAGTAACTACTCGGCTACTCGTACCTTATTTGGACCGTGAAATCCGGCATTATGATTCGCAGAAACTATATGTTAACATGCGCTATTATTTTTTGTTTTCTTAGACAAATTTTTTTAATTACAAAAATAAATAAATAAATTATTCTATGAATTTATTAACAAAATGCTCTTAGCGAATATAGAAAGTGTCATGCATGTGGTGGCATTATCAGGTTCCACATATAACATATGTGTGCATTAGAGTTATTCCCATAACGGTATAATTTGGGGCATGATTGTCGACTCAGCAGACTCTGTATCCATCCTAGCATGGCGAAGGCGGACCTTCCCATAATGATGGTCCAATAAAAATGGTCTTGAAACTCTGTTTATTCGAATGTAAAAAATTAGCTAGAAAACTAAATGTAGAAGTATTTATGATTGAATTATTTATGTAAAAAAAAAAACTAAATGTAGAAGTATTTCTTGGAAACAAATTTATGATTGAATTATCCAAAATGAAAAGAGTACCAAAACTACAGTTATACACTTATATGGTTGAAATCAGAAACGAAAAGAGTCGCAAATCTGCTGTACCATTTTATCATTTTATACCGATTATCTATTATATATAGTAGCATGGTTTTTCATTATTGATACCGATTATCTATTATATATAGTAGCATGGTTTTTCATTATTGACAACGTAGGTAGCTACTAGCTAGATAAAAATAATGCTCGGAGTCTATAGGGTTTGGAAAATGCTTTATGTTTTTAATTGAAAGCTCTTTAGTCAAAAAAAAAGAAGTCTATAGGGAGTAGAGTTCATGGTTGTGGCCATAAATTATAAAACTGGATATCTCTTTGTGATTTGATTTCTACGTTAGTTGTTCTTGTTCACCTTGTGAATTGTCGATTGAGTAGTTTGCGGCGCTTTATCTGGCTCTTCGTCGAATAGGAGAGACCACAACAATTAGCTAGTGTTGGAATTTATTGTTGTTCTCGACATTGTAGTCTTTTTTTTTTCTTAGAACGACATCGTAGTCTACGTTTCATCTTTAATAAGAAAATGGGGGGGGGGGGGGGGGGGGGGGGGGGGGGGGGTCCGGATGGAAGGACGAATATTAAATATAGATACAAATAAGTGATAAGAAATTCTAAGTATTATTTTTTGACAGAAAACAGACAACGAAACACAAAACATTATAAACCCATGCAGTTTTACTGAAAAGCGAGAAGGATTTTTTTTTTTGAAAAAGAAAGCGAGAAGGAAATGATCAATTGATGTAAGCTAAGTTAACAAACATAGTGTAATGTCTATTTGTAAAACTTAAATTTAACAAGTTCATAGCTCTCTTTTTTGAAACTGGTGTAAACTTTAACTTAAGAATATTTGAAATTATTGTCAAATCATCAATAAAGCATCAAATGATTCGCTCAACGAAATGTCAAAGGATATTCTTATCAACAGTATGTGTTGAGTTTATATGCATATGTCGGCATATATAATAATACAATTATCTTTATATGCGATCAAACCACGTGGCAAATGGTAGTTATGACCACCAACCATCGAACCAAAACTACCAAACGATAGCTCAAGTATGTTAATTTGTCTAAAGATACAAAAGTAATAATTGCTAGAGAGTGGCAGGAAGTATTGAGGGGACCCCTCTGCTTTCAACTATTTGAAATTTAATAATCGAAGAATATACATCATCTTCAATAGCATGATTAATGGAAGATTCTTAAGATAGGATAAATTTTTAATGGAATATAAAAAATTGTTTCTTAACTTTTAACTAAAAAAATTAAAAACATATTTTTAAATAAGAATCCCGTTAGCAATCGGTTGCTTACTGAGCTTTTACATGTATTAATATATCGGGAAGTCGAAACAGTTCCATGATTCATTAAAGGAATATATAATAATATAATTTACATTCACATATATTTTCGTTGTACGTATAACTTTTTAAATTTTCAAACTATGCATAAACACATACATGTCTATTAGTATTAACACTCCATTTTCTAAAAGCTGGACTGCTCTCAAATGTAAACTCCAACGAGTATATGGCCATGTAAAACTGAACTAAATGTTTTCTACTGCTGCATGAGTTCTCGTCGATCAAACTAAGAACTAATAAATTAGAAATTAGAATACACGGAAAGAGAGAATTGCTTGATATTGTCTAGGGCACGTGTTCGCACATTGTACGTCGGACATAAGATCGTTGTTGTGGATAAAAGAGAAATGTCTATTTCAACAAATTGAAAATAAAATTTCAAATTAATTATTTTCCTTTTAAAATGTAAAAGTTTGGGGAGAGTGACGAACAAGATGATGTATACTACTATAATCGTGCCTCATATATTATATAAAAGATAAATGCCAATAATGCACGCCACATTACTTATACAGTTATACTTCTAAGACTTTAGCATACATGTATCCACACATATCCTAACTAACTAGAAACTACCATATACTATATAAGTGTCATGGGTCCAAAAATATAGATTCAGATTTTACTTGGATATCATCAACCTTCACTATATCTACTAATCGATTCATTTGAATATTTGATGCTACATTATTTATAGATTTTTAAGTGTAAAGCTCCACATAAAGAAACCAACAGCATTAAAACATCTGGGGGATTTTGTGTTGTGTGGAGGTCGACCTTTCAGCGTAAGATAGGCCAATCATGTTTTTCCTTGATAGTATTATTTAATAATATTGGTATACTATAGTACAAACTTCTTTTTATCTCGACGGAATATAGTACAATTTTTTGAATGTTTTAAGCATTATCTTATATTATTATCACACTCTTAACATCCATCATAGTGAATGTTCCCGTGAATATCACACATACGCTGATTAAGATGTTACCCGTTATCCCTTTTATTGGTTGTTGACTTGCTATAAAAGTATAAATCCACCCTTCTTTTTTACTATAATATCGATTTTTTTTGTTTCCGTGTGCATAATTTTATTAAGTGCAAAAGAAATGATTTTATCGAACTCATAATGAATATATAACAGAGCAAAAAATATTCTTTCGTTTGCTTTGTTGAAACTTATCCTTGGTTTGTATCGTTGAAACTTATCTTTGGTTTTGATTTAGCTCGATTTGGTTCTATACATAGCCAAATACAGTTTCGTAGACGCGTAATTTCCTTCGGATACAAAGACCAAAAAGCGATTGCACAAACAATGTAGCTGACAATTGGGTTATGAAATTTGCTCCACTTAATTACTTTTTAATTAGGCTTTTTCTTAAGCGACAAGAATACCTGACATTGTACATAAGTCTATTAATTAGGGTTTTAGCTTAAAACTAGAGCGTGCTGGTGTTTGTTTTTGTTTTTATATATATATTTAAATTTTTTTTATACATTTTAATTTGTTATAAATTTTTATTAAATAATTATATAATTTCAATTTTGTTACAATAAATTCATAATTTAAAGTAATCAAATAGATAACACCCTTCAAAATATATATTTTTAATTTTTACAGTTTGCATGCAAAATATATTTTAAAAAAAAATATTATTTTTTTCTTGTAATCAGCATAGACTTTTTAAATATTTTTAAAATTTATTTAGTTATACAATCCAATAGATATTTGTTTAGGATCATTAATATTTCATTGTTGTGTTTAAATATATAATTTAACATCTATAATTTTAGTATATAAGATGATTTTATAAATATATATTGTTATGCTCATGTAATTCAGACTTATTATTTTGGCAAATTTTGCTACAAGGTTTACGTTACACCCATTTTAATGGTGTATCATATTTATAATGAAAGATTTTTTTGAAAATAAAATAAGTTAATTTATTAATTTAATATAATTTTTAATATTCAATTCATATACTACTTTTATTTTAGTATAATATATACTATAATTAGAAAAGATTATGAAATATATAAAAAATATTCTCTCTTATATAATAAATTTTTATAAATATATATATTGTTATGCTCAAATAATTCAGACTTATTATTTTGACAAATTTTGCTACATGGTTTACGTTAAACCCATTTTAATGGTGTATCATATTTATAATGAAAGATTTTTTTAAAAAAATAAAATAAGTTAACTTATTAATTTAATATAAATTTTTAATATTCAATTCATGTACTACTTTTATTTTAGTATAATATATACTATAATTAGAAAAGATTATGAAATATATAAAATGATTCTTTCTTATATAATAAATTTTTAATTAACATTGATTTGAATAAAATTATACTGCTAATTACGAAATTAATCAATGAATTATTATATAAAAATATTTAAAATTTTTGTAAGATTTTGTTAGATTTTTTTTCAACAGAATTTTAATTATTAAAAATAAAATTAAAACATTTTCATAGGTGAAGTTGTTATATGTATTGATTATATAAGATGTGATATTTAATGATGTCAACTTATTAAGTAGAAACAAATGAAACATAAATTTTTAGGGAATGTCTAATTTTAAAAAATCACACATGAATTGAAATTGTGACTTCTCTTTTAATATAATAGATCATCGTCAAGTAGACCAGTACCAAAAAACATATATCTAGACCGGTACCAAAAAACATATATGAATGTGATTAGACTTGAATATGAAGAAGATATGCTATGTTTCAAAACTTTATCCAGGACGTTTTAGATATATGTTACAATTATTAACTAGTTTTCATCTTTTACAATATACAATAAAATTCTGTCTGCAGGCAAGCTGCAATGAACGGCTTAAGATGATCAGCCCGAAGATGATATGGAAACTTTACACATGATTGAAAGCCACCAAATGAATAAAGGGACCAATTTTGTTTCTCCATATTTTTGGGATTTAACGAATTGAAATCATTCAATCATCATCGTCATATTCCCATAAGAGATTATAAAAAAAAGTCACAATCAGCCACGCGCAAAAACCTCTGGACGTATTAATGGTTTTGAGGGTCGAGAAAGACACAACCACGTGACCGTCAACGTAACCACGAACCCAGTCTCATAGGGCACTAACTGATTAAGAAGCAGAACATAACAGAACATTCTCTCCACATCTCTTTAATGACATGAAAACAATGCTTCTTAGATGCCGCCAAAATCAATCCGCCGCCATATTGGAACTGCAACTTCTGATCAGGGATCAGTGACACAAATAATTATGTTTTAATCAAACAATAAGGCTGCCAAAATCATTTTACTGCCAAGTGACCTGTGATCAGATAACGTAACACAGAGTTACAAGCTGAATCGTCATCCCTACTGAAAACATGCTAAACCAAGTAGATACGACAAACTTTTAAAACAAGATTTGAAATTCTCATTACATATAGTCTGCTCAGGACTCAGGTAAATATTGAGAATTTAAAGACAAACCAATCAAATGTTCAAAACTCTCATACGCTCATATCAGACAACCTTGAACTCCACAAACAGAGAGAAATTTCCAAAGAAATCAAACTTAATAATGCTTATTCTATTTCTTATTTTAGAAGTAAAATCCGCAATTTTTCTTATTTTAGAAGTAAAATCCGCAATTTCCGGTTTCGGATGCTTCTCAGCTTCCACTGTAGAGGATGACAACTGAAGAAAGGCTAGTTAAGAACAATTATCATACTCGTAAAGAGCACAAGAGAAACATCATCGTCCGCAAAGAAGACGTAAGACGTTACATATCCAGCAATGAAATCAATACAGCCAAAGACTAAGAACAGAAACGCCTTGTCGTTTCTATGTTCCTCTCTATAAAACGTGCAATCCGTGCTATACCTTGATAAACACCTTGTCGTGTTTATGTTCCGCTGCTATTAACGGCCCAGGTTCGTCTCAGTTTTCGATAACCGCCCATATTGTAATAAGTTGTAAAAGGCTTTAGTGAAACAAGGCCCATTAAAAAATTTCTGGCCCAGATGCCAATTAGAAAAGTAATTGCTTATATTTTCTTGTAGTCGTTGACAGTTATTACGAACTCGCCGGCAAGAATTGGGAGAGAACAGAACGAGGAGCGATCGAGCGACGGTGTTCTGAGATCAAAGGCGAAGGGAAGATTTTTGAGGATGATCGGAAGGCGTGCTGGAACGAATCGAGTCGGTATGAGGAGAGACGACTCCATTCTGACTCGGTTTGTTGACTCAGTGTTTTCTCTATTCCGATTAGCTGAGTTTGAGATCCTGTTTGTGCTGTTCTTCGTTATAGCCTACGTCATCTTCAAAGATCTGGTAAATTCACCTCAGTTTCGTTATCTATTCAGCTCGTTTCGTCTCAGTTTCGCGTTTCTCTCAATTTGATTGAGTTTTTTTTGTTAATTTTGCAGACGGCGAGGCCGGAGTACAATCGGATTCTTGTTGAGAAACCCGCTGGATATGACATCTGGCCGTTCTAGCTGAAAAAAATAAAGAATTTGTATTGAATGGTTGGTACTTAGTACAGCTCATACATGTTCGTGTACAACGCATTTGCTCTGCTTAGCATTCTTGTCTTGTGGTAAATGTTGTCACTTTGTTCAATTGCTCGAAGTAATTCTCCTTTCAGAGTTCTAATGTATTCGTCAAGTTCGTTTGGGTTTTTAAGTGATATAGCCATCACGCTTGGCTTATTGGCATGCCCATGTTCATAATGATCTTTGGGAATCACAAGAAAAGAAACTGATATAGCATACATGTTTCAGTTGAGCTCAATCTACGCATAGGAGGTGATGATATATGATATCATGGTTTGGTAGTTTATGTGTGTTTTTAGTTTTATATCTATAGATAGAAACCTGTCTCTGTTGTTTACGCAAGAAGAATAGAATGTAGGTAGAAGAAGCCAAATAACATTACAGAATCACTAGGCATCGTTTGCGATTCGACATAAGGAGAAACAAGTCTTAGATAGGTAGCATAGTAGACCCAATCAGAATATGAGAAAAGTGTAAGCCATTGCATTACATGTTCTCTGGTTGGTTTTGGTCTCTCTATAACCTGGCCAAAGGGCGTGGAGTGTCCCATTCAGTGGTGATGTGGTTACGGGTGATTTCCTTGAGAGACCTGCAGCCACTTAGTGCCATTGTCAGCTCAAACTCATCGCGTAGCATCTGAAGCACCTTTCTGACTCCAGCTTCTCCTTCAGCAGCAAGAGAGAAGACCACTGGTCTTCCAATCTATGATTAAGAGGGCATAAAAATAAATAAAGTGTAATTACTATCAACAGGTTCAAGCAGCTTTCTGGTAGATTAAAGATAGGATGCTTACAAATATCCCGGAGGCTCCAAGAGCAAGTGCCTTGAAAACATCTGTGCCACGTCTAACACCACCATCCAAGAAGACAGGGATGCGCCCTTGTGTCGCTTTGACAACCTGAACCACATGACAACAAAGCGGATGTTGCTTGACCAGAAACACTTTCATGATTACACAATTTGACCTTTAGAGATGAGAGAATGAACTACCTCTTCCAGGGCTGAGATTGTTGCTGGGACGTAGTCAAGCTGACGAGCTCCATGGTTTGACACAATGATCCCTGCTGCTCCAGCTTGAACCGCTATCCTTGCTGCACGAGGGTAATTATGTTTGGCCTGGTTAGGTATTCTTACAAAAATCAAGTGAAGAAGACACATGTGTTTGCCAGATGGTATACTTACCATCCTCTCCTGTAATCACACCCTTGACAAGAATTGGCATTTTGGTGATTGTCTGGAGCCACTGGACATCCTGTTTGTTGAAAGGAAAGTGAGACTTGTCCTGAGTCAAGTTCTTTTTCGAACTACTCGGTTTGGTTTTTATTTATAAACTATTGTACTCTCATACCTTCCAGCTTAAGGTACGGTCAATTTGACCAGCAACATATGAAGCCAAGCCAGAGTCATTGGCCTACAGGAGGAAACAGAACAAGCTCAGGAAACGTAAACACAACAAGACTGACTTATTCTGAGAAACATTTTCAGACTATAATGATTGATAGTATCTGATGGATGCTTACCTCGTCCATCTTTCCGAGGTCAAGACCTTCAAAGTTCTTCAGTGTCAGGTTTGGAGGCAAAGTAAATCTGTAGTAGAAGAACGCACAACTCTTGTTATACTTCCTGGTTCTGTATTTAAAACAAGTCATTTCTTGTCACATTTTAACTGACTTGGCTCTTACCTGTTCTTGATATCAGACTCCCTTCGACCTAGCCTTGGGGTGTCTACAGTGAGAGCAATGGCTTTGAACCCTGCCTTCTCAGCTCTTCTCACCAGCTGCTCAACGACATTCCTGTTCTTGTATACCTACTCAGAACAATCATAACGTGTTAACCAACAAGTGTGACCACCTTTGTTATGACAAGCAAACGAGGTTACTTACATATAGCTGGAAAAACCGAATCCCTGGCCCTGTGGAAGCAACTTCCTCAACACTGGAAGTAGCCCATGAAGATAGCGTCTGAAAGCATCATGGAACAAAAACTCAAACCAGAGACATGAACATGCATGTATTTTCAATTAAAAAGCTCCAAACACCGGAACCTTTATGTATCTTGCTTTAGATAAGATCTTTAGTAATGAGTTGAAATAACATACCATGATGGTACCAGCAGCAGAGGCAGCTCTAGCCGTAGCATATTCCCCTGTATTTGTTTCCATCGTACTCGTTATTAGATCTAAGCTTTAGTCTCTAGTGATGCTAATACTAATTTCCACTCTCTTACGTTATTTTTATTTCTACAGAATGTTTACCTTCCGGGTGAGCCATCTTCTGCATGGCAGTAGGAGCAACCATGATGGGCATGGAGATCTTGAAACCCAAGATGGTTGTTGTCATATCAATCTTGCTCACATCAATCAGAATCCGAGGCCGAAAGCTGTTTAAACATCCCAAAGGTATCAAATCACATCTCTTGTGAAACCATTTAACCAAAAAAAAAAGAGTATATAGTCTTAAAAACAAAAAAAACTAACAGGATCCTTGCAAAAGCGTTTCTGTTCTCTTGAAGAGTCCACTGGTCTTCTGCACCAGACGCATAGTAGTCGTACACCATCTTAGGCAACTTCTCCTTTGCGATCGCTTCATACTCGGTAACGTTTGTGATCTCCATTTTCAGTTGCTAATCTGTCGAAAAAGAAAGGCTCCAGTTAGCTTATCTGTTGTGATATTCAGACAAAGTCTTATCCAACATGTCCATAAACGCTGGTTGGTATTAAAAACATAATCTCTCACGCACCTTAACGGCTCTCTCGAGAGAGAATGAAGGTTGGTACTGGCAAAGAAACCTTATATAATTTTATATATATCAACGTTTATATGTTGATTATGCTGTGATGGGTTTTAGCTTAAGCTTGTGGATTTCTATAACAGATGAAAAATTGTTGGCAATAGAAACTGATAAGGATTAGATTCTTAAGGTGAAGAATGGATAAGGAGATACGGACAAAGATCAGATGGAATGTGTGTGTGTCTAATTCATTAACCAACTTTGTGCGTTCCTTAGATTTTCTTTCCTATTATCGTTCGTTCCTAATAATTCGTAAGCCATTTGTTTTTTTAATTTGTTTTTTTTTTCAATAAATCCAAGAGTTGATGAAAGTAAAGCATGCAGAGGAAGAACTGGGTTCATGAGCCGAATGATAACAAAACAAAAGGCCTAACTATCAACATTCAAGCCCAAACTTCTCACACTTCTCTGGCCCTCTGTACTATTTGATTGACCGGTTGTTTTTGATGATAGAGAGAATATGAATTTAGGACCTATGTTTACGTTGCATTCTTCTCTATCTATATGGCCCGTGGTAGCAGTTAAATCTTCTTCAAAATAAGGTTTATGTCTATGTTCTTGCATTGTATTGTTTTGTCAACCGATCGCTAGATGTCTGTATTGTACAAGGACGAAGAATGAGACTGAAGGTAGAAGTAGCCAAATAGCATATAAGCGAATCTCTAGTTGTGTTCTGTGATTCCAGTACAGGGAGAAACAAATTTCTTTTGAGATAAACAGCAGAGTAGAAGCCACAGTGGCTTATCAGAAGAATATCAATAGGTTTTAGCCATCACATTCTCTGGTTTGTTGTTTTTGGTTTCTATAACTTAGGCAGATGGCGTGGAGTGTCCCACTCAGTGACAATGTGGTTGCGAGTGATTTCACTGAGAGACCTGCAACCACTTAGCGCCATGGTTAGCTCAAACTCATCACGTAACATCTGAAGCACTTTTCTGACTCCAGCTTCTCCTTCAGCAGCAAGTGAGAATAACACTGGTCTTCCAATCTGAGATTTGAGAGGGCATAAAAAAACAAAAGTGTTATTACTGTCAATTGTTTTCAAGTGCCTTTTCTTGCAATTGCAAATAATATGATGCTTACAAATATCCCGGAAGCTCCAAGTGCAAGTGCCTTGAAAACATCAGTGCCACGTCGAACACCACTGTCTAAGAAGACAGGAACTTGTCCTTGTGCCGCTTTAACAACCTGAACACATGTTGGACGTTGATGAAAACACAAGCTGATGTTTGTAGTTGATAGACAATTATGTACCTCTTCAAGGGCTGAGATTGTTGCTGGAACATAGTCAAGTTGGCGAGCTCCATGGTTTGACACAATGATCCCTGCTGCTCCAGCTTGAACCGCTATCCTTGCTGCACAAGGATAATAATCATTCACCTAGTTAGGTATTTTTACTAAGTGAAGAACACATATGTTGTCAGATGGTAGCTTACCATCTTCCCCTGTGAGAACACCCTTGATAAGAATTGGCATGTTGGTGATTGTTTGGAGCCACTGGACGTCCTGTTTGTGTAGATGAATGTTAGTGAAATCTGAATCAGGTCTCTGTTTCTAACTACTCTGTTTTGCTATGCTATCTTAAGACTTGTTGTATTCACTTACCTTCCAGCTCAAGGTACGGTCAACTTGACCAGCAACATACGAAGCCAAGCCAGAGTCATCGTCCTGCAGGTGGAATCATAGCTCTTATGCTGTAAGACTTGTTGCATGAGTGGTTCCTTGCCACTATATAGACTATTTGATAGATGTTTACCTCGTCCTTCTTTCCAAGGTCCTTCTTTCCAAGGTCAAGACCTTCGAAGTTTTTCAGTGTCAGGTGTGGAGGCAAAGTAAACCTGTATTAGAAGACCCATACATCGTTAATCAGCTACATGTTTGCTTGCATGTTCGAATCCAATAAACTATGATCACAATTCAGTTGACGTTGCTTTACCTGTTCTTGATATCAGACTCTCTGCGACCTAACCTTGGGGCGTCTACAGTGAGAACAATGGCTTTGAACCCTACCCTCTCAGCTCTTCTCACCAGCTGCTCAACCACTTTCCTGTTCTTGGATACCTATTTGGAACAATCATAATGTGTCAATCAACAAGCGTGACCACCTTTAGTGACATAAATTACTTACATATAACCGGAAAAACCGGATCTGGAGAAACCGGATCCCTGGCCCTGTGGAAGCAATTTCTTCAACGCTCGAAGTAGACCATGAAGATAGTGTCTGAAACCATCATGGAAGAAAATAACACAAACCAGAGGCACGGTTATGCATAGATGGTGGATTAAGAAACTTCAAAGACCAAAACCGTTAATAATCTTTGCTTTGTCTGAAACCATTCGTGATAATATAGTAACATACCATGATGGTACCAGCAGCAGATGCAGCTCTAGCCGTAGCACATTCCCCTGCATTAGTTTTTATTAAAACAAGCCTCAGTCTTTGCCTCTAGCTACATAAACTAAAGCAGGTTTTCACTCTCTACAAAACTCGGTTCCTACAAATGTTTCTGAAATAGGTAGGCCCAGGTATTTTATCCAATACTCGAACCCATATTCAAACCCGATCTGAAAAATCCGAACCGAAATCCGAAACAAGTACCAAAATATCTAAATATGTATTGAGTTAAGAGAGATTGAATATCAAAGAACCTAGATAGGTAATATCCGAACCGAATGAATATCCAAAGATAACCGAATATATGTATACTGTTATAAACCGATTGATGGACGGACATAACCGGAAGAATATAATCGGACCAACCCGGACCGGACCAGATGAACCAGAGATATATTCCAGATGGAGATAGAGTTGGACATATTCCATATTTATCTAAATGTTATATTTCTATTTATGTGTTTATCCTTTTCCATTTATGTATTGCAGTAGTTTTCCAATTCCTTGTTGGTTTAGGAATTGTACTATTTTCTTTTATTATGACGGTCTAATGTATGTATATATAAAGATCTTGTCTCATGAATAAAGATATACTTTCCACCTCTTTTACGACACGTTATCAGCACGATAGCCTCTAATACCCTAAGCTAAAAACCCTAATAATCTCTACAAGATCTCTCTCTTTCTTTTCTCTCACCGGCGGCCACATAAACCCTAATCTTACCCGAATTTGAAAGAGATCTTTCTCTCAAACCGTAAGGATCCAGACGACTAGTAATATATCAAATTGAAGCTCTCGACGAGACGAATCCATCGCCGCAAACCTTGTGTCAATCCCATCTCAGACGCGCCCTCACGCTCCATTTCAACAAGCGCCGCCAGAAGCCCTCTCTTTGGTGGTCCGGTTCAGATCTTCAAAACTCTAAAGGTAAACAATCTGAAACCCTATAGATCACCCATATAATCGAACTTGGCTTCTTGATAAAGGTTTAAGACAAAATTAAAATCTTGCAAACCCCTCTAAAACCCTAGATCTATAAGTCCGATCCCTTCCTATGAGTAAATCGAAGCTTATTACCTCAAGTTCGATTAGAGATTGCTAGTCAATTAAAATCACAGCCTCAATGACTTGTTGAATCTCGAAAACCTTATTGATCTGAATGATCAAATCGAATCCTTAAGCCTTGAAATCGATCAATCCCCAAAACTCTAATTTTGGCCGATTTCAACCCTTGTTTGTTTTTGATTGAAATCGATTTGATTGATTATTTAATGGCTTGATTGATCTGTTTTATTATCTTTGCTAATTGATTGAGAGATTGATTGATTTTTTCTTGATTGCTAAATTGCAAAGTTTACTTTTCTGGAGAATAAAAAGTTTCCTTTTATGGAAAGTTTCCTTTTGTGAAAAGTTTCATTTTATGGAAAGTTTCCTTTTATGAAAAGTTTCCTTTTATGGAAAGTTTCCTTTTATAGAAAGTTTCATTTTATGGAAAGTTTCCTTTTGTAGAAAATTTCCTTTTCCGAAATTTTCTTTTATGATTGCTTTATTGATTCATGGATCATCCAATCAGAACCGTGTGGTTTACTTGCATACATGATGATGTTTAGGTTGCTAGCATGCTTTATCACTTAAGTTGTTAGTCTGTTTGATTCGTTAGGTTGATAGACAAAACCCGAATCTGATTGTTCACAGCCGTGTGGCTTGCATCATCTTGTAATGGTCATGTGACCTAATGGTCGTAAGACCCAATGCATTATAGCCTTGATCATATTGCTTGATAGATATAATAGCATATTGTGATTTGCATAGCTGAAATCAAATTGATCTGAGGTTTAGAAGTTTATATTCGAAACCCTTATTGTTCAGCATGTTCGAAATTGTTTGATCATCATAAGGCTATGTGTTCCTGACCTTAGTTGTCGAGTTGAACATGATCAGATTGGTTGCATCTTTTGATTGCATTATTTGGCCTTGAAAGAAAGGTTCATTGCCTGATTGATCATATTGTATAAAAGCTAAGGTGATAGATTATTTGTTTGATTCATGATCTGAATTACTAAAGGCCTTGAAACCTTAGCCACATATAGCATTGATCCAATCTTTGTCTAAGCTTGCATTACTCATTAGTGTGGCTGTGTGGTCCAGTAGCACATCATATGGTCGTGTGACCTTCACTGCATACTGCTGGCCATATGGCCTTATCATGCATCATAAACTTGTGGCCGTGTGGCCTTGCTTGCTAGTATGGCCGTGTGGCCTAAGAAACCGTATGCATTGATGTTTTGAATTGATTGCATGAATTCCAAATATTGAATTGATTGATTGGTGTGATTCAGATGTCGAGACTCGAACCTTCGGATTATACTGCCCTAAATCTCTCTGGAGATAATTGGTTAGAATGGGCAATGAACACTTCAGTTGTCCTGAAGTCAAGAGGACTCGGACAGTGCATCACTCAAGGTGATTATGAAACTGAAAATGAAAATTAGAGGGCCATAACAATTATGCGCCATCATCTCACTGAGGAACTGAGAAATCAGTATATACATATTGAGAATCCTCATGACTTTTGGACAGAATTAAAGTCTAGATACACATTGGTGTTATTACCAAAGGTCAGGCATGAATGGATGAGTCTCAGATTCCAAAACTTTGAGTCTGTGGACGATTATCACTTGGCTTTGTCCAAAGTTGTTTACAAACTGAGACTATGTGGTGAAATGGTAACAGAGGAGGATTTACTGGAAAAGACATTCCTCACAGCCGATCCAAGTGATCTAGTGTTACAATATACCTTAAGAGAAAAAGGCTTCACCACCTATAATGATATGTTTTCATGCCTATTGATAATTGAGCAAAAGAAATTGCTAGAGAAAAGCAGTGAGATGCATGAGGAATCCGAAGCAGCTGTGTCCGAGTTAAGGGATGGTGTGGCCGGCATGTCTATTGACTAAATAAGACTTTGACATTCTGATTTTGTGGTTTATGTTTTGTTTTGATTTGCTTGTCATTTATATTTTATAGCAATAATAAAAGTTGTTTAGTTATCTTGTTTGTTTGCTTGATGATTCCTTGATTGATAAATGACAAATGAGAACTTGATAAAAGGATAGTCAGACCACGGTCAAGGCATCTGCCTAAAAGGGCACGATTTTATCCACCCAAATAAAAGACCCATTGAGTTATAAAGACTTGAAAATGAATGGTTTCCATATTGAACCAATGGGCAAATGAAACAAAAGTTCCTACAGATTTATGAAAATCGCCCAAGGCAAAAAAAGTGGTCAAGACTATACTTTACTGATCTAGACTATGCCAAGAATCAGTATGATAAAGGCACAAGGCCTTGGTAACCAGATTGGTTGACCAACGAAAATTTTATACACTTTATGGCATGAATGGATTAGCCATCCAAGTCCAAACTTGATGCAAAGAGAGATATTACAAAGGCACAAAGAGTTATCCCATAAAATCTCACCTTGTGTAACATGTACACAAGGGAAACTCAAATTAGGCTTTATTGTCCCAAGTACCACGTGACTATAGTATGTCCATGAGGGGGAGTGAGGACAAACTGATCCATGAACATACTACAAATCCGTGTGACATGGTCTATGACCATAGTAGACTTGGCCGAATTCTTTACACCATAAAGGCCACTACCTAAAGCTTGGAGACACAAGAATTTACATGTAAAAGGTAAATATGCATCAGGCCATATAAGTGAGCATAGATATTCCCATCTCAGATTGAATACGGGTCATGACCAGACATATACAATCTTAAGAGATTCAATAAAACAACCACATACATATTTGCTTCTAAGATAGAACCTGAGATAAGGATTGAGAATATATGTTGGATAGAAGTATGACTTTCTCCCACGAGTTTAAAAGAAACCTTGATCCAAAAATGGGTGATATATTTAGTGGCCAAGGGACACGAATTAGATAAGAATATTGAATCCGACTATCCAACATTAGAAGGAGAAAGCTATAAGCTGGATAAAGAGTAAAAGAATGATAAGAGAAATAGAATGGTATTAACCATCATTGTCTTGGTAAGATCCTCAGACTAAAGAATATGATTTAAGACGTCCAAAGAATGTGATCAAATGATACAAAAGCTAGCAGAACTAGATGCCAGACACATTGACCCGAAAAGAAAAGAAAGAATGACTAAAATCATACCAGCTTAGCACCAAAACGAAGTTGATGTCCTAGAGAGACACAATCAAGTTGCTACAGAGTCTATACAAGATCGACTAACATGTTCCATAAGATAAGTAACCTCGGAAAGAAAAGAAAAGGTGCATAGAATACAGATCCGAGGTTATAAGAGAAACCATCCCAGACATAGAAAATGGTTGACCAATACAAGATACCATACAGGAATTTGGGACGCCAAACTCCATGGTACTTAAGGTGATTTGGGACGCCAAAACACCAAGGTATTAAAGGTCATAAGATTGCAATCAATTATGTTATGTCTGGAATACAATGGAACGCAGAAAGAGTATCGATACCAATGATGTATTTACATATAAGATAGCACATGCAAGGTAGCACTTGAATATAAGATATAATGCGAGGATCATGAACCCACGTGAGAGTACTCATATAGATAAAATTTAAAGCAACGTGGGGTTAAAGTAATAAGATGGGCGTATTGGCCATATATGATAGCAACGCCATCAAATGATAAAACCAGTGAATGGGTCTTGTGAGAAAAAGAAAATCGTGAGATAAAGGACATGGCCACGTGGTCTAAGACGTGCATGTTCCTACTTACAGCATTTGAACATAGCTGATTACACAAGGATACTCACAGAGACCAAAGGAACAGATTATAAGGAGATATTCTCCAAAGTGGTGGATGCTACAGTGGTGGATGCTACTACACAGATTCGAAATTGACCAAGGTCTGGTCATAAGTAAGAAATAATAATGTAGTAAGCAAGCATATGGATCACTGGATAAAGATAATAATGGTACCAGAAAATGAGAAAAGAAATTCTCAAAGAACAGCATTGTTCCTAAGCTGTTCATGGACTGAAACATTAAGCAGCTGCATATAGTATGATAGACTAAGTAATACTTAGTAAAAGAGTTGTCTAAGAACAATCCAATTCAGTCCATACATACTTATAAAGAAGTTTAAATCCCTTGTGTTCGGAACCAGCCTAAAGAAAGGTCAATTGGTTGATATAGATTATCTATTAGATCTTAGAAAGATCAGCTATCATATGGCAGCCCATAAGGACGTGTAAAGGTCCATACGAATAATGCACATGGGGTGCATATACACATATGTCCGTAAGAGAGAAGTACCAATGTTTGGTCGAGGTCTATGACCTAATGCATCTAAAAGGATTATATGGTCTACGGCATGGTATACTGATGGCAGGAAAAGTCCTGAGAGACCAACAGTAATACATAAATAAATGATAGCAACACGCCAACAACATCTTAGACATAAAAGGCAGGTTGTGTGCGTGTATGGACAAGCTCCATGATCTAATATACATTTTAATGTATGGAGTAATCCACGGCAAAGAAAGGTCATGAGACGCCATCAAGAATATAGTATATATGACATTACCAAAGTCAAGAAAGATTGATTGCCATGAATAAGGTCCGATGAGTGTATTTGGTTATAGAACCAAAGTCTAATGAGTATGTAAAACTCATTGCAGTAACGATCATTGATCAAGTCATGATCTTAGATACTCATGAGATAAATTATGGACGTGAATAGACAAAGTTTATGACACAATATGGATCGACCAGATTAGAACATGGTCGGTGGTACTGAAGTAAAATAAAATATCATATGATGACCAAGTCGTAGTATGACCATGTGACGACCCATAAGATTTTGTGGTCAAGGTCCGACCAAGTAAGGCGGACAATGACAAAAGGACACATCCATGTGAAGAGTGTCCATGTCTGTATGTATGTTTCTAGTCGAGGACCATAATGATCGACTAGATTATAAGATGGACGGCAATAAAGGCACAGTCCATCCAAGTGTTCTTCTCATACGAAATTCTAAGAGAAAGAAGCACAAGCACTCCAAACTCACTGAAGCAACATTCAGAAGCTCATACAAAGAGATCTTCAGTGATGTATTCATCAGGGGGAGTCGTGTGTGTTGTACTCTTTTTCCTTCACCATGGTTTTGTCCCACTGAGTTTTCCTGGTAAGGTTTTAACGAGGCAACATGAAGCACACTACGAACTCTGAACGGTTATGGCGTCCAAGGGGGAGTGTTATAAACCGATTCATGGGGAGTGTTATAAACCGATTCATGGGCGGACATAACCGGACGGATATAATCGGACCAACCCGGACCGGACCAGATGAACCAGAGGCGTATTCCAGATGGAGATAGAGCTGGACATATTCCATATTTATCTAGATGTTATATTTCTATTTATGTGTTTATCCTTTTCCGTTTATGTATTGTAGTAGTTTTCCAATTCCTTGTTGGTTTAGGAATTGTACTATTTCCTTTTATTATGACGGTCTAATGTATGTATATATAAAGACCTTGTCTCATGAATAAAGATATACTTTCCACCTCTTTTACAACATATACTTAATTTTCTATTCCTATTTTCCTTCTCTTAATTTATTCAAAATATTTATGTTAATGCTGTGTATGGCTGAAGATCAAATAATAAACAAATAATTGCAGGGAAATGATATGCTACTCAGTTAAAATACATGTCAAACTTTTTATTTCATACATTAATAAAAATTGCTTCCAAAATCTCAAAACGACAACGAGATTAGTGTCTTTCTATTTTAAAATTTTATCTTCAAACCTATTAATCGTCTAACCATTAAAAATTAGAAAATCAAATAAGTTAATCATTAAATTTTGACTACAGGAATTCTTAGAAACGAATAATTTGTTTTTTTTTTTCTTTTCAAAATCTAAATATCTGAACCCAACGGATTCTAAATCCTAATATTGAAATACCCGGAAACTTGAAATACTCAATCCGAAACGGATACACAAACTCCCAAACCTAGAAATAGGACAAACCTTCAGGGTGAGCCATCTTTTGCATGGCAGTAGGAGCAACCATGATAGGCATCGAGATCTTGAACCCCAAGATAGTCGTTGTCATATCAATTTTGTTCACATCAATCAGAATCCGAGGCCGAAAGCTGTTTAAACATACCAAAGGTACATTGTATATAATATCAAATCACATCTCTTGAGAAACCAATATGAAAAGAAAAATATTATCTTAAAGAAAATAAAAACTGACAGGATCCTAGCGAAAGCGTTTCTGTTTTCTTGAAGAGTCCATTGGTCCTCTGCACCAGAAGCATAGTAGTCGTATACCATCTTAGGCAACTTCTCCTTTGCAATCGCTTCATACTCAGTAACGTTTGTGATCTCCATTTTCAGATGTTAATCTGTCAAAAGAATTTTGAAAAAGAATAATTTGAAACTTTTAGCAAAAAAGAAGAATTTTGAAAAGGCTCGAGTTAGTTTATAGCTGCAATCTCCAGATTTAGACACAAGTGTCTATTGTTTATATTTAAACACATAATAATCTCACACACCTGCTGACAAAAAAAATAAAAATATATATAATCTCACACACCTTGATCGGAATGGAGGTCTCGGGAACTGAAGTGTGACTGGAAGAAAACCTACATTTATATACATACCAAAGGGGAATTTTCATCAATAGCATTTTTTTTAGTTTTTTGACAAAAAATCATACAGCGAGAAAAATGAAAAAAACATGTTTCATCATTTAAGTAAATGATTCTTATACCTTTACTTTATAGACACTATAGGTAAATAACCCATGTGATATCAAACGAGAACTCATTTTATAAAAATAAATATATTTTATTTTTAACTTATATTTTATATAAAACTGTCTACTTTTGTTTTATAAAAAATTTATGTGTCAAAAATATATATTGTCTGCGACTATTTTTTTATAGACAATACTAAAACTATATATTTGTTTTACACGTTTAGTTTGTAACTAAATTAAAAATATGTCAATACTAATTAAAATATACTTTATATAAGTTATTTAAAATCTTGAATACAATTTAATATATCTGAAACTAACTAAAAATCAAAAAAATTTAAATCTAACTATTTACTAAATTAATAAAGTAACTTATAATGACAAGTATGACATTTATAATTTGTATGAACCATGTTGTGGAAAACATGATTACATAGTGTGGCATATATGGTGGAAAACATGATTACATAGTAACTTTAAAAATGCTTACATGATACTATATTTTTTGGCAACTCACACTCACATTCTTTTTCTCATTCAATATTTGTCACTACAAGAAAACAGGCTTATTCTGAGGGCCAAAATCGTCGGTATGTCGTCGGAATACGGTTATTCCGACGACATACCGAGAAAAATTGTCCTCGGAAAAAACTCCTCGGAATTTCAATATCCCTCGGAATTTCCTCGGAATTTTCTGACGGAATTCCGAGGAAACAAAATTCCGAGGAAAATTTGAGGACAACTGTTCCTCGGAAAAGTCGTCGGAAAATACCGAGGAACGAAGCCCTCGGAAAATTCCGACGATAGTTGTCCTCGTAAAATTACGACGACAGTTGTCCTCGGAATATCCCAAATTTTTTTTTTTTAAAAATTAATTTTTTAAAAAAAAAATTTAATTTTTTGAAATTAAAATTCGAAAATATAAAATAAAAATTAAAATATAAAAACATATTATATAAAATTCAAAGTAGTACAAATAAAAATAAAACATTGTGAGTTTTTGAAAAAAAAACTACGGGTTTTGGGTGTTCGGGTCTGGCATGCTCGGGAACACCTCGTTCGGGTGCAACCTCCTCATCATCTCCATCATTTGCTCGTTCAGCTTCCTCTGTGCCTCAAAGCTCGCCTGTTGAGTCGCCATCTGGGTCTCCAATGCAGATATGCGATCATCCTTGTCCTGCAACTGACCAATAAGTGCTTCTGGATCAACAAAGGGCGGTGGTGCAGCAGAAGACGGAACTGACCGGGACCGACGACCCAAACCGAACAAACGTCCCTTCTTCTTTGGAACCGACTGAAATAGAAAATTTTCAAATTTAAATATTAAATAATAGAAAAGATGAAAAAACGTTAAATAATAGAAAATCTGAATTGAACTTTAAAAAAAAACTTACCTCTTCAACGATTTCGTTGATCCGAACCCGAGGCAAGTAGGTCGAACCCGTCGAATCGTCATCCTCGGTTTGAATCTGAGACACCTCGTCTTCCACCTGAGTGTCGATGAGGGTGACCACATCCCTCACAATACCATCATCAATCTGGCCGGTCTTCTTGTTGGTATACGCCCTCTTCATTAGGGCGAGATCATCAACCGGCTCGCCCTCATTTTCTTCCGCCTTGAAAAAACATAAATTAACAAACATTAGTAATTAGAAGAAATGCACATAAAATAAAATTTAAAAACTTAAATAATAGAATAAAAAGCGACTAGCTTACCATGCGATCCCCCAGAGTGGCAATAGATTGAGCACCCAAGTTATGCTTGAAGACCCCCTTCCCTTTACGGTCGCTCCTGCGGTTGGTGGAGTTGGTGGAAGAAGTTGATTTCGTCTCATCCTTACTCCAATGCACACCCAACTCCAACCAGACCGTGGGGTTCATCGACTTTGGGACCTTTAAATTAAAAAAAATTGTTAAATAAATTAAAAAAAATTTAATAAATTAAAAAATTGTTTATTAAATAAAAACAAACCTTGTTTATTTCCCACTTCTTCTTCCACTCGTGGATCTGCTTCCCATAGTTGTCCATAACTTTATAGACGAAGTTGTGATAGATATACAATGTATCATCGGCATTCCAGTTGAATTCTTGCTGAAAATAAAACACAATTAGTATAAATTTTATATTAGAGATTAAAAATATAAGTAAAAAATTAGAATACTTACCGCAAACTGTTGAAACCACAGATGCTGCTTGTCGGTAGGGAAGTCGGTGAAAGTCGGATGTCCCTTGTCGAGGGCCGAGTACATCATACGGTTGATCCATGCGCTGATCCCGTTCGAGGATCGGTTGAACCTAATAAAAAGAACAAATTATTAAAAAGGAATCAAATTTTAATGAAAAAATAGTTTTAATTACCATGTTTGACCCCGTCCACGTGGATACGGAGTGAGATAGGGAAGATGCTCACGACCGGGCTGTCGAACAAATTCCGCAACTCTCATCACTCCCGGAGGACCCTCAGGAGCAGGAGCAGGAGCGGGAGCGGGTGCAGCAACGGTAGCGGGAGGAGAAGGAGAGGGAAATGGAGAGGGAGATGTATGGTAGGAGCTGTGGGGCGACGATGCGGAACCCTGAATGGAGTGGCTTCCCGAACCACCACGACCACGACGCTGTCGAGACCGGCTCTGATCATCACCATAAGACCTATATATAGTTTTAATATATAAGAAATTGTTTTTTAAGTCATAAAAATAGTTAATATAAAAAAATAGTTTAATAATAAAAAAAAAACGTTGTAATTATATAAAAAAAATAGTTTAATAATTAAAAAAAAAAAAAGTTTTAATATATAAAAAATATTTAAATAATTAAAAATAGTTTAATAATTTTAAATGTTTTAATAATCCAACCCTAGTTTTCCTCTCAAGACTTGTTTTCCGTCATCACCCCGTTTAAATAACCAAAATCGTTTAACTATTCACCCCCTCGTTTTCATATCCGAACCCTTGTTTTCCGTCATACCCCTCGTTTCCTCTCCCCAATCGTTTTCACTCTTCCAGACCCTTGTTTTTCCGTCCTCCCCCCCCCCCCTTACTCACATTGTTCTTCTACATGCTTTATTATCTATCTCTTGTCTCAACAATTTCCTCCTTTCTCCCTTGCCACACAGGTTATCCAATTTTTAAACAAAATTTTCAAAACGTTTTATTATATATAATTTATTACTGGAAACATGAAAAATGTTTTTAAAAATCGAAAAACATTTTTAAAAATCAAAAAAACGTTTTGATTTCTAACCAAAACAAAAAAAAATTCCAAAAAAAAATTCCAAACTATCCATTCAATCCATTCAATCCTAAACTATCTAACAAACAACCTAAAATCCGAAATTATAATCTAACAAACCCTAATCCATTGAAAAAAACTAAGGTTTATACTTACATGATTCCGAGAGAGGGAGAGAGGTGAGGCCGGGAGAGAGGGAGAGAGGCGACCGGGAGAGAGGGAGAGAGGGCGACCGGGAGAGAGGGAGAGAGGGCGACCGGGAGAGAGGGAGAGAGGGCGACCGCGAGAGAGGGAGAGAGGGGGACCGCGAGAGAGGGAGAGAGGGGGACCGGGAGAGAGGGAGAGAGGGCGACCGGAGGGAGAGTGGGCGACCGGAGGGAGAGAGTGCGACCGGGAGAGAGGGAGAGAGATGAGAGATTTGAGAGATGAGAGATCTGAGAGATGCGGCCGAGAGGAGTTGATTTTATTTATAAATTCCGACGGAAACCGGTTCGTCGGTATTCCGTCGGAATTGTGAAAACTCTAGTTCCTCGGAATTTCCTCGGAATTTTCTGAGGAAATTCCGAGGAACACTGAAAAATAATGATTTTCCTCGGAATTTCCTCAGAAATTTCCGAGGAAATTCCGAGGAACCAGGGTTTGGGGTTTCAAAACCTCGATTTTTTTGCCGTATTTCATTTCTTATACAAATGTAATGCATACTATTGAATATTCTTTGTATAAATGATCATAATTTATGAAATAAAAATATTTCAACAATAATTGCACGTATTCTCTTTAACGTTTGTTAAAGTGTATAAGTGTTTCTCTTATGTTGTGTGGTTTTCTTTCATGCAATCGTAAAAGTGTTTGTTATCATCTGAAACACCAAAGTTTGACTTCATAATCTGGTTAAGACACTTAATGAAGGTTATATATGTGTTATTCAATCCGCAAAACGTAGTTTTCGGTTCAAAAACCCCTGGTTCCTCGGAATTTCCTCGGAATTTTCTGAGGAAATTCCAAGGAACACTGAAAAATAATGATTTTCCTCGGAATTTCCTCAGAAAATTCCGAGGAAATTCCGAGGAACCAGGGTTTGGGGTTTCAAAACCTCGATTTTTTTGCCGTATTTCATTTCTTATACAAATGTAATGCATACTATTGAATATTCTTTGTATAAATGATCATAATTTATGAAATAAAAATATTTCAACAATAATTGCACGTATTCTCTTTAACGTTTGTTAAAGTGTATAAGTGTTTCTCTTATGTTGTGTGGTTTTCTTTCATGCAATCGTAAAAGTGTTTGTTATCATCTGAAACACCAAAGTTTGACTTCATAATCTGGTTAAGACACTTAATGAAGGTTATATATGTGTTATTCAATCCGCAAAACGTAGTTTTCGGTTCAAAAACCCCTGGTTCCTCGGAATTTCCTCGGAATTTTCTGAGGAAATTCCGAGGAACACTGAAAAATAATGATTTTCCTCGGAATTTCCTCAGAAAATTCCGAGGAAATTCCGAGGAACCAGGGTTTGGGGTTTCAAAACCTCGATTTTTTTGCCGTATTTCATTTCTTATACAAATGTAATGCATACTATTGAATATTCTTTGTATAAATGATCATAATTTATGAAATAAAAATATTTCAACAATAATTGCACGTATTCTCTTTAACGTTTGTTAAAGTGTATAAGTGTTTCTCTTATGTTGTGTGGTTTTCTTTCATGCAATCGTAAAAGTGTTTGTTATCATCTGAAACACCAAAGTTTGACTTCATAATCTGGTTAAGACACTTAATGAAGGTTATATATGTGTTATTCAATCCGCAAAACGTAATTTTCGGTTCAAAAACCCCTTGTTCCTCGGAATTTCCTCGGAATTTTCTGAGGAAATTCCGAGGAACACTGAAAAATAATGATTTTCCTCGGAATTTCCTCAGAAAATTCCGAGGAAATTCCGAGGAACCAGGGTTTGGGGTTTCAAAACCTCGATTTTTTTGCCGTATTTCATTTCTTATACAAATGTAATGCATACTATTGAATATTCTTTGTATAAATGATCATAATTTATGAAATAAAAATATTTCAACAATAATTGCACGTATTCTCTTTAACGTTTGTTAAAGTGTATAAGTGTTTCTCTTATGTTGTGTGGTTTTCTTTCATGCAATCGTAAAAGTGTTTGTTATCATCTGAAACACCAAAGTTTGACTTCATAATCTGGTTAAGACACTTAATGAAGGTTATATATGTGTTATTCAATCCGCAAAACGTAGTTTTCGGTTCAAAAACCCCTGGTTCCTCGGAATTTCCTCGGAATTTTCTGAGGAAATTCCGAGGAACACTGAAAAATAATGATTTTCCTCGGAATTTCCTCAGAAAATTCCGAGGAAATTCCGAGGAACCAGGGTTTGGGGTTTCAAAACCTCGATTTTTTTGCCGTATTTCATTTCTTATACAAATGTAATGCATACTATTGAATATTCTTTGTATAAATGATCATAATTTATGAAATAAAAATATTTCAACAATAATTGCACGTATTCTCTTTAACGTTTGTTAAAGTGTATAAGTGTTTCTCTTATGTTGTGTGGTTTTCTTTCATGCAATCGTAAAAGTGTTTGTTATCATCTGAAACACCAAAGTTTGACTTCATAATCTGGTTAAGACACTTAATGAAGGTTATATATGTGTTATTCAATCCGCAAAACGTAATTTTCGGTTCAAAAACCCCTTGTTCCTCGGAATTTCCTCGGAATTTTCTGAGGAAATTCCGAGGAACACTGAAAAATAATGATTTTCCTCGGAATTTCCTCAGAAAATTCCGAGGAAATTCCGAGGAACCAGGGTTTGGGGTTTCAAAACCTCGATTTTTTTGCCGTATTTCATTTCTTATACAAATGTAATGCATACTATTGAATATTCTTTGTATAAATGATCATAATTTATGAAATAAAAATATTTCAACAATAATTGCACGTATTCTCTTTAACGTTTGTTAAAGTGTATAAGTGTTTCTCTTATGTTGTGTGGTTTTCTTTCATGCAATCGTAAAAGTGTTTGTTATCATCTGAAACACCAAAGTTTGACTTCATAATCTGGTTAAGACACTTAATGAAGGTTATATATGTGTTATTCAATCCGCAAAACGTAGTTTTCGGTTCAAAAACCCCTTGTTCCTCGGAATTTCCTCGGAATTTTCTGAGGAAATTCTGAGGAACACTGAAAAATAATGATTTTCCTCGGAATTTCCTCAGAAAATTCCGAGGAAATTCCGAGGAACCAGGGTTTGGGGTTTCAAAACCTCGATTTTTTTGCCGTATTTCATTTCTTATACAAATGTAATGCATACTATTGAATATTCTTTGTATAAATGATCATAATTTATGAAATAAAAATATTTCAACAATAATTGCACGTATTCTCTTTAACGTTTGTTAAAGTGTATAAGTGTTTCTCTTATGTTGTGTGGTTTTCTTTCATGCAATCGTAAAAGTGTTTGTTATCATCTGAAACACCAAAGTTTGACTTCATAATCTGGTTAAGACACTTAATGAAGGTTATATATGTGTTATTCAATCCGCAAAACGTAGTTTTCGGTTCAAAAACCCCTTGTTCCTCGGAATTTCCTCGGAATTTTCTGAGGAAATTCCGAGGAACACTGAAAAATAATGATTTTCCTCGGAATTTCCTCAGAAAATTCCGAGGAAATTCCGAGGAACCTGGGGTTCTTTACCGAAAACCCACACTTCCTCGGAATTTCCTCGGAATTTTCCGAGGGATTTCCGAGGAAGTGTACTTTATAATCAAATCCCTAACTGGTTTCCGAGTCATCATCACCAGATAAATCTGAATCTGGGTCTTGGTGAAACTCTCCAATAACTGGTTCATCCTCTGCGTGAACGACGGCTTCCTCTGCGAAGTCGGTAAAATCGACTACAAGGCCACCTTCAGCTACATCTTCTGCTGCACTTAAGTTGCCGGATGTGATTGGTTGTAGTGGGTCTTCCAGCTCAGAACTTCCCTGAACTCGGCCTCTCGGGTTGAGTCTTGTAACAGTAACCCATGGATCATCTTTGTTCCTTACCCGGGGGTACTTGATATAACAAACCTGTAACATTTAAAAAATTATTAGTAAAAGTATAAATTATGATCAACCATTCCGAATAATTAACATTTACTTACCTGATCGGCCTGAGAAGCAAGAATGAAATGATCATAATATTGCAGCTTTCGCCTCGAATGTACTGATGTAACACCAAATGCATCTGTTTTCACACCTCGATCTGGAGTGTTGTCGTGCCAATCACAATAGAAAACAGTACAGCGCAATCCAAGCATGCCCAAATACTTGATTTCCATAATCTCATGTATGTGTCCGTAGTATACATCATCTCCTGATGCAGAACAAACGCCAGCATCATAGGTCGTACGTGAACGTCTCCTCTTTTCAGTTGTGAATGCATATCCTCGAGTACAAAATCTTGGATATGACTTCACAACATAGTTTGGTCCAACCACCATTTCGCGTATCCAATCGTCAAATGTTTCACCTCTGGCTAAACCAGCAGACACCTATTAATAGCACATATATAATGAATTAGTATAAATATGTGATAAAATTGTATAAATATGTGATAAATGATATTTTAATTTGTTTAAGGCACTCACATAAGTAAACATCCATCCAGCAAATTCTCTCTGCTTCATTTCTTCTAGTTCCTCCTCTGTGGCGTATCTATATCCGAACCGCTTTTCTGCCATGAAAATCCTGTACATGTGATGACAATAATGTAATTAATTAAGATATAAATGTTAATTTGTTAAAATAAAAATTTGTAAGATAATAAATTTACCTCTCATATTGAAGAACATCTTCGCAGTTGGTGAGCAAATATGTTTGCAAATGACTTCGCTCCTGCTCAGTAAGTCGACGGTCCTTTGGTTTTCCGCTAAGTCGTCCAACATCTGTGAAAATATCTGGAACCTTAACATGATATGTTGCTCGTTCGCCTCTATCATCATGCCGAGCAGGTCTTCTGTTTTTGGTCTGAACTTCTGCTGGAAAGTAGTACTCGGCAAAGTTTGAAATTTCTTCATTGATCATCTGTGCGACTATAGAACCTTCTACCCTACTTAAATTTTTCACCATCTTCTTCAAATGGAACATATACCGCTCATACAGATACATCCATCTATACTGCACAGGACCACCAAGTTCCAATTCTCTTACCAGGTGAATAACAAGATGCTCCATAACATCAAAAAATGAGGGAGGAAATATCTTCTCAAGGTTGCACTGAATCACGGCTATGTTAGTCTTCAGATTTTCAATACCTTCAAGAGTCACTGATCTGGTGCATAAATCGCGGAAGAAAGCACTTATCCCTGCAATTGCTTCATGAACATTTCGTGGTAATAGTTCCTTGAAGGCAAACGGAAGGAGGCGCTCCATCAACACATGGCAATCGTGACTTTTCAAGCCAATAAACTTTCCTTCCTTTCTGTCGATACAGTTACGCAAATTAGATGCGTAACCGTCTGGAAACTCCACATCGTTTGAAATCCAATCAAAGAACGCATTTTTTCCCTCTCCATCAAGTCGGTATATGGGAAAAGGAGCCCTACCATTCCCATCAACATGAAGTTCTGAACGAGCACATATATCGACTAAATCCAGTCTTGACTTCAAATTATCCTTTGTTTTACCTTGAACGTTAAGGATAGTGTTCATGAGATTGTCAAAAAAGTTCTTCTCAATATGCATGACATCTAAATTATGTCTTAGCAGATGATCCTCCCAGTATGGCAGATCCCAGAAAATACTTTTTTTGTGCCAGTTATGTAGTTCTCCAACAGCATCTACCGGAAATTGCTCATGTCCCCCGACGTCTGGCGTCCTTGCTGCACCAAAATCTCTTAGTTGTGTCTTCAAACCTTTCCCACTAACTTCCTCAGGTGGACCATCAAACACCTGCTTGTTCTTCCTAAACAAAGTCTTACTCCGACGGTATGGATGATCAGGTGGTAGGAATCGTCTGTGACAGTCAAACCAACACGTTTTTCTTCCGTTCTTTAGTTGGAAAGCATCTGTGTCATCTTGACAATATGGACATGATAGCCTCCCATGCGTTGTCCATCCAGATAACATACCATATGCTGGAAAATCACTTATTGTCCACATTAGTACTGCCCGCATTTGAAAGTTCTCTTTACACGAAATATCGTATGTTTCAGCACCTTCAGCCCATAGTTGTTGCAACTCATATATTAGTGGCTGAAGAAACACATCAAGTGATCTCTTAGGATGCTCTGGTCCGGGAACGAGAATGGAGAGAAACAGAAACTCTCGTCGCAAGCACAAGTTTGGGGGTAAGTTGTATGGTGTAACAATGACTGGCCATAGAGAATATTGTCTTCCACTCTTCCCATACGGGCTGAAACCATCAGTACATAATCCAAGGTAGACATTTCTTCTCTCATACGCAAAGTCGGGATACTTTGATTGGAAATGCTTCCACGCTTTTGCATCTGAAGGATGTCTAATCTCACCATCTGTTGAGTGCTCCGCATGCCATCTCATTCGTTGCGCTGTGCGTTCTGAAAGATACAACCTCTGCAATCTTTCCGTCAAAGGCAACTACCACATCCTTTTATATGGCACTGGAACTCTTCCACTCGTATCTTTATAACGAGGCTTCCCACAAAACTTGCATGAAATCCGCTGGTCATCCGCCCTCCAATAAATCATGCAGTTATCGCTGCATACATCTATTACCTGATAAGATAAACCAACACCGGCTACGAGTTTCTGAACCTCGTAGTATGAACCTGGAGCTACATTTTCCTCAGGTAGAATACCTTTAACAAAATCAGCTATCGCATCCATACAGTCTTCAGCCAAGTTATAATCTGTTTTAATGCCCATCAGTCTTGTAGCAGATGATAAAGCTGAATGACCATCTCTACAACCTTCGTACAATGGTTGCTTTCCAGCATCCAACATATCATAAAATCTCCTAGCTTCTGCATTGGGTAAATCTTCCCCTCTAAAATGATCATTTACCATCTGCTCAGTACCTACACCATAATCTACATCCGTTCTAATTGGTTCTTCTAATCTAACCGCCGGCTGAGGTTCGCTAGTACTACCAAGTTCATAATTAGTTTCCCCATGATGATACCAAATTTTGTAACTTCGTGTAAACCCACTCAAATATAGATGAGTCCAAACATCCCACTCTTTAATAACCTTTCTATTTTTACAATTAGAGCAAGGACATCTTAACTTACCTGTTTCTGCTTCCGGTAGTCGGCGAACTAACCCCATGAATTCGGTTATACCTCGTTGGTATTCTTCTGTAAGCAATCTCGTGTCCGGATCCAAATGAGGTCGATCGATCCAAGAACGAAAATAATTTGAAGAAGACATGTTTTTTTGAAATCAAATTCGTGATAGTAGGAGGGAAGGAGAAGAAATGGAGTGAATGAAGGTGAAGAGGGGTGGCTGTATTTATAGATGAAATCCTGCCGAGATACTGAGGAAATTCTGAGGAAATTCCGAGGAAAACAGACACTTCCTCGGAATTTCCTCGGAATCCCCCAACGGCTCTCCAACGGCTCTCTAACGGCTACAAAAAGTCGTCGGAATTTTCAAAATCTCCGTCGGTTTTTTCCGACGGACACTGTTTCCTCGGTAATCCCTCGGAATTTACCGAGGAAATCATACTTCCTCGGTATTTCCTCGGAAATTTCCGAGGAAATACCGAGGAAACCACATTTCTTGGTTTCCTCGGTATTTCCTCGGTATTTCCTCAGAAATTTCCGAGGAACTCATTTTCCCTCGGTATGTCCCTCAGAATAGTGATGTTTTCTTGTAGTGTGTATCTTTTATAAAATTCCGAAGAAATAGATTACAGTATAACATTCTGTAACTTGAAAGAATCTTTAATTGGCCGTTCCTTTCAAATATCGTCATTGAATAATTAATTGTGATGCTGATGACAATATTATGATTTTTGAAGGTAAATATTCATTGATATGGTCATTTGACATATAATAAGAATAAGATCTTTTAAAATTATATTTGTTGGTTCAACTCCAACCCTCGCATCATGCTATGAGTGATAAAAAAAAAATATATATATATATAGCAGATTTCCTCCTGTTTCCTTTATTATTGATATGAAATATCTTGTTATTTACAAAAGAAATTTTGTAAATGATTTTAATAATAATATTGCAGCGAAAATATTGTAAGAACTTAAAAAAAAATTGCCACCATAATCATTTAAAAGCTCATCAATGATTAAAGGATTAGAATACAAAATTTATATAAAAAACACATTTAAAATGAAGAACGTGGAGTTTCACTGGTTCGGTAGTATAAATTATGTTTTTATTAAACTTAATTTGTAAATACTAGAAGTTATTTGTTTAAATTTCTTATAAAGTACATAATATAGAAATAAAGACTTCACAAAAGACATAAAGTATCACCACAAAAAATAGATGAAAAGACATCTTTTAGACATTTATTTTGATTATTAATGTTATATAAATAGAATTAAAAATTAAGTATTATCCATAAAAAACTATGTAATTTTAAAGACAAAAGAAACACAATTTAGATATTTTTAGTGATTTTAATGCATAATTTTACATCAAAAATGTTTCTTAAAAACCTATAGGGGCTGACCTAGATAATAACTTAGAGTGGGGCACAATATTTATACATATATTTTTATTAAATTATATTATAATATTTATTAAAACTTTTATTATATGTTATTAAATTGAACTATTCTTAAATTATAATTTTTAAATGAATATTTTAAAAATACTTTAAAAATATTTCCGTAAACTAATAAGATAAACGTGTCTTGGTTATGTTATATACTTTTATTGGTTATTTACTATAAGTGTTTAAAATAAACCAGGTAGTTGCCCACAAATTCGGGGATATAAGTATTATTGTATGAAAATATATATTGTGTATAGAATGTCGTAAAGTTTTAATAAACTTGATGTAAAAATAACTGATGAATATTTAGTAATAAAAATGCTTGTAGAATTATATATGTAATTAACACATTAACTTCTTTAACATATATTATGCATCTAATATTCGGTCTTATATTATTTTCTCGTTATCATTTCGTTTTTTCTATTTAATTTTTGTTAATCTTTTCCTAATATTTTACATATTTTTTCCAAATATTTACTTTTCCCTCTAAATAGTAATACAAACAGTACAATCAATGAACCAAAAATCTATCTTGATTTTTTTTCAATCATAACATTACCTTATTCACTGTATTATTTTATTTAAATGCAAAACATTTTTAAATCAAATTTCTCACTCCATTAAATATAGGCTGCAACTGGATTAGTATTTTTTCGAATGAAATTGTTTGGAATAACTTATTCCAAGAGATTCCAAAAAAATGCACCATTTGCATGGAATTAGAAACAGTTATCATTCCATTGATTCCTGTGGAATAGTTTGAGCCAAAAGGAATATAGTTAAAATCCATTCATAAGAAAAAAGCATCGTGAATAATTGGAATGGAATCAAACTAAATCAAAAAATATTTTTAATTAAATTTAAACACTCATGCGTTGATTATGAACACTCATACGTTAATTATGAAACTCACGAATCAAAATTTGCTTTCTCTCCTAGTAAATCTTATCTCCTTTTATCATTGGTATACTGTTTTCTGAGAAAAAACTTAAATATTATTGTTTCTTGATCGATAGGTTGTATAAAGTCAAGTAATATTTGTTTGCTACATATTAAAGTTGTGTAGAATCTATGCTTTATTGATCAATAGTCTCATTAAGTTTTTAGAAACAAGGATGACATATTTATATATATGTGTATATATATGATGTGTTAATTTTTATAAAAAAAATTAGATGTTTACTTTTAAACTAAATGTTAAATAATTTTTTTTTTTTAATTTTTAATTGACTAATATTTATTTTTACACTATTTATTAATTTCATGAAATATATTTTAATATCATGCACGTTTATTATTATATTTAACATATTTTACTTATTTCATTTAAATTAAAATTTAAAATCATTTCATTCCATTTCATTCCTCAAAAAGTTACCATTTGTGTTACAAAAATATTTCTCTGCAACTATCCATTCCTTTGATTTTATTCCATAACTTCCATCATTCCATTAGTGAGCATTTCATTTTCTCTAATTCCTTCCATTCATAATATTCCAAAACTTGAGTACCAGTTACACTCATAATCCGTCTAATCTTCAAAAACTATTATTTATAAAGCATATATGGACATTATAAAAGATAAAAATTATTATAGATACAAGAATATTTTTATATAAATTTGAAATCATTATATCGATTTCTATGAATTGTTTTCTGTTCATTATTTTATGTAGTGTATGAATATAAAAGAACTGATCAAATGTTATTACACTTTCTATAATTTTAAAAATTAGTTACCATAAATTATTATTTTTAATATTATTTAGGTTATTGATAAGTGATAATAATTAGTTTTAGACTTACTTTTTATTTTAATAAATAGGAGTAGTTTATAAACTAGGGAGAATTGCCAAGTATGACTCAAAACTTGGAGTCAAACCCAAAAGAATACCCCAACTTGGGTCAAAGGCAAAAGTAACCTAAAAGGCTATTGAAATTACAACTATCCCCTTGTGAACAAACAAAAAAACGGAATTTTTTTTACGTTTCTACCCCTCGAAAGTCGTCTGGACAGTTATTCTTAAACATAATTTAAAAATTTTGTAAAAAATATTTTGATAAGTGAAAAATGGGAATTATGTAATTAACATATGTATTAAGAGATATAAATTAAGATATAACAAATTTCAATTGTTTTCAGCATAGATGAGTGAAAGCAGTGAGTCATGATATTCTTTAGTTTAACTTTCATCAACATATGTTGTAGTATTGTATATGTTCTTAGGGTTAGATTTCGGAAAGCATTAAAACCGTTTTTGAAAAATTTAAAAATTACATAAGCGTGTTCATTTCTGTGTATATTAAACACTATTGAAGTATAATTTGATTTTATAACGTGGTTAGTTAGTTAATTTAGTCATTTTAGTTTAGGGGTTCATTTTAGGGTCTGAGACGACTTAATATTTAGTCTTCTGTAAACAGTCGACTAAATATTTAGTCTTCTGATGTACATTATGAGCCAGAATAAGTCGTCTAAACCGGACCAAACCTTAAATTTTACCAACATACTTTTAAAGCTAACCGGATTATTTACCCAATATATAAGGTGATTTTTTTTTGTTCATTTTTCGCGAAATTTAGAAACCCTAACCTAACAGTTCTCTCTCACCGGCGATATCAAAGGCGATTTGAATTCCCACTATTTCCGAACAAACCATCGTCCTCAACGCCGGCTATCTATCTCACTTCATTCTCACCGTTCTCGCCGCCGCTTCTTCTAATCCTAGCGCCGCCGCTTCCTCTAAACCCTAGCGCCGCCGCTTCCTCTAAACCCTAGCGCCGCCGCTTCCACTATTTCCGAACAAACCGTCGCCCTCAACGTCGGCTATCTATCTCACTTCATTCTCACCGTTCTCGCCGCCGCTTCTTCTAACCCTAGCGCCGCCGCTTCCTCTAAACCCTAGCGCCGCCGCTTCCACCGTCGCCCTCTCCACCGTGCTCACCAACACTATCTCACCGCCGCTTCCTCTAAACACTAGCGCCGCCGCTTCTTCTAAACCCTAGCGCCGCCGCTTCTTCTCTGTAAACCGTAGCGCCGTTTCTCTGTAAACCCTAACGCCGGTAAGTCATCAATCTCGAGGAAAAGATGAACATAAAACGTTGTCTCTATCAATTTACTCATTCTCACCGTTTCACGTTTATTTTTCAGATCTATAACCGCAATGACGAGTACTCCTTCTGCTACTAATCAGGTCCGCTTAATTTTTCTACTGGAAGACTTGTAATTTAAGTCGTCTGGAAAGTCTTCCAACTGGACGACTTAGTAGACGACCTAAATATAAGTCGTCCAGTTGGAAGACTTTCCAGACGACTTAAATCTAAGTCGTCTACTAAGTCGTCCAGTTGGACGACTTTCCAGACGACTTATATCTAAGTCGTCTACTAAGTCGTCTGGAGTTACAATTAAGGCGTGATTGATTTAGCTTGTGTTCTGACTTTTCTGTGTGTTCTTGTTAGATTTAGCTTGTTTAGCTTATCTCTATTGTTGTCTTTGATTATTTTGCAGACAAAAAGGATGGATATTCCAGAACTCCCCCGTAGGTTATACACATTAGGGGAAGAGCCAAAAGCCCACAATAGCATTTCGTATCATACGGATAATAACAAGTTGCATACTGCTCTTAGGGAAGCTCTTACTGATGAAGAATTTGAAGAGCTCAAGGAGTCGAGTTTGGGAGTTTTCATCAAGTTCAAGGAGCAGGGATTTGGTTGGGCTTCAAGGCTGGTTCACTACATGCTCAGTTTCAAGCTGGACATTAAGAAGAAGTATGAGATGAGGTCTCTCGTTGGTCCAGAACCTTTGAGGTTTTCACTGTTAGAGTTTGAAAACCTCACTGGTCTAAACTGCGAGTACATCGAGGACCTTGAGACACCAAAATGTGAAGTTACCAAAGAGATGGTTTCTTTCTGGGCGATGCTGGGAGTTCATCTGGAAGCTGGGCCAACTACTGATCAGATAATAGCAGCACTGAAGAGATGCGAGGATTGGTCCACGGAAGATCGCAAACGGCTCGCGTACCTTTCCATTCACTGGATTCATTGAAGGGAGAAAGTTTTCAACCGCTACACGATCTAGTCTGGCAAGGCTAGTGATGGATTTAGAACGGTTTGAGAATTATCCATGGGGGAGAGTCGCGTTTAAGGTGCTGATGGACTCTTTGTGGAACAAAGATATTACTGGCTGTTACACCGTGGATGGGTTTATACAAGTTCTTCAGGTCTGGGTGTACACAGCTATGCCGGAATTGGGTGCTAGTATTGGTGGTCCCAGAGGAAACAGTCCGTCTCCACCGATACTGGCTTACGGGGGCAGCAGAGGCCGCAGATCAATGAAAGAAGCTATCTTGAGATAGGTATCTACTTAATTAAGTCGTCTGGAAGGTCTTCAAGCTGGACGACTTAGTAGACGACTATATATAAGTCGTCTGGAAGGTCTTCCAGCTGGACGACTTAGTAGACGACTATATATAAGTCGTCTGGAAGGTCTTCCAGCTGGACGAATGGGAGGACGACTATATATAAGTCGTCTGGAAGGTCTTCCAGCTGGACGACCTTCCAGACGACTTATAATTAAGTCGTCTATTTAGTCTTTTTTTCAAATATCTAACTCGATTCTTCTATTTACTGCAGACCCGCGTGATCAACTTTGTTGAGAAGGACATTAGTGAAATGTGGCCAAAATGGGACTCTGAGGTTGAGGACGTGCCCGCGGAGAACATCATTAAAGTCATGTATGATCGGAGACCGTGGAAGTGGACCAAGGATTGCTGGGAAGTCACTGGTACTAAGAAAACGAAAGAGATAGAGATGGTTGTGGTGGAGGAGGAGGAAGACAATCCAAGACCTCTGAAGAAAGCTCGTAAAGGGGCTCCTAAAGAGGCTCCTACAGAGGCTCCTACAGAGGCTCGTAAAGAGGCTCCTACAGAGGCTAGAGAAGAGGCTAGAGAAGAGGCTAGTTGGGTGACTAGAGAGGAGTTGGAAAATATGTTCAAGGACGTAGTTGACAGCATGAAAGAAGGGCTAGTTGACTGCATGAAAGAAGGGTTTAGGAAGTGCATCAAGGAGATTAGGAAGTTGTCCGATAGGGTGAAAGCTATGGAGAAGAAGGTTGGTGTCACCAATCAGGCTACCCCTCAAGAGAAACAGCCTACTCCTCAAGAGAAACAGCCTACTCCTCAAACCAAACAGCCTACTCCTCAACAGAAACAGCCTACTCAAAAGAAACAGCCTACTCCTCAATAGAAACAGCCTACTCCTCAAACCAAAAAGCCTACTCCTCAAACCAAAAAGCCTACTCTTCAAAAGAAACAACCTACCCCTCAAGCCAAACAATCCGAGGTTAGTATCAAATCCTCTCCCAACAAGAATTAAGTCGTCCAGGGTTAACTAGTTTTCCAGACGACTTAAATGTAAGTTGTCTGGACGACTAGTTGACCCTGGACGACTTAAATTTAAGTTGTCCGGACGACTAGTTGACCATGGACGACTTAAAATTAAGTCATCCATGGTCAACTAGACGTCCAGACAACTTTTATTTAAGTCGTCCCAGGGTTAACTAGTGTGCAACTTTTAATGCAGAGAGAAATTCGCGATGAGGCGAACGCGGGAAATAAGATCTTGCCGGATAAAGCAGATGGTGTCTCCTCCAAAGAGATTGTTGCTGTCACTTCCACTGACCAACCGAGCGTCGCTTCCACCGATCAACAACCGAGCGTCGCTTCCACCGATCAACAACCGAGCGTCGCTTCCACCGTACAACAACCGAGCCTGGTTGTATTGGACAAAATAGCTCCCACTGCTTCTGTGCGTGCAAGGAGTGAACGAGCGAGGAAACCTTCTCCCACGCAGATATCTCCTTATACGGCAGAGAAAAATAAAGATAAAGTGGCATCCTATAATCCATTTCAGCCAGTAAACAAACCTAAGTTGAAGGAACTCGCTGGTTGGTTGAAAACTGATCCGTAAGTGATTGCTTTACCCATAATAGCTTGATTTAGTCTACCAAAACTGATTATTTCTGATCCGTAAGTGATTGCTTTATTGTTTGCAGTCATTATTTCACTAAGCATGATGAAAAACCACGTACATCACGAACTTGGTGGTATCACATCCTCCGGACTGCCAGAGAATGGCTGGAAGACTGCGTAAGTCTTCTGCTTATCTTGTATCTTTGTCGTCTGGACTTAAATATAGGTCGTCTGGAAAGTCGTCTACAAAGTCGTCCAAGTAGACGACTTTCCAGACGACTTATCTTTAAGTCGTCTGTTAAATATAAGTCGTCTGGAAAGTCGTCTACAAAGTTGTCCAAGTAGACTACTTTCCAGACGACTTATATTTACCAGACGACTTAAAGATAAGTCGTCTGGAAAGTCGTCTACAAAGTCGTCCAAGTAGACGACTTACTGATAAGTCGTCTGGAAAGTCGTCCACGTAGACGACTTTCCAGACGACTTATATTTAAGTCGTCTGGTATCTTCTAACTTGTATTATTTTATATGCAGCATATAGATGCTTGGATTAATGTGCTGAGGCAGAGGTATCAGGAGAACCTACAAGCTTTCAGGAGCGAGCGAATGTGCTTCCTGGATCACAACTTTTCCCAGTCTTGGAGAGACCAGTATGAGTTCTTCAAATTATCCGTACCCGATCACAAAGGTTTAGGAAGAGCTCTACCTGGTGGGGCGTGGAATTTTTATGACGGATCAATACCTTCATTTTGCCAATCAAAGAAGGTGTGGGGGGAGGACATTGATGATATCTATGCGCCAGTGAACTTGAAGAACGCTCATTGGGTTGCTATTTGGATATCGATCCCTAAGAGGCACATAGTCGTCTGGGACAGCATACCTTCAGCTACGGCAGCAGAAGCATGGGATGAGATAATGCAGCCTTTTCTCGAGATGGTCCCTTATCTGCTTGTTGAGTGCGCTGCCACCGACGAAATACGGGTCAAATACGGGTTGGAGCCATACACATATGAGAGACAAGATGTACCCACGGCCAACAATGGTGATTGTGGCGTGTACGCTCTAAAGTACATTGAATGTCATGCTCTTGGAGTCCCCTTTAACTCTAAAGACTTTGTTAGGGCCAACGCGAAGAATATAAGGGATAAAATGGCGGTGGATATATGGACGGAGCTTCTTGATCAGCATTTGAAAGAAAATGTGGATGGTGATAAGTTTGTGGGCATGTATGATTAGATTCGTGGGCATGTATGTTATTGTAGTGTTTATCAGATTAGTGTAAAAGATATTACATTTAAACTTTTAAAGCTTTTATGATTTTGACTAAGCTTTTAAAGCATGTGACGACTTACAAATAAGTCGTCTGGAAGGTCTTCCTGCTGGACGACTTACAAATAAGTCGTCTGGAAGGTCTTCCAGCTGGACGACTTACAAATAAGTCGTCTGGAAGGTCTTCCAGCTGGACGACTTACAAATAAGTCGTCTGGAAGGTCTTCCAGCTTGCCTGTTACAAACGACTTATTTGTAAGTCGTCTACTTGGACGAATTTGTAGACGACTTTATTTTCTAATATTTGTAGACGACTTTAAATTCTTTTTAATATATTAATTTCGATTAGTAATTTGAAAAGTTTATTAGGAATGTGAAAAGACATGACTCTTCGATCACATCCTCTTCTATATAAACTGTATAGTTAACAGATTTCATCTCTTACTATCATCTCTCTTCTTCTCCAATTTAGTCTCTCCCAATATTAGCTAAGTAAGTAGATCTATCCTTTTTCTTTGTATCCGTTTTATATAAATTTTGTTTAGATCTATCCGTTTCTAATAATTTCGATCTATTAACATCCAGATCAAAATCTCAGTATGGCATTCAACAAAGACCTTAAACTCAAGGCTCCCATGGTTGAAGATCATGGTTCTTCTCTAGAAGAGGCATTCAACAAGGGAGTTGAGGCGACCACTGAGCATTACCGAGCCAAGCTCTTTATGTACAAGCAACTAAATGATGCCATCGCCAAGAAACATGTTGAAGAGCTTGAAGTGTCGCGCATACAAGGTAAACTGGAACTCATGAATGAACTTTTCAAGAAGAACCCATTTAGCAAAGAGAAAAAGAAGCAGCTAGATTTCGAACTTGTGCGCGCAGAGGCCAAGGTGGCTGATGTTCAGATTCCTTACATCGATTGGTACAAGTTGAATGAGCCACAGATGTTTGATTAACGTCTTTGCTTTCTTAATCTCTTCAAGTTTAAAACATTTAATGTTTTTTATATTATGGTTATGTCTTTTGAAACATATTTTCTGGTTTTTCAAACCACTTTTCCTTTGATCTTGGTTTTATATTATGTGATTCTTATTGTCACAGCTTATAATTGTCTTTCATGTTTTGGTGAGATGAATATGAATTATAAGTCGTCCAGAACAATTATAAGTCGTCCAGAACAATTATAAGTCGTCCAGAACAATTATAAGTCGTCCAGAACAATTATAAGTCGTCCAGAACAATTATAAGTCGTCCAGAACAATTATAAGTCGTCCAGAACAATTATAAGTCGTCCAGAACAATTATAAGTCGTCCAGAACAATTATAAGTTGTCCAGAACAATTATAAGTCGTCCAGAACAATTATAAGTCGTCCAGAACAATTATAAGTCGTCCAGAACAATGACGTAACAAAGATCTACATTTTGGAATATGTTATCTCTCAGTAGAAGGTAGTCTAAAAATATGTTATCTCTCAGTAGAAGGTAGTCTAAAAATAAAATACACTGGACGACTTAGTAGAAGGTAGTCTAAAAATAAAATACACTGGACGACTTAGTAGAAGGTCGTCTAAAAATAAAATACACTGGACGACTTAGTAGAAGGTCGTCTAAATATAAAATACGCTGGTAGACGAAACACTGGACGACTTATATATAAGTCGTCTGGACGAGTAATCAAGACTGGACGACTTAAATTTAGGTCGTCTGGACAACTAATCAACTGGTTGTGTACATTGTGGCTTCGTATGGCCAGTTTCCTTGCAGTTCGAGCATCTCCTTGCCCTGTGTTTCTTCCTGGGTTTGTGTCCTCTCATCCTAGATAGCTCCAACCAAGATTGCCATCTTGATTTCTTCTGTCTCCCCGGACCACGCTTTACGTCTGGAGGAAAGCATTCTCGTTCCTCAATATGTTGTGACACGATAGGATATATATTCTCTGAGTATCCTGCATACAAATAATTCTTTGAGTACACTGGACATACAAGTGTGGAGAAATGCAAACGAATATGTGTTCCAGCAGCTATAGCATGAGAGCAAGGTATTTTCTCCACTCCATAGACACCACAATCACACTTTGCATGTTCCAAATCAACCACACAGTCCATTTTGCCACCTTTGACAAAGAATCGCCATCCATCAATTGGTTGGACCGTCATCGTATCCGCTATCTCTGTTCGAACACCAAGCAAGTATTCAACACCCCGGCTATGTTGAGTTGTGAGACTCAATGCATCTTGTCTCCTTTTCCAATACCATTTTCCTAACTTCTGCCTTATGAACTCCAGCAGGAACGGAATCGGAAATCCTCTTGCTCGCTTCAGTGCGGAATTAATAGATTCAGCGATGTTGCTTGTTTTTATGTTGTACCTGTTCCCCTTACAATAAACCCTTGACCATAGGCTGGCGTCGGCATTCTCCAAATACGTTGCAAGTTCCGGGTTTGCACTCCGTATCTCAGCCATGTACCGGTCAAAATCGTAAACCGTGTGAGCATAAGCAGCCCCTTTCACCAAGTACATGAGATGTTTCCCTTTAAACTTTTTGACAATGTTATCTTGAAGGTGATAATAACATATTCCTCGAGTTGCCCAAGGAAACACCTTATCACGCGCACTTTTAATGGCCGCGTGCCGGTCGGAGACTATCACCAGAGGCTTGTCATGAGATATACAACTAGCCAATTTTGTGAAAAACCATTCCCAAGAAGGTTCATCTTCAGCATCCACGATCCCAAAAGCCAATGGGAATATCTGAAAATTGCCATCTTGTGCGGCTGCAACTAACATAACACCTCCATACTTTCCACTTAGGTGAGTTCCATCCACCACAATGACCCTTCTCTGATACTTAAAACCTTTTATAGAAGCTCCAAAAGAGAGAAATAGATACTTAAATCTTTTCATAGAATCAAGTTCTATAGCCGTGATAGAATCAGGATTTGCAATGGAGATTTGCTCGAGATATGATGCCAGACGCGAATACCCTTCTTCTGCTGATCCTCTCACCAATGTTTGTGCATATAACAGTGCTCTGTATGAAGTGGTGTAATCAAGCTCCATGCCAAACATGTTCCTCATTGCATCAGTGATATGCTGCGGAGTTATCCCATCAATGATTCCAACACGATCAATGAAAAGACTACCAACATACTTCGGAGTACAGTGTCTCCGCTGAGCGATTCGGTCTCCCACTGAGCATAAATGTTTTTCCACATACTTTGTTACCCAAAACGTGTTTGTCCCATGTTTCACACTCGCTCTGATCTTCCATCCACAACCGCTAACCCGACATGTTGCCACAAGGAGAGTTTTCGTTGATTTGTATATTCTGAAAGAAAACCTACCCCTCACTGCTGCCAACCGCAGCTCTGAAAGCAGTGCATCCTTGCTAACAAAACTCTGGTTGACATAGATACTGGTACCATCCGATTTTCCTCCTTCAATAGCATTTGTCTTAGCATATGTCTTTTCCATTTCTTCAAAACAAATATTATCATCATCTTCCTCGTCCTCATCTTGAACCTTTCCATAAAGACTGTAATCCCCACCATTATGATCCGTTTCACCAACAATAGAGTTATCAGCATCCTCCTCCCCATTTTCCTCCTCCCCATCTTGATTTTCATCTTCAACAAACTCATTATCCCCAACATCTTCTTCCCATTCATCAGCTTCATCATTATCACCAACATCTTCTTCCCATTCACCAGCTTCATCATCACCAACATCTTCTTCCCATTCACCAGCTTCATCATTATCCCTTTTTCTCTGAAACCGTTTCCACCTTGCTGCGGCTTGATACACAAAGACATACTCTATGCGTTTTGAGTATCTCGAGCAAGTTTCGAACTTGTCTATCACTTGTAACATGAATGGGAGGACTGCCTGGAGCCATCATCATTTCTGCTGGTAATGAGTAGCTAATCTCCACAGTCACTGTTCTCATGTCCAGGTTATAATCTTCTTGAGCCATTGCAACAAGTTCAGCATGTGTTGAATCTTCATTCAATAAAAACAATTTTGCTCCTTTGAGATCATCAACCACAAAATCCCAACAGCAATCTCTCAACAACCATTCTCCATAAACTGCATGTAACTGACAAATCATCTGCAAATATTCAAAATAAAACACATTAGTAAATATAGAGAAAATGAAGAAGTTCAATAAACATTGCCGCAGACGACTTCGAAATAAGTCGTCCAGAAGACTTAAAGGTAAGTCGTCTAAAGAGGTCACTTTTGCAATTTAAAATTAAACTGTACGACTTAATTCTAAGTCGTCCGGCTTTGTTTGTTAAAAAAAAAACTCCAGACGACTTATATATAAGTCGTCTACCAGAAACGGGCTAGTTGTGCATTTGACCGACTCGTGTCAGATCTTTGACTATTTCTGGACGACTTATAATTCAGTCGTCTCTGGGAAAGTTAAAATTTCAATATTTTATTCAAACTAGACGACTTACGTGTAAGTCGTCTTAGGTTAGTTTTGTAATTGAAAAATAAAACTTGAAATTTAACTTTCTCCAGACGACTTAATTGAAAGTCGTCCAGCTAGACGACCTAATTTAAGGTCGTCCGGGATAAGCAAGGTTTGACCAGAAAATTGGGAAAAATTCTGGACGACTTTGCTTTCCCCGGACGACTTTAAATTAAGTCTTCTGTCAGGACGACTTTATATTATGTCGTCTGGTAAAAGTTAAACGATGAAGTTTTATTTTTCAATTACAAAACTAACCTAAGACGACTTACACGTAAGTCGTCTAGTTTAATAAAATATTGAAATTTTAACTTTCCCAGAGACGACTGAATTATAAGTCGTCCAGAAATAGTCAAAGATCTGACACGATTCGGTCAAATGCAAAACTAGCCCGTTTCTCGTAGACGACTTATATAAGTCGTCTGGAGTTTTTTTTTTAACAAACAAAGCCGGACGACTTAGTTTAAGTCGTCCGTTTGACCAGAAGACTTATCAGTAAGTCTTCTACATACAGATGACTTACTAGTAAGTCTTCTACGCGAACAGATCTTGAAAAAAATTCAAATTTGTACCTTAAACTAGGTGAGATGACTTCGTTTGCACACAGGGTCTTCTCCAACCACCCAGAACCTCAAACGAAAGCAACCGTAAGTCAAAACGAAAGAAATATGGCTCTGTCAACCATAAAATATTTTGAATCAAAATCTTGAGTTTTTTGGATGAATATGGAGAGAAAGTGAAAGAAATGTTGTTTTTAGTTCATAACAATTGAAACAGAGAGAGTGTAAAGAGATTTACGTGCATTAAAGGGCATTAAAAGCTCCAAACAGTTAGTACAAGGTTGTTGAACTATTCATGGTAGTGGCACTGTTGTAAATAATTGAAGAAGATGAGGTTGAGACAGTAAAGAAGCCATTTTCGAAAAACAAAAAAAAAAAGTTAATGGCATTTTCGTAGATAAAATGCAGGTGTGGGGTGAAAATCTCAAAAAAAAATGAGTCAAAAGAAAAGGTTAGTTTTCTGTTTGACTCCAAGTTTTGAGTTACTTTTGCAAAAAGCCCTATAAACTATATTTATAAACTACATATTATTTTAATATATAAGAGTAGTATATAAGCTATATTTATAAACTACATAGTATAATTGACTTCTCATTTAATATATAGGAGTACAGTTTATATATGAATATAATATTTTATATAAGAATATGAAATCATTTGATCGGTTTCTATAAATTATATGCTATTAATTATTTTATGCTGTATTTAAATATAAAAAGTATTATTCAAAAATTATTACACTTTCTGTAAGTTTGACAATTAGTTACTATAAATAATAATCTGCAATATCGTTTAGATTATTTGATAAATTATACTAATTAGTTCTAGACATACCTTTAACTTTAAATCTAATTAAAATTATTAAAAATTAGAAATTTTTCAAACAATCAACTTATAACAATATTTCATAAACTCTCTTTGTGATTTATACCTAAGTAAAAATCACTTAAATGACTTCTCATTTAATATATAGGAGGATTGAGAAAAATAATTGTTAAACTAAAACTTAAATAAAATAATTTATATTTTTGAAAAGGTAAAAACTTAAAAGAAAAAAACCAATTTTTTCTATTAGATAGCAAAAGACACGATGAAGAAAGGAAAACTTATTTATAAAAATATGACTAAATATAATAAAGTGAACAAAAACAGCTCTCAGGGTGAGTAAAGTGCTAAGGTATTAATGAGGTAAAAAGTGATATACCATACTCTCACGTGATCTGGCGTACTCTTATCTGTTATGATACTCTTGGGGAGTGTGGTTGATTTCGAAAATACCCCTGACCGATTTAATGAATAATATATTGAATTCAGAATATTAGAAACTCAAATTCTCTCTCCTCCTCCGATAATCATCGGAGCTACTCAATCGGCGGTCAGTTGTCGTCGAGTCTCCTTCTCCACTCCCCCTTCTTTATTCTTCCTCGCTATCATCGAATTGCGATCTTGTCGCTTGGATGCTGAATCATTTACAGGGTATGTATCTCAAATCGTCGTTAAGACTGATGTATAGAATCCACCATAGACGAACTCATTATTCGCAGGGATTCCGATTAGATAGTAGATTTCGTATTTGTGTATGAACTAGTCGATGATCGGAAAGTTTGAATGGTCTGTTTATTAGAGAATTCGATAATCAACAACTGTACAATTGAATGTCGGGAATCAAAGCTGATTACAATTTGGTTTTGAATTGGAGACTGGACTCGAAATTTTGGTAGTTGTAAATGAAAAATTCTTAATTCTATTCATTTGGGTAAACTAATCGAGGATCGGAAAGGAATGATTGAATGAATACTCTGATTGAATGTCGGGAATGAAAGGATGATTCAATCAAAGAAGATTAGACGTTCATTGATTACTAATTGATTACTGACACAGCTGTGTAACATGGTATAACGAAGTATAACTTTAATGGTATAACTGTGTAACCAAGTAAAACGTTAACGGTATAACTGAATAACCAAGTATAACTTTAATGGTATAACTGTGTAACCAAGGGGTTAATTTTTTTTATTGTAGACAATGTGTACTTTTTCGACGAACATACACTTTGATTATGATGGATATTATTCGAAAGATGGACATGATTATGAATGGATTCCAACCGATGCTCGTTTGTATGCTATAGCCTTTAAGACATCATCGTTGGAGGAGATCACTTATTCGTTGTTGAAGGAGAGGATATGCAGGAAGATGAAAATAGATCCGTTTACGAAGAGGCTCAATTTGGGTTACATTCCATTGGTATTGGAACCTAAGAGGCAATTGTATATTTTGGATGATGAAGATGTGTATGTTTATCTAACATCAGTGGATAGAGAGCAGAGAAGAAGTATTTTGCATGTGGAGGACATCGAAGAATTACAAATAGTTCAAATAACCGAGCAACTGTCGAGGGTTGGAGAGAGCTCTTGTAGTAGGAACTTTTGTGAGCGTGAGAGTGGATATGGGGAAGAAGAGAATGTGGGCACTGATTTACACGATGAACATCCCCACCAGAAACAGAAGAAGAGTAGGTTGTAAACCTTTTGTTTCAGTGTTTCAGTTTGGATGTGGATTAGGTTGTAAGCCTTTCACTTTCAGTTTTGGTCGTTTTTATTGCATGGGATCGTTGTGGAGTTGAGTTGAAATTTTTTATATTTGTGTGTTGTATGACTAAGTGAAACTTGTTTTCTTTACTGGTATAACTACGATAGGTAAACTGAGTAATATGATTGTAAATTCTAAACTTTTAAATTTTATAAGTCATGGAGGTAATAAGATTGTAATTTATTATTACTGATATGTTAATTATGATTTAATCGGAATTATTAAAATTCCATCTGTAGCAATCATATAAGAAGTACAATGTGTTATCATAGTTTTATCGCTAAAACTGGCCTTGTTAGATTTGATAACTCTCTATGGCACGACATCAAGTTTATGTTTACATGATCGTATTAGAAATGAACATAGGAAACATAATTGCATTAGTATAACCATAAAATCCTTAATCAAAGTAGAGTATAACCAAGATAAATGGAAATAATTAAAAAGTACAACTTTGATACTTTATGTAAAACTGAGTACTTGGTGAAACTTAGACCACAAAAAACCCTGTGATAATTTTCCTGCCTAGCTCTGCGAATTTTGAATTTTCCTCTTCCTAATTTGCTAAAATCGTATTAAAGACTTTTTTTTAGATTTTCCCCATTTATATCTCCAATTTTCTCTCTCTTCTATCTCTCTTCTGCTCAATCGAATAATCGTCTCCTTTCCGTCAGATAATGTCCAACCCAATAACGACCGCTTCATCGTCCACGACTGGAGATATTACCATTACCAGTGGTCTGGGACGAGCAAGAACTGCGGGAATACCTAGAAATTGTTCGTGCGGGGAGAGAATCTTCGAGGTAATGTCCAAATCCCGGCCAAATCCATACCGCCAGTTTTATCGGTGTCTCTATGCGGCTTCACTTAGGGTATTATCGGTATCTCTTAAGGTTCACGTTTTTTTTTTATTTTTACATAATGTTGTGGGATCTAATGGATTATTCGATCTAATGTTGTAGCTGGAGAACAACGACCACGTCTTCAAATGGGTCGATGAAGCTTTCACCGATGAGATTCGACAGTTGCACAACCAAGTTCGAATCCTAGAAGAAGAAGTTCAATTGCTCAAGACAACAATAAGGAGCGAAGGTCCGACATTAATGCCTAAGATATCAGGAGGTTGTGTCCCTGTTATTGTCGGCATCAGTGTCGTAGTTGTAGTTGTAGCCGGTATTATGATGTACAAGTAACTATGTATTTTTATCTATCGAAAAAGTTTCTCTTCAGTTCTGCGAAGTTGGATAAAGTTTCTATTATTTTTACGATGTCAGACCATTGAAAAAATGAAACTTTTCTGTTATTGTTATGTTTTTTCTAAGTTATGTGAGGTTAGACAACGAAATTCAACTTTGTCTTAAGTTTACAAAGTTGGACAATTAAGCATGTCAAAGTAACACCAAAATCTGACCTATTTATACGACAACAAAATTCAACTTTGTCTTAAGTTTACAAAGTTGGACAATTGATTAAGTGAAACTATAAAGTTGGAAAATTGAATAGTAGAGAAATTTCACCAACATTAACACATAGTTTTACCGACATGTAAACAAAGTTTCACCGACAATAGAGATAGTTTCACCAACATTAACACATAGTTGTATCGATATTTAAACAAAGGTTCACCGACATTAAACATTTACCGGAGACCTTCAACCCCATATTTCTGAACATAAGGGTCGTTGTTTAGTAGAGACTGCCTGAATTCCTCAACCTCGGGTAAACGCGGATTGAACCTGAAGTCCGCAAATCCACCTTCGGTCTCAAGCCATATATCAGGAGGACCAAAATAACCTGTATAAGTGATTTTAGCAAAAGTTCTACTCAACTATCACATTTAAAACTAGACACAGAAACAACACTTACTCATAGATTCCCGGACTCTCCACATCTTAAGGACCACAATCACCTGTCTACGACCCTCAGCACTCATGTAGTCAAGACCATCCCGGAAGGCGTAGGCCTGATCGCCGGTCACCACACATTTTATCTGATGGTCACTATTCAGAATAAAGAAAAAGTGCGTCAGTTACAATATATATATATATAAATTTTGCTTGGATCATATGTTACTTTATACTCACATGTTGTCCCTTATGTAAAACTCTATCCTTGGTCCAGTAGGGGCATCGAGATGGGCTTCCATGTTGAAGACCACTCCCATTGTATCTACCATATAAGTGTTACTCAACTAAATCAGTTCGTTTCACTTAGTTTGACTTACATCTACAGAGTTATACAAAGTTCTGAAACAAAGTCATGTGACTGTTGAGATTACCATTCCTAAATCAGTTCGTTTCACTTAGTTTCACTTACAACTACAGAGTTATACAAAGTTCTGAACGGTACCTATGGGATATCTGAGATCACGCCAGTGCATGTGAGAGATTGCATGGATGCTTTTGAAGTCAAAGAAAAGACGATTGTTCAGAGGTTCGATGATGCGGACTTGCGTACAGCGCGTAGCATTTAGTCTGAACGGAGAGCTAGTTGGCTGGAAACATGGGATGGCCCGTTCAACTTCTACCACAAAGATTTCCACCCATCTTCCCTCTTCCCTCTCAAGGCCTCTAAAATTTTCATAATCCCCATAAGTAGTCATCTCCATCTTGTATCCCTACAAAAATAAAGTACAAAGATCATGTTTATTACATGTTTCATGGATCAAGTTTTTATTTCTCACGGTTACATGTTTATTACAAGAGAGATGATGATATAACACTTACATCTTCATCTGCGAGGATATAGTTATAGTAAGGCCCACTGTTGGTAACATACGAATAGAAAGGGTAGATCCTGTGTAGTTTCACTCCGAAACGCCAAGACCTGACCTTGGGGTTATAAGTAACCTCGGAAAGCTTATCGTACTCTGCCATCTTGTTTGTTGAGAGATGAGAGAAGAGATGGAGTATTTGCAGAGATGAGAGAAGAGATGAGAGAGGAGATGGAGTAACGGTGAGTGTTTAAATGCAGAATTCTCTTAAATGCAAGAGATGTGGCGTATAAATGATACTCGGAAGTGTAAGAGTTTCGAAGTGTAATGATTATTAAAAGAGATTTTTTCACAAGAGAAGTCGTGTTCTTTCGACGAGTCTATCAAAAGTCGTGTTCTTTCCGAGTGCTCTTTCCACGAGTCTATCACGGGTTAAATTTATGAAACTAAGCAAAACGTAACAATTTAGATTGTATGAAAATTTGAAACTATACAAAACTTAATGAAATTTAGATATTATATCGTTTTATTTTTCAAAAGATGGTCAGTTTCCAAAATGGATAATAGTTAGTGAATATATTTAGAGTTCATATATTTAATGATAGCAACTACCAGTGTAGGAGATAATCAATTAAAAGCCTGTAATTTAATGAACTATTAGAATCTATTAGAATGAAAAGCCTGGAATTTAATGTCCATTTAATCTCTGGAGAGTCTCGAGTCAACCAAGTAATAATACTCATCAAATCAACCTTAAATGAACACGCCACTTCAGAATTTAGATACATTTTTAGTTATATCTCCTATACTGTCAGGCATTGTCATTAAATATATCCATTAAGTATAATCCGTTTTGGACACTGATCATTTCTTGCAAAATATAACTAAAAATATATATCTAAATTCTGAAGTTTTTTGTAGTTTTATTAATTTAGACAATCGAAATCACTTAGTTTCGCTTATGTATGTATAGTTAGATATCTTAATAAATTATAGTTTTACAAAGTTTCAATTCCAATAGATGCGACTGTTGATATTCAAAAGGCGTGGGACAGAAGTCGTGTCTTCTCGAGGAGTCCATCAAATCACCTTTAAATGGACACGCTTCTGCTTGAATTTGGGTGAGCGGTCATTAAATTTTAAGGGTTTAGCACTTCTACAATTACATACAATTTCGAATCTCTACAATTTCCCTCATCTCTCTCACACAATAACATTTTTCTTTTATCAGAGTTAGACATGGAGAATCTCCCTCCTTCAATGCTTCATAAGATTCTCTCTACGGTAGCAACGACGAGTCTCCGAGATTTTGGTTCTGCAAGGATTGCTTTTCCCGGGTTCAACGAAGTTGGAAGAGAAGATCACTTCTACAGATCGGCCAATCTCATTTACCTGAATGAGTGGGTACACGAGGTCAGTTCTGTTCGAACATTCAGGCTTAAATGCTACCGTTCGGGTAATCCAGAGGCCATATACTTGAGAGGTATGTATGAGTTCTTCATCCTCCATTTACTCGATGAAGGAAGGGAAAAAATCCATCTTGCTGGTGAGAGAGGATGCGAGTTGGCCCAGTTTGTAGATGGAATGCTGAACTTAGCCTTTAGCGTTGATCGTAGGGGAATTGTTCACAACTACCCTGCCTTTACTCGTCAACATGTTTATAAGATGTTTCAAATCATCTGTAGCTGGCAACTTTCAGGCCATTGGGATTACGATAAACCTGGCATGTTTCTATCTGTGGCTGAAAGGATAGATCCTAATGTGCCATGTGATTGCTGGTGCTCCCAGATAGACCCTCCAGAGTTTGAAGTCTCCCTAAATGGATCAAGATCACGGTGGAAATGCGATCGTTGTTTCTGGAATTGTGCAGCTTGGGACTTCTGCGACGAAATACACTTGACTGCTCGCGCATGGCCAATTGAAGATTAGTTGTGTATTTATGACATAGAAGTTTTATCTACTTTTACTAAGTTGTTATGTTACTCATAACGTTATGCTCTGTTATTTCTCTAGTTTTATCTATAAACATTATGTAATTACTCTAGTTATATCTATAAACTAATCTTTTTTATTTGAACTTCAATAAATATATCAATAACAACACATGTGGCCGAACAATAACGTAATAATAAATTGCAATCTAAATGTGGAGTACTCAATGTGCGATTTAGTTCAATTTAGCATAACTTTGTAACTGAGACAGTATTTATTTGTTCAGGTTTTATTACGCTACACAGTTACACCAAAGTTTACAATTACACTAAGTCATACAAAGGTTTCGGAAGTTAAGGAGAAATAGATCCGAATTTATGGATCGGGTCTGGATGGTCCGCGAAATGGCCCTGGTTGGGTTGTAATTATGTAAGTTTCTGTTGGGTCTGTGGTCTTTTGATAAATTTTCGAATTTAATTAAAGATATATTAAATTCCAAATCCGGACAGTTTCGGGCAAGAGTATCTCAGATCATATTTTTTCGGGCAGGAACACCTGAGCGTTTGATTCTCTCAGGGTTCGAACATAGGTGGCATGAAACTCTCTTGAGCCTATTAAACCATCAGAACTAGGATTATTTGCAAAACTGGATCAAAACTCAAAGTTAAACCTAAAACTGATCCATGTTTTTGTTGGATTTTTCTTTTGCCCTATTCACCCTACAAGTTCATATTATTCACGAAAATGCCATTAGTTTTTTTCCTTTCGAAAATGACATTTTTACTCTCTCAAACTCATCATCTTCAAGTATTTACAAGATTGTCATTGTCATCAATACACCAACCACCATGAACAACCAATTTGAAGCGCTTAAAGCACCTCAAATCGATTTACACTTCTTCTTTCTCAATTCTTATGAGCTAAAAACAACATCTCTTTCACTTTCTCTCTATATTCATTCAAAAAAAATCCAAGATTTTGATTCTAAAATTTTTATGGTTCATAGAGCCATTGAAGCTTATGATTCTTGGTGGGTCACTTTTGTTTGAGATTCTGGGTGCTTGGAGAAGACTTCTGTGTGCAAAACAAGCTATTCACTGGTTGAAACTATGAAATCACTTTTTTCAGATCTGTTCGCCCACACGACTTCCGGGTAAGCCTTCTGGCTGTAGACGACTTACATGGAAGTTTTCTGGTCAAAGCAGAGGTTAGTTTTGCAATTAACTTTTAAATGTATTTTTAAAGATGACTTACATGGAAGTCGTCCATCTTTGTTTGTTAAAAAAATCTCGAGAAGTCGACGACTTCCATGTAAGTCGTCTAGGGTAAACGGGTTAGTTTTGCATTTGACCTGATTGTGTCAGAAATTTGATTTTTCCTAGTCGAGAAGTCGTCCAATAGAAAATTAAAAAAACAATATTTTGTTATACCTAGACGACTTCCATGTAAGTCATTTCAGGTTAGTTTTGCAATTAAAAAATAAAACTTAAAAATTTATTTTTTTAGACGACTTACACGAAAGTCGTCTATGATTTTATTCTGAGCTTCTGGTCAAACCTTACTTATCTTGGACGACTTCCATATAAGTCGTCAGACGGACGACTTCCGTGTAAGTCGTCTAGAAAAAATTAAATTTTTAAGTTTTATATTTCAATTGCAAAACTAACCTGAAACGATTTACATGGAAGTCGTCTAGGTATAACAAAATATTGATTTTTTTTTAATTTTCTACTGGACAACTTATGTGTAAGTCGTGCAGGAAAAGTCAAATTTCTGACACAATCCGGTCAAATGCAAAACTAACCCGTTTACCCTAGACGACTTACATAGAAGTCTTCTCGAGATTTTTTTAAACAAACTAAGATGGACGACTTCCATGTAAGTCGTCTAGGTTAAAAATCATTTGCAAAACTAACCTAAATGGACGACTTTCTGGAAGTCTACCGGACGACTTTCTGGAAGTCTACCGGACGACTTCCGTCAAAGTCGTCTACGTCAATGTTTAATAAATTTTCATTTTCTCTCAAACTTAAAAAAACTTTTTAATATTTTCTTGTTAATTCATGTATATTAGTCACTATTGGGGTCGTAACTTAATTGGTGATAATTATGAGGTTACCAACATTCATGTTTATCAAAGTTTCTAGCTAACGAGAGACGACTTTACGAGAAGTCGTCTAGAAGACTTTCCGAGAAGTCGTCTAGAAGACTTTCCGAGAAGTCGTCTAGAAGACTTTCCGAGAAATCTTCTACGTTAATTATTGTAAAACTTTTATTTTCAAGAGTGGTAAGTGTCAAGATATGTTTTTTTTAACTTTCAAAAATGTTAAGTAACTTCAAGAATATCAAGTTTTGTGGTTTAGTATCTTCTATGTTAGTTTTTGAATTTGTTTAAAGTTTGATCTTTCGTGAATTTGACTGAGTCTTTTGATTAGGTAGAGTGGTAAAAATGTTTCTTGGTATGAGTATATATTCTTGATGTGTTGTATCTACATCCCACATACCAAGTATTAATGATCAGCTCAATAAAAGACCTTATGCTCATGTACAATGATTTATAACATTTGATTTCACTTCATATAGTATCTTTTCAAATTTACAAAAGAATTCACAACTAAAAGAGTACACATACAAATAAAAAAACAGACCATAAACAAAACTATTATAGATCATTCCTCCACAAAGACAAGCTTGGACTCCACTTGACATGGGAGAAGACTCTGCCAGAAGACTGCTTCCAGGAAGTCGTCTAGTGCACTAAATGTTAGAAGTCTTCCGAGAAGACTTCCATGGAAGTCTTCTAAGTCTGTCTCAGAACTGAAAAACCTGCATATCCAAAATAATTCAAATGGTTTCAAAATATAGAAAAAATAAGGTAAGAGCTTAAAACAAACAAGAGAGTTTTCAAAATGTAAGAGCTTTAAGCAACAAGAGGTTACCAACTAAAAAAATATGATTTATAGATCTATTTTTAAAGGAGTGGGAAATGAGAACCATATAATAAAAAACCTACAAAACTAGATTAATTCGTTAAAATAACATGAGACAAAAAATGATAAGTTGATATAAAGTTTGGTGTTTTAAAAAATGATAATTTGTGCAAAAGGTAAGAGCTTTAAACAACCATAGTTGCCAAATGAAGAAAAATCAGACATAAAAACTTATAAAAACACTCAGATTTGTAATGATAGAGGAGACATGGGAGAAGACTCTGCTAGAAGTCTTATAGACTGTAAGTCTTCTAGTGCATTAAATGTTAAAAGACTTTTGGGAAGTCGTCCAATGACGTCTTTCAAATCTGTCTCAGATCTGAAAAATCTGCATATCCACAAGCATTAAAATGGCTTCAAAACATAGAAAAACTTCAAAAATAAGGTAAGAGCTTAAAACAACCCAAAGAGTTTTCAAAAGGTAAGAGCTTTAAGCAACAAGAGGTTAATATGATTTATAGATCTACCTTTAAATGAGTGGATGGTGAGAACCATGTAATGAAAAACCTGCAAAACAAAATAAATCAGTGAGAATACATGAAATAACAATAAATTGATATAAAGTGTGATGTTTTTAAGTTGAAAGAGATTAGAGAGAGGTTGGAGAGCTTTAGAATGACGAACATTACATTTTTGTTGCAACCATTTGAGAGGAAGAAAGAGAATGTATAAATTTTTTTTATATAGGGAGACAAAAATTCTAATAAGGTTAAATATTTTTGATTTAGAAGACTTTCAAATAAGTCTTCTGGAAGACTTACTTGAAAATGTTCTAGAAATTAACGGGAAACTAAAATATTTTTGGCGGGAAACTAAAATATTTTTAGCGGGAGTTAGAAGACTTTTAAAGAAGTCTTCTAACCGATAATACTAATTGTCAGACGGCTTCCCTGTAAGTCGTCTAGACCCTAAATATAACCCCTAAAATAAATTGACTAACGAAACACTTCATAAAATCAAATTCAACTTAAAAAGTGTTTACTATACACAAAATAAACACATATAGGTAAAATTTAATTTTTCAAATAAAACATTTTCAGCTTTCCAAAATCTAACCCTATGAATACAGACAATACTACAACATGTGTTTGTCAAAACCTAAACCAAAGAATATCATGATTCACTATTTTCACTCATCTATGTTGAAAATAATTCTATTTTATTATATCTTAATTTATATCAGTTAAAACTGTTTATAATTACATGATTTTAATATTTCACTTGTCAAAATATTTTTTATAAAATCTATAAATTATTTTTAAGATCAACTATACCAGACGACTTCCCTGAACGTCGTCTAGAAGACTTATGATATCTGAGAAGACTCAGAAGACTTTCCGGGACTATATTCATAAAAATGAGTTTTGGTTTTTTGTTTGATCACAAGGGGTTGGCTGTAATTTCACAAGGCTTTTAGGTTAGTTTTGCGTTTGATTCAAATTTGGGTATACTTTTGCATTCAAACTCGAGTTTTGAGTCATATTTGGTAAAAACCCCTTGAACTAACTACTTTTATTTGTATGTTATTTTGTACAATACTTTTTTGTAAATTAGTATGTGGCATGTGCCACACCCCCTCAAAGAGTGGATCCGCCCCTGAAAACCAACTGTTGGAGTCTCCCTCTACTACTTATAAAACACACACACACACACACACACACACGTGCAGAGAGTATTTCTTTGAGTCCAAACTTTCCCAATTTAAAACACACGCACGGGGAGAGAGTATGCAGTTGTAGATGTCACTCAAGAACCGTTGGTCCATATTCTCTCGTAATTTATTCTCTCTTAACGATTTTCTCATTTTAAACCAAATTACCATGCCTCATGAAACTAATAGTAGTAAGATCCAAATCAAAGACTTGCTGGTCGATTTCCTGAAGTGTGAAGTGGAAAATGGCCAAACTGCTATGTTCTGGTTTGACTCTTGGAATGATCTGGGTCCGCTAATAAAGTTTGTGGGGGCTTCAGGTCCTCGCCAGCTTCGTCTCAGGTTAACAGCATCGGTGGTTGACGCTAGTACAGATGGAGAATGGCATTTATCAGCTGCAAGATCTCCTCAAGTAGATCTCTGCACATTCACTTAACTAGTGTAACGCCTCCAAACCAGGCAGCAAATGGTGATAAGTTTCTGCGGATTCAAGCAAATGGGACATTTGAATCAACTTTTTCATTAAGAGTAACTTAAGAGTATCTAAGGAACCCTTCTCCGGTACAATCTTGGTACAATGTCATTTGGTTTAAGCAATACATACCCCGGAACTCTTTCATCTGTTGGTTAGCTTTGCTACGTCGTTTGCCAACAAGAGATAGACCGAGAAGGTGGGGAATGACTGTACCGAAGGAATGTGTGCTCTGTTCTGCTGCACCTGAGACACACCACCATCTATTCTTTGAGTGTAGCTTTTCATCAGCTGTTTGTAACTACTTTGCAAGTAACATTTGGGAGAATCCGCCACAGGATATTCATTCTGCAGCTGCCTGGATTAATCTTCCAAGATCATCTTCACCGCAAGCACGGTGCATCACTAGACTCATGTTTCAATCATCCATCTACTTGATATGGAAAGAAAGGAACAAGAGGATTTTCACTTCGCATGTTTCTTCCGCTTTGGCCGTGCGCTCAGCTGTGGACCGACAAATCAGGGACAGGCTACTCTCAATCAAACCGTTGCCATCTTTGCGGCCTTTTCTCCTGCAGTTATTCTTCGCCTGCACAAGGCCACCTTGATTCTCTTCTCCTCTCTTCTATCTTGCTTTGTATTGGATTGTTTATGTTTGTATTTGTCGCTCTAATAAATTGCTAAGCAACATAAAAACTCTTGAAAATGATATAAAATTTAACATGATTACAAAAAAAAAGGATACTAATCTATTTTTCTGGAAATATGTATCATCACGTTCATCAGTTTTAACCCATGTTACACATTTTTCTTCTCCCAACGTTTGTCTCCCTTATCATTTAGTGATACAAGGAAAATTGTTACTCTCTTTCAAATTTAATTGGCAGTTTCTCAAACAATATGCTGCCTCATTTATATTTAGCTATACATACACTTTTAAAAAGAGAGAAAGGATGGTAACAGAATTTCGAAGAATATACAAAAAACTTAATAGAGAGAAGAAACAAGAAATTACTAACAATATTTGAGACTCTCAAATCATTTGTTGCGATGCATTAAGGGCTTGATTGGTTTCTCCGCTATCACCCGTAAACGCAGTTTTTGCGGTTGATAGCGGTTGTTGGCGTTTTGAAACAATCATAGAAAACGCTACAAATCGCTTCAGACCGCTCCGAACTTCTTAAAATCAAAAGCTGGTTCCAGCTAGCGTTTGCGGTTGCAGGAGGTTATTTAAAAAAAATAAAAATAAAACTAAAAATATTCAATAAAAGTTTTAAACTGAAATGATAGAAATTGTATAATATATCTATCTATACTATTATTTATGAAGTGAATTTTCTTATTTGTCATATTCTCCATGATTTTAGGCTTAGTCAATAATTTCTTTAAATATTCTTTACAAATTTTAATAATAAACAGTTTTGGAAATATGAAAATTACAACTATTATTTATGAATTGATTTTTCTTTGTCATCTTCTCCATGATTTTATGTTTAGTCAATAATTTCCTTAAATAATTTTTATATATTTTATAATAATTTTTTTTAGAAATATGATATTTTCAATATTTCAGCTATACAAATATATATTATCTTATTTTTATTATATAAAAATTCCATTTGATTTCAGGTGAGTCAATGATTTTAATAATTAACTTTAATGATATTTATATATTAGATAATAAAATATGATAAGTATCATCTACACAACTATTTGATATTATCTTATTAATATTATATTAAAAATTCTTCTCTTATATGTCATTAAAGGATTATATCTACATTTTTGGTATTAAATTTTTTTATGTTTTTGGATTTTGTTGATATAAACTCAGAGATAGCAGATACAATTTATTATTTTTATTTATTAGTGTTTAGTTTTTTTCTTAAAAAAATATGTTTTCTAACAATTTTAAATTTGTTAATATATGTTACCATAAAAGCTCATGTTTATGTTCTACCAAATCAATACTCGATTACATGTCTTATGAGAAAATACAAAAAAAGCTTGCAAAGAAAAAAGATAAATATTTTAAAACATAAGAGACATTCTAAACATATTGAAGAATAAGATAATTCTTATATATTTTTTGTTGTTATTTGAAAATAATATCTTTTCTATTATAAATTTTTAAAATTATGATAACAAAATTTCATAATTAAATATTAATTAAACAAAAACATATAAATTTTTAATACCAAAAATGTAGATATAATCCTTTAATGACATATAAGAGAAGAATTTTTAATATAATATTAATAAGATAATATCAAATAGCTGTGTAGATGATACTTATCATATTTTATGTATCCCTTTCTTATTAATCAAGGAGCAATTTGGGAGAGTAACCTTAAAGTTGTATGTTATTTACATGGGTGCCATGCAGACGTGGCAGCACCACATTCACTCTCAGCCCACATATAGATTCACCCTTAATTCACTAGAGAAATTACATGTAAATGCCATTGTGGTTCCACATTCATAATCATCTTATACCATACTCTCATATACAATTCCGTACTAGCATTGTTGAAATTATGGAATTTTGAATTTAAAACCGGTCAATTATTGCCATATATAGATCCATTGTGATTGATATTTCACCAAAACTTAACTCCCATATCAATATAATTATGGGAGTAATATAAAAAATTTAATTAGATAACAATATAAAAAATTCCCAAGTGATGTGTCGTATTATAGTCTAACCCATTTTATAGTCTGACAATGCTATTACTGTTAAACGTAAAATACACTTCAATGTATTTTTCTAACTCAGGAATTATAGTCTAAGACAATTTATTTTCTATTATTATTTTGACGTGAAATTAGGGTTAAGCGTAAAATATTTCATATTGTATGTGGTGATCGAAAATAAAAATATGGTTAAACCACTTTCTCTTGATCCTCGACTTACCTATTTTCAGGTCAATCATGTATATATTAATGCAAAACATTAATGTAATCATAAGATTTATATCAATCATATTTGACGACTAAATTATTGTAATTATATGATTTGAATATGATTGTAAATTAGTGTAATTATTAAATTTGATATAATCACGTATATATTATATTTGGTAAGTTTTGATGAGCGGCTATTTTGGCAATCATTCGTACAAATCAGTCTATCACCAAAATCCCATATTAGCTAATATCTAAAAACGTTATCAATGGGAAGTATTTTCCGTGTATTAATCATTGATCGACAATTTAGCGATTTGTTATTTATTACCTAAGATTACGCATCGAAGGTTAATGCCAAATGTTACTAATATATAAATCCCTTCGAAGACAACGTTCACTATAAGAATGCAGCACAACTTTAGTCGTCAATAAGCTATAGCTCTCTCACAGTTCCACTTAATTCACGAAACGGTTGTCCAGTTTCAAATTTTCCAGAGTCAGTTGTATCTTTGTTTCTTACTTGGGTTACGATACCTTTGTTCTTTACTTGACATATTTGTTTCTTACTTGCTAGGGTGATAAGATACATGGGACCGTGAAAAAAGATGAAGTCGGACAGTTCGTTCTTTGTTTCTTAAGACATTACTTTACTTTACTTCATCATGATGTTTTAAATAATTTACGGTTCATCGTTAGAATAGCAATGCTACGGTTCACCTACATAATAAGGAATGCATAGCTTTCTGTATATAATGAGCTTGGTCGAATTTTAAATATGGGGATAAAGGTTATTACCGCAAATCGCAATGATATAATTTAAACGAACCAATATGAATTTGGTAAACTATTATATGCCGGTTTATGCAAGTAAGATAAGAATATTTCTAGCCTAATTACTGGAACTATACGTCCCTTAAATACGTTCTTTATGGCCATTTTTATTTTAGGTTAGTATATATATAGTTTTGACTATTTAATTATTTAAAATGCACTGTATCCCTTATATATGCTAAAAATTCTACGTGATTCCGCAAGTTAATAAGACGTTTATTGAGAATATAAAATCAATGACCTATATATGGCAAATGTTACTGAGATTGTGCGTTAATTTTTATTGACAAGCTAAATTTATTCCATTAATTGGTTTAAGTTACAAATATATTCTCCATAATTCTCTGTTTTCCTCTTATATAACCGAAGGGGAAATGAGTCATTTCGTCATTCATTAAACAAGAGCAAAATCATTGATCCTTCCCAAATCTTAGGAATTCACCATGGCTGCGATGACCATATCTCAGACCCGAGCCTTTTCAAATCAATGTGGAAGGTTAGAATCAAAACCATCCAGCTGTGGGAGCAGTATTCAGCTGGGAGTGGTGAGACTATTGAGATAATCTTTGTGGATGCTAGAGTAAGTTTAATGATATATATGATGCTTCATTGTGTGAATTATGCTCGGTATTATAGTATGTAAGATTTCTTACTATTCTGTGTTCATCTTTAATAGGGTAACAAGATTCATGGAACCATGAAGAAGGATGAAGTGGGGCAATCCGTCCATGTGTTGCAGCAGAGACAAACAATTTTTGGATTTTACAATTAATATGTTACTTCGGTTACACTTCTGTCCAAAGATGTTTAAAAACTTAATTGACTTCTAATAATCTGACAGACTATTATATTTTGATCTGGTTCGGTAATTTACATATATGTTTTGGCGTTGCAAATTACATTTATTCAAATATTTTTCTTTTGGACATGTATGTTTTGTATGGTACATGCATGAGGTTCCAAAAAATAGTAAGTTTATAAAATGTATCTACATAATATTAGTTAAATATCTACAAAATGTATCTACATGCTACAAAATTACTGAATGTGATTAAAAATATATGATAATTAGTGATTTTGAATAATATATATTTTACAACAATTAGTATACCATTTATTATTTTTGTTAAATTTTATGCTATTAAATAAACTAAACAGTCACATTAATCATGTCAAAAAATTTAAAAAGTTTGTATATGTTATATTATATTTTAAGTGACTATAAATTACTGTTGTAAAATCTAAAAATCTCATATTGAAAATTTTGTAATCAATAATTTAATTTTGTTCTTATCATAAATAAAAATGATCATAAATATATATGAGTAGAAAGTTTTGATTTGATATATATTCATATCAAAAAATAAATCTATTTCAATATCGTTAAAGTTAAACTATATGTTTGAAGATTTTAGAATCATATAACATATTTAAATTGATTAAAAAAATAAATGGTTTTACAATTTTAATTTGATCAAATCACTAAAATATATCTTATTATATCTTTTGTTATTATAGAAAAAATTTCTAAAAATATTTTTATTTCAAATATTTTACAAAATATCTCAATCTGAAAGGGTGCGGATTTATAGAACATAAGTTTTTTAAGAACCGTTTAACCCTGCGCAGAGTGCAGGTCTTACCTAGTATACTATTATTTATATAAGCAAAATCACTTTATAAATAATAGTATAGATATTTAATTAATTATTAAATGTCATGCTCTCCATTGGTTTAGTCATATTTCATGATCAGTTATTAATCTTGATATTTGGATAAAATTAAAAAATTTTAATAATAATATCATAGTTAAAATTACCACATAAAAAAATTTAAAAATATGAAAAATAAGTAAAATTACCAATTAAAATTATTAAGAACCTGCCAAAAAATAAATAATCTAAATTATGGAGAAATCTGAAAATAAGCAAAACTTAATTATTAAAAACATAACAAATAAAAAAATTACCAAAAATTATGGAAAATATGACAAATAAGCAATAAGTAATGATAAATAAGCAAAATAACCTAAATTTTGCTTTAAAATTATTTTTAATATGTGAGTGTTTTAAAAAATTTGAGTCATTAATAAGCATATATATTTTGATGAAAATTGTCATACATAAATAATTTGATGCTTGATTTAAACTTTTCGAAAACATTTTAATTAATAAGATATAAACTAATAAATATTCTTAAAATGATTATGCCCGCATGTGCGGGCAAGATACCTAGTACATATTATATTTTAATTTATATTATAAACTTTAAATTTAAATATTTTGTATAATTTTTAAAATTTTAATATTATGATTTTATAAATATATTTTATATTTATTATAATATTATGATTTTTAATACTTTTATAATTATATAAAATGTAAATATTATTAATTTATTATTTAACAACTGTTGCGTTTGCTAGTTTACCAGTCATAAAAGTCCCGCAAACGCACCAATTTCCAACTCATGTACCAGTCGTAAAAATCTTTAGAAAATGCTTAAAACCGCAATCACCCGCATTCGCAAACTCCCGCAACCGTACCTGAAACCGCTGCAGTTACACCAGTCAGACCCTAAATATCATGTTTCAAAAAAAAAATAGGGGTTATAGAATATGAATACAAAGAGCATAATGAAAATTGAAAAGAATAACATTATAACTAACTGCAGTACAAAACTTGGAGAAAATATTAATTCTAGATACAAAAGAAATCAGAATCTAAAAATACTTAAGAACAAACAAAAGGGAAGAGACAAACAGACTGTTTGTCGGTAAAAAAAGAAGCGTCGTTCACTCCATCTCATTCATAACCATTCGATAATAGAATAAATTACAAAGACATCTAAAAACGGCATTCAAATTGATTTATTTTCTGTAAAAATGAATTAAATCATGAAGTGGGAGAAAAATAATGATAGAGACAAAAACAAAAGAAAACACATACTTATGAACATGAAAAGGCACATCTTTAAAACATTGCAATTTTAAAATGAAAAGACATGTCTTTAGACAATTTTTTTATTAACTTTATTATGAAAAGACATATCTTTACATATCCTCGCAACCTCTTAAAATCAAAAATAGATGAGAAAACACATATTGATTAAACATAACCTTTAAAAATACAATTTTTGGATATTATGAAAAGCTTCCTTAAAAATTATCACAAGTTCTTAGAACCAATGCAATTTAAAAGATGAGAAAACATATATTCATTATAAACATATCTTAAAAAGATTATATTGTTTTAGCATAAAACACTTTTTAAAAATGAAAAGATATATTTTTAGTACAAAAAATACATTTTTACGCATTTTCACAACCTTCTTTTTTTGCTAATGGCTGATTTTCACAACCTTTAACATGCCATGATGGTAATAATTAAGACTGTCCTGATTTTCTACTTTATAAAATGGTTAAAATCCCATCTTGTAGACTTACATTATATGCATGATACAAAGTTTCATTGTATATAATCCATAATTATACAAGTACAGAAAAAGATCCATACACTTTATATTTTAGTTCACGCATGGAATAAACACAAAAATGACAAATTGGATTATCTTGCTTTAATAAAAATCCACTAAAATTAACAGTAGTTTTTCTAAAAACATACCTTTTCATTTAATAAAAGAAAATTAAGATTAATAACTATAATTTTGCTTAGGATTTTGCTATCCGAACATGAATGACCCTTCCTACTATATTTTGTTGATAACATTTTATTTGATTATCTTCTAATTATTTGTAACCAAGTGCACACAAATTTTCTCACCATTTTAATAAATTTGTGAAAGATTTACAATAAGAAAATCATGGACATGGATTATTTATAGTTTTTTAATACTATATATGAATAGTCACAATTTTTTAGATTATAGGTAGTTATTTTAAAATGATATCTTTACAATATATTTTGAAGAGACACGTCATTACAAAAACATCATAATTATAGAAAGACACTTAATACATATATATTAATCACTTTTAAAAATTAATATGCATTTTACAATGGAAAGACATGACTCTTTACTCATTGTAATAGTTACAAATTGAAAACAAAATTTTCACATTAATTGAGATTCCAGATATTTTTTGATTAAAAACATATTTAAACATTTTTCCATTACCAATTCAGTAGTTATATATTGGAAAGATACAACTTTTCAAAATTAAATGATATTTTTAATAGTTGCATATTGAAAAGACACAACCTTTCAACATTATTTGAGATTCCTATTATTAACACCACTTTATTAGATTAGTGAAAATTTTACTTTGATAAAGACATGGATATAGACTATTTTTAGATTTTCAAAGATCTATTTGGATAGTCACATCTTTTCAATTTAAATAGTTATTTTGAAATGATTCTTATATGAATAGTCACAACTTATCAATTTAAATATACACAACTTTTCAATTTAAATAGTCACATCTATTTAATTTAAAGGTAGTTATTTTGAAATGATACTCATATGAATAGTCACAATTTTTCAATTTAAAGGTAGTTACTTAATGATACTATTACAATATATTTTGAAAATACAACATCATTTCAAAACAGTTTAATTATAAAAATACACCTTAACAATTTTTAAAAATATTTTTTATATAGACACATCATTTCAAAAACAACTTAATTATAGAAAGACACTTTAACTATTTTTAAAATCTAATTCTTCTTTTACAATGGAAAAACATCTCTTTACGCTAATTAATACACAACTCTTTTTGAGATATTCAACAACATTTGAACACCAATATATCATTTTAGATGAAAATACACAACTCTAATAAAGTTAATACTTGTTAGAGTAGTATGTATGTTGGAAACACATATATAAATTGACAAATTTTAGAATGAAAACAAAACCTTTCAACTAAATAGAGATTCACAACCTTTGAAATTAATTGGGATTGCTAATTAATTAATAGATACAGTGTAAATAAATATTTAAATAAATAACAATAATAAAAATAAAAAAATAATTTTTTTTCAAAAAATAAATTTTCAATTGAAAACTTTATTTTTCGTTTTTTTGAAATTTCTTTTTGAAATTTTTTTTTTGAATTTCCTAAAATCCGAAAAAAATTTGAAACTATTTTTAAAAACTAATTATTATTTAAAAATAATAATCCTAAATTCCACCTCCAAATTTTCTCCTCAAATCTAAACTCTAAGTGTAGATTAGTTAACCTTAAGGATATAAATTTTTTTTTACCTTTTTAATGAAACCAGCTGGCCATTTTAAACTTTGTGTGCTCTAATTGTGATAATAATTATTTTAGTGCTATCCTAGAGTATTTATTTATATTAAAAAGTTGAAAAATCATAAACTCCACCTCTAGAATCTATCATTCAAATTTAAACCCTAACCCTAGAAATGTAATTGTTATTTTACTTTTTAATGAAATATTTTGATCATTTTAATATATGTATGTTCTATTTATGATAAAAGAAATTTTAGTAATATCCTAGAGTATTTCTTAATATCAAAACGTTCTATATTTAGTTAGGTGTTAAATATTTGTCATGTACTAATTGGGTAACAGTGTAACTAATATGGATGAGAAGCTGGAGGTGAAGATACGGACAAAGGATCTGATGGGTTGTGTCTAGTCCACAAGCAACTTGTGTGTTCCGTTCCGTAATTGGTTTCTCTTTCGTCTTATCGTTCAAGGAAAAAGATAATTCCATAACCTTTTTTTTCACAACAATCATTTTTTTTACAACAACCTTTTTTTAAGTATGTAACTTTTATTTAGCTATACTGGCGATAACCAAGAAGTTGATTTCTGTTTTGTCTTATATGATTCTTCATCAGTGATTTCTACAACAGAAATCAATATCTCGACGCTTGATGTATTAAGCAATGGGGAGATGAAAAAATGAGAGTCATGAGAGATTCCCACAAGTATTTTTCGATATCAGCTATTTATTTTCATAAGTTTTCATATTCTTTTCAAAAGCGTTTTATAAAGATTACATCAACGTTCATATATAAAGATTATATAAAGCGTTCATAGTCTGGCTTGCAGTACGTGAGAGATTATCAACGGGTAGCCGTATGAAGAATTGGAATGGGAGTGTATATTCTTCATGCATTTTTTGTCAAGATCCTTTAGAGACTGTGGAACATCTGTTTTTTGAATGCTCTTATTCAAAACAGATTTGGAAAGTGTTGATTAAGGGAGTTTTTGATAACCAATATACTGCAAATTGTTCTCAGATTCTGCGGCTGATAACGAGCTCAGATAGAAACAAGATAAAGGCATTTATTGTCAGATATGTGTTTCAAACTGCGCTACACAGTATTTGGAGAGAAAGAAACAGAAGGAGGCATGGAGAAGATGCATCCCCGCCAGCTCTTATGGTTAAGATGATTGATCGAAGAGTGAGAAACAAGTTCTCCGTTATGAAAAAGCTGAGAGTAAATGACATGGAGGGAGGGTTGAGATTCTGGTTTGAAACCAGACAGAATGGATAGAAGAAGAAATAGAAGAGAAGTTTTGTTGCATATTAAGTTCTTGAGATTTCAAATTACAGTTTTGTATAGAAAGAAAACCTGAAAGGAAGCACTAGGATGTAAAAAGGTTTTTTGAATTCAATTTAAGATTTTATTCAAAAAAAAAAATTACATCAGTATTAATTCTATTGATTCTTTTATTGTTGACGATTCAAAAGATGTTTCACAATCTCATTTGTCAACAGATCATTCTCAGTCTTTTCTGGTTACAAATCGGAAACGCTATCAATTCGAGTGGGATGTTGGACCGGCTGCATCCACTTCGCATCTATTATCTCAGGCGTAGTCTCTATGTCCAAAATCGATGACCAGTTTCTTTGGAATATGAAAAACAGTTTAGGTATTCATATACCAAAACTAACAAGATGTTGTCTTCATATTATTAATGGAAGACAATCTTGCCCGGAAAATACGAAATGAGATTGTGGTGCTTTTTTTTGCCATTAAAGTATGTTAGGCATTGCTTTAAAAAGTCACTACCGTCCTTGGACAAGTATATTTTTTTTATTGTTTTATAATTATTCAAGAATTTATTTTTTAGATACAACCTCAAAACTATAGTCATAATTTAAAATAAGTTTGTGGCTACAAAAGTTTTGTACAAAAGTCCATAAAAGCTGCAACGCTAATCCAAAATCTATAATATAATGGGGCAGTTGAGTCACTCCTGAGGCGACACGTCAGCGTTTTTGTGGGGTCCACTTTTAAAAAGTGTTAAAAAGTGTCAATCAATGGGTTTGAACCCAGGTTTCTAAGATACAACATCTACCATTTATACCACTGAACTAATCAATAATTTGTACACTGATGGTCGAAACTAATATATATTTATGAAGGTTGGAAGTCATTATTTCTTGGGCTTTCTCTAAGGGCGGGCCTGCAAATGTATTATGGGATTAATTTTTAAAAGAACTTCATCACGTTATATTAAGAAATAGCTTAAGTTTGCAACAATTATAGTTTTCTCATATTGTAAATCGTCATTGTTTAACATGAGTTAGAATTCTTTTCATCATTGTATCGGACTGAGTTATAAAGTTGCGCCATTTGTCTGTTCGTAATTTTTTTTTTTACCGGTGAACTATTCATCTCCCCATCTTAAATCGCTTGATCATAAATATTTCTGTTTTGTAGCCCCTCTGTAAACCCTATATATATATGATTCTCATCTTTGATGAATCCAATTTGCATCTCCACATAAATCATTTATTCTTCTTAGCTTTAACCATCTTCTAGAAAATGTCTCTCTCCGCCTCTCCAGTTTCTCAAACCAGCGTCACCGGCGTCTGTCACTCAACCTTCGAGTTTCTCCTTATTGGTCGTAGTAGTCAGAGCATTGTCGTTGCCTCCTCCGCTTTTGGGATTCCTTGAAATTTAAGAAAGACAGTGAGTTTAAGGTAAGTTAATATTTGATCTATCACATTTATTTAACATAAATTGTTTTTAATTGATTTACTGATTCTTTGTTGAATAATATTATTTGCAGATTTTGTGATTCATGGATTTATTCCCGCCGGATGTGCTAATCATTACATGCCATCTTTGAAAGCCGGTTCGTGAAAATCGATCGTTTTGAGATTGCTAGGTGCTCAAATATGTACAGAATAACTGTTCATCAATTCCTCATTGCATCAACCATTATTGATGAAGTCATCACGAGTGCTCCTGAGATCAATCTCCAGTCATGATTAGGCTGTTCGACAATCTCCAAATGATTGCAAACATAAACCTCAAACTTCCATGTATATTATCATATTACATACAAGTTTATATTATGTTTCGATATTATAAATGATATTTAAACTCACATGTGGTTGGGCAAATCCGTTCTGTCCAGAGCTTGGACCTCACAAAATAAACAACTCGAGTCATTATCCGTATCCTCTATGACCAGTCAAAAAAAATCAACACACAATTACTGTCTATATTGTACTAACGTCAATGATCAGAAATATTTCCTACCCAAAATCTGTGGTCATCTATTTATCTCCCTTGCTTATCAAACTAATTTCACACAAACATTTATTTTACAGCTTAAAAGAAACCATAACAACCCAAATAATCAAAACAACAAAAACTAGAATCCAAAAACTAGAGTCCAAAAAAATGACGAATCATTAATGATCACCTTATTTTAATTTTACAAATAACTTTAAACCAAATATACCAAACCAAGCACATTAACAAAAACTCAACGACATACAATCGAGTCAGGTAAACAAATACAAACTACACAACCAGTTTTTTTTTAGCAAAAACTACACAACCAGTTATTTAACAAATTATAAACATACTTTCGCAGATGCTTATGAAGAAGACAAAGAAGACAACCAAGATCAGTGAAATCACCTAAACGAAAAAAAGCTGAGTAAATTATGAACTCTGATAAATATAACAAACAACGATTTTTTGTTAACATATTACCCATCAAATTAAAGAGAAACAAACACATGCACACCAAGAGATACAAGAGAAAATCCAGACAGACACAAATGCGACAACAACATCTCCACCTGCTCACTCCTCTTGTCAAAATAGCTTACATTTTCAATGTCAAAATACCAATGCTATTGTCTTCTTATGAGAAATACATAAATTTGTTGAAAATCCATTAAGGTCCAAACACTCAGAATTATCACTCATTTTATAGTTATTTCTACAAGGCTTCATGTATTTGTTTTAAAGGTTCTGTAAAAGCAACAAGTTTATAAATAAATAAAAAAATATAACAAACATAATAAAGATAATAAAAAATATTACTTAATACATAAAATGTACACAATTAATCTGGAGAAAAAAAATCCAGAAACAAAGGTACTCTCAACAACTTTAATTTAATTTATGTACTCTCGACAGTATAAGAAACAAATAAAAAAGACAAACAAACAATAATTCTCAGTGACACAGTAAGCAACACTATAAACTATATCTATCACATTACTAACACAGTTTAGTCCTTTATAAAGGGAGAACAATGCCTATACAGTTCATCATCATAACTCTAACCCTATAACAATAAAAAAACTTGAAAAACAATGATCGATCGAAAACGCAAAACTCACACTACAATAACTTTAGCCAATATTGAGATGAAACTCTGTTCATAACCCCGCGCTTGCGCCCTCCAAACTCACACACTTATGCATATTAGGAAAATAATCGCAGATGTGAAGCTCTCCCGAAGACGGAATAAACAATAAAGATCATACTTTTATTTTTTCCAATACAATAGTTCAGAAAAGGCTCATTGTAATTTGAGCCCAACGTTTTAAACCCACGATTACTAAACTTTACAATAAAACATTAGGAAAACAGTTTCAATTTTATGATCAACAATTCAAATAATTAGAAAGACAATAAAAAAAAACTCCACAGCTCAAATAAACCACTAAAATAAATATTTATATAACAATATGAATAGAATCCTCATTTTGTATTCAAGATATTTCTTCAATAAATTTGAAAGTAAAGCTATACATTAAGCAATTGTAAAGGTCAACACTTTATGCAAATAAAAAATATTAATATGTTTTATGGGAGATTGATGTTATGAGAAGAATTTACAATTCTTCTTATTTGACATTTTAAATATCATAACAAACAAAGAGAAAATTAGTCTTCATAACAAGAAGAATTCAATAAATCACTGTAATTAAATACTAAAACATTAATTTCAATATTCAACATCATAATAAATACACTATATAAACAAACGTAAAAATAAATAGGCAAAAATAACATCAATTCCTAACAATCTATAAACATATCTACAATGTGATAAGCTTTCACAACCAAACACAAACATGAATAACAATTCACTTCTTACCCATCGACTCTCACACCAAACAACATCAACAGGAGCAAATCTTAGACAATTACTCCAGGTCTATATACAAAGACCAAACCCACAACAATCGGTCATCGATTTCCAGGTACCATCAATTTTTGACAATCAAGGTTATTACAATGACTCAGTCGTTGAATCATTAGATTTCATGTTATCATATCATGACATTCATCATCCCAACTCTACATTCCTTATTGAAGAGACTAACCAATATGTGATGAATTTAATGAGGGAAAACCATAATATTATATCCCAACATCTTCAAGTTACTCTCGCCATTAGAGACTACAATCTAAATGCAACCGCAAGACTGGACGTTGATCTAATCATCATGGACCTAGAAGTAACCCGACAACCGAAGAGGAAAACCATATATGCACCATCTGCTTTGAGAATTACACCAATGTAACCAATATTTCGACACTCACCTGCGGCCAAATTTTATTGTCTTTGCATTAATCATTGGCTACGTACAAATATAAGTTGCCCAATGTGTCGGGAAAGTAATTTATGAACCAAAACAAGGTAATAATAAATAATAATTTCATGTTTCAAACTCAAAATTCATTGTCTCATTCCTTACTATTCTTGGTATAATCATCAAAAAACATTCGGTAAATATTCAAGGGCATAATCAATGGATAAAATCACATACACAAAATTATCCGATACATCAACAATGTCACCGGCTCCGCGCCTGCGCGGGGACTATGCAACTAGTACTTAAAATGCTGGAGATATTTGAAATATTTATTGGGTTTTTAACCAAAGATTTTAACAGAAGTAATTTTATGTTAAATTTAGATACTTGTTCATGTATTATAAAATTTATATGTCATTTGTTGTTTTTATTTTTGAATTTGGAAAATTATAAGGTCTATTTTAGTTTATAGAGTTTCATATAATTTATACGGATAGTCAAAGCCAAACTAAAGCCGTAAAAATATGAATTGAAAAGAAATTTATAAATATCTAAGTGAGATTTAAATCACCACCTCCGAAAATTCAAAACCTGAATAGACTTAAACCAAAATCTCATCACACAATTAAGCTTTATATTTTATTAATAATAAATATTACAATATCACCAACTTAAACGATTTAGTAGTCGACTATATAACTAAGCGGATAAAAAAATAAAAATGATCATGTTTTAATAACATAAACTATATTTTTATCCGCACTTGAAAGCGCAGGATAAATTCTGATGTAAAACTTCATTAATAATTTTACAATTTTTTTTGTTAATTTGTAAGGATTTTGTCTATTTAAATTATTTTTGTATTTAAATTAGCGGTCTTAAATCCGATTCGGATTTGTGGTCGAACCTAAAAATCCAGTGATTCGATATGTAAGCCGCTTTGGGTTTCAAGAAATATCTATCAATTAAAAACTTGATAAACCCGCAAAAACCGCTAAAACTAGAGGCTGCATGTTGAACCTATGGATGATCGATAATAATTCAATTTTACTTAATTTGTTGTTTTTAAAATTTAAAATTTATTGTTTGAATTAGATATTTAAATAATTATTAATTTTGATATTATTGTATTTTTATTAACTTGTTATAAAAATTGTTTAAATTATATTTTATGTGAAATGAGAAAAAAATAATTTAAATTTTAAAAATTTACTATATTTTTAAACATGATTTTTTTCTTTTATTTTTAATATTGATATATTTATAATCAATATTATTAAAACAGAATCATCATTATTTTATGCCCTTGCAAACCCTTGACATATTATTTTTTGCCATTGAACTTACTTTTAAATATATTTATCTAATTATATAATTGTAACTTCTTTTGTAATCTGAATACACATCGAATAACCCACGTTTTATAACTCCACAATAATCGGGACCACTTCTTTCTCACAATAATTACAAACTGTCGAGAACACTATTCTATAGGGACACTAAGGGGCTTCAATAATTTATTCAATAATTTAAATATGTTACGTTAATTAACTATTTATATACATTTAAGGAATTTAATTTAATTTTTTTACATTTCAGCAAACAAATTAACAGAACATAGTTTTCACAAACATTGTAATTTCAATCTTATATACGTAGATATTAATTGTATTTTGTAGATGGCCAATAGAAAACTGCTGCCTAAATTTATGAATTATTTTATTTATACGGTATATATAATATGACAGATTTAAATGCAACATGATTATATTTTTATTTTATGTTATATTAAATTTGATTTATATCGATATCACATCATGTTCATATGGTGTATAATGTTTTAGTTTTCTATTTTGAAAAATGTTCAGTAATAAAAATAATAATTATTTTTAAAGTGTTATTACTAATTTTTTATTTTGAAGTGAAATAAGATTAATTTATAAATTGTAAATTACTAAACTTATTTTTATAACTTACTGTTTATGTTTTATACTTCTGGTAATATGAATATAGTTGATGTAATTATAACAAATATGTTTATGATGTGTATATTAAATGTAAGGAACACTAACCAGCTCTTGGGATTGATTCTTGGTTAGAAGTAGTAAGAGGAAGATTGTTTTTTAAAGACTTAATTTCCTTTTGTACTCAATTTCTTTTATTACGATTCTCATTAAAAAAAAATTGAAATGTAATGTATTCTTAATGTATTGTGCAAACTACTGTATTTTTAATTTTTCATTAATATATAATTATAAAGTTTAATAGTTGTAGGAATTTGCTTTCTGGAGTAAATAGCTTCAGTAAATTTAATAGTTCTAGGAAATTTTATTATTAGACTTTATATAATATAGAGTTAAAAGTTCTTCCATGTGGTTGTTTTTTTCACGTGTTCACCATTTCTAATACAGATAATTTGGAACCTTTTAAGATTGTAGACAATATTGTTTTAAAAGCTAACATGAATTATATGTCTGCGATCGTTATTACCCATCTGCAAATTATGGTGTCGGCATAGCTCTCCAAGATTTGAAACTTGAAAATGTTACAGAATATTCAATCTTTCAGTATCAACTCTTTTTCTGCACCCGTAACCTGAGAATCCGTGAGTAGGTTTGAAGCTGGAAACTGATAGGGTTCCACATGAAATCATTAGACACCCAGGTATGTTTTAATACCATTTTCTACATTCTCCATTACACATCCTAATATTTTTGTATTACCTGTCTGCATTCGGTTGGGAAATTTTGCGGTATTTTGTTAGAAGCTATGAAACATAAAAGCAACACTTGGTGTACTATAAGAAGCTTTTGTCATCTCTAGTAATAAAAGTACGTATTCAAACTTTTTTTTTTTGCAAGTTTTCATAAGCAAAGACTGTTAAGGTACTACCAGGAGATGACCATCACCGGAGGAAGGGAACCTGAGAGGTTTACCAAGCTTGTAACTGCCACCTTGGAGATCAATAACAACACCTCCAAGATCAGCAACATGTGGCAGCATGTTAAGCTCAGTTTGTAGCTGAAAAGCATCGGTTTAAGCTTAAAGAATTGCGACACTACTGTCTTGTCCACCTGTCAGGTCAGCTCCGTATATAATTGGGTATATCACTCTGCCCACCTGCACCAAACCAAACTCACACGCTCACAAAAGACATACACACGTGCGTGTGTAATTTACATACTGAAAACGTGGGAGATGCTTACCATAGGGGAGTATTGGGTATGAACAATGGGAATGATGCATTTCAGAAACCACCCAAAGTTTGATGAAAGTCGGTGGAAAGTGGAGACCCGGCACAAAGCATTCGAAAGTTGAGCACTCATTAGATGATCCAGTAATGGGTTGAGTTCGCTTTATCTCCTTCTTCTCTGAAGCCGTAGTAATCTGGGGATCGAGTATCTCCTTAGCCTTCCTCATCAGCTGATGTTCTTATTCGACTGAGAGTCTAACTTGCAAACAAAATTTTTTAGAATCATGGATTCGTTTGTCAAGTCTGAAGCAAAGAAAACGTTACTGCTAACTAATCAGTACCCTGTCGCTAAAAGAAATTAATCAGTGAAATTAAATATTGACCAGGCAAATTGTTCAAGAGCTGTTTCCATAACTGTGTCTAAGCCTAAAGGAGCTCTAGACGAAGTAATATGCAGAGTGTTAAGTACTTCCCTAAATGTAGAATCCTAAAGAGTGCTGTCGTTAGAGACCATCAATGTGTGGAATTCTCGGAAAGCATATGATTGAGAGGACTGAAGAGATGGATTTCAAGGGATAAGACGTTACCTTTTTATAGTCGAATACTAAGAGAAAGAAAGTAAAGGAGGATACATTCAATGATACATCGTGGGCGGAGTTGGAGCTATTATTAATAGTGCTTCAAAGACGACGCTTGGATTCAGCCTAGTCACGTTAGATCTCGAGTTTTTCTCGCCAGCAAGTTGAGCAGAAGCAGGACAGTACTGTGGTCCTCCTCTGCTCAAACCCTTGATGCTTGTCTGAAACAATAACACAGAAACTACAAAGTGAGCACAAAAATCATATACTTGGTGAGAGTCTTACTTCTTTGCAGCAAAAACTCAAAGTTACCCAAACAATAATATTGAGATCTACGGATTTGATTAACATAAAAGATGCAAAAGTAGCAAATACAAACAGACTCACCGAGAAACCTCAAGAGTCTGAAGGTGGAACGAAACTGATTTCTCTGTAGATGTCGACATAGAGGAAGAAGGAAAGCAAGTTCCGTTGCTTGGGAAGTCAACAGTTTTGATCTGAATTTAAAACGAAATTAGTAGCTATTAGAGAAGAGAAGCAAGTGGAGAGTTCTACAAATGCAAATCACATAACACTATGTAAACATGACAGGACTTACCTTTTTATAGCTGAAGATTATGAGAAAGTAAGTAAACGGGATGAAGACGTTTCGATTCAGACTAACTCGTAACATCTCAAGAATTTTTTTTCAGAGAGAAGATCGAGGCTGCGCCGTCATAATCCACTATCCATATGACGTTTGGAGATCGCGATAAATCAGAAGCGAAAGACGACCCTATTTATACCCGACTTCACCGACTGAACAACGTAATTGAATATCTCGTAGTGGCCGTCCGAACTAATGAGAGTAAAGGCGTAAACAACACCATGATTTCGGTTACAAAAACGGAAACGACTCTCCATCATCGCCGTCACAGATGATGGAAGTGAAACGAAAAACACAGCACACCACAGCTTAGGGTTCCTGCAAAGTAAAGTGGTCTTTGGGCCGTTAAAGATCGAGCGTACTCAAGCCCAATTCACAAACTCACCCGACATCTGAAAGCGCACCGTATCACTAACGTCTGGACACGTGTCGCAACAGCATCGCCCGAATTTCCAGGCTGGATGGCGACGTGTCACACCTAAGAAGAGAGTAAACTTGTTTTTATAATAATAGATTTGCGTACTCAACTAACACTAATTACATCATAATTATAATGTTCAGTTTTCATTTACCCATTTTATAGACATTTATCAATCGGTCATGATTCTAATTTAATAGAATAGATAGATAGATAGATATTTCGATACAATACAATCGGCATCGAATTATGGAACACTCAAAAATCTTTTTAAAGGACACATATCGAAAGAGTAGTTGAATCATGAAACTCAATACAATACGGGGAAGAACATTGATGGGCCTTATAATAAGAGCATAAAACTATTGGGCTTACGAAAAAGCCCATATTACTCAATCGAGGAGGATAATAAATAGTGGGACCCACTTCTTTCACACCGTCGTTCCTCTATATAGAGGTGTTGTTTGAGTAGACGGAAAAGTGAAATGCTTTCAGTGAAGGAGAAGAGAAAGACGAAAGGTAAAAGAAAGAAAGCAACCAAAGTTTCAAACACAGACCGAGGCGACTACTCTCTTCTTTTTCCCGTGATCATCGATCGGAGATCATAGTAAATCATCATCGATTTCGAATGGCGGATCGGAGCAGAGGATTCATGAGAGATGAATTCGTGACCTATGCTTACATTCTTCTCTACATCGCACTCTCTAGCGGTCAAATCTTCTTCAATAAGGTTTAACTTAAACCTCACTACCTCTCTTTCCATGGATCTGTGTTCTCCACATCGTATTGCTTTCGATTTGTGAACCGATTCGCTAAGGGTTGAGCTTGCAGCGTGTGGTTGGTTTGGTTCGGTTTAGGTGCAATGTATGATTCTTTCTGACCGGGAAGTTTGACTAGCAGATTCTGTGTAGCTTTGAAACCAGCATCTGGTGTTCAATGCGTAATGTCTTATAAGGTTTGATCGTATTAGTGCTCGTACTTTCACATTCTAGCTGTCCTGTAAGAAAGTTATTGAGAATGAACTGTAATCTTGTGGCTGAGAGATTAGTTGAGTATGTCTCGTTCCCGGCATTGTGTGATTATTGAGATATGTCCACCACTGTCCTAATTTTAGCAACTAATGATCCACACTCATTATGTTTGTGTAACCAAAAAGTTTGCTTCTTTGAATAACGTTTTTTCTCTGGTTTGTCCCTCCCTTTGCAGTGGGTTTTGTCATCTAAGGAAATAAACTTTCCTTATCCGCTTGGATTGACTTTGCTCCATATGATCTTCTCCTCTGTCTTGTGCTTTCTTCTTACCAAAGTTCTCAAGGTATCACCCAATCTTGCAAAGTATATTTCTATATTTGTTTCATTAGTAAGAATTGGATAAATTTCTAACTTTTTGGTCTCTGGTTATTTATTTATTTCTCCGTGAAGATCGTGAAGGTTGAGGAAGGAATGACATTAGAAATGTAAGGAAGAACAAGACTTTGTAGAAAAAATTGATTTGCAAATGTAGTAATGGGTCTTTGGTTTAGTAATAAACAACTTGCTTTATGTACTCAGATATGTTACGTCAGTTATTCCAATAGGTGCCATGTTTGCGATGACCCTCTGGTTGGGGAACACTGCCTATCTCTACATATCAGTTGCATTTGCCCAGATGTTGAAAGCTATAAGTAAACAACATCTCAACTCTTCTTGCTCCCATTTCCTGATGAGGTGGACTGTTGATACTGATATAATCTTGAATCGTACTTTTGCAGTGCCTGTTGCTGTGTTTATCCTTGGAGTAGCTGCTGGACTTGAAATGATGAGCTGCAGGATGCTTTTGATTATGTCTATCATAAGTTTCGGTGTTTTAGTAGCCTCGTATGGGGAGTTAAACATCAACTGGATCGGAGTGGTTTACCAAATGGGTGGTGTCGTCGGAGAAGCACTGAGGCTAATCTTCATGGAACTTCTTGTCAAGAGGAAAGGCATCAAACTAAACCCAATCTCTCTTATGTACTATGTGAGCCCCTGCAGGTAAGTGAAACCCCATCTTCTTTCAATCCTCTCGTTATGTAAAGCCTTAAGGTGTACTTTATCTTTCTTCCGCAGTGCTATTTGCTTGTTTGTACCGTGGATCTTTCTAGAGAAAGCGAAGATGGATGGCAATGGCCCATGGAACTTCCATTTCGTAGTGTTGTCCCTTAACTCCCTCTGTACATTTGCTCTCAACTTGTCGGTGTTCCTGGTGATCTCTCACACGAGCGCTCTCACTATCCGAGTCGCTGGCGTTGTCAAGGACTGGGTGGTTGTTTTGGTCTCAGCTCTTCTCTTCGCCGACACGAAACTCACAGTCATCAACCTGTTTGGTTACGCCATTGGTAAGTCATAAAAAAACCTCCTCACATAACCAGTTCGCTTTAGAATCAAAATGCTTCTCTTATAAATGGTGTTTGTATGTTTACACGCAGCCATTGCCGGTGTAGCAGCTTATAACAACACTAAGCTGAAGAAGGAAGCATCTCGAGTTACCTCAGAAACTCCAGGAGATGTTGAATCGATACCGTTGGTGTCACTCCCCAATACAGAGAGAAAGGATGATGTAGTTTCTCATCAGTCTTGAGGTAATCTTCGATTGTTTAAAAAAAAATGAAATGTACTATCTGAATTATATAAACAACTCATACGAACAATCTGGAAGAGAAAAAAAAGATCAATCAGTTTGTCCAATTCACATGATTTTTAGTCACTATAATGTAATTTCTTATGTTGTTGATATATAAATGAACGTTTAGCGAATATTTATCATTCCCTTTCCATGAAGTAAATTTATAATTTCCCAAAAAAAAAAATTAATTTCCAAATACAGTTGACAAATGCAAAAGTAAAAAAAAAAAAAAGTAGCGCCGCAAGTTTAGATTATGCTTTGACCTCCTTATTCGCTTTAAAATGGGCCTAAAAGCCCAGTAACATGATTTCCTTTTTTTGTCGTATTTCCTTTTCTGTTAATCTACCTGAAATTTATATTTAAAAATAAAATGAGGAAAGGGGCGAAAATGAATACGAAGGCTCGCTAGAGATTTATCGGGTTACTGGGTGGGTCTCTTCCTCGGCAGTTACCACCACCATCGAAATCGATCTCCTTCTTCTTCCTCCCCAAATCAATAAATCTTCTCGCTCAAGAGGAGCCCGGAATCGTCCGAATCATATTAGAAACAGATAACCGTAGAGAGCAGCAGCAGCGGCGATAGATGCGATCGCAGCTATCGATTCAGCCATGAGCGGTTGCGTATCTGTTTTTCTCCGGCGGAGAAGAACCGATTCAGATGGGATATAAGCTGCAGATGAGCTGGATGCCGAGTCTACTCAGCCAGAAACGCAGGAACGGTCCGCCTCTAGGGTTACGGAACCTCGGCAACACCTGCTACCTCAACAGCGTCCTTCAATGCCTCACCTACACTCCTCCTCTCGCCAATTTCTGCCTCAATCACAAACACTCCTCTCACTGTAAGTCTCTCCTTCTCCCCCCCCAAATGATATTAGGTTTAGCTTTGATTAATTAGGTATTAAATTTGGGGTAGGTGATTCTTTTGTTGATGGTGAGAGGAAACGAGATTGTCCTTTCTGCATAGTCGAGAAACGGATAGCGAGGTCTCTCAGCGTCGACCATGCGATCGACGCGCCTAACAAGATTTCGAGCTGTCTCAAGATTTTCGCCGAGCATTTCAAGTTCGGGCGCCAGGAGGACGCTCATGAGTTCTTGCGGTATGTGATTGATGCGTGCCACAACACGTCTCTTCGTCTGAAGAAGCTGAGGACGAAGGGGGGCGGTGAGTGTGTTAATGGGAATGGGAGTAGTACTGAGGTGAAGGAGATTTTCGGTGGTGCTATGCAGAGCCAGGTGAAGTGTTTGCCGTGCGGTGCGGAGTCTAATAAAGCGGATGAGATTATGGATATCAGTCTTGAGATTTCGAATAGTAGCTCGGTGAGGGAGTCGATGCAGAAGTTCTTTCAGCCTGAGATTTTAGATGGTAACAATAAGTACAAGTGCGAAAGGTATGTGATTTGTCTTTCTTTTTTTTTTTTGAAAATGTTTCACTCTTTTCTCTTATTAACAAAAATGCTTCGTTTGTGTAGTTGTAAGAAGCTGGTGACGGCGAGGAAGCAAATGTCAGTACTCCAAGCACCTAATATACTTGTCATCCAATTGAAAGTAAGTAGTTTCTGTTTACAAAAGTTGACTTCTGTTTTAAGTTGATGATATACTTAATGTTTGCTTTGAAAATTTGTTTTACAGAGGTTTGAGGGTATTTTTGGGGGGAAGATTGATAAGCCCATTACATTTAGTGAGATTCTGTATCTCTCGACATTCATGAGTAAATCAAGCAAGGTACAGATTCTGACACTTTCAACTTATTTTTTAAAAGTTTGTTGTCGGTGTCTCTGTTATTTCGAATTGATGTTTCCTAGTTCTTTTATATGAACTCAACATGATTGATTCCTAGTGCATGCATCTTTCTAGTTCCAATGTACGTTGTATTTCTCAGTACTTGCTTTTCTTATTCGTTTTACTGTGTCAAACTATCCTTGCAGGATCCTCAACCAGAATACAAGCTTTTTGGGATAATTGTGCATTCTGGGTATTCTCCTGAATCAGGACACTATTACGCATATGTTAAGGTATCGTTTTCTGTTCCTTTTCAGTTTTCAATCTTAAGAAAAAAAACTCTCTGATTTGCTTACTGGCTTTTTAACTTCTGCTTGCGTAGGATTCTTTGAACAGATGGTATTGCTGCAACGATGCGTCTGTCACACACTCCACCTTGCAAGAGGTTTTGTCAGAGAAAGCCTACATACTCTTTTTCAGCCGTATCAACCAAAGGCCGGCTTCTGCTAAAAATTTGGTAACAACATCTAACGGGACTACATCTCACGAAGTTAATGGCTCTGAGACACCAAGGCCCAAGAAGTTTATTGGTCCCCTTAATAATGTCAACATACAACAACCACGAGCCGAGCAGTCCTTTCAGAAGGATACTAATAACCTGGCTTCTTCAAAGCCCCATAAATTTACTCGTCCCCTTAAAGATGCTAACATGAAACCACGAGAAGAGCTGCCCTTCCACAAGAACAACCTTGCTTCTCCCGAAGTTGAAAAGGCTCCTCTCAAGCCACATGCAAAGATCAGTATATCGGTCAACCTTGGTGCCAAAAGGGTATCTCCTACTGTCAACGGCAGACTTTCTTTCGACCAAGATCAGGACTTGGCTCCAGAGGCAGACAAAGAGAATATTGGTTCTGTTTCGGCAAAGAGGGTTTACACTTGTTCGGAGAAAAAGTTTGGTACTGAAAATGGTGGTAATGGAGTTAAAGAAAACGGCAGTGCACAAGCTAGTAGTAGTAGTAGTAACAATAATGAAGTGGCATTGCATCCCCATGAACGTAGTAACGGCTCCAGCAATGGGTGCGACAATCATCACAAAGATAGGTTACACCCATGCAAGAGTAATGGTTCACAAAATGGATCTGTTCAGGAGGAAATTGAGAAGGACGATGTCAGCAAACCCAAAGCCTTGGAGTCTTCAACAAGTGGAGAGGACCGCTGCATTTTTCTTAGAAAAGACAAATCATCTCTTGATCAACTTGAAGCGATAAAAGAGAGGTAACTTTAGTTTGTGCCTATGCTTTAATACTCTTTGTGTGTATCGTATTACATAGCTAATGTAAAATGATTGTGTTTGCCTGTTATCTCAGTCTGCAGAAAGACGTGTCGTCACATTTGCGGTCATGCGGATGGTATGATGAAGTACACAACTTGATGCGTGCCAAGAAGAGATTGCGTGCAGAGCTATCAGGAGGAGATGGTGAAGATGGTAATGACTTAAAGTAAGTGAAACCCGACTTAACTAGTCATGTTTTCTTATACTTGAGCATAATAGCGAGAACTTGCACAGATTGGATTTTGACCCCTTATAGGTTCGAGCTTTATTATTTTAAAATTCATTCCTTGACTTAACAGTTGGACCTTGTGCAGGAGGAGGTTGATAGCAGATGTAAACTCAAGTTTTCCTCAGATTCCAGATGAACTGAAAGCAAATCTGGTAAACTGTCTCCGGCGAATTGGCAAGAAGAAATACTCGTGACCCATCATTTACTCTTGAAAGTCTCTACTTGGTTCGTCTACAGTCTTCCTCAGTCCTCATTTTCATCACATAGGCACATATTGCTTGACCCCATCACGTTGGTTGTGATACAGAGAGAAAGGGATCGAGATTTTTCCAGTGAGTGTGAAGTGAATTTTTGTTACATTTTTGGAAGAGAGCTAAAAGTAAATTTTAACGGAAAAACAGATCTCATACTGTATAATATTCGGGTCTTTTCTGAACTTTCCCTCTGTCGATGAACTGTCACACTTTTCATATATGTTAGTGCACTGGAAATTAATATAAGAGCGTTCTTGGGTTTTACTTTTGTTATAGATTCTGTGTTCTCTGTTCTTTAAATGTAAGAGCGTTCTTGGCTTTAGTTGTATTACAGCTTTTTGTGCATAGATCAAATATGTAACAAAAGAATGCTTAATAATTGAGAATGAAGCTGAAAGATCAACGAGTAGATGAATAACTAATTAAACAACTCTTAATGCTGAGAGATTACAAATAGATTCTCATTTGAAAAGTTGATGGACGATTTGGCCAAGAAACGTATGGTTTCTTTGGTCTTTCGTTTTATTGAAAAAAAAAAGAGGAAAAGTCCAATTTTGGGGTCGTTTAAATGATCTTAAGAAGCAGAGAGACTGTTGGTCTTAGCGTAATGACCAAGAGACCAGGACGAGAAGCCTGGACAAGATGACGAGAGTCTCTCTGCGGTGGCTCTGACTAATTCGTCAAAGTCCAACTCTTCCTCCGAGATTGTGGCCAACATGTTCTTGAATGGTTCTCTCGTCGTCGCTGATATCAACTTAGCCGGAGCCACCTCGGTGATGAACCTTGTGGTCTTAGCTGTCTCCATCGGTGATTGAGATCTTCTGAATGGGAAAGAAAGTGTGGGGAGAAGAAAGCTTCTTCGTTGGGCATGGAAAGAAGAGATTGCGGATAAGATATTTGTGAATGATTTGGGTGAGAAGTGAAGTGAATTTATACAGAGTGTGAAGTGCATATGAGGTACTTTCATATTGACTACAAAGGACAACATACGTGGAATAGTACTTACTTACACTCCCTCGCGTCATTAGACAAAACCAAACCTAAGTTTTTAATGCGAACTTTTGTTTAACCACCGATTTTTACAAAAAAAAAAAAAAAAAAAAAAAAAGAACCTTGTCGCTCAGCTTAATAATCTTGTAATCTTCAGTTTCAAGTGAGTATAATGTACCAAGTAGTAATTAAGAGCCAATGGACGCAGCAGGGGCGGAGCTACATGGTGAGGACGGGGTCAGCTGACCCCGATCAAATATGAAAAAATAAATTTTTAAGTTTAGAGATGTGAATTACATTTGCTCAGTTGATCTATTTTCTTTCATTTGACCCCCCTTATCCAAGATCGATACCTCTTATCTTTTTTTTTTTTTTTTATCTTTTTCTTTAAATAATGTAGGTCTAAAATCTCGTTTCTAATTAGGAACATATAGACTAAACAAGTTTTTTTTTTATGATCTTGAATCCCTGATATTCGGATGCCTTCGAAAGATATTAACGCCTAATGATTGTCCACCGAAGCATAGTCGGGAAACCTGCCGAAGGCATTTAGAGGAGCCGTCTTTTTCATCCCTTGTTAATAGAGGGTGACCACATGTAAGACTAATAATCTTGTATTAGAGGGAAATCGATCTCTGGCATGGACCAACATGGCAACTCCTTCACTAATGGAAACCACTAGATCTCCACGACGTGATTAAACCAGTTTTTATTGCTTTGCATGTGTTTTCTTATATGTTTTTGTTTGTTTGTTTACTTTCTCATTGTTTTGGATCTTTGAAAATATTCATTATAGAGAATCTACATATTTCTTTTGCAACCTTTTTTTCTCTAAGCCGTTTTGCAATTTATTTAGTTTATTTTCCACTTTTGTTTTAAAGTTTTATCTAACCATTAATTTTTAAATACCTTATGTACTATACTTTTTGTTTCAAATATAATTTTTTCTAAAAATTAAAACATCTTAATAGTTTGTGTTACAAATACTTTTAAATTAGTATTAATAAACTATTTTAAATAAATTTTAATTTATACCGGGGTCATACTATAAAGTAACTTACAAGCACACCATTCGGGCTACAAGTGCATTATCAACTGGTCTGATAATCGTCAAATCAAAATAATTTACAAACACAGTGTTACGGATGCGAAATCAAGTGATAGGTAAGAAGTTGCTTTCAATATGACTACGATGGGGGTGGGGGGAGGGGGGTTCTTCCTTTATAATCGAATCCGAAATAAATGAGGGACAACAATCGCCTTTTTAGCTTTGAGTTTTATTGATTTCAAATAAAAAGTGGCTCAATGAGAAATAGCAATGCTAAAGAATGCTATTATCTCATGCATATTCCTATTTTCAAATGTTAATTTTAATATATAGCTGCATAATATTCTTTTTAAGAGACTCTGAAAGAACAAAAAATTGACAGCAACATAACGGTAACACATCACAGGATTTGCCAAACTTTTAGAAGTTAATATCGTGAAGAGGACATACACGTACATGCATCACTGATGTACATACGTTGCGTACCGTCTCTTAACTTAACTCAAAAGGCAGAATTTAGGGCTGAGCATTTAGAATTTGTTGTTCGTATCCAAAAGTTTGAATGCATAATAATTATGCAAGGTTTATGAACATGAACATCCAATTTTTTTTTGTGACACTTATGAACATCCAATTCAAAATAAGTTAATATGAATAGAATTATCTGTGTCAAACAAACTATTGTTTAAAATACTATTCTGTTTTCAAACTTAATTTTTTGACGTATGAACTTTGAAATACGACTTGAATGTTTTTCTATTCGGTTCATTTCTTTGAATATAGTCAGCAGTGTTAAATATTATCAAATCTATTCAACTTAATCATAATTTCCATTATTTGGGTTTATTCGGTTTGGGTGAAGCAGAATTAATTTACTAGTTAAAAAAATTATTTCGTTTTGATTCGGTTCTTACTCTGTTAAGTACTTAAGTATGTTTTGATCATAAATCGTTTAAAAGTCATGTATTATAGATAGAATGTACAACAATGTATAAAGCACTAATCCGAATCAACATGTCATAAGCTCATATTTAGCTATAATAAGTAATCAAATTATAGTCAGCCGTTATAAATACTGTCAAAACATATAATAGATCGTAAATCGTTTAGATGCGGTTAAAACTTTGTTAACTTTGTTTTGATGGCATGATGAATCGAATATCAAACTATACAGTTAGATGAGTCTTGGAAAAATCTATGGATACTTGTTACTAAACACGAGGCTACAGAACTAATTATTAGAAGAAAACAACAAAAGTAGACCACGTATTTAATGACATGATGGGACAATTCATGTAACATAGATGCTGTAGACGTCGTACCATATCAAGCATTTTCTTTTGATACGCTTATTACAGAAACCACAGAATCAAAACAGACTAATGGACCACCTTTTATTCTACGGCGGAAAAAGGTAGCTGATCCACTACGGCATCGCATGGGACCATTCACCTACTTCAATTGAAGCTTCCCGCCACCGTCTCATTGACTTATAAAAAGGTTCATCTTGGAATTTTCCTATAAACTGAACCCTCTAATAGAATTAGAGAGTTTATTCACATAAGCTCAACTCTTGTCGAGGTTAGTTAACACTCTCTAGAACTTGTAAAATTATGAAAAATTTCGGTCAAAAAAAAAGAACTTGTAAAATTGTACTGATGAAGAATGCTTCGGCGTATTTTCTAATATATATGTAGATATAGGTATATTAATCATAAATATTCCATTACTTCACAACAAAAATGAAATTCTTCTATTGGTTTTGCGACCTTCTACATATATTTCATTGTATTATTTAATTACATATTTTATTTGTGAAAGAATTGAAACGAATTGTTTGCAAAAAAAAAGTATTGAAACGAATATAAGCTATTCGAATTAAACTGGAATTTGGAAAATTTGTTCAGCCCATCCTTTAGATTATATTCTTGAATTAGGGTTTTGGTCAAAATTCCCGACCATGCATATGGCAAAGTAACTGAGAATAACTTAATATACATAGCATCGCATTTGTATACCTATAAATACGAATGCATATACACTAGGATTTACCACAAGACAAGAGTGTAAAAGAAAGATGCAACACGTTTGAAACAAGGAGCTCTAGATCGAGAGACAACAACGGGAGTCTCTGGTTGTATAAGAAGGTCTTGCATGAAAGAATAGAGAGTGAAATTGAGCCAAGGATGACTTGCCAGTTGCCGGTTTATGACTATTGATTTGGCCACATACACAATCTCTTGATTTTTGTCTGGCAAGTTAACCTTGGCTCTGTTTTGTTCTCTATTTCTCCAATAGGTTCCATATATACGCATACTCACTCAGTCACACACACACATATATATATATATATATATGTATTTATATAGTTGGTCATGAATGGGATTGACCAACTATATAACAAGTGTGCTTCTAAGTTCTAAGCAAAGGTTTAGATGTAAATTACTTCGTTGTTTTTCAAATAAATATTTTTGATACTCGTATGATGCTTGGAAAATGCGAGGATGCGTGGATGATGCTACGAATGCAATACCATTCATATCTCAGCTATTGTACTTTAGATTCTATAGGATCTGTATTTTAGGCTGGTCAAAATTCTTTTGGTCGCACCAAAAAATAGTTAGAATCATTTGGTATTATAATCACGACTTTAGCATATATTTACTTGATACAGCTTGTTAAAGATGTGGTTAGTGATTATGGATGTATCATGTAAGTCTCTTGTTGCGTCAGAAGCTCCTCCACGTTTGCAATTACTTTTGACAAATACACCTAACCACATACATGTCAATGAATTTTCTTAGTTAGGAAATGAAAATTAACTAAGTTAGATGTTAGCAAAGATCTCTTCGAAAAGCGCACGGCCATAAATCGGAAAATCATAAATGAACGTAGACAACTCAATTTAATAAACAGCCTATGTGTCATTTATTCATTGATTACTTAAACCTAATCAAATATCTAACTTTTAGTCATTTCTGGTACTTACTACTCGTTTTGGATGAAATGAAATTAGGGTAAACAGAACAGACAGTTACCTAAACCTGAGAATGGTGACTTCATAATCATCACATGAGAATATTGAATGATTGAGCGTCTGTTTTGTCTGTTATGACTTGAAACATTTGACATTATAAGAGGCAAAGATCTCTCTTTCCGTAGCATATACAAACAGAGAAAATGGACAAGACTGATCAAAACGTTACTGATGGCTCAGCCTTAGAGCTTAACCGAACGGAGAGAACGGTAGAGACGGTCCTGCGAGTCGCATCAATGGCTCTGAGTATTGCGAGTCTCGTGATAATGATCAAAAACTCTATCTCCAATGACTTTGGCTCTCTTTCTTACTCAACTCTTGGAGCTTTCAAGTGCACTCTCTCTCTTTCTCTCTCTAGAAAGTAATCAATCGTTGATGAACCTTAATTTGCTTTTATTGTTCTCTTCTTTTAGGTATTTGGTGACTGCCAATGGAGTTTGTGCTACATATTCTCTTCTTTCTGTTATTTTTTTAATAGCAATTCCGTGTCCTATAAGCAAGCTCAGACTCTGGACATTGTTCTTGCTTGACCAAGTGGTCACGTATGCGGTTCTAGCGGCTGGGGCAGTATCTGCAGAGACGCTATACTTAGCATATAAAGGAAACTTAAACATCACTTGGAGCTCTGCTTGTGATTACTATGGAATCTTCTGTCACAAGGCACTAGTCTCAGTTATATTAACATTCCTTGTGTCTGTTCTTTACATGTCACTTTCATTCATCTCTTCCTACAGACTCTTTAGCAGATTTGAAGCAAAGCAGTGAAAGAAAAAAGAAGCACATAAGCAGGAAAGCTCATGAATACGAGAAACCTGTTTGAGAAAAGTGAAAGTGAACGTTTAATAAAAGAGTAACTGATATTAATTAAGGTATTGTTTCGCTAATGTTTCTTCCATACTTTTTTCTTTAACAAAATTATACAACCAAAAATGGTGATCAATACCAAATCTTTCATCTAACAAAACTATAAACATCCATGATTTATTTCCCGTTAATGCAATACAATGGTCCTGAAAAACTTCGTATGTTTGGAAATGGAGAAGATGAAAATGTACAAATGGTTAGGTCATATGTGCTTTATATAACAAAAAAATTATGGCGAAAAAGTGCACTCTTAACTCAAAAATAGGGCAAACTGGAGAATTTGTATACAAAGACTTGAGAATACTCTCTCTCTAAAAACAAACACTCTAGCTTCTCTCTAGATTCCAAACACCCTAACTTCGGCCCGGCTCCTACGGTGCCGGAGGCGCTTCGTCCTATCCCCTCTCCTTGTTTTCTTTTTGCTTTTTTTCTTCCTCATCCAACCTATGCCGATATACTTGTTTCTCTGAAGTCGATGGGTCATCCCCGACAGCTTGGCTTGAGCCTTAACGGGGGTAAGCTCTGGCGAGTCTTGGAGAAGCGGTGAGGTTCTGGGAAGGCGGCGAAGGAGGAAGTCGGCTTTTAGGATTTCAGAGGAGTCAAATCTAGTTTTCTTTTTTTGATCTCTGACGACTCCGGTTTCGGCGACGTCGCGTAATGTACTGAGACGTCTTCTCTAGTTTGGATCTTCGTTCCCCCGAAGCGGTGAGACAATCGGAGAAGATTTGGTCGGACTGTGGACAGAAGCTATGTCTCCCGGTTCTCGGAGATATCATGTATCGAGGTGAGCACTGAGGGAGTGGTCAACCAGAGGAGTTTGCCTCTCGACAATATGTGGCGGAGCAACTACATCCCAGCGTCGGAGGAGGTCAGTTCGTGCTCTCCGGCGGTACGAGCTCTGCACTTCTGGAAATCAACTGTTGAACTCCACAAAGTCTGTCGCTGAATCCCGCTTTTCAGTCCGGATCTATGTGTCCGGTTTTAGGCTGAGGACCGAACATTGAACAACTGGGTATGCGATTATCTCGTGAATACGCCTTTGGTGAAGATGTATTTGAGTCATGAGCATCGCGTCTATCTTTGGGTACCATTTGCTTGATTAAGAATTGTATTCTCGTGTCTAGTCCTGTACTATCGAGTTTAGTAGATGTTGTCGCGTATCGAGGTCGAATTTAGGAGGTTTAAGAGATGGATCACTTCGGGTCGTGGGGTGATTTCATTCTCATTGTTGTTCAATTTACAATGGGGTTTCAATTAGGTAGGATTGAGTCCAAGTCAGTGACTAAATTGGATACTAGATTGCCCTATTTTATTAGTGGCATAAACACTTGTGGTTAAGTTCTTGTATCCGGATCTTTGGTGAAATGAATGTTGTTGATGAGTCAAAAGAAATAACTCAAAAATAGGGCTAATTTTGTTATCTGAAGAATCTTAAAAATTCAGATTATATAGGCTACAGCTAGAAGGTATATGAATCAAATGTGTTGGGGGTGGATTTACATCCTCTCTCAAGACCCATTAGACATGAATTAGGTCCATTTACTATGAAACCCTAGGTTTCTTCTTTGTATAAATAAAGAGACACCTCTCTTTAGCAAGAGGATCTTTTTTCCATTTTCTTAGATCTAGAACACTTCTTATAGAGATTTATAGATATTAAGATTCATTTTACATTCATATAATCTTTGTAATGAATCTTAATCAATAAACCTCTTTGATGTTCTTTTCTCATTTGATTTCAATGTTGACTTCTCCTAAGCCTCAAGAATCTATTCCTTAGATTTTTTATTGTTATGATTCCAATAAACACCAGCAAAAACACCATTTTTAGATCAAACAAAATGTGAATAAAAGACAAACTGCATATAATTTCAGAAAAAAAAAATATATATATATAATGACCGACCCCACGAGAAAGAAGAGTTGGGAGCGAGTTCGAAAGCAAATCACCGCATAAAGCCCATATACAAGTATTGGGCCGCGACTGGATAAGTCAACAGCAAGCGTTGACTATTTGACTTCTAGAGTGCAATTGTAGGTTACGATAAGTTCACTACTAGCCTTAAATAATTAGTCTACCCAAAAAAATAATTATCTTCTAACAATTTATAGACGTTTCAGGATGTACCTGGCCCTTTTTGTGTTGGTTGTGTCAATAATTGATTCGTAAGTTACGTTATTTATATTTATTTCAGGCTCTAGTTAGGTTTTTATTTAGTTATTTAAATATTTTTAACTAAGAAGTGGGCGTAGTTCAATGTATTTGAGAACCCATATGGTATGTTGTTTTATCTCTTTATTAAATAAATTGTTGTGGGCTCCAAGGTGATGATTAGGAGCTTCTGTCATGTTTTGATCTCAATGAACGTTGGTACATGATATGACCATGTTAAACTTGTTAAATTAAAGTGCTTTTGTACTAACCAGCGAGCTTGATCAGGACACAATAATTGTAATAAAGTAACAAACTAATCATCGTATTAAATTAACGAAAGTAAGCTAAGATGCAGTGCACCTCAAAATGAATAACTAACTATATGGTTTACACTCCAATGCGTATTTTGGGGGCGTCAAAATGTCTCCGATGCATTTAAAGTATAGTCTTGGAAATAAGAATTATTGAAAATCATTGAAATGTTGTTAGTTCCTTATAGTGACCCCCGCATATATAACCCTATGTTGTTTTGATGTGTATTATAAGAGCAATAATAAGAGAACTTATATATGCGGGAGTTACTACAAGCAACTAACATAGTAACATCTACTCACCTAACCACTTTAGCTTAACAAAACTGTTAACTATATATAATAAGTGACAATAATTTTGTTTTCTTTCAACCAAGGTTTTGCTATAACTATGTATTTACACTTTCATGTAAGGCACGGAGTAGATTGGTCTCAAAATTAATGTGACCAATGTATGTGTCATACTACACATAGTTATATATATATAACTAGACTTCATATAAATGAGGAGATTTTTTTCTCTTTCTGTTAGAAGTAGTTGTGACAAAATGCAACTATTCATCACATGAAAGGTTAAGCATTATTTCGTCTTCAAATAATGGTTTCTCTTAATAATTAATACAGGTTGGATTTTTCGCCCTCGTCAATTATTTCTCCAAAACTGTTTTTTTTTTTCGTTTGCAATATATTATTCATAGAATTAAAAATTGAAATAAATATTTTAAAATCGTTACTGAGAGTTAGTTCATTCGATAATCGATTTACTAATAAAATAACTACGATGTGCATATAAAATACATACGTAATGCATATACACTTTTACTCTAAAGCCCAATAGTCGATCGTAAATGTAAAGCTACTTAATTATGAGAAGCTATAAATTATGATATTATCACGTTCGTCGACCAGAGAATATATGGATCGATGATCATTATGCCAAACCACGTGGTTAATCAACAAATCTCATTACTTCTAATGCAAATCGTTTGAAGATATATTGACAATTTGGCATTATTGTGTGTTAATTACAAGATAAAACATATTCTTAGGGTAAGATCCTCGTGTTTTCCTTTTCCTGACATCTTGGGTTTTAACAGTTCTTGTTTGGCGAATTTGTTTTGCAACTTGCATCATGCAATTAGGTACCGGTCTGCTCTGGCATATATCCATAGTTTATTATAGTGATTAAACAAAATATCATATAAACGGGCTCTGAAGAAAACAAATATGTTGATGAAACGACACTTAAACCAATCATAAATCTATGTCACTTTTTAGATGGCCGGTTAAGTCATATAACCGTCAAATCTCTCCAGTTAGCTTTAATAAGAAGACATGTTATCAGTGACTCTATGTATCAACCAAATTAACGAGCAATCCACGAGCTTATAATGTGACAACTTCAATAATTGACTGGAAAAAAACACCAAGATAGTAGTATTTTATATAAATGTATAATAATTTAGGTAGGAAGTAAATGAGAATTATTGAAATAATTATTAACCTAATTATATACTGATAGAAGCGACAAAGATGGGTCTTATGTTGGCCACGTGCCAGACAAAGTAAGACTTTTGAGTCGACGTGAGTCCCGCAACGGTAAGAAGCTTTAGTAATGGCCCATCACATGGATCCAGTTCCCATATTCTCTTCAACATGCGAATCCCTCTTAAATTTATGACCAACGACCCAGCAAAAATAACGATGCAAATTTTATATTTTAATTGTATTCAGATTGTATCGTTCTAAGAAAATATCTTCTTGTTTCCATGATCAAATTGTTCTTGTTGTTTATGAGCTTAATATCTTTTAAAGAAACAAAAACTTGTATAAGAACGCTTGTACATGCGATAATGTCTTTGTTAGAAACTTGGAATATGGTGAAAAGTGAAATTCCTAATATTATACTAGTTGGTGATAAAGTAGTTACAATATGATATAAAAACTATTGCGCACAACTAATATAATAGCCTTGCTACGAAAGTGAAAGCCTAGGAAACAAATGCTATAGTATTATTAGCCTTGCTACGAAAGTGAAAGCCTAGGAAACAAATGCTATAGTATTATTACTGTATTTAGTATTAAACATGTGTAATTGACTCCTAAATCGATAGATAAGATCGTTAGCGTAGTTTCAGCATACGTAAGAGCGAGGAAGCTAATTTTAAGGAACGTTACTGCCGACAAACTCTTACTGCCTAATTAATGCATACATATGGGCATTAGCTCTCAGTCTCTCACCGATTCATATTCACGCACCTATTAAAAATTAGGGTGAATCCACTTGCAAGTTTCGTGAAAGTAAAATATACTTGTATTTTCCTTCTTAAACTGTATTCTTTTTTTTTTGTCATTTAAAACTGTATTTTTTGTTCTCCAACTCAATAAGTTTTTTTTCTAGAGATATTGCTCAAAGAATCGTAAATATTTTGCATGTATTATCATGGACAAGCATGTGATTGCACACCCAAGATTAATCATAATTTCAAATACATGTTATAATAATTATTTGAACTTAAAACCAAATAAAATAAATAATGATCAGTTAATGTCAAAAGAATCACATTCCCTTTCTTTTCTCTAGCTTCCTCAAGTCAAGCCATCATCCACCAAACATAATTTTTTTAAAAAATTAATAATTAATTAAACTAACTAATCTCTTTTTTCTCAACTATCCTCTTTATAAATAACTGAGAATTCCCCGCCCTTTTAAACACACAAAAAAGAATCAAGAAACAACAAGAAAATGATGGAAGAAGAAATATATTTCCCTGACACCGATCTTGATCTCAGCTTCACATCCACCGTAACCGACCGCACATTCGCCTCCTCGAGCGGTCGTTCCAGCCTAACCCTCAGCTTCAACGATAGACTCTCCACTTCCTCCGCCGTAACAACCTCATCCACATCCTCCTCAACCATCAACCACCGTCGTCAAGATCCTCACTGGTCGGCAATCAAATCGGCTAAACTTCTCTCCTCCGACGGAAACATCCACCTCCGCCACCTTAAACTAATACGCCACCTCGGCACCGGAAACCTCGGCCGCGTCTTCCTCTGCAACCTCCGCGACTCCTCCGCAAGATTCGCCCTAAAAGTCATCGACCGTAACAACCTAACCACGGCCAAGAAGCTATCTCAGGTCGAGACCGAGGCAGAGATCCTCTCCCTGCTAGACCACCCTTTCCTCCCTACGCTCCACGCCCGCATCGACGAGTCTCACTACACGTGTCTCCTCATCGACTACGCCCCCAACGGAGACTTGCATTCCTTGCTACGCAAGCAACCTGGTAACCGTTTACCGATCCAGCCCGTTAGATTCTTCGCCGCCGAAGTCCTCGTCGCCTTGGAGTACCTCCACGCGATGGGGATCGTGTACCGAGACCTCAAACCGGAAAACGTTCTGCTCCGAGAAGACGGACACGTCATGCTCTCGGACTTCGACCTATGCTTCAAATCCGACGTCGTCCCCACTTTTAAATCTCGCCGCTACCGGAGAACAACCTCTTCGCCGTCGCTTCGTCGGGGGCGGAGGAGCGGCTGCTTCTCCGCACCCGCCGAGGATAAGAAGTATGAGAGGGAGGAGATCGTCTCGGAGTTCACGGCTGAGCCGGTGACGGCGTTCTCGCGTTCTTGCGTCGGTACGCACGAGTACCTCGCGCCGGAGCTAGTCTCCGGCAACGGACACGGAAGCGGAGTAGACTGGTGGGCGTTCGGGATATTCCTCTACGAGCTGTTGTACGGAACGACGCCGTTTAAAGGAGATAGCAAAGAGCAGACGCTGCGCAATATAGTGTCGACCACTAAGACCGCGAAGTTCCACGTGGACAGTGATTCGGAGGAAGCTAGGGACTTGATCGAGAAGCTTCTGGTCAAGGACCCGAGGAAGAGGCTAGGATGCGCCAGGGGTGCGCAGGATATCAAACGGCACCCGTTTTTCGACGGGATCAAGTGGCCGTTGATTAGGCATTACAAGCCTCCGGAGGAAGTTAGAGGTCTTGTGATCAAGAAGTCGACGAGAGCACATGCTGGTCACGTGACCGTTGTTACGCCGAGACGGAGGAAGTCGTTTTTGGGGAGGGCGTTGTCGTATTTGCTGCGCGGTAAAAGCTCGAGTGGCGGGAGTAAAAATCAGAGCAATAGTAATTATTATCATTACGTAGGGAAAAGCTACGCGAGTCGCAAACGCGTTTAAGGCTGTCTCACGTTTTGTGTTTTCTTTTTCTTCATTTTTCTTATACGAGTTTAGAGGTGCAACGATACAAACATAGAGGGTGTATATGTGTGTGTGTATACGATAGAATGTTCAACGATTTTGTATATGGAAATTATACCAGAATGAATACTCTTTTTTTTTGGTCAAACATTACTTCATTAACTTAAACGTTTAGAACTCCATTAGAGGAGGAGGTGTTACAACATAGGAAGGCATCACAAGCCAAAGAGTTTGCCATAACATAAGCACAACAACAAGAAAAATGAGCATATAAAGCAACAAAGGAAAAGATAAGGGATCGAATAGCAAGTAAGATCCGGTGAACATCGAATGACCAACTCTCTGAAAGAAGGTTAGTGAGTTCTTGACAGTCTACCTTGTAGACAAGCTTAGAGATACCCATTGATATGATCACAACTAGTGCAACCAAAAGGGTTAGACACACTGCAACAAAGGCAGAGAGGTCATAAATCCGGGAGGTAAAACCTTGTAATACCGGTGAGTCTTGAGTATCCGAATACGAGTTCGTACACGAACTAATGAAACGGAAGACTTCCATTGACGACACAATGCTCCCTGCAAAACTATCACCCAAACCAAGTGAAAGATTTTGAAGGTAGGTAGGATCCATAACGGAAAACACTAGGCTATCACAGCCCAAACTACTTCGGTTCAATGTAAGGAAGCAACAACTATCACGTTTCTTTCCCAGCTGCCACGAATGGGGAGAAAATAGCAACAATGCATCCACTGTTACAGCACAAACCAACGAAAAACTGTATACCACAGTAAGGGGTTGCTCCAAGGCTTGAGAATTACCATTGGAAACTTTGAGAGTAGTGACAAAAGAGCCCAAACCACACAGGAATAAAGCCGCAAACATCCTGAAACTTTGACTACTTCTCAAACAGCACGACAAGTGAAAGAAACTTTGGACATTTACCAACACATAGAGCAAATCAAACGCAGTGACCAAAGCTTCATAATACAAGCCTAAGAGTATATCACTTCTTATAACAAACCCAGCTACCAAAGATCCACAAATCTGAGAGACCTGAGGAGAGAAGCTTGAAGGGCCAAAATATAACCTGATAGCCTTAGAAGGAGCCGGGGAAGACCAGTAGATGAGACTGCATACTGCCGTAATTGAGTTACCGTCAAAATCCAAATCCGGTGGATCTGGAGGGTCCGGTGGGTCTGGCGGGCTCAGAAACTCAGAGCCACCATGAACATCAGAGGAAGATCCCGTAGCAGAAGGGGAGGCTGGCAGATCTGGAGAAAATAACTCCGAATCACAAACCAAAAGACCCATCATCAGAAAGCAAAGAGGAAGAAGAAAGGAAGAGGAGGGAGAAAGGAGAAGAGATTCTCACCAGCGAGCGTGAGGCTCGCCGGCGGCGGCTACACTGTCAAACCCTAATCGCCAAAAGAGGAGAGAGGTGAGAGCGTGATGCATTCAATCCAGAATGAATACTCTTTTGTCATATCTTCGTCTTTACATATCCTTGAATGCAGTAGAGTAGATGTTTATCGATTCCAAGGGCTAAAAATCTTAAAATACAAATAAAAATCATATTACAAGATAAAATAAAAGCTAGTTTGTTACCAAAAAAAAATAATAAAAGCTAACTATAATTCTATTTTTCATGTTTATAGAGACTAAAACACTCGCTTACATATTTTTAGATTATTTTTTTTGCCGTCAAGATTTTGAATAATAATTATAAAAACGGGCCAAGCCCAATTACAAGAAAGAAACCATACAACATAGATCCAACGTACTGTAATCCAAACAAACCAAAAAGACGGGCCAAACCAAGACTAAACCGATAGGTCTAAAAAACCAAACCAGACTAAACCGGGTGATTCCGCATGTCAAACCGTCGAGGAAACCAGACACATGTAAAGATTTGGGCCATCAGGACGACACGCGTCGCTTCCATCTCAACTCGACCGTTAACTCTTGGAACCGTCTCCGGAACTACTCCACCACACACCTTTTTCCGTCGGAGCTCATGAGACCGGCTAGCCTCCGACGGAACCAACACTTTTCTTTCGAGCTTCATCATCGTTCACCAGAGAGCTTCATCGCTTTAATCGAGAGCTTCATCCGAGTAAACAACCTGATGATCCCAATAGCACACGAACCGAGAACCGAGAAAACAGAGACGGGGCACCGACGCCCTCCACACAGATCCAACGAAGACGGACCAACTAGAACCGACAGCGCAAGACTGAAAATCCTTAACCCTCCGGTGACAAAGCCAATGACGGCGGAGCTAACGAAACCTCCACCTCCCGGACACGAGAACCGACGACGAAGCTGTAGGAACCTCTGCCTCTCGGAGACAAAACACCAACACGCACACGAGAAGCTTCACCGCGACAAACTCCACCTCATCCGCACCATTACTCCAGGTTCAGAAACACCACGAAGGGGCTAACTCCAGAGCTCGGGCAAGGCGGAGAGGAGAGGAGACAGGACGGAAGCGAAGACCAGAACTTTTACGGTCATCGAAGGGGTTCCGGCGACGGCACGCACGCTCACGCGCCGGCCCCTCGCCGGACCCATCTTTAGATCTACTTTTCTCTGATCTTAATAGAAAACTTGTTTACATATTTTTAGATTTTAGTACTAATTAATTTCATGAGAAGCTATAAATATACAGATTAAAAAATATATACAAAAAAAAGAAGAAGTTCTCTGACAAATATTGGTAGATGGGTTTACTGAGAAAGAATGAGAGGAAACATGCAATATCGTCTTTCAGTTGCATCGCACATTTGCTTGCACCTTTGCCACCTTGAAATCACCATAAAATATAAAGTTAAAGGATGTTAAACACAATACTGGTTGGATACAGATGGGTTCACGATGGTACAACTGATCATATAAAAAAAAAAGAAATATCGAGACTGTAGTTAAGATTGGGCTTTACCGTCTGGATTTTTAGATCTCCGTTGACTCGGAAGGATGCTAGTAGCCCACGTCGTATCCTTCAATTGATTGGAAAATTGGAATGTGGTCGTATTGGTTAAGTTATTCAAAACAACATAATAAAATTTTCGGATTCTTGTTGGGCTTAGGATCCCTAGACCCACAATAACATATATACTAAAAGTCTTAATATCTTAACATGTATGGTTGATGGGGATTTGAATGTGATACGAGATCTGTTGTTATCCCGAAATTGATACACGAAGTAACGAAGAACTGATTAGAGAAATGAGGAAGAAATCAATAGGGATGATTTTGTTACACCAGCTGTGAACCCGCAAGGAATGATAGGTTGGTAATCTTTAACGAAGCCAAATAAAATTCAAATATAAATGTAAGTTTGGTTAACTTTAACAAAACTTTAGGAAAGAAAAAACTAAATGTCAATTATATATAAGCCATATTTCATCAAGTTTAGTTCTCGTTTTCTTTATGAACTTCATAACATTGCAACCTAATAATCGGAATTAGGTTGGAACACTCGTCCGTAGCAATACGAATACAGTCGTTGAGATTGACATCAAAGTGAATTTTTCATTTCGATTAGATGGTTTAACAATATAATTTTTTGATCCGGTTTGATTCGACCATTTGATATGCTCTTAGCGAAACCAAACAAACCTGCTCAAGTGGAGAAGGAAAAGATAAGGTTGCCGGTTGCATGTTCCCCTAAACTCAAATCTCAATGTTTAGTAATCTTTCAACATCTTTCCTCTTTACATGCCCACCTTTCTCCCCTTTCTACTCTTCCGTAGATCTTTTTGAAGCCTATTAAACAATGTTTTGAAGTTAAATAATTTCCTTAGGGTTAAAACAAATAATATTATTGAACAGCTGTGTGTTACCGCGTTTTCTTACACATAAATAAAGGTCCATAAAATAAGTTCTTTGTTGAATCTCAAGACAATTAGATTATTTATTTGTCTGAAGAAGTTCATTTAATTTAAGAGCAAAATTTCGAATACACTATTTATATAAGTGTGCATGTGCATCTGGTTCCTTCCCATAAACATACCGCATTCGGAATGTTTCTATGTTTTGCTTCGTTATGTTATTTCAATACATATAAACAAACATAAAATGTGGTATTACACGGGTTGTTATTTCGGAAACCCATAATATAATAGATTTAACAATGACAATAAAATATTTATGTCGACAAAAAAAAAAAATATTTATGTCGAAATATAATGTCATGAAAGTATAGCTCATGGGAGAATTCAAAGCGAGCCATGCAAATCTCAATGTCAATGAACCAGGAAAATCAAGACCATATTCATCTCCTCTTAATTCACTTCCTTTTTATTTACAGCACCTCTTTCTTCTTCTTTTTTTCTCTATATAAACTTGTCAAGTTCTGTTCTCCTTCATCACAAGTCTTTCAGTTGCTCTCCTTCTCTCTCTTTTCCTTCACCCACAAAAGGGTTTTTTTTTTGGCACCCAAAATCTCAACCTTTGATCAATAATAGAAACCTGAATTATTATGGCAGAATTCAAGAAGTTCAAAAGAGGTCATGCCTTCACAAGCAAATGTGTTTCCTTGGTGAAGGAACAACGAGCTCGTCTCTATATTCTCCGCCGTTGCGCCACCATGCTTTGCTGCTGGTACATCCATGGCGATGAATAGAGAGAGCCCTTCGAGTTCTCATTCAAATGAACCCCCTAAATCTATAATATGTATATATATATTCCGCTCCTCCCCCATCTCTTCCTCTTGAAGCTACGTTAACTTTGAAGATATTTGTTGGTGCTGTTGGCTGCATGGTGTGATCCCTCTCCAAGAAACTTTTGATTCTCTCTTTTCTATTGGTGCAAAACCCTGCAAACTTTCGTTTTTTAAACCTAAAGAATCAATCTTCTGGTTTTTTTTTTTTTTGGTTTTTTTGCATCAACCAAAAGAGATAATCACTTTATCCGCCGACTGAGCTGGCGGAGTTTTTGTTTCTGAAACATATGGAGAGAGAGAGACGCCATGGATGATGTTATGTGACAAAAGGAGTTCATACTAAGAAATCTTCTCGATGTTTTGGGTTTAGTTTCATTTTGACCAAAGAAGTCTCTTTTGGTTTCATATGACAAAGAATCTTCTTGTAATCTTGTGCGATCTTTGCCTCTGGTTGTAACCAATGCGAAAACGATATGTAAGAGTAATAAAAAAACTTTTTTTTTTTAATTTTGGAAATTTACTCTTTTATTGACTCGAGCTCAAAAAAACTACACAAACCAGAACTCATCTTATTTTATTTACAAACCAACATCTTAACAGAGTTCTGGTTCAGTCAAGATTTATTCCAGGAACCAAGTTCCGGTTCAAAAACAGAGCACTCTTCAAAGAGGAGACATCTGAAGGTCATAATCTGGTCCAAGCCTGACCGAATTAACATAATCAGTCGGGCAATGATCCGAGAGACCTGGAATCATCAGTCCCACGAGCCTAAACAAGATCCTAAACCATCCTTCTCTATAACCCGGTCCATAAATGAACCCCATCACCAAGCCTCTAACCAACTCCCAAACCGCGTTTACATGAGCAAGAACCGCATAACGCATACCGTAAGGGTTCGGATCCGGTTCATCCTCTGCTTTCTGTCAAAACATGCAAGAAGAACCAAATCATTAGTTAAGTCCAAACAGGAAACCTGTAAAGATTGTTTTTAGGGATGATAACATTACTGTCTCGTTGTAGAAACTGTCATAGTAAAGACAGGTTCCAAAGTGCTTGTAGAGGAACGTTTTGTCGTCGTAAGGCAGTCTCGGAACAAGATCGTTACAGTACACAACACGAAAGTATCTATCTACAGGGTGATTCAGTTTAGCTTTCATGAAACTACCAATCTCTCTGTTTCCGATCCTAGGTTGTCCGAACGTGTAAACTCCGAGCAGCCTCTTCATCATCTCCGTCTCCTCTTTCAACACCAGCAGCGTGGGAAACAGTATCGCTAACGCACCTCCCAAGCTGTGACCCGTGACTACAAACCTGGCGTTCGCGTGCTCCGCAAGCAAACGTTTCAGAGTTTCTCTGACTGCGTAATAAGCGCTTCTCTCTACCATCTCTGGGAGATTCTTGATACGATCCTCTTTTTGAGAGGAGTTCATCTCGACGAGATGGTAATCGAAAGTGGGAGTGTAGTCTCTGGTACCTAAACCCATTGCTTCGATGAAACCCATGTGAAGCTTACCCACATTGGGGATCTCATACCAAGAATAGTCGAAGTCTGTTCCCCAGTCATCTGCATCAAACGGCTCAGTGCCTCTGAAACTGATCAGTATCAAGTCAGCATCTTTCTCCTTATCAGTAAGTATAAACACTTGTGTAGACATCTGCTTCTGATAATCTGCAAAAGATAGAACAAAAAAACACACATCCACAAAAGTGTTTCATGTATAAAAAAAAATAAACACAAGTGTTAAGAACCTCTAATCCTCACCATTCCAACAATCCAAGAACTCCACCAGATTCATCTGCAGTCATTAAAAAGATTTAAAGTTGGAAACTTTATCCTCATGAAAGTTTCTAACTTTAGACACACTTACCTTCCAATGGAGATTCACAACGTTTTCAACAACCTTAGCGTTCTCATACGCAAGCTTCGACGCCATCACGCATAAATCCATAAGCCCACGACTCCCCGGTTCGATCCCACCCCTCCTAGAAGAACCGGAACCAACCGATTCCTCCATGCACACCAACTGTTCGACGAAACTCCAACCTTTATACAGATCAATCCTCCCATCGAGCTGACCGATCGTACTCACAAAACTCACGGAGCCTCTCTCTGGTATCACTACCTTCGCTGCAATTACAACCACACAATCCTCAATTTTTTTTTTTAATTCCGTTTCTAATTCTCAAAGTTTGTACCTTTGATCAACCCGAGAACCAAACCGAAGAAGCCACCGTTCGCAGACAAGAGATTGAGCACAAAGTCAACGACCAACCCCGTGTATTCCATAGGTGTTCGGAGAAGTCCGATGATCTTACGGACGAGGATCGAGACGACGATGACCCATCGGCGGTCATCGGCTTCCGGACTGATCACCGATGTGGTACGAATGGAGGAGTATTCATCAGGTCGTTCGAGGAACTTCTTCTTGCTCGTTTCGTCTCCTCTCACACCGTATTGGAACAAGTCTCTGTAGCCACCTCGGTGAGGCCGAACAATCAAGTAGTTTGATGACCTGTGACCCGGAATTGAACCGGAACCCGGTTCGTTGTCTTGGTGCATGTCTCTGGTTTCTTTTCTTTCTTTGTATCGATCAGATGGAGGGTAGCTTGTAACTCTGTATAAATGTATTTGCATGCACATATGTGTATGTGTATATATATATCTCTCTTTGCGTATTTGTCACAGAGGCAAATGTTGCTTAGCTAGGTAAAAGTTTTTTATAGATTAATTTCGTCATTTTTTTCTTTTATTTTGTTGTATGTTATAACAGTCATTTATAAAATTTCTAACAGTCATTTATTAAAAAAAGAATGAATTGTAGAGTTGGTAAAATGAACATTAACAAAAAAAAAAACTAGTTTTTGGTAAAGTTTACTTCGTGACCAAAACGAAGATTGCACTACTTAATGCACTTAAGAGTCCACATGACCAAAAAGAGAAGCTTGTTGTTCACGTATCATTTTCAACTTTCAATTGAAGTCTCTCTATTAAGGAAGGTTTTCCTTTAATATGTTACAATGCGTAATAAATCTCAGTCGTTACTCGTTACGCTTTTATATACTTCCAAACTTGAAATGTATAATTTTTTCTTTTGTTAATTAGGAGTTAAGGACTGCGCAAGTTAGTCATCTTCTGAGTCAGAGCTAACATGTGCTAATTAATACCTGAAATACGGCGTGAAGCATTCTTCTACCGGAGGACTATTCCTTCCTCCCAACCATTTCTTAAGTCTTAATCCAAGGCAGTATCTCCGCTGCAGTTCTCTTCTGCTAGATACCAGTCTGATTCTTTGCTACTCTAAATCACCGATTGCTAGAAATAATTTCAAGTTTTAATGCTGGATTTGTTTGTGTTCTTTCCAACAAACTATGGAAAGTCTCGTCATGACTCACGATATCTTAATAGCAGTTTGCTTTCTTCGCGATTAGTAGAACACATATTGGATAAAGTCATAAACAATAGTTATGTGGAAATAATATGAGCAATATATTACCTGATAGTTACATTACAACTCTATTATAAATCCATCTACTTCCTTTTTGTCTATTCATCGAATTTTTCGTCAATTATTAATCTATGTAAAATGGACTGATGCAAGAAAATGAAAAGGACAAAATGAAATTTCTGATAAACGTAGACACGTGTACGTGTTCTGAAAGTGGGCCTCGATAACAATAGCCCAACAACTGTGCGTGTCTACGTGTGTAAAATTGTTCAGAAAGGGAGCCCTTGTTCTCACAATCCAACACATGTCGCGGAATTCACATGTCCTCTCTTCTCTTACCATTTTGACAAATGTTCATTGCTCTCTTTACACCTTACCTTCAAAACAAGCTTTTCTAAGCTAAGAATAGATTAGAGACAATCGAGTCCCTGTGTTACGTGTATCACTGTAGACTAATCCCTATGATTGCAAATCTGCATGTTGTGCTCAATATAGGATTCTATTGGTTCTTGCAAGTATATATGATCCTTGAACTTGAAAGCTGTAAAATCACTTCATCGTCTAAGGTGCAAGGACCGATCCGTTAAAAGCGTCCCTCCCTTGACTCTCGCTATAGATCGATTTAGATTAAACTGAACGATTATTATCATTTAATGTGCAAGTCTTCTGACATTTTGGGACAAATAAAACTTTCTTCTCTTGACATGCACGCAATACGTCGGTTCTGTCTATCATCAGTTCTCAATAATAATTCTTCCGAAAAGGTAAACTCTCCGACAAGCAAAGCATTTTCTCTTATGTGTTTCTCTTTTCTCAGACGAGTACATAATATATTTAATACACTATGTCAATGTACCAGATTTTTTTGTTTAGAAAAAAAGAAGAAAAATCTACCAGTTTCATTTGTTTATTTGAATTTTAGAATCTTAGATATGGTATACTTAGCCGAATATGATACTTTAAGTCAACTACTAGATTTTGACCCGCGCTTTCAAAGCGCGGGTTTGTTTTCGTTTTTAAATTTCTTCTCAAATTGGAAAATAATTAGGAAATGTAATATTCACATATATTTATTTTTTAGCAAACATAAATTATCATCTTTCTGATTTTCGAACAAAAAAATTATCATCTTTCTTTATTAGTATTTTATTAATAAATTATGATGTTTACAAAATTTGGATTGATGTTGTGAAAGGATTTAAAGTGGTATTTTACTATTCAATGAATTTTATTATGATGAGAATGTTTTTTTCGAAAGTTATTTTATATACAACTTTAATATGTTAATATACTATTATACTAAGCTTTGAATAAATATTTACGTGTTTCATTATAATATTAATAAATTTTATGAATGTTTAAAATATATTATGAAAAAGTAAAATCTAATAATCATGTGTTTCATTATAATATTAAGATATTTTTTAGGTTTAGTTTCATGATTATGGGATTAGCACTCACTTACTAATATTATGTTTCACTTAATATATAGTATAGATGTATTAATCAAAGTTAGTACAGTGGGCCTATTTTAAAAGACATGCAAACTTAGGTGATGATTGTTTGAGCGGTTTTTGGTTTTTAGTTTTTAGTTTTTGGTTTTTAATTTTTAGTTTTTGGATTTTAGATTTTGGTTTTTAGTTTTTGCAGTAGTTTTTAGTTTTTTGAAAAACTTGAATGGTTGTTTTAGATTTTGGTTTTTGGTTAAAAATATTATTAGTATTTTACTCTAAAATAGCAAATATAAGTTATAAACATTTCATCAAAATACATATAAATTATTTCAAAATAAAAACTGCAAAAAGAAAATAAAACTATCATTATAAATCTATATACATGCAGAAATCTGATCATGAACATCATTATAGAATTTTGATTTTAAAAACCTAAAGTATTTAGTTAGTTATTTTGTTTTTGACTTTAATATATGATAATTATTATTAATATTTTATTTTTAAATATATTTTATGTATTTAAATGGTTAAAACAATTTTTACTACATTTCATTTAATTTATAGGGATAACTAAGAAAACATTGTATTAATAGTTTATGCAAAACTTAAAAGTTTAAAAAATAAAAATGGTAAAAATACATAAATATATTTAATTCAAAAAATTTAACCTAAATAAAAATATATTTTAATTATTTTAATAGTGTTGGTACAATAAATATTTTTTATGATTAACATAGATGTATTTTAATTTTTAACAAATAATACCTGTAGTTTATTAAAAAAACATGTAAACTGTACATGAAATAAATTAAATTAATTTTACTTTATTGACAAGTTTAAATTATTTTATGAATAGTTATTACAAATGTTAAGCAAATGCTTTTTACTTAAAACCTTATTTCTCTTACAGTAGTTATTACTTAAATATTTTTATTATGTTTAATTATATTAATACATAAATATACAATTATTTTAATAACAAAAAATACAACAACCCAACGTGCATTGTTGGAAATCAGGAAGTTGTAGTTTTTGGTTTTTGAGTGAAATAGTTAGTTAATTACAAAAACTGGTTTCTCTATATTTTAGGGAATCTAATTTTTCAAAATCTTGGTTGGTGAAAAAATGGTTTTTATAAAAACAAAAATCAAAAACTGTTTGAAAAATCACAAACAATCAACCTCTTAAAAGATAATAAACGTGTGGGCTTTTGCTAATGGGATTTTGACCCGAACAAAAACTTAATAAGAGCCAATAGGAAGAGGAGAATTTGTGTAGTATATAATTTACGGGATTGACCTTAATGAATGTGTCAACATCTTTAGAAAAGCAGTGGCATAGATAATAAATAAAAGGGTATTGCAGATGTTAAAATTAGAGAGGATCATGCTTTAATAGTATAGATATGACGAGCTAGTTTTTGAAACACATGTGCGTATGATTTATATGTATTTATAAAAGAAAAATGTCATTTAAATCATCAACTTTCAAATTTGGTTAAAATAAAGCACCAACTTTCCAGTAAACGAGAAAAACAATGAACTTTTATTGACGACCCATTTTAATCATAAACTTTCGTTGACCATATCATTTTAGGCATATCGTTAGTTAACGGTTATAGTTGACTAATAGTATGTCTAAAATGACTTTTAAAGTTGATGCTTTTTTGGTACAAATATAAATATATTTTTTTTCAAAATCTTAAATTTCAAATATTGAAAATATATATTTAATAACTATAACACTAATAATAAAATAAGAAATAAGAAATAATTCAAACCAAAAATATATTTTTTCATTTTATAAAAGTAAAAATTTATATAATTTTCACTTAAATTTTAAAATAATTATTTAACTTATGAGTAATTTAAGAATTTAGTTATAAAGTAATTATCAAGAACTTTTATAATTATCTACGATCAATTTTTCAAAACTGTTTATATAATCTTATTGAGATTATGTTTTATAATATTACCGTCAAAAAATTTGTTAGTGAGGTGTTAATTCAATTTTTTATGCTCAAACGAAAAGAATTATCCAAAAAAAATTATATAGTTCTTATAAATATGTTACAAGATTCCTTCTGCATTTAATTAAAAATAAATTTCAACAAAAACTCTTAAGATCCAAAATATTTCTACATAATTAGAATACCATTAATCTTATTCTTGTGAGAATAAAAAATATATTAATATTTTACAAACAATAAAAAATTATGAATTATAATCCAATTAGGACTATATGAATAGTTATAAAGTTATATAAATATCGTAAATAATCACAAAATTTATTTATATTATTTAGTAAAATATAAACTCATGATATATTAACTAATTATTTTAGAATATATATAAAAATTATTTACATTTTATTTTGAAGAAAGTAATGAAAAACATTTATTTTTATTTATTCAATTTATGTATAAGGTTTAATTGTTACTAAATAATGTATTCTAAAAGTTAATTTCCAAATTTTTTTGAAAAAAAAATGTTGATTTATATTTGTGCCAAAAAATGCATCAATTTTAAAAGCCATTTTAGACAACTATAACTGTTGACTAACGAAATGCCTAAAGTGATATGGTCAACGAAAGTTTATGATTAAAATGACTCGTCAATAAAAATTGAGTGTTTTTTTGGCTTACCGGAAAGCTGGTGTTTTATTTCAACCAAAGTTGATGATTTAAATGATATTTTTCCCGTATTTATAAGTTACCAATTGCTTTTTCTTATATGAAAATATATAAAACTTTTCTTTGTTCCTTTCTATGAGAATTTTGGGGGGACTACTTGTTAACAAGTGGCTTATTTGATATTCGTAGAAACTAGTGTTGGAATATAACTTTCAGTACTTTGTTTATTTATTTAAATTAAAAGATAGCTATTATAATTCGGTCTGTACATAATACAAAAGACATATACGATACAGAGTCCTAGACTCTGAAGGAATAAAACGATAAAGGGCATAAAATACGTATGAATAGTACTGATGACCAAGTTTGTGAACGTTAGGAACTAAGGATAATTTATACGATCCAGTCTATATGTAAAGGCTTTTGTAGTGGGGGTGACCTATATATATCTTAATTGACACATGTTACTTTAAATTTCGTGGGTGGGAAAATTCTTTTAAAGTAAATCATAGAAGCACATATACACCATCGATTAATTATGTATTCTTCTTGTAACAAAACCATCGATTATATATTGGAAAACATATAAATAGATATTTATAAACGTACACAATACACACTAACATGCACGCACCGACCGCTTTATTATGGAAGCGAATAGTTTTCCTCCATCCTTGCGTATGGTCCTACCAAAATAACGTAGTTAGGTCGCCTAGCTTTTGTATAAAATCAGAAATAAAAACGACGCGTAATTTGTCGGCAAGCATATAAACGGCAGCCATTACGTGTTAGACTAGTCAGATATCGCGTGACATGGCCTAGTAGTTTAACGGCTTCATTGGTATTTTTTCTGAAAGATGTCTTGTTGAGAGCTACCAAACGTAACTCGTTTTGTGTGTATTTGATTCGGACTTCTTCTTTTGCTTATCTTATGTCTTAAAACTTTGTATTTATCAAACTTAATAGTCCGGGTCAAGTGTCGACTAGACCTGGGCGTTTTTAACTCAATCCGAAACACCTACCTAAACCCGAACCGGAAAAACTGAAACCGAATCCGAACTGTTATACAAAAATATCCGAATGGGACTTATGAGCTTAGTACTTTGGAGTTTGGTTATAATCCGAACCGAACCGAAATCCGATAGGATCCGAAAATATCCGAAATTAGTTAAATATGTTAATATTTCTACATTTTAAGGTGATTTAGATATTTTAGAGTATTCAAAATATTTCTGTAGTTTGTTTTATATGTTATTTTGAATACTTTTTAGCTAATTTAGATAGTTTAACTAATATTTAACTAGATTTGTAAATAATTTATATATTTTGAAAAGAAATTTTGTCAATTGAGGTTTAAAAAATATTTTTTTGGACGATTTTAAACATTGGTTACATCCAATCCGAACCGAACCCAGAATGAACCGAACCGAATCCGATCCGATAAGTAGTAAAACCTAAATGGTACTTCTGAACATAACATCGAAGATCCGAAAATCCGAATCACCCGGACCGATACCGAATGGTCCACCGAACGCCCAGGCCTAGTGTCAACAGAAAGAATAATATACCTAATTACCTACTCCACCATTCAATCCTAAGAACAAAAACGAAAACGAAAATAATTAATAAACACTAGCATGATATGAGTGTTTTTGTCACCCGGCGAATATTTGTAGGTAAACGTCGGGTTTCACAGACGCTAACCTGGTTGTGTTTCGTGTTTATCTAATGATTTCTTGACATCTGTTTTCAAAACTATATAATTGTTAAGTTTCAATGAATGGATCTTGAACGTGAAACAAAAATTGATGGAGAGATACATCATATCTTTTCTTATTTAATATATATCGTCCCTTCTTGCTGGCACACGGTTGGCTATTGAAATCTAGTATTTATCAGTAAGCATGTATAACAATGTCATAATATATTTTACATGTATGATGTATCCAACTTATGTAAAAAAAACAAAAAACTGCTTATGTATATATATATATATATATATTTATATATAACTATATTTACGAGAGTTTAAGTAAAGGAGTGCCAGCTTTATAAGTACAAATGGTTCGTAACTTGTGCGGAATAATATATATCCAACTAATTCAAGTTTTAATTTTTAATCTAAATTATTTAATTAGTTTCAAATATTAAATTAATTATAAGATATAATTTACCTTTTTATTACAATGCAATACATATAAATTTGGTACTTGAAATTTTTTATTTATTCTAGCTGTTTTTGCATTTTAATGCATTTTGATTAAAATTTTATATTGTAAAATTAAAATAATATAAAAGATAAATCTAAAAACTTAAACCATAACTACTAATTATCAGTGAAACATATAAAATCAAACCTCCTTCATCAAAGTCTTAATTACGTTTTGTATGAATTTTTTTCTTCATCAAAGTTCATAGTGACACATATTAACAAAATCTACAATAATTAAATACATACTTCTATTTAACTAAAATTTTACAAAACAAAATAATACATTATATATGTCTGGTAAAAGCGGAATTTTTAATTATAATGGCAAGAGATCGTATTTTTTGAACTATAATTTTTGATTGATAAGATTATTCAGTAGCATTAAAAAAAAATTTCTTTCAAAAATAATAAATAAAAAATATACTATTTAATATTACTAAACTAAACATAAGATGAACAAAACTATAAAATTATTGCTAAAATTTGATAACACTTGTTAATAATAATAATTCCTGAATGTAATGAAATTTTTTATTAAATAATCATTAAAAATGTTTAAAACTAAAAATTCTAAAAATTATTTATTAAACCAATGATTCAACCTAAATTATGAAATATGACAAATAAACTCCCAGAAAATAATAGAACGTGAAAAATACGCAAAATAACATAAAATCGTGGAGAACATACAAATAAGCAAAGCTAAAATTATCGCCTAAAATTATTTTAAAATATGATAAATTAATTAAATTATGAATTAAAATTGTTAAAAACATGACAATAAATATTAACCTAGATTATAGAAAATATAAAAAATAATCAAAACTAAAATTATTAAAATATAACAAATAAATAAATTACCTTAAATTATAGATAATATGACAAATAAACAATAAACAATGACAAATAAGCAAAAAAACCTAAAATTATGGAAAAATTGACACACAAGCTAAAACACTTCATGAATAATAGTATAGATAGATAGATTAATTTACTATTTAATATAATATTTCATTTCAGAAAATAGATAGATATCGCCAATGGTTTCTGCAAATTGTATTGTATCAATATATATAGTTTTTCCCTTATATTTCTCCATGATGCTTAAAATACGAGTCTCGTCGGTGATTTAAAAGTAATGTCCCAAATACGCATTATGTTGGCCGGTCAAATATTAAGGGCAAGTTAGTAGAGTATTGGAGAAAAATCAAGAAAGCGAACGTTGTAGACGAAGAAATTTTCAACGAAGACATTACTCAGGGAATGAGAGGCAAACCACGTAGAGTGGCCGATTAACACGTTATTACCAAACAATTATTTCATTTTCATTGGGATAATCTAAACTACATGATTGATTATCCTGATGTAACTTTTCTTTGACATTAATTTCAAATTTAACGAAATGATTAGCATATAGTATAGAAGTGCTGAACGAGGATGCACCAATCAAGTACTTAATAATTAGTAGTATAATTATTCTCTTTTCTCATACACTCAAACAAGAATCTCGTGATTTTCTTTCAGATGAATTTATTAAATACATTGCATACCCATAATTGCGATATTAATACGCGTTTTAACTGATACTAGTATTCACTAATCACACATATGTTTCTTCACTAACAGAAACAATTACGTTTTTTTGCACAATAAACTCATTACTTATGGTAAGAAAAATAACTTTAACACTGTTTCCTTTTTAAATTCCACTTAGATGTGAAGGGAAAGTAATTAAATCTTCAAAGCAATGATGGAAAGACCCAATCATGACCAATCTTCAAAGTAATCTATACTTGTATGAAAGCTTCGTTTCATTCACAGAACAAAAATGTTAGAAGCTAAAAAAAATAAAATACTGAATAGAAAATACGACCTTTAAAAGCGCGTAGGGCTTATGAAAACTACAGGTAGTTATTATTTTATTTGTATTTATTTAATTATATATTTTATTTTTATCTGTGGGAATGAGAGGACTGCATAAAACCCCAAAAAAGGACATGCGTCAGACCATAACCATGAATACACCAACCGAAATATCAATTGTTTAATAAACCTCATTCATGAACATACTTCAAAGTAAAATTAGCATCTCTTAAGTGGTTTAATTAATCAATAATAAATTAAAATCAGGAATAATAAAAAGTACATTGCTAAGCTAAGCGCCGAAGCCTTATTTCAATGGCTCTTGGATTCTTACTTATAGCAAATCGTGCTCGCCAGCTTTACTCGATTAACTCGTCGTATGGCTGAAACAGTATAAAATCTAGCTAACATAAAATAAATAATAATAAAATAAAATCTCAGAACACACAAAGTCTGAAATTTACAAATTCAAGTTTTTTCTTTTTTTTGGGATTTTGTCATTTGGGTTGTCTTCTGTCTCATCTGGGTTCTGGAGAGAGAGAGAAGAGGAAGAAGAAGATGAGCGAGAATCATATGGTCTTGGCTCTGTTTATACTCTGCATTGCAGGGTTGAAGCCAAGTTTCATCCTTGGAGACACTGATTCATCTGATAGTGAGTTTACTCTTCCTTCAAATCTTCCCTCTCTGTTTCTCTCCCAAAGTCTCGACCTTTTCGTAGTTTTTGTATCTTTTATTTATGTAAATTTGATCGGTGATTCTGGGTTTATGTTGAACTTTTGGTTTATTTACCCCCAAAGCTCAAAACTTTCCTGTTCTGTTAGTTCATAAAACCCCCCAATGATCTCTAACGTTGGATCTGCTTCACAGAACCGACAAATGAAAGATTCAATTTTAATGGTTTTGAATGGGTTTAACTCAAGGTCTCTTGATTCACAATGTGTGCAGCGTCGGCGTTACGCACCATGTTCACCTCCATGAATTCTCCAGGACAGCTATCACAGTGGACAGCAACAGGAGGTGATCCTTGTGGACAAAACTGGAAAGGCATCACGTGTTCTGGCTCACGAGTTACTCAAATGTAAATTTTAATCATTTCTTTCGAATCATCACTGTGTTTCCATCTTGTAACTGTGCTGAATACATTTTGTTTCTTTTCTTTTTTTTATCTACTTGCAGAAAGTTATCAGGTCTTGGACTTTCTGGATCACTTGGATACGAACTTGATAAATTAACTTCTGTTACTGAGTTGTAAGAACTCATCTTCTATGATATGATAAACAATGCTCCAAAGTTTCTACTTTTTAATGATTGACATAGCTTATAATCTCAAGGATTGTTTTGGTGGAACCTGCAGTGATTTAAGCAGCAATAATCTTGGAGGTGATTTGCCGTATCAGCTTCCTCCAAATCTGGAGAGATTGTATGTTTGATGATTCTCTCTATCTGTTCCACAAGTTTTCATTCTGTGTGTTCCCAAGTTGATGAAGTTTCTGAATTTGTTTAGGAATCTTGCTAATAACCAGTTTACTGGATCTGCTCAGTACTCCATTTCTCAAATGACACCACTCAAGTACCTGTAAGTTTCTTAGTTTAGTTCTATTATTTTGTCTTCTGTCAGACATCTCTTGGAGAAATTTGGGTACCCAATGTTGCATTGGTTTTGCGCAGCAATCTTGCTCACAACCAGCTTAAGCAACTAGCTATTGACTTCACGAAACTCACCTCTCTATCCATCTTGTAAGACCCTCCTTCCCTTTCCTGATTTAAACCACTTAATGAACAAATGTTCTGACGAATTCATGTGTGTGTTCTCAGGGACCTCTCTTCCAATACCATCACAGGTTCTCTTCCCAACACAATGACCTCTCTTACAAGTGCAAAGTCAATGTAAGTAGCCTCCATGAGTTTGAAAGAGCTTACTTAAGCTTACCAGTTAATACTAACGTTTATGTTTATTGAATGAACTTACGCAGATATCTTCAGAACAATCAGTTCACAGGCACCATTGATGTCCTAGCCACACTTCCCCTAGAAAATTTGTGGGTAACTTAAACTTTATCCGGGTTTAAAATCTATCATAATATAAACATCACTTGATGTTGTTCTTTGCTGAAATGCTTTCGTCAGGAACATTGCAAACAACCGTTTCACAGGCTGGGTCCCTGATTCTTTAAGAGGCATTAACTTGCAGTAAGTTTTTTTTTCATCAGATTTTCTTGAAACTTTTTTTTTTCTTAATCTCACTAAAATGTTGTCATTTCATGATCTTTGGAAACAGAAAAGATGGTAACTCATTCAATACCGGGCCTGCACCTCCACCCCCTCCTGGCACACCTCCGATCCATAGATCACCTACTCCTAAATCTGGTAACAGAGGATCATCCCCATCCAGTGGTGATGGTTCCAGCAGTAGCAGTGACTCCAAGAGCTCAGGGCTTGGAGCTGGTGGAATAGCAGGAATAGTCATTTCATTGTTGGTTGTAACAGCAGTCATAGCTTTCTTCTTGATCAAGAGAAAAAGATCAAAGCGGACTTCTTCCTCCACTGACATTGAAAATGCTGATAACGTTAACCAGCCCTTCTCACTCACTTCAAATGACATTTATCAAGGTACTAATCATGGTCGACTCTGAAATTTTGGGGGCTGTAAGCGATGTAGGAAAGGTTTTAGTTAACAAAAAAATTCAAATTTGGGGGCTTTTATCTATTTAATTTTCTTCAAAAATATTTGGGGGCTTTAGGCGAATGTTTCAGCAAGGACCGGCCCTGGTACTAATTACAAGAATTAGTATCTACATTAAGTGTTCTTAACTTCTTATGGTTTTCTAACTTTGTATTCACGTTGGTTACAGAGAACAAGTCTATGCAGACACCACCAGTAGTTGAGACGAAGAAGCTGGACACTTCACTGTCGATGAATCTACGCCCTCCACCATCTGAGAGACATAAGTCTTTTGATGAAGAAGATTCAACACCGAGGAAGCCTATTGTTGCAAAGAAACATGCAGTCGTGGTCGTTCCTTCGAATGTGAATGTGTACACGGTTGCAGATCTTCAAATAGCTACCAATAGTTTCAGCGTCGATAATCTTCTTGGTGAAGGTACTTTTGGAAGAGTGTACAGAGCTCAGTTTGCTGATGGAAAGGTACAAAATTTGAATAAAAATTGTTACAGAGCTTCATTAAGATTCTGTTTGCTGAGATGTTGTGTTGATTCTGATAGGTACTTGCTGTGAAGAAAATAGACTCTTCTGCGCTTCCCACTGACACGGCTGATGATTTTACCGAGATTGTATCGAAAATTGCGCATTTGGATCATGAGAATGTGACGAAGCTAGATGGTTACTGTTCTGAACACGGGCAACACTTGGTGATCTACGAGTTCCATAGAAACGGCTCGTTGCATGACTTTTTACATCTTTCGGAAGAGGAAAGCAAACCTTTGATATGGAATCCTCGAGTGAAGATCGCTCTTGGCACTGCACGTGCGTTAGAGTAAGTCTTTTAAACATCTCAACCACGTAATCATTTGCTATTTTGCTTTATTATATGGCAAAAAGGCTAATGGAAAGCGTTGTTGTTTGTTGTTGCAGGTACTTGCATGAAGTTTGTTCACCATCTATAGTCCACAAGAACATCAAATCAGCAAATATTTTACTTGACTCGGAGCTGAATCCTCACCTCTCAGACTCTGGTCTCGCTAGCTTCCTCCCTACTGCCAATGAGGTATGTACAGAAACCTCCAACAGTGTCATATCGTCTCCAACCTCTCTCTCTCTCTCTCGCTCTTTTGTTTCTCTAATACTTATCATTCTGATACAATGTGCAGCTACTGAACCAAAACGATGAAGGATACAGCGCACCAGAAGTTTCAATGTCAGGCCAATACTCTTTGCAGAGTGATGTTTACAGTTTTGGAGTAGTGATGCTTGAGCTTTTAACCGGAAGAAAACCATTTGACAGGTAATGTTACATCCATTTCTCTGGAAAGATGAGAGACGTTCTTTGTGAAGAGATTACTGATGTTTTTATTGTGTTGCGTGACAGCACAAGGTCAAGATCTGAGCAGTCATTGGTGAGATGGGCAACACCTCAGCTTCATGACATTGATGCACTGAGCAAAATGGTTGATCCAGCTCTCAAAGGGCTTTACCCTGTTAAATCACTCTCCCGTTTTGCAGATGTTATCGCACTTTGCGTTCAGGTAATGTATATGTAGATACATAGAAATGTGTGTCTGCACATGGAAAGAATGAGATCTGAATGTTGTTTTTTTGTAACAGCCGGAGCCAGAGTTCAGACCACCGATGTCTGAAGTGGTGCAGGCGTTGGTTGTGTTGGTGCAGAGAGCTAACATGAGTAAGAGAACTGTTGGAGTGGGATCTGGTAGCTCCGGAGCCAATGATTACATGTAAATTCTTTACCTGAGAGACTAAAAAAAACAACAAACAAAAAGCTTTACTCTTTTATTCTTGAGTCGGAGGAGAGAACAAGTGACAAGAGAGAGACAAAGACAATCAACAAAAACCAAAGTTTTCTTCTTCTTTTTTTCTTTTTTCATAAAACTGAGAGAATAACAACAACAACAAACACCTTTACGCATTGTACAATCTCATATGTTTCTTTGTAATATGTTCCCAAGTTGTAGTCTTTGTTAGATTCCGACAACATGAACAAAAAACCATGTCCTTTTGTGAGTTCCGAGCTAATACGGTCTTTTCCATTTGTATTATTATTATTTTTTGAATAATTTTCGTCTTAATAAATAAAATATAACTAACGGTCGTGTCGTCATTAACCGGCATCGAATGCAATCGACTGAGATTGACCGGAACCGTTTAGTAAACCGACTGGGAACACAAGTCTCACGTGGTGTTCCACATGAGACACCACGTGGACATTATAAGGACACGTGACATGCAGTCGACAATAGTACTGGACTCCTCATGTTATGAACCAAAACCATATAATATAAGGTGAAGCTTAAGAAAGGTGAGGATCGAACTAGAAAAAATGATGATCGGAAAGTGGTTGGGATCTGTCAGAGCCGCCGGGAAGTTTGAAGGTCTGTACTACGGTGTGAGGACGATGGTTGGAAAAGCATCAAACCGAGCGGGTGTTCATGGTTCCAGGCCTCCTGACGCTAAATCACTTGACAATGTAAATTACATATATGTAGCTACTAATTAACCGAGATTACAAGATTTCAGCCTTTTCTATGTTTATAAGAAAAACAATTGTCATGGTAATTGTTAAATATGTTTCTTGTAATGCATAGGAGGAAGAGATTAGGGAGAGGATTAATAAAGGGAAAGAAGACAGAGAACAGAAAAGAAGAGAGACTGAGAAAAAAGTTGAAGAAGGCTCGCAAAGAGAATCCACAGGCGACGATCATGCATCCTCCTCTGCTCGGTGATGACTGATGCTTCATGGACGTGGGCTTCTTTTTTTAACTGTCGACTCTTCTTGCATGTATGTATCTATCTATATATGTGCTTCTTGGACTTATTTTTTGGCTTCAACTACGATATTTCATTTTACCAAATAAAATTCATGACCACAACTACACACACACATATATATATACACACACAAAAACAGATATTGAACAAACAAAACCTATAAATTACAGTATCATATAATTGTAATTGCTAATGTAATTTTTTAGCAACAGAAATTAGATATAGGCTTAGTTCTAGTGGCAAATGTATCTGCGGGCTTTTGCCAATGTGTCTGCAGGTACGTTACAAATTCTAGAAAGGAAAGAAATTTGACAAAGCAGAAAGTGTGACAATGTGACATATAGAAGAGAAAACTAGAGAGACCGATAGCACTCCGAAGAACTAATGTAATCAATATTCCAGTGTTATGTTGTCCATGGAATATCTTTTCCAAGAAAAAACAAATTTGAGGTTTAGTTTGAATTTAGATTAGCAACAAAATGTAAGATGCTAAACAAGTTTTTAAAAAGAAGGAAATAATATTAGCTAATAACCTAAATATGTAAACAATACAAATTATCAAACTTAGAATGATGACGTAATTGCTACGAAATAAAGTCGCCATACTAGGAGCATTTTACAATTTGTAAAGTGTGGCATTGTACATCTAATAAAAAGGGGACAAAGAAAAGAAAAAAAAAATGGAATTTTACAAAAAAACTAAACAAGTTTGATCATTAGGTATGTAATATAAAAACTTTTCTCTCCCATACAATGTTTCTTGTCACTTGCTTTCAATTATTCTACGAGGATTTCCTTTAGGGATTTTGAAGATGAACGATCTAATCAATCTCGGGATAATTCTCGCCTTCGCCGTAATTTCAATTGGAATTTTTAGTTTGGTGGTGGTTTGTATTGTTAAATGTTACAATATTGGTGACAATCATGACCATGGAAGCAGCGACGAACATGTAACTGTTACGCTCAAAGAATTGGACGGTATAAATCCATCTATTCTTCGATCAATTCCCGCCGTAGACTTTAACTCTCAAGACTTCGAAGAGGGCATCGAATGTGTCGTCTGTCTCTCAGAGCTTGCTGATGGAGACAAAGCTAGGGTTTTGCCTAGTTGTAATCATTGGTTTCATACTGATTGCATCGAGTCGTGGTTTCAATCTCACTCCACATGTCCTGTCTGTAGAAAGATAGTTGGTTTGATGCAGCGAGGAGACAGTCCAGAACTTGGTGGCGACGAGGGTTTGACCGAAAATCACGAGCCGAGATTTGATCCAGCCCGTTGTAGCAGACATTCTTATACAAACTGAAACTAAACATCATTTTTTCTCTTCTTTTTTTTGGTAAATTTTTTTTTTTTATTATATGTTCTTGGTGTTCTCTACTTTCATTATAAAGATCCATAAAATATAAAAAATTTACACGTGGATGGATCTTCTACTAAAATTTCCTAGATAAATGAGAAAACAAAAAGGGATAAAACTGCTTATCCTCAAATTCCTTGATCACCTTAAAAGTTAAAACTTATAACAACTTTGCAATCTTTGTTAATTCTCAAATCTCTTAAAATATTCTTAAATTTAATATATATATCCAAATAAATCGTACTCATTGATTCAATATTGTGTTTTAACTTTCTAATTAAAGAAAACGAGATTATCGCGGCCGGATATACTTAAAAGAGAAAAAATAATGTTCTTTAAAACAAAAATACCAAAAATTAATACATATGTATTCGAATTATCTAAAATATTATTATTTAAATAATCATATATAGGCGTGAACATTAGAGAGACACCTTCCCTAATTAGGGCTTTTGAGAGATTGATCAATCAAAACGTTTTCGAAGATGAACGAAAATCAAGAAATTGCCTTGATCATGGCGACTATGGCTACTTTAGGTTGTGTGGTGCTATTGTGTTTATGTTGTATGGAGTCTCGTAGGGGCAACAATAATCATCCGACTCAAACCCCTCGTAGGTTTCATGAGTTAATCCAAGCCATCAAACCCACCGTCAAGTATACACCTCCCGCTCCTCCACCCATCCCCGTGGTGAATTTCAGCTCTTGTAACTACAAAGACGTTGTCGAGTGCGTTGTTTGCCTCTCCAAGCTAGTCGACGGAGACCAAGCCAGGGTTTTGCCGACATGTAAACACTGCTTTCACGTGGATTGCATCGACAAGTGGCTTAATTGTAATTCCGTTTGTCCTGTCTGCAGAAACAACGTTGTTGGTCGTTTGGCCCTTAATGACGGCTCGATTTTTCAATCTATTCCGAGTATAGGCGCTAATTCTGTGATGGATATTTCGTCGGAACCGGAAATTCGAGATGGCCAATAACGGTATTATCTTACTTAAACCCCTTTGTTTGCAGTGTATAAAAAAGGTACATTCAAGAAAGTTTCCCTAGTCCTGTTTTCTATTTAGCGTCTAATTTCATTAGTTTAGTTGGTCAGTGTCATTACATCAGAGATTAAGAAACTGGGACAGCAGTCAGCAAGGAAACAAATTCCATTGAATGTCAGACCGCACAGCCCTCTTTGCCAAAACATCAGCACAAGCATTAGAGGATCTATTAATAAACTTCAATTCTATAGAAGGAAATGAATGTCGCCAAGCCTGGATAGTGTTCACATAGTTCTGCAGTCGTAGAAACCCTGGAAAGGTGAATGTGTTTTTTTTTAATGTAAATAGTATTAAAATTACTACGGTTTTTGGTAGGTTATCTTGGTTCGGTTTGAACAACTCTACGGTTGAATATTATATGAAATCGAAAACTCAGACCCGTTTTAGCCAATGGCAGCGCAATATTTGTGAAGATGCAGCCCAAGGATATAACAAAAAGAAACTCAAAAGACAGAACAATTATTTATTTCTTGCAAAATTTACTGAATCTTGACTCAGTTTGTTATTAGTCAACTAGTTCAAATGTGATACTAGAGATACTGTGAATGTCGCCATGAATGCTTTTACATAGCGTATTAGGTATTTATTGTAGTGTTTATTTTGAAAGTTACATCTCCCAACGCTCTCTACTGACATCAAATAATAGCTAGATAAACTGTGTGCGCAGCAAAACGTGCAAAGCGAGAACAGAGACAAATCTACCACCAACTAACCTGACATTGCGAAGAATAATTGACTAGCCTATAATTCACAGCTCGTAATTGTTTGTAGGAAGATAGGATAATTGTACATGTGATATACGTATTAACTACGATTATCACGTTTGTTTATTCATAATTCAAACAGTTATCGAGATATATATAGGATCTTTTTTTTCTTAAACAAAGCATAGGAAAATTCAACTCAGACATTCGTTTATTATACAAGTTGGACGCTACATCGGATGCCCTGTATGGTTGTATTTAGAAATTGTTGTCGGAAAGAAGGGTGTGCAAGTTGTTTGTTTCTTTTTCTTTTTAATATTATAACTCACCCACACAAATACACAACTAATTGTTCTGCTCTCTTTTTCTATAATAATGAAAGATCATTGAACAAAAAAATTATTTAATAGTAAATCACGATTTACATGATTCTTCTTTTTCTTTTTTGGGTCATCTAAAAATATTACATGATTCTTCTAACATAACCTTTTTATTAAAATAGAGAAAATAAAAAGTTGGCGAGAATAAAGAAAATGAAATAATAGATGTACGTGGTGATGATTGTGATTTACAACGGTGCCTGCTTTTTAGTATTTCGTATTGCAGATAATTTTGATCAAAAAAAAGTATTGCAGATAATTAAATTTCTTAACTACTAAATCAGAACTGGAAATAATGATACATGACATACGTGTAAGAAATGATGTGGCATCTTTGAAACTATCCTTAAAATTATACTGATACCAACAGATTTGTACGTTTAATACATGATGGTATAAGATTAGTCAAATTATAAAAAAATACTTTTCAGATGTGTCATCTTTGGTAACTTTTCTTTTGTCAAGGTTATCAGTACGAGTATGGTAAACACTAACTTCCTGAATCCTAATAAAAAGAGCAAATATTATATACCATTTGCATTTCACCATTCGTAGAGTTTTCTGAGTCCAAACTTTCCTTTCTTGGAGATATTCGTTTAGAACATGCATCATCGAGGAATTTTGCGATAATGAAAATTATATAGTTGCATATAACTCGAACCGACAATAACATATCTTCGTATATATATTTTCCTCTCTTATCATAGAAACAAAAAGTTATTACCATGCACACAGCTAGGATTTGCGTTTTACGTATCCGATAAATTGAATATTAAATTATACTTTAATCGAATTAGTGGAATATTTTGTTTTAAATATGGTAAATGGACCCAGGACAGGCTTGCATCAGCCTTAGGCTCCACAGGCATCAGCCTAAATACTTTATACTTTATTATATTTCATCGATATATTCGGTGCCGTTTATCACGGCCTAACTATTTAATTATTTATGTAGACCGAATCATAAACGTTAATACTTAATACAATAGATTAACTAGTTTATTTTATATTATTTGTAAACTTTTTCGTTATGCATTTTGGGCTGTTTCATGTACTGTATGGATATATAAAAGGTATAGATCGTTTGCGATGATTAAAAGATATATTCTAAATGGTTGTCACTAAAATATATAACTAAAAATAGACCTCAATAATTTTATAAACTCTACAAAGCAGTCTTCATCGATAAATATCGTAATATAATTTTGATTATATGATATAATATTAGTCATTAGATTTGAAGAGTGAGATTTTTGTATAAAGAAGAGGTGATTTTTCATTTGTAAACCATCTAATTATTTTTCAATATAAAAGCAATACTAATGCGCTAAAAATACAAAGATGGATTATTTGACACAGCAACATCATCTACACAACATCATTTGTGTGTTTAAACATCATCATTTTGGGCTGCATGTTTATTCAGATACAAAGATGTTTTATAAGATTATGTAAGACAAAAATCAAGCTGTATTCAAAAATCTTGTTTTGTAAAGTCTTGAAAATATCTAAAACATTAGTTTCAAACCAAGATACGTAGTTCTTTGGGTTACTGATTAGTTAATGATAGGCCTTGTGTATAGGATAAACGAAGTGGGTTGAGTTCATCACCTAGTAAAGGAGTAACTTGGTTAGCATGACAAGGAATGTTATTACTGTTAGACTTGTCATCACTTACACGAATACAAATTTGGGAACACGACAATAGTACTCTGTGGAACTCGAATAATCGGAATAATATTCGGTTTTAAACACACAAAAATCTGATCTTATCTTCTATTAGCGAGGCGGCTTATAACATGTGTTTTCTATTTAGTGAGACTCCACTCAAATAATAGAGTCAAGAAAAGTAAAAGGAAAGAGAAAAGAAAAGTCATTAATAAATCTCGTGTATGATTTTAAATTTCATCGATATAAACACCAACTCTTCAGGAGCACATTCACCACTCACTCATCAGTGTCAAAACAATGGCACCATCTATCAAAGAAATCTTCTCCAAAGATAATTTCAAGAGAAATAAGAAACTTGTATTACTATCTGCTGCCGTAGCCTTGCTCCTCGTGGCTGCCGTCGCCGGAATCTCTGCCGGAGCTTCAAAAGCCAACGGAAACGGAAAACGAACCCTATCACCGACTTCTCACGCCGTGCTAAGATCCGCATGCAGCTCCACGCTTTACCCTGAGCTATGCATCTCGGCCGTGGCCACCTCCGGCGGTGTCAAACTCACGTCGCAGAAAGACGTCATTGAGGCTTCGCTTAACCTAACAACAACCGCCGTGGAACACAATTACTTCGGCGTCAAGAAACTGATCAAGAATACGAAAGGACTAACTCCCCGCGAGAAGACGGCGCTTCATGACTGTTTGGAGACTATTGATGAGACGCTCGATGAGCTTCACGAGGCGCTGGAAGATCTCCATGTGTATCCTAACAAGAAATCTCTCCGGGAACACGCCGGTGATCTCAAAACCCTAATTAGCTCTGCCATTACCAACCAGGAGACTTGTCTCGACGGCTTCTCTCATGACAACGCCGACAAGAAAGTCCGTAAGGCCTTGTTGAAGGGTCAGGTACGTAGAAACATCAAATCTTCTTACCCATCGCGGCTCTCATGTGGAATTGCATAACCATCGAAAATAAAATAAAAATATGTGAAACGTATGAATCATTATGAAAAATGATTTAATAAAAAATTGTAAAAGTCGACAAATGCAAATGTTTTGGTTCCCTAAATTTATGGAATCTGAAATGGTTCAACATAACGCCACTACTCTGATATTTCGTCGTGGGGTTACAAATTGATATTGATTATTACACACATATATATATATATATATATATATATATATATATATATTGGGTCAAATTATACATATATATATTTTTGTAAAGAAACTATCACATCACTTTGACGGATTTAGATTTGTTTTAGTATTCTTACAATGAAAATGAAATGTTGTTCGCTAGTGTTGGTCTAGATGTGTGAATAGTTGCTATCAGTTGTTATTACAGAGCTTAAATTTAATTACATAAACTTGTTGATAACACTATTTTTAAAAGATATAGCTTTATAACGTAATGATTTTGTGTAGATGCACGTAGAGCACATGTGCAGCAACGCACTAGCAATGATCAAGAATATGACTGATACCGACATTGCCAATTTCGAGCTGAAAGCTAAACTCACCTCAAACAACCGTAAACTCAAGGAGGAGGAGGAGACTACGGTGGCCGTAGATATTGCCGGCGCCGGAGAATTAGACGCGGCGGGATGGCCTACTTGGTTATCCGCTGGGGATAGGAGGCTTCTTCAAGGGTCAACGGTGAAAGCCGATGCCACCGTAGCGGCTGACGGTAGCGGTACATTCAAGACTATTGCGGCTGCAGTTGCGGCGGCCCCGGAGAATAGTAATAAGAGGTATGTAATACATATTAAAGCCGGAGTTTATAGAGAGAACGTGGAAGTGGCCAAGAAGAAAAAGAATATAATGTTTATGGGCGATGGTCGGACAAGTACTATTATTACCGCAAGTAGAAACGTCGTCGACGGTAGCACTACCTTTCACTCCGCCACCGTTGGTAAGCAATTTTAGTTATTTTAAAATTATATATATATATATATATTTGAATTAGTTGTGCACGATGTTGCCCTTCTTTGTGGTGGAGACTCTTAACTCTTTTCATGTACATTAATTACACACATGCAGATTCTTAGTCTTAGTACTCACTACAACAGATATTCACACATGTAGCCTAGTAACGAGATGAAATTAAATTTGAATTTGAATTACCATAACTGAACAAAGGCCTTGTAACATCTTCATGTGCGTGTCTCTATCTATCATTTTTTCTTGGCTTTATTCATATACTTTTCTGGTCACTTAATGTGGATTGGGTTTATGGCTCATCCACTCGTGAAGAGAGCCTTTAGTTCTATTACCTTTTTCTTTCTTATCTTTTGTTTTTTTCTTGTGTAAATTTTATTGACTTTTCTCCCTGATCTTGTCCCTTATTTAAATTTGTTACATCACATCATTGCAGTACACTTTGATATCATTACATTTCAAAGTATGCTTTTCAATTTTTTCACGTTAGAAAATACTTTATAATAGACAAAAAGTGAGATTCCAAAGCAAGTCTGTGTTATTAGCCGTTGAACTAACTAATGTTTTCTTCTATGGGGACCAGCTGCTGTCGGCGAGAGATTCCTAGCGCGTGACATCACTTTCCAGAACACGGCGGGTCCGTCAAAGCACCAAGCGGTGGCTCTCCGTGTCGGTTCTGACTTCTCCGCTTTCTACCAATGCGACATGTTAGCATACCAAGACACTCTCTACGTCCACTCCAACCGTCAGTTCTTTGTCAAATGCCTCATCGCCGGAACCGTCGACTTCATCTTCGGAAACGCCGCCGTCGTTCTCCAAGACTGCGACATCCACGCTCGCCGGCCAAACTCGGGCCAGAAAAACATGGTCACGGCCCAAGGACGGACAGACCCTAACCAGAACACTGGGATCGTTATCCAGAAATGTAGGATCGGTGCCACGTCGGATTTACAGTCAGTGAAAAGTAGTTTTCCAACTTATCTCGGTAGGCCGTGGAAGGAGTATTCGCAGACGGTGATAATGCAGTCGGCTATCTCCGACGTGATCCGACCCGAAGGGTGGTCCGAGTGGACCGGGACATTCGCGTTGAACACTTTAACTTATAGAGAGTATGCGAACACAGGAGCAGGGGCTGGAACTGCAAATAGAGTGAAGTGGAAGGGCTTTAAGGTTATTACTGCTGCTGCTGAAGCTCAGCCATATACGGCTGGTCAGTTCATCGGTGGTGGTGGCTGGTTATCCTCGACCGGTTTCCCTTTCTCGCTCGGTCTTTGAGATATTACCGGGTGTGTTTCTAGACATTGTTGGTTGAATAATCATTGATTTAATAAATAAATCAAAATGTGTATGAGTGTATCCTTGCGATGTGTATTTTTCATTTTTCTAGGTCGTAGTATTGGAAACGAGATAAAACAATTGCGAACTTTGGGCCTTCAGAATATGGATTTGTAAGAAAAGTAATGTTGTCTTTTGATGACTCCGATGACTAGTGTCGTGATATGATACAAAACATGTATTTCTCTTGAAACTTTATTCTCTTTTTGTTGTCATGAGACTTAACATTTTCATATTTCCGACATACACCATGCTACCAAAAAAAGAAGATAATATCTGATAGACTGGGCCTTAATCTGTTAGAGAAATACATGTTTTGTATAATTGTATTAGTGCCTAGGTCGGGAATATATATCTGAGAGACTGGGCTTAATTTTAATTTTCTAAATTGAATTGAATGTAAAACTAATTCAAGATCAAAAACAACTTTTTGTACTGCATCTTTTGTTTTCAGCTTAACTGGGCTTTTGCAAAAAGCATAATCAATTTATTCTAACCGAAATCAGAAAATTTTGAATTACAAAGCAGAGTATTCATCTATGCTTCGAACCAGGTCTGTATTACATCGTTGAACTTTCAGTCCCTCATGGTTCTAACAGAAACGAGATGGTTTCGGACTTGTCTATCAATATGTCGAACGGGCCTTAATTTTAAGATGAACATAAAATTTTAACCTTGTTGCTCCAAAGCCCATTCGTGGAATTTTCACTTCTATTAGTAGGTTTCCACTTTCCAGTACTTCTATAATCTATATCATTATATAATTAAGTGATTAGAAAGATAATAACAATTAATCATCGTATCGAAATTTTGTTATCGCATACTTGCTCATATAAAATATGAAGATCGTACGACACTGATAAGTTAGGCCACCACTATGCGATGATAAGTGGATGACGATCTAGAAAAATGATATACAAAAATAACTTTAGCGACGACGTATATAATCTACCAACCTCCTGAATCAGAGACCACAACTATTAGTTATAATTTTCGTATTTAAATTTTATATAACCAATTAGCAATTAAGATCATCTAGCAGCTACCAATACTATAATGTTAGTTTTGGTTTGAGCGAAATGATTGTGGAAGCTATTCTGGAAGTTGTTCTCCAACGTTTTATGACCTACCTTGACATAGACGATTAATCCTACCATTTGTAGTTTTAATATTATATATTTCTTGTTCAACTGTCCAAAGTTGTTGATGACTCAGAAACTAGTGAACATTTGTGGTTTTCTTTTAAGAAAACAATATAAAGATTAGTATACCTTTTTTTTTTGGGCAGAAGTATACCTTATTTAATTTAAGGAAAATTCATTGTCATATATTGTCTTTTTTTTGCTAAAAATATATTGTCTATATAATACTGCTCTAGAAAACACCTTGTTGACGCTGGAAAGAGATGACCTTCTCCGAGCACCTGTGCGGCGATGTCTACATGTTTAGCCAACATTTCGTCTACATGTTTAACCAGCATTTCGTCTAATCATATCATTAACTATACACCAATTATCACTACAAGAAAACACAAGATTAACGACGGCTGAATTCCTCGTGAATTCGTCGTTAATGAGGTATTACGAGGAATTAGCGAGGAAAACGGTTTGGTCGTTAATCGTTCGTCGTAACGCCTGTTTCGTCGCCAATTCCACGTTGTTTAGCGAGGAAAATATTTCGTCGTAAAGACGAAGTACAACATTTCGTCGTAAAGATCACGTAAGGCTTCCACGTAAGGAACTCGCTAAGTTTCCTCGTAAACACCACGTAAACATTTCCACGTTAAGTACACGTAAAAGTCACGAAAATATTTCCTCGTAAACTCGACGTTAACTTTCCTCGTCATTTCCACGAAAATTTTCCACGTGAAAGACACGTAATGAAGTCGAAAAGAAATCCTCGTAAAGAACACGTAAAACTTACGAAGTAATTTCCTCGTGAATTAACGAGGAATTTACTTCGATTTCTATATACAGAATTAAAAATAATAATAATTAGAAAAATATTTATAATTTTAATTATAATTATAAAAAATACAGAAACAATAAAAAGAAAAAATATTTATTCATAAATAATTAGAATTCATATTTACAACGAAATAAAAAGGGAAAAAAAACTATGGCTCGTTCATCGCCAGGTAGAACTCCTCACTCCTCCTCTCTACATCCGCCTCGTTATGGGCCTCGCTAGTCGACTCGCCTGGAATTGGTTTTTTGGCGTCGCAAGTTCCTCAACAAGGACTCCCATTCCGGATTTGTGGACGCTATGACGTCCAAGAAGCCCTCGACTACACCCTGTCGAGCTGTGAACGCACTTTTTGTCGAGGCCAACTCGTTACGCAGCTCAGTGACCTCGTCTTCCCGTCTCTGACCATAAGACGATGTTGCTCTCGGAACATCGTTGACGGAACCAATCCCCAGCGTACGTCCCTTTTTCTTAGGGACAACCTTAAAAACCAAAAAAAAATTATTGTTAGTAATAGTTAAATTAAATGAATAATTTAAAAATTATAATTTTTAAAAATTTACCTCCTCGTAAATCCTATCCACTTCAACTGTGGATAAGGTGACGGGTAGTCCGTCGGAAGACTGCTGTGTCAGCTGGGTCTGACGGTCTTGAACCCGGTCAGCAACTTCATTGAAGATTTGCTCGGACCTAGGATCTACGAATCGACCCGACTTGTTCTTGTGGGTCTTCTCGTAAAGTTGCATAAGAGTCGGGAGCTGTCCCGTCTCTTTGGCCTACAAAACATGCATTTTAGAGAGTTAGTATATATAAATATATTATATAAAAGAAATTAATTAAATTCAATATTTAATTACATACCATCTCCAAACGGATAGCGGCGTGGGGTTTTTGGCCCGTGGAGTGAAGCATCGGCCCGTGACCGTGCTCATCTACCGTGTTACGGGAGGCAGAGCAACCCTGGGCGATTCTTATGGCGTCAGGAGTTTCCCAATAACGGATGAGGCCATCCCACACCTCAGTGGTGAGCTCCGCGGGTTTACCACGCTCATATCCCTTCACGATCCAGTCCCCCTTCCAGTTGGAGACCGTGTCCAACAGGCGAACTTTCACCTTAGCGTAGAACGCTTTCCTCACCTTCTCATTGACCCCCAAGGACCAATGATACTTTTGCTGTAACAGAAAAAAAAAGAAGTTAATAATTAGTATTAAAAAATTTGAAATATAATTTATATATAAATTAATAGTAACTTACAGCGAAAATCTTAAACCACGTCTTTCTGATGTAGACGGGCGTCTTCTTCCAGTTCGGATGTGGCATGGAGAAGTAACCCTTCATCGTGTCGGTTACGTCTGATGCGAGACAAAGGTCAACCCCAAACCTAAAAAAAACAAATTTAAAGTATAAATTAGATACTAATGTTATTAAAAAGTTTTAATAGAATGTAAAAAAATTTAACATACCACAAAGTTCCGTCCGGTCGGTCGGGATCTATGACTGGTAAACCTTCTCTCCCTGGCTGAGAGAGAATGTCCTCGACAGTGTACTGCGAGTAAGGAGCACTCGGCGGCACCATCAGATCGGGATGAATGGGAGCCGGCATCTCCGCCGGCATCTCCGCAGCCATCGGTGGAGGCACATGAGGTGGCGCAGGAGGTGGCACCTCTGGGACATGATGATGATGAGGAGCCGGTGGTAGACAAGAAGGAGAGACTCTCTGAGAAGACTGAGTCTCTGGGACGCTATCCGGACCCGAAGAGCTAGGTGCTGTAGAAGAAGAACCGGGGTGTAAACGACTACCCGGCTCGCCGAACATCTGTCTGTAGTGGGCAGTAAGTTTGTTCTTTCGTACCTGTGAAAAAAAACATTCAAAATTAGCGTTTAAAATCCTAATTAATCACCTAATCAACACTAATTGACCTAAAATCCATAAACCTATCTAAATTCCCTACACTAACCACCTAAACTACCCTAAACTAATCTAAGGAAGGAGGGAGGACTTACCATGGTTTTAGAGAGGAAGTAGAGAGGAAATGAGAAAGTGTGAGATTTCGTGGGTATATATAGAGGATATATAACCACGTAAAAACCACGTAAAGTAACGACGAAATCGCGAGGCCCGTGTTTTCCCCTACGAGGAAATCGCGAGGCCCGCGTTTTATGTTACGAGGAAATCGCGAGTCCCGCGTTTCAATTTACGAGGAAATCGCGAGTCCCGTGTTTCCCTGTACGAGGAAATCACGAGTACCTTGTTTCTCAGTAACGAGGAAATAACGAGGCTCTTTCTTAAATCCCTAAAATCCAAAACCCTAAACCCTAAATTATAATTTTAGGAATTAACACATTGCTGGAATCGTAAGTGGGAAGAGCCCGTGTCTTCCCACTCATGATTCCAGATATTTCTTCTATTTTTAAAGAATTCTTCAAAGAAAGAGAAGAAAGATACTGGAATCATAAGTGGGAAGAGACCGTATCTTCGCACTCGTGATTCCAGACCTTTCTTCTCTTTTTTTTAAGAATCTTTCTTCTTTTTAACATTTATGAATTCTGAATTGTGACAAAATGGTCTTGGTATATATAGATGTAATTTTCCTCGCTAATTCCTCGTGAGTTAACGAGGAAATAACGAGGCTTGTCTCTTCGTTTCCTGTATTCCTCGTTAGTTCCACGTGAACTCACGTGAAAATTGCGAGGCCCGTGTTTTCCCCTACGAGGAAATCGCGAGGATTTTTTCTAAATCCTTACAAACCAAAACCCCAAACCCCTTCTTCTTATAACTTTATAACTTCAACCTCTACTTCTTATAACTTCAACCTCTACTTCTTATACAATTCATCAATCTCTAAGGAAGTTAGGGTTTAGGGTTTAGGATTTTGGTTTAGAATTTGGGATTTGGAATATATGAAGTAGAACATAAGGAAGATAGGGTTTTGGGTTTAGGGTTTAGGATTTTGGTTTAGAATTTTGGGTTTTGAATATATGAAGTAGAACATAAGGAAGATAGGGTTTTGGTTTACGATTTTGGTTTAGAATTTCGGTTTAGAATTTGGGGTTTGGAATATATGAAGTAGAAATAAGGAAGATAGGGTTTTGGGTTTAGGGTTTTGGTTTAGAATTTTGGTTTAGAATTTTGGGTTTGGAATATATGAAGTAGAACATAAGGAAGATAGGGTTTTGGGTTTAGGGTTTTGGTTTAGAATTTTGGATTTTAGAATTTAGGGTTTTGGATTTTGACCTCGTTATTTCCACGTAAACTAACGTTATCTTTACGACGATTTGTGCTTACGTGGAATTAACGTGATTTATTTTTTTAAATAATTAATTTTTCCTCGTTATTTTCACGTAAGCGTACGAGGTCTTTACGACGAATTCTGCTTACGTGGAAATAGCGAGGCCCGTGTTTTTTATTTCACACTTTCGTCGTAAAGACCACGTTACTTTACGTGGAAATAACGAGGTTTATGTTTAAATCCCTAAAATCCAAAACCTAAACCCCAAACCCCATCTTCCTTATCATCTACTTCATTTATTCCAAACCCCAAACCCCATCTTCCCTTTAACCTCAATCTTTTTATTCCATTCCACAATTCAAAAACCACAATTCCTTAAGTCTGAAAATCAATCATACATCAATACAAATACGACATCAATCGGATACATCGACATTCTCGTCATCACTAGAAACATCACCATTTTCATTAAACTCGTCTTCAACAACTTCGTCTGTCGCGTCGTTGGTAAGATCTTCGTACTCATGATTCTGCGGATCAATGAGAAGTATGTCGTCTGTGGCTGCTTCAGGTTCCTCGACTACATTTATCTGTTCTTCTTGCAATGGTGGTTCTTCTCCACTTATGATTCGTCCACGAGGTGTAACTTTGATCACGGATAACCAATTTATTCCTGATTCTCTCATCCGAGGGTATGGAAGGAAGCTAACTTGGTCTGCTTGTGAAGCTAAGATGAAAGGCTCAAATTTGTTGTACCTTCGTCCACTATTGACATCAACTACACCAAATTTGTTAAACCGAACACCTCTGTTGACGACAGGGTCGAACCATTCACATTTGAAGAGGACGCATTTCAGCTTCAATATCCCTGGGAATTCGACTTCAATAATCTCCGTCAAGATCCCGTAGAAATCTGTTTCCCCTTTCACACATATTCCATAGTTACTGGTCGCCCTCTGTCTACCATACTCGTATGTGTGAAAAGTATAGCCTCGTGTGAAATACATCTGTGATGTGGTGACCTTTACATGTGGAGATTGAATTACTTCGTGTAACCATTTAGGATAATCTGCATCGTCGTCATAATCAACCTTAAAAAAAAGAGAACGTTGAAATATTAGTACATATAATGTATGAAAAAAATAATTTGATCGAGCTGTAAAAATTAATACCTGATTCTTCAACCACTTAATAAAGTGTTGATCTTTCCTTTTGTTTACGTCACTTGTGGATATACCTGGGAATGTTTCTTCGAATTGAGAAACAAATAAGCTGTAAAATCACATTTTATATCAATTAATCTTAATTTCACAATTATATAATTTATATTTATTATGTGTGTTTAGAAGTGTCCATATGTACCTTTCAAAATAACGCATCAATGGATCTTCGCAATTGAGTAGAATATAGGTGTGTGCACTATGGGCGTCTTCTTCACTCGACCACCAAACCTCTTTTGATTTCCCACCGAGTCGCCCAATCTGGCTAAAGATGTCTGGAACACCAGCAACTGCATATGTTGGCGCGACACCACCATCATCATATCTTCTAGGAGCTCTTTTCCGGGTACGTACTTTTGACCCAAAGTAGTACGATGTGAAGTGAGAAGTTTCTTCCGTCAAACTTCCAGCAATTATAGAACCTTCAACTTTTGCGAGGTTTTTGGCTTTTCCCTTCAAATATTTCATGGCTCGCTCATACTGATACATCCATCCGTAATGTACAGGTCCACGAAGCAATGCCTCATATGGGAGGTGGATAGCTAGATGCTCCATGACATCAAAAAATCCCGGAGGAAATATTTTCTCCAAGTTGCACAATAAGATGAGAATGTTCTCCTGAAGCTGTTCCACAACTTCTTCTTTAAGAGTGCGTGTGCTCAGATCCCTAAAAAATGCTCCGATGCCTAATTCCAAAAGAAAAACACATTAGTCATATATTATTGCAAACTAAACCATTATAAAATTAATGGGTTATAATTTATTACCTGCAAGTGCTTCATGTACGTTTGTTGGAAGTAGCTCCGCAAATGCAAAGGGAAGTAGTCGTTGCATAAATACGTGACAATCATGACTCTTCATCCCAGAGAACTTTTGACCCTTTTCAACACATCTAGAGAGATTTGAAACATACCCATCGGGGAACTTCACTTCTGATGCCACCCAGTTGAACAACACCGACTTTTTTTCTGAAGACAATCTGAATATCGGAACGGGAACTTGTCCATTGCTTTTTATATGTAACTCACTTCTTGAGCAAATATCCGGCAAGTCCATCCTCGATTTTATGTTGTCTTTTGTCTTTCCTGGGACATTCAATATTGTATTCATGATGTTCTCAAAGAAATTCTTCTCTATATGCATCACATCGAGGTTGTGGCGCAAAAGAAGATCCTTCCAATATGGCAACTCCCAAAATATACTCTTCTTGTGCCAATTGTGCTGAACACCGTAAAAATCAGGCATATTACCGGGGACATGCCAATTACCACCACGAGGAACTGTTTCCAGAGCTCCATAGTAATCGAGTTGCGCTTCAATTTGTTGTCCAGTTAAATATGGAGGATGAGTGTCTCTCACAACTCTTTTGTGCCTAAACAATTTCTTGTTTCTTCGGTACGGATGGCCAATGGGAAGAAATCGACGGTGACAATCGAACCAACTTGTCTTCCTACCATTCTTCAGTTGAAACGCATCTGTCGTTCCATTACAATATGGACAAGCTAATCTCCCATGTGTAGTCCATCCAGATAACATCCCATAGGCAGGAAAGTCACTTATGGTCCACAAAAGCATCGCTCGCATCGTAAAATTCGTCTTCGTTGAGCAGTCATATGTCCTCTTCCCTGTTGACCACAAATCCTTCAACTCTTTTATGAGTGGTTGTAGGAAAACATCAAGAGACCTTTTTGGATGGTTGGGACCAGGTATTAATATGGTCAAGAATAGCAACTCTCGTTGCATGCACATCTCCGGTGGCAGGTTGTATGGCGTAAGAAAGACTGGCCACAATGAATATTGTCTCCCTGACATTCCGAATGGACTAAATCCATCTGTGCATAATCCGAGATACACATTCCGGCTATTGCTAGCGAATTCTGGATGTACTTTGTTGAAATGTTTCCAGGCTCTTGCATCTGATGGATGAGTCATCTCACCATCCGTCTGAGTGTGCTCGGCATGCCATCTCATCTTCCCAGCAGTCTGCTCTGATTGGTACAATCTTTTCAATCTGTCTGTAATTGGTAGGTACCACATCCTTTGGTACGGTACCCTGTTACGTCCCCGTCCTTGCGGCTTGAATCGTGCCTTCTTGCAGAATCGACATTCTTCTAACTTCTCATCATCTCCCCAGTAGATCATGCAATTGTCAATGCAAACATCTATTATCTCCGAAGGCAAGCCAAGACTATAAACCAGTTTCTGAATCTCATAATAAGAATCAGCAGACACATTGTCTTCCGGCAAATACTCTTTAAACAAGTCTGTCCATTCATTCATGCAACTTTCAGGTAGATTGTGATCAGTTTTAATATTCATCATTCTAGCTGCCAACGACAATTTAGAGAGACCTTCTCTACAACCACTGTAAAGTGGCTGATTCGCAGCATCTAACATTTCATAAAACTTTTTTGCATCTATATTAGGTTCTTCATCTTCATCATGAGCTACGAATGCATCAGCTACCATATCGTGAACCCTATCAAAATCTACCATCTGCTCTTCTTGATGGTAACTATGTTCATTATGCAAATGATGATGATCAACCGGTTGTTCTTCCTGAAAATTGCTATTACTACTACTAGCTTCATGATTCTCATCATAATTATAACCTTCTCCATGTTGAAACCAGATATAGTAATTTGGCGTGAAACCTCTATTTATTAAATGCTTCCAAACATTTTCACGATTTGCCAATTTCGAATTGTTGCATTTCCGACAAGGACAGAACATCTTACCGCTTTATTGGGCCAGCGGTGTGGAATCTGCCTGATGCATAAATGTCTCCAGCCCCGCAAGGTATTCTTTCGTCACTCTCCCGTTAGCATCTCTATGCATATACATCCACCTCCGCAACTCGAAAATATTCCCGGAGCCCGACATTTTTTTTCTTTCACGTTTTTATTTTTTTTTCTTCTTGGTGTGTTTAAAATGATCTTCAAATGTTCATATTTATAGGAAATTTTCGAATCTGGTAGTTGAGATTTTACTACGCATTAACGTGGAAATTTTGTTAGGTAGCCGAAAAAAAAACGTGTTACACCTACAAAGTTGGTAGACTCGAAATTTCGTCGTTATTTACACGCAAATACTTTCCTCGTAAAGAACACGCTATATTTACGTCGACATTACGAAGAAGACAATTTTCCTCGTAAGAACCACGTTACCTTACGTCTTTTTTACGTGGAAATGTTTTCCTCGTTAATTTACGACGAACTGACGTTGCTTTCTAGTTTCCTCGTAAGTTACTCGTAAAAGCGACGTTATTTTACGAGGTTTTATTTTCCTCGTTAAATTTCGTCGCTAAAGTTGTGTTTTCTTGTAGTGTATTGACATTTTTGAAATAAAACAAAAATTTACATGTCATTAAGATGGACACGTGCCACGATTTAATTTAGTAAGAAGATGAATTCGTCGCTGGGTGGCAGATAATAGACCATATTTAAGCAGTCATCTCGTAATCATATATGTCAAAGCATTTGATGTACATCACACCACATAAACCACAAGTTAATATTTATTTTTCTTTTAAACAACACCAATCAATACTCATACCTGAGTAGACGTTGATGCACACTTATGCGCATAAATTAAACGATTAAAGGAAAAATTGACTGGAAACCTTTCGAGTTTCAGTAGATGTAGAAGAAATACGCACCATTAGAGAAAAATAAGCTTAATTTTACAATAATGTTAAAAAGAGAATAATTCTACAAGTTAGTAGTAATACGAGAGATGACACCATGACAAAGACAATATGAACTTGTTATTATATATGTGCATCTTATCGGCCATTATTATATGTGCATCTTGTGTCTAAATTATAAAAATATTTTAAAATAATTAAACTAAGATTCAACCAGTCATCAGTTTTATGTTTGGGTTTGCCATTATCCTTATCAGATTATTGGGACCTATAAACCAAAAACATTTTGTCCCAGAAAGAAGACATCAAAGTTTCATCTGAGAAATAAAACAAAAACACAGAGGGTATGGCATATTCAACTAAACTCTGTCTTCCTCTTCAAACACCATGTTTTGCTCCAAGGATAGTAAGATCACAGACTTTGATGCTTCAACAGAGTCAGCTCCAAGTTAAAGTCAAGCAAGTCACAGTTTCACAGCCTCAACCAATAAGATACTCCATCAAGAAGAACACTGTATGATCCTTTCTTGTTTTTATCTTGAACTGGGTCTTGATTTCTTGAGAATCTAGACACAAGCCATTTGGCAAAACCTGATATTTGAAAAAGGTTTTTTTTTTTTTTTTTTTTTTTAAAAACAGGTGTTTGAAGATCCGATACAAGGGATCATATGTTACACGGATGATAACGGAGAGGTTATATGTGAAGGGTACGATGAAGGTCCTCGTTGTCCCCCAGAGAGTCCAACGATAGCTTCTTACTCAAGGTATGATAATTTCCTAATCATAAATTCGTAAATCAAAAATATCATCTGATCAATCTTGTTTCAATGTCTTAACTATTGAACTTGGTATATAAAATTAAACAGAGAGGTGGAGATTCTTGATCTTCTGCAAATAAGTTATCAGGAACTGAGAGTTGCGGAGAAGGGTGATGGTCAAAGACAGGATATTGCTTCACAGCAAGAGTTAGTAATGATCAAATGGAGCAGCTTTGACTTTCTCTAAGTTCTCTCTCTCTCTTCTCTTCAGAAAGGCCTCTTGAATAAGAATGTACAGAAAAAGGCTGTGAAAGAAGCAGCGATTTGCTTCTTTCTTTTTTCTCTTTTGTAAGAAAACAAACATGAATACATATGTCCAGGTTCTGATTTCTTGGTTTTATTGAACAAGCAAATACACAAAAACTACGGCATCAAACATACAAGAAAATTAAAGAATCTTATGTACACAAGAAAAATGCCTTCATACTAAACATTGAAATAATCTCCTAAAATTCTACATGTACAATTCAGTGCAAACAAAACCGATACTGGAGAGAAACCATATCTTCCAAGAGAAAGGAAAAAAGAAAAGAATCATAGCTGAAGAATAGTGATCCCAAATGCAGAAAACCAATTTCTATACAAGACAAGAAGAAACCTGACATTAATGAGGATTCGTATATATCACTCTGCTTGCGTACCGGCTAAAGAGTTTTCTTCCGGTTGAGAGATTACCGTTGGTGCTTCATTCTTTGGTCCTCCTAAGAACTAGCTCGTTTTTTTCCTCATCCACGCCTACTAGCAACGAGTAGTCCATTACATCACCCAACTCCAATCACAAACAAGTTTATACACTTAAACTAAGAGTAGACAGTAATTTTTACTACGTGTATTTTTGTAATGGAAGTTTATGATTTATAACTAAAGTTTGTACATTGTTCTCGGGCTAGTTGGACCGAGTCACTAACGTGATTTTTTCAAATATGTGAAATTCTACTCATAAATAAGTGAAATGTGAAAGGTTTCTTAGTTTTATTTATAGAGATAACCAAAAGGTATTTCACTAAAGTAATTCAATTGCCTAAGATTTCATGTTCCAAAGCTTAATTAAATACTTGTTAATAACTAATTATCCTATGCAATTAAGCAGAAAAGACGCTTCGAATACAACATCCAACGCAATTATTTAACGTGCATTATGAGTCCAACAATATTCTCAGAACAAAAAAGCAGTTCACAACGATACGATGAATGATGGATCGTCCTCATCATCATCGTCAAACACGAAGATGGACATGGATGTATTAGTAGATGAATCCTACTTCTCTGCTTTATTCGATTACGATGAAGTTTTACCCATCTCCGACGTTAACTACGCCGCAGAGATTCATCTCCAAGAAGCTCTCTTCTCTTCTTTGACAACGGCTAAGATCAACAATAACATACCCCAAACCCAGAGGAGTTTCACCACTGTCGTTATCAAGCAGGAACCACTGGTAAAAATCGAGGACGAACCCTTGGAACCATCTAGAAGGTTATGCATGATCTGCATGGACGAAAAGCCTTCCTCCGACATGTTCCGAGGCTCAGTCACTTGCACGCACGCATACTGCACTCAGTGCACCATCCGTTACGTGGCGACCAAGATCAGAGAAAACTCAGCGAGGATCAAATGCCCTGACGCGGAATGCACGCGTTCGATAGAGCCTTACATGTGTAGAGATCTGATCCCAAAACACGTGTTCGAGCGTTGGGAGAAGATCTTGTGCGAGTCGTTGATTTCTTCATGGGACAAGCTCTACTGCCCGTTCAAAGACTGTTCATCTGTGATGGTTCTTGACGATGGTGGTGGTAATAATGCTAATGTGACGCAGACCGAGTGTCCATCTTGTCACAGATTGTTCTGCGCTCAGTGTAAGGTTGCGTGGCATGGGGGTATTGGCTGTGAGGAGTTCCAGAAGTCTGGGAACACTAAGAAGAAGAGTACTGATGAAGAAGATGCTTTGTTGGTTCAGATGGCTAAGAATAAGCAGTGGAGAAGGTGCTCTAGATGCAAGTTTTACGTAGAAAAAGCGGATGGTTGTATGCATATAACGTGCAGGTATAACTAATTTTTTTATCATTCATTGCTGATCATTTTGATATACGAAATGTTTTACACGCTACTTTTTATTTTTTTTGTATTATGTCTCAGGTGTGGATTTCAGTTCTGCTATGGTTGTGGATCTGTGTGGGTTTCAACTCACTTATGCCAAATTCGTACCTAGAAGCCTATCGATTTTTAATTCATGTGTGTTTCTGTGTTATTTCCTTTTCCAAAATAATAATAATAAAAATAATTCGTCACATTTGCAAATAAGATTGTCGACGTTATAACTTTTCGGCATAAGAAACTGGAGCCCAATTTTTTTTTCCGAATGTATTTAAGCATGTTAAACCCATGAACATGGACATCGATTTACAGTCGTAAAACGCAATTGAATTATTTTTCCCTATATAGACACTAACAGTAAGGTTTCAAAGGGTGATAAGTAGAGGTTGAACGTTGATTCGACTTTTGTATAAAAGATCTCTTTGTATAAAAGCTAAAGTGTAAAAGAAAAATAAACAGGAGAAAGATGTCTACTTGTCCCGCTTTAGAAAATTTCCACTCATTACTAGACTTCTTTCATAGTCATTAGTCAATAACTGTATATGACTTAAGGCTTTAATCAACATTAGTCTCATTTTATTTTCTACGAAGTGTCGATTTAATATGTATAATGATTTCAGTAATTCGTCTGAATCATTTCTACTATAATAAGTAATATAGTGCACCTACTTATTGTACGTTTCACCGACCAACACAGTTGAATGGGTATATTATTTGTTAAATTAGTTTTTCGTTTTATTATAGACTTTAGTATGTTTGAGATGGTATGTTCAAGGTGAAAAAGAAAATAAAAAATAGCAGAAACGAACAAAAACACGTGAACGCTACTTTCGGCTTCTGTGTTATGAAAATGCTTTTTAAAAAGTGTTTATGAAAATGCGTTAGAATATAAACTGTATTTAGGGAAATTAACAATGGCGCTATCCTCAACAATTAAACATCGACAAACTCAGGTGGATTTCTATGAAAACTTGGGCACATTGTAACTCGCATTTATTATGCTCTTCAAAATATGGTGTTGCAAACCATAGATTTACCAACAAACAACTATATTCACTACTCCCTTTACATTTAATAAGTCGTTCCTAGCATATGATACATGTTTTCTTTAAGATTCATTGTAACGTTAGTGTGTTCAATACATTTTACATGAATCTAAATTCTAGTCAGCATTTGACAGAAAAAAACATCTAATGCCTGATACTTGTTTTGACTAATCAAGTGAATCCCGAGATTCAACACGAGCGACTCAAACAATTGTTGAACAAGCATGAGACCCACATGGCATTCGCCCAGTTCACATGACGTGAACAAATCAGCTTTGTTTCATAAGCTTTGAAGTTCGTAATTATTCAAACTTTGGTTACAAAGATGGAATCATAATATCATTAAAAACTTCTAAGATTGTAATAATGGAGACAAATATCCCATTCCAATCTACTGCAAATATAAATTCTAAATCCCGTGAACGGGAACATACGCATCTGTCAACTGAAACATAAGAGCATGCGCAACGGAGGTCCGTTGCGAATCCTTGGCCCGAGAACATAGGTGTTTTCGGTTTGGAAAATAATAAAAAATGGAGAAAAGGCAAGGATCAATCCTTCGCTAAGGCTTTGAAGGATCGGGTCCGTATCGACGTGGCACGCCCCGATGTGAAGCGTGGCGAAAGGTCCGAAAAGAGAAGGGATTGTGTCTCCTTCTCGACTTCTTCTTCTTCTTCTCCTCATCTCAATCTCTTCTTCGCTTAAACGCCAGGAGAGAAAGAGAGAGACACGCACAAAAGCCTCTCTCTCTCTCTCTCTCTCTCTCTCTCTCTCTCTCTCTCCCAACGCCGCTGCCAAGCGCGACGAGAAGACTGTCAACGCTGATCGGAGAAGCGGGGCCGAAATCGAATCCGTCATAAAACGTTTGTTTCCTTATTCTTCTTCTGGATCTTCGTGTTTCTTTATCTGGTTTAGATTAAGAATTGGCGATTGTTTATTTGTATTGTTTTGATAAAAATCAGATGAACGTGTACCTACTGAGTTGAAGAAAGCAATCATGCAAACCCGTGGGGAGAAGAAGTTGACGCAATCCCAACTTGCTCAAGTACATTACTTTCTCTCTTCACTCTTTCTCTCTTGTATGTAATTGGACTCAAGGTGATAATATGTGTTGGTTATGTAGCTGATCAACGAGAAGCTGCAAGGCGGAACGAACAAGGCGGCTTCCAGAGCCACCTCCTTGGACACCAAGAAGCTTGATGATGACACTGAGAACATAGCTCGTCAGTTTCTAAATCTCCTCAATATCATTAACTTAATGAAGTGCTAGTAGTATAGTATTTTCCTCTGTATTTATGTGAATCACAATAGTTATAATAATGGTGAACCGTTTTCATATTTTAGTAATGGCAATTCTTGGAGCTTGTTAATGTTTTATCCAGTCTGGATTTGTAGTGAGGAAGTTGGGAGTTCGATGGGTTATAGTGAAAAGAACCAGAAGCTTTATATATTGTTTTGCCTCTCCAAGGTTGTCTTTTAACAGTGTGTTGATGTGTGTGGCTTTATAAATACGTGGAGGAAGCTATACACTCAGAGATGAGAGCTATTAGTGGCTCCCCTTATTCGGTTCGCAGTATCTTGAGCTCTTCCTATCACATGTATGCCTTCCGGTGCGAGAGTCTTAAAGCCCTTGTCGATGGTGGCAATGAGAAATACGTTCTTTATAAGTTTGTTCCCAGGTACAAAACACTTTATGTATCTTCCTGGTTTTAGTGAAAGATAGTCTCTCTGTTTACTGAATCTTGCTTCATATAATTGTCTTTGAGAAGTAGAACGGACCACTAGGATGTTTTATGATTTCAGAAGATAATGAATTTATTCATATCAGTTGTGATTTTTTGGTTGTATTCTCAGCTCATGTATTTTTCTCCTAAAGACTCCTAAAAAGAATCCACCATTGGACTGTTAATTTTGTTAAGAATCCTTAACTATTCAATAAAAAAAAAAAAAACTAAAATAGTCTCTAAGGACTCCACAATGGAATCCACCATTGTGGATGCTCTAACTGCATAACTGGATATAATGAAGATTCTATGTTCATTCATAACTCTTTTTATCTTTTACTTTTCTTCAAGTACATAGGGGTAATTACGTAATAATAATAAACAAAGCAGAAAAGACAGTGCCTCCAGCTCACAGACACTAGATACAGTGGCACAACTTCTACTGCTTGCTCTTTGTTCACACTTGCACTAGGTTTTCCTCTCTTCACTTCCTCCGCTTCCACCCAAATAGCAATGTGGTACCCTCCACCTTCTTCTTCCTCCTCCACTCACTAAACCAAATCTAGAATCGCCAGTAAAAAAAATTAAAAAACCATAACTTTCTCCGTCAATGGCTTTCTTCTTCTTCCTCTTCCTCTTGACTCTTTTCTCCCCTTCTTCTTCAAACGACCTAAACTCCTTGACTTACATCGTCCACGTAGATCACGAAGCAAAACCCTCAATCTTCCCCACGCACCGTCACTGGTACACCTCCTCACTCGCTTCCACATCCTCCTCCATCATCCACACATACGACACCGTTTTCCACGGCTTCTCCGCTAGACTCACCCCTCAAGAAGCTAGTCACCTCTTAGCCCATCCCCACGTCATCTCTGTCATCCCCGAGCAAGTCCGTCACTTGCACACCACCCGCTCCCCTGAGTTCCTCGGCCTCAGGTCCACCGACAAAGCGGGTCTCCTCGAAGAATCCGACTTCGGGTCGGATCTCGTCATCGGAGTTATCGACACCGGTATCTGGCCGGAGAGACCCAGCTTCGACGACCGTGGTCTCGGCCCCGTTCCCGCCAAATGGAAAGGCCAGTGCGTCCCCTCGCAAGACTTCCCGGCGACGGCGTGTAACCGGAAACTCGTCGGAGCGAAGTTCTTCTGCGGCGGGTACGAAGCGACGAACGGGAAGATGAACGAGACGACGGAGTTTCGCTCCCCTCGCGACTCCGACGGCCACGGGACCCACACCGCCTCCATCTCCGCCGGGAGGTACGTTTTTCCGGCGTCCACTCTCGGCTACGCCCGCGGCGTCGCCTCCGGGATGGCTCCCAAGGCGAGACTCGCCGCGTACAAAGTCTGCTGGAACTCCGGCTGCTACGACTCCGACATCTTGGCCGCCTTCGACGCGGCGGTCGCCGACGGCGTCGACGTCGTGTCTCTCTCCGTCGGAGGCGTCGTGGTTCCGTACTACCTCGACGCCATCGCCATCGGAGCTTTCGGAGCCGTCGACAGAGGGGTGTTCGTCTCCGCCTCCGCCGGAAACGGAGGTCCCGGCGCTTTGACGGTGACGAACGTCGCTCCGTGGATGACGACGGTCGGCGCCGGAACGATCGATCGCGATTTTCCCGCCAATGTGAAGCTCGGTAACGGTAAAATTATTCCTGGAGTTAGCGTTTACGGTGGGCCGGGTCTGGATCCGGGTAAGATGTACCCGCTTGTCTACGGAGGTAGCTTGCTAGGCGGTGACGGTTACTCTTCGTCTCTGTGTATCGAAGGCTCGTTGGATCCGAGTTTGGTGAAAGGTAAGATCGTTCTCTGTGATAGAGGTATCAACTCTAGAGCGACCAAAGGGGAGATCGTGAGGAAGAACGCTGGCTTGGGGATGATCATAGCGAACGGTGTGTTCGACGGTGAAGGTCTAGTCGCTGATTGCCACGTGTTACCTGCGACGTCGGTTGGTGCTTCGGGAGGTGATGAGATTAGGAGGTACATATCCGAGTCAGCTAAATCTCGTTCGTCGAAACAGCCAACGGCTACGATTGTCTTTAAAGGGACCCGGCTTGGGATCCGACCCGCACCGGTTGTTGCGTCTTTCTCCGCTCGTGGGCCTAATCCGGAGACGCCGGAGATTCTTAAACCGGATGTGATCGCACCCGGTTTGAACATTCTCGCTGCTTGGCCTGACAAGATTGGTCCATCGGGTGTTCCTTCTGATAACCGGAGAACGGAGTTCAATATTTTATCGGGTACTTCGATGGCGTGTCCTCACGTGTCGGGTCTCGCTGCTCTGCTCAAGGCGGCTCATCCTGATTGGAGCCCGGCGGCGATACGGTCAGCGTTGATGACTACGGCTTACACGGTGGATAACCGAGATGAGCAGATGCTGGATGAGTCCACGGGGAATGCATCTTCGGTTATGGATTACGGTTCGGGTCATGTTCACCCGACCAAAGCTATGGATCCAGGATTAGTCTACGATATAACATCTTACGATTACATCAATTTCTTGTGTAACTCGAACTACACGGGGACCAACATTGTGACTATAACTCGACGCAAAGCTGACTGCGATGGTGCTAGACGCGCGGGACACGTTGGGAATTTGAACTACCCGTCGTTCTCTGTCGTGTTTCAGCAGTATGGAGAGAGTAAATTGTCGACACATTTCATTAGGACAGTGACAAATGTTGGCGATTCAGATTCGGTTTATGAGGTTAAGATTAGGCCCCCGAGAGGGACGACTGTGACGGTTAAGCCGGAGAAGCTATCGTTCCGACGGGTCGGGCAGAAACTGAGTTTTGTGGTTAGAGTTAAGACAACGGAGGTGAAACTGTCACCAGGGGCGACAAGTGTTGAGACTGGTCATATAGTTTGGTCGGATGGGAAACGAAATGTGACTAGTCCCTTGGTGGTTACTCTTCAACAACCTTTGTGAAGGGGGTGTTAGGATTTGGAGACAGAAAAAATTCTGGTCTCTTTGTTTTTATATAATGTACAAGGAAGAGATCATAAGCTGTTGTTGTTGTCTAATGTCTATGATCTTTGTTGGTTGTTCTTGTAATGTAAAATGTATCTTTTGCTGTTTAAGATACATAATCTTAGAATCCAATAAGCCGTAGAGAAATGTATATTTGATTATTTGGTGATGTGGGCTTCTAATGAGGCTTGTAAACCTTCAAGTTCTAAGCCTATATATTTCATTTTGGCTTCGGGATATTTGTTTTATACTTCTAAGGTGGTGAATTATACTATGATTTCATTACCACTTGGGTGGGCGAGGTTAACAATTTGTATGGTCCATATAAAATGGAACAAAAATCAGTACGATTTTTCTGTTCTTTTTTTTTGTCGTCTCACTTGAATTGAAAGATGATGATTCGAGTCCAATAAGAAACAAAACAAAATAGGATGGTGATTTGATTATAGCCTAATTTAGAAGATACGTGTAGTGAGGTGTGTTGGTGTATCTAATTTACTGCTAGTAGTGGCAGACACCAAAATTATGTGTCTTATATAAACTTGGATTTGAGATTGAAATATTCGATTTGGAGCTTTTATATTTACAGCCATCGAAGATAATAATGCAGATTAACTACAAAACAAAATATTTAAATAGTTTCATTACTTTTTGAGTTTTTTTTTTCTAGAAAAGATAGAATAAAATGAGTATCTAATTCGTTTTACATACTAAATTTTTTTAATATTTTGTTATTTCATTTCGTACAGTTCATATTTAATAGTGAAACAAAAATAATGGCAGGGTTTTTAGCAAAAATAAAATAAAAAATAATAATAATTGCAGGGTACGGGTAGCTTTCAAAAGTTACATCATTTTCTGTTTCTTGAGATCAGCTATTTTAGGAACTTTGTCTCAATCCAACCAAAAGAAAATGGTCCTACCTCCTTTTGCATTTTAAAATTTATCTTTGTATAATTGTTTTCTTGTTATGACTTTATCTTGTACATATTGATTGCATACGTATATTAAGACTTATCCCTCTTCAATTCTCCCAACTATAATTTTGAGAAAACATAATATGAAAAAAAGAAAGAAATTTGCTTTTAAAAATTGATTAAAGTCAGCGGATAGTATTGGGACTTGATTGATAATCAAACAGTATTTTTTTTATCAACCAATAATTAAACAGTGTGTATCCTATATTTGTGTGATTAAAAATCTTTATTATGATAAGCAAATTGCTTTTTGATAACCTGAATAATCCGAATGCTCTTCTTGCCTAATGAAAATGGGCGTCAAGTGTCTGGTACAAGGTGGGACCGGACAACGCAAAGCCTTGTCGTAATAAGTCCACTTGCTCAACTTGTTCTCTTTCTTTAGAATTTTTTACATCCCAGACCACTTTTTGACTTTGGCATATCACCATAGAACACATTCCACTTGGGAAGCACTTTCTTACTACTCAAAGACATTGATGCCCTTATAGCAAACAAACCAGACCATTGAACAAACCGACAGCCAAATTAAACCAAACCCAAACCCTAATTTTATGTTCAGTTCCTTTTTCTCTCTCTCTCTCTCACACTCTCCCGACGATTTCGGCGGTGACCTCGACAAAGCTGGAGCTTGATCTTCATCGGCAACCAAGAGGAAACTTTGCGACTGATCTTCACCGGTGTAGACATCTCACCACACTTCTTCCGACATGCGAGGTAATTATCGATTGAGATCTTCATCATTCTGTGTCCAGATTCAATCTTTTCCTTTTTCTTAAGATCCTCAAAAATCTGAGACCAGATCTGTCGAGATTCTGTGTTTTCTGGGCCCAGATTCATTTTCATAATCTTCGATATGTAGGTAACAACAAACCGGACAACCGCCTCCCACGGAGGCTGTTCACCACAGACCGGTTCCCCAGCGCTCGGCTTAACATCTACTCCAAGCCAGACATTCTACCTTTCATACAACATGTTTTAAGGAACACAAAGGAGCTCCAGTACCTAAAAAATTCTTGTTTTGGGAAGTTGTTCGAACTCCCAGCACGCCAATGTCCTGTCTCGTGCAAACTAATCCATGCATTTCTCACCAGACAACTAATTTGCGAGGATAGTCACACACTCTGGACAGTCTTCCGAAGCGATCCCATCCGGTTTGGGCTTCAAGAATTTGGCACAATCACCGGATTACCATGTGGGGAGTTGCCTTCAGACTACGAAACTGAACTAGAAGACCAGAGCCAAGCCAACAAAGATCCAGACTGGATCAAGCTGATAGGGAAGAAAAAATTTGTTACAATCGCTGATCTGCGTCACAGACTCGAGACAGACACACGGATGCCAGGATCGAAGAAGTTGCAACTAGCCCTTATTTTGATTGTCGACGGTGTTCTAATAGCGCATCAACAGAAGACACGCCCCACTCTGAAGTACGTCAAGATGGTTCAGAATATCGACGCTTTCTGCCAACACCCTTGGGGCAGGGAGTCTTTTCTGAAGACAATCACTTGCATGAAACCTCCCGAGGACTGCAAAGACCCAACGGGAGAGCTTGTCAGTTTGTTGAGGCAGGAAACTTTCAGGCTCAAGGGATTTCCCCTAGCATTACAACTTCTTGCCTTTCAGGCCGTCCCACAACTGCAGACCATTATCCCAGCCCCCGTAGACACGCTCTCAATCAGTCAACTTGAAGAACCTCATCTTCCTCTTATCTCCAATATAAACTATGTTGACATTCTACGCGTGGAAGCTGTGCAAAACGTAAGAACCTTCCGACTTTGCTATCTATTATCATTTTTTCAGTTCATATGTGCACAAGATATGTCTGAATATTTGTGATATGTATCTTAATTTTCAGCTTGCGGTAACATCACTGATACCAATACACTGTCAAATACAACCAATAACCAAAGTTCCTGCTGATGAACGGGTGAAGTACATGGAGGACCTCATAGCGAACCGCTACCAATTCGAGAAGCATATGTGGCCTGGAGGAGACAGGTCTGGGCCGATATTAATTTATAAACCTCCTGAGGAGCAGAGAGCTTCAAAGAGGAATGTTCTCAACCCCAGGAAGACAATAAACAAACCATCAACTTCGCGCTCGCAGAGGAGGATCAGCAACTACTTCCCCAGAACAAGTTCCACTTGCGACCCCAACGCTGAGATTCTTCAAATGTTGACTAAAGTTTCCACCCAGTTATCCAAACTCCGCAAAGAAAACAAGGTTATTCGCCAGCTCATCAAACGCAGAAAGTCTCGTAGCCACAGCAAACGTTCTGCTTTTCATTCACTAATCTCTTGCTCTAAGAAAAGACATATATCAAACAGAGGATGCCAGACTGATCCTATGGACCAAAACACAGATGATCCACCTGAGGTGACGGTAGTTTTCTGTGTCCCCTTACAACTCTTGTCTTTTTAATCATTATTACTAATCTCTGAATCTATTCCGCTCGTTCACACAATGTAGTGTCCGACACATATGGAGGAAGACCAAACTCACTGCAACTCACCCCTCATCAGCCAATACGCAGCTCAGCACTACGGGCAACTCCAACACACATCTCCTGGACCCGACCCCACTGAACACACATCTCCCGTCCCTGCCCCCACTGAACCCACATCACCCTATCACAATTCCCCTGAACACACATCTCCTGTTCACAATACCACTGATCACACATCTCCTGTCCACAATTCCCCTGAACACACATCTCCTGTCCACAATTCCTCTGAACACACTCCCCTTGACCACAACCCAGCTGACCACACCGCCACCGTCCCCAACTTACCTGCGGAGATGCCTGAACCTTCTGCCACACCTGATTGGTTGTGCACTCCGAAGTCCCCACCTGTCATTTATCGTTCCTACATATACGATAAAAAGAATCATCCTAACAGCCCCGAGTTCCATCACCTCTTGCAACAAGGTCTTGAAATCTTCGAGCACATCAGTCCTGAGGCGTCCTCACAGGACAATCCTCGGTATGATACCTCAACGCGCAGAGATCCACCACAACCCATCACACCAGATACCTCTCCAACAAAAAGCAGCGGTTTTGCAGAACATGCTAGCTCTGTCAATGCCTTTGCTGCAACCGGTACATCAAAAGAAACATCAAAAGCTACATCAAAAGGCACCTCCATCCCCATCTTAAACTTCGATCAGAGCCCGGTACTGTTTTATGCCCCACAGTCTATCAACAATTCTCCCACATCCTTACATCTTTCTTGCATTTTATGTAGGAGAACCTCGCAGAAGAGGATTGTGTTGATCTGAGTGACTCATCGCCTGCGAGGCCCACTCCAAGCCATCAGCTATCAGATGAGGAGCGCCACCTCGCAGCAGAACTCATCAAATGTCCTTCTGTTCCAGCACTCTCAATATTGGCTCCGCTCCCACAGACTCAATGGGACCTCTTCTTCTCGACTCTGAAAGGAAACAATGAAGCGTAAGGCACATCCTCCCTGAATTCATATACAATCTACCTATTTGAGTATTTACCCCTAAGTTTTTATTCTACATCTAACACTTTCTCAGGTTACACATCACTCCCTCTAAATTTGACTTCTCTAACAATTTCCTTCTGGAGATAGCTTCACCTCAGACCTGGGTGACCACATTTGTAAGTTCCAGATCCCTTCGTTTTTTTTTAATCTCGTTCGCTTACTATCATCATACTGGTTTAAGATTGTGTCATGATTAACGTTACATTTGTATGCAGCACATGGAGATTCTGATGTACATGCTCGCTGAGAGGCACCGCGAACTGCTACAACGAGAGCAGCTTGCGTTCACAACACCCTTTCTAGCGTCCGGGATTCAGGAGATATGGAAGAGGTTCAAGCTGATTAGAAGGAAAGACCGATTCCAATGGGACAAGCGTCTGACTGAATTGGTGCTCAAGCCGGGGCAAAAGTGGATGGAGGATGTGATCACGATATACACTCCAATGTGCTGGGGCGAAAAACACTGGGTGGGGCTCGCTATAAACCTCGACTTGGGTTGCGTTGAGATTTTAGATCCACTACCGTCGTTGTACTCAGACAAGAAGGTTGTCAAGTTTATGGAGGGTGTCCTAACTTCACTTCCATACCTCGTGAAGAAGGTAGCCAAACATCAGCAAACTCAGTTTCGGGGTCTCAAGCCTTTTTATTGGAAAAGGATGGAAGATATCTACATAAACGAGCGTTCAGGTGATTGTGGACCCGTCAGCATCAAGTTCATGGAGCTACACGCTAACGGTGATCCATCTCCCCACATGTCAGGAATCACAGACCGCGCAGTTGACGATCTGAGAAAACAGTATGCTATGGATATCTACAAAACCATCGTGATACCGGCTTATCACACTCCTACCTTCCCTTGATCACAAGTCCAGCTCATTACTTCTCATCCTACTATTAATGTCTTGAAACTTTTGTGTGTCTTATAATATGTACACTTGGGTGACATCAAAACTAAATTCAGGAGTGTGACTATAGTTGATCACTTTTTCTAAACTGATTTCAGTTTCTTTCAGCACTTTCCCATCTCAATTTAAATTGCTAATATCGTGCAAGTACATAACCGATCGGTTCATGACCAATTTAAAGCCAAGATAGTTAACCGGTCTTCTTCATATGTACACACAATGACTCAACCGGTTATCTACTACACGACATCATCTCTCAATTAGGGTTACAATTCCTCTGAAATCAATCTCCGCCTCTTTATTTTTCTACCAGTAATCCCTCTCTATTCCCCTCCAGTAATCCTCCAAGACCGATGACCACTTCGTCCTCTTCATCATCCAGATCCGCGGCGCGCAGATCTGTATACGGCGTCCCAACGAAATGTTGGTGTGGGAAAGGACTCAACATCTGGGCTTCGGAAACTAAAGACAACCCACTCCGCAGGTTTTACCGTTGCGAAATCGCGTTGCAGGTCATCCTTCTCACCCCCATTATTTAACCATTTCTCTTATCTAACACTGCTTTCTTTTTAAACTGCTTCTAATGGTATTTTTCTCTTTTCCTTCTGCCCCTAAAACAGAGGAAATCCGAGTCACACCTCTTTAAATGGGAAGATGAAGCAATATTAGATGAGGTTAGAATGGTCGATGCCAAAGTAATGGATCTCGTCCACGACTTCCAGTTACTCTCCAAGAGCGTCATGGAACAGCTTGACTCACACAAGACTTGGCTAGATACACTTGAGCTTGAGATGATGTCTAAGCTCGATGCACACATGTCGAAGATGGCCCAAGCAATAGATGCAGCAACTGGACAGATGAAAGTAGACATGGACGAAACTCGCATTTCAAACATGAACACACCACAGCTACACGACAATGGGCCGCTACCAAACTTTGTAGTTGCTGTTGCCATTGTTGGGGCCATTGCATGCCTCTATTGGAAGCTCCTCTGAAAGCTCCTTTGAACATGTTCAGGGATTATAATTGTAGTGTGTGTGATTCAACTTACTATCTTTTTAGTTATTATGTTGTTGTGTTTTCTAATTCTGTTTTGTATGAAAACTGGTTCAGACTATTATCTTTTATGACGACGATGTGTTCGCTTCCGACTCTGTTCACCACGCATGTGTTCCACGTACTTGTACACATATAACCACATGTAGAACAGAGGAAACATAACCACACGTAGAACAGAGGAAACAATTAACAGAGTCTCAAGAAACAATATCTTTTCCGAATTAAAAACTGGCTCAGACAAATATCTCTTAAAACACAACTATCCGAATTTTGATCCAAAAACAATGATCTTGAGTCACATCAAATAATAACTATCCGAAAAAACCACTCTCACATCATCAAGTTCTTTCTTCCTGAAAATAAAAAACATAGATAATCCGATTTGGGTGCTACTCCTCTTATGATTCCTGCAAAAAAACCAACCCCCTCTCTATATGGGTTCATTGCAACGAGTCCTGTTGTGCCCAGTTCCACGACATCTGCCACACCTATTAGGAACCAGCTTCGTCTTCTTAGGGACCTGTTATAGAGTAAGCAAAATTTTCTAACCATGTTTTTAAGATTTTCAGTTATGTTAACCAGCTAGGTATACTAGGCATTTACGTACCGGAAATTCACCAGTAGAGGGAATCCTGTTCTTCCTACGGCGGCCTGCTGGCCTTGACGTCAAGGGGGGCATCAACTGCATCTTCTTAACGTGGTCAGGGACATCCACATCCTTTGGATCACCCTCTGGATTAATAATACCAGCATAGGTCTCCCTCCAAGTCGTTGTCTTGTACCAGTGACCCACTAATGGTTCATATGTCAATCCCAAACTGTCAGCAGCAATCATAGCATGACCACAAGGAATCTGTAGCTTATCAAAGTATTTGCAATCACATTTCTTTTCAGCAAGCATCACACGCTCCTTCCCACCAAACTTTCCCACAATTTCGCAAGTCCAATTAGAGACAGAGTTGACCTTGCTACCCTTCATTGTTGCCATATTTTTCGTCATCTCTTTATCAACCTCAACGCTAACCATCCCCCTATGCTTCTCCGCTTTCTTTCTCCTAGCAGCAAACCATCTCGTCATCATCCTTTGAATGAAAATAACCAATTCCATAATTGGTGACGTCCTTCCTTCCACCAAAGCGTTGTTAAGTTGTTCAACTATATTAGTAGTCATTATATTATAGCGCTCCCCAGGGAAGTTCGCCCTAGACCAATGAGCCACACCGATCTTCCCCAAATAAACCCCGCATGCACTGTTCGTTGCTCTAACCTTACTGTACTTATCTCTGTAATCACGTACCCTGTACGCAGTAGCAGCTTCAGTCACCATCTTAGCTAAGTGTTTGCTAGAGTAGCGTGAGTTAACGTTCCTTGCTAAATGAACAATGCACGCCCCATGTTGAGCAGATGGATATACACGTTTCACCGCATTAGAGATTGATGTAGCACGGTCAGATATAATAGCCAGAGTGGGAGAATCAGCTAATATGCGCTCAACTTTCTGGAGAAACCATGTCCACGCCTCAGTGTCTTCACTATCCACAACAGCAAAAGCTAGAGGAAATATCTGGAAATTTGCATCCTGTCCACTAGCAGTCAATAACACCCCTTTGTACTTCCCTCCTAGGTGTGTACCATCTATCACCAGCACACGACGTAGCTTCTTAAACCCATCTATGGACGCCCCAAACGCCAGGAACATATAAAGAAACCGTTCATCTCCATCCTCATCTAACTCAGTCTCCAAATCAGCCACAGTTCCGGGGTTCGCAAGCTTTAACATGTGCAAATATTCAGGAAGCTTCAGGTAAGAGTCTTCCTCCGATCCACGAACCCCCTCGATTGCTTTCTCTTTGGCCCGATAGCACTTCATGTAAGACGCTGTAACTCGTAGATCCTCCAACACTAGCCTCTGCAACTCAGAAGCAACTGGTCCTTTACCAGTTTCCCCAAACTTTGATTTGTAAACCGCAGCAATCACCTTAGATGTGGCTTTGCTCTTATACCCCTGCCTTGAATCGATGGGGCAACGATGATCTAGTTGAGCTTTCCTTATCTCATAATACCCACACCCCCTGATCTCATGAGCTGTAACCCGCCAATCACAGTGTTCATCAGGACACTCAACAACAAAGGAATCAACTTTGGTTCTCGTCTGTTTAAAATGAAACTGGTGCTTAATAGCATATATTGCCAAAGATATCTGACAATCTTCCTTGTTACCAAAGAACTTCCCAACATAGATCCTCCCGTCACTCTCATTCAAATCCATGTCCGGGATCTCTGCTGCAGCGTAGCTAGTATCGTCAAACAGTGGAGGGATATCAAACTCCTCATCATCCACTTCATCTAACTTCCTTGTGGACACCCTGCGCGGCCTGTCCACACCAACACGAGCATCCACGCCAAAAAGCCATGGGTTTTGTTTACGGAAGTCTTCATCTTTCGGGAGTTTGACGCCACTGCTACTCCCCCCGACCTCAACAACATGGTCAAAAGCATCATTAGTGGTGCAAGTGTAACGGCGAGGTCCAATATCCTTTGTCAAACCATCAACAATCTCGTCCTCATTGTACACGACATTAACAGCATTGGAACCTAGATAGTCGCTGTTCAGTAATGGGCTCCAGAAATCTTTGTCATACCCTCGAGGACGAACGTCTAGCTCATCAACTTCTCCTCTCTCTGTTTCCTCCTCCTCCCCCCCCCACTACTACCGCTAAAAGCTTCCTCTTCGACAAATTTGCCACCGCTTTTCGATCCACACCCACGAACACTCGCACTAAAGGAGTCACCTTTCCCACGCTTCCTGCCGCTTTTAATCTCTGTTTCAACTCTCTCCAACTCACTCATAAACTCAACATCGTCCAAGTCAACAGCTTTAGCTTTGGAAGCACCCGTTGAAACATTAACCCCCTTCGAGATTCCAGAGGATAATGTGGCTGAAGGCTTTCGAGCAATGGAAACCGGCGTGACGAAGCCCAATCCACTGTCGTCAACGTTCTGGCTCCCATCATTGCTTGTAATCTTCTGTTCAAACCTCACAAACAAATTCATAGCACCTTTCACCCTAAGATGCTGCACAAAGTACTTTATAGCTCCATCACTTGTAAGCTGGACCGGAGGTGTTCGAATCCCTGTTGCTAGCTCCAAGCTACTCGGCGGCCAGTAACTTAGAACAGGTTCCCACACCTTATCTTCTTTACCAAACTCTCTTGACACACTCCCCTGAAGTTCTTTCAAAGTTATACATTCCGAAACAGGAACAAGACGAGCCATCTGCCGTTTGTCTACCACAAAATCCCACCTGCTTCCATTTCCAAACACCCACTCGCCGCAAATCACCAAGCACTGATCCTCCATATCTCCTGCAACACGAAAATAAAACAGGTGTGGATTCCCCTACTTTGTTTTTGTAATGCTCGAAGGAAAACAACAAAGATTAAGAACAAAGAATAACCTAGTTTTGTCGCCAGAAGAGATGTTCTCTTTCTTGTTTCCCAAAGACGAACAAGAAGGTGCATTTAATTCACGTCCTTTTCACAGCCAACGCTCTTTTAAATATAACCGATGGATCTAAAGGGAAGGTTTAATCCAACGGTGAGACACAAACCACAACTACCTTCTTTATTTTATCACAAACCGACATACAAACCGGTTCCCTAACCAAGCAACATCATCGGTCATCACATACCAAGGGCAGATGAGTCTTTCCCCCTCCTAGATCCAACAAAATGTGCCTTGCAAGTACAATGTGTCCCCCCTTGTAAACAAAAGACACAATGTGTCCTTTGTGGTAATCATCTCCTTTCTTTAATCTTTTTCGACTCTCAAAAATCTTTGTAACGCAAACACACGTGTAACACAAGTGCACAAATAGATGATCTCAACTTTTTTTTTTTTTCCGAATTTTGCGACTCCATCATATTTTCATCTTAGGGATGGGGGTTCCTTTATTTTATTAATCAAGATGAAGTATGAACTCCCAAAAAATCTCGTCGACTCTAAACACATAGGATTGGTTTATCACTTACTTGAAATTGGCAATCATGTGGGAATATATTCAAATTCAAGTACAGGCTGGCACAACCAAAACTAGAAGTATACATCTATGTACAAGTAACGTATATATGAGAGCATCCACGTTAATGGAGTTTTTAGAACAGCATTATCGGTAGATATGCTGAGGGGTTTTAAAAGAAAAAAATAAATTAATATTTTAATTATTACAACTCTAGAAACATTAATAAAGTGACAGTTGTTGTTTTACTGTTTCTATCGGTTCTAAACCTCTTTGGTTTAAGAATTTTTGCTCCTTTTCTTTAATTTTTTCTGATTTTATTTTTTCTTTTTAAAGTTAAGAACTTCTTAATAAACCAGCGTTGGAGCTGCTCTTAATAATGTTCTCGACAATTAAATCAACAAAGAAAACAAGAAATAAAGAAGATGAAGAAAAAAAGTTGAGAACATCTCTCTCAAAGAAGAGCATTTTGCAAGATTTTTTAAAAAAATTATTATCATATGTCCAATGATTATTATTTATAATTTTTTTTTCAAATTCTTTTCGTTTCAGAACACTAGGGCTGGGCAAAAAATCCAGATCCCAAAAAACCGAACTGAATCCAATCCGAAAAAGTAGTACCGTACCCGAACCGAAATTCATTAAATATCCGAACGGGTTGAAAATTTTGGTATTTTTAGAACCGCACCCGACCCGAACCGAAGTATTTCGGGTACCCGAATGTATCTGAAATAGATTTATATATCTGAATATATTAACTATTTTTAGATTTAATGTATATTAAAAACATCTAAAATATATAAGATACTTTTAAATTTTCCAAAATACTTGAAAATATATACAAATAGTCAAAAGTAAATGTATAGCTAAAGTATACTCAAAACACCAAAAATACTTAAACAATCTACTGATTCTCTATTCAAATGTTCAAATCAAACTAATTTATATGTTAAGTTTAGGTATTTTGACATATGTTATTTAAATTATTTGTAATATAATATTTTATTTATAGATTTTGAGAAATTTAAAGTATATAATAAATTTTAATATTTTAAATGGGTTATCCGAACCCGAACCGAACCCGCAAAGATCCGAACCGAACCCAAACCGAAATTTAGAAATACCCGAATGGGGCTGAAATCTTTGATCCCGAAAAACCGAAACCCGAATAGACCCGAACCGAACCCGAATGGATACCCGAACGCCTACCCTACAGAACACCATCAAGTGTTGTACTATATATTGTGGATGCTCTGAGTACTTCATAGTCTCATACGTGAAAATGTCATATCAAGATGTAAATGCATAATGGTATATATTCTCATTTTCAAAAAAATCTAATTTTATATTAATTATAATTTTTTATCTATACAAGGTATCCTGTTCCATGTTACTTTTGATACATTTTAAGTCTTTTTTAACACCTAAAGATATGAATGATTGCATAAAGTTTAGGTATATGTGTTGTTTATATTTTAGTGTTTTATGATAAATGCACTTAGGACATCTTCAACCCATAACCACTATTTTAGATGTTATTTAATATTTAAAATATAAATAGTTATTATTATGTGATTATATTTCATAGAAACACATTATAATAAAAATAATTTAAAATAAAATATTTACTAATCATCATATAATAATATTTAAATGAACGATTTCAATACATATTTACTACGAATGTTTAATTTATTATTTTATATGTATTTTTTTATTTATCATTTATTTAATTATATATTTTACTACTAGAATAAGTGAATAGTGTTTATTGTGGTTAATAGTGAAAGAACATTTGGTATAATATTATAGTGTTACACTTAAGTTGTAACGTCCCGACCCGTCCATGGTTAATGGACCATCCACGCCCGCTCTTTCGGCCCGTGGGCCCCATCCCATCCGACGGTCGGTCGTTAAATTTCCGAAAGGCTCGAAATCATTGTTTACTGACCCTGCAATCACCACCCGACCTTTTCTCGTGCTTTGGCCTCACTCGCACGCTATCGCGAATCACTTCCCGATAGGTCACCCATCCTTCCACTACTCCAGCTCAAGCACGCTTAACTCTGGAGTTCTTTCAGGATGTGCTCCGGAAAAGGTAAGTCAACTTTGATGACATAGGTAGCCAAATCAATTCTCTTAAGTCTTTCCACATATCACAACTCAGGATGTTACAATTCACCCCCTCTCAAAGAACGCAACGTCCTCGTTGCGCCCCACGACAGGTCTCAAGACGCCTCTCGGATCAGAACCGAGACGGCTAACCAGCTCTGATACCACTTGTAACGCCCCGACCCGCCCATGGCTAATGGGCCACCCACGCCCGCTCTTTCGGCCCGTGGGCCCCATCCCATCCGACGGTCGGTCGTTAAATTTCCGAAAGGCTCGAAATCATTGTTTACTGACCCTGCAATCACCACCCGACCTTTTCTCGTGCTTTGGCCTCACTCGCACGCTATCGCGAATCACTTCCCGATAGGTCACCCATCCTTCCACTACTCCAGCTCAAGCACGCTTAACTCTGGAGCTCTTTCAGGATGTGCTCCGGAAAAGGTAAGTCAACTTTGATGACATAGGTAGCCAAATCAATTCTCTTAAGTCTTTCTACATATCACAACTCAGGATGTTACATAAGTAGTATAAATTTTAGTTTTTGGTAGGAGAAATTTTTCTGTTGATTGTTTCAGACTAGAATAGAGTTTCATTGTTGGGCTGGAGATGATATAAAGCTGTAGTTGTAGAAACTCATTCATAAATATCTTACCCATTTAATAAATTTAGTAATGATATAATTTTGATTTACTTTTAAAATCTGAATATTGTTTGTGCAATCAAATTTAACGGATAAAATGCACATCCTAGATTTGAGTATTATCAACACTAAGTTTTATCATAGTATTGTTTGTGCTCAAATTTGTTGGTTTACGTAGACATGAATTAACGCATTCCAGACTTCTCCTCGTGTAGTCGTGTGCTCGGAGAGTTAAATGTGATACGCAAGACCTTCTACATGGAAGTTAGCGTGATTTCCAAATGACTAAAATAAAAAATTGACGGTTATAAAGCATAACTAGGACACGTTGTTGGTGTTCAAAAAAAAAAAAAAGGACTCGTTGTTTCACGATAGGGGGTTCCAAACTCATTCAAAACGTGAACATATGGTGTATCCGCGAAGAAAAACCTTTTGCCTGAAAAAAAGTTACTACTGCCTACCATCAAGCCTTCCCAATCATATTATGGACGGTCGAGTTTGCGTTGTCTTTATGAAAAATGGTTCGGGTAAAACTCTTGTCTATCTTTTTGCCGTTGCCGTAGTATGTCTAAGACCAATTATTCACACATCTAGTAATTAAAAGCTATTACATTGACTATTAATAAAATTTCTATTGATAATCAAAGCTCTAAACTTTGTTTTCTCATACTTGTCGAATTTAAATCAAAGTGGCATTAACATTTTCGTAAGGACGGGTTTTTGATATATATAAATCGGGCTGTATAATTATTGTGTGTTTTATTGATTCTATCTTTCTTTTCTTTTTCTTAAATAATAATACTATTTTTGAATGATGCATGCACCCAACACTTTTCAATTCTGATGGCCTCTTTTATTTACGTGGTCACAAGGATATTCCTTCTTGATATCTCTCCGTGGTTCTTCAAGATTCTTTTTTTTTGTAACTGGTTCTTCAAGATTCTAAGATTAATGTTTTCCATTTTACCTTTAACTTTATATGTACTTTTTAATAGCATTGGCCTGTTTTCTAATTATTTTTTTCATAGTAAAGTCAATGTTTTTTTAAAGAAAGTCGATGTTATAACTTATAATGCGAATGTAAACACTACTAACAAAAAATGATACAAGAGAGATAGTGTTTAGTGAAATTATCTAAACTATTTTTTATAGACCAGCTTATAAACATATATTGATTTGATCAAATATTTCAAATATGTATTCTGATATATTTATATTAAACTATAAAATAGAAATTTGTTTGCTTTTGTAAGAAATAAATTAGTCTTAAATATCATTTATTTGATAGGTTATATATAAAATCCACATAATTCACAAAATCTATTATTTTAATGAAAGATCCAATCTCAATTATCACTTACTATTCTTTAACTTGTCATAATTAAGGAGATTACTTTTTACACTTGACTGACCAGAAAGACCACATAAGGCAAATACATCATGGTTAGATAATCAAACAATTCAAAGGAGACTAATTAATACTAGTTCTTAAATGATTAACTAACACCCATATTTATTTTAAAAACTTAAACTCCAACTAATTAGCTCAACCACATAAGGCAAATACATCATGGTTAGATAATCAAACAATTCAAAGGAGACTAATTAATACTAGTTCTTAAATGATTAACTAACACCCGGCCAGATTTATTTTTAAAACTTAAACTCCAACTAATTAGCTCGACAGATTTTCTTACCCAAATATCTTATGGTTTAGATATATTCAAATGAAAATATACATACTTCCAATTTTATTCATGATTATCTTCCATTTATAATGATTACATCACACAATAGAATCCACACCAAATAAATCTATTGTAATAAGTTTATAAGCTATAAATAGTAAGCTATATTCATCAGCCCATTGCACAAAACAAAAGGACACGTATTCACCGACCTAAAAGATTGGAAATTCAAATTACCTTAACTGTACCTCAAGTGAATTCAATGGCATTGTTGTAGAACGAGTCACAGAGTAAGGGTACAATTAGGGGTGGACACGGATCGAATATCACCATATTTTTCAGTATTTGTGATTTGCTTCGGACTTCACGGATATCTGATTTTCCGATTTACTTTGCTTCGGAAAATTACGGATATTCAGTTTTACGGATATCCGGAAAATTTATGGATATTTGCGAATATTCATGAATATTTACGGATACCTTTTCCACTATGTTTAATACAAGTAAATCTGAAAATATTATACAAATTTGTTCTTATAAAAGATAAATTAAAACATTAATGAAACTATTTCTTTATAAATTCTTAAAAATTCATAAAAAATTCTTATAAATTAAATATTTTAAGAATAATTGTAGTTTTTTATAAAGATCTTATAATTATTTTCTTCATATTACATTTTTATAAGTAATTTTATAAATAAAATTATATAAGATTATACATTAAAACTCTATTTAACTATAGATATATAACTATTTATATAAAAGTCGGAGCGGATCGGATATTCGTCTCTAATTTTTTTAGTATTTGTGATTTGCTTCGTTTTTAACGGATAGTGATTTTTAATATTTGCTTTGCTTGGAAGACTTACGGATATTCGAATTTTTCGGATCGAATAAAAACGAATCAAATCAAATTTAACGAATAAAATACCCAACTCTAGGTACAATAATAAACAATCAATCTATATAATATACGACGCACCATCTCTCTATAATTTATCAATCTATAAATATTAATAATTTTTTATTTATAATCAAAGCTCTAAACTTTGTTTTCTCATACTTGTCGAATTTAAATCAGAGTGGTATTAACATTTTCGTAAGGACGGGTTTTTGATATATATAAATCGGGCTGTATAATTATTATGTGTTTTTATTGATTCTATCTTTTTCTTTTTTTTTTCTTAAATAATAATACTATTATTGAATGATGCATGCACCTTAACACTTTTCAATTGTGATGGCCTTCTTTATTTACCGTGGTCACTACTCACAAGGATATTCCTTCTTGATATCTCTTCGTAGTTCTTCAAGATTCTAGGATAAATGTTTTCCATTTTACCTTAACTTTATATGTACCTCTTAATATCATTGGCCTGTTTTTTAATTATTATTTTCATAGTAAAGTCGATGTTTTTTTTTGAAGAAAGTCGATATTATAACTTACAATGCGAATGTAAACACTACAAACAAAAAATGTTACAAGAGAGATAGTGTTTAGTGAAATGATCTAAACAATTTTTTATATACCGGCTTATAAATATATATTGATTTGATCAAATATTTCCAAATATGTATTTCTAATATATTTATATCAAACTATAAAATAGAAATTTGTTTACTTCGGTAAGAAATAAATTAGTCTTAAATATCATTTATTTGATACGTTATATGTAAAATCTACATAATTCACAAATCTATCTTTTTTATGAAAGATCTAATCTCAATTATCACTTACTATTCTTTAACTTGTCATAATTAAGGAGATTACTTTTTACACTTGACCACAAAAGACCACATAAGGCAAATACATCATGGTTAGATAATCAAACAATTCAAAGGAGATCAATTAATACTAGTTCTTAAATGAAAATCTACATACTTCCAAATTTATTTATGATTATCTTCCATTTATAATGATTACATCACAATAGAATCCACACCAAATAAATCTATTGCAATAAGTTTAGAAGCTATAAATAGTAAGCTATATTCATTCATCAGCCCCATTGCACAAGACAAAGGACACGTATTCACCGACCTAAAAGATTGGAAATTCAAATTTACCTTAACTTACCTCAAGTCAAATTCAATGGCATTGTTGTAGAACGAGTCACAAAGCAAGGGTACAATAATAAAGAATCAATCTATATAATATACGACGCCACCATCTCTCTATATCTTTCTGGAGAGCAACAAACCACAGAGAAAGAAAGAGAGAGAGAAATATTTCGAAAGAGAACCCCAAAGAAGCTTATTACTTACCGTTTCGCCGCTAAGTTTACATTTCTGAGAATTTAACACCGCCATGTGTGGAGGAGCGATAATCTCCGATTTCATACCTCCGCCGACGTCTCGCCGCGTCACGAGCGAGTTCATCTGGCCGGATCTGAAAAACAAGGGGAAAGCTTCGAAGACGAAGAAGCGATCCGATTTCCTCGATCTTGACGATGAGTTCGAGGCTGACTTTCAAGGGTTTAAGGATGATTCATCGTTCGACTGCGAAGATGAATTCGATGTGGATGACGATGTCTTTGCCGATGTCAAACCCTTTGTTTTCACCGCAGGTACCAAGCCCGCCTTAGCTTCCCCTCCCGCTGGTATTGATTCAAAATCTCAAATCTTTTGAATTGGGTTTTGTGTGTTTATGTGTTTAAATGTTCAAAGTTCGGATTTTTATCTTTTTCCGATGAACTTTTTGTTTCATTTTCTACAGGAAAGATGAGAGCTTTGTTATGGGTTCATCTCTGTATTCGTTTTTTAGTTTTGTCTTTTGGATTTTTATTGCTCAATAGACAAAAGTTAAGATCTGAATAGCTTTTTGAAAGTTTCTGGGGAAAGAGACAAGAGATAGATCTTTCTAGCTTTGTTCTGTTACATGATTGCTAGACTTTGTTTATTTCTAGACATATTGAGAAGGTCATCAACTGGTAAAGGGTTTGACTTTTCTGTTTTTAGGTGTTATCGTTTTTAAAGTTCTTGAAATGATTTAGATCTTCTGGATCTTGGTTTTCAGATGCTTTTACGTAAGTTTCTAGCATCGATTATTGTTAAAATCTGTGTATATTGTTGGTTTTGTTACTACGTTGTTGTTTGTGAAGAGATGATACAGTTTTGTTTACGTGTGTGATTCGACCGTGCTTTATGAGTTTATCATCTGATTGATTGAAATTTGCGTGTGTTTGACTTCATTAGGTTCAGTTACTGGCAAGAAAAACATAGAGTCTGGTGGACAAGCTGAGAAGTCTGCTAAGAGAAAGAGGAAGAATCAGTACAGAGGGATCAGGCAGCGCCCTTGGGGCAAATGGGCCGCTGAGATCCGTGATCCCAGAAAAGGCTCCCGGGAATGGCTTGGAACATTCGACACCGCTGAGGAAGCAGCAAGAGCTTATGATGCAGCTGCACGCAGGATCCGTGGCAACAAAGCTAAGGTGAATTTCCCAGAGGTGACGGTCCCTAGCGTCTCCCAGAAACGCCCTATAGCTAAGACCAGTAATCTGAAGAAGCCAGTGGCTAAACCAAACCAAAGCCCAACTTTGGTTCAGCAGCCAAGTCAGTACTGCAACAACTCCTTCGACAACATGGGACATGACTCCTTTGGTGCTGTGAGTTTCTTGGAAGAGAAGCCTCAGATGTACAACAATCAGTTCGGGTTAGCAAACTCGTTCGAGGGATACCAGTATTTCAGTTCTGACCAGGGCAGTAACTCATTGGACTGCTCTGAGTTTGGGTGGAGTGATCACGGCCCCAAGACACCCGAGATCTCTTCAATGCTGGTCAATAACAACCAAGCTCCTTTCGTTGAAGAAGCCAATGCAGCCAAGAAGCTCAAAACCAACTCTGAGGATGGGACGAGCAACAATGATAGTTCTGATGATCTGATGGCATACCTCAACAACGCCTTGTGGGAGTCTCCGTTAGAAGTGGAAGCTATGCTCGGCGTAGATGCTGCTACTATGACTCAGGAAGAGGGAAACCCAATGGACCTATGGAGTTTAGATGATATCAACTCCATGCTGGATGGTGGAGTCTTCTGAAGTGATTGATGGGTTTACCTTGTTTGTAAATAAAGCTCTGTGTGTGTTGGTGAGTTTTCAAATACATTGGTGAAGACAAACAGCCTTAGCTTTGGTGTATTTAAACCTCAGTTTGGTTTTTGTGTGTTGTTGTCTCGCAGGGTTTTGCTGTTGGGGGAAATGGTACAAGTCACACCTGGAGCTTATTGCATCGTTATCTTATATGAGTCTCTTTCCAATGGAGATTGTCTCTTTTGAATTCCTGAAATAAAAGGGGTGATGAAGTAAATAGAGTATATTATTATTTCTATCTAATGAGTCTCTTCCTTGATTTTTTTTTCTTGTTTGTATTTTTATGACAGTTTATTAATGTTTGAAAAACTCTTTTTGATCTTTCTTTTAATAGCTTATCATCATCACCCTCGAAAGTGTTTTTGTTTTTGTACCCCCAAAACTTATATAAAAACTGTCTGGAGCTTCTGTTTGTTCTATGACTCTCCTGTGTCTATTAAAACTTCTGCTTGCTTGGTAGATGATTTGATATTGATAAACGCTATGTTCTTTACTCATTCATCGTATATAATCGAACAGCTTTACTTTTAATCTCTTTGAAAAGGAGAAAAGATTCGGAAAAGAACATAGGGAATAGTGAAACGAAGTTATTCTTGTGAACTTTCTCGTGAACCTTTTGGTGAAAATACATCCACGTTGCTGACAAGTGACAAGAGTATGATAAAATAAAATCCACCTAAATGATTCTATAGGGGCACACCAAGGATGTGATGAAAAGTGGTTCAATGTATGATCAACGTGGCTGCGACTATTTCTCAAACATATTAGTTTGTTGACAAACATTTTAGTAGTTAAGATCACTCTGTGATCGTTGACAAAATAATTGCTCACCACAAAGAAGAAATGAAAACACACAATGAAAAATTTACTTACATCTGATTTGGAGTTCTTTTGATTTGTCTAATCGAATCAGTTCACGCGAACATTATAACCATTTCAAGAACGGTCAAAACAACGTTCAAGTTCCCTATGGGAAGTAAGTCTAACTACCCTTATTTTGATTCTAGATTTTATTTGTAAAACCAAAACCACACAGCTTAGTTGTGTTTGCATGTTTCTACATCTAACCTTTGCTTTTTACCTCTTTAAGTAAAACTGTATTAATTCATGGCCTTATATATTCTTGTCTGTGTATGTGCAGAAGTTCTAATGTTCTTTCTATATGTGGTTCGATTGTGATTGTTTTAGTAAAATAGGGTTTAAAGAAGTGAAAAAGGCTTGTTGTGGGAGTGGACCGTTAAGGGAAGCAGTACGTGTGGATACATATCAGGAACGTCCCGTGATTGAAACTTTCACTAAGCTTAGTTGCTCACCACAAAAGGAAAACAATTTACGAAAATGAAAAGATTTACGCCGACAAAATAAAGATTTGCATTTGATTTGGTATTCTTTTGATTTGATAAAAACTAATCAGTTCACATGATATAGTTAAAGTTTTCCATTGACCAGCAGTCCCGTGAAAGACAAGAAACTGATATACAGCTTTATATTCAATTATTTCAAGCATATTTTATCCAAAGTTTGACTGACCAATACAAATGTATTATATTTTAAATAGTTCCATCCCATTTTATAATCTCATTTAGACTATTCAAAGAGGACATTTTGTAATTTAAGTTTGGAAAATCAAAAACGAAACTGTCCAGAAACGTCCGGTATCATTTTTCTTCATTTTGTTTCTATCTGGCTTTGACTCACTATCACCTTTATATACACAGTCGTTGTTCTAGTTATATATCACACAACACATTTTATACAAAAAGAACTAGCTTAAAATACACTTTATATGGCAAACAATGAGCGATTTTATTCGATATTATTACTCTTTTCGACTATAGTTTCATCGATCAATCTAATAAGCTGCGAGAAAAGTCTGATAACGAACCAAGCAGCGTTTTTTGTGTTCGGAGACTCCGTGTTCGACGTTGGCAACAACAATTACATCAACACACACCGAGCTGCTCAGGCTAATGTTTGGCCGTATGGCCAAACCACATTCAAGTTCCCGACCGGGAGAAATTCTGACGGCCGTTTGATTCCAGATTTTATCGGTATAATAATCAAAAGCGTACATATCCATATTATTCGCATAATTTCGTTTAAATCTAGTGATATATAAAAATTTTGTGAAACAATTTTTGCTACAAATGCAGCGGAATACGCTTGGTTACCGTTGATACCGCCTTATCTACAGCCCGGAAATGGTGTCAATCAGTTTACTTACGGTGTTAATTTCGCTTCTGCCGGCGCCGGAGCTTTGGTCGAAACATATCAACCACAGGTATTTAATTACTATATTTTCTTAGCATCACTTTCTCGTTATATACAATTTCAAAGGTATTTGAAAAAGGTCTAGAGTTGCTTATATCTCTTAACCTATCTAAATTGTTTCAAATGTTTTCTCTTTGTATCTCTACTTTAGAATGTGATACCGTTGGGAAGCCAGTTAAACAACTTCAAAGACATGGAGAAGATGTTGAAAGATAAACTAGGAGATGCAGAGACCAAGAGGATAATCTCAAGAGCTGTTTATCTCATACAGATTGGTCCTAACGACTATTTTTATCCCTTCTCCATTAACGCTTCTCATTTTGAATCCAATAGCAAAGACAAATTCGTGGATTATGTTATCGGTAACACCACGACTGTGATCGAGGTATTTGTATATAAATATATATATATGGACTAACTATAATTCGATACAAAACTATAATTTATCAATATGCTAAGCTAGTAATTAATCATATTCTATAATTTTTTTGTATTATTCTTTGTAGGGAATTTATAAACTCGGAGGAAGGAAGTTTGGGCTCATGAACATGGGTCGACTCGACTGTGTTCCGGGACTGCTAACAATGGATCCAACAAGAATAGGATCATGTTTCGAACCCATCACTGAGTTGATAAAACTTCACAACGCAAGGATTCCAAATGTCTTAAGAGATCTACAACGTCGATTACCCGGTTTCAAATACTCACTCTTCGACTCTTACACTGCTGGAACCGAAGCTATGGAGAATCCCACAAAACACGGTATCAAGCTTTTGTGTGTTATTTATTTTTGTTTTAAAATAATGTCCCATGTCTACGACGTGGACTCAAATATAATGCATGCTTCGATTGTGAATTTCGTTCTGGTAACTAGGGTTTAAGGAAGTGAAGAAGGCTTGTTGTGGAAGTGGACCGTTCAGGGGAAGCAGTACGTGTGGGTACCGAGCAGGAACGTCTCGTGACTTCGAGTTATGTGAAAATGTGAGTGACTATATGTTCTTTGATGGCTCACACACGTCCGAGAAGGCTAATCAACAGACCGCTGAGTTGATGTGGGACGGTCCGTCCGATCTTGTTGGACCCTACACTCTCAAAACCTTGTTTCAAAACTTTTAATGATCGATGAATCAAGAACATGTGGTTACGAACGACAATAAATTTGATGATTGTATGATAATAATTTGAAAATAAATAATAGTATGTATTACCAAAAAAAATGTATATTACTGTATATATATACTCAAATTCAAATATTACTACATCCAAATATTCAAAGCATCGAAATAGTGAAGCAAGCCGATTGATATTGACATTTGGGATTTTGGATCATTCTGATTTAGGTCACTTCGAGCACACAAAAATAAAATAACATAATTTATTTTTTGTCGACAGCTTTACAGACTCATATTGACTCTATGAACCAAACTGGAGGATCCGCATCCATGTAAACGACATAAGACGGTTGCTTTCTTGCACTGCGTGCTAGACTGTCCGCCTTTGAATTTTGCGTCCGTGGTACATAGATAACCTCTGAGGAAGTGAAGCTTCTCTTCAAACTTCTTATATCTTCTAAATAACTTGCAAATGCTGGCCATTCTTCTGGTTCCGAAACAATCTTCGCCAACTGCGAGCAGTCCGTTGCAAATGTAACCGTATACTGTCGTAAATTCCGCATACATTCCATTAACCAAATGAGAGCCTCAATCTCCGAATGTAGAGGAGATAGACTTGCTCTTGTATTCCTTGCACCCATCAAGCCATCAAACCCTTCCAAAGTACTATACCACCCTTGTCCTGAAAATATATCCTTTTCTTTCCATGATTCGTCCGAGAAACACCATCTACCAGAGATAGTCGGCACTGGTGCCATATATGAAATTCTAGATTGTTCAATTCTCTGAGTAAGAGCACTCTGCGCCTCATTCCATAGGCGGGACTCAGATTCGGCCAACTGAAGGATATCCCGTGGATCAATATCCAAATTACTAAAAACTTTATTATTACGTGCCTTCCAAATCTAATATTATAAAGATGAGTATGCTCTCTCCTGAGCTATGCCACATATGCATCCAGGTCACTAATTCAGGCTTCCAGACGCCGACACGTGTCCATATAATCAAAACACGTCGTTCCATTTTTTCCCTGCGTCATGGGCTTCTTTATGTTTTTGTGTGGGTTTGGGCTGAGAAATTTGAATATGTGTTCGGCCCGTTCGAAAAAAATCGCCCTAACCCTAATATGGCCGCACAAGAGAGACGAAGGTTGTTTCTCCTCTTCCTGTGACGGCTACCGATGCCGTTTGAGCTTCTTATCACCATCTGAAACGGTCCGAGTAAAAACTCCGTGTTTAATATCATTGATTCACTCTCCACGATGTGTCTTCGAAGCGTCGTTTAGATCTAAGAGGTGGTGTGGGTTCCGTATAAATATATGTGACATTTCTCTCCTTACCTCTCTCATCATGCGAAAGAGATGGAGATTCCGCCGGTAAATCAAGTTAGCGCTCTTGATCGAGGTCCGATTCCAAGTCGGGGTCGTCTGAAACAAAACGGCGGCGCTTCATACATGGAGGTGGAAGAGAAGAGAGGAGGTGAAGAACATCGTACCTGTGGCTGTTCCAGTTAACGAGCGCCGTCGGGGAGTTTACAAAGGTAGCCATCGAATCTTCTCGAAAAAGAGAGCGTGACGACCAACCATTTCTAGTTCCATTGATGATTTTGAATTTGTCTGTGAAAATTGGAAGAGGATAGATTTGGTGCTGACTTCTTCAGAAGAGGTCTCTTTACTTAATGACGTCGTTTCATGTACCTTTTGATTGCAGTTTGTCTTTTGTATATCATTAGTGAATAGTGATCATTCTCTTTCTTCTTATTTAAAAAAAATTAACATTTCTGTATGTTAGAATTGCACGGAAGATGATGATTCCAATAATAAAGCAAGTTTTTTTAAGGAGAAAGAAGAGGAGGACCATGAGTTAGAGAAGAAAGTTAGAAGAGAGGAAAGGGAGATCTACTAATTCTGGTAAGTCTGGAAAAAGTAACCCACTCACTGATATTGTTTGATATAATTTTTTCATGTCGAAAACAGAGTGTGTTGAAGGTTTTGACGTGTGCAAGAGCTCAAAGGAGGTTTTGGTGTTGCTTAATGTTTTGCATCTGTTTCATGATTTCATCAAAGACTGATGGAGTGATGGGTAACATGGCTTTTCTGCTTCTTCATGATGACAGCAAGATGCTTTGTCGAGTAAACAATACAACATTCATGTTTCCGGTAACAATATTCTACCTCCACTTAAAAGCTTCACAGAGCTGTCGTCGAGGTGCGTGGAATCAGATGTTATTTAGACAGTAGTTTGAAATTTTATTGTTGAAGGTTTTCATCCATATATGGCAATGATTTACCCTGGATCTTTCGTTCATTGACATGCTTTAGTTATGTGTTATAAATCTTTAGAATACTTAGCTTAGTGGTTTTCAGACTGATCAAACTTCAGATTATGAACCAAGGACAAGCCTATGGAGCATTCAGCGATGAAATGCATATCATACTTGCTGAGACAAAAAGGTAAGAAGATCACAAACAAAGAACTGGTTTTCGGTGTGAGAGAGTTTCTTGAGTATGAATGTTATGCTCAACAACCTTGGCTGTATCAGAGGGATAGTAATACGGGTGCTCCATTCATATGCTGAAATGATTTTTTAGATTTAGTTGCTTTGAAGTATTCCGAAGATGTTGAATCAGTTTGTTTTCATTCGAAATAAATAAATACATGTGTACTTTAATTTAACTGTTTCATTAACACACATAGCTTTGAGATCAATACCCAAATCTAACCAGCTTAACCCAAACCAATTTGGTATTGATTCAGACTCGGTTATACAGTTTGAAAGGTGTTTTTACTTAAACAAATTCGTTGGTACTGTCAATCAATTTTTTGACTTTGCCAATTATGTTTGGTAACAAAAACAAACAATTCAACCGATAATGTGGATATTAAAAATATCAACAAATATTAATGAAACATAAATAATTGATACATACTGTTTCAATCGATAAATGAAGAACATGGTAACTTAATAAGTTTTTTAGTTCCAAGTTAGATATGTGTGAAAAACAATAAAACTCCATAAGTAATAAAATCATATTTTAAATTTTTGTATGTAAATATATTGTTTCATTAAATCATAAATTAAAAAGACTATAAAATTTATATAATCGGAAACAGAGAAATTTATTCTATTTTACTATAAAATGTTTTCATTTCTAATTCTGTTTTACATTTCAATATTTTGTGTTAGTTTTAATTAATTACATAAACAAATTTTGTATTCTATCATCTAGATTTAACACACACAAAGTATATCAAATATTCCGTAACAATATCTGAAATTAAAATTTATAAAATTTAACTAATATAGTATACTACATATTTTAAAAATATTAATTATTATTAAAATATTAATTTCTCAGTACACTTACAAACAAACTTCAATTCTAACAAATCTGCAGATGGCATTTCAAAGCTGCTAGATTCAATTCTAGAGCTTAAACCGAGAAGTATCATTACTGGTGTGTAAATTTTCTACTCTTTAATGCGCCCTTAACCGTTCCTATGTCTTTATACGCGAGGTCATCTGATTAATATGTAGAAGAGAGTCCGAGTCAGTCAACTAATATTGGATAAACATATATAGAAACTAAACAAAATAAGTGTTAGCAGTTGGTAGAATCCCATCTAGGCATTATTTCATGTAACTAGAATAATAGACTTTAATGTTATTTGACAAAATTTAAAAGTATAAATGAATCGATTATATGTCATTGGTGAAACAAAATAAACCAATACATAAAGGAAACAGTAAATATAAGAAAAAATTTATAAGTTTGTTTTTATGATATATATAAAATATCTTAGGTTATTCTATATATCTCACTAAACAGATAATATTTTTAAAAAGTTGCATCATGAATTTTTTTTTTAAAAAATCTTTGAACATAAATACACAACTGTTATGAGAAAAAAAGTTTACATCACAGCCTGAGTAAGAGACACCTTATAATATAAGAAAAAAAAAAAGACTAGATAACATAATTCAAAAAAATAGATCATAAACTATATATACCAAAACTAAAATAGAACAATTTTAACTATAATCTACGGTAAAAACTAAATTTAGTTAAAACATAAGATAATCCACTAAAGTATATAAAATTAAACAAAAATATGTGATCTATTTACAAGTTTGATTCTTTTCTGCTAACAATTTTTTTTTTTTTTTAAAGAATCTCACAGGATTTTTATGGTCATCCAACTCCAGAAAATTACAAGCAATGATGTAATACCACATCTAATTCTTAATATATAATTAAAATATAGATGAATTAACAAAAGAAAATCATCTTAAACCTTTTAGCAATAAATAAGAAAATCATATTTTTAAAAATAACAAGTAATATTGATTTTAAAAAATCATAACCAATTTTTCAGATAACTTGGTTTATTAGGTCTTCAAATACAATAACATGTACACAATTTAACTAATATGTATATTTTGAAACAATAACAATTTATATTAAATATTTGCTATAACTATTTAAATTTTTTGTTATTTTTCATCCCGCCCGTAGAGCGGGCCGGCCCTAGTATACCATAAGATCCATGCAAAATGATGATCTTCGATTACTGGAGGAACCCGCCAAAACAAATGATCCATATTTGCAAATAAAGAGTTACGAGGAAAAATCACTGGATTTGATGAAATATTAGAAAATGCCCAGACTTGAACCGCAGGTGGGCATTCGAAAAACACATGATTGATGGATTTTTCATGATCTCTGCACCTGTTGCAAATAGTATCTCCCTGTAGTCATGTTGCTTGAAGATTCTTCTTTACCGCTAGACATCCAGACAACATTTGCCATAAAAAGTGTTCATCTTAGGTGGACATCGTATTTTCCAGCAAAATGCTTTCAAAGGGACGATAGATGGTCCCAATTCTGGTAAAGCTCTTTCTCTATCCGGGTACACTCTTTCGATTTGATAGGCAAATTTTACCGTGTACCTCCCATTATTAGTGAAATGCCAGCCATCACGATCTATTGTCTGAGATCTGCTTAATGGAATACTTAAAATAATTTTTACATCTTCAGGGGCTACCAGACTCTGAATTGTTTGTATATTCTAAGTTCTCGAGTTTTCATTAATGAGTGAATCTACCGTAAGATCGGGGAAGAGATTGTGTTGATATTTATTTGCTGGTCTCGGGTGAGTGGATGGGAGCCAGGGATCGTTTCATAATGAGATAGACGATCCTGATCCCACCCTTTTGATTAGTCCTTTGCTAACCAGAGATCTAGCAGAAACAATACTACGCCATCCATATGATGACGAGTATATATGAACGAATCAGTTCCAAAGGCGATACATTCCTGAAATACCGACCTTTGAATACCCGGGAAAAGAGAGTCTGAGGTTTCTCTATTAGTCTCCATAATTGCTTTCCAAGCATAGCTGTGTTAAAGTCTGTGAAGTCTTTAAAACACAGTCCTCCATCTTCCTTGGGTCGACATACTTTGTCCCATGATTGCCAGTGCATACCCCTCGAGCCTTCTGGGCTCCACCAAAATTTTGTCACTGCACTCATGAGCTTTTTTATTACTGATTTTGGAATACGGAAACTGGACATTACATGATTTGGTAACGTCGTCACTACCGATTTTATAATCATTTACTTTCCTCCATTAGAGAAAAACTTGAAAGTCCAACCATTAACTCTATTATTCAAACGCTCTTGAGCGAAACTGAAAACTTGGATTTTTAGATCCTCCTAGATTCTCAGATATTCTCAAATAAAATTCCATCCCACCTTGATTTTGTATCTCGAGTATGCGATTTTAAAACAACAGACTTTTTTTCTGGTTAAGAAACAACAATATGCGATTTATCGACCTTCATTAAGGAAATGGGCCGTTTTATTATTGGTCCAGGATGTAAAGCCCATTGTTAATTAACTCGTTGTCGTATTTCTGGTGGTTTTACTATTGGGTCCAAGATTAAAGCGTTAATCAGGTCAACGTCATTTTAATCTCATCTATATTATTAAAATAGAAGTACATTTAGAAATTACCCCTTAATTTTTCAACTTATTTACACCACTATGCCATTGACAATTAATGAATCTATTTTTTAGTTTCCTTTGTCTTTTACAGATTAATAAATGCATGTCTTAAAGATCTATTTTAAACTAACCAAAAATAAAAAATCGTTAGAATATTAAATATTTATATATACGAGTTACCTTAAATAAAAATAGTTATAATAAAAGGTAGATTCTTAGTGAACATGAATCATATATTTTCCACACTTTTTTCTACACATGTCTAAAAATATTGAACATGAATTATGTCATACTGTCTGATTATTTTTCATATGTCAGTAATTTCAAATTTCACAATTTTATTATATTAAAATATGATAAAGTAATATATTTGGATAAACCTAAATATACTAATAATTATAGACAAATATCTCACATTTCTCAATCAATATCTACAAAAAACAAGATATTTTCAAATTCAATGCCAAATTTTGACTACAATTTTAAAATATTATTTCCAAAGACATCCTCCTACATTTATGGCATTTGAATTTTATATTATATTCCTTATAATTTTAAAATGGATGCATTTGTATAAGGGGGTTATTTATTTTTGAATTCGACTGAATTTATTTCTTTGTTTTTTTTCCGCTTGAAAATATTATTGATTATCAATAGCAATAAAATTATTAACTATCCAATAAATAACATTACATGAACATATTTGTCTATTCACACTACACGATTTTAAAACACTAAAATAAATTTAACACATCTTACTCTTATTATTTTTCTTTCCATAAATATTTACATGAATCGTAGTTTGATGTTTTTCATTAATATTTAATATTATTTAATTATCTGATAGATTTTGTTATAGTTGATATTTTATGTTATAGTTTTAACAGGTTTATTTTATCAAACACGTAAAATGTTAATAATTTTTATAGAGTTTTACCGGGTTAACCGGTGTCGGTGCTTTTTGGGTTTTTACAGATTTTATCATGTTTTTGAACTTTTTTGTTAAATCCTAACCGGATTACTAACGGATCACCGGATTTACTAGCCATGATTTTGGGTCGAGAACTAAAACATTTAAACTGCCAATAAATTTGTTATTTTCATCTATTAAACTAAGTTGGCATTGTTTCATCTATTCCCTCCATAGCTAATGAATAACTAAAAAAAGAAATTTAATACCCGTGCGGTCGCACGGATCAAGGTCTAGTCTAATCTATTAAAAGAGGAATACAAAAAAAAAATTACCCCTTATACTTGCACAAAATTTACGAACCAATGCCATTGAGATATTTATGGAATCTACCTTTAATATTCTTTTTCTGTTTTATTAATATATTTCCTAAATTGATTATTAACTTAAAAATAGGCAACATTGACATTAACATTGCTCTCATTATACAACATCGTAATTACTTGATCCCCATTTTGTAAACTACAAATCCAGTTTTTATTAATGAAATCAGGTATACTAGACCTTGATCCGTGCGACCGCACGGGTATTAATTTTTTCTTTTTAATTTTTTTTGTGCTAAATGATGTTTCTATCAAAATTAATTATATTACAATAAGTATTTTTATGTGCATGTAAACAGTTTATTGTATCACAAATATTTGGTATCATATAAACAAACCCAACATATATATATAACAAAATTTATGTATACTATATATTGAAAATAAATTTTTATATTAAAGATATATTAGATCTTGAGAAGTAAGAGTTAATATGGTATACCAAAATTAAATAATTAATTATAACATTTCTAAGAAAAATATTATTATTCAAATTCTATATATATAAAAAATTTGGATTAGAATTTGTAAAATAATAAAATGAAAGTATATTAATTTAAATGATTACAAATTATTTATGGGTTTAATTTTGATAGAAGAAGAACGAAAGGTTTGTTGTTTGATCCGCGCATCCGCGCAAGTGTTTGTTTTTTTATAAGCGATAATATATATATTTTTAAAAAATTTAGCTGTCTAAATTATTTTTTAAAAAGGTATTTTAAACACACTAATTTTATAGTTTATGTTGGGTAATTTTAGTATATCTTATAAACCATCAATTGTATCATCCTTATTTTTAAAATATGACCCGTATATTTGCACAAATGTATTTTTATTTGTATGGATCAAAATTTTACGAAAATGTATAACTAAATTTTTGTATATACTATTTAAATATATGGTCCAATATATTTTCTACTTTTTAACATTTATTATACTGAATTTACATTGGATATTATTTATATGAAAATATATGTAACATAACATATTTATATATTAATCTATAAATTATATAAATGTTTCTTTTTGTGACTTTTGTTTTTATTATTTGATAATTATATGTCTTTGAAAACAATATTGTTTAATAACCTATTTAAAGATATATAGGTAGAGAATTAATAAGAAAAAATCCTAAAAGATATGTTAATTAGTATGAAATTAATTATTATGTATATATGGAATTAGTAAAATAATTACCATATAATTTATGTATTTAATTACGAAATATATATATGGAAAAAACAAAGAATATTAAAAGCTAGGCTTATTAATTATTGTTGCCATAATGTTTTAGTTAGAATTAGATTTTGGAAATGCATTAATTAAAGTGAAAAGACAAAGAATCCTATAAGATAGGTTAATTAATAACTTCAGTGGTATGCCATTGTAAATAAGTTGAAAAACTTTGGAACATTTTATATGTGTACTTCTGAATTAATAAAGTAGATAAACTTGATGTGTAACAAATCCAATTACATTTATGTTAACTTAGTAGCTTTGTTCTTCTGGTCGACTAAAGAATATCATATAATAATCTGCTATATATAAATATATTTAATAATAGAACGGGATTTTATAGCTTTATATATATATATTCTATTATCCTTCACAATAATAATTTTGGTTATGCTAAGAATTCTAATAAAGTGCATATTGTTTAAGTTGTTAAGCGATCACATATTTAAATTTAAAACTTAATTTATATTTTTTATATCATAAATAAATTAAAAAAAATCTCGAGAAAGATGTAAAATAAATATTTACAATTGATTACGCAAAATCTGAAACAAACGAAGTTTTAGCTGATTTTTTTGAAACAAATTGGTAAAATATATGAAACAGGCTGAAACAATTTGGTAAACTTCAATAACACATGAGTGGTTTTCAATCACATAAAAGTACTCATTAGAGAAAAACATCTAATCTATTACTCCTTCTGTTTTTAACTGTAAATAGTTTTGCTTAAAAGCACGAATGTTTAGAAAGTTGTTATTTTTTAAATAATATCATTTAATCAATTAATTCAATTAATCATAAAAAATCTAACATTATTTCAATGGTTATACAATATTCAATAAATGAAAAGGATGTATTAAACTACTTATATTTTGAAACAAACACTTTTTTCTAACACTACCTACAATTAGAAACAGAGGGAGTAAAACAAAAGTACATTTAATACTTAACCCTATTTTTTTCTTAATACTTTGATTGCTACTGAGTTTGAATGGGTCTCTGTTTCCGTCATTAATAGTGTTTGGTTAATTTAGTTACAGCCTATTATACTTAGTTAAGACACATACTGGGTTTGTTCCAATTAGTAATTGATTTTATTTTTCAAACATAAACTACCAATATAGCTAACATTACCAATACCGAAAATCAATTTATCGGTAATCATTTGAAAATAAATAACCATCAATTATCTTACCAAAAGATTCCTCAAGTTCACCATTCATATTTTTATATTTTATTTGATGTTTTGATTTTAAAAACAAGTGAATTGATTAAAACATTAATAATTCGTATACGGAAGAAGTATACAATAACTAATTTAATATTTTTCTACATGAATAACATATATCAAATTTTCTATAAAAAGCTACATACTCTATTTTTTTGGCATCCGCTACATACTCCATTTATATTATATATATATAAATTATTTCAAAACTCAAAATACTAGGGTATAAATATAATATAAAATTAACATTGAAACAAATAAAAAATAAAATTAAACTTATTGTATTACAATCATTTCTCTTTCCTAAAAAACTCATTCAATACAAACCAAAATTTAATAATGTCTTAGAATAGTATATAATAAGAAACAAACAACATTCAAACAATATGAGATAATATTTATTGTTTAAGACAATAACTAAATTAGTTTGATCAAATCGCCTATAAAATTATTGTGTTCAAAATACATATTAAATAAATATATAATATTGATAATTTTTTAAAAAACATATGTTAAATCATATTAAAAAGAATTAAAAATTAAATAGAACATCTGTGCGGACGCATGGGTCAAAATTTAGTTAATCATTCTTGTATAAAGCGACTCAAGACGACTCTGCTTCTAGACCCCTAGACCACCGTTTTTATTTATTTTTACTTTCAAAAAGAAAGATACTAGAATTTGAGAAAATACATAAACAACACCGGTCAAATATTCTTATCATGATAATTATAAGTTTTGGCACTACATCGGCAAAAGCTTTAGAAATTTCTCACGTTCAGTGTCGTCGCAAAGGTAGTAAGTCCACAGTATATCTTGGATCGCATCAGCTATTTTTTCCTTTTCTCTAACAGAACACCGTTGCATTTTCTAATTCACTTGACTAATCCAACATAAACAGTATGAATGTAAAACTTTCCTTAACAATTATAATATAATTACTTTACTTCTGGTTACTTTCAATGTCACAAGTTTGTTTTTTCCTGGTCAAATTTCTAGACCAGATAACATAACATTGAAAGTCGATCAACTAAATAAAATAATACAAATGTATATTCTAATAAATGCGTCGTTAGAAGGTACCTATACTGCTATAGTATTATAAAGAGTTATTTGAGGCTGTATTCGTGAACTCCGCAGCCGTATACAAAATATTTTTGAATTTGCAAAAGTACAAATTATTATTTGAGTCTTGTCTTCGTCAAAACTCCGCAGCCGTATTCAAAAATAATCGAGTCTTTGATGAAAATTATATTCAAAGTCGCACAACTGAAATATATGATTACAAAGACAAGCAACTTGACCGCGTTACAATATTAAGACATACTATAGTATTCAACATCTTGTGTGTATATATAAAACGAACCAGCTAATAGTTCTGTATAGGAAGAAAAAAAAGACTACAACTCAAACATGGCAAGTTCTAAAGTTAGTCCGATGATCGTCATCCTATTCATCTGCACGATAAGCTTATCGTTAGGCTCGATTACCTGCAAGAACGACTTCGTTACGAACCAAGCCGCTTTGTTCGTGTTCGGAGATTCTCTGTTCGAAGCTGGAAACAACAACTACTTCGATTCACTCCCTGGTTTCCGGTCAAATTACTGGCCGTATGGTAAAACAACGTTTCAGTTTCCGACCGGGCGGGTTTCCGATGGTCGGATAATGATAGATTTTATCGGTAAATCATCAGTTCTACAACATCTTCTTACATTTTAATTGTTTTTGTTTAGACAAAAAAGAAGTTATAACCAAAATTTTTATACTTGTGCTTTATTTATGTTACCATACTAATGCATGGTGCTGATTTTGGACGTTGCAGCTGAAGATGCTTGGTTACCATTGCTCCCACCAAATCTACAACCTGGTTACAGCAGCAGTCAACTAACCTACGGTCTTAATTTCGCTACCACAGCCGCCGGAGTATTTGCCGCAACTTTTCCCGGAGTGGTAATTAATCTCTTCTGAAACAAAACATAAATAACTAAGTTAATATATTTGACTAAAATAAATGACTTTGACCTTCTTTTTTTCACCAAAGTCAAAAGACTTGGGGACGCAACTAAGCAGCTTCAAGAACGCATCGCAAGTGTTGAGATCGAAACTAGGAGATGCAGAGGCTAGAAGAGTCATCTCGAAAGCTGTTTATCTCTTTCACATTGGAGCAAATGATTATCAATACCCTTTCTTTGCAAATACCACAACTATTACTACCACTACCAAAGAGAGATTCGTTGATTTCGTTATTGGTAACACAACCAACGTCATCGAGGTAAATAACATATTTGATAACTTTAAGCAGAGAATATATTAACTCGAAAAAAGAAATATATTTAGAAATTTTTATTCTGAATAAATATGATTTTTTTCTTGAGGAATACTTTATGATAACATTAAAACATTATTTTATTCTAAAAATTGTACACAAAAGAAAAAATTATCAAAATAGTATTAATTAAAAGCTGAGTTTAATTATTTTTATATATTGACTTTGAAATTAGCAATTAAGGTTTATATTCTAGTACTTAAGAGGTGATATTAGTATCAAGATTTAAAGTTTAAAGTATTTTAGTGATTTTACTTTTAAATTAATGATATTTTGATAATTTTTATGTATTATTTTGTTATAATTATTTTTCGGCTATCTAAAATATTTACCTTTTTCTCTAGGAATTGTATAAAATGGGAGCAAGGAAGTTCGGATTCTTGAGCTTGGGTCCATACGGTTGTACACCAAGCTTTTCTATAACTGACCCGACAAAGATAGGATCATGTTTCGAGCCAGTCTCGGACCTGATCAACCTCCATAACCAAGAGTTCCCTAAAGTTTTGAGGCGTCTAGAGCGTCAACTATCAGGATTCAAATACTCTCTTCACGACTTTCACACTTCTCTTCTCCAAAGAATCAACAATCCTTCACGATACGGTTTCAAGCAAGGGAAGATGGCATGTTGCGGAAGTGGACCGTTGAGGGGAGTCAATACATGTGGATTCAGAAATGGACCGTCGCAAGGTTACCAGCTATGCGAAAACGCTGATGATTACATCTTCTTTGATCCTTCTCATTTGACGGAGAAGGCTCATGGACAGATCGCTGAGCTGATTTGGAGTGGATCGCCTAATGTTACTGCACCTTACAATCTCAAAACATTATTTGGACTCTAAGCTTTTCATTCAATGTAAACGGTTTTATTTTATTTTATTTTGTACTTATGCATGAAAAATAATATGAGTTTTAGACACATGCACAACTTTAAACAAAGAGGAGACTGAACTTTTACTTTATGAAAACTTGTTTACAACTATTTATAAGGAACTTGGATCTCTTAAGCCCTAAAAACCACAACCATAATCGTTGGATAAGTCATAAGTGTCTCATTCTAGACCACTACATACAGATCGACAATGGCTTGAATTTGTTGTGCAATACTACTTCTCCAGCTGGTTTCACCACCCTTAAGATTATACAACTTTGTTTCAGTTTTGAATGAAACACAAACGCTCCATCATTAGGCTCTTGTTGAATTGGGCTTTGGGTTATATCTCTGAGGTCCACGACTATCCTTCGTTTTTGACCCATGACTGAGCCCACTTTGTCATATTCCTTTCCACACAGTGACACAGCTCCGTTCTTCGAAGCAGAGTAGTATTACTTCCATGATATACTTTTGTCCTGTCACACATAAATATGGTGATATCCGATCTATGTAGTAAATAAGAGAAATTGGGGATGCTTTGAGGAGAGTATCTATTTTCTGCCGGCTCTTTTGATATTCATCCTGTTTAATAAATAACTTCAGCAAAAAAAAGAATGAAAAGAGTTAAAACAAATGCTCTTATAAAGTGATTAAGTGATCCTAATTTATATACATGCATATCCAAAATTTTCTTTCAACATTATTCTATTTTTTTAATTATCTTTTACTTCTTTTTCAACATCTATACTATTATTTATGAAATGATTTTGTTTACTTGTCACATTCTACATATTCTTAGGAAATTTTGATTATTTGTCGCCTTCTCTAGTTTTAGGGAATTTTGCTTATTTGTCACATTCTTTATATTCTTTGGAGATCTTACTTATTTGTCACATTCTCAATATTCTTAGGAGATTTTGCTTATTTGTCATTTTTATTGTTTATTTGTCATATTTTCCATAATTTTAGATAATTTGTTTATTTATTATGTTTTTAATAATTTTAGTTTTGATTATTTGCAGGTTATTTATTTATTTGTTATATTTATAAATAATTTTAGGTGATAATTTTAGTTTTACTTACTTGTCTTGTTCTCCATGATTTTAGGTTATTTTAATTATTTTTATATTTTATTATTTTTAGAAGCTTAGTTGTTATATTCCATGATTTAGGTTGAGACATTAGTTTTGATAAATAACTTTTTTTAAATTGTTAGTTTTAAACATTTTTAGTGATTATTTAATAAATATTCTCATTATATTCATGGATAATTATTACGAACAAGTATTGTAAAATTTTAGCAATAATTGTATAGTTGTTCATCTTATATTTACTTTAGTAATATTAAACTGTTTAATGTTTTTTATTTATTATTTTTAAAAGGAAGCTTGCTTCTCTTTATGTCACCGAATTATCTTACCAATAAAAAAATATGAGTATAAAAGAATTCAATCTCTCACGGTTAAAACTTAAAAATCTAGCTTCTAGTAAACATTTAATTTATTAATTTTAGTTTATCAAATTTAGTTAAATATAAATATGTTTTAAGTTATTGAATATTTTGTTAATAAATGTCATTATGAACTCCGATGAAGAAGAAATTTATATAAGATGCAATTAAGATTTGATGAAGAAGAGTTTGATTTAGGTTTTGTAGATTTGTCTTTTATGATAATGATACTTTTTACATGTGTAGTTCGGTAATAAAATAAATAAAAGATTTTACAAGTATCAAACAAATATCTATGTTGCATCGTAATTAAAAAAAAGATAAACTATATTTTGATTAATTTAATATTTGAAGTTAATTAAATAAATTAGATTGAAATTAAAAATTATGTTAGTGTGCGGACCATCATCTAGTTATCTATATAGTCAAAAATTATAAACAAGAATATACACTATCTTCACAAGCCTAAACAATCCATGTTTATATGCATTATGCATATTATTAGTCCAGCCAGGAATGAGCAAGTGATCAAGCTGTAGAAACAGTTACGATCTCTTTTATTATTCTATTCACAGATAACGAAACAGAATACCTTTCAGATACTCAAAAGCAATTTATTGAACGTCATTAGCAGAATCGCCACGAAACCATTCATATAAGATGGTATTGGTAGCTAAGCTTACATATGATTCAGCTTAAAGTCATCTATTAGGAGTAGGATAATGATGTACTCCTGATTCTATGGGATTTAGGTTTATCTTAACTAGCCTAGTTCTGTTAGGCTTATATTGTACGATGTATGCACAACCTTGATCATATGAATGAAAGACACAAGCTTCTACAAAATATTCCAACTAAATCAAGAAGTCGATAAACCGATGTAATTGGTAGATGGATGACAACGGCGGATGGATGACTTGTTAGGCTCCCAATACTCAAGCATATTCTGACCAGCTGGATAGATGATTTGTTCACGTAGCGCCATTGGTTGGATCACATTAGTGTCGGCTTCATAGATCAGATGAGCGATTTCCTCTTGAGCCTTCTATGTGTTGTGACGTCCGTCAAAGAAGAGATACAGCCTTTGATACTCACATAGCTTCGAGTGAGCGTTTCCCATACCGCAGCCGTAAGCATTGGGCATCCCAACACCACAACACGATGAATTCACCACGTAGAACCCTATACTTATTCAGAAATATTAAATATATATCAGACAAAACAATCGAATAAAAATATCTCCAATCCAGATAAACTCGATTACAATTAAAACACCCTATTTTTTTCTAAAAATACAAAAATTACTACATAAGCGTGGAATAAAAAATTTATAATAATTTTTTATTATTTTTAAAAAATATAAAAGTAGGTTGGAGATGTTCTAAAAATATGTCTCACTAAAACTTTGATTAATGGAGTGATATATTGAATTAATTATGGTAGTTAAGATGTCTCTGTGTCCTACGAAGGATGGCGTTGTAGAAATCAAAGACTGTGAACTGAAAACCGGGGGATTGGAACACTCGTTCAACATTGGACCGATCTTTGGCTCATAACAGTCCTTCCCGGTTCCATGTTCTTGTCTCACGATGGGTAAACAACCCAACGGTGCTAGCATTGAAGTTGAACCATGAATTTAATGGCTCCCAAGGATAACAACTGTCACACGTATAATAGATATTGTTATTAATAACGAGTAGTACATCAGCAAATTAACATAAAGTACAAAAACACATACACTGGTCTATGCCAACTTACGCCGATGTCGTTCTTTAATTTGTTTGTGACGGAAATGACGAAAGCTTGCTGAGCAGAAGCGTCTGCGTTGGGATTGGTCTTGATGAAGTTCAGATAATCTTCTGTACCGATGTATATCATAAACAGTGATTTCTCGATGTAGTCTTCGGTCCAATTTGATTTCATGCTTCTGAACTTGTTCACTTGTTGATTCAGAGTCATCTGTTTTATGTATATGAATGCTTATTTTTTATTGGAGATGTTAGCTAGTCACATTTCAACTTAATTTTCTATTTATGGATACGCACACATAACAAAAAACATGTTTATTGACATGTAACGAATATGTTTATGTTAATAACATGGGTTTTGTTTATTATTTTGTAATTCCAACGGGGACAACCGAAGATAAAATCATCCATGTGTTCTTATTTTGCACATCTTCCCACTCATTTTTCCTAATTTTCAACCATTTGTCCTTATTTTGCAAATTACCCTAAAAAACTTTACTGATCTGATCTTTTAAATACATAAAATAATAAATGGAAAAAAGAAAGAGAGGAAAGCCAACATCTGTTACTATTAACTTTAACATAAAACCAAATTTGTTAATATATTTTTAATTTCTCATTTTGGGTAAAAGGAGTTTACGTGTTTTTAGTGAAAGCAGACTTAGAGATTCCACCGGAGCTCCAAGGATAGAAGCATCAGTGACGGCAAAACTCGATCCACGTCAAAGATTAGCGCCTGGTTTAAGTGCAGGCGGGATTCCGTTCGGTATAGATATGAAGTCACCTATACAATCAATCAATCATTAGAGCATGTTCAACAACGGGTAGAAACGTAAGAGTTGCTAAAAGAAAAAAATATTAATATTTTACTTGTTTTTCATTTTTCTGTAAAAAAGAGAACCAATTACTAAATGACATATCTTAAAAGCATCATTAACCCTATAATCCCATTCGGGTTTCTTAATGAATTGTTTAATAAAAAAAGTTAGTTAAGAAATTTAGTTAAGAAATCCCTAATTTTTGTGGTCCATTGGGAGTTTCTTAAAAAAAAATTATTAAGCAAAAGTTAAATCAAGTATGGTAATTTAAGGAAACACACAGCCATGAAACCATTAATATCAAAACATACCAGCATTCAGCTCGTCCTTGAACAGCTCTAAGTTTAGAAGCAGCCACCATTTTCATGGTCTTTGTGATCTTCTGGATGTTCTTTACAATCTTCACGCACTACAAAGAGTTACACATTCAAAGCGATTCATAAACATTATAATGTATCTTAGACATTAAGAAACACAATCCTAACAAATCTTAGACACAATCCAGGTTTAATCTCATCATCAAAATCCTTAAAAAAAAATTTGTTCTTGCTATTCTTTCCCTTATGTGATCTATAAGCCAGACAATCACCAGAATCGATCAATACAATAACGGAAAGATAAAAAAGAGTTTATACCAAGGCCCCCATCATAACTTTATTATATAAGGAGCACAATAAAGTCAATGAACATGAGACGCACCAATTCATTGATTCAGTTTACTACAAAAGATTCCTCTAAATCACAACATAAACTCCACGATCATCCATTCCAGCTTTCTCAAAAGTATAACTAGCAGCAAGAAGCTTTCTGCCGTTTACAAAAACTTGGGGGACAGTACGGTGACCAACGAATTCCAGAAGCTCGTACTGTATTTGATCTCCGTCCTCTGCACACACACAAAAAAAGAAGAAGACAATTTAGTTTTTCTTTTAAAAAAGAAAAATCATCCTCATGTAACAAAGGGAATGGAGACAAAAGCAGGTGAAATATACCGCTCAGATCAAGCTCCACAACAAAAGGCTGTTCGTTAAGTTCTCTGAAAATGCGTTTCGAGCGCAATCACAGCTCTTAATCAAAGACAGCATAGTGTGTGTTCCTAATTCAGATTCTAAGGGATTAGACTAGTATGAATCCTAATTCAATTTCAAAGACAAGAAGGGAAAATTACGAGCAGTAGGATTTGGAGAAGATGACAATCTTGTTGGACAATATGGCGTTCTGCACGAATGCCAACACCGACTTCTCAGCTCCCACAGAGTTTGACAGATCGCTGATAACCACCACTATTATTAAGAGTACCATGTGAACCGCCGTGACATCAACACGGCGAGGACGGTGCCCAACCATCGCCATTCGCTCGACAACAACAACAGTATCTCTTTTTCTTTGGACTTTGGATCATCGTCGTCCCGACGGAGAACAGACGGAGAAGAAATTATTAAAAAAAATTAAACAATTACATTTAGCATATATTAAAAAATTAGATTTTTTCGTATATGTTTTATTTTGAATTTTTTAAAACGATTATAAATTACTAAAAATGGTAAAAGTCTTACATTTGAAAATATTGTGATCAGTGATAACGTTCTGTTAGTTCAGTCCATCATTTTTCTTTAATGGACCTTAAACAATGTTTAATGATAAATTAAATGAACTACGTATATAGTAGAATGTGTTTTGGTTTAAGAATTGTTGTATACCCAAAATCACTATGAACCATCATCACTTTCGTTTAAAATTTTGTTACAACAAAAAATATAGGGTTGGAGAAAAAAATCCGAATCCAAATAACTGAACCGAATACAATCCGAAAAAGAAGTATTAAACTTTAACAAATTGGTTAGATATCCGAACGGTTCAAAACTTTGGTATCTAAAGAATCAGAACCGAGTCCGATCTGAACCGAAATATTTCGGATATCCAAATATATTCGAACCAGATTTATATACTTAAATATATTAACTATTTTTAAATTTAATATCTAAAAGAATATAACAAATACAAAAGATTTTTTAATTTGTCCAAAATACTTAGAAATTTGTAAAAGTAGTTATAAGTGCATATTTAAAATAGCTAAACGATACTCAAAATACCAAAAATACGTAAAATATCTATTGATTCTCTACCCAAATATTTAAACTAAACTAGTTTTTATGTTAAGTTTAAGTATTTTGACATACATTATTCAAATTTAAATGTTATACATTATTTTTATTTTTATATTTTGAGAAATTTAAAGTACATATGAACTTTAATTTTTTTTTAAAAAAAAATTAAAGGGTTTATCCGAACCTAAACCCCAACCAAACCTGCAAAGACTCGAACCAAACCTGCAAAGATGCGAACCGAACAGAACCTAACCGAACCAAATGGTACCTGATTGCTCATCCCTAATCAAATGTAAAAAATGTTATTGATAACAAAATATGTATAGTTTATAATATTTAAATACAACATATTTTAAAATAATTCATTCCCCGCAGGGTGCGTATCATTATCTAGTTATATTCATATTTTGGTATCACAGTTTGAATGACTCATGTTTGATAATATGTGGGTTCGCAAAATTTGAAATAGCTTTTAGTGATTAGTGATAAATAGTAGAGGTGTCAAAATGAGCTATAGTTCATGAGTTAGCTCAGTTCAGCTCAATTTTTCATGAGCATGACACTACAAGAAAACATCGTTATTCTGAGGGACATACCGAGGGAAAATGAGTTCCTCGGAATTTTCTGACCAAAAACCGAGGAAATACCGAGGAAACCAAGAAATGTGGTTTCCTCGAAATTTCCTCGAAATTTTCCAAGGAAATTCCGAGGAAGACACATTTCCTCGGTATATTCCGAGGGAATACCGAGGAAACCATGTTCGTCGGAAAAAACCGACGGGGATTTTAAAAATTCCGAGAGACTTTAGTTTTTCCTCGGAATTTCCTCGGAATTCACCTTCTCGATTTAGGGATTTGATTATAAAGTATTTGTCTTCGGAAATCCCTCGGAATATTCCGAGGACATTCCGAGGAAGGTATGGGTTTTCGGTTTAAAACCCCTAGTTCCTCGGAATTTCCTCAGAAAATTCCGAGGAAATTCCGAGGAAGGGAATGGTTTTCAGTATTTCCTCGGAATTTCCTCGGAATATTCTGAGGAAATTCCGAGGAACTAGGGATTTTAAACCAAAAACAACGTTTTGCGGATTGAATAACACGTATATAACCTTCATTAAGTGTCTTAACCAGATTATGAAGTCAAACTTTGGTGTTTTAGACGATAACAAACACTTTTACGATTGCATGAATGAAAACCACACAACATAAGAGAAACACTTATACACTTTAATAAACATTAAAGGGAATACTTACAATTATTTTTGAAATTTTGCTATTTCATGGTTTATGATCATCTATACAAAGAATCCTCAATGGTATGCATTACATTTGTATAAGAAATGAAATACGGCAAAAAAATCGAGGTTTTGAAACCCAAAACCCTGTTTCCACGGAATTCCCTCGGAATATTCTGAGGAAATTCCGAGGAACGTCATAATTTTCAGTATTCCTCGGAAATCCCTCGGAATATTCCGAGGACATTCCGAGGAAAGTATGGGTTTTCGGTTTAAAACCCCTAGTTCCTCGGAATTTCCTCAGAAAATTCCGAGGAAGGGAATGGTTTTCAGTATTTCCTCGGAATTCCCTCGGAATATTCTGAGGAAATTACGAGGAATTAGGAATTTTAAACCGAAAACAACGTTTTGCGGATTGAATAACACGTATATAACCTTCATTAAGTGTCTTAACCAGATTATGAAGTCAAACTTTGGTGTTTTAGACGATAACAAACACTTTTACGATTGCATGAATGAAAACCACACAACATAAGAGAAACACTTATACACTTTAATAAACGTTAAAGAGAATACTTACAATTATTTTTGAAATTTTGCTATTTCATGGTTTATGATCATCTATACAAAGAATCCTCAATGGTATGCATTACATTTGTATAAGAAATGAAATACGGCAAAAAAAATCGAGGTTTTGAAACCCAAAACCCTGTTTCCTCGGAATTCCCTCGGAATATTCTGAGGAAATTCCGAGGAACGTCATAATTTTCAGTATTCCTCGGAATTTCCTCGGAATTTTCTGAGGAAATTCCGAGGAACTAGGGCTTTAATGATTCTGACGGAATACCGACGAACCCGTATCCGTCGGAATCAATAAATATAAACCGCAGACTTCTTCTTCTCCGCCGCATCTGCAATTCTCTCATCTCTCAATTCTCTCATCTCTCTCATCTCTCTCGGCCGCATCTCTCTCCATTCCGACAGAGGACCGCCGCATCTCTCCCACATCTCTTCTTTCTAACCGAAATCATGTAAGTATCTTATAAAACCTTGTTTTTTTCAATTTCTTAGGGTTTGTGAGATTAGATTTTCGGATTTTAGGTTGTTTGTTAGAAAGTTTAGGATTGAATGGATAGGTTAAGTTAGGATTGTTGTTTTGATTGTTGTTTTATTTTTTTTGGGATTTTTTTTTTGTTTTGGTTAGAAATTAAAACGTTTTTGTATTTTTAAAACCTTTTTTTGATTTTTAAAAACGTTTTTCGATTTTTAAAAACGTTTTTCATGTTTCCAGTAATAAACTATATATAATAAAACGTTTTTAAAATTTTTAAAAAAATATTTATAAACCTTTTTCTATATTTATAAACGATTTATAAATTTTTATACATATATATATATAAATCATGTATGATAACAATTTTTTAAAATTTTAATAATTTTTATACATATATATATGTATAAATCATGTATAATAACAATTTATAAAAAATTTGTAATTTTTATATATTAAAACTATTTTTTGTGGTTATGAAGATGTTTTTTGTATTTTTAAAACGTTTTTGATTTTTAAAAACGTTTTTCAATTTTTAAAAACGTTTTTCAAGTTTCCAGTAATAAACTATATATAATAAAACGTTTTTTTTAAATTAAAAATATTTATAAACCTTTTTCTATATTTATAAACGATTTATAATTTTTTATACATATATATATATATATATATATAAAACATGTATAATAACAATTTTTAAAATTTTAATAGTTTTTATACATATATTTATGTATAAATCATGTATAATAACAATTTATAAAAAATTTATAATTTTTATATATTAAAACTATTTTTGTAATTATTATACTATTTTTTATATATTATAACTATTTTTGTAATTATTTTTTGTGGTTATGAAAATGTTTTTTGTATATAAAATCTATTTTTTATATTATAAAATCATTTATATATTTATTAAACATTTTTATATTTTCGAATTTAAATTTCGAAAATTTAATTTATTTTTTTTTAATATTTTTTTTGGATATTCCGAGGAAGAGCTCCCTCGGAATTTTCCAAGGGCAGATTTCTTCAGAATTTTCCGAGGACAGTGTTCCTCGGAATTTTCTGAGGGCAGTGTTCTTCGGAATATTCTGAGGGCAGGCTTCCTCGGAATTTTCTGAGGACGTTTCCGACGAACCATGGTCCTCACAGTTTCCTCTGAATTATGTTTCCTCGGAATTACGTCAGAAAATTCCGAGGAAGTTCCGAGGAAAAATGAAATTCCGAGGAGTTTTTTCCGAGGACATATTTCCTCGGTATGTCGTCGGAATACGGTTATTCTGACGACATACCGACGATTTTGTCCCTCAGTATTAGCCTGTTTTCTTGTAGTGTGATCACTATATTTTAGGCTCATTTAATAAATGAGCTTATTGATCGAGTTTAAATTAGATCACGAGTTATATGAACGATCTTTAATGAACATGAGTTGGCTCATGAGCTAGCTTATTCATTTTATACTTACAAGGATATATATATGGATAATTTCTATCTTTCTTATGTAAAAAAGATCATTTCTATATTTGTCATATTTATCTTCTTGAATGAAAATTCCAAACCAAATCTTCTTAAAAGATAATTTCTATATTAATCATATTTATCTTCTAAAATTAAAATGTAAAATATACATAAGATATTGAAGATGAAAACTCTCACCAAGAATAGAGATTTAGATCATTGGTTTTGCTTTAATTTATTTATTTTAGGTGTTGGATTTTTTATTTTTGTCTTATTTTGGTTTTTATTTAGTATTTTGAATAATATTATAGAAGTTATTTTATCATTGTTTTTTTTATAAATTTTATTTTTATATTAGATCACGAGCTAACTCATTTAACTCATGATCTAGATGATCTGAGTACGAGTTTACATATTGAAACTCATATAATAAATGAGCTGAGCTAGCTCATCTTTAACTTACTGTGAACTGAACTGAATTGAGTGAATTAGTTCATTTTGACAACCCTACTAAATAGTAATATATCACTTCCTGACGTATTTAAAACTTTGCTTTCTGCTATTGTCTTACCATTAATCATATTCTTTAAAATTTCACATTGACGTTTGAGAAAAAATGATTCCAAAATATGTACCTAAGAGCAAGCGCATTGGGGATCTCTTTCTCTTGGTCTCTCATTGTTTAATTAATAAAAAAATAAAAAAGGAAGAGAGAGAGGACAGAAGTGAAAGAATCGTCCCTTCACAAAGAGACTTTCTATTGTGCATGAGGTACTCATATTCCAAGTGTCAAGCTATTGTTTTTTTATTTTATTGAAGTTTTAGTTATATAGTAAATTATATTAATATAGAATATATGAGGTACTCTTTTGAAGTACTCTGTTGCTGCTGATGCTCTAACATATAAAAAATATATACTTATTTAGTTACACAAAAATTTATAGTTTGTATACAGCTAGGAAATCAACATGTGAATCAACAAAACTGTTTTTGATGGGTTTAGGTCAGAATTTATGATTGGGTTGTAGCTTCCAAGGGATCTAGTTTTGCTCCGAGACAACTAATACTAGGGGAATTGTAATACCCTTTTATTATAATTTCCATAGATTACGTAATCTATAATTTGTTGATTTTCAGTGACTTGTAGGCTTAAGTATTATGAAGGCTTTGTGTAAGTAAACTTGCATGACTTAAAAGATTGATTTTTTTTTTAGGTTCAAGCATGACAAAGGGAAAATTTCGAAAGCTATATTAAAGATGATGAAATCTGACCTACCAGGAGCATATCCTACTTATAAACATCTACCTGGTGATGCAAAAACAAGATGGTTCAGAGCATTTGCGGTAATAAATTTATCACTGTAAATTTAGTTTTTAATCTTTATTTATTCACTATAATGTTTCACTACTTTTCAGCAACAATTTACTTGGGAACCTAGCATTACTGAAACCGTAAAAATTGCTTACGAGAAAAAGGCACATAAATCTTTTTCAAGCAATTTGTGTGAATGGAAAACAAAATGGAAGCTCAACAAAGATCCTCCGGAGTGGGTATCGAGTGATAATTGGGAGCGCTACGACTTGATGTGGAAGGATGAACACGTCCAAGCAAAATCTTCCAAAAACTCTACCAACCGGAGAAGCGAGCGTGGTGGCTATGGTATTGCAATACACAACACAGGGGCAAAATCCTTTGAAAGGCGCAAAGACGAGATGGTAAATTATATATAGATACCTTGTTAAATATACTTGGCTAATTGTAGTGACTGTGAGTTGAATTTTTTTTTCATTTTGGTAAGACCATTGATAATGGAGGGGAAGAGCCTGATATGCTAGCTTTTCTTGAGGATGCACATCGAAGTCGCAAAACTGGTGACATTCGTGACAAAAAAGTGAAGCGGATTGTGGAGACGGTGAAAGAGAAGATAAATGATCAGCTAACTCAAGGTGGATCAACTGAGACAAACAATCTTACCCAAGCAGATATCAACCATCTCGTTTTACAGGTTAAGTTAGTTTGTTTTTTTTTTTTTGCAATTTTTTGTGCTTTCCTTATATATTTCTCATTCTATAGGAAATCCCTGTCATTAAGGGTCACCGTTTTGGGTTTGGAACACTGCCGGACCCGGGACAAGTACCTCCAGCGTCTTTCATGTCTAATTTGGACCAAGAAGAACGACTACGGATTGCAAACGAGAAGATTGCTATGGCAACAGAGAAGATAGTGACACTAGAGAATGACAAGGCTGAGAAAGATAAGGTTATTCAGTATTTGCAAGACCTTGCACATAAGGTTGTCAGCAAATTTCCAGATTTGCTTCATGAAGATGAAGATGCAACTCAAGAATAAGTCTTATGCTTGTAGTTTTTTGGGTTAAAGCTTTAGTAACGAACGTGCGTTACATATTATGCTTTTAGTTTTTGGTTAAAGCTTTGGTAATCATTAACTGTTGTTTTAAACTTTAGCAAAATATTTTGCTATAACTATTTAATGTTAAATATTTAAGTAAGATTTCAAGTCAAAAATATATTTGATTTAGTCTTTTAAATTTTAAATACAATTTTATTGATTAGTAAATTTAATTAATTAATTAATTAATTAATTAATAATTGGTCAGAATTTCATCAAGAATAAATGATCACAACTTCGTCAAAAAATTGTCACAATTAATAGGTCAATAAATGGTCAAAAATTCGTCAATAAAAGTGGACAGTAATAGGTCAGGAATGGTTAGGAATTTTTGACCGTTTTCCGACGATAACTGCTGACGCCTTTTCTGACCATTATTTTGGTCAAGAAATATTGACCATTTTCTGACCAAACTAAATTTCTGACGGGGCTTTTCCGACGACTTACGGAGGTCAAGAATTGGACAGAAACCCTTTGTTTTGACCAATTTCCGTCGAAAATGGTGGTCAGAAATCAAACTTTTTCTTGTAGTGTACAAACCATACTAATACATATCACGCAATTTATTCGACGGCACAAACATAATTGCCAAGCATTACAGGATACAATAGTTGTAGGCTCACATACATAACGAAAGATTTCAGCTCAATTATATTTCATCCAGCTAATAATAAGCTGCTAAATCGAGGTAATCACGAGATGAACGACGACGACGACGACGAAGAGACTGCTTGTTGGGTTCCCAAAACTCACGCATGTTCTCCTTAGCCGGAAAAACGATTAGCTCACGTACGGTCATTGGGAGCATCACGTTGGTATTGGCTCCATAGAGAAGATTGGCGAGTTCTTCCTGAGCTTTCTCACTGTTGTGACGTCCGTCAAAGAAGAAATAAGATCGTTGGTACTCACATAGCTTCGAGTGCACGTTAACAAATCCACAACCATACGCATTGTGAGACCCTTGCCCGCAGCACGATGAGTTGGTCACATAAAACCCTATAAATCAACGTGAATCATTGAAGTTCATTATATCTTCACGTATGGTTTACCTATAGTTTAGTTTCTTTTAGTTTTTATCTTTTCTTTTGTTTGCATTGTACTTTATAAGACTTATAATAATTATAAGATCCCTGGAAATGTATTAAACAATAATATGCTCAATTACTATTAATTAGTAATTATTATGATGCTGACTTACGGTAGTTAATACTCCTTCTTGTCCTACGGATAACAGCATTGTAGTAATCAAAGACGGTGAACTGAAAACCGCCGTTGGGTTTTCTAGCAAACTCGTTCAACATCGGACCGATCTTCTCGTTGTGTTGTCTGGCCAAATCGTTGAGTGGCTCGTAACAGTCGTTGCCGGTTTTGTATTCTTGTCTCACGATCGGTAAGCAACCCAATGGTGCTAGCAGTGTAACTGCGAATTTACTAGCTCCCAATGAGTATAACACCTGTAAAATAAACGTAAACTGTATAGTTACAAAAAATGAACATAAAATATATAAATAGCAAACCACATATTTTGTTTGTCGACAACTTACGCTGATGTCCGTCTTTAATTTGTTCGTGACGGAAGTGACAAAAGCTTGCTGAGCAGCAGCAGAAGCAGTGGGATTGGTCTTGCTGAAGTTCAAATAATCTTCCGTACCGATGTATATCATGAACAATGATTTCTCGATGTAGTCGTCGGACCATGTTGATATCATACTTCTGAACTTGTTCACTTGTTGACTTAGTGTCATCTGGATATACATAACAAGATAGAAATCGAATGCAATTTTTCTTTTTCAATTACCTCTTAACAAAGACAACATTTATTTTCGACATTATTAAAAAATAAAGCCGCATACTTCATGTTATAGTTATATATTTATTTATATATATATAATATGTATATATAAAGAAAAGAAAACCTAGAAGGTATGTTATATATCTCTTATATATAAATAAATCCAAATTTGTGTGTTTTAGTGAAAGAGAACTTACAGATTTCAAAAAAAAAAAAAAGAACTTACAGATTCCGCCGGAGCCCCAAGAATAGAAGCGTCGGCAACGGCAAAGCAAGCTCCACGTGAAAAATTAGCACCAGCTTTAAGAGCCGGCGGGATTCCGTTTGGAATGGACATGAATTCAGCTATATAATCACCGTGTTTAAAACAAATTTAACATGTTTATATACGCGGATACTAAACAAATAATCTTAAGAGTATTAATAAAGAACGCACCGATAAAGTCAGGGACAATGTAGCCGTCTGAAAACTTGCCGTTGGGGTCGTCGCGGGACTTTCCGTAAGGCCACATGGTTTGTGGAGGGTTTTTGTTTGTGCTTAGAAACACTTTGTTTCCAACGTCGTAGTAAGAGTCTCCAAAAGTGAACAATGCTACATTCGGAACACCTTCGCCGGCATAGACGTGGATGATCGGATCATGGAAGATGGTTAACACCAATAGTGCTCCCATGACACTCACACAACTAAACTTGCCTGCCATCTCTAAAATATTAGGTATTCGAGCTAGAGAGGGAAGTGGTGGTGATGAACTTCATAGTCCGTTGGTCTATTTATATTGCTAAAATATTATTAAAATATTAAATATACAACTTGCAAAAGAAAAAATCTTATCTTTTCTAGTTTTACTTTTGGGCCAGTGAACAATAAATATAAATGTTTTCTAATCTACAAAATTTTAAAATAAATAGTAAAACTAGATTGCATAATGTTTGCCTGTTTGGAGAAGAAATGGTCAAAGTTAAAAACATAAGGAGTATGTGTTTTCCTAAATACTTGTGCTTTTAGGCAAAACTACTTACGATTAAAAACAGAGGGAGTATGTTTTTTCTCTGTTTTCTACTTGTATAGAAATATATATTTTTAGAAATCAAAATTTGAGATGATTTAATGGTTTTTCTGGTGTTGATGATAGTATATAATTTATATCAGTGTTGTATTCATATTATGATTATATAATATGATTATTGATTTATATATATAAATATATATAAAGTCACAATATTATATGCTTTACTATTATTTTCTATAATAATTTATATGAAAAAGTCAAATTAACCCATTAATTTAGTAAATTTGATAAATAATCCAATTATATATTTCTTTAAGATTTGTAATACACTTATTAGCACGCATGTTTTTTATTTTGTTTTATTTCCTAACTATCAATGATACAATAATAACTATATTTTTGTAAGTATATATTTTGTGCTCAGATTATTTTAAATATTTATGGATTTCGTCGAATTAGTTAGAATAACAAAAATTATCGCCATGAATGTTATGAATTTTTTTTTTATCAAAATTTATAGTATTTAGATGAGACAGGGGTTGTAATCTAGATTAAAAACATCGATGCAAAATATTTAGAAAGAAAAAGAACTAATATGGTTAATTATTGATTTAATTTTTTTAAAATGATAAACTTTACGATTTGTTTTACAAAAATTATATTTTGATCCGCTAGTTTAATTGTATTCCGTAATTTCCATTGAAATAAGGATTACTGACTGCAACATGTTTCACTAAGTTTTGGGTTAGTATGATAGTAGGTCTAATGTTAGTATAAGATATAAAATGTGAATGTGTCCTTGTAAAACGAAAGGTATATTTCAGCTCTTTACTTAATACTGGTTTATTGCCTCTTGTTACAATAAAGGTTGGCTTGATACGAAGTTTGATGAGTAGTGTGATAAACTAATGTTAGTATTATATGTGAATTTGTCATGTTTTTGTGTAGTAATAATTTCGAACATCAATAACCGATTTATAAATGAAACTCGGGTTAGTCAATGTGAAAAAGCAAGCGTATATGAAATGTTTCTGGCCGGTTAATATATGTGAAACATATAATCAATGTGAAACTCTAGTTAATATCTTCAGTTAAAAAAAAGTAGTTAATAGTATATGCATATATTACACATAATATTCGGATAAGGTATGTTTTATACTATTTTTAATTATATAAATAACAATTAATGATGAAATCTATGAGTATTTATTATCTCAATGGCAAAGGTTGTAATATTAAATATGAAGAAAGTTATTTTCTAAATGTATGTCAGTTTTAATAAGATAGATAAAATGGAAAACGCTGAGTCAATAATATTTGATCATATATTCAGTCTGAATTACAATGTGCCATGTTCTCAACCAAAATTTTGTGGTGTTAAGTTTAAAGAATCGATCATTCCCAACAACAAAAGCTTTCTGTTTTAGAAAGCCTTGGAATTTAACAAAAAAATGTTATCAAATTATCACCACTTGTTAACTGTAGTTTCTTTTAGAAAAAAAACAAGGAAAATGTTTGTTTCTGTTTTTCAAAATTGTTCAATATTTCTTTCTAACACACAGTTTCGACGAAGTGTCAAATTCTAAAGTTTTCTTCTGGACAATAGATTAACATTTTGATTTTTTTATGATAAGTATGAACATGTTTGTTTTTTTTTGCAAATTATAGTTTCAGTCTCAGCAGATTTCTAGATTTGTATAATTTTAGATTTTGCAGTCTCAAAGCACTAAATCAAAATTTTGTTAAGCCAATCAAATAGTGCTTTTATGGTTTCAATTGTATAAATTGATCCCTATAAAATTGGATACATGAAAAAAACTAAAATGCAATGAAACTATCAGCCTAATTATCCACCCAAAAACAATTTATTCCTATGTTCCAATCAATTATGATTCTGAAGATAACCAATAAAAGCAGCTATACAAATGGCAAAAACCCACATGGGAAAATGGGAAGACAACTTAAATGTTGCTTTAAATTTATTGGACCACATATTTTTGTGGCCTATTGTTTTCCACGCATAATTTTGAGAAACTGGAGCTATGAGAAAACATAAATTAGGAAAATTTTTTTTAGGAAAGTAACCAAGAACAAAAAAAAAACTGAGAATAACATGAAATACTATTCTGTATATTTATAAAATATTTATTATTTTACCCTTTTCACTTTTTATTTTAATTTTAACTAGATTTTTATCTACGCTTTCAAAATCGTGAGATATTTTACATTATAAAATTTTAATAAAAACATATTATAGATTATTCTTTTCATTAGAGATATTAGAATATGTAAATCTGTCCTACTTGAACCAATTTCAGTTTTGAAAGACTCCATATAAATCATGAACCTGTTTTGGAGAACAGATTAAACAATCCATGTTTGAAGCAACCTCGACATCCATATGGCCACGCAAATATGAGATTATGCTTTGAAATTCATTTAAATATTCTGAGAGACATCTCTGGATTGCAACTCCCTTTAGAGGTTAATTTTGATCTTTCAATAGGTCTGAGATATTTACATATTAATTTAAAAAATTATGAACCCATTTTGCATTTTTTTCTTCATCAATCTATGATATCTCCATAGTTTATCTTGTGATTTTCACAAACTCTTGTTTTATTTTTTTTAAAGTTTAATAAAAATAAAAAATTTACAAACATTTTAAGCTTTTTATAAAAAAAAGACTTTTTAAACGTATTTATAAAGTTTATTTAAAGTTTTTTACTGAAAACTTTTTGTAAAGTTATATTTTTATAAAATTTACAAAGTTTACTTTTATTAGAAAAATTTTAAATTTTTTATTTTTATTAAAAGTTTTGATAAAATTAAAATTTTACAAACATTTTAAACTTTTTATAAAAATAAAACTTTGTAAAATATTTTGTATAAAGTTTGTTTAAAGTTTTTATTAAAAACTTTTTGTGAAGTTTTATTTTTATTTTTATAAATTTTAAAAATTTTGATTTATTAAAATTTTATCAAAAACGTTTTAAACGTTTTATAAAAATAAAAATTTGTAAAACATTTTTTATAAATTTTATTTAACGTTTTTATTAAAAATATTATGTAAATTATTTTTATTTTATAAAGTTTACAAATTTTATTTTTATTAAAAGCCTTTAAAAAAATTTTATTTTTATTTTCATTTTTTAAAAATGTTTTTAGTTAATTTAAGAAAAAATTCTATTAGTTTAATGTGTTTAGTTAGATTAATCAAGGGTTAGTTTTGGGAATATTAAAAAATTATACTAAAAGGACAACTAAATGATGGTTTTATACTATATGGACAACTATGTTGAATTTTTATGCTGTTTTGGCAATTTTTCCTTAATTTTAAGATCTAATAGGATGCCTATTTCTATTTATGGTTTGCATAATAGATTTTTTTTATATTTTAAGTTAAAATTATTATATTGTAATGTTGATGTGAGCATTTTTTGTAATGTTTTAATTTTGTTGTTGTTTGGATGCTTAACCCAAATGATATTGGTGCTTAACCATTTATTTTTTTCTATAAATAGAAAATAATGGCACAATGAGTAATATATATCAAAACGTATCTAATTACACATGTTGTGTATTTACACATATATTCTTAGAAAAAACCCACAAAACTATACATTTTTCAGATAAATGTTTAATGTAGTTTTTTATTTCTTATATTGTATATTTAGTTATTACTTAGCTTTTCTAATATTTTTTATTTATGTATTCTAATTTTCTTACTTCTATATCAAATGGTAATATTACGATAGATATTTAATGTAATATTTCTATTTCTTATATTGTATATTTACTTATTAATTTATTTTACAATACATTTTCAGATAGTTATTTAATATAGTTTTTCTATTTCTTATATTGTATATATACTTATTATTTATTTTTCTAATATTGTATATTTACTTATCTAATATTACAATAGATGTTTAATGTAACATCTCTATTTGTTATATTGTAAATTTATTTATTATTTATTTTACTATATATTTTTCAGATAGATGTTTAATTTAGTTTTTCCATTTTTTATATTGTATATTTACTTATTGCTTATTTTCTTATTTTGTATATTTACTTATTATAAATTCTTGTTTTATATCAAATGATAATATTATGATATATGTTTAATGTAATATTTCTATTTCTTATATTGTATATCTACTTATTATTTTTTCTATATTGTATATTTACTTATAAAAATATTTAGAAATAATCAAAGTGTAAAACTATACATTTTTCAGATAGATGTTTAATGTAGTTTTTCCATTTCTTATATTGTATATATAGTTATTCTAATTTTTTTTTTGTTTTATATCAATTGGTAATATTACGATAGATGTTTAATGTAATATTTATATTTGTATATTGTATATTTACTTATTATTTATTTTACTATATATTTTCAGATAGATATTTGATGTAGATTTTCTATTCCTTATAATGTATATTTACTTATCATTTATTTTTATTCTAACATTGTGATAGATGTTTAATGTAATATTTTCATTTCTTATATTTTGTATTTATTAATTATTTATTTTACTATAAATTTTCAGATAGATGTTTAATTTAGGTTTTCCATTTCTGATATTGTATATTTACTTATTGATTATTTTTTCTTATGTTGTATATTTACTTATTCTATTTTGTTTGCTATTATATCAAATGATAATATTACGTTAGATGTTTAGTGTAATATTTCTATTTCTTTTATCATATATTTACTTAATTTTTAGTTTTTCTTATATTGTATATTTATTTATTCTAATATTATGATAAATTTTTAATATAATATTTCCAATTCTTATATTGTATATTTACTTATTATTTATTTTACTATATATATTTTTGAGAGAGATGTTTAGTTTAGTTTTTTCATTTCTTAATTATATATTTACTTTTTTTATTTTCTTATATTTTATATTTACTTATTATATTTTTTTGCTTTTATATCTGATAATAATATTATGATATGTATATTTAATATAATATTTTTATTTCTTATATTGTATGCTTGTTTTTCTTATATTGTATATTTACATATAAAATTATCTAGAAATAATAAAAATATAAACCTATACATTTTTCAGATATATGTTTTGTGTCATTTTTTTCATTTCTTATATTGTATATTTACTTATTATTTATTTTTTCTTATATTTTTAATTACTTATTCTAATTGTTTTGATTTTATGTCAAATTGTAATATTACGATAGATGTTTAATGTAATATTTCTATTTCTTATATTGTATATTTACTCATTATTTTATTTTCTTATATTTTTTATTTACTAATTATAATATTATAATAGATATTTAATGTAATATTTTTATTTATTTTATTGTATATTTACTTATTATTGATTTTACTATACTTTTTTGGATAAATTTTAAATTTAATTTTTCTATTTCTTACATTGTATATTTACTTATTTTTATTTTTTCTTATATTGTATAGTTACATATTTTAAATTTTTTTCTTTTATATCAAATTGTAGTTTTACGATAAATGTTTAATGTAATATTTCTATTTCTAATATTGTATATTTACTTATTATTTATTTTATTATACATTTTTCAGATAGATGCTTAAAGTAGTTTTTCTATTTCTTATATTGTATATTTACTTATGATTTATTTTTATTATATTTTATATTTACTTATTCTATTATTATAATAGTTTTTTAATGTAATACTTTATTTCTTATATTGTATATTTACTTATTATTTATTTTACTATACATTTTTCAGATATATGCTTAAAGTAGTTTTTCTATTTCTTATATTGTATATTTACTTATGATTTATTTTTCTTATATTTTATATTTACTTATTCTATTATTATAATAGTTTTTTAATGTAATACTTTATTTCTTATATTGTATATTTACTTATTATTTATTTTACTATACATTTTTCAGATAGATGCTTAATATAAATTTTTTTATTTCTTTTACTGTATATTTACTTTTCTTTTATTTTTCTTATATTGTATATTTACTTATTCTATTTTTTTTTGCTTTTATATCAAATGATAACGTTAGATGTTTAATGTAATATTTCTATTTCTTATATTATATATTTACTTATTATTTATTTTACTATAATTTGCATATAGATGTTTAATTTACGTTTTTTCATTTCTTAATTGTATATTTATTTTTTTATTATAATATTTGCGTTTATATCAAATTATAATATTACAATAGATGTTTAATGTAATATTTCAATTTTTTCGTATATTTATTTACTTATTATAATATTTGCGTTTATATCAAATTATAATATTGGGATAGATGTTTAATGTAATATTTCTATTTCTTATATTGTATATTTACTTATTATTTTTTTCTCTTATATTTTATATTAACTTTTTTATTTTTATTTTGTTTTTTTTCGTTAATAATGCAACGTGGCATTTTTCGGAAGAATTTTTTTTGTCTAATGTGGATGCTCTATGAAGCCTCAAAAAGTCATTTTAATAGTATATATACTGGGGTTAAACCCGCCCTACGGGCGGATGAACAATTTCAAAAACATCTAAAAATATTTCAATTTTTTTTATATATATTTGAATATAGATTTTTATATATAGGTGTTTTGTTTTCTTTTGTATTAATATTTAATGCTGCAAAAGATTATAATAGTTAGGTATTTATGTTTTATATCGTGTAAATGGATATAAATGAATATTTGATAGTGATATCTCATTAACTCATTATTCCCTTTCAAAACTGAAAAAGTGATTTTGTTTTGTTACTTTGAATCTCTAAATAGATATTAAACCAAATGATTATTAAAAATATAATTAAACTAAGTGCGTGTTTATAACTCTAATTTTATTAATAATCAAAATTGATTTCTAAATTATCAATATCTAATGAATTTACAGAATTTGTGTTTGTGAAAATATATTTTTAACCTACTTTGTTTATATTTAATCACGTATTTGAAAAGTGTAACTGTAACTATCCTAATTACCATAGTTTAAGAATGAAAACTGAGCATTACAAAATTTGTTTATATCGGGACGTTGGTTTAGAATGTATGTGTATACTTGAATTTTAAAGGATGTCTTTTCTCGGCTTCATGCATGTGTTCAGCTTCATAGTGTATAAAAGGAACGATAAGATTTTATCAATCAGTAATATTTTTATTTGCGATACAACAACAACAAAAAAGATTATAAAATGATAGTGGAATAGCTATCATTTTTCACAAATCTGAATGTGTTTGCAGTGACTAAAAACTCAATGATTCCAGATACCATCGGCGTACAACATTGTGAGAAAGAAGTTGGCAAGTGGACCATGATAAATTCCTCAAATATCACACCGAACTGAACACAAAACCAAAAGGAGAACTAACTAACAAAAGATAGTAAATTATTTTACAGAAAGTAAAGAGTACTTCATACATTAGCAGCAAATATTTGGATGCATTCCCAGATAAATTTTTTCCTCAGAAGCTTTAGCCTTTTTGGCAATTGTTTTCTTGATTTGGTCTGAGCATTTTACACTATCTTACGTGATACAGCTTCTCCTGTTACAGTATTATGCGATATATCATTTAGTCTCATTATTAATTTTCTTATTAAGACAAACAGAAAGTGAAACCAACCATGCTGTTTTTTCACTCAATATCAAGTCACTTTTGCCTTCATTCAATCAAGTACTCTGCAAAATCATTCTACGACTCACCTCGAACACAAAAAAGCCTAAGCAAACACATAAACCGAAAAGCTTACTGCGAGTCAAAAAACTTTTGCTTTACTTTTTCTTTCAACTCTATAGAACTATTCACTCTTTTTGTGAGCTCATGCTTTGGAATAAAACCTCTGAGCCCCTGAATTTTTTTTTTTTTAAAAACTATTAATTCACTAAAATGGCATGAACTCTAAACAAACATGTGAAGTCTACCTCAAGTCTGGTGAGAAACCCGCCAATATTACATTCAGTTATCTTAACGTCAGTGGACTCATTAAGCTGCTTGATCTGCCACATAAAAACTTACCCTTCATTATAATCTTCTTGATACATCAACCAAGAACAGTTCCTGAAATCAAGAAAGAAAAAGAGACCTGTCTCACGTGGTGCCTTCCACTCAACGTCCTCCCTAAAACCTCTCCAAAATCATTGTACTTATCTCCACCACATGCATGCCTTGCCTTGCAAACTTCACAACTTGAACACCATCTTCATCATCATCCTTAACAATCCCCACTTTACCATGAACCAAGAATATTCAGCATCATACATAAAATCATGGAGCCAAGTAATCAAATTCTTTGTCGTACAATGGAAGTTTCTTCTTAGTCAACATATCGCAACTATACTCACATCAAGTTTGTTTTCGCTACCAGAAACAACAAGTCCTCAACACCAACCACAAATTCACCTGGTTTGGGATAGTAATACTCCACGGCGAGTCTCTCCGTCTTCTGGGAAAACCTCCGATTCATCTCCTTCTTCATGCTTGAGCTATTTTAGAAAGGGCTCATGCAGAACCTGCCAATAGCCAAGCTTTCCCACACTGATTCTCGCCTTCTCTGGTTTCAATACATGATTAGGCTTGTTCAATAGCCTATGCTCTTCCTCCTCCACAACTCCTCCAGTTTGTACATCGAAAACGACGTCCCGATGGAACCATGAATCATTCAAGTTTGACTACTGATTATTAGAGTTCGCTATATGGAAAAATCATTCTAAATAATGTGTGCAAATATATTCAATGTTGTTATTCAGGTTGTATCTCAACTTCTTCGGTCCTTGAAGCTGCACCATTAAGGGTATCTGTTGTTTTTAGCTGAGACGGTTCATTCCCCATAGCAGAGTTGAGCTGAGTGAATTGCCAAGCCAGTACCTTCCAAGTTTTCTGCTTTACAGTACAAATCATTATTAATAAGTAAATCAACAAAGAGAAAAAAATGCGTAAGAGATCATATAGTGCTTATTCAAATAAGTATATTTACTTATTCTAATAGTTTTTCTTTTATATCAAATTTTAATATTACGTAGATGTTTAATGTAATATTTATATTTTTATATTGTATATTTACTTATTGTTTATTTTATTATACATTTTTAGATAGATGTTTAATGTAGTTTTTTATTTCTAATAATGTATATTTATTTATTATTTATTTTTCTTATGTTTTATAGTACTTATTCTCTATTTAATTATTCTAATATTATAATATATGTTTAATGTAATTTTATTTATTTCTTATGTTCTATTTTTACTTTTATTTATTTTACTATAAATTTTTCAGATAATGTTTAATTTCATTTTTCTATTTTTTATATTGTATATTTACTTTTATTTTATTTTTTATTGTATATTTACTTATTTCAATTCTTTTCTTTTATATCAAATTATAATATTTCATTAGATGTTTAATGTAATTTCTATTTCTTATATTGTATATTTAGTTATTATTTATTTTTTCTTATACTATCTATTTACTTATTTTTTATTTTTTAGTAATAATATTATGTGGCATCTTCTCGGATAATTTGTTTTTGATGATGTGGACGCTCCATGGAACCTCAAAAGATTACTTTTATTAGTATAGATTTAAATTATTTTAAATAAAGTTCCAAAGTTAATTTTTAAAATTTGATAATATTTTTGAAGGTAATTATAGAAATAAAAATAAAATGATTTTTTTTTGAAAAATCTGGAAAGCAAAATCAATGTAACTCTGTATAAGAATATTAGCATGAAAATGTTTTTTTTTCCATCAAGCGGCTATTCTATTACTCAAACTAGAGGTGGTCTGGGCAACCAGACCGGAATAGAACAACCAATAAAATATAGCTCTCTATGAAAAGACCTCGCGGTCTTAGTTAAAGAGTCCGAAGTCCGATTCTGCGCTCTTGGAACTCTCGCGGTCTTAGCTAAAGAGTCCGAAGTCCGATTCTGCGCTCTAGGAATGTATGTGATCTTGAAGTCTGGAAAGCAGATCTAAAGAGTCTCAATCCTTTCAAGTTCTGTTGCGAAGCTTGGCCAAGCATGAGGCTTCTCGATCATGGCAATTAGATCCTTACAATCCGTCCCGAAGCTTTGGCATGTCGAGTGCTGAAGCATGTTATCCATCGCCCATCGCAAAGCCTCCAATTCTGTGTGCAAAGCAGATTCACGCCGTGTATAGTTTCTCGTCCCCATGAGTTCTATTTTCCCCAAATCTTCCATCAAGGCCCATCCGTACCCACTAACCCGTGATGTGGGTGTCCACGATCCATCTATCATGCAAATATTTCTCAAGCTTAAGGCTTGAGGTTCTTCCACGTTTTGTTCATGTAGATTTTGGATTGTACCCTCTCGTTTGCATTGAACCAGGCTTGGCATTCACTCTCAGCATAGCGAACTAGCTCCAATGGGTCCCTGTCAATCCCTCTAAAAAGCTTATCATTCCTAACCTTCCAGATGTACCAGATTATCCAGGGATAAGGATCCCTGTCTAATTCAGGCTCAACAATATTATTCTTCCTCCAGAAAAGATAATCCATATTTGCATAGAGACTCGAAACCGGAAAAATGTCTGGGCTTGATGGGGTAGCTGATAGTGACCAGACTTGAAGAGCTGGCGGGCATTCAAAGATTGCATGAGTTGCAGATTCTTCTGGTTCTCCACATCGCGGACAGTAGTTATCACATCTCATATTTCGCCGAATGAGATTCCTCGTAACTGCCACATGCCCAGTTATCAATTGCCATATAAGATAGCATATCTTCTGAGGTGCCTTTATCTTCCAAGCAAAGGCTTGAAGTTTAGTTATACTGGGTTCCAGTACTTCTTTGTCTTCCTCATCTTTCATTAAGTTCCTCGCAACCCAATATCCAAATTTGACCATGTACTGTCCATTCTTGGTATAGTTCCAGCAGAATGTATCACGACGATGAGTTGTACTTATGGCCATACTCCTAATGAGAGGTATATCCTCAGGTGTAATATAGTTCTCTAGGAGCTCTACATTCCATTCCTTCAAATCTCCATTAATAAGGTCGCTTACTCTCATGTTCGGATGCAGCACTGGGGTCAAAGGTTGAGCCGGCCTAGCTGGTGATGTAGGAATCCAAGGATCCTCCCACACTCTGACTTCATATCCTGAATGAATTTTTTGTCTAATCCCCAGAAGCAAGAGCTTTCGTGCCGCTGAAATGCTGGTCCACACATAAGATGGACTGCTTACTGAGATTGTTCGCAAAGGCGAACTTAATCTATAGTATCTTCCCCTCAAAATTCTAGCGACCAATGAGTCAGGGTATTGGACTAATCTCCATAGTTGTTTCACTAACAAGGCCAGATTAAACTCATGGATCATACGAAAACCAATTCCATCTTTCTCCCTTGGTAAACACATCTTATCCCATCTTGCCCAGTATATTCCTCTCTTTGGGGGATTCGAACTCCACCAAAATTGTGCAATGGCACTTGCAAGATTTTCACATATATCTAATGGTAACAGGAAGCTAGACATAACATATGTTGGGAGAGCTAGCAATATTGATTTAATCAAAACCTCTTTTCCCCCTTTTGATAGCCATCTACCCGTCCATCCATTGACTCGATGCATCAGTTTATCCTTGAGAAAGGCAAAAAGCTTACATTTAGATCCGCTAATATCTTCTGGAATTCCTAAGTATGTGCCCATTCCTCCTTCATTCTGGATTCCAAGAGTGTCTTTAATCTGTTGTCGAGTGGTTGCATTGATCCTCTTACTAAAGAGTAGAGAAGATTTATCAAAGTTAATGCATTGGCCTGATGCTTGTCCATATTTTATGACTACTTTCATCACTTCTTCACATTCACGGTGCTCCGCCTTACAGAAAAAAGGCTATCATCAGCAAAGAGAAGGTGGGATACCGAGGGACACGCGCGTGTAACGCGCATTCCTGTTATCTTTCCTTGGCTCTCTGCATGATTAAGAAGACTAACGAGCGCTTCCGTGCATAGGATAAAGATGAAAGGAGACAAAGGATTCCCTTGACGCAGGCCTCTCTGCGGTACAATGTTCTCTCTGGGTTGTCCATTCATGAGCACTTTGTATTTAACCGAAGTGATACATCGCATGATCCAAGTAATCCAAGTTTCTGAGAAACCCATCTTCTTCATGACAGCTTCAATAAACGACCATTCCATCCTCTCATACGCTTTACTCATGTTTGTCTTAATGGCCATCCTTTTATTGCGTCCGCTGGGTTTAGTTCTCAGAGCATAGAACATTTCTTGTGCTATCATGATATTATCCGAAATCTGTCTTCCAGCAACGATGGCTGACTGGGTTTCAGAGATTCTATCTGGTAGAACCTTTTTCAATCTCTGGCATAAGACATTAGAGATTATCTTTAAAGTTGTCGTTTTAAGCATGAAAATGTTTAAAGTTGTCGTTTTTGTATGACAGTTATATTGTTAATGAAAGGTAACTTCTTTTGAAAACACAATAATACAAAAAGTAATATACCGAGGTATTGTAAAGTACGTATTCGAGCAATATTGTTTAGAATATTTTTTAAAAGTTTGTTTTATAATTAGTTGCTGCAAACATTGTCGATTTGATTGAAGAAAATATTATAGAGATCTGATAATGATAACGATTTTGGAAAGTAATATACATTTAATAAAATTATTGTACTATAAAAATGACAATGAAATAAAAAAGTAACTAACTGAACAAATCGAGAATACTTACTTTTAATAGCTTAAATTAAGGGAGTTTTTCAAAAACCACTTAAAATTTCAAGTCAAACCTAAACCAATTTTTTTTTGTCATTACTATTCACCCATAAAATTTCCAAACTTAATTATGTTTTTGTAATATTTACAAAAATGTCATTATTATTTAGTTTCGCTATTATTTCAAAAATAACAAAAATCAATTACACCCTAGGTTCTAAAACGTGGCCCACCGGTCGATTAAACGGCGGTGAAATGCTGGACGGAGGGTAAACGAGGGGATTTCATCTTACTCGGCCAATATTTCGGACTCGTAAAAAAAATTCACGTTTTTGAGGTTTTAAGCTTAAAATCGAGTGTTACATATTAACTCTATGAGTATTAAGCATAAATATCAAGGAAAATGCAAAAGAAACGGATGAAATCGGTGAAAAAGAAGGTATGGCGGCTCTGAAACTCTGTTTGCAAAACCCTAAAACAATTGGGGAAGAAGATATGTAATTACAAAATATGCCATTAATGAAAAGAAGACAAAAGAAAAAAAGAAAAAAAAAAACGCTCAACCAATATCGAACACGCGAACAGCAGGTTAATTGCAAGCATCAGAACCACTCTACAATAACATATATCGTTTTACACTATGAAAATTTTATCAGAAAATTAAATAACCATTAAAAATTAAGCCCCGATTAATTGGTGATTAATCTCCGATTTTTCTACAACTCGCAAGGCCCATACGGACCGTCCGACTCACGCCTAGCGCGATTCCGAACATGGATTACACCCTAAACATTTCTTCTTATTTAAAACTGTCATTATCATCCATTTTTCCAACCACCATGAACTACCGTTTATGAGCTCTTAAAGTTCAGGATTATAATCCTATAGATGCCTAACAAGTTGCATGCATGATATTAAAGAGCTCAACAGCTTATGCACAAATCGATCAGCGTTCGCTTTCTAGATTCTTCTGATGACTAGATCTAATGATCTCACCTATCGGGATGATCAATTAGAAAGTGTTGATCGATGACTCTATAGGAGTATCAATCGATACACCTTTCGCTCTGTTGATCGATTATTCTATAGGAATATTGATCGACGCGCTTCTAGTAAGCTTTATGCACGGGTTGAAAATGATGCTCACTAAGATTCTAGATCAGCTCTCGCCTTTCTCTAGTGATTTTAGCTTGAATAGGATGTATTCAGGATGAAGTCAGGTTAACAAGCAATCATAGGTCAAGATTCTAGTTAGCTATTTTAGAACACAAGCATTAAGAACATCCTAACAATGAATATCACAATTTAGCAATCTATAGTTGGGGCTAATCCCTCACAACCTATTTGAACCCTAAATCTAACAATGTAACTACTCATACATGGTCAAGCAATTCTTAACAACAAGATGAAAGAAACTCATAGATAGATAAACAGAGAAACAAATAATAGAGTTCCAATCATAAATCTGTTTGGATCTTCTCTCCAACTCTAAGAATCTATAAAAACCTTAAACAATAAACTAGAACAAAATAGAAAGCATGCCTTGCCTTAAACACATAGGCAAGCTATATACATTGAGTTCATTAGGTTAAAAAACTCATCAGGGGCAATCTTGTAATTTGGTGAAGACTTGGGCTTTAAGTCGGCTGGAACATTCTGTCTCTGCGCGACTCCGTATCGATCAATGTCACTGGATGTGCATCGATCGATTGTAATCTTGATACATCGACCTTTGGATACTGATGTCGATCAATGGCACAGAGTGTGCATCGATCGATTGTTGTCTCTGAATATCGACCTCTGGTCTGGTTTGATAGTCAGCTCGGATGAAATCTCTATTAAGCTCCAAAATGCTCCAAAATCATCACTTTACTCCAAAATGCTCCTGAACCTGAAAACATACCTAATAGACTTCAAAGCATAATAATTATATCTTAAAACACCTATATACCATGGGTAAAACCGGATCAAATCCATGGTATATCAATGTTTCACAAAAATTATTTTTATACATTTTAAAAATTAAATTATTAGATCAAATTACGATGTAAACTACAAAATAAGTCTACATAGTTGACTTCTTTTGTTACGTGTAGACTTGTGAAGGACGAAATCGTAAAATAATTTTCTTTTTTTTTTGATCGATCATCAGGGTTAAGTACTACATTTACCACCTCTTTAGGTTGGTTTTGCATTAGATTGAATATGAGAACTATTTTTAGGTTTAAATCAATATTTATGTTATTTTGGCAAATTCTCCTATAATTAATTATTCACATTTCTTATTTACTTATAAAAGCATAGATTTGTTCTTTATATGAAAAGTTTTGAATTTCTTTTAAAAAATTATATTTAATATTTATATAATTTGATATATTAGAATAAAAAATATAATATATCTGATAGATTAGAGTAAAAATATAATATATATAATTTGATATATTAGAGTAAAAAATATAATATATTTATTTATTTTTATAGTAAATATAATGATACTAAAAACCTTATATTTATCAAATTTTGTTAGCTATATATATATATATATAATTTTGATTTTTTTCCACTTTCTTCTTCGTCTCTCCTTTTCCTTTCTTTGTTTTTTCACCAACAACTCAGGTGATGATTGTTTAGATGGTTTTTAGATTTTAGTTTTTGTTTTCTGACTTTTAGTTTTTAGTTTCTGGATTTTAGATTTTAGTTTTTGGTATTATTTTACAGTTGATTTAGTTTTTGAAAAGAACACGAATTGCAATTTTGGTTTTTAGCTTTTGATTTAAAAAATAATGATTTAAATTTTTGGGTTTTGATTTTACTGTAGTTTTATTTTTTTAGAAAAAGGATTGAATGATAATTATTAAGTTTAATTTTAACTTGTTTTATTAATTATTTTTAAGTTGAAATAATAACAAAAATCTAAACTTTATTAAAACAAAAATGTAGATTTCTGAATTTTTTATTTTGTTCTTTAGATTTTCTGTTTTTCTATTGAAATGATTTATTTTAATTTTTTCTGTTATTTTAACTTTTTTAAAAGTTAACTTATAACTTAATTTCTTTTTTTAATAAACTTAAAATTACTAAAAGAATATATCACAATTTTTTTAATAAAATAATACCAGTAGATTATTAATAAAACATACAAACTCTAGGTAAAAGCAAATTTAAATAACTAATTTAACTTTAATGAGAAATTTAAAAGAATGATCTAATATAAATTTAAAACATATTCTTTTTGCTAAAACGTATTTGTTTATGGAAGTTTGCATTTCTATTTATTGTTTCCTATTTTAGGCATAAGTGTAACAAAAATTTTAATTTAAAAAAAAAGAAGAAAAAGTCCAAAACTATCGTATGTTATAAAAAACCAAAAATCTTGGATTTTTTTTTTTTTTAGAAAATAATAGTTATTTGAAAAATCAGTTTCCCTAAAATATAGAGAATCTATTTTTTTAAACTTGATTGTTTAAAAATTAGTTTTTCCAAAATCAAAATCCAAAAACTATTTACAATCAACCTCTCAGTATGTAATCATATAGTGTAATACAATTCATGCTATTTATATCACCTATAGTACAATAAAACCTAAATTTCAAATTATAAAACTTATTTTTCTTTGTTCTTTTTTTGTCAAGGTATTTTTTTTGTTCTTTTTTCGTTTCTATTTGTTTTTTTATAATTCCTCTCTATGTAGTTACCTACAGAGCCGGTCCTAGGATTAAGAAGGCTGGAAGCAAAAAATAAATGTGGCCACTTATCAAAACAAAAAAAATAAGAAAATATGTACTGACACAGTCTCGAACCCGGATTACACATATTAAATCTGTTTACTGAATCATAAACAACTAGACCAAAGCAGTATTTTGCAAAAATGTGGCCGGAATTTCTTCTTAAAACTGTTGGCCGGAAGCGTGAGCTTCATTGGCTTGGTCCAAGAACCGGCTCTGGTTACCTAATATAAATTATGCTATTAATATCAGTTATAGTATATTACACAATAGAATTTGTGAGGATCAAACTCAAATAATAGATTAATCGCAAATAATTTATAGACAAAATATATTCCATAAAAATTTAAATCACAATTATAAAAGTTAGAATAATATATTAATAATAAATCCAAAATATAATTAATATAATATAATACTAAATTTATGTTTGTAATATAGTATATAACTCTCTTTTTTTTGTTCACATGGGTATTTTTATCCAACAGATGGCAATGTGTATACTATTTTCGCCTTCTAATCTTCAAGATGTGTTTTAATATGGTTACTAGATTTTAACCCGCGCTTTTCAAAGCGCGGGATTAGTTTTGTTGATAAAATTATTAATATGTTTGTTAGTTCATTACAGAAATACAAAAATCTAAATGTTCAACCCGTTTCTACTTGATAAATATTTTGTATACTCGATGAATTAACCTAGAAAACAGTAATTGTAAAAATGTCAATTCATTATTATAGGTTGGTTTCGAAAATCAACTTTATTTTAAGTTTTTAAATATTAATTTAAAAATAATTAGAAATTATTAATTAGGATTTATGTAAAATTATAGTTTTGTAAACACATATATTTAGGAAATTTACGTAATATCAATTTAGAAAAGAATTAAATTTAATTTTAAAAAACAGAAGATAAAACTTATTCTACTATAACCAATTGTTCGAGTATTAAATGTTTCAATTAAACGGGAAATATAGATTGCATAGAAATTAGAACTATTATCATTCACAAAATATGAAAATATTATTTACCATAAATATAAATATTCAGTTGTTTATTTTAAATAAATAATATTGAAATTAAAAACCATTGGCAAGTTTTGTAATTAACTGGAAAATTCAGAGACATAATCTTAATAAGGATTCTGATTTAATAGTATAGATTTAGTTGTGTTTTTAAAATCTGTTTTGTATAATTTTTAATAAAGAAGTTAGATTTATTAATAATGTTTTACTTTTGGTTTACTTTGGATTTGAAGTTTAATTTTATCATTCACATTACACATATAAATATTCATGAATTTTTAAGTCCTGATATTATTTGTTAGATGTCATAAATCTTAACTTGCTACAAAAAAATTTAAATAATTTACACTATTTTTGATATTTGTCGTCAAATGAAAATAAAAATATAGCAATTAAAGTTAAGTGTTTTCTAAATGTTTTTCTAAAGATAATATATATATATATATATATATATATATATATATATATATATATCTAAACTATTATTTTATGTTTATAAAAAATTAGAAAATACTTAACTTTAGTTACTATATATTTGTTTTCGTAGATGAATTGCTTGCTGTTAGTGATTGACATTGTAGTTGAAAATTCTTTCTTTCCTTATATATATATATATATATATAGTTAATGTAAACGTGATTTGTAGATTTTTTTTTTTTTTTTTTTTGAAAAAGATGTAAACGTGATTTGTTTATACTCAAAGTCTCAAAGGGATTGCATCCCGAAATTTTAGGAAGTAAAGGAAAGTGGAGGTTACAAAATATAAGTCTCGTTATGGATATATACTGCCAGTTGATTATTTTAAAATATGGGTTGTAAATAATTGGACTTAACTAATATCAATTGGACATGATCCAGATTTAATAGTATTGATTTGACAATTAACCCCATAATTTCTTGGTTACTCTTTTCTTTTTCTCCACAAATGGAAAAACATCTTAAAGTTGCCGCTTCATCAGGCAACTTATAAAAAATTTATATAAAAACATAAGAGAGACTCGTTCATAAACAGTATATCAACATCAAGGCAACTACAAAAATAAATAATTCTCAACATCGAGGCAACTACACTCACCTAGCAAGATTTATGATCAATATATAGAGTACGACATGTGTATATATTGTCATAATTAGGTACGACATGTGTGTAGGTTGTCATAATTAGGTACATGCATGTGCTGCTCAAAAGAAAAAATGTACATGAATGGCCCATTTGCATTAAAAAGAAGAGGAAAAATCTTTGTAAAAGAAGCGAGTTTGCCGCATGTTTATTTTACAATATTTTCACAAAATAATATGCATGACTATTAAAATTGATGATATGACTTATAATTTAATATGATATGAATAATTATATTTTTTATGTATATTTATATTTTTGGTAAACTTTTTAAAATATAGTAATAACTCAAATATTATATTTAATATTGATTTATATTTTTAGAAAATTTTATAAAATATAATAATAACTCATATATCATCACTAAATAAATATATTCAAATATGAAACTACAAATTTTGAAATATTATTTAATTCTATATTTTTAAGTTATATAATTTTACTACAAAAATTTTCAAAAATGTATAAATGTTTTTTAGAAAATGAATAAATTTTAATTGTAAAATTATTAATTTCTTATATATCTACAAATTATATAAATACTATTTAATTCTAATTTTTGATAATTATGAAATTATATAAAATTTTATTTAATATATTTAATCAAAATAAATAGATAGAAAAATATATCTATGATTATAATTTTAGATATATACATGCATATTCTTAAATATAATTTGAAATAAATGAAATTATTTTTATATTTAATTAAATCAAATTTATATTAGAATATTGATAAAAAATAAAATCTATAATATGAATAAAATGTTATTTTTAAATATAATTGAAATTTATCTGTTAAAAAATTAGTTTAAATTTAAAATTTTTACTGCACATGATGATTTTGACATATGTTTTATCTATAATCAATTTACTAATAAATAAGACATGATATACTATGAATGATGACATTGCTTATGTTTAAATATAACATGGACAATTACATTTAATGCTAATATATATTTTTGGTAAGATGTTTAGAATGTGGTAGTTAATTATACATCAACATTAAAATAAATCTATTCAAATTTAACATTAAATCATATAATAATAGAAATATAATAATATTTTATAAATTTTAAAATATTATTTATTTCTATTTTTATAATTATACAGTTTTATTACTAAAAAGATGTTCAAAATTTTATACAACTTTTTAAAAAATAAAAATTAATCTTATAATTGTTAATTTCTTTTATATATCTACAAATTTTAGAAATACTGTTTAGTTTTAATTTTTGATAATTATACAATTTTATATCACTTTTTTATTAATTTTATACAAGTTGATTTAATATATTTTAAACAAAAATAGATAAAATCTATTTAAGAATATATGTATATATATGCATTTATATTCTTAAATATAATTTTAAATAAATAAAATTGTTTATTTTATATTCAATTAAATCAAAAATTATATTAAATATTGATAAGAAAATAATAAAATTAAAATAATAATAAAATTAAAATAATAATAAAATTTATTATTGAATATAATTTAAATTTAAAAATTTTATTACTGCACATGATGCAGGAAATCGCCTAATAGAAACAATAATAATAGTGAATTCCTGATATAAATATCCTTTAATCAAAATTATGGCGTTGTCCTAACCATTAATTGGGGAAAAAAGAATTTTTTGTTAGTCTGCACGGTGATTTTTAAAATATTCATGCTAAGATCTCTATTTAATAATTTTCTGTATTCTAACATTACAGTTTTATTTTTGTTTTTTATGGAGACATTCAAAGTTTATGGAGATATTTTCATTTTTACAATTTTGTAATTAGAGTATAATCATTTTGCTCTCTAATCTTCGCTAAAATCATTATCAATTGTTTAGTGAGTTTCAGAATAAACTTCTTTGAACGAGCCTCTTTCGGAACAGATTTAATCAAAGAAAAATATATTTTTTTATTTAGAATTTTTATTGTTTAGATAATTAACGTGACTGCAACTTGTTGTGATGAGAAAAAATATTTTGATTGTTAAAAGTGAACAAGATCATTCTGATATTAATGTATTAGCAAAATCTAACATAAATTCAATATGGACTTCATCATCGTATATCATATTTTATAATATTGTTTAGATATATTTTTCGAGAATTTATTTTGGCATTTTTGATGAGGTTATTCTATCAAATTCTCTATTATTGTTTTCCATACTATATTGAATAAAATAAATTTTAGACAAAGGAAAGAAAAGAAAAAATCCTTCAGTTGGCTTGTATGTAACTCGAACCGAGTTCAATCAAAACCATAATTTTTGTTGCACCAGTAAACTATTTAGAGATTTTAATCCATAACAAATTTTCTAAAATTTTCAAACAAAAAATATTGATATTTTAACATAAATTATATATATATAATTAAACTCATCTTTGAGATAAGAATCAAACTAATAGAAAAGTTACAATTGTTTTATGGTCTAATATACTGATAATAAATTCAAATCCGAAATATAATAGAAATAGAAAAATAAAATGATAATATAATATAATACTATATTTATGTTTGTAACATAGTATAGTATATTTCGGATTTTGTAATATAGTATAGTATATAACTCTCTTTTTTGTTCACAGGAGTAGTTTTTGTCCAACAGATGTCAATGTGTATATTATTTTTGCCTATGGTTATAGTCTTCATTATGTGTTTTAATTTGACAACTAACCCCATAATTTTCTTGGCTACTCTTTTCTTTTTTCTCCACAGATGGAAAACATCTTAAAGTTGCAGCTTCATAAGGCAACTTTTGAAAGTTTTATATAAAAACTAGATTTTGACCCGCACGTCCATGCGGGTGTTATTTTAAATATATTGCTATTTGTGTTTCATGTCACATTATATATCATATATGTATTATCATATAATTAATCGTATTTTATATGTACTATCATATAAGTAATCATATAATTAACAGTATTTTATACGTACCATCATATAATATAGGCATATATATTATATTTTAAAACTTAATGTGAAATATAAAAACCATAATTTAAGTTGGTGTTTGAAATTGACTTTGTATTGTATTTTTTTTATATATTGAACTTTTTATAATAGTTATCGGAAAATATTTTAGTAAAAATCAATTTTTAAATATATGTATATTTTTGAATCAGTCTTTTATATAAATAAATTTTAAATTATTATTTTGATTTGAAATATGCATATAAAGTTTAAATTTTGTATAATTAGATTGAACCATTTTCGTAAATTTTAAAGTTAGCCTATATATTTTAGACAAAATATGTTTTTTATATTGCTATTCATGTTTCCAAACAATGTTATATTTTTTATACTGCTATTCATGTTTCCAAAGAATTCCTAAATATACTTCAGTTTTAATAATATAGATTATTCGTATATTTTGAATTTCATAAACGACTTAGTTCCTTAAAAATAGGTGTGTTAAATATTGTTTTTAATGGAAACTGAAATTAATGAAAAGATTTATGCGTTTACAATTTTCGTGATATTATATAATAGGGAATGAATATTCTATGGATTAGTTAAGTGCAAATTTTATTTGAACGATTGATATCTTATTATGAAATGTGATAGCTTAAAGATAGAAGATGTTATGGAAAGATTGATATATATTATTAGTTGATAAGATTGCTTAAATATAGGAATGGTTATGGAATATCACTGATTTTAGTATTATTTTTGCGTTTACAGTTTTATGTAGTGTGGTTGGAAATTATCGGTTACGTATCACTAAAATGTAAATTTATAAAAAAGTAATGTTACACACAAGAATCAAATTCTCGGTTTAGTAAATCAGTAGTTTGTGTGGTTGGAAATTATTGGTTTGGTACGGTTGTATTGTAGAGAAAACCGGAATCAAACTTAGGTGTATAACTTTATTTATTTGTGATGTACCTAAAGTTTAAAAAACTGAAACCAACATTCGGTTGGTATTGTAGTATTTTTCAAAATAGTGTTTATGATCTGGGCTATATAGGTATAATAAGCCCAAAACAATACTATATTATTCGAGACCAAACCCACAAATTTATGATGTGAACGGAATGTGTTAGCAATTTATGGGTTAGAAAATGTGTAAAACTACTGTGCTTAGATTAATGGCATATGGTTGTAATTATTGAAGAAAATTAAGGGTGAAGATTTATTTGTATTTCAGTTTTAATAGTTTAGATATAAGCAGAGGTGGACCCTCTAAGAGATTAGGTGAGTCAGCTGACACAGGTTAAATCATGATAAATAACTGTTTTGTATGTGAATCAATGTTGAATCAATAGCTTAGATGGTGATGTAGTAGGCTTTGACATCCCTTAACCTGGGTTCAATCCTTTCAAATGATACTTTTTTACAATTTTTTAAAAAGTTCTAAATTATGACACAGGTAAACATAATTGCTGGGTCCGCCACTAGATATAAAAGACTCGTTCATAAACAGTATATCAACATCAAAGCAACTACAAAAATAAATAGTTCTCAGCATCGAGGCAACTAACTCACCTAGCAACACTTATGATCAATCTATACTTCAAGAGGAATGAGAATGACCATGAGTGTGTGATATGTATTTTGCAGAGTCCTATATTTTTTACGAAAAAAAATCTTTACAAAAAATGAGTGTTTTTGGACAGAGTCGATATTCTTTACAAAAACTTTTCTAAATACCCGGCTCCAAGGGTGTGCCATGAGTGCTTTTGCACAGGTTCTTATATTTTTTTTTGGTCAAATTGCACAGGTTCTTATATTTTTTACAAAAAATTCTTTAAGATTTAGGGTCCTAGATTTTTACAAAATATAATCATCCAACATATATAAACAAGAGACTGTAAAAACATAGAGAAAAGTGTCTTTAACACATTGCTATTTAATATTTAAAGTTATATTTTAAAGCTATTTAATATTTTCAATCTTAAGTTACAAAAAGTGATAATAATAATAATATTTTCAATCCTCAAAATTTTTAACACATTGCTGTTATCATCATTTTAGACAAACAAAAAATTCCTTTTCAAACACGGGGTCCATAACAATTATAAGCCGGTCCAGTGAGTACGATATGTATGCAGATTGTCATGATTAGGCACAAGCAAGAATGGCAAATTTGTAAGGCTGGGCATTTTGCCATTTTACCCGATATCCAAACCCGATCCGAAGAATCTGAATCGAAATACAAACCGAATTAGTAAAATACCAGAACGAATATTGAATTAGGAAAGAATGGATATCCGGATCCGAACGGGTAATATCCGAACCCGAATAGATATCCGAAGATAACCGAACTTTTGCATATTTAACCTTATATTTCTAAATTACTTCTCTAATTTTTTGAAAAATATTTATATTGATGCTATCCATACTTTAAGATCATATAATATACATATAATTACAGACAAAATGATTTGTTACGCATTTAAAATGCATGTCAAGCCTTTTATTTCATGTATTAATCAAAGTTACATCCAAAATAAAAAACAATAACCAAATTAATGTCTTTCTATTTTTAGAATGTTATCTCTAAATTTATTAATCATTTAATAAATTTAAAAATAAAAAACCAGTTAAGTGAAAGTTATATTTTTAAATACAAGAAACTTGAGAATGAAGAATTTAATTATTTTTCTTTACAAAATCTAAATATCTGAATCCGATCCGAAATAACCGAACCTAAATTAAAAATACCTGAACCAGACTCGAAGCAAAAAAATATCCGAATGGATTATATCCCTATAGCGAAATATCCGAAAATCCGAAATACCCGATCCAAACCCGAACGGGTACTCGAACGCCCATCCCTACCAATTTGCATTAAAAGAAGAGGAAAACAGGAAGAAGAAAAATAGTGAATTCTTGAAAGGGTATTTTAATTGTATAACCAAACAAAAAAGTTTATAATTAAATAAATGTATATAGCAAAGTACATGGTTAGAATGTACCTTATACAATATATATTAATTGCTATATAGCCCTTTATCGCTATGTATTTGTAGTGTTGTCTTTTATCAGGGCCAGTCCTTTTCCTCTTGTGATTTGAGATGAGATGTTCGATGAGGATTAGAGATATCTCGTTGGATTGGACTTTAACTCCAAATGCCCCATGCCTTCCTAAACTCAAGCTTACTACCCCAACCCTATTCATCCTACCCCTTTATCCTTGCACTCCCTAAACTAACCTTTGTCCATTTATTTCTATTTATTCCTCAATTAAAAATCAACCACAATTCAACTACCTACATGGCCCACATCCTAACCTTAACCAATCAAAATTCTTTGACCCACATGTTCTTCTTCTTCTTCCTCGTACTCTTTCCTCCTCTTCATCCTCCATTGGTGATTTTGGAAGCTCCTAAAGAAGGTAATTCTTGATCATTTTAGGTGATTTTTTTTGTAAAATCACCCTTAAAATGTCGTGTATATCATGGAGATATTTGTTCTGATGAAAATTAGAAAGTTTAAAAACGATTTTAAAAACTGTGGTAAGAGATTTTAAGTATAATTTACGTCTGTTTTTGATGATTTTTTGCTGAAATGTTATTAAAAACATGTGTATAGCTCGGGTAGTGTAAAAACAGCAGATCCAATGAAAATAATGAGAGATTGAAAAAGATTTTGAAAACTTTTTTTTATAGATTTTTGGGTATATGTTATCTATGTTTTGATGATTTTTTGTGTGTAATTTCATTTAAGATGAATTATACATCATGGGTAATGTAAAATCCTAACAATAACGTCCTAAAAACGGATTAGTTTGTGGAAGAACAAGTTCTGGGTATTACTAGGAGAACTACGCATTACTAAGGCAAAATAGCTTTACTAGAATGTACTTGAATTACTGGAATTACTGGAATTACTCTAATAATGATAAAACTAATGGTATTCTATTTTATCTCAGGAAAATGCAAAATCCGCAGTGCACGTTCATTTGTTTTGATTATGGGGGATATTATATGAAAGATGGTGCTGAAATAAAATGGATCTCGGGAGATGGTGAAGGAGAAGATGAAATTCACACGATTTTGTTTAGGAAGTCAATGGAGGAGATCACTTACTCTGGTTTGGTTGAGCGTATTTGCAGAAAGATAAAGGTAGATGAATCTAAAGTGAAAGTGAAGATTAGTTACTTTCCAATGGTATTGTATTCGTACAAGCCATCATACATCCAGAATGATGACGAAATCTTTGGTTATCTACTGCAAGTAAACCATGAGAAGTGTAGAAGTGTTCTACATGTGGAGTTCATCAATGAAGAAGTGCAATTTTCAGAAGAGGATGATGAAACTGATGGCTATGTCGCTGTATCTGATAGAGAGGCTATAGAGGCTGGTGATGACGATGGTACTGAGAATGATGAAACTGATGTCTATGTTGGTATATCTGATAGAGAGACTATAGAGGCTGGCGATGAAGATGGTAATGGTGGTGTGCTCACTTTTGACGAAGACATTGAGATGCATGATGGTGTCAGTCAGACACGGGATGATGGTATGGATTTGGTTATAGGTCAAGAATTTTTAACTAAGGAGGCAGCAAAAGTTCTTATTAAAACCGCGTCATATCAAAATTGTTTTGAGTTTGATATAATTAAGTCGGATACTAAGAGATTTGTGGTTAAATGCCGAGGAGCCAAAGATGGGTGCAAGTGGTTTGTGCGAGTTGCAATGGTGAAGAATTCAGATATTTGGTCTGTTAGAAGTTACTTCAAGCAACATACATGTTCTGTCGTTACAAGAGAGGCTGGTGATGAAGATGGTACTGAGAATGATGCAAATGATAATGACGTTTTTGGTGGTGTGCTCACTTATCACCAAGACATTGAGATGCATGAGAATGTCAACGAAAGAGATGGCAATGAGTTCGAAGATACAGAAGTAAGACCAGCAGCTGACTATGAGCCATGGGATGATGGAGTGGATATGGTTTTAGGTCAAGAATTTACCACCAAGGAGGCAGCAAAAGTTCATATTCAGAAAGCTTCACATCAGAATTGTTTTGAGTTTGATATAAGTAAGTCGGATACTAAGAGATTTGTTATTAAATGTCGAGGAGCCAAAGAAGGTTGCAAGTGGTTTGTGCGAGTTGCAAAGTTAGAGAATTCAGATCTCTGGACGGTTAGAAGTTATATCAAGCAGCATACATGTTCTATTGTTACCACTAGAACATTGCGTGATAGAAGGAAAGGCACAAAACAAATCGTTGCATCTGTTTTGGCTCAAGATTATCCTGGTACATTTGACACACCAGTTCCCAAAGTTCTGATCGATTTGGTTCATCGCAGAGATGGTGTGAAAGTATCATACACCGCCGCATGGAGAGGAAAAAGAGAAGCTGCTAATGAAGTGCGAGGAAGTCCAGAAGAGAGTTTTACTTTACTACACAGTTATATGCACATGCTGGAACAAACCAATATTGCCACAAGAACACTTGTAGAAGTGGATGAGGACCAAAAATTTAGGTATCTGTTTTTTGCACTTGGAGCTAGCGTAGAAGGGTTCCGTGCAATGAGGAAAGTCCTCATTGTGGATGCAACACACCTCAAGAATGTTTATGGTGGAGTTCCCCTTGTTGCGACAGCTCAAGATCCCGATCATCACCACTACCCAATTGCGTTTGGTGTAGCAGATGGTGAGAATGATGAAAGCTGGATATGGTTTATGAAACAGTTGAAAATAGTGATATCCGATGTCCCGGGATTGGTGTTTCTTTCAGATAGAAACAAAAGCTTGATCAAGTCAGTACGTCTAGTGTTCCCTGAGGCCGAACATGGGTATTGTATATGGCATTTGTCTCAGAATGTTAAAAGCTACGTCCATAACAACAAAGATACTTGCGCATTCAAGTTTAGAGAATGCGCACACGCTTATACAGAGGCGGAGTTCAAGTACCTTTATCATGCTTTTCGCAGGAAGTATCCAAGTGCAGCGGTGTATCTTGACAAAAGCGTTGAAGAAAAGAAATGGGCTAGATGTTACTTTCGAGGAGATAGATACGATGTTGACACCACCAATTCAGTAGAATCTTTTAATGGTGTCATTAAGGAGGCGAGAAAGTATACCTTACTTCCAATGTTCGATGTAATCATTGCAAAAATGGCTGAATGGTTTAACAAGTATAGGAAGAAGGCAGCTGAGATACCATACACATTGAAGCTTGTGCCTATTGTGGAAGCTGAAATGTCTAAAAGATGTGTTGATGCAGGGTTTCTCACGGTTGACGAGTTAAATAGCTTCAATCAAGAGTACAGTGTGCATGGTTCTGACGGGAAGGTTTATACTGTTGATTTGGCTATGAAAACTTGCAGCTGTGAGCAATTCGATAAAGACAAATATCCTTGTGTGCATGGAGTAGCTGCTGCCACATTTGTAACTAAGGCAGCGGGAAGGGAACTCCATCTATCTGAGTATTGTTCAAAATACTATTTAGTGGAACAATGGGCTTTGGCTTATCACAGGACAATATATCCTGTTCCTCATATGTCTGATTGGGTTATACCAGACGATGTTAGAGCAAAGAAAATAATTCTTCCAGATTATGAAAAGAATAAAGGAAAACCACAACAAACAAGATTTCCATCAGTAGGAGAATCCCGTGGCAGAGGAAAAAGAAGCAGAGGGGGAGCTAGAGGAGACAGAGGAAGAGGCAGAGCCAGAGGAGCAGGTATTGCATCTTATTTCGAATGTGGAAGTGCTTCAGGTACTACCTAGGATTTACTGGTTTTATTATGTGTAATCTGCACTACTAGGGATTACTCGTCTTATTAAGTGTAATCTGGACTACTGAAGGTTACTGGTATTACTATGTGTAAACTGGACTACTAGTTATTACTGGTTTTATTGTATGTAATCCGAACTACTGGGGATTACTTGTTGTATTATGTGCAATTCGTAACCAATATATATCACTAGGTAAATTGTTTATGATGTACATTTAAACTATTTTTTGATGATTATTTTCACTTCCTAAGCTATGTCTATGATAAATATATACATTGAAACTATTTTTGATAATTATTTTCAATAATTAAAGAAAAGCTTATCAGTTTCCCAAAAAACATCCTTAACTTTCTAAGTTAGTTTGTGAATGGTTCTAGTATAGTGAAGAGAATTTTTCAAAATACGTATTCCTTGTAAATTGTTTATGTAAATGTCTTCCTTAACAAGATTCACTAGGTAAAATCATTGGTTTTACTACAAAACCTTCAATTTTGTGATGGTTTAACTAGATAAACGTAAAAATTGCCAAAGTATTACTATGTGTATAGTAGTATTACTACAACCTTGGAGATTATTATGTGTATTACTAAGTGTTACATATAATACTAAATTTATATATGACGGCTGCACGTTTTACATGTGAAATTTGACGGCTGCACATTTTACATGTGAAATTTGACGGCTGCACGTTTTACATGTAAAATTCATTTCATCTTGGCGTTTTACATGGAGGTTTTACATGTGTAATTCCATTTTATTGCATTACTATAAACCCAGTAAATCCAGTTATCACAATTATTCATTTTTGGGCAGAGTAACACCTGTAATTCCAGTTATCCCAGCTATTCCATTACCTGTCTTAAACATTCAAAAGAACAATTCAACCAAGTTTTAACATCCCAAAAAAAACCAAGCATTCTCCTACAAGTTTTGAACATTCAAAATACTTAAATTAACCATCTAAATACATAAGGTAGCTCCATACATAAGCCTTTAAGCCTTTGTTTTAGGCTTCTTCCCCGGCTTCTTCCCCGCCGTGAAAGGAGTCTGCACCCAATGTGATGGTTCAGACTTCCTCTTCCCCGTTATCGTAGGTGTAGCATCAACAGCTCTTGTCCTTGATCTGCCCCTCTTCTTAGGTCCAGCAGTCGGTGTGGTATTTTTACCTGAACCTTTCCTCGGTTTTACATACATTTCTGTCTTCTCTTTGCATATAAGCAAGATCTCAGGCCGCCTCAGTGCTTCTCTGACCTCCTTTTTCTCAGACTCAACCGGAGCCTCATTGATCTCAACCTCTTTCCCTCCACGTGGTGGTGGTGTTGGAGTTCCGTCTGACTGATTCCCACGCCGTGGTGGTGTTGTTGGAGTCTCAGACTGAACCGGAGGCTCATTGATCTCAGACAGAACACTTGCCACAATGATCTCTGCCTCAACCCAAGCCTCATTCCCACCAACGTTTTCTTCATCTTTTTCAGCCTCAGATTCTTCCACCTTTTCTTCATCTCCACTCTTCTCATCATCTCCACTCTTCTCCTTCTGTCTGTCACTATTCTCAGATTCCTCCTTTTTTTCATCATCTCCACTCTTCTCCTTCTCTTCTTCCTCAGCAATCTGCTTCCAAAAGGCATCAGCTTGTACTCTACTTTTCTCTTTCAGTTGCTCCAACTTCAACATTTCTTCTATCTCACTACCGCTTTCCTCATCAGACTCTCTAGCCTCTTGCTGAGCATTGTCACTGTTTTCTTTTTCTTTCTCACCATCTTCATCATGTTTCCCAGCCTCTTGCTCAGCATCTTCTTTTTCTTTCTCACATTCTTCATCATGTTTCCCAACCTCTTGCTCAGCATCTTCTTTTTCTTTCTCACATTCTTCATCATGTTTCCCAGCCTCTTGCTCAGCATCATCTTTTTCCTTCCCATCCCACCGTCCAAAATCCGTACCATCCCACTGTCCGAAATCCATGTCTTCACCACGATTCGGCTTCTCACTCACCTTACTCTCGATAGATGTTAGCCTTTTTTCTATTTTTTTAGCCCTGCATCTCAACAGCCGCTGGTTCTTTTCAATTCCACCCAGCCTCAAATCAACAGCCTGCAGCTTTGTGTCCACCGTTAAGTTAAGTCCAACAAATGCTTCTCCCATGAAATCCAAAAGCCTCTGTTCCAGACCTTGCAAGCTCGAATCAGAGGATGATGCTTCTGCTAACGTCACCTTTTCTTTGTCCTTCTTTTTTGTAAACACTCGTGCAGCTTGATCTAAATCATACAGCTCTTCCCACCAAATACTCTTCTGCTTCACAGTTAACCAGTGGTTCCAAGTCTCGCTTGGGCTGCCCAGACGGTCATACTCTCGTTCCAAGTCAATGATACGAGCCAACAACATATCCTCACCAATATTTGGTTCCAACACACTGTGAATAGTCTGAAAAAAAAAAACAACACCAATTAAATTTTATGTTCTACTAGCTTCTACTATAACTGTAAACATGTACCTTTGTGTCTCCAAGCGCTCGTTATATGTCTTCCAAAGGATAGCCCTTCAGACTAGTCTTTGTAAACCGGCTCTTGCACATCCTTGGACAGTCCGCACAAGGATTCTTTTGATAGATTCTAAACTCTTTTCCCAGAGCAGGAATACACTCAAAAGCCAGAACTTATAGAATCCAGTGTCACAGACATGTCAGATTTTCAATTATTTAACAACTAAAACTTTTACTAAATTATATGCTTACCTCTAATGGGACTATGAAACCAGGAAAGGAGACTGCATCTTTTGTCACTTCTCCCTTTAAATGGTTCATCACGCGCTTAATCTCCCTTATTGAATCCTCAAACATTAGACGACCCCAGGGAAATGTTCTGCAAGCATCCAAATCATCCACCATCCTCAATATGAAGGAGTCTAAATTTCCCTCATACCTTGGCTTTCCTTTGATAACAGTACCAAGGAAAAACAAGACAGCCATCTTCAATTTATCTGGACAATCCGGCATAGACAACAGCTTCTGCTTCACATCAGTGATGGTGATCTTCTCTATGTCATGGAAGTAGTAATTCACGAACTCATGACCCCCGATCTTCTTATATTTGCTCGGATACTCAGTGCAGTCTAAGCCAGAGATGAGGGCATGCTCCCTCATAGAATAGCGGATGGGTACACCATTAACCGCAAACCATGCAACATCATCTTCTGGAGTACAAATGGTGTGCAGGAGTAACATCCACATCCCTTGGAGCTTCAGGTTTGGTTCCTCTGGCATGTGAAAGAAATGTTGAAACTGAGAATGGCTTGTGAACCATTCGGCCTGATCCTTCTTAAGCGTCTCCTTGATGACTTTTACTGTCGCGCTCACATAGCACTTGGTTTGTATCTTGCAAATCTTCGTGAACTCACTGCTTTTGAAGTATAACTCAAGGGGTTGCGGTGGTTGCATTTCCTCCTGCAATGAAAATACATACAAGAAGTCTTAGTAATGCTAGTACTTAGTAATGCTAGTAATGCTAGTAAAACAAGAAGTCTAGTAATGCTAGTAATATAAGAAGTCTATTAGTACTACTAATTACAAGTCATCATTTCTCACTAACAGTAACAATGATACAAAATATATACCTCACTTTCAGACCCCTCCCTTTCGGATTCATCTGAGATTGAGCGCGATTGGTAACTCGGTTCTCCCACTGGCGTACTCTTCTTACTCCTCTGAAAATACATATATACATGTTAGTAATGCTAGTAATACAAGAAGTCTAGTAATGCTAGTAATACAAGAAGTCTAGCAGTACTATTAATTACAAGTCAGCATTTTTCACTAACAGTAACAATGAATACAAAATATATACCTCACTTTTGGACCCCTCCCTTTCGGATTCATCTGTGACTGAGAGCGATACGTAACTCGGTTCTCTCTCTTGCGTACTCTTCTTACTATTCTTACTCTTCTTACTCCCCTCAGGAATTACTGGTGTTTTTGCAATTGGGGTCGTTCTCGGCCTAAGAGATAGACGACGCCTTTCATTGGAGACTCCCTTATTCTTTGCCACCTTATTATATAGTAAATTATATTAATATAAAATATATGAGGTACTCTTTTGAAGTACTCTGTTGCTGCTGATGCTCTAACATATAAAAAATATATACTTATTTAGTTACACAAAAATTTATAGTTTGTATACAGCTAGGAAATCAACATGTGAATCAACAAAACTGTTTTTGATGGGTTTAGGTCAGAATTTATGATTGGGTTGTAGCTTCCAAGGGATCTAGTTTTGCTCCGAGACAACTAATACTAGGGGAATTGTAATACCCTTTTATTATAATTTCCATAGATTACAAACCATACTAATACATATCACGCAATTTATTCGACGGCACAAACATAATTGCCAAGCATTACAGGATACAATAGTTGTAGGCTCACATACATAACGAAAGATTTCAGCTCAATTATATTTCATCCAGCTAATAATAAGCTGCTAAATCGAGGTAATCACGAGATGAACGACGACGACGACGACGAAGAGACTGCTTGTTGGGTTCCCAAAACTCACGCATGTTCTCCTTAGCCGGAAAAACGATTAGCTCACGTACGGTCATTGGGAGCATCACGTTGGTATTGGCTCCATAGAGAAGATTGGCGAGTTCTTCCTGAGCTTTCTCACTGTTGTGACGTCCGTCAAAGAAGAAATAAGATCGTTGGTACTCACATAGCTTCGAGTGCACGTTAACAAATCCACAACCATACGCATTGTGAGACCCTTGCCCGCAGCACGATGAGTTGGTCACATAAAACCCTATAAATCAACGTGAATCATTGAAGTTCATTATATCTTCACGTATGGTTTACCTATAGTTTAGTTTCTTTTAGTTTTTATCTTTTCTTTTGTTTGCATTGTACTTTATAAGACTTATAATAATTATAAGATCCCTGGAAATGTATTAAACAATAATATGCTCAATTACTATTAATTAGTAATTATTATGATGCTGACTTACGGTAGTTAATACTCCTTCTTGTCCTACGGATAACAGCATTGTAGTAATCAAAGACGGTGAACTGAAAACCGCCGTTGGGTTTTCTAGCAAACTCGTTCAACATCGGACCGATCTTCTCGTTGTGTTGTCTGGCCAAATCGTTGAGTGGCTCGTAACAGTCGTTGCCGGTTTTGTATTCTTGTCTCACGATCGGTAAGCAACCCAATGGTGCTAGCAGTGTAACTGCGAATTTACTAGCTCCCAATGAGTATAACACCTGTAAAATAAACGTAAACTGTATAGTTACAAAAAATGAACATAAAATATATAAATAGCAAACCACATATTTTGTTTGTCGACAACTTACGCTGATGTCCGTCTTTAATTTGTTCGTGACGGAAGTGACAAAAGCTTGCTGAGCAGCAGCAGAAGCAGTGGGATTGGTCTTGCTGAAGTTCAAATAATCTTCCGTACCGATGTATATCATGAACAATGATTTCTCGATGTAGTCGTCGGACCATGTTGATATCATACTTCTGAACTTGTTCACTTGTTGACTTAGTGTCATCTGGATATACATAACAAGATAGAAATCGAATGCAATTTTTCTTTTTCAATTACCTCTTAACAAAGACAACATTTATTTTCGACATTATTAAAAAATAAAGCCGCATACTTCATGTTATAGTTATATATTTATTTATATATATATAATATGTATATATAAAGAAAAGAAAACCTAGAAGGTATGTTATATATCTCTTATATATAAATAAATCCAAATTTGTGTGTTTTAGTGAAAGAGAACTTACAGATTTCAAAAAAAAAAAAAAGAACTTACAGATTCCGCCGGAGCCCCAAGAATAGAAGCGTCGGCAACGGCAAAGCAAGCTCCACGTGAAAAATTAGCACCAGCTTTAAGAGCCGGCGGGATTCCGTTTGGAATGGACATGAATTCAGCTATATAATCACCGTGTTTAAAACAAATTTAACATGTTTATATACGCGGATACTAAACAAATAATCTTAAGAGTATTAATAAAGAACGCACCGATAAAGTCAGGGACAATGTAGCCGTCTGAAAACTTGCCGTTGGGGTCGTCGCGGGACTTTCCGTAAGGCCACATGGTTTGTGGAGGGTTTTTGTTTGTGCTTAGAAACACTTTGTTTCCAACGTCGTAGTAAGAGTCTCCAAAAGTGAACAATGCTACATTCGGAACACCTTCGCCGGCATAGACGTGGATGATCGGATCATGGAAGATGGTTAACACCAATAGTGCTCCCATGACACTCACACAACTAAACTTGCCTGCCATCTCTAAAATATTAGGTATTCGAGCTAGAGAGGGAAGTGGTGGTGATGAACTTCATAGTCCGTTGGTCTATTTATATTGCTAAAATATTATTAAAATATTAAATATACAACTTGCAAAAGAAAAAATCTTATCTTTTCTAGTTTTACTTTTGGGCCAGTGAACAATAAATATAAATGTTTTCTAATCTACAAAATTTTAAAATAAATAGTAAAACTAGATTGCATAATGTTTGCCTGTTTGGAGAAGAAATGGTCAAAGTTAAAAACATAAGGAGTATGTGTTTTCCTAAATACTTGTGCTTTTAGGCAAAACTACTTACGATTAAAAACAGAGGGAGTATGTTTTTTCTCTGTTTTCTACTTGTATAGAAATATATATTTTTAGAAATCAAAATTTGAGATGATTTAATGGTTTTTCTGGTGTTGACGATAATAGTATATAATTTATATCAGTGTTGTATTTATATTATGATTATATAATATGATTATTGATTTATATATATAAATATATATAAAGTCACAATATTATATATGCTTTACTATTATTTTCTATAATAATTTATATGAAAAAGTCAAATTGACCCATTAATTTAGTAAATTTGATAAATAATCCAATTATATATTTCTTTAAGCTTTGTAATACACTTATTAGCATGCCTGTTTTTATTTCGTTTTATTTCATAACTATCAATGATATAATAATAACTATATTTTTGTAAGCATATATTTTGTGCTCAGATTATTTTAAATATTTATGGATTTCGTCGAATTAGTTAGAAGAACAAACATTATCGCCATGAATATTATGATTTTTTTTTATCAAAATTTATAGTATTTAGATGAGATAGGGGTTGTAATCTAGATTAAAAACATCGATGCAAAATATTTAGAAAGAAAAAGAACTAATATGGTTAATTATTGATTTAATTTTTTGAAAATGATAAACTTTACGATTTGTTTTACAAAAATTATATTTTGATCCGCTAGTTTAATTGTATTCCGTACTTTTCCATTGAAATAAGGATTACTGACTGCAACATGTTTCAATAAGTTTTGGGTTAGTATGATAGTAGGTCTAATGTTAGTATAAGATATAAAATGTGAATGTGTCCTTGTAAAACGAAAGGTATATTTCAGCTCTTTACTTTTTTTTTTGAACACCAAAAGATTCATATTCATAGATGTCTAGAACAGAGTTGCAGGGGCATCACACATAGCGTTCTTTGTCACAGAGTCAGCTAACATGTTTTGCGCTCTAGGAATAAAAGAAAACGAGATAAACACAAAAACGAAGATAGGAGCTCGATATCTGAGAGAACTCCGTAGAGCTCCATCGGATAGGATTTCGAGTTGATAGCTCTAATGAACTCTTGGGAGTCGGATTGGAACCAGACTTTGTAGAGGAGACGATGCTTTGCCAATAAGATTGCTTCCCTCATAGCAAGTGCTTCTGCCATAAGCGGTGAGGATACGTTCCTGGAACACTTGGATAGTGCTTCCTGTTTGTTGAGATCAGAGAAGTTGTAGATCCATCCAAGACCTGCAATGGATGATTCGCATGACCAAGCCGCATCCGTGTTGCACACGACTGTCTGAGGCGGAGGAGTAATGTATCCCTCATGTAGAATTTTGCTTTGACAGGGGGGATGTTTCTCATGTTGAGCTAGTTGCCATTCTTACGCCGATGTGATAGCAGAGGAGATAGTAGATCCTGCAGAAATGTCTCGGTTCTCGAAGACGAGCTTGTTCCTCGATGTCCACAGGAACCAGCAAATCCAAGAGGAGAAGTTCCCAACTAAACCGGTAGGAGGAAGGCATACTAATAAGGACGCTTCCTGTATAGCAGCGGCGAGGCTAGAACACGACGAGACTCGGAGTGGTCGATTCAGCGGCGCTAAAGTCCAGACTTGGATGGCGAAGGGGCAGTGAAAGAAAAGGTGTAGTGCTGTCTCTGTATCTCCACAGTGCGGACATGCTATATCCGCAGAGAGTCCCCGGGTTGCAAGGTTTGCGCCAAGGGAGAGGGCACCTCTACACAATTTCCACAAGAAGAGTTTCAATTTTGGTGAAGTATCAACTTTCTAAACACTCTTCTGCCAATCAAGAACTTCCTCATGCAAAGTTTCTACAAATTGGGGTCCCTTTATCTCTTGCAACGCCAAATACCCAGATTTTACAGAATAGATACCAGACTTTGTTCCATACCAGCAGTACGTGTCTTCAGCTCCCATCAAACTAGGGACCAACCGCAATATAAGATTAGCCACTTCTGGGAACACTTCCTCAACCTTGTTTCTGATCCAGCGCGAGGCATCAGTGGATAGAAGGTCTGCGACAACCAGGTCTTGATCACATTCCCGACTAGGTCCAAAAGATCGTAAGGGGGATAAGGTGGAGATCCATGACTCTTTCCAAACATTTGTAGTAACACCATTTCCAATTACTTTCCCTAATCTTATCACCAGAAGATCTCTGCCCCGCAAAATGCTTCTCCAACCATGGGATGCCGTTTTTGAACATTGGACCGAGCGGAAGTGTGTGTTTTTGCAGTAGATACCGTTAAGCAGGCGAGCTAGGATGCTGTCCGGTCGTGTTAGAATCCTCCATGAAAGCTTTGCTAGTAAAGCAACGTTGAAATCATGGACATCTCGGATACCAAGGCCCCCATCAGATTTTGCTTTTGTGATCTTTTCCCAAGCAATCCAGCACATCTTCCTTCTCGTTGGGTCATCATCCCACCAGAATCCTGTGAGCACCGACTGGATCTGGTTACATAATCCTAAAGGTAACTCAAAGCAAGACATCGAGTAAGTAGGGATGGCCGAGAGAACCGATTTTAGCATTGTGAGCTTTCCGGCGGAAGACAAACGTCTAGTAGACCATGCTATCGCTTTCTGCTTGATTCTATCAACAATTGAGGAAAAGTGATCTCTCTTGCGCCTACCAAAGAGTTCTGGGAGGCCAAGATATTTACCAACTCCGCCTTCTTTTTCAATACCAAGGATTTGTTTGACGCAAGATCTGGTCACCTGTGGTGTTTTTGAAGAGAAGAAGACGGAGGATTTTTCCACATTAATAAGTTGACCCGAAGCAGTCTCATACTTCCGAAGGATGTCCTTAAGGGTCATGGAGCTTTGCTGATCGGCTTTTATAAAGAACATATTATCATCAGCGAAAAGAAGATGGTTCACTCGAGGGCACTGACTTGCCACTTTAATTCCGGTCATCGTACCGCTTTCTTGAGCTCGTCTACATAGACCTGAGAGAACTTCTCCATACAAAATGAATAGATATGGAGATAGCGGGTCACTCTGCCTGATGCCTCGCTGTGGTATGACGTTTTCAAAAGCTGAATCGTTGACTAGATACGAATACGAGACCGTCGTAACGCACTGCATTATCCAGTTTGTCCACCTCTCATCGAAGCCCAATCGGGTCAACACCTGTCTGATAAATGGCCACTCCACTCGATCATACGCCTTGCTCATGTCGATTTTCAGCTCTTTACTTAATACTGATTTATTGTCTCTTGTTACAATAAGGGTTGGCTTGATACGAAGTTTGATGAGTAGTGTGATAGTACTAAACTAATGTTAGTATTATATGTGAATTTGTCATGTTTTTGTGTAGTAATAATTTCGAACATCAATAACCGATTTATAAATGAAACTCGGGTTAGTCAATGTGAAAAAGCAAGCGTATATGAAATGTTTCTGGCCGGTTAATATATGTGAAACATATAATCAATGTGAAACTCTAGTTAATATCTTCAGTTAAAAAAAAGTAGTTAATAGTATATGCATATATTACACATAATATTCGGATAAGGTATGTTTTATAATATTTTTAATTATATAAATAACAATTAATGATGAAATCTATGAGTATTTATTATCTCAATGGCAAAGGTTGTAATATTAAATATGAAGAAAGTTATTTTCTAAATGTATGTCAGTTTTAATAAGATAGATAAAATGGAAAACGCTGAGTCAATAATATTTGATCATATATTCAGTCTGAATTACAATGTGCCATGTTCTCAACCAAAATTTTGTGGTGTTAAGTTTAAAGAATCGATCATTCCCAACAACAAAAGCTTTCTGTTTTAGAAAGCCTTGGAATTTAACAAAAAAATGTTATCAAATTATCATCACTTGTTAACTGTAGTTTCTTTTAGAAAAAAAAACAAGGAAAATGTTTGTTTCTGTTTTTCAAAATTGTTCAATATTTCTTTCAAACACACAGTTTCGACGAAGTGTTAAATTCTAAAGTTTTCTTCTGGACAATAGATTAACATTTTGATTTTTTTTATGATAAGTATGAACATGTTTGTTTTTTTTGCAAATTATAGTTTCAATCTCAGCAGATTTCTAGATTTGTATAATTTTAAATTTTGCAGTCTCAAAGCACTAAATCAAAATTTTGTTAAGCCAATCAAATAGTGCTTTTATGGTTTCAATTGTATAAATTGATTCCTATAAAATTGGATACATGAAAAACTAAAATGCAATGAAACTATCAGCCTAATTATCCACCCAAAAACAATGGGAAAATTGTTTTTTTGGGCCAAAAAATGGTATCTATGTCTCATTAGGCTAATTTCTATTTTGTACCATTTTTTCTTTTAATACCCTTTCTTTTTTGCTAAAATAAATTAAATAAATAGTTTTACAAACCAAAAAAATTTAGAAAAATAATAACTAGTGATGAAATACCTATATCAAATTAGTGATATTTTTTTCAGTTTTAAAAATGTTTAAATCATAATTTCATTTTCTGTTCTAGAAAAAGTAGAATTGACATTCTACAAAGTAGAAAATGAAATCCACTATTTTCATTGAATCTACTATGTTTTGAATACGTGATCTACGTAAATAATAGTACTCTAAAAATATTTAGAATACATGTTCGGCGCCTAACCTACAACTCTAAAATCAGTAGAAATCTACACTTTACAAAAAATCTAAAATATGTAGAATTCGAAATCTACACATTACTATAAATCTAAAACTTGTAGAAACGGAGTTTCTACACATTGCTATAAATCTAAAAACCTGTAGAAACCGATTTCTACAGATTTACTGAATTCTACGGATAAGAATAATCAGTTATGAAAATCTGAAAAAAATATACTTTGAAATATTTTGTTTCCATATAATATTAAAAACGATTTTTTTTAAAAAAAATATTTTGTTCACTGAATTTTTTTTTATATTTTGTTTTGGTCAAAACGAGTTTTACAAATATTCTGATATTTATCAATTGTTTTATTAATTATAATTTTGAATTTATAATTAAAATTAAGGGTATTATTGCCATTATGAAAATATTTAGCCTAATGGGACATAAACTATACAAGATTAGCCTAATGGAACATAGATACCATTTTTTGGCCCAAAAAAACAATTTTCCCAACAATTTATTCCTATGATCCAATCAATTATGATTCTGAAGATAACCAATAAAAGCAGCTATCCAAATGGCAAAAACGCACATGGGAAAATGGGAAGACAACTTCAATGTTGCTTTAAATTTATTGGACCACATATTTTTGTGGTCTATTGTTTTCCACGCATAATTTTGAGAAATTGGAGCTATGAGAAAACATAAATTAGGAAAAAAAATTTAGGAAAGTAACCAAGAACAAAAAAAAACTGAGAATAACCTGAGATACTATTCTGTATATTTATAAAATATTGACTATTTTACTCTTTTCACTTTTTATTTTAATTTAAACTAGATTTTGATCTACGCTTTCAAAATTGTGAAATATTTTACATTATAAAATTTTAATAAAAACATATAGATTATTCTTTTCATTAGAATATGTAAATCTGTCCTACTTGAACCAATTTTAGTTTTGAAAGACTCCATATAAATCATGAACCTGTTTTGGAGAACAATCCAGGTTTGAAGCAACCTCGACATCCATGTGGCCACGCAAATATGAGATTATGCTTTGAAATTCATTTAAATATTCTGAGAGAAATTTCTTGATTGCAACTCCCTTTAGAGGTTAATTTTGATCTTTCAATAGGTTAGAGATATTTACATATTAATTTAAAAAATTATGAACCCATTTTGATCCAATTAATTTTAAGATCTAATAGGATGCCTATTTCTATTTATGGTTTGCATAATAGAAAGTTTTCATATTTTAAGTTAAAATTATTATATTGTAATGTCGATGTGAGCATTTTTTGTAATGTTTTAATTTTGTTGCTGTTTGGATGCTTAACCCAAATGATATTGGTGCTTAACCATTTATTTTTTTCTAGAAATAGAAAATAATGGCACAATGAGTAATATATATCAAAACATATCTAATTACACATATTGTATATTTACAAATATATCCTTAGAAAAAACCCAGAAAAACTATACATTTTTCAGATAAATGTTTAATGTATTTTTTCATTTCTTATATTGTATATTTAGTTATTATTTAGCTTTTCTATTTTTTTTATTTATGTATTCTAATTTTCTTGCTTCTATATCAAATGGTAATATTACGATAGATATTTAATGTAATATTTCTATTTCTTATATTGTATATTTACTTATTAATTTATTTTACATTTTCAGATAGTTATTTAATATAGTTTTTCTATTTCTTATATTGTATATATACTTATTATTTATTTTTCTAATATTGTATATTTACATATTTAATATTACAATAGATGTTTAATATAACATCTCTATTTGTTATATTGTAAATTTATTTATTATTTATTTTACTATAAATTTTTCAGATAGATGTTTAATTTAGTTTTTCCATTTTTTATACTGTATATCTACTTATTTCTTATTTTGTATATTTACTTATTATAAATTCTTGTTTTATATCAAATGATAATATTATGATAAATGTTTAATGTAATAGTTCTATTTCTTATATTGTATATCTACTTATTATTTTTTCTATATTGTATATTTACTTATAAAAATATTTAGAAATAATCAAAGTGTAAAATTATACATTTTTCAGATAGATGTTTAATGTAGTTTTCCATTTCTTATATTGTATATATAGTTATTCTAATTTTTTTGTTTTATATCAATTGGTAATATTACGATAGATGTTTAATGTAATATTTATATTTTTATATTGTATATTTACTAATTATTTATTTTACTATATATTTTCAGATAGATATTTAATGTAGGTTTTATATTTCTTATAATGTATATTTACTTATCATTTATTTTTATTCTAACATTGTGATAGATATTTAATGTAATATTTTTATTTCTTATATTTTATATTTTTCTAATTATTTATTTTACTATACATTTTCAGATAGATGTTTAATTTTGGTTTTTCATTTTTGATATTGTATATTTACTTATTGATTATTTTTTGTTATGTTGTATATTTACTTATTCTATTTTGTTTGCTTTTATATCAAATGATAATATTACGTTAGATGTTTAGTGTAATATTTCTATTTCTTATATCTTATATTTACTTAATTTTTAGTTTTTCTTATATTTTATATTTATTTATTCTAATATCATGATAAATGTTTAATATAATATTTCTATTTCTTATATTGTATATTTACTTATTATTTATTTTACTATATATATTTTTGAGAGAGATGTTTAATTTAGTTTTTTTATTTCTTAATTATATATTTACTTATTTTTTTATTTTATTATATTTTATATTTACTTATTATATTTTTTTGCTTTTATATCTGATAATAATATTATGATATATATTTAATGTAATATTTCTATTTCTTATATTGTATGCTTGTTTTTCTATATTGTATATTTACATATAAAATTATCTAGAAATAATAAAAATGTAAACCTATACATTTTTCAGATATATGTTTAATGTCATTTTTTCATTTCTTATATTGTATATGTACTTATTATTTATATTTTCTTATATTTTATAATTACTTATTCTAATTGTTTTGATTTTATTTCAAATTGTAATATTACGATAGATGTTTAATGTAATATTTCTATTTCTTATATTGTATATTTACTCATTATTTTTATTTTCTTATATTTTATATTTACTAATTATAATATTATAATAGATATTTAATGTAATATTTTTATTTATTTTATTGTATATGTACTTATTATTGATTTTACTATACTTTTTCGGATAAATGTTAAATTTAATTTTTCTATTTCTTACATGGTATATTTACTTATTATTTATTTTATTATACATTTTTCAAATAGATGCTTAAATTAGTTTTTCTATTTCTTATATTTTATATTTACTTATGATTTATTTTTCTTATATTTTATATTTACTTATTCTATTATTATAATAGATTTTTAATGTAATACTTTATTTCTTATATTGTATATTTACTTATTATTTATTTTACTATACATTTTTCAGATAGATGCTTAATATAATTTTTTATTTCTTTTACTGTATATTTACTTTTTTATATATTGTATATTTACTTACTCTATTTTTTTTTTGCTTTTATATCAAATGATAACGTTAGATGTTTAATGTAATATTTCTATTTCTTATATTATATATTTATTTATTATTTTTTATATTTTATATTTACTTATTACAATATTACGATAAATGTTTAATATAAAATTTGTGTATTTACTTATTATTTATTTTACTATAATTTTCATATAGATGTTTAATTTACGTTTTTTCATTTCTTAATTGTATATTTATTTTCTTATTATAATATTTGTGTTTATATCAAATTATAATATTACGATAGATATTTAATGTAATATTTCTTTTTTTTCTTATATTTATTTACTTATTATAATATTTGCGTTTATATCAAATTATAATATTGCGATAGATGTCTAATGTAATATTTATATTTTTTATATTGTATATTTACTTATTATTTATTTTCTCTTATATTTTATATTAATTTTTTTATTTTTATTTTGTTTTTTCGTTAGTAATGCAACGTGGCATCTGTCCATGTATTTGAAACATAAAGATTGTTAATCTGATTGTTTCCATTAGAATCTTACTTTTGAATCAGCACCTGTCCATGTATTTGAAACATAAAGATGCATGACCACACATATGACTTAATAATCAAAAGTTCGCAACAAAATATAGTGCTGAATCTATATTTGTGTCTAACATTACCTCACACTTTTTTTTGCTAAAATGTATAGTGAACTTTTTATAATGAACATTACATTATCAATGTTGTCTACAATGTATTTTGCAACTATTTAACACTTGAAAGGTAAATTAAATTATTTCTTTGTCCTTGTATACTGAGGGCCGTGAGCAGCTAGATCCAGCAGGTTGCAGTGATGCATTACCTCCTGAAAATCTCTCATCCCTTGGGATTGTGTGTTTCTTAGTCCATACATCGAATGTTCTTCAGCATCTAGAATCTCATTAAAATCCCCAGTGATTATCCAAGCCTTACGACGAATAATCGGTGAGTCTTGATGAGCTTTAAGATCACTCCATAGTTCTTTCCTCTCCAACTCCGTGTTATGAGCATAAACACACGTGAAGAAAAATTCTTCTACGTCATCACCAATGGCAACTGAGACTGTGATCATTTGATCAGTTTTATAAAACGGTGTGACTCGAACTTCCGGTCTCCACACTAGCCATATTCGACCAAGTGAATTGAACTCATAATTGGATATCAGATTCCAATCTTTAAAAACTGAATTAGAAATCCTCTGACTTCTCCCTTCTTTTACTCGCGTTTCCAGTAGCGCTCCAAACATAAATCCTTGATCCTGAACCCACTTCTTCACTACAGAATGTTTTTCTGATTTGTTGAAACCTCGAACATTCCAGAAGAAACCCGACATATTATTTCTTCTTGGAGTTGCGTTTTTTACCCACAGCATTAGGAAATCCTTCCTTCACGCTTAAGGCAGCTAGCTTTTTTGATGATTTGATGTGAGTTTTTGAGAAACACGAGATAGTTGGGCGAGGGAGACGCTCACCTTTATCTACTTTCCCTGGCTTCCTTACACTCGTATTTAGATGATCATCCGTTCCAGTATCTTCCTCAGAATCTTCTTCTGAAACCTCTATGGATACCTCTTTCAAGGCCTCTTAAAAGAGAAGAAGGTCTCATATCAAAGAAGCTTGACCGAGTTCTGATAAATGATCATTGGCTTAGATCTTACCCTCAGTCTTATAGTGTTTTTGAGGCCGGAGGCTGCTCGGATCATCTACGCTGTAGGGTTCATCTAAGCTCAGCTCTGAATCGACCAAAAAGGCCCTTCAAGTTTGTCAATGCAATTGCAGAGCTCGAAGGATTCAAGCCGCTTATGGAGAATTACTGGCAAGCCACTGACCCTATTTTCTTGTCAACATCATCACTCTTCCGCTTCTCCAAGAAGTTAAAAGATCTTAAACCAAAAATCAGAGTTCTGGCAAAGGAAAAAATGGGAAACCTTTCGGTTAAGTCTAAGGAGGCCTATGAAAATCTGTGTATGTATCAAGAGGAGACTATCAGAAATCCATCAAGGCAAAACTTGGAAAGAGAAAACAATGCATACGCACGCTGGGAACATGTTGCTCGGTTGGAGGAGGGATTTCTCAAGCAGAAATCAAAGTTGCATTGGCTGAAGGTAGGGGACAAAAACAACAGAGTTTTTCATCGGGCAGCTACTGCAAGAAACATCAATAACTCGATCAAAGAAGTAAAATGCAGAGATGGCCGCATTGTTAAACATCCAGATGAAATAAAAGCAGAGGCTGAAGGTTTCTTTAAAGAGTTTCTTCAGCATCAGCCAACTGATTTTGAGGGCATTGATGTGGGTAAATTGCAGGAGCTTTTACCATACCGTTGCTCAGGGGTTGATCAGCAAGAGCTCATAAGAGAGGTAACAGCGGAGGAGATCACTAAAGTACTTTTCAGTATGCCTAATGACAAATCGCCTGGGCCAGATGGATTTACAGTGGAGTTTTTCAAAGCTGCATGGTCTATTCTAGGGCCGGAATTCATCATTTCAGTGCAGTCTTTTTTTGTGACAGGTTTCTTGCCGAAAGGAGTGAATACAACAATTCTGGCCTTGATACCGAAGAAAACTGTGGCTCTTGAGATGAAGGACTACCGACCGATATCACTATGCAATGTTATATATAAATTCATCTCAAAGATTTTAGCTAACAGGCTAAAGATCACGCTGCCGGACTTTATTGCTCTGAATCAGACAGCATTCGTAAAAGGCCGACTTCTTATTGAGAATCTCTTGCTTGCCACAGATCTGGTGAAAGACTACCATAAAGACACGGTCTCCTCTAGATGTGCTTTAAAGATAGACATCTCTAAAGCATTTGACTCGGTTCAGTGGAGTTTTCTCTTCAAAACATTGGAAGCTATGGACTTTCCTCCAATGTTTATTCATTGGATCTCCCTCTGTATATCAACGGCATCGTTTTCTGTCCAAGTTAATGGTGAGCTTGCGGGTTACTTCCGTAGTACAAGAGGCCTGCGGCAAGGATGTGCCCTATCACCCTACCTCTTTGTAATCTGCATGAATGTCCTTTCGAAGCTACTAGACAAATCGGCTAAGGATAGTAGCATGGGGTATCATCCCAAATGCAAGAATTTGGGGCTAACTCATCTGAGTTTTGCTGATGATATAATGGTTTTCACGGATGGTAGAGTCAGATCCATAGAAAGCATTGTGGACGTGTTTACATATTTTGGAAAGATCTCGGGCCTCAAGATCAGCATGGAGAAAACTGCTATCTACTACGCGGGGTTGTCTGAAGCGGAAACAGGATTACTGGAGCAGAGGTTTGAATTTGCGTCGGAGAAATTGCCAGTCCGTTACTTGGGGTTACCATTGCTAACAAAAAAAATGGGGAAAGATGACTACGATATTCTTATTGATAAGATAAGAAATCGTATTACTCACTGGACGAATCGGTTCTTATCGCTGGCTTGTAGATTACAGCTGATACGCTCTATTCTTCTGAGCATTGTGAACTTCTGGATGGCTGGTTTTGTATTGCTTGGAGCTTGTATTAAGGAGATAAATAGTATATGTGCAGCTTTTCTTTGGTCGGGGCCTGCTCTGAACCCGAGGAAAGCCAAGGTATCTTGGGAAATAGTTTGCCGGAGGAAGTGTGATGGGGGATTAGGTCTTCGGCCATTGAAAGAAGCTAACCAAGTCAGCTGTTTAAAACTCATCTGGAGGACAGTATCTTCTCAAGCATCCCTTTGGGCTCAGTGGACTAAGGAGAATCTTTTCAAAAATGATTCTTTCTGGTCGATCAAAGAAACCACCACAAAAGGTTCCTGGATGTGGCGCAAGCTGGTAAAGCTCCGAGACAAGGCTAAAGACTTTCACAAGATGAATGTAGGGGATGGGAACAGTACATCATTTTGGTTTGACTGTTGGTCGAGTATGGGAAGGTTGTACGACTTGTTTGGTGCGCACGGTAGCATTGATATGGGAGTTTCAAGGACTGCAACTGTTGCTGAGGCTTTGAGTAATCGGAGGAGAAGGAGGCATAGGGCTGATGTTCTCAATGAAGTTGAAAAAATCTGTGAGGATCAGAGATTGAAGCTTACTGGAGAACCTGACATAGCACTTTGGAAACAGAGTGAAGAAAAGTATCAAGCAGTTTTCAAGACAAAACAAACATGGGAACTTATTCGTAAAGAAAACCCTCCCGTTCAATGGTGGAAGAGCATCTGGTATAGACATCACATTCCGAAATATGCTTTCCTACATTGGTTAGCGATTCAGAATAGATTGTCGACGGGAGATCGCATGTTGGCATGGAATGTAGGAGCCAACCCGTCTTGTGTTCTCTGTCAGAATGCGATGGAGTCAAGAGACCATCTCTTTTTTGAATGTAGTTACTCAGCAGAAGTCTGGTCGAAACTGGTGCGAGGTTTGTTGCTAAACTCGTTCACAACTCTGTGGTCGGAGCTTATGATACTGATTATGGACACTAATGGAGGTTTGCTGGAAAGGTTCCTTGTTCGCTACACATTGCAAGTTGCTGTCTCTTTCCTTTGGCGGGAGAGAAATGAGAGAAGACATGGAAGTACACCCATATTGGCAGGCTCTTTGGTGAAGCTCATTGATAGACAAGTTAAAAACAGATGTCTCTCATTGCGACAAATAGGAGACTTGAAGTATATGGGAGCATTAACATTGTGGCTTGCCACAAGATAGCTGAATTGGTCTGTAACTAAGCTCTAGTTTTAAAATCAGTTACACTTGTTGTAAACAAAGCAGGTTTTTTTTCTTTGAATAAATTTAACATATATTCAAAAAAAAAAAAATTAAATTATTTCTACGACACTCTCACTCCGCGCATGGCGCGGGTCTTATCTAGTTAACATATTAAGTAATGTTATGGAGTTCTTTTTAAGTTGAAACATTTAGCAATAACTTGTTACCGTAATAAACCACTTTACCTTACAGTTTGATCAAACGAATTTTATATTCGCTCATGATTAAATAATGATGAAATCTTCTAGAACAAATAGTAAGAATTTTAGACAATTAATTTTGAAAAAAGCATTGTTAGTTATTTATTATAAAAAATATGTATTGCTAAGTACCATTTACATTATATGTTTTACTGTACAACATTGTGTTATCAAACCACGCTCTACCAATTATTCTCTAACTAATCAATTAGAGGTAAGACATGATGAACAACTAAGAAATGGTTTATACCTCTCTCTCATGAACGTTGACTTGATGATGGATTTGTTGTGTCCGTAAGTCCCATTTTACCAGATATATGTTATTTTTCTTCATGTGCCCTGTGATATCTTTGGTGATACTTTGATCTCCCTCTACCCATATCTCACAACAATAACAATCAGATGCATATCTTTGTAACAGCAATAACAATCAGATGCAATAAAAACTCAAATCTTGTGAGACTGAGGAAAAGAGAGAAAAAGGAAAGTCACTCTTACTTTAACTGCGTACAAATGCATTAGCTGAAGTTTAACATATGTAGTAAGTGGGACATTTCCGGAGGGGGGTTTTCTGATTTTGTGAGCCAATTAAATATTATTCTTCTTGAAGAAGTACGAAGCCAATCCATGATCTTCTTGTTCATGTCACATCAACGTCCGATCAGATATGTTGCTCGCAGTTTTAGAGTAAGAGAGATCAATGCTTTTATCTTACAATCAAGGAGAAAAATAATTCTCAGACAGGAAAGTAAGTCAACATGATATATAGAATGCACGTTCATTGCTTAAATTTTACAATCCCCAAAAAGAAAATCAAAGCCATGAAACATAACGCATCATATACAAAGAATATCAAAGCTCTCATAATCAGGGGCGAAGGCAGGTTATGAGTAGAGGGTGCATGTGCACCCATAAAAATAATAAATTTTAATTAAGCTTGAAACCATTAGAATTTGGTAGATAAAATGGTAAAAGGCAAGTTGTGCATCCACACTCACTCAAGTTCGATTCTCTCCTATGTTTTCTATAATTAATGGTGCACCCATACCAAAAATATCCTGGCTTCGCCACTGCTCATAATTCAATTTTTCGGTAAGATAATTAGATCATCGAAGTGTGATAGTAGATCTAGGGACTTAGAAGATAAAGTAGAAAAGTGCCATTCAACCTATCCTATCAGACGGACAAAGTGACACCAAATAGCACATGAATACACATCACTATATATATATGCTTAACAATCACTTAATCTTTGTAATTCTATCGTTTGACTTGTAGTTAAAATAATAATTTTTTTATTTTTAAATATAACGCTTACTCAGAAATGTAAGGTATGGCAGAATTCCAGACCGGTGAGTCGGGATGAAAACAAAGCAACATCAAATTAGAGATGTTGAGTCTATCTGGTTAGCTCACAGAGCCGTCCGTAACTGGATAAAGAAACCAGGAGTATGAGACAAACTAAAACGCAAGAGAGAGAGAGATAAGCTTACTTTCGAAGTACATAAGCTGAGTCCAGTGAGCCATCTATTAGCCGAGTGGCAGGCCCTTGATACCTTAAGCTTCCTCTAAAAATATCCACTTCCCATTCTACGCAATATATTATAGTTATCTTCATCGTTTAAAAGACTTTTTGATCAGAGGCTACAATCACATTAACAACAACACACTACACCAACAATTAATCAAAGGAAGTGAATCGTTACGAAAGTGGAATTTAATATTTAGGAACAGAGAGCAGCACTTTGGGAAGTCGACATCATATCATATGGGTAAGTTGAATTGAATCCTAAGGAAATAAATATGAGGAACTCAATGTCAAACCTGCTCAAAGTAGCTATACGATGATTAGTGGATTCAGTTTGCTCTTAGTGCCTAGGTTTCGATTTTGATAGGATTTAGGTTTAGATGAAACGTCTTATATAGGAGGAGAATGAATGGGAGGTGGAACGTAACCAGAAAGAAGAAAGAAGGATTAAATATGGAAGACGAAGTGCAAGAGTCGCAGACAACGGAGAATTTGAAAGTCGTATTCGATTTCGATCTGTGCACTGGGGTTTTACGAAACTGGGCTCAACATGAGCATGATAATTTTTTGGGAATTTTTTAGAAATCACACAGAGGCCCATTTTGCTATTCTGTCGACATAAACAATAGTGATGTGGCAATTAAATAATCTCTGATTGGCTGATTTTCCATGCTGACGTGGACACGTTCAGAGGGTTTGATATCCTCCTTTTAGTATAATATATATATATATATATATATATATATATATATATATATATATATATATATAGATTATAGATATGTTTTCCCCTCTATTAATTGTTTCTAATTTTTCATAAAACAATAATTTACTTCTTTTTTTACATATTAAGAACGTAAATTTTTTACGCATAACATGTTTTGAAAATTTTAAAACAAATATATATTTTTCAATTTTTTTTACAATATTATATATAAAAAGCAAATAATATAATATTATATTTATGTCTGTCATATATTATAGTATCGTATACTTTAGATTTTGTAATATAGTATAGTATATAACTCTGTTTTTTTGTTCACATGGATATTTTTTTCCAACAAATGTCAATATGTATACTATATTTGCCTATGGTTATAGTCTACATTTTGTGTTTTAATATGGTTATCTGACAACTAACCCCGTAATTTTCTTAGCTACTCTTTTCTTTTTTCTCCACAAATGGAAAACATCTTATCTTAAAGTTACACCAAAAAAGTTGCAGCTTCATCAGCCAACTTATAAAAGTTTATATAAAAATATAAGAGACTCGTTCATAAACAGTATAGCAACGTCAAGGCAACGGGAAAACTAAATAGTATATAAAAATATAAGAGAGACTCGTTCATAAACAGTATATCAACGTCAAGGCAACGGGAAAACTAAATAGTCCTCAACATCGAGGCAACCACACTCACCTAGCAAAACTTATGATCAAATATATACTTCAAGAGGAATGAGGTTCCGAATGGAAAAAGTAATTAAAGCGTTGCAGATCAAAGATCAAGCAGATCATGCATGGCTGATCAAACAATTACTATAGTTTTGAATGATAAAACAGTTCAAAATAAAACAAATTACATGCTTAAATAATAAAAATTACAGTAAAATATATCAAAACACATAATATAGAAATATAATACATAAACAACAATAAATCTTGCATTAAAATCATGTTATGAAATTTTAATATTAAATGTGAAAACAATAAAATTTAATGATATATATATATATATATATATATATATATATCTTCCACTAGTATACATATTTAAATTATATTATTATATTTTGCATAATATATATTATAATTAAACATACATTATATAAATATAATATTTTGAATAAATGTAAAATTATATGACAAAAATAGAAAGAGAAATGTATAGTCAATGATAGTTTTTATATTGTTAAAGTTGTAAGTAAAATAGAATTAAAATATCGTATTTACATGTTACTGTTCTAAAACCATGTTTCTACCATTTCAAAATCGAAATATGAAAACATTAGAATTTAATAAAATACACATCTCTTCCATTAGTATACATATTTAAAATATATTATTATTTATTTGCATAATACTTATTATAATTAAAACACATATATATAAATATAATAATTTAATTAAATGTAAAAAATCATTTGACAAAAATAAAAATAAAAACAAGTAGACAATAATAGTTTTGTATTGTTAAAGTTGTAAGTAAAATAAAATGAAAATTATTTATAAAAGCAGATAAATTCTAAAGTTAAATGTCATCATTTATTGGCTAAAAAGAGAAAGAAAAAAAAAATAGATCAACACCACCAAATGTTAGCAGGTGAAATCTGCATGCAGATCTTCCGCTTTTTCCACAAAAAACAAAAAATATTGAACTGCATGCAGATCTCCCGCTAATTGCTTTTTAAAAATAGAAAAACGTGAATGGTAACTTTTGGGCAGAAAAACTGCACTTTCAGGTGAACTGCCTTTCTTCTACTACACCATTCGAACACAATGGTATTGTAGGAGAACTGCATTTAATCCTCATTCACAATTTTCTGTTTTTAAAATATATGTTGCAGGATATTTGCAAGCAGTACAGATTTTTTGCCTTTTTCTGGAAAAAAAAAACAGATCTCCTACATGCAGTTTTGTCCATTAGCATTTAGTGTTGATTAATCCATTTTCTTTTCTTTTGACAAATAAATGATTTTATTACAAATTGATAATATATTTAATATTCTTCTATAAAAATCATATTTTCATTCTATTTAACTTACCATTTTTACAATACAAAAATTCTCATTGTTTACTTATCTCACTTTTTTTTGTTATATAAGTTTAACATTTATCTAAATTATTTATATGATGTGTGTGATTTTTAATTATGTAAATGTATAATATTGTACCTGAATATATATATATATATATATTAATGGAAGATAGACATATATCTAGTTAATTACTAATATTTTCAATTTTTATCTTAAAAATATAGTAACCCTAGATATGGGCCCGTGTGTTGTACGGGTTTTATTTGATGTTTTAGTTTTATAAAGAACATAAAAAATAAGAAATCATTTATTATAGTTTTAAGATTTTTGCACTATAAGAGTTATTTTAAAATTAAGAAATTATGTTCCCACACAAGTTATAGTTAGAAACCAATGCATGAGTGAATTGTTATTGACTTTGTATTAAAGGCGAGGAAAATATTCATACCTAAAAATTTAAACCGAAATCAACCTGAATTAAGAATTATAGAAAAATTTAAATAAGGTCAATCGAGTCAGTAACCGCATCATACATTTTTATGTACTAATTTTATATTTTCTTATCTTACTATATGTTATTCTTCTGAATTAAATTATATATTAATTTTTGGTCATTTATTGAGGTTTCAATAATCATTTTAGGATTTTTGAAAATACTTTTGTGCTTTTTTATCATTTATATATTTTAGTTTGTGTGATATATGGATGTTTAGTTGTTAAACCAATATAAAATGTGAGATCATCGTTTTTATCAAATAATTAATTATCATTTATATATTTTAATTTTGTTTTTGTTAATTAAATAGTTTTAGGATCATGTTTGTCATCGAAATCTTCTTTATAATTACTATTAAATAAGTTTGTAAATTTATTTTTGTTAATATATTAAAAATGGAAAATATTCTATTTTATAAATATCTCTTATTTAGGATTTTTGTAAAAAAGAACAAATATTGTCATTTAGTCTCTTACAATTATCTTCTGTTTAGAATTTCAGAAAAAAATAATATCAAATCATTTTTCAAGTTATTATTAAATAATTTTATAATTATTATATTACAATTCATATCACTATCACTATTACTTTTACAATTTGTTTTTGTTCGTTATATAAATTTAAGTATCATGTTCATCATCAAATTCTTTTTTTTTTTTAAATAAATATTACCAATTGTTTTTACAATTTCATTTTGGTTAGGACTTAAAAATACGATACAAATCTATTTTTTAGATTTTTTTCAATAAATTACTATCAAATATTTTGGTTAGGACTTAAACTAATTTTTTAATAAAAAATTTCTTGTTAATTAATTATATATTTTGTCTCATATTTTCAAACATATATTCATCACATTAACACATATACTCATGTATGACAACATCATCATAATTTAAAAAATATTATGACAGCATCATAAAATGTAGTAAAGATGATAATAAAAAAAGATGATATGTATCATCAAGGAATTAAAAAATATACTCAGGTAATATTTTTTTAGAAAATACTAATGTGTTTTGTGAAAGTAATATTAGTAAGATAGATTTTACAATATTTTTAGGATTTAGCAAGGAAAACTACTATTGAATGTTTTTAAATTGTAAAATTATATAGTTTTTTAAAATTAATATTTAAATAGTTATCTTAAATTCTGTTCTCCTTGATCAAAATTGTTTTAGAAAAGAAAACAAATTATCTTTGGGTTAGGAGTAAAAAAGGAAAAACATATTTCACAAATGTCTTTTATTAGAATTTTAGAAAAAAAAATATTATATCACATAATCGCTTTAAAGTTTCTAACTAACATGATTGTGAGAGATGACAATATGCATTTTAAGATTGTGACATGTGTTTAAATTTTTTTATCATAAATAAATAATTTTCTTATTCAAAATATTTAATAGCAATTTTCATTTTAAAAAAATCCTAAGCAAAAAAAAATATTTGTAAAATTTTGGAAGATATGATTGCCACCAGAGTATTTCTGAAATACTAATCAAAATTTTTAGAAGAAAATAGATTATTTTTAAAAATATTGTTTTGCTTAGGATTTTTTAAAAATGAAAATTACTATCAAATATTTTGAATAAGATAATTATGCATTTATGATAAAAAATTAAACACATGTCACAATCTCAAAATACATATTGTCATCTCTCACGATCATGTTAATTAAAAATTTAAAAGCGATTTTGTGATATAATTTTCTTTTTCTAAAATCCTAATAAAAAGATATTTGTGAAATATGGTTTTATTTTTTTAATCCTAACCCAAAGATAGTTTGATTCCTTTTTTAAAAAAATTCTGATAAAGGAGAATTGTAAAATTTTATTAAATAGTATTTTTAAAGAATTTGATGAAAAATATGATACAAAAACCTATTTACTTAAAAAATACAAATTATAAAATAGTAGTGATATTAAAAACGAATTGTAAAAAATACAAAATTGTAAAAGAATATTTAATAATATCTAAAAAAAATATTTTATTATGTATTAGTAATTTTCCTTTTCTAAAATCTTTAAAAAAACAGTAAAATAATATTTTTTGTAATAATAATTTTCCTTCTCTAATTTTTCTAAATTTTTTTTAAAAAAAATTTATATATTTTTGACACATGTCGCAATCTTAAATTTTCGATTGACACATGTCGCGATCATGTCGCTATTGTAAAATTTTATTAAATAGTATTTTTAAATAATTTGATGAAATATATGATACAAAAACCTATTTAATTAACAAATAAAATTTATAAAATAGTAGTGATATTAAAAACGAATTTTTAAAAATACGAAATTGTAAAAGAATATTTAATATAATCGAACAAAATATTTTATTATGTAATAGTAATTTTTCTTTTCTAAAATATTGAAAAGAAACAGTAAAATAATATTTCTGTAATAATAATTTTCTTTTTCTAATTTTTCTAAAAATATTTAATTTTTTTAAAAATATTTTTGACACATGTTGCAATGTTAAATTTTCAATTGACACATGTCGTGATCATGTTAATTAATAACTTTGAAGAACCAAGCTTTCTTTTCTAAAATCTTAAAAAGAAACAGTAAAATCTTATCTTTTGTAATAATAATTTTCCTTTTCTAATTTTTCTAAAAATCGTTAAATTTTTATTTTTTATTTTTGACATATGTCGCAAAGTTAAATTTTCGATTGACACATGTCGCGATCATGTTAATTTATAATTTTGAAGAACTCATCTTTATATAATAAGATAGTTTTAGTGCAATATTTCTGTTATTTATGTATTATATTTATATATTATTTATTTTATTATAATTTTTATTATTTAAATATATAATCTATTTTAAATTGCTTTTCTCATTATAAAATGTAATCAGACGTTAAAATCGTGACCTAGTTCGATACTAAAATACTGATTTTTTAAAAATATATAAAATTTCATATCTTTCTAATTTCTGTCTACATAAATTAATTTTTGTCATATTTTCTATCATTTAATTGTTTTTTCTATTTTCATATCATTTTAGATTTTAACAATAATATAAAATTGTATCAAAATAATTTTATAGTTAAACTTATATATAAGTATTTAATTTAAAATTAAATTAAAATTTAAAATTGGTTGGTTCCGTTTGACCATTGGCCAACTATAATGAATATAATAAGCTGTTTGATCTGCACTTGATCCGCTTGATCTGCATGATCTGCATTTGACCCGCTTGATTCGCTTGATCTACGTGATCTGCACCGCTTTTACCATTCAAACCCTTATAAGAATGACCATGATTAGTGTACGATATGTGTTTTGCACAGGGCCCTATATTTTTTTACCAAAAGTTCTTTACAAATTTTTTTTCTACAATATCGGCTCGAAGGGTATGCCATGAGTGCTTTTGCACAGGGTCTTATATTTTTTACAAAAAAATTATTTAAAATTTAGGGTCCTAGACTTATACAAAATATTATCATCCAACATATATAAACAAGATGCTGTAAAAAACGTAGAGAAA